>JAPVLO010000120.1:0-1301532 GCA_027257055.1 Cephalopachus bancanus | reverse complement strand
TGGTGTCCTTCTCCCTGTGTTTTGATAGAAGCATCCACAAGTTGCCTGGGTGGGGGCAGTGAAGCTCAAAAGAGTGTCCACTTCTCCCAGCATCCTTCCAGCGCTAAGAAACATGATAAGCCTGTGGCCACATCACAAATCAAATTTCTTCTACGCAAGGCACCATCCTGGTGTTGCCCCAGGAGGCAACAGACAGTCAGACTAGAAGGTCCTTAGGACTCAACAGTACTGTGTAGAGGCAAAACACTCGGAACATAACCCTCGACATATCCATTCAGTCAGGAGCGCTGGAAGCGGAGACAATATTTATTTTACTCCAAAGTTCACGTCACCGTTGCTCCCAATTCTCTTGCCACTGCTTGTAGTCTAGCCTGATCTACCTCATCTTAGCAGGTTTTGAGTTTTCCTAAAAGGTGTGTTTAAATGTACTTTAAAAAATTAAACTCGTCTGGGTGCGGTGGCTCATGCCTGTAATCTCAGCACTTTGGGAGGCCGAGGCGGGGAGGATTGCTTAAGTCCAGAAGTTTGAGACCAGCCTGGGCAACACAGCAAGACTTCACTTCTACAAAAAAATGAGCTGTGTGTGGTAGCGCATGCCTGTAATCCCAGCTGCTCAGGAGGCTGAGGCAGAAGGATCACCTGAGCTCAGGAGGTTGAAGCTGGGGTGAGCTACGATAGCGCCACTCCAGCCTAGACGACAGAGTGAGACTCAGATTCAAAAATAAATAAATAAGCTCACCAAGCACAATTAATGTATGTTTTATAACCTAAGAACAACCCCCAAAAAAGATTTTAGTTAGGAAAATAAATTCAGAAGCCTGGGCTGGCTCTAGCAGGCTACAGAGGGCCTCTGGGTGGTATCCAAAACAATCCTTAAGTAACTTGCCATTATGTTAAAGAATGAAATTAAAGACTTTTTTTATGTTTTTTGTTAAAGTGGCTTTTTTGTAGAAAGATCCCTTTTAGAATATTGTCCTCTGTGGACACCCTCACACACAGCCAGAGAGGAGTGGCCTATTTTCAGTCTGTGCACAGAGAGGTGTTGACATCATTTACAACTGCAGAGAATAACCATAATGGCACTAGAAACTCGTTTATAGCAATTTGCAGATTGGTAACTTCTTAAGGAAGATGCCACTCGGAGCCAAAGGCTCAGCCCAGAAGCCTGAGTAACTGACCTGTCATTTTCTCCTCCCTAGGCGAGTGGCGGTAAACACGTTAAGGGACCCCCTGTGCCTCAACAGCCCAGGGAGGGAACCGAGAGAAGGATGCCTCCGCTACTTATCTCAAAGGGACATCAGTGACATCATAGAAGCCCAGGCTGAGAGAGACATCAGACGCCAAAAACAGCCAGGAGGGGTCTGTCTGACCCTCAAGGTCAGGAAGCGTGAGTGAAACGCCCCTCGCGGGCTCTGGGGACGCTTGATGGCCTCTCACCCAGGCTTCGGGGATTTTGCAGGGCTCTGCGAGACCGCCACTGCCAGTTTATATTCAAGAAGCAGCTGCCACCCTGCAGCGAGGCGGGACGAAGAGCGGCAGTCCGGCCAGCACACCCTGGAGCGGATCGGCTGCTCGTCTGCTCCGGACGCTGCAGGGAACCGCGCTCCTGGAATTGGCAGCTCTGGGCGGCGCTGTGTATCTGATCTGGGTCTCTGCGGCCCCTGGACACACACACACACACACACACACACACACACACACACACACACACACACACTCACAGCCGGGGCCTGTATCTGATCTGGGTCTCTGCGGCCCCTGGACACACACACACACACACACACACACACACACACACACACACACACACTCACAGCCGCCGGGGCCTCGAGTTTATTTTTCCAGGGGCTGGATGGGACGCGGCTCCCGCGGGTCGGTGGCCGGCGCTGTCGGCGCTGGAATGTTAATTGACCCGGAGCCGAGCGCGGCGCAGATAAGCGCGCGGGCAGCGTCGGGACCCGCCCACCTGCGGGATCGCGACCGTCCGGGGAGGCCCCGCAGGCCGGGGGAGCTGCGGCCGCCTCCCGGCCCACCGGGGATGCTCTCCTCCACCCTGGGGGTGACCGGCATCTGCGGGGGGCTTCCGCCGCGCCGGAGAAGTCCAGCCTCGCGGACGGTCGCGAAGGCTACACGGTCGCACCACCCAAGGTTGGGAAACGAGGATGGGGATCGAGGGGGCTGGGGGGGGGGCGACGCGAGGAGATGGAGAAGCCCACCCACAGGTAAAGTACGAGCAGATTATTACAATTGTTTGTGTTCTTAACTGGTTGGGGTTTTTTAAACATTTAATAAAATTCCCTTCGCGCGCTCAACTCTTCACTCCACCGACGCTCCTACCCTAACCCCGAGAATTTTGTGCTGATTTTCAGGGGTTCCCGTTAAACCAATCCCAGCAAAGTCGTTTGGGAAAAGACCATATTAGACCCTAAATTCACACCATGTGCTCGAATGTCAACAAAGAAACTGTACAAATACTAGGAGAAAAAAAGGTGAACGTCTTTCTTTCTTTCTTTTTCTTTCTTTCTGTCTTCTATTTTTTTTTTTAGGTGAACGCCTGTCTAATCAGGTGTAATGAAAGGTTTTCTCACCATGACTCAAATCCAGAGGCAAGAAAAGAATAATACAAGGGCTACATATTTTTCTAATGCACAGCAAGAAGCACTCTAAAATAAGTCCAAAGGCAACTGGCAAAGAGGAAAAAAAGTTTGCAATATGTAGCATATATAACCAACTCATTGACATAAAGAAAATTTTAAACATTGATCAAAAATGGGAGAAAATGAAATTTATGTTTGTGTACTTGTGTATGTATGTGTGTGTTTTTTAAATTTATATGTATAGTATACATGTATATATGCCTATCTACATACATGTCCCTTAAACATATAAAAAGATCTTCCATCTCAGTCATAATTAGAGAAATGCAAATTTAAAACCTGACACTGAAATACTGTTTGTAACCTACCAGTTTGGTAAAAATTAAGAGGTGTGATCTGCTGGACTTGGTGCCTCAGCCTGTAATTCCAGCACTTTGGGAGGCCAAGGAAGTGGATTGTCTGAGCCCGCAGGTTCGAGATCAGCTGGGGAAACTTGGCAAGACCTCGTCTCTACAATACATCAAAAAATTAGCCAGGCATGGTAGCGTGCCAGTAATTCCAGCTACTTGGAAGGCTGAGGCAGAAGGATCGTCAGAGCCCAGCAGGTCGACACTGGGGTGGCCGTGAGTGTGCCATTGCACTCCAGCCTGGGTGACGGAGTGAGACTCCAGGAAAAAAAAAAAAAAAAAGAGGTGTTACGTATTCTATTGCCCAGACTTCCTGGGAGGCAGACATCCCATCCATTCAATGCTGTTAGAATGCAAACATGCACAACCTTTCTGGAGGGAAAACACCTTAAAAATTATATATGCATTTGCCTCTGACCCTCAGTCCACTTCTAAGAATATACTCTGAAGATACACCTCTAACAATATAAAACATATGCACTCATATTATAATGTTTCTCTTGTAAAATAACAGAAAAATCTCAATTTAAATACTCATCCATAGGACAATATGGAGTACTGGGTAACTGTAGAAAAGAAGGAGGAAAA
The DNA here is from genome assembly GCA_027257055.1 of Cephalopachus bancanus. Taxonomy (NCBI): domain Eukaryota; kingdom Metazoa; phylum Chordata; class Mammalia; order Primates; family Tarsiidae; genus Cephalopachus; species Cephalopachus bancanus. The sequence goes on along the minus strand of JAPVLO010000120.1, from coordinate 1,297,940 downwards.
TCTCCTGGAATAAGCATGGTGTGATTCTCTGGATATCATGAAAAAAGCAAATTACAAAAGCTTATCTGCAGGAATGAATGGGTGCTGGCAGCAGGCCATGTTCTGGGAGGGACCCGGGCTAAGGAAGAGGCCTCAGGTGAGTGAGTGACTACAGGTGTGCTTGCCTGGTGGAAACAGAGAAAGGATGCACCAGTGGTCAACTTGTGCCTTACATATGGTAATCAGATCCACACCATAGATTTTGATGATAAGAGTATCCTTACAAATAAAAAAATGCATCAGCATAGGCAACATAGCAAGACTTTGTCTCTCTGCAAAATATGTTTTTTAAAAATTAGCCAGGTGTGGTGGCATGTGCCTATGGATCCAGCTACTCGGGAGGCTGAGGCAGAAGGATCCCTTGAGCCCAGGAGATAGAGGCTTCAGTGGGCCATGATTGCATTACTGTATTTCCGGATGACAGAGTGAGACCCTGACTCAAAAAATGTATGTCATTCTTCATCAAGTGGATGAAATTAGGCACATTAAAGCAGATAAAGATGTGCTGGTGACACTCTGCAATAAAAGTTCACATGTCTTCTCTCAAATGGACTGGACACTTCTGGAGCGCCCTGGAGTTTGTGTCCTGAGTGCCTTATATATAGGGTGTCCATATGTGCCTTGCAAATTGCCTTATATATAGGATGACCATATATCTCAGTTTGCCCAGGACAGTTGTGGCTGTGTCCCATCCAGTCAGTGTTTCTGCTCTTAAAAGTGTCCCCTCGGGGGGGGGACATATATAAAGCAGCTATTATTTCTATTTTATAAACAAGGAAACCAAGAGGAAGAAAGGTTAAGGAATCTGTTTTGAGACAGGAAACAGTGGCTCATACCTGTCATCCCAGTGCTTTGGGAAGATGAGGTGGGAGGATCACTTGAGCCCAGGAGTTCAAGACCTCGTATCTACAAAAAATAAAATAAAAAAAAATAGCCAGGCATGGTGGCCCACACCTGTAATCCCAGCTACTCAGGAGGCTGAGGTGGGAGGATCAATGGAGCCCATGAGGTCAAGGCTGCAGTGAGCTGTGATTGTGCGACTGTACTCCATTCTGAGTGACAGAGTGAAATCCCAACTCGTATCTATCAATCATTGAAACAAAAAAAAAAAAAAACCTGTTTGGGGCCACACTTGTCTCCTGATTTTCAGTACGGTGTTCTTTCACAGACCAAGATTCATGCATTTATTCAGTAATCGACTTATGCTTCTTCCTACTTCTTTGCTCAGTAGATCTTAGTACCCTTGTTTCTAAGCAAAATTCAGCTAAATTTTAGCAATCAGTCAAACAAACAAACAAAAAACCTGTTTTGGGTCACATCTATCTCCTGATTTCCTGTACGGTGTTCTTTCACAGACCAAGATTCATGCATTTATTCAGTAATCGTCATATGTTTCTTCCTATTTTTTTGCTCAGTATATCTTAGTACACCTTGTTTCTAAGAAAAACGCAGCTAAATTTTAGCAAAACTATTACTTCAATATGTTCCAGATTATCCTATTTAATTCGGAAGCTATTTTCTGAGTGCCTATTACATATGGAAAGAAGGAAAAATAGAAAATATACATATATCTTTTTTTTTTTCTTTTTTGAGGCCAGAAAGGGTAAACTGATGAAATTGGGAGTGTGCACCAACCAGAAAAGAGAGTGGGAACAGGAATAGAAGGAATAAAAGTGTAGTGTCACTTTTTTTTTTTTTTTGAGTTGGAGTCTCACTCTGTTGCCCAGACTGGAGTGCAGTGGCCGCTCCCAGCCACCACAGCCTCGACCTGCTGGGCTCCGGCGATCCTTCCGCCTCAGCCTTCCAAGTAGCCGGAATTACAGGCACGCGCTACCATGCCCGGCTGATTTTTTGATTTATTGTAGAGATGAGGTCTCGCTGCCCAGGCGGGTCTCGAACCTGCGGGCTCAGGCAATCCATTCATCTCAGCCTCCCAAAGGCGCAGGATTACAGGCTGAGCCACCGAGCCCGGCAGTGTCACTTCTTTAAGCATATCTTCTTGCATGAGTTTTACTTTAAAAACCATGTTAATATCCCAAATGCTCAAAAAATATAAACATGTTATTACAATAATAAAAAGAAGGTTCCAGCAAAAGGGACTTTTTGGCAAAGCAAGAGGCATCAAGAGGTCCAGAGACTCCCTTTGGGCCAGTCTCTGGGTATCCTAGGGACCATCCCCCATCAGACAAGGCGGAGACCTTTCTCCAAAGGCCCTGAGGATACATCTGTGACAACAGACCCAGAGTTCAGTCTGGGTCTAATGGCGGTCCTGGGCGCCCATTAAAGGTGGTTGGTTTCCAGGAAGGCCACGGAGCCCAGTAACACCAGACTAAACGCCCAGAATCGCCTAAAGAGAGAATCTCTTCGTTTTAGGAAAGTTTAAAAAAAAAAAAAGTGCTAAGGACGGTCGTCTCTATCTCATTTTAAGCACAGAGGTGATGGTGTCTCCAACTCATGAGCAAAGGACAAACACACACCTCTCCCCGCACCGCACTGGGGGGCTGCACGGAGCGCAGCTTGCGGTCTCGCGACTCCCGGCTTCTCTGCCGTCACCGCCCCGCCTAGCTGACTCCTTGTCCTGCTCGGACAGGCTGCCGGGCCGCAGCTCATGCGTCCCCAAATGACTCAGAATGGACGAGATTAGCCTTAGGCCCCGGGTTTTGCCTTCCTGGTTTGCTGCGAGAATCAAATGAGATTTTTGGACGTGACGATGCTTTCCACCCTTGGTTAGAAAAAAATTGGTTCCACGATCCAGCAGGCGTCTCGCGGTGCTGCCTGGCTCTGGGAGGGGGGGGACAATGAGGAAGGAGGAGACTCCAGGCCCCTCGGAGAGGAGACGGCGAGGACGAGACCCGACGCATTGCAAATCCCCGCCCCTCGGCGCAGTGTGACAAAAGATAGTCTCCCTCGTCGGGAGTTGGGCGAGTGGGAGGACGGACACCTCTCACCTCTCCCGGGGCTGCGCCGGGGTCCAGAACCCGGGCCGAGACAGCCCTTTCCGTAACACGGGTTCACATTTGCACCGTTCGCGAGGGGCTAGGAAGATTTTTCACGTCCCCAAATCTCACTGGGTCCTCACAACCAACCAAGAAGACTAGGCCAGGGACCTAAGGCTGGGATTTGAACTCGGGGCTTTTGACGCCAAGTTCCTCCCCAGGTGTCCTTCCACGACTTCCTAGAGCGTAGGATTATGCGCTGGCTGATTTAGGACTTTAGGTTTTTGTCTGAAATCGCCCCACCTCCCGATCCCAGGCCTTGGATCAGGGCAAGCACGTCCTCCATCCACTGCAGGGGGTTGGGGGGAGCGCCTACCCACAGGCCTGGGAGCGGAAACATTCCAAGTTCACGGTCTCTCGCGGGAGTCCGGTGGCTGTGAACACCCACCAACCAGACATTCGCCTGCACCTCTGGGGAAAACATATGATAATACTAAGTCCTGGGATAGTATGTTTCATAAACATTAAGGTATTCGATTCATTAATGTTTCTTCTATGTATGTATCCTGAGGAAAAATCCCAACTATTAGCAACAGTGACAGCGCAAAGATTAAAGGTGCAAAAATAAAGCCTTATTTACAGTGGCAATTTAATGTTATGCAAAAGTGCGGACATAGTTTATTGTGGTCCATCCACAACATGAAATATGAGATTGCTATTTTAAATTGTATTTGTCAAAAGAAAACTCTAATGAAGTGCTTATGATGTAAATTTCAACATACGCAAACTCAAATATACCGTACACTGTGAGCTCATATATGCAAAAATAGAGAAGGGAGCGCACTAAAATGTTATCTCTGGTTGGATGTTATCTCCTTTTTAACTTTTCTTCTTTTTTCTAAAGTGCATGTGATTTTTATCATCAGGAAAAAAAAGTAAAATAAATGTATGGGTCATCACACGATTTCAAGGTCTCTGGAGGCAGAGGATGTCCATTTCAAAAGAAAGAAAGAAAGAGATAGAAGGAAGAAAAAGGAGAGAGAAAGAATAAAACAGAGAAAGAGACAAAGTCTATTGTTTTGGCCAGCTACTAGTCTGAGCTTGTCCTGCCATTAAATGCTGGGTCACCCCCAGGAGTTGCTTAACCTCTCTGATGTGCAAATCACAGATGAAGGAGGGGGAGAAGAAAAAGAGAGGAGCGGAAGGAAACATTCTAGGTCTAGCTGTGACATAAGAATTAAATCATATCATTAGAAATCATATGTGGCTGAACGATCACATTTGCTGAAATTTTTCAGGAACTGTCACGTGCAATTGTGCACACCCTGGCCCGAGGAGAAACATTCAGTTTCTCTGGATTTCCGCGGAAAAATAACACCCAAACAGCTGTTGTAACATTAAATTCTCGTAAGAAGCTTTAAGAAACATTTGACCTAAAATTCCACGAAGAACTCTAGCTAGATCCCAATTTGATTAAAAATCATAAAAATAAAAATAACCCCTTGACCCTGTGCTGGGCCTGACACCAAAACATGTTTCCTTGATCCACTTAATACGAATAACAACAGCAGTGGACATTCGTTGATGGCTTCATACACATTATCTCACTTTGTTCCCGCAGCCATCCTCTCGTGGGCATAGCATCTCCTCTGTGGATGCAAATGAAGCTCAGAGGGCTTAATCGTTAGCCCCAACGCCCACAGTTATATTCCAGAGCAAGGGTGGGATCTGTGACTCTGTACCCACGTTCGTCACTCATGTGCCATCCTGTCTCCCTTTACTCGGCGCCAGCTGTGACCCAGCAGCTTTTCTGGTGATGTAAGTCAACACTTCCCTTCCCTTCCGTGGGCGCCGCGTACACACACACACACACACACACACACACACACACACACACACACACACACACACCCCACCACCAAGTCAACCCACTTCAGGGAGGATAAACCAGAGAAAGAGACGGAATTTGAGGACGCAAAAGGCCAGGTGAGCCCCTCTTTGGCACCTTCCAGTTGACCGCAGCTACGGCCTTGCCTTCTCCCCAACCCCTCGCGGAGCCCCCAGAGAGGCCCAGGGCCCCTCAAATCGGGTCCCCTCTGCCCCTTCTTGGCTCCCGGGGCTGAAGTAGCGCATCGGGACTAGGCAGCCCTGAACTCGGAAGCGAGACACGTCTTCACCGCGACATAGGCCCTGGCGTGTCAAGACTCGCTCCCCTTCCGCGATCCCTCCTCGGCGCCCGCTGTGACGGCAGCGCGCACCTCAAATCCCACCCGCGTCCCCCCGCCCACTCCCCACCGCCGTCTCTACCTTCGTTTTCCTCCTCGGTGAGAGTGGAGCGTGCAGCCGAGGCCAGCCCGGACCGACCCGCTCGGGTTTCACAGCAAGCTCCGCCCCTGTCCCTGCACGTCCTCCGGGAGGGTCCCTGAGGACCCCGGACTGACCTCGGAAGCCCGGGCCCGTACCGTATTGACGGAGACCCGAGCCGCGCGCAGCACCATCTCTCCGCGTTTTCTTTGCTTTTGAGACCCGTCAATACCAACCAAACCTCCCGGGAAGGCGACGGGGGTGGGGGGGGGGTGTTAGGAAGGCGCGCGAAGAAAGCGCTCGGGGAGGAAGGTGCAGGGTTAGCACGTGGTTTGGGCGGGGACCAATGGGGCGCGGCGGGCTCATCCCCCGGCCCTGGGGCCGCAGCCCGCTGGGATGGCCCAGAGGAAGGCTCGGTCCGGGACGCTGGGCCTGTGTCCCAGAACTCGGGTCTGTCTGCCGGGCCGGCAGTGCCGAGACGCGAAGCTCTGGGCGCGGCGCGCGGTGGAGACCGGACCTCCTCGGCCCCGCCCCCTCCGCTCCGGGGATGCCGCAGAGCCGGGTCGCCTCCACCCCCTTCTCGGTCAATGACATCCTGCGGCTGGAGCTCGAGCAGAGCGGCCCCGCGGCCTCCCCGCGCCAAGGGGTGCAGAGGAGCCCGGGAACCTCTGGGAACCTACGAATGGACCCGGAACCGCGAGGGCCTGAGGCTCACAACCCCGGTGGCGGCGGCGACAGAAGGCAAGACGGGTCGGAGCCTCCCGGCGACCCCTGTGAGGCGGTCGTGGAGATGGACGCGGAACGGGTGGGAGAGCCACGTGAGTAGGGGCTCGGGGCTTGTCTCCCCCCGGGAAAAGTTGAAATGTTGGGGGCGGGGGGAGTCACGGTCTATGGGTGCCTGGGGGAAACGCGACTCCCGGTCTCCTTGGTCCGAGGCCCTCTTCTCATACCCCCTCGTACGAGGACGGCAAAAGTCAGGCTGCTCAGCCCCCCGCCATCCCTCCGATACCCAGACAACAAGGCCCTGAATCTGCAGGGCTTACTTGTGCCCACGGCGGCCCCTCGGATTCCCACAAACGCATCGCTCCCGGCACACGGTTCCCAGAACCTCCTGCTCCTCGTGTCAGTCGCAACCCCTCTGCTGCATCTCTTTCTCTGCCACCTCCTCGTCTCTTGGTCTCTTGCTACTTTTTTTTTTTTTTTTTTTTTTTAAGTTGGAGTCTCACTCTGTTGCCCAGACTGGAGTGCAGTGGCCGCTCCCGGCCACCGCAGCCTCGACCCGCTGGGCTCCGGCGATCCTCCCGCCTCAGCCTTCCGAGTAGCCGGAATTACAGGCATGTGCTACCACGCCCGGCTGATTTTTTGATTTATTGTAGAGATGAGGTCTCGCCTGCCCAGGCGGGTCTCGAACCCGCGGCCTCAGGCAATCCACTCACCTCAGCCTCCCAAAGGCGCGGGATTACAGGCTGAGCCACCCAGCCCGGCTATCTCTTGCTACTTTAAACCGTGTGTAAAACAGTGTAGCCATCAAAGCCGTGGAACCTTTGTGGGCCCGGAGGACACTCCTGGAGGAGTCCTTTCTTGTGGCTGGCTGTGCCTGGCGAATGGCCTGGCTAGCTCCCCCGGCCAGTCCCCGTTCTTTCTCCAGGGTTCCTCGGCTCCAAAAAAGGAGGTGAGGACCCAGTGATGAGTCCCCCGAAACGGATGGCCCTGTCGGCGCTGGTGCTAGGTCCTCGCGTCCGGGTTTTGGCTGTTCTGGAACACGGCTCCGACCGAGTCCTGTGGCCTGATCTCCTAAGGCTCAACCGCGCGTGGGCAGCGAGACCCCGACACCTGCGTCCAGCCTGCAGGAAAAGAGGCTGGCCGGGAGTTGCGTGGGCTTCGGCAGGAGAGGCCCGGCATTCCGAGGAACGAAAAGGCCATTTCATCTCCCCTGGCCAAACCACCTTCCCCTAGCCAAACCCCTGGGCGCTCCCGACGCCGATCCGGTGCTCGGCTGTGCCGCGGCGCCTCCTCCATCCAAAGCACAAACGAACCAACATAAAGAGGCTGGATCGGAGTTGTTCGCCGGCCTCCTGGCTGGTTATCCACGACCCCCAGAAGCCTGGAGAACATTAAACACGGCTGCGATCGCGAAGCAGCTGGGGGCGAGGGGCGGATTTCTGCGCGAACTCTAACCTCGAAACTCCCTGGGCGCGGCTCAGCCGAATGGCTCTTGCGTCGGCTTTGCTGACAAAGGGTCCCTCTGCTCGGACCGCCGCTGTCGCTTCCCGCACATTCCTCCTCCCCGCTGGAAACCAAATCCCGGGCGGTGTCTCTTTTGCGGATGCCGTGGACCCCGAAGAGGAGCTGAGGCCAGGACCTCGGTGGCGATCCCCGCGGGGAAGGGGCCTGCTTGGTGGGCTTCTGCCTCCTCAGCCGTCCCCAGGCGGCCCACCCTGCCTCAAGGACGCCGGGCGGATTGTGACCAGGAGGGCACAGGGTGCTGGCTGCCGCCTGGGCTGGGCCTGCGTGGTCAGCGACATTCACGTGGGGTCCTGCTTGCTCCACGTCGTCGCTGAAGATCACGTTTCCAGTTGTTTTGTTTTGTTTTTGAATAGGGTTTCACTCTGTCACCCAGGCTGGAGTGCAGTGGCACGATTAAGGCTCACCATCGCCAGGACTTTCTGGGCTTAGGAGATCCTTACCCTCAGTCTCCAAGGTAACTGCAGGTGAGAGCCACCACGCCTGGCTAATTTTTTTTTTTTTTTTTTTTTTTTTTTTTTTTTTTTTTTTTGTAGCAAGGAGGTCTCCTATGTCGCCCGGGCTGGTCTCGAACTCCTGGGCTCAAGCAATACTCCTGCCTTGGCCTGTCAAAGTGCTGGGATTACAGGCGTGAGCCACTGCACTCGGCCTTGAAGGTCACAATTCAATGCCCTTAGAAAACAAACCCCTGCCGCTATTTTTCCTCTTGGCAAAGAGCGATGTCCTCAGTTTCTCTGAACGCAGGCAACTCTAAAAGAAGTTTTTTATTTTCTCAAACTTTAAATACCAAACAACTCCATTCGCCAGGAGGCTGAGTCAGCCCGCCTGGGGGTTGGGAGTCGGCTTCCAACCCACAGGGGGTCTAAATAGGCGTGTCCTGTCCTGCCTCACAAGTTTGGGCCCCTCCATACTCCTGGTTTCTTCCTGGCATGAGTTGCCCTAAAAACTCAGTCTTTCCTCTCCATCCACCCTGGGAGTAAAACAAAGAGGGTTGAGAAGGGAAGAGAAGGTTGCAACTTGTGGGGCTTGGGATACAGTGTCAGCAGTTGGGGGGGGGGGTCCCTGGGGGATAGAGGACTTCAGGGTGACTCTGACACCACCTGCTTCCAGAAAGACCCCACAGGAGGGAAAGGCTGCTTTTTCAAAAAGCCGAAAGTGAACCTCAACCTCCCACATCTCTCAAAGAGAACAATGTTCTCAGAGCCGGGAGCCAGGAAGTATTTCGTTTTGTGTTCATCATATTTTGTTAGCTTGGATTCCAAAGCATGGTGTGGGAGGCTCCCTGGAGCCAGCAGAGTCCTTGATGACCACCAAGACAAGGGTGCATGCCCAGCTGGGTGAGGGAGGAGGCACTCGAGGAACCCCTGCGAGTCTTAGAGCCGCGTAATCCCCCATCCCACCCCTAATGCCCAGGCCTCCAAGGACCATCAGGCAGATGATGGGCCCAGGCAGGGCTTGCCTCCCAAAGACCTGGGAGTACTGTCACTGGGTTTCGGTCTTCTGGAGACCGGGTTTTAGGCTCCTCTCCTGCCTTCTCCTCCTCCTCCTCTTTTCTCTACGTCCCAGGAAGTTCCAAATGTCACCCCAACCTGAGGCCCCCACCCACTCACACTGGATCTCACAGCAAATATGTCTCTAAAGGGGGAGACCATACACACACATTCTAAGAAGAAAATGAATCTGCCTTCGACTCTTGGACAAGGGTATATCTTAGCCAGGGGCCGTGCCTCACACCTGCAGTGCCAACACTTTGGGAGGCTGCGTCGGGAGTATAGCTTGAGCCCAGAAATTCAAAACCAGCCCGGTCAGCATAGTGAGACCCTGTATCTACCAATTAAAAAAAAAAAAAAATTAACCAGGTGTGGTGGCACGGGCCTGTAGTCCCAGCTACTCGACAGGCTGAGGCGGGAAGATCACTGGAGCCCGGGAGGTCGAGGCTTCGGTGAGCTAGGATCGGGCCACTACACTCCATCCTGGGCGACAGAGTGAGACCCCGGCTCAAAGTGTACACTGGGGACCTTAGACGGTCACAATTCATTTCCGCTCCTGCAGGTACAAAAGCGACAGAGTTCGGAGGGAAGGCACATTCAGAAAAGCCTGGGGGGGGGACAGCGGGAGGGAGGACAAGGGAGCATCGAGTGAAGGCTGCCCGGTAGAGAGGTTATTTGTTTGTTTGTTTAATTTTTAATTTTAAAGAGAGAGGGGTGTCTTGGAAAGAAGGTATGGCCAGCCGGGCATACTCATACCATCGGTGGTAAGTCGGGCGCTTACTGTCCCTTCCTGTGCTTCTAGAGCCCGGCCTGAGCGTGGCCTCGCCCCCCGGCGCCGGGACCCGGGCACCGCAGCGCGGCGTGGGCGCCGGCGGCGACGGCGCGCGCGGCGGTCCGGAGCAGCCCCGGGCGCGGCAGCGGCGGAGGCCGCGCGTGCTGTTCTCGCAGGCGCAGGTGCTGGCCCTGGAGCGGCGCTTCAAGCAGCAGCGGTACCTGTCGGCGCCCGAGCGCGAGCACCTGGCCGGCGCGCTGCAACTCACGTCCACGCAGGTCAAGATCTGGTTCCAGAACCGGCGCTACAAGTGCAAGAGGCAGCGCCAGGACAAGTCTCTGGAACTGGCCGGCCACCCTCTGGCGCCGCGCCGGGTGGCGGTGCCCGTGCTGGTCCGCGACGGCAAGCCCTGCCTGGGCCCCGGCGCGCCCGCCTTCCCCGGCCCCTACCGCGCCCCCGCGGCTCCCTACTCCTGCCACGGCGGCTGCACGGGCGCCGCGTACGGCGCGGGCTACGGCGGCGGCTACGCGGGCGCACCCTCGGGCCCCGCGCCACCCACCCCACTGGCCAGCGCGGGCTTCGGCCTCGGCGGCCCGAGCGCCGCCCCGCAGGGCCCTCTGGCCGCCGCGCTGCAGGGCGTCAGGGCCTGGTGAGGCGCCTCGGCTCGCCTGCGCCCGTCGGGGCCGGGCTCCGCGCCCACCCTTCTGCCCGCGGGTCGGGGCCCCGACCACGGGTCGCCGCTTCTCCCCGGAGCGATCCCTGGGACTGCGGACGGCCCCCGACGAGCCACCCCGCGGACCGCCCCGGGGACGTGCTTCCCCCAAGCGACACGGTGCGAGGCCTCCGCCAGCCGCCCGGGAAGCCGCTCCGGGAGGGAACGCGGCAACCGCGGGTGGCGGGTAACGGTGGGTGTCGGAGAAGCACGGAGGCAGGTGGCTTTGGGGGCCTTCCGCCCAGGAGCCTGAGAGGCTCTTTAATTTGTGCATCGGGCAGGGAATGAGGCGGGGATGGAGAGGGCCTCGACCCTCCCATTCTAGACGGCAGGTGGGGGGAGAAAGAGGGGGTGCGGGATAGGGGCGTGGAGACCCAGGAGGGGGAGGGTCCAGGAGGCTCCGGAAGAGAGACTTGAGGCGCGCCCCCTCCTGTGGGGTTCAGCCCCCGCTCATGACTGCGCCCCCCGCCCTCCCCGTCTCCCCCCACGGCTGCGCTCCCAGGAACATGCTCTTTCTGGGAGAGGATTCCTTGGCCGAGTAGCTTCTTGGTGCCGGGTTTCAGCTCGCAGCCACTGCGTTTTGTCTCTTATGTCCAGCACAGCACCTCCAATAAATACACTAAATAAGTCTGTGTGTTTGAGTGTGTGTAGACGTTTAGAAACTATTCTCTCGTTACCTGTAAACAACTTCGAACTGAAGGAAAAATGAAGCCCAGAAACTGTTTCAGCCCTGGCGGTGGGCTACCTAATTTTCCTCTCACATTCTCTTCTCCCTCTTTGCAGGATCGCTTCCGGAACACCCGCCAGTTTCTAAATTCCGCCTCAGGAAAAGAGGCCCAAGTGGCCTTAAGTCAAAAAAAAAAAGGTGGAGAGCTTGAATTTTAGGCTTCTTAAAATTATGAAACTTTGGCATTTCCACCCCCCCCCCCGCATTTGTCTGAGGTCATGCAAATTGACAAATTCATTTTGTTAGTAGAGACGAGATCAAGTAGAAAATTTGTCTCTGGCAGGACAAATTTAGTAAGAAAATCTGACTCTCCCCTGCCCTCATTGCATTTTTAGACCATAAAAACTGATTCTTCATCCCCCTCGACCACCGACTTATCAAAGGGTTAAGTTCTCTTATTTAACTTAGTAAATTCTGGTGTTTAATTAAAATGTACTGCCACTGAATTTTCTCATTTCTGAATATGTCCTGGTTGTTTTACTAAAGCAGGAAAGGGAGACTGCTTGAATCTATGTAGACTATATCTGACTGTTGATGGCTTTCATCTCTTAAAGTTATATGGCTTAAGCTAAAAAAAAAAAAAAAAAAAACAACGTTTAAGAAAGAGTATTTTTTGTAATTCCGGCTACTCAGAAGGCTGAGGCGGAAGGATCGCCGGAGCCCAGCAGGTCGAGGCTGCGGTGGCCGGGAGCGGCCACTTCACTCCAGTCTGGGTGACAAGTGAGACTCCCAACCCAAAAAAAAAAGAGTATTTTTTTCTTACTACCATTTTCTTATATTTTCTTTCCTTTTGGTGTTTATTGTTTCTCCTTTTTGTTTCTCTGTTTTTCCTGCTAATAAAAGTGTATTTCAGCTGGGCTGGATGGCTCGTGCCTATCATCCCAACACTTTAGAGGGCAAAGGAGAATTGCTTGAGTTCACGAGTTCAAGACTAGCTTAGCAACATAGCAAGTTCTAGTCTCTACAAAAACATCAAAAAATTAACTGGGCATGGTGGTACTCGCCTATAGTCCCAGCTACTTGGGAGACTGAGGTTGAAGGATCGCCTGAACCCAGGCGAGCCATGATAGGGCCACTGCACTCCAGCCTGGGTGATAGAGTGAGACCCTCCCCACAAATGTAGTTAGAAACACCTCACGGTGTTTTTCAATTATGGTTAGTGCTGTAGCCCTGGGATTAGAAAGTTAATATGTGTACTTTAAATGTGGAAATCTCAATAAGTATTCTCGTCCCCAAAATGGAGAAAAAACTAGAGATTACAATTAAAATCTCGTCATGGGAGAATTGTCCTACCATGTTACCATTCTCTTTTCGCTTTTGAGGTGATTTCTTACAAGAGAAGAAGTCACCTTTGGGCACTGGCTTCAGATTAACAACAGGGGAGTTTCATTCCAGCGCTGCCACTGAGCTACAATCCATCTAGTCTTGAGTTGTTAAGTGAATTGGATTAAATTTTTTAAATATCAGACTCTAAAATACTATATGTTCATTTAAAAATTATTTGGGCCAGGCTCGGTGGCTCAGCCTGTAATCCACACTTTGGGAGGCTGAGGTGAGTGAATTGCCTGAGCCCATGGGTTCAAGACCCACCTGGGCAACTTGGTGAGACCTCATCTCTACAATAAATCAAAAAAATTAGCCAGGTGTGGTAGCACGCACCTGTAGTTCCAGCTACTTGGAAGGCAGAGGCGGAAGGATCACCAGAGCCCAGCAGGTCTGGGCGACTGAGTGAGACTCCAACTCAAAAAAAATAAATTAATTAAAATTATTTGGGTAAGGTCCCTACCCCAGAAGTGTGGGCCATCGTGGTGTTGACTGACAAAGAACTTGGCACAGAGGAGGAAACTGATGTGTGTTTCCTTCACCCTCTCGCCTCTAACATAGGAAAGTAACAGAAGAGGCCGGGCTCGGTGGCTCAGCCTGTAATCCCACCCCTTTGGGAGGCTGAGGTGAGTGGATTGCCTGAGCCCGCGGGTTCGAGACCCGCCTGGGCAGAGAGACCTCATCTCTACAATAAATAAAAAAAAAAATCAGCCGGGTGTGGTAGCGCATGCCTGTAATTCCGGCTACTTGGAAGGCTGAGGCGGAAGGATCGCCGGAGCCCAGCAGGTCGAGGCTGCGGTGGCCGGGAGCGGCCGCTACACTCCAGTCTGGGTGACAGAGTGAGACTCCAACTCAAAAAAAGAAAGTAACAGAAGCAGCAGCTACCAGACATGTGATGTTCTGAACAGGACTTGCCTCACAAGTCGCAGTGAGGGAAAGACTCCCATGCCCCCTCCACATCTTGGTGACCCCAAGGAGGGACACAGGAAGGTCAGTGATGGTCGTGGTCAAGGCTTGAAGAGAAAGAGGAAAGAAAGAGTCCCACATCAGTCATCAGCAACTCAGTCATCACTGAACATTCCCGGTAGGGACCACAAGAGAAAATAAGATTTACCACTGCGCTTAAGAAATGTATTATCTAATTGGGATAGCAAGAACCAACATGAGGAAGGTATCTAAAAATACAAGGTGGTCAGTGCTGCATGTCAAATAAGACAGGCATTAAGCTCTTTCTCCAGAGAAAGAAAATCTGGCATGGGCCGGTGTGCTTGGAGAAGGCTGCGTAGAAGAGTTAGACTAAGCCTGATGATACGAGTGGGAATGACCCACTGTTGACTGGGAGGGCTTCCAGGAAAGCTCTCAGACTTTGGAATGGAGAAAAGTAAATGGGTACATACTAAAGCCAGAGCCCTATTTTGTAGTAATTTGAGACACGATCCCAGTCAGCTTCTGGGAGTTTGTAAATTGCCTTCAGTTGACTGAAGGGGTCTGGAGAGTGGGAGGGGATGTTGCTTACATGTACACCCAAGATCCTTAGATGTTCCATTTGCCTGCCACATTTTTGTAATGCTCCCCAGATTGCTGTGGCATCCACGTTCGACTGGCTTTAAGAAAGAGAGAGAGAGAGGGAAAAAAAACGAACAAAAACCGTATCCGTGTGCAATCCACGTGACTTTTTCTTCAGACCACATTGAAAAAGTCTGAGATTCACACGACACCCAAGATTTCTTTCCCAAAGGAAAGGAGAGTGAAGGGGAACTCTCTTTCCCCGCTCCCCACTCCTGTCGCCTGTCAGGGTCACTTTAAACGCATCTCTCTCCCGGCTCATCAAGCCCACCCCCAGCTGCTTGTCTTCCGCCTCTGTAATCTCCTTGGCACTGAAAGCTGCCCCTTTTTTGTGTGTCTCTTGCCGACAACCGCTTATCCTAGGCAAGGCTTTTACCAGGGAGCTACTCTGTAAGCCTCTTATCTACATCGTTCAGTCCTGTCACTCTGGTCACCTCTTAATGTTCACAAGTTCCCCAAATGGGAAGTAATTGACCTCTAAACAAAACAAAAAAGCTCTCAGAGAGATAGCAGAGGTTCCTGTCCTGACTGTCCCTGGGCTAGGGGTCTCACCTAGGCCAGGTGGGTAAGTCAATAAAATCGCAGACTTCCTGGCTCCCTATCCTTCCTCTCCTGTCCCAGCCCCGCTCCAAGCAGCTCGATCCTGATACCATCTGCGAATCAGATGGGTCTAACTCCAGATCATACACTTGCCAGAAATTTCTGTTATTTATTTTTTGCAATGTTGTCATTATTATGATCTTCATAATCATGATTGTGATTTGGGGAGGCATATTTATATCTTTTAAAATTCCATTTGCAAAGTGTTGACAACCTTCAACGTTTATGTCAACTCTATTTATTGTATCAACTTGCCAAATGGTCCCTTTTCCTTTTCACTAGGAAAACAAGGGAACTCCCAAGCTTAAAAACTGTGTTTCTCCCTTTCTTTCCCCTAAAAAAAGAAGCCACAGACCTGGAGATGGTGGAGGAAACTTTGCTTGGGAACTGTCTCACTCTAGTCCCAGTTCCGCTAGAAAATTTCTCTGTGACCTTGAATAAGGCTCCTAATTTCTCTGGGCTTCAGTTTCTGCATCTGTGCAATATCTCTGAGGCTAGTTTGTTTGTTGTTTGTTTCTGAGTAGGGGTCTCACTCTGTCACCCAGGCTGCAGTTCAGTGGCATGATTACAGCTCACCACAGCCTCAACCTCCTAGACTCAGGCAATCCTTCTACCTCAGCATCCACTAATTTTTTGACTTTTTTGTAGAGACGAGAACTCACTGTGCAGCCTAGGCTGGTCTCTAACTTCTGGGCTCAAGCAATGGAGGCTAGTATTCTAATTTGGGGTGGCTCCCTGTTGATTTCAGGTAACTCTAATTTTGAAATTGATGAGATAGATCCAATATCCAGAAGACTACATAAAACATATATGTACAATTTAAAGAATAACTGTAGAACAAACAGAGATGCAACTCCCAGTCAAAGCAGGAGACATGGGGTGCCAGTTCTCCAGCGGCCCTTTTCCCCATGGCCCTCCCAGAATGAAAACCCCATTTCCCCTCCTCCCCAAAGGAGGTCCCAGCTACTCCCACTTCTATAATAATAATTAGAAAGTTTCTTCCTGTGGATTTACCCATATGGACACATCCCTTAACAACATGTTGTACTTTTGCCTGACGTTGAACGTTCTATACGTGGCATCGTGCTGTATGTATTCTTTTGTGACTTATTTTATTTGACTTGACGTTTGTGGAGATTTGTCCATACTGTTGTGAGTAATTTTAGTTGGCTCACTTTCATTGCTATATTGTGTCCTACTGAAGGCGTGAACTTCGGTGTATGAGGGGGAAGCCAGAAAACTCGGAATTATCTTTTGGAAGGTGGGCCCCTTTGTAATACAGGCATCCTCCACTAGGTAAGTGTTCTAGGAACCCATTGGCATCAGCGTGCCAGCTAGCGTTGTTGTGAGAGGCTGCAGAGGCTGCATTCGGCTTCAGTGCTTATTTATTTATTTATTTTTTAGTTTTTGAGATTCTTTCAATGCATTTGCCCATCTCATGATGGGTGATTTACAAGTATGCCTTCCTACATTGCACTGAGTATTCAGCAGTTTTTGACCAAACATGGCATGATTCCCTCTCCTTACTCACCCAATCTCACCCCGAGAGACTTTTTGGTTTGTTTCCCCCGATGAAAAAGTCCTCAAAGGGAAATGTTTTGCCAATGTGGAAGAGATGAAACATAAAACAGCAAAAAAGCACTAAAAGGCATCAAAATCGATGATTTCAAAAACGGCTGTGAGCAGTGGAAAAAGCATCTTGAAAAGTGTATTGCATCAAACAGGGAATACTTTGAAGGTGACTGAAATTTAGAACATATAAGAATTAACACAAACCGGCCTCGGTGGCTCAGCCCTGTAATCCTGCACCTTTGGGAGGCTGAGGTGAGTGGATTGCTTGAGCCCGCGGGTTCGTGACGCGCCTGGGCAACTTGGCGAGACCTCATCTCTACAATAAATCAAAAACTAGCCGGGCGTGGTAGCACGCGCCTGTAGCTCCAGCTACTTGGAAGGCTGAGGCGGAAGGATTGCCAGAGCCCAGCAGGTCGAGTCTGCAGTGGCCGGGAGTGGCCACTGCACTCCAGTCTGGGTGACAGAGTGAGACTTCAACTCAAAAAAAAAAAAAAAAAGAATGAACACACAATTTTTAAATAAATAAATTCTGGTTTGGGGGGTCTCCCCTTGTATGTATTTACTAGAAATAAATCTAGCAGGGGATTGTGACAAAGACTTCTGCTAGTGGTACCCTTTCTCACAGGTATCACTGGATTCCATAGCTGGAATTTGTCCTGGGCTCTCTTAAACTGTTATGACTTGCGGGGCAAGGCTCCTTTTAATTATTATCACAGAAATCAGAATAGCTTGGACTTCCTTTGAGGGGTGGAGGGGAAAAGGGGTTTTCTTCTTTCTGGGAGGGCCGAGGGGAGAAGTGAAGGCAAGAGGTATACCCTTTAAACAACCGTGTGATTCCATCTGGACTCACCATCCATTTGAGGGTAGAGTCCACTACTGCTGTCATCCACAGAGAAAGAGTCAGAGGGGCAGAAAGGTGTCAGCAATGCTATGAGTTAGGGACAGAACTGAGACTAGAACCCAAACCCTTCATCCTCTGGCCTGGGGTTACTGCCACTGAATGCTCAGCAAGGAGTTCCAAGCCTCACACAAATCAGGCAATGACTGAGTGACACTGTATTCTTTATGTCTGAGTGAAAAATGCACCAGGAGGTGGGAGACCTTTGGAAAGCATCAAGAGGGGGAAAGTATGAAGCAAAACGCCAGATCGGGCGAGACATGGAAGGAAGAGATACACCTGCATCTTCCAGTACCTGAGGGCAAACAAAATATCTGAAGACTCCGGTTTCTGCATTTTCCTTGTCTATTTTTTGTCCACATTTTCCTCTGCACTTTGAACCCCCAGGGACGCTGGGTCATGCTTTCAAATAGCCAACTCTGGGGAGGGGGGAGATTTTGCCCCTGAACTATTCCCCCTCCCCACCCCCGACCCTCAAGACCACCTTCCCCTGCATGAGGAAAGAGATTTTCTGCCTGCCGTCCTGACTCTGTTTAGACTCATCAAGCAGCCCCCTCCCCCGACTCCACCACCCTCTTACCCAAGAGAGAGATGTGGTCTTGGTGACATAGTCCAGATTCCACTGTAAGAAAAGCAAAGATATGCCCAGCAGCCCTGAGCAAGGACCTTAGAACTCTCTAACCGAGTCCCTGTGAGGCTGTCCCTGTAAACTAGTCTCAGTCAAACCTCCTTTTCTTTCATGCCTCGGTGAGTCCTGCTTCCTCCTGTCACCAGCCCATTTTAATTGCCTGAAACCCTAGGGCCCAGGATTGGAATTCTAAGTGAGGATCTCGGTGGTCCAAAGGGGACCCTTCGCTTTCACAGCTCCCACTTCCTGTCTGTCGCTGAGTCCTCTGGTGCCTCACCTGGGCATTCCTGGTGGGAGTCTTGACACCCACCTGTCTTGACACCCAGACTGGGTCAGTTCTGGCACGTGCTCCTGGAACACCTGGGAAGTCCCTATGAGAGGGCAGTCACTCTCATAGGGCAGTTATCCTGTCTAAACAAATCAGTCTCATGTCTGTCCTGTGTATTTCCCATATGTACCCCGTGCCTGTCATTGAGGAGGGGCCCCCTACTATTTGTTGACTGATCAAATGATTACATGAGTGAGTGGTTGCTGATTGGCTTCCCTGCACGGTCCCACAAAATCTGCATTAAAGACCCCAGCTCTGAGCCGGTTAGTCAGTAGTTCCTCTGGAAGAAATCCCTTCTCTGTGTGGATAGGGATCTAGCTTCTTTTTATTTATTTATTTATTTATTTACTTTTTGAGTTGGAGTGTTACTCTGTCGCCCAGACTGGAGTGCAGTGGCCGCTCCCGGCCACCACAGCCTCGACCTGCTGGGCTCCAGCGATCCTTCTGCCTCAGCCTTCCAAGTACAGGCGGGAACTACAGGCGCGCGCTACCACGCCCGGCGGATTTTTTTTTTTTTTTTTATTGTAGAGATGAAGTCTCGCCAAGGAGGGTCTCGAACCCGCTCAGGCAATCCACTCACCTCAGCCTCCCAAGGCGCGGGATTACAGGCTGAGCCACTGAGCCCAGCTGGGATCTAGCTTCTAAGGGGATTGTCTGAGCCCTGATATCAGGGACCCTAAGAATTTCTGTCAGCCAGGTGTTATGGCTATGGAGAAAAATGAAGTTCCTTGTTTGATTTATCCAGCATTCTTCTGCAGATCGACTTAATGTTAACTAGTAAGTATTAAGAAACATTAGGCTGAGCACTGTGGGGGAGTAGAAGACCAATATTATTAGGAAATATTTATGAGGTGCCTACTACTAACTGTAAATCACTCCCCTAAGCACTGAGGAATAAAGGAGGTGGTGGTAAGAGCAACACGGAAGCATAAGAGAGTTCCTGTTCTCAAGATTGCAAACTGACAGGTGAGACAGCAACTCTACCGTCAATAGGAGCACAGGAAAAGCTAAAAAGCTTAAAAAAAAAATTCATTGTTAAGACATCATGCCAGTCATGGTGGCTCATGCCTATAATCCCAACACTTTGGGAGGCCGAGGTGAGAGGATTGCCTGAGCCCACGGGTTCGAAACCAGCCTGGGCAACTTGGCGAGACCTCATTTCTACAATAAATCAAAAAATTAGTCAGGCATGGTGGTGCGTGCCTGTAGTTCCAGTACTTGAAGGCTGAGATGGAAGGATCGCCTGAGCCCAGTAGGTCGAGGCTGCGGTGGCTGTGAGGGCGCCACTGCACTCCAGTCTGGGTGACAGAGTGAGACTCCAACTCAAAAAAAAAAAAAAAAAGATATCACACGGGTGTGCAGAGAAGAGAACAATTTATTCTAACTAGAGTCAATCATTCAATTCAATTCAGTTCACTTCAAATCAAGTCAATTGATTAAACACCTACATTATGATTCCTACCCAGAAGATGCTGACAATGCGGATACATGTGGCGAAGAAGCCTGCCGCCCAAGATCCCTTTCCCCCTTTCTACTTTAATCATTGAATCTCAGCATTTTAGTAAACCACACGGTCTTTGGCAAAAGGTTATACGTATTTCCCAGACTCCTTTGCAGCTAGAGGTGGCTGAGTAACAAAGGAGTGTTAGCACAAGTGATGGGGACACCCTCCCAGACATAACCTCCATTTCCCTTCCCTTCCTGATGCTGGATGGAATACACGTGAGGTAGTGAGGGGCAGTGGCAGCTGTCCTAGATTATGACAGAGCAATGAGGTGGAAGAAGACTAGGTCCCCAACACTGTGAAATCACTGTGTCAGCTTTGCTCTGCTTACAATCCAATGATTATAGAAGGGTAAAACACACTTTTGTCTTTTTTTTTTTTTTGAGTTGGAGTCTCACTCTGTCGCCCAGACTGGAGTGCAGTGGCCGCTCCCGGCCACGGCAGCCTCGACCTGCTGGGCTCCGGCGATCCTTCCGCCTCAGCCTTCCGAGTAGCTGGAATTACAGGCATGCACTACCACGCCCGGCTGATTTTTTGATTTATTGTAGAGATGAGGTCTCGCTGCCCAGGCAGGTCTCGAACCCGCAGGCTCAGGCAATCCACTCACCTCAGCCTCCCAAAGGAGCGGGATTACAGGCTGAGCCACCGAGCCGGCTCACTTTTGTCTTTTTAATTTTTTTAATGTTTTTCTTTTAAAGATGTGGGGTACAATTCAGGGTTAAGTATACAAATGCTCATTATGCAGGTACCCTTGTTGATGAGGTGCCCCCCCTGTCCCCGCAGTTTCCCACTACTGCCAATCCTGCCCCCACCCCCCTGGCAGTTTCCCACCACTGCCAATCTCTTTCTTAAAGCCACTGCTATCTTGACCTTTTTACGGCAGCTAAATGTGCATCTCGACTAGTAGAGAACACAGGTGGATAATTGGAAGACATACAGATGCAAGTACAATCGATGTTCACAAGAGACATAAATCACGCCAACAGGATCTGAGAAAGCACCATCAGAGAGAAGGGGCTTGACACAAGCTCCTTGGAAGAATGAATAGAGTTTAGATGAGTAGAGAGGAAGGATATGGTGACTGTACAGAGGCATACAGAGAAAAGCACAGAGATCAAGTACATGGGAACCACGGAGCTTGGGTGAGGCACCATTGAAGGCAGCAGCCCAGATGTGTCCATGGTCCAGATCTTCAACCTGTCGGCCTTCTCCCCAGTTGATGTCATGCACTTTATTCATTTATTTATTTATTTGAGTAGGAGTCTCACTCTGTCACCCAGACTGGAGTGCAGTGGCCGCTCCCGGCCACCGCAGCCTCGACCTGCTGGGCTCCGGCGATCCTTCCGCCTCAGCCTTCCGAGTAGCTGGAACTACAGGCACGCGCTACCATGCCCAGCTCATTTTTGATTTATTTATTGTAAAGATGAAGTCTCGCCAAGCTGCCCAGGCGGGTCTCGAACCCGCAGGCTCAGGCAATCCACTCACCTCAGCCTCCCAAAGCGCAGGATTACAGGCTGAGTCACCGAGCCCGGCTGATGTCATGTACTTTAATGACTTACCTACTATTTCTAGGCAAGTAACTCCCAATTCTTATGCCTACAGCCCCAGCTCGACCCTCAGTCCTGAATTCCAGACTCAGAATTGCTGCTACTTTCTGGACATGTCTATTTGAATGTTTCCCAGACATCTCAATCAAAAGCAGAGCAGATCTCTCTCCACCTTCCTCCTGCCGAGCTTGTTCCACTTTCTACATCCTTCCTCTCATGAATGTGGCTCCATCCTGCCTGTGACCAGTCAGAAACCACAGGGTTCTACTTAACTGTCCCCTCTCCCTTACCTGCTGAGGGCTATCATCTCACTTGAGTGTGGGCAATAGTCTCCCAACTGACATCTCTGCCTCTGCTTTCTCTCCAAGTTATTAGCCATTTTTCAGGCTTTTGCAGGATTTCTTTTCAAAGTATTTGATTCTTGATGAAGAAACTTTCCAAATACAGTTTTGTTTTGTTTTGTTTTTTTGCGTTAGGGGTATCACTCTGTTGCCCAGGTTGGAGTGCAATGGTGCAATCATAGGTTACTGTGGCCTCCAAGCTCAAGCGATCCTCCCACTTCAGCCTCCCAAGTAGGTGCTTGCCAACACACCAGGCTAATTTTTAAATTCTTTGTAGAGATGGGGTCTCACTAGTTGCCCAGGCTGATCTCAAACTCCTGGCTTCTAGCAATCCTCCTGCCTCAGTCTCCCAAAGAGCTGGGATTACAGGTGTAACCCACCATGCCCGGTCTACAGTCCATGTTCTTTAAACAGAAACACAAGATACTTGATAAGAAAATTAACTAAAACTGATGTCTTCAATCGAGTGGCTTATGGTCTTTTGAAGAGTCATTATTGAAACAGTCAACTACAATCCAAGAGTGAGCTGTGTGCTACAGCAGGGACTAAACAATGAACTCAGAAAACCCTGATCAGAGCTTTTGACCAGGTAGCTCGGGAAAGACTTCTTTAAGGAAGATGGTCTAGTGTGTATAGGAGAGCCAAAGGATTTGCTGGCTGCAACACAAAGCATGCAGAAGAACTTGGCAGGAAATGAGAAAGGGGATATAGAGAAGAGTCAGATTATGGAGTATCTGCCAGCTCCCTGGTTTCTTTGGCTGTATGAGAATAATACTCTCCCACATGGCAATTAAATGAGACAGTATTGATGAAGAAAATTTGTGCATTGTAAAGCACTCCACTCACCTCGTAGCCACCAGCATCACCCATGTCATCCTTAATATCTGTCACACTGAAACCACTGTCAACAACAGCCAGTGTCTATGGTATCCATGGAGCTCCTAATCTTTTGCTTATATGTCGTCTGCTCATCCTCAGTTGTTAATATCCAGACAGGAAGGTAAACGGCTTGACCTGAAAAAGAAAACTGAAACATTGCTCAAAGTCAAATGCAAAGGTTTTGGGTAGAGTCCTCCTGAGGGCAAAGAAAATTCCTTCAAATTCCTTCAAACTCCAACCGAAGCCTGATGGCTCCACCCTCTCACCACCCCTCCTCAGTGGCTTCTTACCTCTCCTTCCTTCTACTTCCTTGCCCAGAAGAGAGCATTACAGGTGAACAATGAGAGGTTCGTGAATATTCATACGGTGGTATAGTTGAGTGGGACAGTGGGAGATAAGACTGAAGAAGAGGGGCCTACTTAGTGGAGAGAGAAAATTAAGGAATGTTTATTTTTCTCCCATGCTATGTGCTAGGTTCTTGACATGCATTATATCGTTTAATCACAATAATCGCTCTCTAAATTCTAAAGTCCAGTGGAGCCCCACAAGTTCTCACATTAGGAAATGGAAGTTCAGAGTGATCAGGAAACTCATGCGAAATCACCACCCCTAAGGATAGAGGTAAAAGCTGAGTCTCCAAGGTCTACCGGCTTTCCGTGATATTCTGTTGCCTTTTTGTAATTATTACAGGCTGCTGCTCCTTACTGCCACTTGGCTACCTAAACACACAGCTGTGTTTACTAATGATTCAGCACCCAATGTGTGCTTTCGGACTGATTGTGGCGTCTTTCTGATCCTGCTCTTTAGAAAAATAACCCCAGCTTCAGAGAGAATAAAGCAGAGGAAAAGGATCTGGCCCAAACACCTTCAGGTGTTTGAGATGGTTGGGATCTCAGCGATGCCTGCGAGTCTCTGGTCTCCACTCAGAGATGTCTGCATTCAGAATCAGTCCTGAAAACTCATGACACACAAGTTGCCCATAACGCCAGGAACATTTGTGCTGGAGGCAGCAACACCTGTGGAACTGCAGCCACTGCTTGCAGAACTTAAGCTGCCCACCAGGGGACACCATTGCCTCCACTTTCCCACTGAGGAAAAAAGAGGGAATTCCCCAAAATTCCTCGGGACACCGCCCAAAGCCTTTGCATTTGACTTTGAGCAATGATTCAGATTTTTTCTTTAAGGTTAAGCCCTTTACTTTCTTGTTTGGATATTAAGAACTGCGAATGAACAGAAGACATTGAACCAAACAGATTTAGAGCTCTGTAGACACCTTAGATAGACACCAGCTGTTTTTGGCAGTGGTATCAATGTGACAAATATTAAGGGTGACGTGGGTGATGCTAGTGCCTACAAGATCAGTGGGATGGCTTACAATGCACAAATGTCCTCCATAAACACTGTCTTATTTGATTGCCACGTGAGAAAGTGTTCTTCTCACATACCTCAAGAAGTCAGGGAAACTGAGGGACTTATCCAAAGTCATCTGGCTTGTAAACCAGAGTCAGAATAAAAACTCATGAATTCAGTTTACATATCCTCTGTTCAGGGTTGAACTTGTATATCTAAACTATAGCTGTCTGTGTTTAGGAACCAACTCTGAAGGTTTGGTAAAGTGAGTATTTCTAATAGATTAGCCTGTAGTTTTGCCCTCCTCTTCACCTCTCGCTAAATCACCCGGAAGGGAAAGTGATCCGATCAGCTCCTTCACACTGAACTGTTCTTGACTCAGAACAGAGGCTCCTAGCTGTTCCTGTGTGAGAACCCCTTGGAGAATTAACATCACTGAATCCCTTGGTTGCTGGCTTAGCTCCACCCTGATCAGCTTTGTGATGGAGGATGAATTACTTAATCTCTCTGGGCCTCGAGTTCATTTTGGGTAAGATGATATTGGTTCAGCCAGCTGTTATCCATGAGACTCTTTGGGTTGTAAGTGACAGAGACCCAACTCACACCAGCATGTGCAAAAAAATCAAGTTAATTTCTTGACCCACATAGCTGAATGACAGAAAGACTTAAGGTGGAGCTGGACTGAGGGATGGTTGAAACCAGAGAGCGACAGCACATGTTATCAATTGAAGAATGGAGGCAGTGCAAACTTGAGGTCTGATCTAAAAATAGCCTTATCTGTGGGACAGGGCCAAGGCCTCCAGGGTCGGCCAGGCTGGATGCAGTGGCTGGCGTGTTCCCAGGGCTGCAAGCTGTGGCAATTGGGCAGTGACACAAAGAGACAGGAACAAGAGAAGGACTTGGCTCAACCCAGAAAGGTAAAAATGGTCAGAGGTTGGTGTGCATAAAAGCCAGCCCATAGCCGGTCTCGGTGGCTCAGCCTGTAATCCCGCACCTTTGGGAGACTGAGGTGAGTGTATTGCCTGAGCCTGCGGGTTCGAGACCTGCCTGGGCAGTGAGACCTCATCTCTACAATAAATAAAAAAAAATCAGTCAGGCAGAAGGATCGTCGGAGCCCAGCAGGTCGAGGCTGCGGTGGCTGGGAGCGGCCACTGCACTCCAGTCTGGGCAACAGAGTGAGACTCCAACACACACACACACAAAAAGCCAGCCCATAACTACCGGCCTCTGCATACATCCCCTCACTGTCCCTAGGGCAGCCAGGGACACCTGATGCCCTCACACCAACTTGTAGCCTACAGTGCTCCTCTGATGACTGCCTTTGCCTGTGTCTGACCTGACCAGCTGTCCACATACATGATGGAAGGGAGCACACAGACCACCCCACAGAAGGCCCTGCTCTGAGGCTGCTGATTCTCTTCCCAATAAGCAATTGACCTCAGCTCTAAGCCTCGAAGGTTAACGAACTGAGTCCCAGCCTTCAGGATAACTGTGTGTCCAGAGATAGTGGATACAGGGCTCACCCAAAGATACTGTTGAATCACAAGTTGATTTCTTCACACACATTTCTTCCTGTTCCTCAAGCATCTCAGCTTCAAGGTCAGATGGTAAAACTGTTGGCAAAGCTACCCCTGGGTGAGCTGGTGGAGGACCTGCCTTGCCTGCCTCTGGCCTGATGGTGGCATGCCCCACTGAAGGCGTCAGGGATGATGGTGAACGCTGAGAAAGGTCGGGCCACTGAGGCGAGGACGGCACTCACTTCCTCAACCCTCGACACATTCCCGTGGTGCAGCCAGCCCTTGTGACTCCCACTGATCAGAGGCGGTAGCTTAGGAGAGGTTGAGTGATTCACCCCAGAACACGCACCTTGCAAATGGCAGGACTGGGGTTTTAGCTCAGTCTCCGGGAACCCAAAGCCCACCCTCCACCCTCGTAACCACCGTACCCACCTGTCCCTTTGCAATATCGTCTGCAAAAGCCTGCCTCCTTAGCTCGGTCTCACTGCGCTGGGTTGGCCTCCTCACCGGTCTCCTGACTCCACCTTTGCAAACGTCTTCATTTCCATCAGTGCTGCCTTTCCGAAACACCGTTTTGATGGCATTGCTTCTCTCTGCTCCCAAACCCTCCACAGCCCCCAAGTGGCCTGCTGTGTATAAATCCTTCTGTGTGGCAGTCCAGGCTGCTTCCCTTCCCAGTCTGAACCTCCTTCCTCCTCTCCACCTAATTCACTCCTCTCAATGTGTCAAGGCCCCTCTGAAAGCCCACCTCCTCCATGAAGTCTTCCATCCTGAAGCTGCCAGTCTGAGAGAGAGTCAGAGTTGAAGGGACCCTTTGTCTAGTGGTTTTCAAACGAGATTCTGAAAAGCTACGAGAGTCCTCAGGACCTACACAGGGATAAATGGGTGCTGGGGGTATGTGAAGGAGTGGGTCACTAGCTCCTTGCCTCTGCTCGGTGACAGAAAGATTCGCCTTTATCTGTCATGTATTTGGAACCCATGTAAAGTTTCATAAAAAGGTCCTGCTGCTAACACAGTATTATATAATATGTAATATTAAAAATTTATATGTTATAATAATTATATTAATGCAGTATAGTACTATTATTATAGCATATAATACAAATAATACATACGACTAGTATATTATATAATATAGTATAACACTATATATAGTACTATCATTAGAATATAAATTATGCTATAATCATAGTATATAATGTAACATAAAGTACCATTATTATATAATATAATACAAATAGCACATACGATTATTATATGATTTGGTATAATATAACACTGTAATGCTACTATATGATATTCAATCGTAATATAATCATATACGATAATAATACATAATATAATAATAACAGCATCAAGAACAGTATCCTGTCCAACTTTCTCATTTTGCAGATAGAGTACAATACTTAATACCCACTATTAAGTTGATACTAAGTGTATTTTGCCCCCTGTAAGTTTAATGACCTTTTCTCTGTGTATTTTCTATCTCTCCAATTTGAATATAAACTCCTCATGGGCAATGATGAGATCTTATACTTGGTTGTCTCCAAGGACTAACAAGGCTTAAGATATGTTTATTTGTTAGGACTATGTCATTGTCTGTTTCAGATATTTCGTCAAAGACATAAAACAATGCAGAGAGAGCTAAAGCCCCACCCCAAACCCTTCCTCTTCACTCCCTCTCCAGTGGTAACCACAACCCCAGAGTTAGTGTGAATCGTTTCTCTGCCCTTTTAACCACATAAAAATGCATTCTTATGCTATGTAATTTAGTTCTTCCTTTGTTCCAGCCGTTTATGTCAGTGGTGGCATCCCTATGGTTTCACAACTGGAGCCATCTCAGAGATGCTTGTGAGACGAAGGCTGCTATCCCTACCTTGTTTCTTACTGGACTCTGAGCTCCTTCAGGGCTGGTAACATGTTTGATAATCCGCCAACACCCCTCTTCCCAATTTGAGTCACATGCTGACTCCAGGGACAATTCCTACTCATCTCTTAACAATGTACCATTTCCTTCCTCTGGGAGGTCCGTGGCCAGGAGTGATGTCTGCAGAAGGCAGCATCCTGGTGGTTAAGTGTGCCAGATCCGGGGCCAGATGGTGTGCATCTTGACTTTGCTATTTACTAGCCGAGTGGCTGCAAGAAAGTCAGCGTCTTCCTGCTCGTATCTCCTTTTCTGTAAAATGGGGCTATAATAGTATCTGTGCATGGGGTTGCTGTGATGGTTAATATAATATGTAAACACCTGATATCATACCACTTGACACTATCAGTTAGTACAAGTACAGCACACACACATCTTAAGCATCAGTTAAAGTGTTAGCTACTACTGTTTTAGTGCCAAGCTGAGAATTTCTGTATTGTCATATTTATTTATTTATTTATTTAAGAAGGGGTAACAAGGCTTGAACTCCTGGGTTCAGGTGATCCTTCTGCTTCAGCCTCCCAAGTAGCCGGAACTACAAGTGCATGCCACCATGCCCAGCTAATTTTTTTTTTTTTTTTTTGGTAGAGGCAGGATCTTGCTATGTTTCCTGGTTTGGTCTTGAACTCCTGACCTCAAGCAATCCTCTTACCTCTTAGCCTCAAGTCATGCTCTCACCTCAGCCTCCCAACGCACTAGAATGCAGGTGTAAGTCACCACACCCGACCTCAATTTCATTAGTTTAGTAAGGCCTGTTTCATACAGTCAAAACGCAATACCAGGTCACCCTAAAACAGCTGGCTGTGACATGGGCCAGTTTTTCTCCAGCACTGAGCCCCCGTTGGAGAAGTGTGTAAAGCTGTTCATCCAGACCCACTGTCTTACCTGCTCACCTGGCCGGCTCCTTTCTCCTGCTCTTGGATTCCTAGCCTCAGCCACTCTGCCCACACAGTTTCTCCTGTTCAGATCCCAGGTGGCACCAAATAGCTGCTGTCCTGGTGTGGGAGAAGTCGCCATCAGGACTGGGTGGGCGCACTGTGCCCATGGGGCCTGGTTTCTCGGGGGCCTTAGGCCGAGCTCACAGTCAGAGTGTGGCCCCACCGCCAGTCTTGGCTTCAAGACCACCTGCACAGGCCGGACCCCGCCCTGCCTCCCTGCCACCCTGCCGTTTGTTCACTCCTACTCTCCCCATGCCCCCCCCACATGACCTTGATTCTGTCCAGGGACCTCGGGAGAGGCACTGTCATGCTAGATCTGAACTGTCAGTTTCTTTATTTACCAATCAGCTAACTGCTGGCTTTGACGGGAGGATATGTGACAGGGGTTTTTTCTCTTTGGTTGGTTGGTCGGTCGGTTTTTTGTTTGTTTGTGTTTAAGGTCTTTACATTTCCACTGACATTTATAGAAATCAAACACTGCAAAAGGGTTTTGGCTGAGGCCGTCATCTTTTCTGTCTGACTTTCTTTCCCTTTTCTTCCCCCTTCTTTCTTTTTTCCTTCCATTTATTTACTTATTTATTTTGAAGCAGGGTTTTACACTGTTGCCCAGGCTGGAGTGCAATTAACCTTGAATGCTTGAGCTCAAGCAATCCTCCTGCTTCAGACTTCAGAGTAGCTGGGACTACAGGTTTGTGCCACCCTCAGTTAAATTTTCTTTTTTTAAAAAAAGTATAGAAATAGGGTCTTTCTGTGTTTCCTAGGTTAATCTCAAACTCCTGGCCTCAAGTGATTCTCCTCTCATAGTGCTGGGATTACAGGCATGATCCATCGCTCCCAGGCTTCTCTTTAAAAATATACGAAACAGATAAAATCATAACAGCTACCACAGCATTTTTTTTTTACAATTTAAACTAGTCTATAGTAAGAAGAAAATCGTGTTTTAAGAGCTAGAACTAAAATTGGCCTACACCTTGAGAAACAGGGATCCAAGTTCAGACTTGGTCACGAACATGTAATTTTAGGTGAGTCATTTCAATTCTCTGAGCCTCAGTTTCTCCACTACTACAGTGATGCCTAAGGTCTCATCCTGTCCAATTCTGTGAATTTTTAAGTGGGAATGCCCCCAAGGTCTCCTGTTTCTGGACTTTCCCGCTCTCTCCACATGCTCACTTCCCATGCCTTCCCCTCGTTCTTTGTCACCTTCTTTCCTCGCCGTCCCTTCCAGAGGGGATGGGAGCCTGGAGAAATACGCAAAAGGATGAACGGCTTTGTCCCGCCCAAAGAATTTCAGGCCTCAGAGCACAGCTGCAGGGTGGTCTAAAGGGACTTCCTCCCTCCCTTACAAGCCCGGGGTGGCCATTTCCCTTCTAAGCTATGAAAACACCAGGAGGACGTTGCCTGCTCCCCTCCCTGGGAGCCACTGGGGCAGGACTTGCCTCAGGCCAAATTTGAACTCCTAGCTGAGCAACTTACTCTGCACCCAGTGGCCCATGGCCGTGCTGTCCCAAATAATTTTCAGGAAAGTGTCCTTCAGAGGAACCCTAGTGAGTTGTTTGTCTAGGTTCCAAGCTCTGTCTCATCTCAGGGGTCAGTGGAACCCTCTAGAAAGGCAAGCAGGGTCCTAGCCCCCAGCCCCTTGTCCCACAGGGATGTAGACCCACTCAGTGCCTAAAAAAATGTCTCTGCCACCTTCTCAGTCGATCAATCACCCTGGATACAGTGAGGCTCCCATAACCTGCTTGGCTTTGTGGCAAACATGGAGAGCTGAAGGCAGTGGCAGAGGGAAGGTCTCAAATTGCTTCTGTCAGGCAGCGCAGGGTGGGAAGGTCAGAGCCTCCTCCCCTAGACAAACAGCCCCCAATGCATCTCCCAGGTGAGGGCCTCTGTTAAGCTGTCGAGCAGATCAGGCCCAGAAGGATGGAGGCCACCCAGTTAGAGGGCAGGAAAACTTCTTCAGAGGCAGCCTGCAGCCCGGGGTTCTCCAGAAACTGGCAACCATCGAGGGGGTCAGGGAAAGCAACCAGGGCACAGCTAGCAAAATACTCTTGGGTTTCTATTGCCCGATAAATCTTCCCCCGTGGCTTTTCTTGGGCCATAAGCATTGATGAGGGGCAGAATGAGGTCTGCAGTCGAAGTTTCCAAAACCCTAATTCTGTTGGCCATGCAGAAAGGCCTGCAGGGAAAACTGGCACGCACAGCTACAGGGTAGGTGGATCAGACCTTTTTAAAGAGTCTTGGGATGGAGGGAAAGAGACCTTTTATAGGCATGAAGTGTAAAGTACATATGGGTATCCGAATCAGATAAAAGATACAAAGCTGGGCACGGTGGTTCACTCCTGTAATCCCAGCACTTTGGGAGGTTGAGGCAGAAGGATTGCTTGAACCTAGGAGTTTGAGAACAGTCTAGATAACATAGAGACCTTGTCTCTACCAAAAATAAAAAGATTAACCAGGCATGGTGGCGGGCACCCATAGTCCCAGCTACTCAGGAAGCTGAGGCAGGAGGATCACTTGAGCCTAGGAGATTGAGGCTGTGGTGAGCCATGATGAGTGTCACTGCACTCCAGCCTGGTTAGCAGAGTGAGACCTGGCCGCCCAAAAAAGAAGGGGACAGAGCCGGGCTCGGTGCCTCAGCCTGTAATCCCACGCCTTTGGGAGGCTGAGGTGAGTGGATTGCCTGAGCCCGCGGGTTCGAGGCCCGCCTTGCAACTTGGCGAGACCTCATCTCTACAATAAATCAAAAAATCAGCCGGGCGTGGTAGCGCATGCCTGTAATTCCGGCTACTCGGAAGGCTGAGGCAGAAGGATCGCCAGAGCCCAGCAGGTCGAGACTGCGGTGGCCGAGAGCAGCCACTGCACTCCAGTCTGGGCGACAGAGTGAGACTCCAACTCAAAAAAAAAAAAAAAAAGAAGAAGGGGACAGAAACATCCCAGGTCTGAAGTCACTCAAAGCAAAAATGGAGTCCATCAAGTGAACCTATAACGATCTCCATCTTCTCCATATAACGGCTTCCTCCCTCCCTTACTGAGCTGTACGATGCCATCAGCTCTCACTGCTCAAAGGAGGAACGTGGGGGAGGGGAGGCCTGGACCAGTAGCACTGTCAACACTTGGGAGTTATTTAGAAATGTAGGCTCTTAAGGCCTGCCCAGACCTACTGAAGCAGAATCTGGGCCTGCCTTTCTAAATAACTCACCCCAGCCTCCCAGCAGCCTCGCCTGCTGGGCTCCGGCAATCCTTCCGCCTCAGCCTTCCAAGTAGCCGGAATTACAGGCATGCGTTACCACGCCCGGCCGATTTTTTAATTTATTGTAGAGATGAGGTCTCGCTGCCCAGGCGGGTCTTGAACCCGCGGACTCCATTTTTGCTTTGAGTGACTTCAGACCTGGGATGTTTCTCTCCCCTTTAACAAGAACCTCAACATCTGAAAAGTACTGCTCCAAGCAGCCAGAGTCCTGTCCCCTACAGCTCCCCCATCCCCTCTCCCCAGGCTAGTCAGTCTTCCATGCCCCACGCAGGTATCTTGACCCTCTCCTCCTGCACCATATCTCTCATGTCCTGTGACCGGGCTCTCTGCCAAACACCAGCTGGAAAAAAAAAAAATCCAAAAAGTCAGACCCATGCATGCCACTGTGTGAATGAGAGAGGAGGGCCCCTTTAATGTACCACCAAACTCATATAGCATTTTCATGTTAACGCATGACAATCACGTGAACCCAAATGCCATAGGAAAACCACGGGGCACAAGGCCAAGGGAAAGGCACTGTCAAACCACTCCAGGGAGCCAGTGAGAGGCCTGTGATCCAGGCTAATCCTGCAGAGGGTGTTTTCAGTTGCCCCGTCAGCCCTCTCTTCAATGGTGAGCCACCACCCTGGCCTACCATGCTCCCTTGGGAGAAAAAAACAGGGAAACCAGGAAATATGGTTGACTGAGCAAGGAATTCTGGGAAAGTCATGGGAGATGGCTGCAGCCCTCGGGGAGCTGTCCACAGTCCTGTCTCCCTCCCACTCTGTGACACTTGTGCACCATCAAAGAGCCTGGTTTAGCTGGGCTCGGTGGCTCAGCCTGTAATCCCGCACCTTTGGGAGGCTGAGGTGAGTGGATTGCCTGAGCCCGCGGGTTCGAGACCCGCCTGGGCAGCGAGACCTCATCTCTACAATAAATCAAAAAATCAGCCGGGCATGGTAGCACATGCCTGTAATTCCGGCTACTCAGAAGGCTGAGGCAGAAGGATCGCTGGAGACCAGCAGGTCGAGGCTGCGGTGGCCGGGAGCGGCCACTGCACTCCAGTCGGGGTGACAGAGTGAGACTCCAACTCAAAAAAAAAAAAAAAAAAGAGCCTGGTTTGTTCTCCAAGCCATTTCTGGAGAGCCAAGTGGATCGGTGTTTATCGAATACCTGCCAGGTGCCCAGTGCATGGTATGGTGGGGAAGGTACCGACTTGGGGCCTGGAATAGCATCGAGAATCCGGGCATGTTGCCTTCCTCTCTGAGCTTCAGTCTCCTTATCTGTAAAAATGATCCCCAATGGATTGTGGTGCTGAATGAATGTCAATAGTGAGCCATAGACACACCACGGTGAATCTAGAATGAGCATTCGGTACGTGTCAGTCTTTTCTCCCCTTTCCTGGTGTGGATCAGGAAAAGGAGAAGCTGAACCGCAGTGTGCAGGTCTGAGAAACATGGACTTAGGCTATTTCGTCATTGTGCACTTTCAAAAACCTAGATGGCATATCCCTACTACACACCTGGGCTATAATGATGTGATCTGTTTGCTCCTAAGCTATCAACCAGAACAGTGAGTTACTGTACTGAATACTGTAGGCAATTGTAACACAGTGGTAAGTAGTTGTGTATCTAAACATAGAAAAAGTACTGTAAAATATGGTATCATAATTTTTTTTTTTTTTAGTTGGAGTCTCACTCCATCGACCAGGCTGGAGTGCAGTGGCACGCTCACAGCCACCCCAGCGTCGACCTTCTGCACTCCGGTGTTCCTTTCACCTCAGCCTTCCAAGTAGCTGGAATTACAGGCACATGCTACCGTGCCCGGCTAATTTTTTAAAATTTATT
Source organism: Cephalopachus bancanus (assembly GCA_027257055.1). Taxonomy (NCBI): domain Eukaryota; kingdom Metazoa; phylum Chordata; class Mammalia; order Primates; family Tarsiidae; genus Cephalopachus; species Cephalopachus bancanus. The sequence continues at coordinate 1,264,728 of JAPVLO010000120.1, read as the reverse complement.
GTAGAGACAAGGTCTCACCATGTTGCCCAAGCTGGTCTTGAACCCGCGGGCTCGGGCAATCCTCTCGCCTCGGCCTCCCAAAGTGCTGGGATTACAGGCTTGAGCCACTGTGCCCAGTCAGTATTATAATCTTATGAGACCACTATCATATATGCTGTCCGTCATTGACCAAAATGTCATTATGTAGCGCATGGTTGTACACGCAACTGACTTACTCTCCTTTCACTTGGTATGAGCACAGCTGTTCTTTCACACTCTCATTGATATTATTCATTTTTTTAAAACTTTGCCAATTGGAAAAGGTGAAAAAAGGGTATCTCAACGTGATTTTGACTTGCATTTCTTTTCTTTTCTTTTCTTTTCTATCCCCTCACTCCGTTGCCCAAGCTGGAGTGCAGTAGTACGATCATGGCTCACTGCAGCTTTGACTTCCTGGGCTCTGGTGATCCTTCCACCTCAGCCTCCCAAGTAGCTAGGACCACAGTTGTGTGCCACCATGCTCCGCCATTTTTAAAAATTTGTTGTAGAGACAAGGTCTTTCTATGTTGCCTAGGTCTCGAGTTCCTGGGCTCAAGCAATCCTCTCGCCACAGCCTCCCAAAGTGCTGGAATTACAGGAATGAGCCATCACGTCTGGCCCTGCATTTCTTTAATGCAAATGTGGTTAAACTTTTTTTTTTTTTTTTTTCACGTGCCTGTTTGTATTTTACATCCTTGAGTCATCTGGGATTTATTTTGTTATAAGAATAGAACTTTATATTTTCCAAATGACACTACTGGCTTTATTAATTCACAATTTTCCCCATTGATTTGAAATGTCATGTCGCTCTAAGTTTTAAAAATTAAAAATGCCACCTTAACCTAAATCTCACACCATATACAAAAATTAATTCAGAATGGACCATGAATTAAGGAGTAAAGTATAAAACTTTTAGAAGCTAACACAGGAAAGCATCTTCAGTACTTGGACTAGAAAGCATTCTTAGAACTTACACCCACATCACAATCTGTAATAAAAAATTAATAAATTGACTTCACCAAAATTAAAAACTTTTGTTCTGTGGGAATTCCTGTTAAAGGGATAGAAGTACAAGCTACAGACGAGGAAAAGACATTTGCAAACCACCTATCCAACATATCCAATATATTTTAAAAACTATCACAATTTGACAGGAAAAAAAAAACCCAGACGATCCAATTAAAACATGGGCAAAAGGCTTGAACAGATATTTCACCAAAGAGGAAATATGGATGACAAATAAGCACATGACAAGATAGATATTAAACATCCCCAACCATTTGTGAAATGCAAATTAAAAATGAAAACCACAATAAGATGGCCCTAAGCACCTATGAATGGCTAAAGTAAAAACAAGGACAATACCAGATGCCAAAAATGATGTGGAAAAACTGAAACTCTCATATGTTGCTTGTATGAGAAATGTAAGATGGCACACCCACTCTGGAAAATAGTTTGGCAAGTTTTTTTGGTTTGTTATTGTTGTTGTTGTTGCTGTTGTTTGAGTCAGAGGCTCACTCTGTTGCCCAGGCTGGAGTGCAGTAACATGCTCACAGCCACCTCAGCATGGACCTGCTGGGCTCCAGCGATCCTTCCACCTCAGTCTTTCAAGTAGCTGGAATTACAAGCACGTGCTACCAAGCCCAGCTAATTTTTTTATTTATTGTAGAGACAAGGTCTGGTCAAGTTGCCCAGACTGGTCTCAAACCTGTGGGCTCAGGCAATCCTCTCACGTTGGCCTCCCAAAGTGCTGGGATTACAGGCTTAGTCGCAGCGCCAAGCCGAGTTATTTTTACAACACTAAACATGCATTTACTAATAACTGTTACTAATCTAACAATTTAACTCCTAAACATTGATCCCAGAGAAATGAAAACTTGTATTCACACAGAAACCTATACATGAATGTTCATAGCATTCATTCATCACAGCAAAAACTATGAACTCAAGAGTCCTTCAATTGGTGAGTGATGGAACAAAATCTGGTAGATTCATACAATGGAATTTTACTCCACAATACAAAATTATGAACTATTAATGCATACAGCAATCTGAGTGGATCTCAGGAGCAGTATGTTTAGTGAAAAAACCCAGACCCCAAAGATTACATACCATGCAATGTATGATTCTATTTATATAACATTCTCTAAGTGATAAAACTACAGAGATGGAGAACAGACTACTGGTCGACAGGGGTCAGGAATGGAGAGAAAGGTTTTAGGTATGCAAGGTACAAGGGAGTTACTCTGTGGTGATGAAACAGTTCTGTGTCTTGGTGGTGGTTACATGAAAGGATACGTGGTAAAATTGCATAGGACTACACACACACACACACAAACAAATAAATGCAAGTCTACAATGGTGACAATAAAATGAAATCTGTAGTCTAACTAACAGTCATGTACCAATGCCAATTTTCTGATTTTTTATGTTGTCCTACAGTTATATAAGATGCCATTATTGGGGGACACTGGAGGTATTTTTGCTACTTCCTGTGAATCTATATCTATTTGGAAAGAAAACAGTTTTTAAATAATAAGAGACTTAGAAAAGAGAAGAGAAGGAAATCAGCTTTGCCAAAGATCTTCCCATTGCACAGGGTGGTTTTCTTTGGAGGTTGATTTATCCACAATAACCTATTAAACTTCTCTCCTCCCCTAACACACAACATACCACCCTTCTGAAAATTTTCTAGTCGAATAAAAGGAGTCTTAGAACAGGATAGACCCAAACGCACTAAAATAGCTCAAAATGACATCAGCCTATCCTTTTTCCAGACTCCCAATTGTTGACATTTTACCTGTTCCCTTTACCTAGCTATCAAGCTGTATCATTGCTTCTGAGCCATTTGAAGCAAATTACATACATCTTGTGTCTTTGCTACTGCATACTTGTGTCTTTTTCTCGAAGGCTACCCTCTTACACAACCACAGTACACACAGTGTCCAACTTCAGTAAATTTAACATTGATGCTTCCATCATCCCTGTCCCGCTTTTGTCAGTTGTCCCAGGAATCTGACCTGGCGTCAGATATGCGCCTACTTGCCATGCCTCTTTGAGAGCCTTACATTTCGTAAATCTGACTTTGCCACCAATCTTTCCTGGATACGGGGCACCCCGGAATTCCCATTTGTGAAGCGCGGTGGTAGTGACTGGCCCGCTCATCTCTGTGAGCAAAGGCTCTTCGACAGTCTTTGAGGGCTAAATGGAGTAATTTTCGTAGGCATCACAATTCCCGGGAAGCACCTCGACTTTCATTGTGGGTGGGTGGGTTGGGGCAGAGAAGACTCGCTTTGGTTGGGCTCCCTGCCTGGGACAACGGCTTAGGGCGCAGGGAGGCGGGTCAGGAAAGGAGGAATTGGGGAAGAAATCCTGAGACGGTGCAGGGGACTTGCCTTTTCCTCGGTGGCCCACCTGGAGCGCGAAGCAGCCAATCCACGGCGCGGCCTGAGCCCCGCGGCCAATAGGAAGGCGAAGCGACCCGGGTTTCCGCGCCAATGGGAAGGCGGCGCGGCTCGGCCCCTGCAGCCAATCCGCGGCGCGGGCTGGGTCGCTGCGGCCAATGGGAAGGCGGCGCGGCGGCCCCTGGGGCTATAAGGGCGCGGGGCGGCGGGAAGCTGCAGTGGGTCGGGCGCGCGGGGCGCAGCCGGAGCTGGGCCGCCGGGATGCTCCGGGCTCCCGAGTCGCGGCCCGGGGCGGCGGCGGCGGCGGCGGACCGCAGCCTCGGCGCCGCGCCGCCCACCCAGGCCAAGCCGCTCACGTCCTTCCTCATCCAGGACATCCTGCGGGACCGCGCGGAGCGGCGCGGCGGCCACACGCACGGCCCGGGACCCCCGCGCCCGCCGGACCCGAGGCGCGACCCGGAGCCGGGGCCGGAGCCGGAGCCCCAGCGAGGACGAGGCCGCGCCGGGGCGCCGGAGGCCGGGCTGAGCGCCGGGCCCCGCGCCGCGCCGGGGGAGGCCGGGACTCCGGCGGAGGCCGAGCAGGGTAAGCAGCGAGGCCGGGGCCCCGCGGGAGGGCGGGCCGGCCGAGGGCTGCGCGGCGGTCCAGGCGGCCCTCCGGGCGGGGGCCCGGGATGCCGGAGGCGGGGGACCTCGCCGCCCCCCGCCCCGGGCGCGCCGCGGGGTGCCCCCGAGCCCCGGCGACAGGGCGGCGCAGGGTTTTGACACCGGCGTGACTCGCCTGGCGCGGGGCCCTCGACTCCACCGGGCTCGGACGCCGGCGCCGACCGTCCGAGGCGGCCTCCCCGCCCGCGCCACCCTGGATCGGCGCCGGCGCCACGTTCCTTGCGAGGACTTGGGTTTATTTCCTCACTTGCGAACATCAACAAATTGGGTTTGGCCGTCAAAGACTCCCTTTGCTTCCCAATCCCGGGAACGAACAGTAAATTGGGACGTCCACTCCGGTGTTTAAGAGGTAGGACCCCCTGGACCTTGGGAGCAGGCTTATTTTCTTCTTAGGAGGCAACCGAAAGACGCTTCTGGCAAAAAGGGTTTGATCCCCTTTTTTAAGCCCGAGAACGAACTTGCCTTGGCCTCTCCCATGGCACAAGCCCTCTCTTGCCCACCCGGATGCGAACACCGGATACCTTTGTCCCCCTTTCCCAGGCACCTTGTTCTTGAGGATATCCCCTGCCTCCCTTCTCCCACCTTTCCCCAGCACACACATCCAGGATCCCCATTTCATTCTATTGACAATACGGAGAAAGTTCAGCCACTAAACGCCTCTGACTTTGGGTTCTTGCTGATTATTAGAAATGAATATATGACATACGGATTTACCCATTTCACGCTCCGAAGAGTTCTTTAGTCGTGTGAAAAAAGTGAAATGTATCCAAGACGACAGTGGGCAGTTTGTTCACTCTCTGAAGAGATAAGGGTGGATCGAATTCTCTTCTCATACCCGCTGGCGTGTAACTTTTGTCTCCCCGGTCCCTCCCTCTCCCCTCTCTTTCCAGAGGGACACTTGGAGACTTATCTGTTGGACTGTGAAAACACTTCAGGATCCTTACCAAGCCTTCCTCAAACCTCCAAGCAGCCACAGAAGCGTTCCCGGGCCGCCTTTTCCCACACTCAGGTCATCGAGTTGGAGAGGAAGTTCAGCCATCAAAAGTATCTGTCAGCCCCTGAGCGGGCTCACCTAGCCAAGAATCTCAAGCTCACGGAGACCCAAGTGAAAATATGGTTCCAGAACAGACGCTATAAGACTAAGCGAAAGCAGCTCAGCTCGGACCTGGGAGACTTGGAAAAGCACTCCTCCTTGCCAGCCCTGAAAGAGGAGGGCTTCTCCAGAGCCTCCCTGGTCTCCGTGTACAACAGCTATCCTTACTACCCCTACCTTTACTGCGTGGGCAGCTGGAGCCCAGCTTTCTGGTAATGCCAGCTCAGATGACAATCCTGTATGATCAAGAACTGCCTTTTCCAGGGTGTATCTCTGGAAAGCAAAAGGGGCCAAAGTCTGGGAGCATGGGGGAGCAAGAAGTGTGCAGAACAAAGCCGTTGGGGTAACCCCAGATTCTTGACTGGCAGGCGATGAACGGCAGTCTGGGACAGTGAATGTTTTTCTATCTAAGGGCTCCCCCAGTGCATACTGTAGGTCATTTTTGCCTCTAGCTACCTGTGTGAAGGGGAAAGGGAGAATCAAGTTGTGTTTCCAGCACTTTGTGTAATGTCGAGTGAGCTGTTTCTACAACTCCATCCTCTTGTATAATTGGCATCAACTCTGAAAGAGCAAACCTAAAGGAGAGGGGACAGACAGCTTGAGGATGTCACCTACTGAATTAAGCTTACGTCCAAAAGCCTCTTGTTGGCCATGAAATAGGGCCGAGGTTTCTCTCTGTCCCTGTAAAAGAGAAGGGAAATTGGAGGATCTTAAAGAGAAAGCCATCACACTCAGCACAGATTGACCTGGGAGATGAAGATGGGTGGGAGGAAAGGAAGAATGTCCGCTTCTTATTGTTCCTGTTTAACAGTATGCCAATTTAAGTATTTACAGGGTGGTCCAAATAGAACAAGATGCACTTGCCATGGTTTTAAGACAAGCTGTGTAAACACAGCTCTACTGCCAGGGCAGGGACCAGGCCAGAAGGATCTCCACATGTCCAATGCAGGGCCTGAGGAGGGTCTCACCCTGCTGCTGGGGGTCATTGTATTTTTGCTATCAAAACATAGAGAGGATGCTTCCGAACCTTTATATTCTGGAGAATTTAGAATCATAAGTTTTCTGGAGTTTTTAGGCTATAATTCATAGTACATCATGACAGATGACCCATAATTCTTTACTAAAAGGTCCTTCTTTTCCTCTTTTTTTTTGAGTTGGAGTCTCACTCTGTCACCCAGACTGGAGTGCAGTGGCCGCTCCCGGCCACCGCAGCCTCGACCTGCTGGGCTCCGGGGATCCTTCCGCTTCAGCCTTCCGAATAGCCGGAATTACAGGCATGCGCTACCACGCCTGGCTGATTTTTTTTTTTTATTTATTGTAGAGATGAGGTCTCGCTGCCCAGGCAGGTCTCGAACCCATAGGCTCAGGCAATCCACTCACCTCAGCCTCCCAAAGCAGGGATTACAGGCTGAGCCACCGACCCCGGCTTTTTTGTCCTTTTCTACAGCAATTATTCACTAAAGGGCTTCATTTCACTCTAGACTTTTATTCTGACTCTACCTAATATATGCCTTCCTTATTTAGCCTGAAATATGGTCTTTCTTGTTTTCCTTTCAAAGTTTTATCCATCCTGGGTTAAAAAAAAAAGTAGAGGGAACAGGTTCTGAATTGGCTAAAATGCATGCATTTTTAAACTAGCAACTCTTATTTTTTTTCCTTTAAAAACATACAGCATTAAATCCCAAATTCTATTTAAAGACCTGACAACCCGAGGTCACTTTTGCTTTTATAGAACTTTTTGGTTGCTCTAGTGTTACATTCCAAGTCTGGCAACCCTTGGGAATCTTTACAGGCAGAAGAATTAAGAGGTATTGGATTTTCACATAGAAGGAAGAACACAGTGCCAGGATCATTGAGCCGACTAGTGGACATAGAGGGGTCATGGCCGGGCATGGAAAAAGGCAGCCCAGGGCTCAGGGAGCCCCATCCACTGAGCGTGCAAAGGGGCTGATAGCACTCTGAAGGAAGAGGCTAAGAAAAAGGAGCCCACTTCCAAAACATTATTGTTGCTTCCATCTACCAAATAACTGTCCAAATCCTTCGGGAACTGTGTTGTGTCCCCCAAATGGTCACCTATTGACTTCAGAGGGACTGAGCAGAGAACAAACAAGAAACTGACTGCCTTTCCCTTTCCTTCTTATTATTGAGGTGATCTGGTAGGGAGGAGACATTAGGGGGAAAAAATTAACTAATGAGGTATGCTGATGCCCAGAAGTCTACTCATCCTGCGACTTAATTCTGTTTAGTGAGGAACCTTTCAATTTCCTCCTTTTGAATGGGTCAGTTTACTGTTTGTGGCAAAACTGGCAAAGCAAGTCGATAGAAAGTTAGCCAGAGTCACCCCATTTTCTATGGTTTGGCCTCCATGTTGAAATGCTGATAAATGCTGTTGAATGCCACATGCCGCTGACACCCACTGCAGTAGTAGACGGCACAAAAGGCCTAAATTGCTTTCCCTTTTTACATGCCTTTTTAAAGAGTGTTTAGTCTCGATCCCTACTCAGTACTCTCTCTCCCACCTCTGAATTTAGTTCTTTCAACCTGCAATTCTGCAAGGATTAAACATTTTACTGTGATGTATATTGTGTTGCCAAAAAGAAAAAAAACACCAGTATTTGTTTAAGATTATTTTCATTGTGAATCTCTCTTGCTTTTCCCGTATTGGAACAGTCATTGACCCTTATCTGAGCTGGTAGTAAAACACTTGCAGAACTAGTCTGTTGGTATCCGACAGGTGGACTGGACGTTCTCTGGACCCCTTCATCCAGACAGGTTGTTTCTATCCTGTTTAACAAATTAGTTCAGGTCTGCCATGTGTGTAACAAGCCCTGCTTCGATCTGTAACATAAAAGTCTGTGACTTGAAGTTTAGTAAAGGACCCCCATCAAACTTTATTTTTCTATGTATTTTTTGCAACGTGGTTTTAAAAATAAAGCACCCGTGTCTTTATTAGACATAGTTGCTTGTGATTTTCAGTATTCTAAAAACCGTGTGCTGTTTTGTTTACATATTTCTGGTTACCATGTTCTCTCACCCTCAGTCCACTAGACACACCTATGCGGCCAAATCATCCGCAAGCAGCAGCCTAGCCAGGAGCTGATCATGGCCATTGTCTTATAAATGCACGGTCTCTCATCCCAGGTGAATCATGGGAAGGAGAAAGACTTTTCTGTCTTAAATTTAAAAATCACCTGCTCTAGCCCAGAGATACCTTTTGTTTAGATAAAGACCATCAGGTACTTATTTACATTTCTTGAAAACCCTAAAGGGACCACAGACACCCCAGCTATCCTTCTTTAAAAATGCTCCTTTAGGCTGGGCGTGGTGCAAATGCCTGTAATCCCAGCACTTTGGGAGGCTGAGCTGAGAGGATGCCTGTGTCCAGGGGTTCGAAACCTGGGCAACTTGGTAAGACCTCATCTCTACAATAAACCAAAAAATTAGTCAGTCGTGGTGGTGAGTGCCTATAGTTCCAGTTACTTGGAAGACTGAGGTGGAAGGATCACCCGAGCCCAACAAGTCAAGGCTGTGGTGGCTATGAGTGTGCCACTGCACTCCAGTCTGGGCGACAGAGTGAGACTCCAACTCAAACAAAACAAAAAAGAAAAGAAAAACGCCCCTTTTGTGTCCGATGAGCCTCTCACATGACAGCTCCCGTGGCCCTCTCATTCCTACATCTCCACCAAAATGACACTTTCTTCCAGAGCCAATAGACCTCTTCAAGTGACACCTCTGAATTGGAACCACAAGTATGGAAAATAGGTTTCATCAACGTGTTAAAATATATATACAACACATCCTTCATTCCCTTGCACTTAAACCTTCATTAAATCCCACAAACAGAGTGTCCCTTGCACCTGATTACCTGAGAGAATGGATGGTTTTTCTCCCTCCTGCCCCCCCCCGCCTTCAAGGAAATAGAAGCTTAATGAGTAAGGTGCTTACTCTATATAAAACATATCATAATTTCAAAGTTTGCTCTAATCCCTTAAGCACATTGTACACACAGGTGGGGCTTCTCTTAGCATGTTTATATCATGAGACTTAACTCTTTGCACAAATCTATAGTCATCCTCTCCTCCCCTGGAAGGCCATGAGCTCTCAAATTACAAAGGTGCTTGCAGTAAGTTAACAGATGTCGATTTTTTTATAAACCATTTAAAAGTAACTAATCCAGGAAATTAAATAAAAAACCTCTCATCTCTTAAGAAAGTCCTTCTCTGCCTCCTCTTTTTGTTCTTTTTCCAACTTTCCTTCAAGATCTCTGCTAATCTCACACCTGTCTTCTTCTAGCAGCTCCCCTTAACATGCCACATGTCCATGGTATTTGGAATTCCTCTTCCATCTGTCTCAAATTACTTCCAGTGTAAGTTTCTAGAGCCACTGTGGCTTTGTCACTGGAAGTCCAACTGGGTCCCTCCAAGCCTTCTTAGAAAGACCGAAACTGCTGGCAGAGGAAATGAATGTCAGAGACTTCCACCTCACAAAAGTGTTTTCCTTCTAACCACAAAGCAAATCACTTTTCTAGGGTGATGCTAATTCTACACATCTTGAAACTGACCTTGGAGGGAACAATGGGTGTGAAATGAAATTCACTTTGCTCAGGTGCCCTGGAAACAGCCCCTGTGATGGGGAATTGCACACAGACGCTTTCTTGAGGAGATGCCCCAGGAAGAAAGTGAGGAAGGTGGGATGGAGGAGCCAGAGAGAAGCTGACCCATAAGGCAGTTGCTATGGGGGCCTCACTCAGTCCTTTAAGAAGCTCCAAAGCCAGTGTGTCCCACACTGAGGAGAGTGGGCCAGACGTGTATCCCAGCATTAGCTGCCTCCTGAAAGTGGGAATTGCCTTGGACAATGCAGTTCCTTTTTGTGTAAGGCGATGGCCATCGAGGGACTCCACTGTGAGTCATTACACCAGTATTCCCAAAGCTAGTGGCAGTGCGTCACCCTGCACACGGGGACTCAGTGGAACACCACGGGATCCCCTGTAAGACGTAGGATTCTTTCCTTGGCCACTCTCAGGGCCACAGTCCCCACTATTTTTCACAATAAGGAAATCTGTGTGGAGAGGGTCAGACGAGGCCTGAGTTCTGCACCCAGACGTCCAGACTCTGCTCCTCCCATGGCCATCATGAACCTGTCACTAGGGCATGTTATTCAAAGCCGAGAGTTATTTACTGCTCACACAAAAGGGCAGGAACGATAGCCCTGGGACATGAAGCACTCCTAGTTTAGCCTAGACTTCGCCTTCGTGCAAACTTTCCCAGACAGATCGCCCTGTGGAAAGGGTTATCTCACGTCTGCAAGGGAAAGGAGAGGAGTCCAAGTTTCCAAAACACATTCTCCCCTCACCTCTGCAGAAACTCCAGATACAACCTTGACTTATTTCCTGAACTTGCGCCAGGCCTGATGTGGGGTTTGGGGTATACTTAGGATAGAGATTTAGGACAGATCTGCTGTGTGGCTACTTCTGCCTGGGTGGTCTCCACCTGTTTTCAGTCAGCTCAATCACGGAGAGAGCCTGGGTTGGGGAGGCGATGGGCAAGAGGAAAAAGGGTGACACAGAGAAAAGTTCCATTTTCTAACTGGGATGACTGTGGAGGATACTCACAGAATTTTTGTAAAGCCTAGAACTCCACAGCGGTTCCTGGGGAAGTAAACACTGATTTTGCTCTCTCTCTCTCTCTCTCTCTCTTTTTTTTTTTTTTTTTGAGTTGGAGTCTCACTCTGTCGCCCAGACTGGAGTGCAGTGGCCGCTCCCGGCCACCGCAGCCTCGACCTGCCGGGCTCCGGCGATCCTTCCGCCTCAGCCTTCCGAGTGGCTGGAACTACAGGCGCGCGCTACCACGCCCGGCTCATTTTTTTTATTTATTGTAGGGATGAGGTCTCACCAAGTTGCCCAGGCGGGTCTCGAACCCATGGGCTCAGGCAATCCACTCACCTCAGCCTCCCAAAGCACGGGATTACAGGCTGAGCCACCGAGCCCAGCTGATTTTGCTCTCTTAAAGGTGGAAGTCCATCAGCATTTAGTCTCAAATGCCAGTTGTTCCCACATCTAGTTACATTTGCATTCTCAAATGCCCCTTAGCCCTGTTGTCGGCACTGACTGTGCATTAAAATTTCAGAAAGACATACGAAGGCCCAGCCCTATGTAATACCAACTGGATTATGATCTCTGGAAGTAGGGTTCAGGCTTCAGTATTCATTCATTCATTCATTCATTTACTCATTCATTTTAGAGACAGGATGCAGTCCCAGACTGGAGTGCAGTGGCACAATCATAGCTCACTGCGGTCCCCATCTCTCAGGTTGAATGGGTTGAAGTAATCCTCTCAACTCAGCCTCTAGAGTAACTGGGACTACAGGCACACGCCCCCATGTCTAACTAATACTTTTATTCTTTGTAGAGTCGGAGGAAGTGGGTCACACTATGTTGGCCAGGTTGGTCTCCAACTCCTGGCCTCAAGCAATCCTCCCACCTCAGCCTCCCAAAGCACTAGAATTACAGACATGAGCCACCAAGCCCAGCCAGTATTTTTTAAGATACTGATGTCCAAGGTTACAAACCACTTGCTTAGCCTCTTTTCAACTGGTTTGTCTACTCAGCCTCCCAACCTCACAGGTGCCAGAACAAGAGAAAGACACCTGGAGAAGCCCGCCAGGAAGGGAGGAGTTAGGGGTGGGTTTTCTTGGTTTGGGTTTGTTTTTGACGTGCCCTTTCTTTTTACAGAGAACGGATGTTCAGTTTTTCTTTTCTTTCTTTCTTTCTTTTTTTTTTTTTTTTTGGAGTTGGAGTCTCACTCTGTTGCCCAGGTTGGAGTGCAGTGGCACACTCACAGCCACCCCAGCATCAACCACCTGGTCTGGGGAGATCCTTCCACTTCAGCCTTCCAAGCACCCGGAACCACAGGCACACACCACCGCGCTCAGCTGATTTTTGATTTATTGTAGAGATGAGGTCTGGCCAAGTTGCCCAGGCGGGTCTCGAACCCGCGGGCTCAGGCAATCCACTCGCCTCGGCCTCCCAAAGGGCTGGGATGACAGGCTGAGCCACCGAGCCCGACCGATGTTCAGCTTTTCTTACTTCCCTCCCAGGTCTCCTCCTCCTAAAATGTCTGACCTCATCAAATGTCTTGTACAACCTGGGAAAGCCCAGCTCATTCCAGCGAACCTCTCACTTGAAGGGACACACACCGCAGAAGTGCTTTTGCTCACCTGGTCATCCAGAAGCATCTCTGACCCATCCCCAAACCAGGCACACCCAGACTGACAACACACTTTCATTGCCCCCAAGGAAGACAGAAAAGGAAATCCCAATCTCTGACTGTTTCTGGGGGAGTTTTCACCCACCTGGAACCACAGAACCTTGTTTGTGCAAGGTCAGGAATGGCAGGTACCATTTAACATCTGTCAATTAGTGTCATGCTTCTCTGACAACTCAACGATCAGGATTAAATGGTGTCTTAAAGCTGGCGTGACATTTGCACCTCCTTCTGACAAATCGGTAATAGTACAGTTTTTAAATTTTATTATTTTGGGGGGAGAAGACAAGATCTTGCTCTGTTGCCCAGGTGGACTCGAACTCCTGGGCTTAAGTGATCCTCCCACTTCAGCCTCCAGAGTAGCTGAGACTAAAGGTGCATTACCACTGCACCCTGCTCAATCGTAAACTTTTCTAAAAATGAAGTATATGTGCGGAGATGGATGAGGGTGGAGGGTAGCTCAGGGAGGGGAGAAATATGCCTTGTGGGAACCCAGTTTTTGACTAAACTTTGCATGCAAGACAAGTGTAGAGTTCATATTAGAATTCCAGCCCAAAGCCAGAAAAGCTTACACTTGCCCTAAACAACATCTGAAAACCAGAGGGATGGAAATGAGTTAGCTCTGGCAATTTCTTTTCTCGAGAAGAATGCAGGGAAGATTCACAATGTGAACTTGAGGGCGGGGAATGGATGTCATTCTCTCATGGAAAAGTTTGGAATCTCTCCCTTACTCCATGCTGAGAGCTGGTTTATACTTAGATCCGTGGTGGGTTCCCCCCCCACCCCCACCCCCCGCCGCCCCTGTCAAGGAAGATCCAATTCATCAAAGGCTAACACGTGCAGGCTCTGTTCTTTGCAAAGACCTGGACGGTGAGCAAGTGTATAGAGTGGCATGGAGGATTGCCATAAAGACACAGGAGCAGTACTTATTCAGTTTTAGCTGGGGTCTGGTTAGATTTTCCACATCTTCCTCCTGTGGAAAAAAAAAAAAAAAACAGCATAATGGAGGTGCCAGCATGAGAGACTTTCTAATTAAATTAGAGATACTTTCAGAGGCTGCAGTCGTGTCTTTGTTGCTCCCTTAGTGAAATACACAAGCTGTCAGACTGAATTGATTGTCCAAGCTTAGGAGAAAGGTCCCAGGGTCCTCAGTGTGACTCCCACAAATGATTTCTCTAGGTTTTTAATTTTCCTGATCTGTGAAACGGGTAGACAAGACCCTCCATAAATGTGCAAATTGCATCACTAAATTCTGGTGGTAGTTATTCTTTAAGTAGAAAAAAAAAGTGGACAGAGTGAGGGGTAATGGCGTGAGTGAGAAAAGACACATTTAAAGACACCAGCAAAATTGATTCCAGAGTTCTGAGGCCTCCTATCTCCAGAGTCCTGACTCCAGAAATGCCTTTTAGGCCTTGACTTTGGCAATGTCTCCTTTGACTGGGTGGTTGCCTTTCTTTCCTCTGAGCCAATTCAACTGCACAGGAAGAGCAGAGGAGAAGGAGGGGGCTGGCAAGGAGGCCAACGTCAGGGGGACTATCTGAGCGGGTAGTTTTCCACAGGCTGTGGGTGCATCTTTGTATACATGCAAGCTCACAACCCCTCTCACTGGCTCCCAATTGACCCCTGAGCAGAGAGATGGCTCCACATCCTGGAGATTAGGTTTTATTACAGAGACAGGCTGGGGGCATGTCAACTTTGGCATCAGGAAGGAACAAAAGCTGGACCATGATCTGAGAAAAGGTGTTCTCATTACAACTCAAATAGGTTTTATAAAATCCTGGGCATGCACACACCCCAGAGTAGCAGGATGAATTTACACACATGTAAGGGCAGCTTCACACACAGAGCAGCTCAGTGGAGAATAAGTCTCAGACTACACCAAGAGGCCACAGGAAAAGACTCCAGAGAGCCACTTGGCCATGAACCCCTGAAAACCAGAACTCATTTTATCTTGGGCAGCAACCAAAAGCGTGTGGTGTCTCAAGCAGCAGAGCCAAGAATCCCCTCCCTCCTCCACACTGATCAGAAAGAAGTTTGACACTGAACAAATATATGTCTGCTGGATGAACGGATGAATGGAGTCCAGACCTCACCTGGAGTACTAGGTTCAGCTCTAACATCATATTATGAGGAAAACTATAGCAAGTTCGGGAAAGGATAACTAAGATGATGCAGTATGAATGTGTCACATGAAGAAGAATTGAAGAAACCAGAAGGTTCCGCCTGAAAATGGGAAGTCAGTCCTGGGTGAGAGTTTCAGTAAAGAGAAGAAGGATTAGACTGTGTCTGTGTCAACCTAAGCGGAATCTTCAAGGTAACATAGGGCTGAGATCAGCAGTATCTCAAAAATGAGGCTGATGTGGGCTCTCTGTCATTGGGGAGGATCCCCGAAACTAACACATATTTGGTAGGAGGTCCTAAGAAAGATGGATATCCCTGGTGCTGCTCTAAGAACCTGCCAGCCCTCTCCTTCTATGGTTCCAGAGAGATGTATTGGATTCTAATCCATCTGCCACCTACTAAGTGTGAGATGAGGACAAATCACCCCTCTGCATTTCAGCGACTCCTCAATTAAATTGAGAAATCGATTTGTCTGGCGGTTAATTGAATCGAGTAAGTTCTGCAGGTCCTATGTTTGATTCATAAGGAAAACAATTTTGTGATTTCAAGGACAATGGAGATCTATTGTTGACTAATAGCTGCTGATTGATATCTGACATCTCTCCCTTAAGAGATTCATTCTTGAACCTTAAGAATTTAGCTCCAGTTAAAAGATGAATATTCCTGGGAGAATAAAGTGAATTAAAAACGATGAAATTGATATCTGACATCTCTCCCTTAAGAGATTCATTCTTGAACCTTAAGAATTTATCTCCAGTTAAAAGATGAATATTCCTGGGAGAATAAATGAATTAAAAACGATGAATCATTTATCCCTAATATGAGTAAGTTTATTCATTTCAACAGAGGCAGCATGTGATACAGGAATGGATCAGTATAAAAGAGGGGAAAGTGTGCTGGAGCCTTGAGAAGAAAAATAAATAAATTTCTATTTCTATTTCTAAATTTCATCTAAGTTTAGCCCTGCCTATAAGTCAGAAGACTGATTGTTTTATTGCTTAGTGTTACATTCTGGGCTTAAACTATTGCCTTCTTTACTTGGAATCCTTTTGACGTTAGACCTTAGAACATATAAATTGTTGCCTGGAAAATGTATGTTCAGAGAGAGGTAACAATATTGTTCCAGAAGCAGAAAGACAGACAAGTATGGTGATTCCTCTCTATAGTACCATTCGTGTTTCCTTTCCTCCAACCCAGAAATTAGTAATGCAGTGAATATGGAGTGGGAACCCCCAAAAAATTCTTATTTATTTTTAACCCCAAATGCTATAATTCTAAGCCATTTACCTAGGCCAATAATTGCCCAGGTTTCTCCAAATGTGCATAGCATCATGACAAGAGCATAGATCTTAGCTTTAAGGCCAACCCAGAGCCCTGGTTGTGTACCTTTATATTAGCTGTGTGATCTTAGACAAGTTATTTGATCTGTTTAGACACAGACTCTTTATCTTCAAATGAAGGTAACGATGCCTTATTTACAGGGCTGTTCTAAGAATTAAGTGAGATAAATCCAGCATATGTTAGGTTATCAAAAATCGCCTCTTTCTGAGAAAATGTCTCAACTTTACTGAAATGTAACATTAATTTGTCTACTACAGTTAAATATATGGACTGTTCAATTAACATATTTCACATACACTTTTCCCTGAAGTTACACAGCAAAGAGTATTTGCATTTCCATCATTTGTGACCATATAACATACCTGTGAGTTAATACTCCATACTATATAATGACCGTGTTATTGGACATGAAAGTAGTAGGTAGGTAGGTGGATAAATTTCAAAACAGACTCACAGCAAAATGCAGAAAATGCAGGAAAAGTTACCACAAGAAATTGAAGGTGAGTTTCCAAGATACAGTCATTTCTCCTGGGCTGAGCTATAACTCCATGGAGTTCAAATAAGAACTTTCTGATCAAAGGACGATGTCCCCTGAGTTTAAATCATTAGAAGTGGAGGACCAGAGACCAAGGCTGCTTGCTTCCATGCCTAAAGCTGGATTGCACAAATACAGACAAAGAAAATAAATCAACAAAAATAGCTAAGAGGCATTTCTAAACATGTCCAGCTGCAAAAATTTATGGCTATTAGCTCTTGGCAAAAGGTCATTTCAGATAAGACAACTATTTGTACAGAAAACAAAAATGAAACATATATTGATTGACTTTCAGTAGATGCTCCCAGTCCTGGGAGAGTCACGAAGTAGAAAAAAGCCTGAGTAGCCTGCCTGCTCTTGGTCAAAGCCTCATCTACTGAAAGTCCCCCAAAATTTCGATGAGGGAGGAGCTTCAGGAAAAGCTGAAGTTTCATGTTTTATGACCATGTGTACCTTTTAATTTTCTCCAGCATCCTTTCATAAAAGAAAGGAAAGGATCCAAAGACATAAACATTCTTGAGCTGGAGGCTTTTCCATGGCCAAGTTAGTCTTTTGTTTGTTTGTTTTTGAGTCGGAGTCTCACTCTGTCGCAGTTTTGACCTGCTGGGCCCAGGTGATCCTTCTGCCTCAGCCTTCCAAGTAGTTGGAAATACAGGCACACACCAGCATACCCTGCCAATTTTTTGATTTATTGTAGAGACAAGGTCCCACCATGTTGCCCAGGTCTCAAACCCCTGGATTTATACAGTCCTCTCGCCTCAGTCTCCCAAAGTGCTGGGATTACAGGCATGAGCCATCACACCTGATCCCAAGTTAGATCTTTGAGAACTATAAGAGGGAGATCTTTGAGAACTATAAGAAGAATTTCTCTTTTAATTGATCCAGTGAATCTACAGCTCAAAGGTTGTATTATGGGAAATTATTACTTTCTCTCTATCTTAGCTCCTCTTCTCTAAAATAGTCTCTGGGCTGGGTACAGTGATGCATACATGTAAACCTAGCACTTTGGGAGGCCAAAGCAGGGAGATCATTTGAAGCCAGGAGTTCGTAACAAGTCTGGCCCACATAGTAAGACCACGTCTCTACAAAAAAATTAATAAAATAAAGCAATAAAAATCTCTGGGGTCTCTTCCAGTTCTGTCTACATTTAATGATCTCTATTTTTGAAGCTGTAAGCCCTTCCCATAACCATTTAAGTTAGACTACATTAAAATGTACAAATAAAGTTTGCGTGTAAGATGCCATTTGAGCAGATTCCCAGTAATTTGTCACAATGTCTAACCCAATGTAGTTGAGTTAAATATGTGCAATCTAGAGAAAGGGTTTGCTTCACGTGACTCTTAAATAGAATAAAAGGAAATAATGCTGTTCGAATAATTGATAACTATAAAAACATCCTTACTGCAATATGTGTAACAGAGGCTAGTCAAGCTGAGGTCTTCTGGAATAATGAAGAAGTAGAACAAAGTTGAAGAACTGAAACTACCTCACCTCAAGGTCTACAACAAGCTACAATAATCATGGCAGTGTGATTACTGGTGAAAGAATGCAGACATAGATGAATGGAACAGAGAAAAAGCCTAGAAATAGACCAACATAAATGGATCTTTAACAATGGAACAGTAAAGGCAATTTAATGGAGAAAGAATTTGTCTTTTCAAATAATGCTGGAAGAACTAGATGTCCATTTGCAAAAAAAAAAACAATAATCTGAGCACAAACTCTACTTTTCATAAAAATCATCTCAAAATGGGCCATAGACCTAAATATGAGACACTAGATTATAAAACTTCAGAAGGAAAACAGAAGAAAATAAGTGTGGCCTTGGATTTGTGATGAGTTTTTAAATTCAACATCAAAAGAATAATCTGTGAAAGAAAAAAATTGATGTTAGATTTTATTAAAATTTAAAAAACATACTCTGTGAAAGATACATTTAAGACAATAAAAAGATAAGCACAAGCTTGGAGAAAATATTTGCAATCATATATCTTATAAAGGACTTGTATATAGAATATTCAGAAAAATCCTTAAAACTTAACAAAACATTTGAACAGATACCGCACTAAAGATATATAGATGGAAAATAAGAATATAAAAAGATACCCAACATCATTTGAAATTAGAGAATTGCACTGCAAAACAACAATAAAATGCTACTCCACACTTATTAGAATTGCTAAAATTAAAAAAAAAACTGACAACATTAGCTGCTGACAAGGATTTGAAGCAACAGGAACTTTCAGTCATAGCTGGTGGGAATATAAAATGGTACACAAAAACATGCATTATAGCAGCTTTATTCATAATTGCCATTATAATATAATTATAAAAGTGGAAGCAACCACAATGTCCTTCAATATGTGAGTAAATAAACAAACTGCAAAAACACAGGAGACACCATTATGGAAATTGGAACTTGCAACCAATTCCTATTCAGAATCCCTAAATGCCCATACCTTAAGAAATAAGAAATAATTGGGACTTCATCAAACTGACGAGCTTCTGCAAAGCAAAAAAAACCATCAAGAGAGCAGGGAGACAGCCCAAAGAATGGGAAAAAATATTTGCCAACTGTATATCTGACGAAGGCCTAACATCTAGGATCTACAAGGAACTCAAACGTGCCAAAAGGAAAAAAACAAACAGCCCCATTAAAAAGTGAGCAAAAGACATGAATAGACACTTCCCAAAAGAAGATATATGGGCAGAGAAATGCAAATCAAAACCACATTGAGATACCACCTAACCCCAGTAAGAATGGCCATCATTAATAAAACAAACAACAGCCGGACTCGGTGGCTCAGCCTCAACCTGCTGGGCTCCGGTGATCCTTCCGCCTCAGCCTTCCAAGTAGCCGGAATTACAGGCATGCACTACCACGCCCGGCTGATTTTTTTGATTTATTGTAGAGATGAGGTCTCGCTGCCCAGGCGGGTCTCGAACCCACGGGCTCAGGCAATCCACTCACCTCAGCCTCCCAAAGGCGTGGGATTACAGGTTGAGCTACAGAGTGAGACTCCAACTCAAAAAAAAAAAAAAAAAATTAAAAAAAACCAAACAAACAACAACAGATGCTGGCGAGGATGTGGAGAAAAAGAAACACTTCTACACTGCTGGTGGGAATGCAAACTAGTGCAACCTCTTCAGAAGACAGTGTGGCGGTTTCTGAAAGAACTAGAAATTGGCATTCCATATGACCCAGCAATTCCCCTATTGGGAATATACCTAGAGGAACTCAAATCATTCTACAAAAAAGATACCTGCACATGTATGTTTGTTGCAGCTCTATTCACAATAGCAAAAACATGAAACCAACCATGTTGCCCATCAAAGCTGAAATGGATTTTTAAAAAATGTGGTATCTATACACAGTAGAATATTATGCAACCATAAAGAAGGATAAACATAAGGACTTCATAGCAACTTGGATGGATTTGGAGTCAATCATACTCAGTGATCTATCACAGAAACAAAGAAGAGAGTACCATATGTTCTCACTCATAAGCAGACCTTGAACAATTATGATACTATAAGAAAGCAATTGGCAGTAGTGGGAAACTGTCTGGAGGGGAGTGGATTGGCAGTTGAGGGAAACTGCTAGTGGAGGGAGGGTATACCTCATCAACAAGGGTACCTGCATAATCAACGTTTGTATACCTAACCCTGAATTGTATCCCACATCTTTATTTTTTTTTAAACTGCAGTCCCTCTACACATGGAATATTATTTAATGATAAGAAATAAGCTATTCAGCCACAGGAATACACAAAGGAAACTTACATGCATATTGCTAAGTAAAAGAGGCCAGTATGAAAGGCTACAATACTGTTTACTTCCAATTATACAACATTCTGGAAAAGACAGAACTATAAAAACAGTTTTTTTAAAAATTAGTTCATGCCAGTGAGTTGAGGAAATGAGAGAAGTATAAATAGGTGGAGTACAGGGTGTTTTTAGGACAGGAAAATGTCTGTATAATACTGTAATCATAGATATATAACATTATACATTTATCAAAACCCATAGGACTTTGCAGTACAAAGAGTGACTTTTTTTTTTTAAGTTGGAATCTCACTCTGTCACCCAGGCTGGAGTGCAGTGGCACGCTCATGGCCACTGCAGCCTCGACCTGCTGGGCTCAGGTGATCTTTCCACTTCAGCCTTCCAAGTAGCTGGAATTACAGGCGCGTGCCACCATGCCCAGTTAATTGTTTGATTTATTGTAGGGATGAGATCTCGCCAAGTTGCCCAGGCTCTTCTTGAACTCCTAGGCTCAGCAATCCTCTCATTTCGGCCTCCCAAAGTGCAAGGATTATAGGAGTGAGCCACTGGGCCCAGCCAAGAGTGATTTTTAACATAAATAATTTTTTTTTAATCTCTTAGGAGATCAGGGGATCCCAGGAAGAAACAAGGACTGTGAAAAGATAATCTAAGTATATTATACAAATCTTAAAAATAACCTCACGGAAGAAGGTGAGAAGAAAGGTGCTGACCTAAGTAATTTTAGAAATAAATGGAGACTGTAATGCTAAAGTCAGAGTGGAAACAGACTGTCAAGGACCAGAATTTTATTCAAATTACAGTGTTATAACCTTAGAGTGTTACATATAATCCCCTTGACTTATGATGGCTCCACTTAAGATTTTTCAACTCTATGATAGCAGAAAAGTGATAAGCATTGAGTTCACTCCTTGACTTATAATGATTCTCTGTCCAGATAAACTTTCAACTTACGATGTTTTCAATTTCTTATGGGCTTATTGGGATGGAACCCATTGTAAATTGAGGAGCAATTCCTTTGTATACCAAAGGAAATTGTAAGGGAATTAAAATTCAGTTGACTTGACCTTTGAACAACATGGGTTTGAACTGTGCGGTCCGCTTATAGGCAGATTTTCTTCTGCCTTGCCACCCCTGAGACAGCAAGACCAACACCTTCTCTTTCTTTTTCCTCCTCAACCTTACCCAGCATAAAGACCTCAAGGATGAAGTCTTTTATGATGATGCACTTCCACTTAATGAGTAGTAAATATATTTTCTCTTCTGTATAACTTTCTTGATAACATTTTCTTTTCTCTAGCTTGCTGTATTATAATACAAGATATAATATAAATATATGTATATTTAAACTATACACAGATTTATATTTAAAATATACATAAAATATGCATTAATCCACTGTTTATGTTTTCAGTAAGGCTTTGATCAGCAATAGGCTATTAGTAGTTAAGTTTTGGGGGTTATACTCAAATGTTCAATTGTGCAGGCGTCCGTGCCCCAACTCCTACATTGTTCAAGAGTCAACTGTATTTTACTACTAAAAAAAAATCATCTAAACACAAAGAAGACAGTAATGCAGGATATGAGGGACAAAAAGAGCTATAAAGTATGTAGAAAACAAATAGGGATATGTCAGGAGTCCCTTCTTCACAGTAATTACTTTAAATGTAAATGACTTAAACTCTCCAATCAAAAGACAGAATGGATCTTTAAAAAGCACGATTCAACAATATACTATTTATAAGGCAAGAAAAGGAAATAAAGGCATTCAAGTTGAGAAGGAAGAAGTAAAATTACCGTTGTTCACAGATGATATGATCTTACATGTAGAAAGCCTTAAAGAATCCACCAAAAACTCTTCGAACTAATAAATGAATTCAGCAAAGTAACTGGATACAAAGTCAACACCCACAAATGAGTTGCATTTCTATACACTAAACAATAACAAAGTTCAAAAAGAAAATTAGGAAAACAATTTCATTTATAATAACATCAAAAAGAATAGTAAATACTTAGGAGTAAACTTAACCAAGGCGGTAAAAAGTTTATACAATAAAAACTGCAAAGCATTGCTGAGAGTAATTAAAGAAGACATAAATCAATGGAAAGACATCCCATGTTCATGAATGAGAAAACTTTATGCTGTTAAAATTATAACTCTACCCAGAAGAGTCTACAGATTGCCTTATCAAAATTCCAACAATGTTTTTTTGCAGAAAAAAACAATTCTAAAATTTATATAGAGCCTTAAAGCATCCTGAATAGCTAAAACAATCTTGAGAAAGAAGAACAAATGAAAGACTCCCACTACCTGACTTCAAAACTTACTACAAAGCTACAGTAATCAAAACAGTGTGATACTAGCATAAAGACAGAATATAGACCAATGGAAGGCCAGGCATGGTGGCTCATGCCTACAATCCCAGCACTTTGGGAGGTCAAGCCAGGAAGATCACTCCAGCTAACTGCCAGGCAGGGATCTGGAAAAAACACAAAGATAAATAAAATGACACTCTGCCCTCCAGTTGAAAAAAAGTTAAATACTAACTGTAAACAATAAAATGAGATCCTGTATTGTGATTTTCTCTGACAAATAATATTGTCAAGGGATGCAACAGATGGCCTCTAAAATTATTTTTATTGGTGTCATTCTGGGATTCTCTGACATATTTGCATTCATTCGTTGAGCAAACAGATTAAACACCTACTACGAGCTGTATCTTATGTGAGGCATTCAATTTGCATTAATCTCACATGACATTTCATCAGACCAGAATTAGGGAGACAGCTCATGACCATGAAACAGAACAAAGCTACCTGGCCCACAACAGAAAGGACCCACATTTTTGCCTTTGTTTATACATGCTTCCAGCCAGCTGAGAGCCAGGAGATTCTGGAAACCCTTTGGCTACGTACACCATTTGAAATGTTCTCACAGGGCCCTCAGTTTGGGAGAAGAAAAATCAAACCATCATCTCTGATTTGGCCCCTAGCATAACAGCTCCATAAAAAAATAGAAGAAATCATGAGAGGGGAAGTACCTTTTCAGAGAATATCCACAAGTCCAGTACCTTCCTTCCCTACCCTTCAGAAGTAGTTGGATTTCCAAACTGTCAAAACAGAAAGAAAACATCTGTGGATTTGAGCAAGTATATGGTTTGTTTGTTTGTTTGTTTTTGTAGTGACAAGATCTCGCTATGTTGCCCAGGCTGGTCATGAACTCCTGGGATCAAGCGATCCTCCCGCCTCAGCCTCCCAAAGTCCTGGAATTACAGGCATGAGTCACCGCATCCGGCCTCCCCAAGACTTCTTTTTTTTTTTTTTTTTTTGGAGTTGGAGTTGGAGTCTCACTCTGTCATCCAGGCTGGAGGGCAGTGGCACGCTCACATCCATTGCAGCCTCAACCTGCTAGGCTCAGGTAATCCTTCTGCCTCAGCCTTCCAAGTAGCTGGAACTACAGGTACACGCCATGGTATACTGTTTTTTAATAACTTTGTATATTCAAAAATTATAAAAAATTAAAGGTAAAAAACTAACATTTACAACATGGAGTACAGATGAAAAGCGAATTTGAGGTTCTTCCTGTGAACTGCGAATAGTTTACAACATGGAGTACAGATGAAAAGCGAATCCCTTTCCTGAGTAAAAACTCTTATAAGTCAATAAAAGAATGATAAACAGCTTAAACAGTAGAAAACAAACCAAAGCAAGGATAGAACCTGGAAACATTGGGCTCTCCAGCAAATGTAACATTTCTGAGGCTCTACACCAGGGATCCCCAGCTCCGGGCACAGACAAGTACCAGAGGGCGACCTGATAGGAACTATGGCCTGTTAGGAACTGGGCAGTAGCAGGAGGTGAGCCGCAGGTGAGTAGAGCTCTGTCTCCGGTCAGATCAGTCGCGGGATTAGGTTCTCAAAGGAGCGTGGACACTATTGTAAACTGCACATGTGCAAGATCTAGGTTGCAAGCTCCTTGTGAGAATCTAATGCCCCATAATTCCCCCCCCAAACCCCCACCCCCAGTCCATGGAAAAACTATCTTCTGCAAAACCGATCCCTGATGCCAAAAAGGCTGGGGAACGCTGCTCTACACCTCCTGCTACCCCAGAGACTGCCAAACCCCCATTGGAACGAAGTAGCCAGGTGCAGACCACGCCTGGCAAAGGACCCAGGGATGTTGAGGAATGTGCTCTGCTTTCAACACCCTCAGTGTCTCCTTTTAATGAGAGCGCCTATCAAGAGTTCTCAGCTCCCACGTGCCCAGGTCCTTTTAATGCTGGACTGTTTTCCAGCCATCCAGGGCAGCAACAGTAACAAACACAACTGCTAACCTCAGCTCCTCAGGGGAGCAAAGGGCTCTAGCTGATGTGACCAGTTTAGCAACAGTTACTGTTTTGTTCTTTTCCAAACAAGGGCCTATTGCTGTGGGTCAAAGATATGGGCTCTCTGCTCTCCTCTTCTCCTGGAAGAAATAGTTTTCCCCAGGGCAGGAAAAGGCTCCCATAAAACTTTAAAACTTCCTTCTGCCCTGGAACAGAAGAGTAGTTCACAGGAAGAACCTCAAATCTAGTTTCCAACACTATTCCAATCAAAACTCAGTCCCTCAAAGTGGAAACCAGTGCGTTCTAGCAATGATATTCAATTCTGCTTGGGAGATTTTTAGCTCAAATGTTGCTATGGCTCCACAGAGAGAGGCCTAGGGTGAATAGGGTGCAATTCGATGAAACCTGTGATATTGAAGCATAATTAGAAATCTAGATTTGGTCTCGGGCCCCTGGTTTGTGACACAAGCTTTCTAAACCTTTGGGATTCCCTGAGTGTTGGGTTGAGAGGAGCATCTTTTGTTATTCGTAATACATCCCTTTCAACTATTCTGCAGTGACTCCTTTTTCCTTTTTTATCCTTTTTTTTTAAATCAAAGCCAGTCGTGATGGCACGTGCCTGTGGTTCCTGTTACTTAGAAGGTTGAAGCAGAAGGATTGCCTGAGCCCAGCAGGTAGAGGCTGCAGTGCGCAATGAGCGTTTCTCTGTGTTCCAGCCTGGGTGACAGAGTGAGAGTCTCACTTAAAACAAACGAAAAAACAGATCAGATTTGAAATTCTTTTAAGTAGAAGAGAACGGGGGACTGGAGAGACAAATTTCATGGAGGCTTACGGTCTGTTTGCTGAAACCAAATAATGCAATAACTCCCTTTTCCTTTGGAGATGCTTCTAACACAGAAGGCCACAGATCTAGAAGAGCAAGAGAATTCCAACGCCTCAGGCTCTTGGAGGAGAGATTTCCACCTCAGTTCTTTATCAGCTTCTTAGAAGGTCAACACAGAAACAAATAATCTCTAAAGTAACAAGCCACAAAGCTGATCTTCAAAGCCACACTCTATTCATGTCAGGTTGTTCTTTGTACTCCTCCTTCAAGACTTTAAATGCAGCAAAGTAATGTTGCCATTGTGAGTGCTTGGTGGAGATGATTTCTTTTTCCTTTATTGCCACTGGGAGTGAAGAAGGGACAATGTGAATTTCAAAAATGAACTCTGCCCTGGATGGAGTGTGGGGTCTGTGTCGGCTCTCCACAACCCTCTAACCCTTATGATCTTCAACTAACGCCTGTGCAACCAACTTAGTTTCCACCCCAATCCAAGTTATCTACTGCACTTTGCATCTACAACAGACAAAATCCCTGAGCTATGCTTTTCTGAACTTTTAAGGAACTAATATAAATACTGATTGCCTACTCTTTTTAAGCCATGAATTCCTATTACTTGATCTAAAAATAATACCAACGGAGTCTGATATTAACAGCTGGAATTTATAAAATCATTTTAGATTTTTAAATTATCTTCATATGGATTATCCTTTTGGATTTCAATATCTGAGAAGAAACTAAGACAAATAAAATTAATGAGACAATAATAATTATTATTGTCACTTAACAGAGAAGGAAACTAAGGCCTAGTGGAGCTGAAACTTGGCGGGGTTTCTATAGGAAGTCACCAAGGGTTGAAGATTGCAGTCATCACCAAAACTCTGGGTTCTTAACCTTAGTCTAGCAAATAACTAAATACAGACAATACAACCTGTCTTTGTGAAAAATACTGAAACTTTGTAGCAGACTACCCCTGCTTCTTTTACAAATGGCCTGCTTTAATTCCCAAGGGTGGATTCTAAGCCAATGATCACCTGTTGGAAGTACTGGAGAGGGGATTCCTACATTGGGTAGACCAGATTGCTTAATCAGCTAAGTCTCTTTTCATGCTAGAATTCAATAACACTCTGTAAACTGACATAAGAATCCATTTCACAAAGTAAAGTATCGAGCACTCCACGCTATTATGTAGTCAGCAACTTGCTAGACTGATTGTTCTGAACTTGATGTTACAGACAGTTGGTGTTTACAGTATTTCAGAATAACCAAGAATTCTATTGTGCATCAAGCAGTTTGAATTGATAATGAATAAATAATGTTTCTTGAGCATGGAGGGGCCATTGTAACTAATACCACAAATGTATCAAAAATTGGGTGAAAAACAAAAATTATGTAATCATCTCAATAGATGCAGAAAAGAAGTATTTAACAGAATTCCACAGCCTTTCATGATTTTTAAAAAAGACATTAAATAAATAGGAATAGAAGGAAACTTCCTCAGTCTAAAAAAAAGGGGCATCTGTAAAAACCCGCAGCTAACATCATACTTAATGGTGAAAGACTGGATGCTTTCTCCCTAAGATAAGGATGTCTGCGGTCACCACTTCCATTGCACTTAGGGTTCTAGACAGGGTAATCAGACAAGAAAATGCAATAAAAGGCATTCAGATTGGGAAGGAGATACACCTACCTCTATTTGCAGATGACGTGATCTTATATATAGAAAACTCTACAGAATCTACTTTAAAAACTATTAGAATAATGAGTTCAGCAAATTTGCAAGATTCAAGAGCAATACACAAAACTAATTATATTTTTTCCTCTTCTTCTTCTTTTTTTTTTTTTTTTTGACAGGGTCTCAGTCTGTTGTCCAGGCTGGAGTGCAGTAGTACAATCAGTGGCATAAATAGCTCATTATAGCCTTGATCTCCCGGGCTCAAGTGATGCTCCCACTTCAGCCTTCCTGAGTAGCTGGAACTACAGGTGTACATCACTACACTACACCCAGTTAATTTTTTGTAGAGAAGAATTCTCTTTATGTTGTCCAGGTTTGTCTCAGACTCCTGGGCTCAAGCAATCCTCCCATCTCAATCTCCCAAAGTACTGTGATTATGGTGAGCCATCGTGCCTAGCTAGAAACTGACTGTATTTCTATAAACTTGCAATTAGCAATTGAAAAATGTAATTTAAAAAGCAATTCCATTTATAATAGGGTCAAAAAGAATAAAATGCTTAGGAACAGTTAACAAAAGTGTAACATTTATACTCTAAAAACCACAAAATATTGTTGAAAGAAATTAAAGACACAAATAAGTAGAAAAACATCCCATGTTCACAAAGTGGAAGACATAATATGTTGAGATGTCAATATTTTCTAAATTGACCTATGGAGTCAACACAATCCCTATCAGAATCTCAGCTGAGGCTGGGTTCAGTGGCTCATGCCTGTAATCCTAGCACTTCAGGAGGCTGAGGCAGGAGGATTGCTTGAGCCTAGGAGTTTGAGTCCAGCCTTGGCAACATAGCAAGACCTTGTCTCCTCAAAATATAAAAATCAGCTAGGCATGGTAGTGCACACCTATAGTCCCATCTACCCAAGTGGCTGAAGCAGAAGAATTACCTCACCCCAGGAGTTGGAGTCTATGGTGAGCCATGATTGTGCCTCTGCACTCCAGCTGGCTTTTCTTCTTCTTCTTCTTCTTCTTCTTCTTCTTCTTCTTCTTCTTCTTCTTCTTCTTCTTCTTCCTCTTCCTCTTCCTCTTCCTCTTCCTCTTCCTCTTCCTCTCCTCCTCCTCCTCCTCCTCCTCCTTCTTTTTGCCATCAATAAGAAATTTACTTGTTTAAATTTAAAAAAAATCCAAATGCTGGCATTGTCCAGAAAAATGTAACAGGTTTATTTATAAATGTTATGTAGTTAAACTGCTGAAACTTGTTCACTGAAACATTTTGACTTGCATTAATACTTTACATCGCCGCTTTTATATTAAAAAATTCACACACAAATGAAAATGGAAAAACTGCCAATGCCTGATTTCTGTAGCCTATTTTTCCACTGGCAATCATATACTTAGGTACCCTTTGACCCCATGGGGGGAAAAAAATCTAATGTCCAGAACTACCAATCACAGAAGAATTTTTTTTTTGAGAATGAAATGCTTCCCATCATATTGGATTTAAACACGTCCTCTACGTATGTGGCGTGCTAGCTGGATGTCTTTTGGCACAATGGTTACACGTTTGGCATAGTTAGCACACAGGTTGGTGTCTTCAAAAAGGCCAACCGGCTAGGCCTGCCTTACCTCCTGCAAAGCACCAACAGCTGCGCTCTGGAAGCGCAGATCTGTTTCGAAGCCCTGAGCAATTTCTCACACCAGACGCTGGAAAGGAAGTTTGCGAACCAGAAGTTCAGTGGGCTTGGGAACGGGTCTCATTGCACGGAGTGTCACAGCACCAGACTTGTCGCGATGAGCTTTCTTCACCCCTCCAGGAGAGGGCGCCCGTTCGCGAGCGGCTTTTGTAGCCAGTTGCTTCCCAGCTGCTTTATCACCGGTCGGTTTGCGGGCTGTGCTCTGTAGGAGCCATGGGCTAGAGATCTCCTTGCTTACCCCACTGCTCCTTCTGCTGGAGCTCGGGGAGCGAGAGGCGGTGCTGGCGTTGGAGAGCCAAGGCCGCGAGCACGACTTCCAGCTGACTCCTTTGCAGAAACTCGCAAACGGATCCTAAAATCCATACCGAATGGCAAGGGACCTTGAATAGCCAAATCAATCTTGCAAAAGAGGAAACTGAGTAGGAGGACTCGCACGTCTGGGTTTTAACACTCACTGCAAGGCAATGGTGATCGAGGCGGGGCGGTGCTGGCGCAAAAGTAGATATAGAGATGGATGGGATATAATTGAGAGTCTAGATATAAATCCACATATCTCTCTGGTCAGTCTGGTTTTTGCAAAGAGTGCCAAGATGACTCGATGGGACAAGAATAGCTTTTTCAGCAGATGGTGCTGGGACAACTGGATATTCATTTGCAAAAGAATGGAGTTGGGCCTTTACCTCACACCATATATAAAAGTAACTTAAAATAGAGCAGAGACCTAAATGTAAGAATTAAAACTATAAAGCTCTTAGAAGAAAGCATGAGGATAAGTCCTCATGTGTTGGACTTAATGAAGAATTCTTAGATATGACCCCAAAAGCGTGAGCAACAGAAGAAAAAAATAAATAAATTGGACTTAATCAAAACACAAAGCTTCTGTGCTTTATAGTACTTCACCAAGAAAGCGAAATACCATCCACAGAATGGGGGAACAGATTTGCAAATCACATATCTGATAAGAGACTTTTCTCCAGAATGGATAAAGAACCCTAGTAGATCAATAATAAAAAAAAATTTTAAACCACAATTTTTTAAATGGCCAAAAGAGCTAAATAGACTTTTTTTTCTGTAAATTTTGGCAAACATATATGGTCATGTAACCCCCATCACCATTCAGTTACTGAATAGGTCCGTTATCCCTCCAAACTCCTCTATGCCCTTTGCAGTAAACTGTTCCTCCTATCTCCAGACCCTTAAAAAACATTTCTTTAAAGAAGAGTGTATTGTTATCAGGAAAATGCAAATCAAAGCCACAATAAGATCCCACTTATATGCAGTAAGATGGTCAGAATCAAAAAGTCAGATGATAAGTGTTGGCATGGATGTGGAGAAATACGAATCTTCTGACTTTGCCAGTGGAAATGCAAAATAGTGCAGCCTGTGTGGAAAGTATCTATGACAGCTCCTCAACCAATTATACATAGAGTTACCATATGATCCAGCAATTCCACTCCAAGGTGCAATGAAGACATATGTCCACATAAAAGCTTGTACACAAATATTTATAGCAGGATTCTTCATAACAACCAAAAAATGGAACAACTCAAATATCCATCAACTGATGAATGGATAAACAAAATGTAGTAAATTCATCAATGAAATATTATTCAGCCATAAAAGTGGAATGAAATATTTATACGTGCCACAACATAAATGAACCTTAAAAATATGCTCAGTAAAAGAAACCAGTCACAAAAGACCACATATTATATGATTCGGTCGACATGAAATGTTGGAATAAGGTCATCTATCGAGACAGAAAGTAGATCAGTATTTGCATAGCTCTGGAGGAGGGGAGAGGAGGGTGTTACCTAAAAGTATAGAATTTCTTTTTGAGGTAATGAAAATGCTCTAAAGTTGACAATAGTAATCTTGCATATACAGCTCTGTGAATATACCAAAAACCATTGCATTGCACACTTTAAATGAGCGAATTTTTATGGCGTGTGAATTGTTAATATATCTCAATAAAGCTGCTAAAAAAAAAAAAACCTTAAGCATGATCTTTGTATTGTGTTATTTTCTCAATTGGTAGATACAGAATATCTGCCATCATATGAGAATCCATGATGTTTTAAATGTTAACAGATTTTTCACATGAGCCATAAAAGAAAAAATTGATAAATTGGGCTTTATCAAATGTAAAACACCTGCTCTTTAAAAAGACCCTATGAAGAAAGTGAAAAACCTAGCTATAGACTGAGAGATGACATTTGCAATGCATATATCTGACAACGGACATATCCAAAATACATAAAGAACTTTAACTCAGTATAAACAAACATCGGCAAAACATTTCCCTGTGAGGACTTTTTTCATCTGGGGAAACAAAAAAAAGTCACTTGGGGCAAGATCAGGTGAATAGGGAAGGTGGGACACAGGTTCATGCTGTTTTTGCTCAAAAACTGCTGAACACTCAGAGCAGTGTGGGTAAGCGCTCGTAAATCACCCATCATGAAACGGGCAAAGTTGTGTTGAACAAATCTAAAAAAAAAAAGTCTCATTGAAGCCGAATGCAGCCTCTCACAATGCTAGCTGGTACACTGATGCTGATGGTCTCCTAGAACACTTACCTAGCGAGGGAAGCCTGTACTACAAAGAGCCTGCCCTCTAAAAATAACTCCGAGTTTTTGGAAGTGCCTCTAATATATATTGATTGTGAAGGTGGTTCCGTGACTACATTACTTCCTAAACTGTACAGTTAAAATGGGTACATTTTATTGTGTACTAAATATACCTCAATACAGCTTATTCTAAAGTGTTTCAGCATTTTAATTAATAAAAAATATTGACGTTCATTACTGTTGATCAGAGGTCAACAAGGTGTGGACCACAGGGCAAATCCAGCCCGCCACCTATATGTGTATGGCCTGCAAGCTAAGAACAATTTTGATATTTTTAAACGGCAGAAAAAAATAAAAAGAAGATTGCTATTTCATGACACGTAAAATGTATGGGAAGTTCAAATAATAAAGTTTTATTGGAACACAGCCGTACTCATGGCTTTCAGGTTCTAACAGCAGGAGACTAGATGGCCCACAAAGTCTAATATATTTACTGTCTGGCCCTTTCCAGAAAAAGTCTCCTGACTCCTGCTCCAAACAGTGGAGGGACATTGCTCTTCTCAATGACACCATCCCTCTGCAGGCTACAAGGAAGAAATGAATGTTCATGTTTATACTTCTGAAATAAGTAAGGTAAGCCAATAGCCAATTTTTCTCCCCCAAGAGGCTTGGCTGTTGACAATTATGGATGTTCTTTGAAATTCTTTCACCTTTAGAAGAAAGTGTGGTCAGGCTTTGAGTTGAGTGCCACCGACAAAACATTCCCCCTGCCCCTTACTGCAAAGTCAGCCTGATGGGGTAGCCAACTGCTGGCCTTAGGGGCCAAGGACTACCGGAGCCTATATATCTCCTCTCCAGGTCCATGGTTCCTTGACGCTTCCCTTTTCTTTTAGGCCACTGTTCTAGTGACACAGAGACAAGACTCACTTCAGAACAAGCAGACGCAAGGTATCTTAACACAAGTCTTCTATGTCAGCCTCCTACCTTCAGAAGAGACTCTGCCCCCGGCCCCCATGGGGTTCTCATCATAACCCAAGGGGCAGGGAGCCAGAGTAGGGATTTGCCTTCTCCCATCTTTTCCCCATCCCAACTTGTCGTGTGTGTCCCCAGGGCCCAGGCCTGTCCCCAAAGACTCCAAGGGTCAGAAGCAAATCATATCCTGCTGCTGTTTCTTCACCTCCACAATATTTGTATATAAGGGATTCCATGTTCCATGAACTTCCACAGAATTATAAAAGGGGAAGAATAATTAAAAAATAATTAAAGCTTGAGAGGAGTCTGGGGAAATAAGAAAAGATAGTCTATTAAACTTACCTTGTTGATATATTTGGGTGGTTACAAGTTCATTATCTACTTTGAAGCCTGAGTTCTTTTGTTTTGTTTTGGTTTTTTCCTCCTGGTGGTGACTTTCTCACCTCAGCAGCCACCTCTCTGTGTCACGGCCAAGGGAAATGATTCGAATTTTAATTCCTTTGGGGCATGTCTGGAAGTTCACCGAGTTTTACGGTCAGACAAATACCGGCTACTCTGGTTGGCAAAGTTAAAACCAGAAGCCTCTGTTTAGAAATGTCCTTGTTAAGCAAATGCCACATCTCCTCCCGCTAGAACCGTTTGCCTCCCATGAACTCACACGAGAAACAATTCAGTGGGATGAGTGGGTCGTTTGCTTGGCAAAGGAGGAGAAATGACAAAAGGCTGAACATCTTTGTATTTGCTCTGAGGAAAAGGTGATTTACTGCTTTATTTGCCTAATAAAATATTTTTCCAGGTGAGCACACTGAGTTGGAGTGTCTTATTTGCATGGCAGACCATTGAAAGCTCAGCCACTGTACCTATAAGCCCCCTTTCAAAGAAACACAAGAGAGGAAAACCTTAAGTAGAATGAAAATAAGCCCAAATGGAGAGGTTATGCTGGATAGTATGCTGTTGGCTGAAGCCACAACTTTGAAGGCATAAGCTGCAATAAAAACTGCTTTTGTTATTTCTTTAGGGACATACCTCCTTTGAGCACTTCATTTTCCCCGAGAGAGAATGAGAATGGGACCTATCTTTGGTTTCCAGAAGGCCTACCAGAGAAGATTCATCATCTGAGGGGGGCCCCGCCTCCATTCAGAAACTCAAAGTCAAGCTATCTAGCTTATGCAAAACTTGTCAGTGGAAGATCAGATGTGCATAAGTTATTAGCATCTTCGCGACTTTCTTCAATACACGCAAGTACAGGGTGCAAGTAGGTCATGCACATATTGATATATGATTTGCTCATGTGGGAGGCTGCCTGAAGCAAACTTCTTTTTTGTTTTTTGTTTTTGTTTGTTTGTTTTTTGGAGTTGGAGTCTCACTTTGTCGCCCAGGCTGGAGTACAGTGGCACGCTCACAGCTACAACAGCCTCGACCTGCTGGGCTCAGGAGATCTTTCCACCTCAGCCTTCCAAGTAGCTGGAACTACAGGCATGTGCTGCCATGCCTGGCTAATTTTTCTTGATTTATTGTAGAGACGAGGTCTCACCAAGTTGTCCAGCTGGTCTCGAACCCCTGGGCTCATGCAGTCCTCTTGCTTTGGCCTCCCACATTGTTAGGATTACAGGTGTGAGCCATCATGCCCGGCCTTGTTTTTTTGTTTTTCAACTTTAAGTTGTGGGATACAAGTGGGGATTTACTACGTAAATAGGTTGCATGCAGGTGGAGTTTGGGCTTTTAGCTGGCCTTCAGTTCCCCGATAGTGGTCCTGGTACCCCGTATGTTGCCACGTGCCCCCTCCCTTCCTTCCCTAGCAGTGCTCAGTGTCTGCTAATCTCACCCTTGTGTTAGTCCACCTTCGATGGGCTTCTAGGTTGGTTCCATGTTTTTGCAATTGTGAATAGTGCTGCAATAAACATGCGTGTGCAGGTATCTTTTTGGCAGAGTGATTTATGTTTCTCCAGGGATTGCTGTATCATATGGAAGCTCTTGTTTTCCAAAGAGGTTGAACTAGTTTACACTTCCACCGACAGTGCAGAAGCATTCCCTTTTCACCCATGCCAGCATCTGTTGCTTTTTGACTTATTTGATAGCCATCCTTACTGGAGTTTGGTGGTATCTTATTGTAATTTTCATTTGCATTTCTCCGATGATGAGTTCACCTGAGCATTTTTTCATGTGTTTGTTGGCTGTTTGTATGTCATCCTTTGAGAAGTGTCTGTTCATGACCTTTGCTCACTTTTTAATGGGGTTGTTTTTTCCTTTCAATTTGTTTGGGTTCCTGGTGGATCCTAGATATTAGGTCTTTGTCAGACTTCGGCATGCTACTGAGGCTGCTATTCTTTTGAGTCTAAATCAGCTCAGAGCCTTATGGCTGTCATCCCACCATCCATTGGGACCTCCTCTGGAGGGCACACTGGCTTAAAATGAGCCAGTGTGGTAAAGAAGGAAGTTCCTTGGCCCGGTACTCCCACCCTACAGGAACTCAGGTTGCTCACTGTGCAATGCCCTACCCATCTTCCTTAGGCTCAAGAGGACCCACAAAAAGCAGGACAAAACATTGCATAGACAACCCAGCAAAGATTAGTCTGTTCAAACCTATTAGGACAAACATTCAAAATTGTGGCGGGGGCAAGTTCAGTTTTGAGTTTCTTCCTCTTCCTTTGGTTGCCTCCTCCTCTAAGAACTCCCAGACTTCCCTTCCTGATGTGCATGTCCTCAGCTTTTCTTTCCTCCCGACTGTGAGTTTTTTTCTCAAGCATATCCAACCCGCAGAATGTTAGCTAAACTTGCTTACCCATGAGGTACTTATGAGAGTTAGAGGTTCAGTGTGAAATGTCTTCATTTCTGCAACATGATGCATTAAAGACCTTCCACTCCATAACTTAAAGAGTATGAGGGGTCCCAGACCCCAGGGCAAAGCTTTAGGGGAGACATTTTGGGTCACTCAATCCTTATGGCCCTTAAAAGACATAATGGACTGCCTAACCTACTCAAACCAAGAGTTCCCCCAAAAGGGAAAACGGTAAGTAGTATCTTTCAAGAGCTGACTCCAGGCCAGGTATGCTCTCCTCCACTGATCCGGTGACTGTTGTCTTTCATTTAATTAGCAAGAGAAGTCAACTGTTAGCGTGAAGAACGACTTTAGAAAATACAGGACACATGGCTGGACCCGGTGGCTCAGCCTGTAATTCCAGCACTTTGGGAAGCCGAGGCAAGTGGATTGCCTGAGCCCACAGGTTTGAGACCAGCCCGGACAACTTGGTGAGACCTCATCTCTACAATAAATCAAAAAATCAGCTGGGCATGGTAGCGTGCACCTATATTTCCAGCTACTTGGAAACCTGAGGCAGAAGGATCGCTGCAGCCCAGCAGATCCACACTAGGGTGGCTGTGAGTGTGCCACTGCACTCCAGCCTAGGTGACAGAGTGAGACTCCATCTCAAAAAACAGAAAAAAGAAAAAGAAAATACAGAACACTCCCTGACCTATTTTATAGGTGGGGTAGCCAGGGCCCCTGTGACAGAGCTGAGCAAAAGCTGGGCTTCAGACCCAGGAGGGTGTCTTTCCTCATTATAAGACTAACCTCCAATGCACTGTCATTCTGTTCCAAATCCAACCTGAGCAAGACCTTATGGAATTTATTTCTGAAGATTGGTTCTGTCATTGTTTCCTCTTAGTAGGCACTGGTAAGGTTAGATTGACTAGATGATGAATTTTGTCAAATCTTCCTGTTCACTAAAGGCCCACACTTGTTGACCTCAGTGTGGGGGATACTCAAAAGTAGTTTGTCAACCTGAAATTATTTATAAACTACCAAAGAATCTCTTTTCTGGAAGCAGGAAATGTACACATGAATTGGTGTGACATGTATTTCTGTTGCACATGCTCAGTGAGAGAATCATTCAGGGCTTGAACTGCTTTTGTTTTTCATTTTGACTGCATAGACCCCTGGTTTTTATTCATCTTCCTTATTAAGTTTCTGGGGGCAGAAATAAAGCAACATGATGGGCTGTGGATCATATAGGTGGGTAAATTCAGGCCGGTCAGCACATCCTCCATTCCAGTTTCTGTCTGCTTTTGTTGACCCTTTTCCAGAACCAGCTTTTAAAATGGTGATTACAAGCCGGGCTCGGTGGCTCAGCTGTAATCCCGCACTTTGGGAGGCTGAGGTGAGCGGATTGCCTGAGCCCGCGGGTTCAAGACCTCCTGGGCAATTTGGCAAGACCTCCTCTCTACAATAAATTAAAAGTTAGCCTGGTGTGGTAGCGCGTGCCTGTAGTTCCAGCTACTTGGAAGGCTGAGGCGGAAGGATCGCCGGAGCCCAGCAGGTCGAGGCTGTGGTGCCTGAGAGCGGCCACTGCACTCCAGTCTGGGCGACAGAGTGAGACTCCAACTCAAAAATAAAAAATAAATAAAAATAAACTGGTGATTACAGAAGCTCTAATCATAATTGTCAAAACATTGAAGCAACCAAGATGGCCTTCAGTAGGTGAATGGATAAATATACTGTAGTACATCCAGATAATGGAATATTATTTAGTGCTAAAAATAAAAGAGATATCAAGACATCAGATGACAGGGAAAAGTTGGGCATGGTGGTGTGCACCTATAATCCCAGCTACTCAGGAGATTGACATGGTAAAAATTGCTTGAGCCCCAGAGTTCAAGGCCAGCCTGCACAACATAGTGAGACCTTGTCTCATTAAAAAAGAAAAGCCGGGCTCGGTGGTTCAGCCTGTCATCCCACGCCTTTGGGAGGCTGAGGTGAGTGGATTGCCTGAGCCCGTGGGTTCAAGACCCACCTGGGCAGCGAGACCTCATCTGTACAATAAATCAAAAAATTAGCCGGGCGTGGTAGCACACGTCTGTAATTCCGGCTACTCGGAAGGCTGAGGCGGAAGGATCGCTGGAGCCCAGCAGGTCGAGGCTGTGGTGGCCGGGAGCGGCCACTGCACTTCAGTCTGGGCGACAGAGTGAGACTCCACCTCAAAAAAAAAAAAAAAAGACATGAAGGACCTAAATGCATGTTGCTAAGAGAAAGAAACCAACCTGAAAGGGCTACTTACCATGTGACATTCTGGAAAAGGCAAGACTGTAGATACAGTAAAAAGATCAACAGTTGCCAGAAATTGGAGGCAGGATGGGAGCCATTGGAAGAGCAGAGAGGATGTTTAGGGCCATGAAACTACTCCTTGTGATTCTGTGATGATGGACACACATCATTTTATATTTGTCCAAACCCACAGGATGGCCAACATCCACAGTGAGCCCTAATGTAAACTATGGACTTTGGGTGATAATGATGTGTCAATGTAGGTTCATCCATCGTAACAAATGCACCCGTGTGATGAGGGATGTTGATCGTAGGGGTGGTTGGACGGAGGATGAGACTGAATGGGAACTCTCTGTACTTTCCTCTTAATATAGTTGGCAATTTAAAATGCTCTAAGAAATAGCCTATATATATATTATACATATATATATATATATTTTTTTTTTTTTTTGAGTTGGAGTCTCACTCGGTCGCCCAGCCTGGAGTGCAGTGGCCGCTCCCGGCCACCGCAGCCTCGACCTGCTGGGCCCGGCGATCCTTCCACCTCAGCCTTCCGAGTAGCTGGAACTACAGGTGCGCGCTACCACACCCGGTTGAGGTTTTGATTTATTGTAGAGATGAGATCTCGCTGCCCAGGCGGGTCTCGAACCCACGGGCTCAGGCAATCCACTCACCTCAGCCTCTCAAAGGCGCGGGATGACAGGCTGAGCCACCGAGCCTAGCTCTATTTTTTAAAATAATGAAGAGAAGAAATTTGTATATTTAGCTTGGACTCTTCCCACATCTCCAAACTCCTTTCTCCTTCCCTTCGTTCCCATATCCACTCCCACAGCTGCCCAGGACACAGATCATGCTGACTTTTGTTTCCCTAGAAATGAATATACATGTTATGGTATTAAGACTCAATATGTAACTTTAAACATTTTTAAGGCACTTAACTTTTTTTTTTTATTTTAAAGATGTGGGGTACAATTCAGGGTGAGGTATGCTAACATTGATTTGCGGGTACCCTTGTTAATAAGGTGTGCCCCCCCCTTCTAGCAGTTTCCCTTAACTGCCAGTCACCGCCCTCACCCCCGCTACCCATCCCCCGGCAGTTTCCCGCTACTGTTAAGAAACTTTTAAAGAGCATTTTAAAAAGTGCAGCTACTCTGGGCATGGTGGCTTAAACCTGTTATCTCAGCACTTAGGGACCTGAGGTGGGAGAATTGCTTGAGCCCAGGAGTTAGAGACCAGCTTGTGCAATATAGTGAAAACTTGTCTTTACAAGAAGTAAAATTTTTTTTAAAAATTAAGCCAAGCGTCATGGTTCAAACCTGTAATCCCTGCATTTTGGGAGGCCAAGGTGAGGGGATTACCTGAGCCCATGGGTTCAAGAACAGCCTGGGCAACTTGGCGAGACCTCATTTCTATAATAAGTTTAAAAAATTAGCCAGGCGTGGTAGTGCGCACCTGTAATTTCATCTATTTGGAAGGCTGAGGTGGAAGGATCGCCTGAGCCCATCAGGTTGACATTGGGGTGGCCGTGAGCATGTCACTGCACTCCAGCCTGGGCGACAGAGTAAGACTCCAATTCCAAAAAAAAAAAAATAGCCAGGTGTGAGGGTGCCTGCACCTGTTGTCCCAGTTACTGGGGCAGCTGAAGCAGGACTGCCTGAGCCCAGGAGGTCAAGGCTATGATCATGCCATTGCACTCCCGCTTGGGTGATAGAGTGAGAGACTCTGACTCAAACGACAACAACAAAGTGCAGTTTGAAGAACTCAAAGGTACACCAGAGGAATGAATCTTCATCCCTCTGAAAGTGAAATTTTGGGCCTTAGTGGAGGATTTATTCAAGGACAGTAGAGGGGAACTTTTCTGGTACCTTGAAGTCACCCCAGCCCTAACCATGAGATGAATTGACAGCCTCCCTGACCGCTGCTGTTCGACTCAGGTTCAACTACCACTTCTTGAATGGTTATGATGTGCTAAACATGGTAATAAGTACTTTCCAATATCCTACTTGGTTTAATTTGAAATGTGCATCTTTTTTTTTTTTTTTTGAGTTGGAGTGTCACTCTTGTTGCCCAGGCTGGAGTGCAGCGACACACTAGCGGCCACCGCAGCCTCAACCTGCTGGGCTCAAGCGATCCTTCTGCCTCAGCCTTCCAAGTAGTTGGAACTACAGACACACACCACCATGCCCAGCTAAAATTTTTCGTGATTTTATTGTAGAGATGAGGACTCACCAAATTGCCCAGGCTGATCTCGAACCCCTAGGCTCAGGCAATCCTTTTGCCTCAGCCTCCCAAAGTGCTGGGAATTACAGGTTGAGCCACCGCGCCTGACCAAAATGCACATCTTAATTTAAATTTTGTAGACATAGAGGTTAAGTCACTTACCAAAGCCACCCACCAAAAAGGGAAAAAACCGTGATTGGTCATAAAGTCAAAAGACCAGTGTCTGAGTGATATTCCCACTGTGCTGTTTCCACTAAACTCTATTCCACCCTACAGAGTCCTACATTTCCTAGGATAGAAAATAAATCTGTGCTGAGAATCTGTTACTATAGCAGTTGTCAAGGGCTAAGGGGTAAGGGAGCACCTTTAGTACAGACAGAAAAGTCTGAGTTGCTAGAAATGTTTCAATGAAAAGGAAATTGACTCATCTCCCACATCAGCAGGTTGAGTAGAGTTTTATACATAGTTTCTGAACACAGAGCACAGCCCCCTCACACAGTTTCAAGAAAGGTAACAATATCCAGATGAGCTTCATATCTAATAACCAACCCATATTTATTGAGCAACTAGTATATGCTCACTAGCAATCTAGGTACTGGGGGAAATATGATTAGCCTAAGACTTGGTTCCAATTATTAGAGACCAAACCCTACACTTAAAAGTATAACTACCGAGCTTGGTGGCTCAACCTGTAATCCCACGCTTTGGGAGGCTGAGGTGATTGGATTGCCTGAGCCCGTGGGTTCAAGACCCGCCTGGGCAACTTGGCGAGACCTCATCTCTACAATAAATTTAAAAATCAGCCGGGCGTGGTAGCACGTGCCTGTAATTCCGGCTATTCGGAAGGCTGAGGCGGAAGGATCACCGGAGCTCAGCAGGTTGAGGCTGCAGTGGCCGGAAGCGGCCACTGCACTCCAGTCTGGGTGACAGAGTGAGACTCCAATTAAAAAAAAAAAGTATAACTAAAAGATACGGTGAAATACAGTGGGTGCTAAAATTGGGGGGGGCAGAAAGATAAGCACAGCAAGAATTTAAAATAAACACAAAACTCTTGAAATTGGAGCAATTAGGAAAGCCTAAAGCCTTCAAAGATATATTTGGGGCTGTATTAGAAAAGAGGTCTATTGGGGTGGCTACAATAAAAAAACCTGGCATGAGACAATAACAAAATAAAAAAGTAACAAAATTTAGAAACTCATTGCATGTGAGCAACAAGGCAGAAGCCTCTAGACTTGACAGCAGCACCAGGATTTCTCCTGAAATAAAGGAGAAGGCGGGAAGAAAATCTGAAAGTCTGACTTGGAATATATTGAGTCGGAAGGCTCATTGGAATAGCCTACATGTCTAATATGCAGATAGAGGATTCTGGTTCTCTGGAGGAAAACTGGAGCCAGAGTTAAAGACCTTGGCATCCTGTGCCCAGAGGCATGGAAATAAATAAGTTCGCAGAGGAACAAAGTACCGTCTTATCTAATGTCTACAAGGCACATTCTATGCTTTAAGCATTAACGCTTTCGACGTCACCAGAGCAATCCTCACAACCACGCAATTAGGTAGACAGAGTACCCTGGAACTCATTATGACTCACATTTGTAAAGATGGAGACACTGAGACTTAGAGAATTTTTATAACTTTCCCAAAGTCACTCCGCAGATAAGCAAATGGTGGAGCTGGGATTAGAAACCAATCTCTCGGACTCCAAACTCATACTCTTCAACACAACCTTCTCTCACATGGCAGAAGACAAGATGAGCTGACTGGCTGGTGACTACCAAGAACACTAGGGAAGGACATAAGCCTGTCTGCCCTTAGCTATACTGCTGTGGGAGATTGCCAAGGTCAGAGAAGATGGGAAGGGTGGGAGGGGCAGAGTCTTCCAACACCTGGCAAGCCCTTTCCTTGTGGTTGGGCGCCAGCAAGACTTCTTTTGCTGAGAACATTGGCCCATACCGGAAGGTTGAATCTATTGTATCAAGGTCAGCCTGATCCCTTCTGTTTATTCTCTTACCACTTCCTGAGCCAACTCTTCCCAAACTAGCCCCATGCATGCCCTTTTGAACCAACTGCTTCTCTCTTCCTCCCAAATCCCTCGACGCTCTTTCCCAGTCTCCCAGATTGTTTCTGCTGATGAACTGGGCTTGTGATTGGTTTGAAATTTTGTTCTTCTGTGAGTAAACTAAGGCTCCACAAGTGAGTAAACTAAGATTCAACAAGTGTCTCGGACAAGAGCCAAGCCAAGCCTTCCAAAATGTAAGGCACAGAAAGCACAAAATACAATGGTAGATTTAAATTTAAATCTGCTTGTAATTTCCATAAACACAAAAGGAATAAATCCTGCAGCTACAATGCAAAAACTTTCAAACTCTATTTTAAATGTCCAACCATATGCTGTTGATAACAGCTACCTGAAAATTACTTAAAGATATAGAACAGGCTGGGCTCGGTGGCTCAGCCCGTCATTCCAGCACTTTGGGAGGCTGAGGGAGTGAATTGCCTGAGCCCATGGGTTTGAGACCAACCTGGGCAACTTGGCAAGACCTCATCTCTACAATAAAAACTCAAAAATAAGCCGGGCTCGGTGGCTCAGCCTGTAATCCTGCGCCTTTGGGAGGCTGAAGTGAGTGGATTGCCTGAGCCTGAGGGTTTGAGACCTCATCTCTACGATAAACCAGAAATTAGCTGGGCATGGTAGCGTGCACCAGTAGTTCCAGCTACTTGGAAGGCTGAGGCGGAAGGATTGCCAGAGCCCAGCAGGTCGAGGCTGCAGTGGCTGGGAGCGGCCACTACACTGCAGTCTGGGCGACAGAGTGAGACTCCAACTCAAAAAAAAAAAAAAAAAGAAAAAAACTCAAAAATAGCTGGGCATGGTAGTGCATGCCTGCAGTTCCAGCTACTTGGAAGGCTAAAGCAGAAGGATTGCCTGAGCCTAGCAGGTTGACACTGGGGTGGCTGTGAGCATGCCACTGCACTCCAGCCTGGGCAACAGAGTGAGACTCTGACTCAAAAAAAAAAAAAAAAAAAATATATATATATATATATATAGAACACTTAAAAGTAAATGAATAGAAAAAAATATATATATAAGTGTTCTGGTGTATCAATTACAGACAAAATAGACCACAAAGTATAATGCCTCCCTAGAGATAAGCAGGGCAAGGTCAACATATAGTGCTAATGGAACTGATTCACTAGGAAGATGATAATTCTAAACGTGTCTATACATGATGTAACAGCCTTAGACTATACAGCGAAAATATGCAGAACTACAGGGAATAAAAACAAATCAGCTGTCACAGTGAGATATAGCAACATGCATGGGTAGGTAGATCAAGCAGATAAAAAAACAAACAAGCCGGGCTCGGTGGCTCAGCCTGTAATCCCGCGCCTTTGGGAGGCTGAGGTGAGTGGATTGCCTGAGCCCGCGGGTTCGAGACCCGCCTGGGCAGTGAGACCTCATCTCTACAATAAATCAAAAAATTAGCCGGGCGTGGTAGTGCGCACCTGTAATTCCGGCTACTCGGAAGGCTGAGGCGGAAGGATCGCGGAGCCCAGCAAGTCAAGGTTGTGGTGGCCGGGAGCGGCCACTGCACTCCAGTCTGGGCGACAGAGTGAGACTCCATCTCAAAAAAAAAAACAAAAAACAAACAAACAAACAAACAAAAAAACAGTAAGGATATTGAACACTTGGATACCAAAATTAATAAACTTGATCTGCTGGACAAAAATAGAATACCATACCCAACAGCTGTAGAAAATACATTCCATTCAAACACATATAGAGTAGATATAAAAATTGACCACATATAGGCTGTGATGATTAATTTTATTTGTCAATTTGAGCATGGAATCCAAGATATTTGGTCAAACATTGTTCTGGTTATTTCTGTGAGGGTGTTTGTGGATGAGATTAACATTTAAATTGGTAGACTAGGTAATGCTGTTGCCTTTTATTATGTGGGTAGGACTCACCTAATCATATGAAGGTCTAAACAGAACAAAAAGGTTGTCTCCTGAGTAAGAGAGTATTCTTCCTGCTTGATAGCCTTGGAACTGAGACTTTTTTCCTGTCTTCAAACTTGAACTAAAACTTGGACTTCTCCTCAACCTCAAGTCTGCCGGCCTTCAGACTGGAACTACAACATCAGCTCTCCTGGATCTCTAACTTGCCAAATCATCCTATAGATCTTGGGACTAGTTAGGCTCCATAATGATGCAACCCAATTCCTTATAATAAATACACACACCCTACTGGTTTTGTGTCACCCAAGAACCTTGACTAATACATAAGTCATAAGGCAAGTCTCTACAAATTTCAAAGGGTTGGTGTCTACAACCATAGTGCAATTAAGTGGGGGGAAATTTACAAAAGAAAACCAGAAACATTTGAAAATTAGAAAGTACACTTCTAAATACCTCAAAGAAGAAATGAGTATAGACATTAGAAAATAATAGAACTATATTAGTCGTCTCA
Organism: Cephalopachus bancanus; assembly: GCA_027257055.1. Lineage (NCBI taxonomy): Eukaryota > Metazoa > Chordata > Mammalia > Primates > Tarsiidae > Cephalopachus > Cephalopachus bancanus. Next base: position 1,220,726 of record JAPVLO010000120.1, on the reverse strand, counting down.
GGCTTCTTAACAAAATACCACAGCCTGGGTGCCTTGAACAACCAAAATGTATTTATCATAGTTCTGGAGGATATAAAGTCCAAGATCAAGAGGGCTTCAACATACAAACACATAATTCAGTTCAGAGCAGAAATTTAGCAATACGACATACCAAAACTTACAATCATAACTAAATAGATATTTAAAGAGAAGTGTTTAGCTTTCAAGGTAAACATTGGGAAAGAGGAAAGGTTGAAAGCAACTATCTAAGAATCCATCTCTAGTCTAGAATATAGAAAAAGTAAAACAAAATGTACCCAAAGAAAGTAGAAGAAAGACATACTGAGAATAAAAAATAATGAATACAAAGATACGGTAGAGGATCAGTAATGCTAAAAATTGGTTCTTTGGGGGGGAAACTAATACAACTGATAAACCTCTGGTAAAATTGATCAGTTCAACAGGTAGAAGGCCAAAAAATATTCCATATTAGGGGGAAAGGGGAGATATAACTGTAAAAACTGCAAAAGCTAAAAAGTTACTAAGAAATTATTATGAATAATGTATGCCAGTACATTTAAAACCTTAGGTAACATAACATATTTCTAGAAAAATATAGCATAACAGTTCTCTCAAAAAGAGAGAGAGGCTAGGCACAGTGGCTCACACCTGTAATCCCAGCATTTTGGGAGGCCAAGGCGGGAGGATTGCTTAACCCAGGAGTTTGAGAACAGTCTAGGTAACATAGTAAGACCTTGTCTATAATAAAAAATTAGCCAGGCATAGTGGTGCATACCTGTAGTACTCAGAAGACTGAGGTGGAGGAATCATCTGAGCCCAGAAAGAAAAGAAAAAGAAATTCTAGATGTCCTATAACCATTCAAAGAATAATCAAAAACTAAAAATTGTTTACATAAATGCACAAAACAAAGCAGAAACAAAAGTATCAACAATAATCCTATATGGTTCTCTCAAACATTCAAAAAACAACTCCAGCCTTACCCAAAGTTACGCAGAGTATAGAAAAAGTGAAATACTCCTTAAATCATATTAAGAGACTAACTTAACCACTATACCAAAAACCTGACAAAGGTATCATGAAAACTGTAAATCTTAGGCAATTCTTATTCATAAACATAATTGGAAAAAATTCTACAAAATTGGTAACAGTTCAACTAATAAGTTTTTTTTTTAATTTTTACTTTTTTTTTTTTTTGAGTTGGAGTCTCACTCTGTTGCCCAGTCTGGAGTGCAGTGGCCGCTCCCAGCCACCTCAGCCTCGACCTGCTGGGCTCCAGCGATCCTTCCGCCTCAGCCTTCCAAGTAGCCGGAATTACAGGCATGTGCTACCACGCCCGGCTGATTTTTTTTGATTTATTGTAGAGATGAGGTCTTGCTGCCCAGGCGGGTCTCGAACGCGCGGGCTCAGGCAATCCACTCACCTCAGCCTCCCAAAGGCGCGGGTTTACAGGCTGAGCCACCGAGCCTGGCTTTAATTTTTACTTTTAACGATGTGGGGTACAATTCGGCGTTAGGTATACAAATGTTCATTATGTAGGTTTTCTTGTTGATGAGATATGCCACTCCCAGGCAGTTTCCCACTATTGACAATTCCTTTCTTATAGTATTATGGTAATTGTTCAAGATCTGCTTATGCAGGAGAACATGTGGTACTCAGTTCTTTGTTTCTGTGATAGATCACTCAGTATTATAGACTAAATCCATCCAAGTTGCTGTGAAGTTCATAATTTTGTCCTTCTTTATGGCTGCATAATAATCCATCATGTATGTGTACCACATTTTTTTATCCAGTCCTCTTTCAATAGGCAGCACGGTTGGTTCTATATTTTTGCTATTGTGAGCAATGTTGCCATAAACATGCATGTTCAGGTATCTTTTTCATAGAGTAATGTGAGTTCCTCCGAGTATATTCCCAGCCGGGGGACTGCAGGGTCAATATGGAACGTCAATTTTTAGACCTTTTAGGAATCGCCACACCGCTTTCCACAGAAGCTGTACTAGTTTACACTCCCACCAACAGTGAAGTGTTCCCTTTCCCCGCATCCTTTCCAGCATCTGTTGTTTTTTGAGTTATTTATGATGGCCATCCTGATTGGAGATAGGTAGCATCTCGGTGTGATTTTAATTTGCATTTCTTTGGTGACTAGTGAAGCTGAGCATTTTTTTATGTATCTGCTTGGTTGCTCATATGTCTTCTTTTGAGAATTGTCTATTCATTGCTTTTGCCCACTTTGTAATGGGGCTGTTTGGTTTTTTCTTTTCAGTACATTTGAGTTCGTTGAAGATCCTAGGAACTCAAACATGAGGCCTTTGTCAGACATACAGTTGGCATAATATTTTTTCCCAGTCTGTGGGTTGTCTCCCTGCTCTCTTGATGGTTTCTTTGTCTTTGCAGAAGCTTGTCAGTTTGATGAGATCCCTCTTGTCTGTCTTATCTCTTATGGGTCTATATATTAGCAGCACTTGGGGTTTTGATCAGGAATTGGTTGCCTGTTCCAATTTCCATAAGGATGTCTCCTGCATTTTCTAAGGTTCTTAAAGTTTGAGGTTTTACGTTTAGGTCTTCGATCCATTTAGAGTTGATTTTTGTGTATGGTGATAGGTAGGGGTCTTGTTTTAATCTTCTGAGTGTGGTCAGCCTGTTTTCCCAGCACCATTTACTGAACAGGTTCTACTCTCCCTAGTGGTTAATGGTGGAGGCTTTATCAAAGATGAGTTGGTTGAGAAATTGAGGTTTTACTTCCAGAATCTCTATCCTGTTCCATTGGTCTATATGCCTGTTTTTGCGTCAATACCAGGCTGTTTTGATTATTGTAGCTTTATAATAAAGTTTAAAGTCTGGGAGTGTGATACCTCCCACTTTGTTGTTATTGTTGTTTTTAAGATAGCACATATCATTGCTAACTTTGGTTTATCCCGAGAATGCAAGATTGGTTTTAATTAGAAAACTAAGTAATGTAATTCACAGTCAACCATATTAAGGGATTGAGAAATATTCCATCGTTCTAATATATGCAAAAAAGATGAAAATTAACATTTGTTTATAATTAATGTTCAGCAAACTAGTAAAACAAAGGAATACCTTCACCCTAATAAAAAGTATCTTCAAAAACTTAGAGTAAACATCAAATTTAAAGACAAAACTTTGAAATTCTTCTCCCTAAAAGATATAACAAGAGTTACATCACTATTATTACTTTGGTTCAAAATTATTTTGGTTGTGTTATACACACAGTAAAACAAGAGAGAAAAGAAGTAAAGAACACTATTATATCTAGATGATATGCTTGTCTATGTAGAAAGTCCTAATTACAGATAAAGAGTTGAAAATTTAGTAACGTTGTTGGATACCAAGTCAATATTCAACAATCAATTATACCATCTACATAAAGACCTGTACATGAATATTTATCACAGCTTTATTCATAACTGCCCAAACGTAGAAGCAATCAAAATGTCCTTTGTAGGTGAACGCATAAACACACTTTGGTGCATCCAGACAATGGAATATAATTCAGGTGTTATCAAGTCGTCAAAAGACAGCAAACTTATCGAGTCGTCAAAAGACAGGAAACTTACATGTATATTACTAAGTGAAAAAATCCAATCTGAAAACATTATACACTGTGTGATCCTAATCTATAACACCCTGGAAAAAGCAAAACTGTAGAGACAGTAAAAAGATCAGTGGTTTTCAGGAGTTAACAGGGAGAGAACAGCGGAGAAGAAAAGCCCAAAGGATTTTTTTTTTTTTTTGAGTTGGAGTCTCACTCTGTTGCCCTGACTGAAGTGCAGTGGCACGCTCCCGGCCACTGCAGCCTCGACCTGCTGGGCTCCGGCGATCCTTCCGCCTCAGCCTTCCAAGTAGCTGAAAATACAGGTGCGCACCACCACACCCGGCTAATTTTTTATTTACTGTAGAGATGAGGTCTCGCCAAGTTGCCCAAGCGGGTCTCCAACCCATGGGCTCAAGCCATCCACTCACCTCGGCCTCCCAAAGTGCTGTGATTACAGGCTGAGCCACCCAGCCCCGCCAGCCCAAAGGATTTTTAGGGGAGGGAAACTACTCTGTATCTTGCTGCAATAATGAATACATGTTGTTATACATTTGTCCAGACACGTAGATTGTCCCACAAGAGTGAACCTAATGTAAGCTATGAGTTTGGGGTGATATTGATGTGTTGATGTAGGCTCATCGATTGTAACAAATAGACCACTCTGGTGGGGAATGTTGACAATGGGGAAAGCTGTGTCTGTGTGGGGGAAGGGGATAGATGGGAATTCTCTGTACCTTAAAGCTCAACTTTTTCTGTGAACCTGAAACCGCTCTAAAAAGTATAGTCTGCCGGGCTCGGTGGCTCAGCCTGTAATCCCGCGCCTTTGGGAGGCTGAAGTGAGTGGATTGCCTGAGCCCGCGGGTTCGAGACCCGCCTGGGCAGCGAGACCTCATCTCTACAATCAGTCAAAAATTAGCCGGGCGTGGGAGCGCGCGCCTGTAGTTCCAGCTACTCGGAAGGCTGAGGCGGAAGGATCGCCGGAGCCCAGCAGGTCGAGGCTGCAGTGGCTGGGAGCGGCCACTGCACTCCAGTCTGGGCGACAGAGTGAGACTCCAACTCAAAAACAAAAAGTAAAGTCTACTTTAAAAGTCAATTATACCCCCAAAATCTTTGAGTTGAATTATGACTCAGGAAACAAAATAACGATAGCTCTATATATCAGCAGCACACAGAAAAATAATTTTTAAGAGAGATAATATTTACCACAGCCAAAAACATACAAAGATGCACCTGCACCTATGAATAAATCTACAAAAGATATCCCTTCTTTTGTAGAGAAATATATAAAAATATTCTTGATAGACACTGAAGACCTACATTAACAGAGAGATATGCCATATTTGTGGAGAGAAAGAATTAATAGCACAAACGTGTTAGCTGTCTTCAATTTTTTATTTTTTATTTTTTTTTGAGTTGGAATCTCACTCTGTCACCCAGACTGGAGTGCAGTGGCCGCTCCCAGCCACTGCAGCCTCGACCTGCTGGGCTCCAGCGATCCTTCCGCCTCAGCCTTCCGAGTAGCCGGAATTACAGGCGCACGCTACCACACCCAGCTCATTTTTTTGATTTACTGTAGCGATGAGGTCTCGCCAAGTTGCCCAGGCAGGTCTCGAACCCGCGGGCTCAGGCAATTCACTCACCTCAGTCTCCCAAAGGCGCAGGATTACAGGCTGAGCCACAGAGCCCGGCTAGTTGTCTTCAAATTTGATGCAATGATCTAAAAAGTACATGGAAGAGCAAAGAACCAATAATAGCCAGCACACTGGTAAAGAAGAGAAAAGTAGGCGTTACCTCTAAATATTAAGCGTTAATAAGGGCTATAATATTTAAGGCAGAAGATAAACAAATTGACTAAGAGAACAGAATAATGGAAACTTGACTTATGACAGAATAGGCCCTGAAGATTAATGGGGACTGGGTAGTGCTGAGAAAATTGGATATCCATACAGAAAAATTGAAATTGGACCCCTATCTCACACAATTCTCAAAAATCAATTCCACGTAGATTAAAGACAAATGTGAAGGGCAAAGCTAAAACACTTACAGAGGTTCATGCAGGATAATATATTTGTTACCTTGGAGTAACAAAAGTAACAAATATATTATTTATACAAATTTAAACATAAATGATATTATATTATGATATACATATAAGATAATATAAATTATCTTATATGTATATTATATATAATGTTATTTTATATTATATATAACATAAATTATATTATATATAATATATCATATATAATATGATATAAATTATATTATATTCAAATAAAAATAATATTATATATAATAGTATATATTATATTTATACAGATAAAAATTATTTTTTATATCAGAAAATAGAGTCTATTTAAAAGTAAATGAGAGAGAAAGAAGAGATTCACCTCCCGAAGGTAGGGGAGGGGGCCAAAACCAGGAAGCATGGTGACAGCTATAGCTCAAAGAGCACATGGCCACACCAGAGCCTAGTAAGGCAATGGCTGTGATGATCCGGCAATGGCACAAATATGAATTCTTAAGAGAGAATTTCTTAAGCAGGAAACAAAAACTAATAAATGACTACATTAAAATATAAAACGTGTGTCAATCAAAAAAATTATTGAAAGAGTGAAAAGGCAAACCACAAACTAAGAAAAGATTTTCAGCATACATATCAATCATATTTAAAGAATTCCTACAAATTAATAGAAAAAAGCATAAATAATCCAAAAGAAAAATGGGCAAAAGACACAAACAGGCAGCTCATGGAAGGACAAAAAGCCAAGTAGTCAATAAACTTAAGAGAAACTATCATCAATTTCATTAGTAATCATAGCAATGAAATTTTAAACTGCATGAGAGAGATGTTTTGCCCACAAAGCAGGCAAAAATATCAGTCTTTCGATAAAGTTTCTACAAAGAGAGAAACAACCAAAACACCGAGAGGTGGTTAAACAGGCATAGCTTCTTTGGAAAACAATTAGCAAAACTAAAGATGTACTAACTCTAGGGCCCAGCATTCACTCCTAGGGCTCTCCTGTAGATAAACTCTCACACACACACACCCAGGACACATAGGAAAGAATGGCTGAGTAGCAACATAGAAATAACACATGTCTTCATTGGCAATATTAGTATTATAACATTATTATAACATTATACTGTTTTCTTATAGTGGAATACTTTATCGCAGAGAAGCAAGGGAATTCCAATTGCATGCCACAACAAGGCTGAAATTTAGGACCATAACGTTAAACAAGAAAAGGAAGTCAAAAGTAGCATGGTGACTGCTGGGGACGGGGGAGGGGACAGGCTATGGAGAGTTGCCAACCAACGGGTATAAAGTGAGTAAGTTCTGAGATCGGCTGTACAACATTGTACCTACAGCTAACCATACTGTACTGTACACTTTGAAAATCCACTAAGACCGTAAATCTCATGTTAAGGCTTCTTACCACAATAGAATACAAAATAATAATAAAAGAAGAAATTAACACAAAAAAATACAAGCAAGTCAAAAAAGTATGCCTACCGTATCATGTAATGATGGACGGACACATAAATATACATACATATTACATACATACCAAGTAAACATAAGTCTAAACATTATATTGTTTGGGAATGCTAACATATTTGCTAAAACAGAAGAAAAACAAATAAATGATAAAATAAGAATGCAAGAGTCCTCTCTGATGGTAAGAAAATAAGACATTTTGAGGGAAGTATATAGGAGGTCTTCAAAGGTGAAGGGTTTTTTGTTTTTTTTTAATAAACTAGCTGGTAGATATAGTGTTTTATTGTATCTATATTTATATCTGTATATTATTTTGCATCTATTTTATATTCAATTACAGCAATTTGAAAAATAAGCATTCGTTCAACAAATATATATTAGGATGCACCAGTGAATAAAACCAACAAAATCCTTCCCTGCTTACCTTCTGGCTAGATGGTGGCAGAGGTGGAAAAAATAATAAACAATAAACATGACCAATAAGTAGGCTATATGACATATGTTAGAAGATGATAAGTGCTATTTTTTTAAAAAAGGAAATGCTGAGTAAGACAGATGGGAACGGTGATCTGAGATGGGTAGTTTTTGCTAAGACATTTGAGAGAAGAACTGACAAAGGTTGTAAGCAGGAAGACAGCTGGCAGTTTGAAGAAAAGCTGGGAGACTCCAGTGGTAGAAGTCAAGGGAGCAAAGAGGGGAGGGAGCAGAACCTGTGATCAGGGAGCTCCTGGATGGGGGGGCAGGGAACTCAGATTACGTAGGGAGTTTGAGCAAAAGAATCATATATTAGTTTCCTATGTCTGCCATAGTCAATTCCTGCAAAAGTGGCTTTTAAAATTTCAGTGTATTATCTTAGAGTTCAGGAGTCCAGCATCGCTCTCTCCAGGCTAAAGTAGAGCTGTTTGAATTCGTTTTTCTGGAGGCTGGAATGGAGAATCCATTCCTTGCCCTTCTACCTTCTAGAAGCAGGTCTCATGCCTGGGCTCACAGCTCTATCCTCCGTCTTCAAAGCCTACCAAGGAGCATCTTCAAATCACTCTTTGTTTTTGTCGTCAAGTGTCCTCTCCCTCCAAGTCTAATTCTATCGCCTCCCTAGGGACACTATGGTTACAGTGGGCCCACCTGGATACACTCCCCATCTTGAAACCACATCTGCAAATTCTCTTTTGCCATATACACAACATATTCACAGGTTTCCCAGATTAGGACGTGGATGTCTTTTGGGAAAGAGGGCATTAGTCAGCCTACCACAAGAGACACAATAGAATATTTTTTGTGTGTGTGCTTTTTTTATTCAGTAGACTTAACAAATCACATTCATAAAGGACGCATTATCTCCTAATCAATTAATATGCACTGCAATTCCTTGTTACCAAACAAAACACTCATAAAGTCTGGAAATATAACATGTTATTACTTGCAAATTACTGAAAGAAATGGGTAAGTGAAGAACTAGACAAAGAGAAAACCAAGCTATTGTAAACGCAAGGTTTTTTAAATCACATTTTGAGTGTAGCTCATACTAGATATTTTATACGTTAACTTTAATTTCCTATTAATTTACATTTTTAGATGATTTTCTTGAATATTCCAAGTAGATAATTTTGTTATCTGTAATTATGAAGGTCATTCTTTCAAATATTGTTCCTCTTTTTTTTAATAGAATTTTTTTTAAAGGATTTTTCAAGAGTAGAAGTAAGGAAAGCCATTAGGAAGCTATTTCAATAACACATCTGAGAGTGTTATGGTGGCTCATACCTGTCCCATAGCAGTGGGAGTAGGAAGAAGTGGTAAGACACTGGATATATTTTTAAAATATTGCTGACATTATCTCACAATGGGCAGGATATAGGATATGAGAGAAAGAGAAGTCAAGGGTAAATCCAACATTTTTCACTTGAGCAATCAGAATGGTCAAATTCTTATCAATTTAGATGGAGAAGACCATGGACCAAGCAAGTTTTTAGGGTGAAGATTAGGAGTTCAGTTTTGTACACTGAAGGAGATTACCAAAAAAGGCCACAGTTTTTTTCATGCCTATATCCATTCCTCTTTGCAATGTGACTTCGTTGCTCATACCATCAAGAGGTGAAGTTTGTTTCCTCATTTCTTGAATCTGGAAGTCTCCTGTGACTTGCTGTGACCATCAAAATGCAACACAGGGAACATCATATGATTTTCAAGCCTAAGCCTCAAGAAGTCTTGAAGCTTCTCCTCCCACCCCCTTGGAGAGCCGATCTGAGATTCCATGCAGAGAAGCCTGGTCTAACCTACTAGAGCAGAAGGTCCCCAACCTTTTTAGCATCAAGGACCAGTTTCATGGAAGACAATTTTTTCATAGACCAGGGGAAGGGGTTGGCTTCAGAATGATTCAAGTATATAACATTTAATGTGCACTTTATTTGTATCATTATTATGCTGTAATATATAAAGAAATAATTATACAACCACCAAAAAGAAAAAAAAAAAGAGGCACAGATGGGAAGTGGTAAACAAAATAATGTGCAGACCAAATAAACGTCACATTCTGACTTAAAGCCTGCCACCAGATGCAGCTATACAGTTGAAGTACCTCGACTCACTTGCCACTCACTGATAGGCTTTTGATATGAGTCTGCAAGCGGTTGATTTATGATGGTCTCTGTGCAGTCAAACCTCACTGCTAATGTTCATCTGTTTTTGCAGCCGCTCCCCAGTGCTAGCTTCACCGCTTTTTCACGTTTAAATATTTAATCCATACAGAGTTTCCTTTCATGTATGAGGTAAGGATCTAATTTTATAGACCCACTTATAACAAATATTTCAGTACCATTATTGACTAATTCATTTTTCCCATTAATTTCAATGCATTCTCTGTCATATTTCAGGTGCCCACATATTCATAAATCTGTTTCTAGGTCATCCACCCTAGAAACTATGTCAACACCAACATCCCTGTGTCAATATCAAAACTGTTTCAATAAACCATAGCTTTCCGGCAAACCTTAATATTTGCTAGAGCAAGCCCTTCTCCTCTCCTCATCTCTTGTTTATTTTTTGGTTTTTTATTCTTCAATAGGATTTTATGATTAGCTGTCAAGTTTGCAGAAAATTGAGCTGGAAGATGTGTTAATTCCAACTCAGTCACAAAGAATTGGATCAGGCACAGTGGCTCACTCCTGTAATCCCAGCACTTTGGGAGGCTGAGGCAGGAGAACTGCTGGAGCCCAGGAACTCAAGACCAGCCTAAGAAACATAGCAAGACCTTGCCTCTACAAAACAATAAAAAAATTGGGCCATTGCTTTGCTAGACTCTGGTGTGGCCACGTGCTCTTTGAGTTATGGCTGTCACCATGATTCCTGGCTTTGGTCCCCTCCCCCACCTTGGGGAGTGAATCCTCTCTCTCCCTTCTCTTTTTCTAATTTACTTTTAAATAAACTTTTCTCTCTTAACCTTTAAAAAATTCATTTATCTTCAATATTTTGTATGAGTTCTTGAATAAAACTTGGGAACAACAACAACAACAAAATTAGCTGGGCATGGTGGTATGCACCTGTAGTCCCAGCTACTTAGGTGGCTGAAGCAGGAAAAATCACCTGAGCCCAGAAGCTTAAGGCTGCGGTGAGCCATGGCCATGCCACTGAACTCCAGCCTGGGTCACAGAGTGAGACTTCACCTCAGGAAGAAAAGAAAACCTACAGAAATATGTTCTTTCACATTTCTAGGGACCAAAAGCCTAAAAGGACATCAGCAGAGTTGGTTCCTTCTGGGGACTCAGAGGGAAGATCTGTTCCATTCCTCTCCCAGCTTCTGAAGGTTTCCAGCAATGCTTGGCATTCTACAGCTTGCAGCTGTATCACCCAGTCTCCACCTCCATTGCCACACAGCCTTCCAGCCTTGACTTTCCTATGACAACACATCAGAGGGTGACAGCCATTGACTTAGGGACCACCTTAGGTGAGCATGACCTCGTTTAACTTGATTGCATCTGATTCTATGTCCAGATAAGGTCACCTTCACAGAAGCTGGAGCTAGGACTTCAACTTATCTTTTGGGGTACATAATTTAACCCACAACATAACCTTCGATTGAAGTTGCATTTAAGGACTCATTTCGAGGAGAATCGTCATCTTTATTTAATTGACTTAAGTTTGATTTATCTCTTTTATAGCACCCTATATCTCTTCCATAAGATTTGTAAGCACCTTTTGTTAAATTTATTCCCAAGTACCTTATTGTTTTTTGTTGTGATTCTAAATGACATCTTTTTTCAAATTATACAGAGGGTGCCAAAAAAGTATACACATTTTAAGAAACAAAAAAACTGTCTTGAAATTATAATACTCGGTATATACTGATCACAAAAGATGAATACTAATCACATTTGGCTTCTGCAATTACAAGAGGCGCTCAAAGTCATTACCATCAGCGTCGAGACACTTCTGTCTATGGTGAACTACTGCAGGACACGTTGCTGTGTGAGGCCTCCCGGATCTTCCCTTGTGCACATCACACCCAGTACCATGCACTTCAAACTTACCCTGAATGTGTGCAATTGTTAGACGTGTTGGAGGTTCTGTTGCATACTCGCGCCTCCGTTACCGATGTATTTCCCCAATGTCCTCGAATTTCAAATACCACTTCAGAATGGTCGTGTGCTCCTCGAACGACAACCGTATTCCCGCTATTTTCTTTGACTGTCCTGCCTGTCACATGGTGATGCTAGCATTCATTTTGATTAACTCCATCTTTTCCATGAACGTCATACTACACATGGCTACTGTAATTCAATTCAACTTCAAAAAGTAATACATAGATATCTCTTAAAATGTGTATGCATTTTTTGGTACCACCCCCTTCCTTCCCCCCCCATATTTTTATACTTCTCTGTTGCTGGCATATAGGATGCTATTGGTTTTTCTACAATTGATAAAGTACACAACAATCATTATTCATTCTAGTAGTTTGTCTGTGGGAGTCTCTTGAACTTTTTTCTTTTTCTTTTTATTTATTTATTTTTGTGTGTGTTGGAGTCTCACTCAATCACCCAGACCGGAGTGCAGTGGCATGCTCCTGGCCACCACTGCCTCGACCTGCTGGGCTCCGGTGATCCTTCCACCTCAGCCTTCCAAATAGCCAGAACTACAGGCATGCGTTACCATGCCTGGCTAATTTTTGATTTATTGCAAAGAGAAGGTCTTGCCAAGTTGCTCTGGTAGGTCTGGAACCCATGGGCTCAGACAATTCATTCACCTCAGCCTCCCAAAGTGGTGGGATTACAGGCTGAGCCACCAAGCCCAGTCTTGAATTTTTTATGTAGAAAGTTATACCATCTGCGGACTGGTTAAAAAAATGTGGTACATATACCTGATGGAATATTACACAGTCATAAAGAAGGACAAAATTATGAACTTCGTTGATGGACTTAGAGGCTATAATACTGAATGATCTATCACAGAAACAAAGAACCAAGTGGTGTTCTCACTCATAAGTGGACCTTGAACAGCTATCATAAGACTATAAGAAAGGGATTGGTAATAGTGGCAAATTGTCAGGGGGTAGGGGAGTGAAACTGGCAGTAGTGGGAAACTGCCGGGGGGGGGCACACTTCATCAACAATGGTTCCTGCATAATGAACATTTGTACATCTAACCCTGAATTGTACCCCATCTTTTTTTTTTTTGAGTTGGAGTCTCTGTCACCCAGGCTGGAGTGCAGTGGCACACTCATGGCCACCCCAGCATCGATTTGCTGGGTTCTGGCAATCCTTCAGCCTCAGCCTTCCAAGTAGCTGGAACTACAGGCACACGCTACCATGCCTGGCTAATTTTTGATTGTAGAGATGAGGTCTCACCAAATTGCCTGGGCTGGCTTCGAACCCATGGGCTCAGGCAATCCGCTCACTTCAGCCTCCCAAAGTTCTGGGATTTACGATTGAGCCACCAAGCCCAGCCATATCCTATATCCTAAAAAAAAAAAAGAGAAAGTTGTACTGTCTGCATTGACAATTTTATTTTTTCCTTTCCAAACTCTATTCTTTTCATTTGTTTTCTTTATCTCATTAAGTTTGCTAGTATCTTCAGTAAAATATTTAATAAAAACAGCAACTGCAGATACCCTGACTTATTTCCAGTTACACAGAAATATTTTTACCATTTGGCTATTCAATAGGATGTTTGCTTTGGCATTCTGGGAAAACACTTTATCAAATTACTTCCTATTCACAATTGGCCAGAAACTGTTTTGATTTTGCGTTTGCTTTCATCATGAATGCCAAATTTTGCCAAAGGCAGAATCTATGAAAACAGTTATATGTTATTTTCCCTTTTTCAATGTGCTTCTACAATCAATTTCATTGAAGAATCTCTTAATGATAGACTATTCCAACACTCCTATGATAAATCATATTTGGTTGTGATTTTTGCTCCCTTTATTTTATTACACCTTTGATTACAAGGTTATAATCCCATTTTTTGTCTCTTGTTCTGCATCAGGGGAAATGGAAATCGTCACAAATCAATTTCTTTAGATCTGTGTCTATCACTCTTCAGTTCAGTAGCAGAAATGAAACTGCATCTTTAGCTACATAAATATCTGCTATCAGATCTCACGGGTGAAACCCTGAGGTGTTCTGTGGAGGTGCCGGAGAATGGCAGAAGTTGTCACACATGTATGCAGGGACACGAGCACAGAGAATGTTCTCCAAGAGCTGTGCCATCAGCTCACAGCTGGGGCCTTTGGGATCTCTGAATGCCACTTTCTTCCTGGATGTCAGTGTCCAGGGTTGTTAACATTTGGAAGCCCAAGAGTCTTTGGAAACCCTATCAAGAAATGACAGGAGTTCTCTGAAGAGTTAAGAAGGACTGTATCAGAAAAAGAAAATAATTGGATGTGTAAGAAATACCACCACAAGGGAGCCTGGGAAATCAGTAGTGGCTGAAAACTTCAGGAGGGTGTTTGTCCTTTCTTCTGATCTCTTGCTCTCTCAGCTGACCCAGAGAGATGCGTTTATTTCTGAAGTCCCTTGGTGATGCATCCATGCAAGTGTGGTTGCATTTCCAGGAGGCCATGCCAAGACATTTAATCACCAGTGATCCCTGAGCATGGCCTTACTGGGGCTGGAAAAAGGGCTGCCCCACACAAGGAACCATGGTATGTGCCACCATACCTGGCTAATTTTTCCTCTGGGTGTCAGAAAAGCAAATTTCTCTTTCCCTCTTTGGTTCTAGATTCTTCCCTGGTAACATTATATTTCATATATACCTTATCAACCTTATAAAGCAGCTATACATATATGAATATATATATTTTATACATATAGATATCTACATATAAAAAATATATTTTAAGAGACAAGAGTGTTTCTCTGTTGCCCAGGCTGAAATACAATGGTGCAATCATAGCTCACTGCAGCCTCAAACTCCTGGGCTCAAGCGATCCTCCTGCCTCAGCCTCCTGAGTAGTCAGGCATACAGATATGTGCCACCATGCTGAGTTAATTTTTAAATACTTTTTGTATAGATGAGGTCTTTCTATGTTGCCCAGGCTGGTCTCAAACTCCTGGGTTCAAGGGATCCTCCCACCTCAGCCTCCTAAAGTGCTGAGATTAAAGGCATGAGCCTCTGAACTTGGCCTGTTTTTTTTTTTTTAAATAACATGCAAAGCTGCCATCATTCACACATGTACAAGTTCTTGTATATTTGTTAAAAGTTTCAACAGCCATAATCCTGCCTTAGATAAATTTCATGCAATATAAGTGGAATGTTTGTTAAAGAGGAAGCATCTTGGGGTAGAGAGGTAGAAGCACCCTAGAAGACCATTCTGAGCCGGGCTCGGTGGCTCAGCCTGTAATCCCAGCACTTTGGGAGACTGAGGTGAGTGGATTGCCTGAGCCCGTGGGTTTGAGACCCGCCTGGGGGCGAGACCTCATCTCTACAAAAAATCAAAAAACCAGCCGGGCGTGGTAGGGCGCGCCTGTAATTCCGGCTACTCGGAAGGCCGAGGCGGAAGGATCGCCGGAGCCCAGCAGGCGAGGCTGCGGTGGCCAGGAGCGGCCACTGCACTCCAGTCTGGGCGACCGAGTGAGACTCCAACTCAAAAAAAAAAAAAAAGACCACTCTAGAAGACTTGGGCTCAGATACCAGCTGTGATTCCAACCCTACACTAGTCATTTAACCTCTAGGACCTCATCTGCAAATATGAAAACCACCCTGGAAGATTTTTCTAACTTTATACGCTAGAACTTTTTTTTTCTTTTTTGAGTCGAGGTTCTCACTTTGCCACCCAGGTTGGAGTACAGTGGCACAATCACGGCTCACCACAACCTTGGTCTCCTGGGCTCAGGCGATACTCCCTCCTCAGCCTCCTGAGTACCTGGGACTACAGGTATGTGCCACCATACCTGGCTAATTTTTTAATTTCTTATAAAGAGAGGTTCTTGCTATGTTGCCCAGGCTGTAGAGCACTTTAAATAAGCCAGCTTTATACTCACATCTCATGTATTACCTTATGTTTCTTTTGTGAGTGTCTGGATTCCATCAACAGCTTGAAAACACATTGCAGGCAGAGATCCTGGAAGTTATTCCTTTTATACATGCTTGTGGTCGAACCAGAGCTTACAGTGTGACGGGCCAAGTAAGGGCTTTGAAGAACAAGTGTGTGAATGAATGGATTAGAATCTCCCTGTGATGGTGAATTTTATGTGTCATCTTGACTGGTCATGGGATGTCCAGATAGCTGGTGAAACATTATTTCTGTGTGTATCCCTGAGGGAGTTTCTGGAAGAGATTAATTTGAATCAATACATGGAGTTAAGAAGATTATCCTCACCACTGTGGGTGGGCATCATCCAATCCATTGAGGACTGAACAAAAAGAAGAGAACACAAAGGCAGAGGAAGGGGGATTCTGCTCTCTCTTTCTGAGCTGGGACATCCATCTCTCCCGTCCTCATACCTGGGCTCTCTTGGAGCTTGGGCCTTCAGACTCAGACTGGGACGTCCATCATTGGATTCCTTGGTTGTCAGGATTTTGACCTTAGATTGGAGCTATACCACCAACTCAGAACCAGGGACCAAGCTCTCTTCTTTAGGTAGAGAAGAAATTAGTTCGCCCCAGCCTGTAGACAGATGGCATATCATGGGATTTCTCAGTCTCCATAATTGCTTGAGCCAATTCCTCATAAAAAATCTCTTTATCTCTATATATCTCTATCCATCCACCCATCCTGTTGGTCCTGTTTCTCTCTTTGTCTGTTGCTGTCTATCTGTCTGTCTGTCTGTCTATCTATCCATCCATCCATCGATCCTGTTGGTCCTGTTTCTCTGGAGAACCCTGACAGATACACTGTCTAAACTCTAGCTCATAGTAGCCAGACAAAAGTTGAATATGTTCTCCCTACTCTTGACAGGCTGGGTAATACTGTACAAAGGTTTTGCTTTAAGAAAACTGTGTGCACCCAAAATTTTACGTTGACAAATGCCAGTGACTCTTTTGTCTTATAAGTGAGGTCTGTATCCATCCATGGACCAGCAGAAGTGTGTGGCAGTCTCAAATTGGATAATTGGAGAGTTTAATAAAGAAACTGTTTGCAAAGGTGTGGGTGGGGTTTAGGCTGAGTGGGGGATGATGCAAAAGGAATTTGGGGGGAGAGGGTTGTCCTCACCACCTGCTGATGGGGTGATGCCTCCCTGGGAGGGATGCAGCAGAGCAGAGAGGGAGCCAGGGAAAAGAATATCCCAAATGTGTGTTGCACTGTTCACCTGCACTTCAAACCCTCAACATGACAATTATGCCAGAGAGAGTTCTTTCAATCATAACCCTCCTCCCTCCCAAGTCCCAGCTGAAGGGTCAGAAATACATATTTGAAAGCCCCAAACAGTGACAAGGCTGAAAATCTTTAAAAATAGGATTGTATGTTCAGAGAGAGCAGAGCAGGAAAGTCACAGAAGAAAACACCAGAAGCAAGGTCAACCCTTTCCCAGAAAGTATCAGGGAAAATAGGCAGAGAAATCGTGAGCCATTGGGGCCACCACTGGTATACATAATGAAAGAGAATTAACTATTTTCTTGATCCTGACTGACTCAGAGAGTCCTGGAATTTGGCTCCCAGGTTCTTTGTAATATATTTCCCCAAGTGTCGATCAAGGATATGTAGCTTTTTTGCTAAACCTCTGCTCCCTTATGATTAGCAAATCTAGCTCTTTCTGGAATAACTGCACCAGCTAAGCTCCGCCCACTCCTAGCCCCTCTTTCTTCCCTCTGGGCCTCCTCAGCACCCAGGGTGTAACTGACTCTAAAAGCAGGGGTGGAAGTGACCAAGGCGCAACAGAGCAACACTGAACGGGGCTCTAGGACTCCAGTCTATACCACCCACTGCAACAGACGTGGAGGAAAAGGAACGGAGGGGTCTCCTTCACAGAGGGAAACACACAGATGTTCAACATCCCAGAGAACAGCCTTCCACATTTTGCCTGCATTTCATCCACACCGTGAAGAACAGCCTGGCCGATGACATGTGCCATCTTCAGCAAGATGCCTGAGAGAAAACAGATGTATGTAACTGAAGAAGAAACCCTTGTCAACTATTTACACAAACCGAGCAAATGATGCCGTGCCATTGTTTACTTTGATATTTCCATCCTACTCTTTCACCTCGTTAGATGATTTTTATTTGCCTATTAAACTAATTTTTCCATATCAGTACATAGAAAATTTTTCTTGTTCTTTGGTGTTTTTGGTTTCTTGCTGCTATTTGTTTTTTGTTTGCATCTGTATATTATTTCTCTGTGTTGATGTACCATAACTTATTTAAGGAGCCCCTTATTGGTAAGTAATTTATACTGTGTTATCAAACTTTCTGATCTTTGTTAACTTTACCGTGATACATGATAATTCAGGATAGTTTGATTTTGCATTTATCTCGTCATGAGTGAAGTTGAACATTTTTTTGAGTGTTCAAGAACTGCTTGTATCAGAGCGAGGGCCAGTTAGAAGCCCTAACATCACCTGCATGCAGCCCACTTATGTAGTTAATCTTCACTTGTACCCCACTTCTCTATAATCAAATAGAATTTAATTTGACAAAGAACTACTTGTATTTCCTTTTGTTTGAGCATCTGGTAATACCCTTTTTCTATTGGGTTGTTGGTTTTGTGTCATCGATAGGAATCCAACATATAAATTTGGGGGCTAAATAGCAATAGAATTAAACTTATTAAGTCCCCACATCCATTATTTCTGAACTCAAGTAACATGTAATTATGTAACTGAAGAAGAAATCTGTACCAACTATTTACACAAACCAAGCAAATGATACAGTGCTTTGCATACCATTCTTTACTTTGATATTTTCATCCTATATTTTCACCTCGTTAGATAATTTTTATTTACCTATTAACCTCATTTCTCCATATTGGTACATAGAAATTTTTTCTTGTTCTTTGGTGCTTTTTACAAAGATACCCCAAGTTAAATAAATGAGATTTCAGATTAGTCCATTGTTTCAATATGTAGTTTGGTTTTTTTTTAATTCCATAAATTTAGCTTAAAAGAAAATACATTGTTAAAACTACCACATTTCAGGCTGGACTCAGTGGCTCAGCCTGTAATCCCAGTACTTTGTAGGCCGAGGCGAGTGGATTGCCTGAGCCTGCGGGTTCGAGACCAACCCAGGTAACTTGGCGAGACCTCATCCTTACAATAAATCAAAAATTAGTCGGCCATAGTAGCGCAGGCCTGTAGTTCCAGCTACTTGGAAGGCTGAGGCGGAAGGATCGCCGGAGCCCAGCAGGTCGATGCTGGGGTAGCCACGAGTGTACCACTGCACTCCAGCCTGGGTGATAGAGTGAGACTCCAACTCAAAAAAATAAAAATAAAGCTACCACATTTCACAGAGTCCTACAATTTTAAAACCAAAAGGCATATTCCACATCATGTAATTATGTTGTTTCATCGTGTAGGCAGATCTGAGAGAACTCAAGCCAGGTAGCTTTGGTGAATAAACCTTAAATCTCCAGATTGCTAGCACAGTGATTTTTTTCCAGACTACTTTGTTGCTTCTTTTTATCTGCTACTTAGAGAAGCCAGAACTTTCTGTCCTTGGTTGAAAGTTTCTTTTCAGGAGATCTGTGAATAGCCGGCTCCAAACCCTTCGAAGAAAGCCCAGGACAGCTGACCTCAAGGTTTTGCAGTGGGCACTTCTCCTAACTGAGACCACTGTTCTCCCAATCTTGACTTCACGCTCCTATAAAGGAAAGAATCCAGCAGCACTAGGTAGACAAACAAATATTTTGAATTTCTCCCCAATGATAGACAGGGCAGAACAAGGCATCTCAGGCAGAGGTGTGGTTAAGGAAAGCTTCCAGACTCTGACACTGCCCTGAACACTGCCATCCAAGGTAAACACACAGCTTAGTGAAATTTCAGGCAATGGGCTATTTGCCTTTATGTGTGTTCCCCTATAAAGGAGGATGAGAGGGAAAAAAGATTCGAGAAAATCACATCATCATCACGTACTGAGACTAGATACAGGAGCTTAATTGTTTAGAGACTGGATGAGTAAATGACGTGAGGTATAAAATGTTAGAGGCAGAAGACTCTGGTAGGAACAATGGAGGGAGACCCATGTAGCCCCTACACAGAGCTCTAGGCTGAGTAGGGGTATGTTGGAGGGTGAGGAACCAGGAACCAAGCTCTCTTCTTTAGGTTGAGAAGAAATTAGTTCGCTCCTACATGATATTCTGACAATCTCAGGGGGAAAAAAAAAAAGATATTCCTATGGAAGAATGAGAGTTAGAAAGAGTGCCTTGATGGCCTTGATTGAGCTGTGCCATGAAGGAAGGAGAGCAATAGGACATCTCTAATGGATCAGAAGCCAGGTGGTCTCAGAAGTACTCCAGAAGATAGCTGACTACATGAGCAGGGCTGCCTTGTGCAGTTGGGCAGGTTGTATACTGCTCAAAGGCACTGTCTGAAGGAGTGCAGGGGCTGAAGTCCATCCTACCCATGGCTAGCCAAATTGCTTAGGAAAGGGATTGCTTTTTCACAAAGGTATGGAAGCATTATTAGTCTGGAAAAGCCTGGAACTCAGGAGGCTTGATCCAACCCCCACCTCTTCTCTAGTAAAGCGCTTTCTTTCTTTCTTTCATTTTTTTGAGCTGGAATCTCATTCTGTCACCCAGGCTGGAGTGCAGTGGCACGCATTCTCATGGCCACCCCAAAGTCGACTTACTGGGTTCCGGCCATCCTTCTGCCTCAGCCTTCCAAGTAGCTGGAACCACAGGCATGCACTACCATGGCCGGCAAATTTTTTATTTATTGTAGGGACACGGCTCACCAAGTTGCCCAGGCCAGTCTTGAACCCACGGGCTTAGGCAATCCACTCACCTCTGCCTCCCAAAGTGCTGGGATTCCCCCCAGCCCAGCCAGCACGTTCTTGTGTGTCCATTTCCCCTTCTGCAAAGTGAAATGCAGGGTTGCATCTACCCGGAGAGAGGCATCATTTTCCCGGGATCATATTATAAGCGTAGACTCCCTACCCAAGAACTACTGAATCAGAATCTTCCCATCAACACTATCCCAGTGGCATGCCCACTGCAGTTTGAGAAGCACTTGACTCGCACACAGGAGAATGCACTTCACTTTCGAGAAGGGGAAACTGACATGCAGAAAAGTGCTTTGCCAGAGAAGAGGTGAGGACCATATCAGGCCCCCTGGGTTCCAGGCTTTTCCAGACTAATAACCCTTTCAATACCTCAGACCCATTTGATCAGACTAGCACAAGGAGGCCTGGCCACAACGTTCCATTTCTTTTAGAGTCCCGAGGCTCCTGGAACCCCCCAGGACTTGTGATGTATTTTTTTCAAGATCTGACCCAGAGTCGTGGAGTTCCCACGCTCAGAGCTTCAGTTCGCAGATTCCACCTAAACTTCACATCTAGGGGTGTGCTTGTGTGTATGCATGTGTGTGTACGAGTGTGTGTGTGTCACAGAGAGCACATGCATGAGGAGAAGAGGGGTACATAGAGCAGCGAGAGACAGACTGCAGGCGAACCCTGATCTTTTCTCGTTTAGGGCACTCCCATGAGAGCCCAAGCCATCAGCCTGCCTTGTCTCTGGTCTTGAAGAATCTGCCCCCAGATTTCCTTTGCAGTCTCCATTTAAGCAAACAGACTGTGCTTCTAAACTCGGAATGCCTTTCGCCCTTCCTTGCTCCGTTGCTGTTGATAGGATCCCTCTCTCTCGTCATCTTTCTCCCTCTCCCTCCGCCCCCAACTTAAGATTTTTTTTTATAGTTTAAGATTTTATGTTTGGTTCTTTGATCCATTTCCAAAATTAAATTGTTAAGTCACCTTACTCGTCACTGCTAGGTGGTGCTCAGCCTACAGGAGTAGAGAGAAAGTCTGGAAGCAAAAGTATCAAGGACAGAATTCAGAATCCAAAAGCCTGGTTACAATATATCTTCTTGGAGCAGCAAGCATCACCTCACAGTGTAACTATCCAAGCAGCACTTCTCAGAGAAAAGCTGCTCACTTGAAAAGCTGCCAACTTTTTCTCCTTAGCATTCTCTTTTGTTCTTTTGTTCTGTGCTCGCTCTCTCTCCCCCTCCCACCTCCCCGCTTTCTCTTTTCTCTTTCTCTCCTTCCCTCCCTTCCTCCTCTTTCCCTCCCTGTCTTATTCTCCCTCTCCCTTTTTCCCCTCCCTCTCCCACCAGGGAGGACCTCTTTCATCTTCTCCAAGCTAATCATGATTCTCTGTGCTCTCCTTTCCGAGTTCTGGGAAAGAGAGAATCATGGGGAAAAGAGTTGTTGACAACAAGTTTTCACAGTGCGGGAGTGCCTCTTCGACAGCGGCCCCTCCCCCCACCACCTTCCTGCGCCAAGTGAGCTCCCTCCTGGAGCTGAGGACATTCAGTGCAGCTGGCCCATGCCCCCCCCCCCGGCCAGCTGGCCCCTGCTCAGATGCCACCGTGTCTCTACCTGATCACATCTGTCCCCTCATCCTCCACTCCCTCCTTCTAGCCATCGGCCAGGTGGATAGAAGGATGCTGAAGCATGTTTCCGCTGGAGTATTTACTTATGAAAGCAGAGGAGGAGCCGGCTCGGTGGTTCAGCCTGTAATCCCGCGCCTTTGGGAGGCTGAGGTGAGGGGATTGCCTGAGCCCGCGGGTTGGAGACCCGCCTGGGCAGCGAGACCTCATCTCTACGATAAATCAAAAAATCAGCCGGGCGTGGTAGCGCATGCCTGTAGTTCCAGCTACTCGGAAGGCTGAGGCGGAAGGATCGCCGGAGCCCAGTAGGTCGAGGCTGCGGTGGCCGGGAGCGGCCACTGCACTCCAGTCTGGGCGACAGAGTGAGACTCCAACTCAAAAAAAAGAAAGAAAGCAGAGGAGGAACAGTCATCTCCTTAAACTGAGGGAGGCTGTCCTGCGACCAGATATTTAAGAAAAGTCAAGTTTTTTCATTGTTATGCTAGGGGGAAAAAAAAAGAACAAGAACTGAGCGAGGGAACAAGAGGACTGGGTGGTTTTGTGACTTCTCTCCAGCCTGCTGGGCTCATGGGAAAGACGGATTTGAGATTCATACACCCGTTTCTCTTTTTCCCTCAATTTGCCTTGAATTAGGAGGGGCTTTTTTAAATTGCTGTTTTGTATTCCTGGAAGGATTCTTGCTCATTAATAATCAAATTGTGGGGAATTAAGGAAGGAAGGGGAATTTTTAAGTAAAGGTGGCTGGGACTATCCCAAGCTACCTGTCCCAGTATTTTGGCATGTCACTTCACCTCTCTGGATCTTAATTCCCTTTGACATAAAATTAGGGTAAGGGTGGTTCACACCTGCTGGGATTGCAGCACTTTGGGAGGTGGAGGAGAAAGGACTGCCTGAGTCCAGAGGTTCAAGCCCAGCCCGGGCACCTTGGAAAGACCTTGTTTCTACAATAAAAAAGAAAAATTAGCTGGATGTAGTAGCATGCACCTATAGTTCTAGCTACTTGGAAGGCTGAGGTGGAAGGATCACATGAATCCAGCAAGTCAAGACTGCGGTGAGCTGTGATCACACCACTGTACTCCAGCCTGGGTGACAGAGTGAGACTCTAACTCAAAATAAATGAATTTTTAAAAATTAAGTCAATGCCAGTGACCCCATCTACCACACAAGGATATTGAAAGAAGCATGTCAGATAATGCATGGGAAGGAATTTTGAAAAGTACATAGTTGCTCTAAGAATAGAAGCTGCTATTGATGTCAATTCACTGCCTCAAGTGCCTCATGAGAAATAAGTTTGAGCAAGAATTCTTTTTTACTAATTATTAAAAGGAAAACTTTAGACAAATTAAATTAACAGAGTTTAACTGGGCAATAATTGAGCAAAGAATGATTCATGAGTCATACTCTCTCCCGAGCCAGAGCAGGCTCAGAGAGACTCCGGCACGGCCACATGATGGAAGATTTGTGGACAGAAAAGAGCAATGTACAGAAAACAGAAGTGAGGCACAGAACAGCTGAGTTGGTTGCAGCTTAGCGTTTGTCTTATTTGAACTCAGTTTGAAGAGTTGGACACCTTTGATGGGTCAAAACTCAGTGACCGGAACTCAAGAGGAAGCTACAGTTTGTTTACACATCCAATTAGGGTCCAGTTCACTATGTGATAGGTTATGAAGAAGCCTCTAGGTCCAACCTAAAATACATAAAGAGGCAGCTTTACACTAAACACAATCAAATAGTTTACAATAAAATTAGGGAGGCAACAAACAGAGCACACAGTAACAGATGATAATATGAGCTGGCATATGGTAAGGGCCAAGTGATTGGTACAGACACACGTGGGTGGCTAGAAACCTACAAACCACACAGACGTAGAGAAAGAGTGGTTTAAGAAGGTCTTATTGAAGAGACAGCAGCTGCTATAGATTAGATTGTGCCTCCCAAAAAGATATGTTGGTGACTTCACCCTCAACACCTCAGAGTGTGACTTATTTGGAAATAGAGTCATTGCAGATATAATGTTACGATAAGGCCATACTGGATTGAGGTGGATACAGAATCCAATATGGAGAGAGACCCAGGGAAGCAAATGCCATGTAAAGCCACACACGCAAAGGAGGACACCATGGGCCACAGAAGCAGAGGTTCGAAAGCGGTAGCTTCAAGCCAAGGAAGGAAGGCCAAGGATGGCCAGCAAATCACCAGCAGCCAAGAAAAGGCAAGAAGGGATTCTCCACCGGCTTGCAAGAGTGAGCATGGATGGCCCAGCTGACACCCTGATTTTGGATGCCTGGCCTCCCGAACTGGGAGAAAGTCGATTTCTGTGGTTTTAAATCACCCAGCTTGTGATACTTTGTTACAGCAGCCATGGGAGTCTCATACAAGAATTGAAGAGACCTCATAAACTGTGCTGCATTTTCATAGACACAGGAGAGAAGAGGTGCCTCATTGTGTGATGTTCTGTCACAGTGAGAGGTGAGCTTCACCAGTCAAGCTAATCATTTCTCAGTATGCTATAATATATTGAAATAATATCTGTGTTCCCTCTGGATAAGATCAGCAATTTCTACTTTACTGTATAGTAACCAGTATTATTGTGACTTTGCTGCCTAGTATATTTGGTTTGGCTGCACAAACTCTTTTCAAAATGACTTCTTCTGGTTTATTATCTGTTTATTGCCCATGAAGAATCGTGCTGACCCTGTTCTCATTTTTTTAAAAACCAATGTTTGGCTTTCACGTTTATTGATATTCAGATCTTAGTGGTACCCAAATGTCCTGATAATTTTCGACATGGAGTTCTAAGGAGAGTCATTTAAAATAAACTACAAAGCAACCCCTAAAGGACTGTGAGCCTTGTTTGATACTCCAGATTCTGCCTCAAGGGAATCTGTTTTCTGAAGAAGTTGTTATTGTCTATTGGACCAGTACCATACCTTGAGAAAGAGCTGAGAGCCATATTTACACGTACAGCTGTCATGGATCCAAAGTAGCCATTAGTGAGGATTAGGTAAATAGAACAACTTCAAATGTCCCTAAATACATATTTGCAGGATAATAGGCTACTGGATGAGGTGTTTCTCTTTTAAATAGGCCCAGCTTTAAACTGAAACTCTGGTTAGGCTACAAACCCACTGGGCTGCCTCATTTCTTTGCATTGTCAATTAATATATCACGGTTGTATCTGACAATGTCTTAGCATTTTCTGGGTTCTGTAATGACGATGTAGACTATGTAACATTGTTCAAGGCAAAGCACAGTAGTCTAGTCTTAGAGCACAGGTTTCTACTTAGGGATCCTCAAAGGTAGTAATGGATGTCCGTGTGCTAATCTCGTTATTTCAGAAAGTCTAACAGAAATCACCCATTTGCACTCAAGTAAACACACTGTCTAATTCAAGCATCAGTTATGCCTTATAAAGGTTAAGTGTCTAGAGTCTGGAGCCAGACTGTCTGAATTTCAATTCAGCATCACAACTCACTAGTTGCAAAACCTTGTCCAGTTTATGCAACCTCTCTGAACCTTAGTTTCTTCATCAGTAAAACAGGGATGATAACAGCACTTACCTCATAGGATGGTTGTGAAGCTTACCTGACTTGATACAAGAAAGACACTTAGGGCCAAACACAATGGCTCACACCTGTAATCCCAACACTTTGAAAGGCCAAGGTGAGAGGATTGCTTGAGTACAGGAGTTCAAGACCAGCCTGGGCAATACAGCAATACTTTGTCTTTACAAAAATAAAAATGAAAAATTAACCAGCTGTGGTGGCACATGCCTGTAGTCCCAGCTACTCAGAAGACTGAGGCAGAAAGATTACTTGAGCCCACAAGGTCAAGGCTGTAGGGAGCCAGCCGTGATCACGCCACTGCACTCCAGCATGGGTGACAGAGCAAGATCCTGTCTCAGAAAAGAAAAGGAAGGCACTTAGCCATTCTACTAGTTTGGGGCACTTTGCATTTTAAGTTTCTTATCATCCTGGGTGAACTTTTCCTTCACATCATCTCTGTCTGCCTTACCTGGTGAAGATTCCTCCCAGATTTGGGGATTAAAGTATCGATCACTATTAGTTTTTCATTTCCATATTTTTCTGAATCTCCTTTGATATTTTAATAAGAAATTAGGAGTGCAAGAATCAGAGATTGATTAACTATTATTAATTCACATTAACGAATATTCATTATCAAGTATAATTTATGTATAAGATATCTGATTTGTGCAATGAAGAAAAAATAAAAGGGGTCACTGATAGTAAAAATGTTTGAAATCACTTTTTTTCTATTTTTAGTATTCTTTTGTTTATATTGTGTTGACACAGTATCCAAGCCATGAAGGAATATGCAGAGAATCCAGTCCTGGAAAGCATCATGACCATAATATAATAATAACAATCACTCAGCTATTGGATAGAGTCTCTGACTCTAGCTCTCAATTTCCCATTAAAATATACAGGAGATTCAGAAGAATACAAAAATGGAAAGCTAAAACTGATTAACACTCTAACACCACATTCCGGAAGGAATCTCTACAAGATACAGCAGATGAAGTGAATTCAGAGATGAAGTAGAAACCCATCCCAGATGACAACACACTTAAAATGCAAAGTGCCAGAATGGAAACACAAGCTGGAAGGAGTCAAGAGCAGGATGGGCAATAGCATTATCATTCAAGACTCAGTTTAGGGATCACCTCCTCTAGAAAGCCTTCCTATAAGCCTCCCCCCAAGCTGAGCCAGGAGCCTTTTTGTTCTCTGCATTCCCAACACAGCCTCTGCATTCTTCTACCATATCACACATCACATCGTATTGATAGTATCTCTTTCTAGAGCTAAGTCAAAATCTAAAGTGCAGGGACCATGTACTGGTCCTGCTCACATCTCTCCAGACTGGCAGATTCTTATCACCCTATCATCCACAGCAACTACTCAATAAATATTGAACTGCATGGTGCAGACTTCATTTATCAAACATGATGCTGAAAGCCAGCAGTATTCTCTGCTGTGCTTTCCTGAACTATGAGTTTTTTAGTTTGTTAAAAGAAAGGAACTTGCGTGTTCATTTATCCACTCACTTAATCAATGTCTTCTGAGAGTCCCCCATTTGCAACACCTCGTACCTGTGTTCCGCCTGATATGACCGCTTTCTTTGGAACACAAGTTGATGTCTAGTGTCTACAACTTCTCATCTAGGTTCTCAGAAATGATTCCTCGAAAAATTTATTCAAGAACCTTCCTGCGAGTAAGAACATGTGGTATTCAGTTTTTTGTTTCTGTGATAGTTCACTTAGAATGGTGGTCTAAACATTGGGCATAGAAGCACAAAGACAGGAACAAAAAATGCTGGACACTGCTGACAAGGAGATGGAAGGGGGGATAAGGGGCATACAACCATCCATTTGGTACCATGTACACTACCGGGGAATAGAGACCTTGCTAGAAGCCCAAACCTCACCTGCATGCAATCTACTTATCCAGCAAAACTTTACATGTACCACACAACTCTAAAATTAAGTTTAGTTTTTAAAAAATCAAACTAAAAAAAAAGCCTTCCTAAGATCAAATCCATTGCTCTATAATCTGATCATCATATCTTCTTCATTGTTTCGAAATTTGGAACCACAGTTATCCATCTCTAAACTTCTGACAAACTTCCAGTTCTTCAGATGTCACCAACAACCAGACCTGGACCATTGTAGCCACACATTTTTTATGTGTCGACAGAGTCATCTTTTAGACCAAAAGACTTGTAGTCATGAGAAAAGGTATTATAGTCCTCCTCTTCTTCAATTTTAATTCCTCTTACGGTTTATGTAGAAAGAGCATTGTCCCTGACAAAGATAGAAAGAAGGATAGAAGATAAGAGAAACTGGACCGCCAGGCTTTCATTGATAACTTCTTGATAACTTACTAAAGTGAGATGGTCAACTGTAAACTTATAAATTTGTTTTATAAGTTAACTGAGGATTAACTGCTGTAAGAATTGGCTGTTTACCAAAAATAATTAGAAAACTGGACAAAACATACCACACTGCTATTTTCAGATATTGGACTATAGTCGACTTAGGACCATGAGTGCTCTGGGGATATTCAGAGGTTTCTACTTGAGCTTGTGGCTGCTTTTTCCTTAGATGCACATGTGGAGGGTAAAACTCCATGAGTGTGCAGGAAGAACCACTAAAAAACAACAGACAAAACAATTTCCAGAGTTTATGAATAGCTAAAAGCAGTTCTTGTTCTGACCAGCTAACCTGGAGAGACCTCATACACTGTGGGAGGGCATGATGGGCTGGCTTATTCCAGTTTGAGAGAGTTCATTACTAAGCTTCCAGGGATTTAGAGATGTGTTTGATGTCACATTGGGAGACTGAGACCAGCCTTGAGATGAAGTCAGGAAGCACTACAAGTAGATTTTTATTTTTTCTTGGAGAACCAGTTGTTAAGCATTTACCAGCACACCATTGGGCATTGGGTAGGGTCTTCAGAAGAATCATGCATTAGAAATAAGGATAAAGCAATCCTAGAGCAAAATCTGCTCTGGACCCAAATTTCAACCAAGGTTAAAAGCAAGCTTCAAAAGGATCAAGCTAATCTGTAGGTAACTCAACTTGAGTGAAAGTCCAATACTTTTGAAAGCAATACAATAAAATCTAGATCTTAACACTATAGCATTATTAATAATATTAATAGCCTTAGGTCTATTAAATAAATTTAATTCATTATCAGAATCTCTTTAAGAAAAAAAAAAAACTCAGGGTATTCCACTGAATTTTACAAAATAGTTAAGAAAGAAATAAATCCCTCTACATAAACTCATCAAGAAAATAAAAGAGGAAGAAATACTTCCTAATTCAAAATGCTATGAGACCAGCATTCCTCTGCTATTAAAACCAGATAAGGACATTCATTACAAGAAAAGGAAATTGCAGACCAATATCCTTCCTGAACATAGATACAAAATCCTTAAAAAAAAAAAAAAAGGCAAATCAAATCCATCAATACAAGGATAATAAATCATGACCAAGCATAGTTTATCCCAGGAAGGCAATCATTTTAACATTTGAAAATCAATTTATATCATTCATCATATTAATCCATTAATAAAAGAAACCAGGAAAATGACTCCAAAATGCGTAATTCCATTTTTGTGAAATACTAGAGAAGGCAAAACTTTAGTGGTAAGAAGCAGATCAGTGATTGTTGGGGCCTGGAGTGAACATGGGATTGGCTACAAAGGGGCCATAAAGAAACCTTGGGAGTTAATGGAAATGTTACATTTCTTGAGAGCAGAAGCAGTTGTACGACATTTGTCAAAATTTATCAAAATGAACACTTAAAGGGTGATTTCCAGTGAATGTAAATTATACCTTTAAAGCTATTTTTTTTTTTTTTTGAGTTGGAGTCTCACTTTGTCGCCCAGGCTGGAAAGTTCAGTGGCACAATCACTGCTCACTGCAGCCTCGATCTCCTGGGCTCAGGCAATCCATCCGTTGCAGCCTCCCGAGTACCTGCAACTATAGATTCATGCCACCAGGGCCGGCTAATTTTTTTATTTTGTGTAGAGATGAGGTCTCACTCTGTTGCCTAGGCTTATCTCAAACTTCCAGCTTCCGATAAAACCTGAGTCCTTACTTTCCAGAGCAACTATGATTCTCTTTTCACATCATTGCTTAAAAATGTTCATTGCTTTCTCTTCATAACTTCAAATATTGGCTCTGTCATGTTTTTAGGACTCAGTTATACTCAATCGAGTACAATAATACATCATCTATCTAGCATTCGGTTCTCTTGATATCTTAATTCTCCAGAATATAATCAAAGATCTGGAAATCCATTTTAAAACAATAAGAAGGAAAGGCCTATGGGCAGTCTGTTTACCAGTTTGAGCATTTTTTCTTTTTTCTTTTTTTTGAGTTGAAGTTTCACTCCATCATCCAGTCTGGAGTGGAGTGGCAAGCTCATGGTCACTCCAGTGTTGACCTGCTGGGCTCCAGCGATCCTTCCACCTCAACCTTCCAAGTAACCGAAACTACAGGAGTCTGCTACCACACCTGGTTAATTTTTATTATTATTATTTATTGTAGAGATGAGGTCTCGCCAAGTTCCCCAAACTGGTCTTGAACCTGTGGGCTCAGGCAATCCACTCTCCTCAGCCTCCGAAAGTGCTGGAATGACAGGCTGAGCCACCAAGCCCGGCTGAGCATTTGTTCTAAAAGGAGGAAAATTGGGACTTACTAAGGGTTAATCTGTTGGATATTTCACATTCAAACCTAATAAGATTAATTAGTTTGTTCTCAAGCACATGAGAGATAATCATCAGCAAATTAAAAGGTACATTGACAAACCAATTACAAGGACAGAGACAGAAAAATCCTAAAATACAGGCACAATAACATACAGATGATTCTAGTATAGAAAATAAGTGGCCCTATACCCATTCCAGTAGGCCCTCAGGAAACTACTCAGCTGAAGCTAAGTACAATTGCGATTCTCATGTTTTGAGGGATGTCTGCTCAGATATCCAGAAAACCCAACTCTCCAGAATGACACAACCTTTGACAGTTCTGCAAAGCTAGTGTTTAGCATATTTTGGTTAGCAGCTGTTTCAGATGTGTAGGTGTTGTACTATGTGGACGCTCCATGGGAGAAGGTCAGGTCATGTGCTGCTCTGTAACTCCCAAACAACTGTCATCTGTGTTATGACACTAAGACACCACCCTCACACAAGGGTAGTTTAGGAAAAGGGACAGAGTGCCTAGGACATACTGCTGGTGCTCAGTTAATATCCGACAGATGAATGATCTCGGTGTGTTGTATGGTTCAAGAGTTATTATTGATACAGGGATCCCTGTGTCTTCCTTAAAATCGTGTTGTACTTGGATGCCATCCTTTTTTTCCAATCAATTTACTCATCTTTCTCTCTACATAACTAAAGTACTTTCCAAAATGACACAAAGGCCCAAAGATTTTCTTGATTGTCCTGAAAAATTCCGATGTCTTCACTGCGACTGCAGGAAGAATGGATTGCAAACATCTACGGCCTTCATTTCTATTTTCTTTTCAAAGTGATCTTATTCTCCACTCTCAAAATTCCTCTGAACTCAGACTCATATTTGACAGAGTTTACAGATTGGGTTTAATAGTTACATATTGTTTTCTCTTTTCTCCTTCCGTGTTCACACCCACATGGTTGTCTTAGATTACATATTTTTAGCATCTTGGTAGAACATGTCTTTGTAATTTTATATATATATATATATATATATATACACACATATATATATATACACACACACACACATATATATATATATATTTTTTTTTTTTTTACAGTTCTCCATAGACAATTAGGTGCTTAAAAATACCTTAAGAAATGTGAATTAGGAATTCAAGGATTCAAACACGTCCAAAGGAATGTCTGCATTGGATGCTTTCCAACAACAAAACATTTTCAAATAAAAATAAGGAGAGTATTAATCTGTGATTAACTCTCCTGTAAAACTCTGGAAAAGGCCAACAAGTCTGTTGCATACCTCTTATACGACTAATATGGGGCTATGTGAGCAAGGGGGTGCTGAAGTGAGAGAATCCAAGAGCACAACAAAAGCATTTTATATATTTAGCTTCTCTTGGTGTAAATATAATAATAGGACACAATTTGACTCTTGGAAAATAAAAAACAATAAGGAAACATTACCCATATTTTCATCGCCCTAACAAGACCATTTGTATACACTTTAGAAGTACTCACTGGGTACGTGGGTAAAAAACACAGTCCCTGGAAGATGTTTCAACCCTGGGAGGTGTAGACAAGAGCCACAGACTTGAAGTCATCAGGAAACAGAGTGGGGCCACTTGTAGCCAAGTGCTAAATGGAGCATTTACAAAGAAGAAAATAAAGACTAGAGAATATTTGCCTTCAGAAGTGCCTCAAGATACTATACTTAAAGTATAAGAAAATGTCCAAAACCTAAAGCTCTCTATTCCAGTGACCTGCTAGCTGAATGACAAGAATTGAGGAAATGTTTCTGGTACCAGTAATGCTCACTGACCCAGTGGTAGACAAGGCTTCTTAGCCCATCACCTGTGATGCAAGGGAAACTTCAGACAAGTTGGGTGATGGGAGGTGTTGTGAAGTTTTATTCCTATTACACGCCTGCTTAGATAGGGCTTGACACAGCTGCAGAGTCATGGCCAAAACAAATTCGACATTGGGCCTGAACACTTGGGCAGATCCTAAAACATCCTTGCCAATCAAGTCTGCATCATTCTCCTAGAACAAACGATGGACTGAAAAAAGCAAACAGTCATGCATATTTGTACTGAGAAATCTTTTCTTTTAAAGACGTGGAGTACAATTCAGGGTTAGGTATACAAACATTGATTATGCAGGTACCCTTGATAGGTGTTCCCCTCCCTCCCCTGGCAGTTTGCCTCAACTGCCAATCCCACCCCCCTTCCCCTGGCAATTTCCCACTACTGCCAATCCCTTTCTTATAGTATTATGATAATTGTTCAAGGTCCCCTTATGAGTGAGAACATATGATACTTTGTTCTTTGTTTCTGTGCTAGATCACTGAGTATGAGAGAAATTCTTAAAATGTGCATTTTATATGTGCAGGATAAATCTCCACACAAACGAAAAGCATTGCCACCTAGAGCAGAAGTCCCCAACCTTTGTGCAGGAATCTGTTTTATGGAAGACTATTTTTCTACAGATTGGTGGGGTGGGAGGAGAGATGATCAGGGGAAGATTCAAGCCCATAACGTTTATTATGCACTTTATTTCTATTATTATTACATTGAAATATATAAAGAAATAATTAAGTAACTCAACATTAAAAAAAAAGAGATGCAGACAGAAATGGTAAATAAAGCAATAGGCGGGCCACACACAGACTAAAGTGTCAGATTCTGACTTAAAGTCTGCTGCCAGCTGCAGCTATACAACTGAAGTACATCAACTCACTTGCCACTCACTGATAAGGTTTTGAAATGAGTCTGCAAACAATTGATTTATTATGGTCTCTGTGCAGTCACTTCTCTGCTAATGTTAATCTGTATTTCCCCAGCGCTAGCATCACCACCTCAGCTCCACTCAGATCATCGGCTTTAGAGTCTCATAAAAAGCAGGCAACCTAGATCCCTCCCATGTGCAGTTCACAATAGGGTTTGTGCTCCTATGAGAACCTAATGCCGCTGCTGATCTGACGGAAGGCAGAGCTCAGGCAGTAATGTGAGTGACAGGGAGCAGCTGTAAATACAGATGAAGCTTTGCTCGTTCACTCACCCACCACTCACCTCCTGCTGTGCAGCCCAGGTCCTAACGGGCCATGGACCGGTACTGGGTTGGGGCCCCTTGTAGAGGCAACGCAGCGTTGCATTCTCTTTGTAAAATGGAGTAGGGGTTGCTTTTTGTTCCAGGCACAAGAATTTATTATTGTCAGGGTCTTGCCATTTACACCTGTGACTTCCAGTTTTGAAAATATGTGCCGCGTAGTTTAAATATGATTTTCATCACTCAAAATCAAGCTTAAAAATGAATAAACAAATTCATAAACATCCACTCTAATGTTGCTAGTTCACTGGCCTATTAATAAATCTAAGATTCTTTCCAAGTCACAGATATTATGATTTACCCTGGAGTTCTAGAAAATAAAAAGTGGTCCTCTCTAAATACTCTTGGAGATTATTAAGTCTAATTAGTTCATTTTACAGTGGAGATACTGAGAGATGAAGTGATTATCAAGACAACATAGCTAATTACTGGAAGAATTTCTAGAGCATGCGTCCAACTTTGTGGACATTCAAGTAACATTAATTGACTGTGTTGACTATGTCAGGGTCTTGTATGTTCTTGCCTCTGGAGTTACAAGATGGAAAACCTTCTCAAGGAGCTTATACTCAAATAGGTAGAGATGGTTCGTAGATCTTAGGAAATCTTAACTATTTAGTACTTTGCTTAATAAAACAAAAACAAGAAGATCTGGTATTTATATGACTCCCACCTCATCTTAATCAACTCAATTTAAGAAGTAAGGCTAGGCTGGACTCAGTGACCCAGCCTGTAATCCCAGCATTGTGGGAGGCAGAGGTGAGAGGATTCCTGAACCCACAGGTTTGGGACCAGCCTGGGCAACTTGGCGAGACCTTGTCTCTAAAATAAATCAAAAATTAACCAGGTTTGGCAGGGCATGCCTGTAGTTCCGGCTCCTTGGAAGGCTGAGGCAGAAGGATTGCCGAAGCCCAACAGGTCATCGCTGGGGTGGCCGTGAGAGTGCCACTGCACTCCAGCCTAGGTGATGGAGTGAGACTCTAACTCCAAAAAAAGAAAAAAAAGTAAGGCTATAACGTACTTCAGATCCTAAGACCAAAAATGGAAGGATTGGAAGGCACTGCAGATTTTCTTCAATCCATTCAATCAAAACAACCCTCATTTTCCAGGTGTCCAGGCCATGAGGCTATATAAAGAAACCAAAGTGATTAATAAGAATATGGTCCCCATATGAATGTTCACTTATTAAAATAAAAGCCCTCCCAAACATCTCACCTCACTCAGCACAGGTGTTTAGTGTCACCCTTTTCATCAACATCTTTAGTGGCCAGTCACTCTTGATCATTCTAAACGTCAACACAATGCCACTGGTTTCAAAATAAAATTGAAAGTTCTCCTAAAAGCATCCATAAAGTCAATCACATTGAGATGAAGTACTGTTCAATCACATGTTAAGCTGTTAATTAACGAAGAGCTGCTAGAAATAAAACAATGAAAGAAAAGTAAAGTGTAAGGATTGTGACATAGGTTACTTTAAAAAAGAATAGGCTGATATCCTTGAATTAAGAGAGGCCCTGGGGAAAACTGATAAGTTCTTGAATATTTTTCCAAAAATGATTGTCTTTGGAGTATGAAATTCAGACACATAGGAGGCCATTGTATAAGGCCAGTATATATTTTGCCCCCAAAAGAATAAATATTTATGACCTACTTTATTATAAAAATAAAACTTTTAAAGTATATTTTAAATTTTGTATTCAAAATAAGAAAAACTTATTTTACGATTCTTCAAGATATAGTTTCCATTGCTTTTTGATTGGACATCAATCCTCAATTTCAAGTGGTCCTCAATTTCAAGTAGTATTTGTACCCAATAACGAAGACTGCCTGTAATTGTAGAGAAGGGGGACTGAGACCCAGAAAGAACAGCAACTTTTCTAATGTCGCGCATCTAGTAGTGGCAGAGCTCAGCCGCTTAACGCTCCCATCACCTGGAGGTTGTTAATCTCTGCACAAAAAGGTAAAGAATTTGCCTTGCACTTAACATGGCTTTTCAGTCAAGGCAAGAATTTGATGTCGGGAGAAGTAGAAGACAATGAGGCTCTGTAAGGAAAGCTCTCACGGAAGATCAAATAAAATTTGTTTTCCCTTAACTTTAGCTAAAGAAATGATATGTCTAAAACTGATCCTAATCCAAAATGTACATTCCACAGACAAGACGTGACCATTTTAAAGTATGTTCTAGTACAATTAAGAGATATACTTAAGAAGGGGATTAGGCCGAGCTCGGTGGCTCAGCCTGTAATCCCAGCACTTTGTGAAGCCAAGGCAAGTTGATTGCCTGCAGGTTCGAGACCAGCCCGGGCAACTTGGCGAGACCTCGTCTCTACAGTAAATAAAAAAATGAGCTGGGAAGGGGGAGTGCGGGCCTATATTTCCGGCTCCTTGGAAGGCTGAAGCAGAAGGATCACCGGATCCCAGCCGGTCAATACTGGGGTGGCCATGAGCATGCCACTGCATCCAGCCTGGGTGACAGAGTGAGACTCCAACTCAAAAAAAGAAGGGGATTAATTTTAACTATTCTGTTTAGGGTTCTTTTTAATTAGCACTCCCAGAACCATCACCCCTGCTGCATGGCCCCTTTCAGCAAGTGATGGCATTAGGCTAAAAGGAGTTCCAAGATGTTATGGATGGAATCTTTCTGTCCCCTCAAGATGCATATGTTGAAGTCTTACCTCCCGGTGTGACCCTTTTAGGTGGTGGAACCCTTGGAAGATGATTGGGTTTAGATGAAGTCATGAGGGCGGAGGGATCCCTGTCTTCACTGTAAGGTCCATTTATGCTTCTCTGACAAAATATCCAAGACCAGAGAATTTATAAACAATCAAAATTTACTTTCTCCCAGTTCAGGAAGCTGGAAAGTCCAAGATCAAGGCATCAGTCAGTTTGTTGTCTAGTCAGAGCCTGGTCTCTGCTTCCAAGACAGCGCCTTGAATGCTCTGCCCTCCAAAGAGGAGAAACACTGTGTCCTCACATGGCAAAAGGAGAGAACTCCCTCTGTCAAGTCCTCTTATTAAGGATACCTAGTCCCATTTATGAGGAATGAGCCCTTATGGCTTAATCATCTCTTAAAGTCCCACCTTTCAATACTAATCACATTGTCGACACCTGAATCTTGGAGGGGACACATTCAGACTATAGCAAGCCCCCTGAAATGATTAGTGTCCTTATAAGTAGAGAAAGAGAGATTAAAGTGTACAGTATCTCTCTCTTTCTCCCCCAACCCCACCATGTGAGAACACAGTGAGAAGCAACTGTCTACAAGCTCCCTCACCAGAAACCCTCACCAGGAAACAAGACCCTCACCAGGAAGACCCTCACCAGGAAACAAATCTGCCAGCATCTTAATCTTGGACTTCCCAAGGTCCAGAACCATAATAAATGAATGTCTATTGTTTAAGCTACCTATTCTATGGTACTTTGTTACAGCAGCCCGAGTTAAGACAATGATTTCTGTATTAGTCAGGGTTCTCCAGAGAAACAGAACCAGTAGACTATATAGAGATATATAGACATAGATTTATTATGAGGGATTGGGTAACATAGTTATAGAGACTGAGAAGTTCCGTGATCAGTCATCTGCAAACTAGAGGCCCAGGAAAGTGATTGGTGTATTTTCTTTTCTTCTTCTTTCTTTTTTTTTTTTTTTGAGTTGGAGTCTCCCTCCACTGCCCAGGCTGGAGTGCAGTGGCACACTCCCGGTCACCCCAGTGTCAACCCGCTAGGCTCTGGCAAACCTCCTTCTGTCTCAGCCTTCCAAGTAGCCAGAACTATGGGTGCATGCTAACATGTCTAGCTAATTTTTTATTTATTTATGTGTTGTAGAGATGAGGTCTCACCGAGGTGCCTGGGCTGGTCTCAAAACCACAGGCTCAGGCAATCCACTCACCTTGGCCTCCTAAAGTGCTGGGATTACAGACTGAGCCACTGAGCCCAGCCTGATTGTTGTATTTTCAACTGAAGACCAAAGACCTAAGAATTGGGCAAGGGGGGCAATGGAGTAAGTTTTGATCCAAGTTCAAGAGCCTGAGAACCAAGAGCAATGTCTGAGCGTAGGAGAGAACAGATGTTCCAGCTCGGGAAGAGAGGGCAAATTCAAACTTCCTCTATCTTTTTGTTCTATTCAACTAGTAGATGCTCAGTATCACTTGACAAAAGTGCAGTTTAGTTGAGTCTCAACAAATGAGTATGGTTTAAATAGGCAGAGAATAGAGAAAATAATCAAAATGATAATAGTGGTATTAGGGATAACACTAAGAAATTCCACTGCAGAAAAGAGTAGGTAATTCCAGCATCCAGCACTTGCCAAGTGGATTTCCTGATCTGCCTAGCACAGAGCACACAGGAGGTTTCCAAATGTGAATTTGGGGCTGTGGCTGCAGCTGCACCCCAGGGTTCAGCAGCCCTGGAGAGAAGGCTGAGTGATGTGCACAGATTCACTGAAGGTGGGCGGGCCTGTCACCTCTAAGTACACTCAGGGTGGTGAATCGGAGGCCGTGAAGCAGCACTTTCAGACTACTCTTATTCTGCCTCCATGAAGATGAGAGCCTCATTGGACTGGAGTTCCATTCAGTGTGAATGTTTGAAAAGTCCTATGTGAAATGCCCCGAACCCAACTTTGGATGGCTCTGAAGGGTCATTTTAGTTTCAGAACTCCCCACAGGGTCAGTGACACAGTCTCTGTCAGCTGCATCACTGCTCAATGTTTCCCTCTGCTCCATTGTGCATCCTTCTCCCATCTCTAGATGTTGATCCTCTAGCCCCTACACATTAACCAGTGCAGCATCTCCTTCTGGAGAACCCAACTTGCAACACTGCCAAAGAAACAAAAGATAAGGTCTATGATTTCTTTTTTTTTTTTTTGAATATTTTTCCAAAAATGATTGTCTTTGGAGTATGAAATTCAGACACGAAGGAGGCCAATGTATAAGGCCAGCATATATTTTGCCTCAAAGAATAAATATTTATGACATACTTTATTACAAAAATAAAACTTTTTAAGTATATTTTAAATTTTGTATTCAAAATAAGAAAAACTTTTTTAAGATTCTTCAAGATATAGTCTCCATTGCTTTTTGATTTGGACATGTGGTCCTCAGTTTCAAGTAGCATTTGTACCCAATAATGAAGACTGTCTGTAATTGTAGAGAAGGGGGACTGAGACCCAGAAAGAACAGCAACTTTTCTAATGTCGCGCATCTAGTAGTGGCAGAGCTCAGTCACTTAATGCTCCCATCACCTGGAGGTTGTTAATCTCTGCACAAAAAGGTAAAGAATTTGCCTTGCACGTAACATGGCTTGTCAGTCAAGGCAAGAATTTGATGTCAGGAGAAGTAGAAGACAATGAGGCACTGTAAGGAAAGTTATCATGGAAGATCAAATAAAACTTGTTTTCCCATTTTTTTTTTTTTTTTTTTTTGAGTCAGAATCTCACTCTGTCACCCAGGCTATAGTGCGGTGGCTTGCTCATGGCCACAGCAGCCTTGACCTGATGGGCTCAGGCGATCCTTCCACTTCAGCCTTTCAAGTAACTGGAACTACAGGCACACACCACCATGCCCAGCTAATTTTTTGATTTATTGTGGAGACAAGGTCTCGTCATGTTGCCCAGGCTGGTCTTGAATCAGCGGGCTTAGGCAGTTCTCTCACCTCTCCCTCTCAAAGTGCTGGGATTATAGGCATGAGCCACCATGCCCAGCTAAGATCTATGATTTCAAGACTCAATTTAGGAAGGAAGATCAAGTACGACCACAGAAATAATTATAGTATAGCACAGATGATAAGTTATAAACTTCTTGAAGGTAGACACACTGCCTCATTTTTTTTTTAAGTATCTTCAGAGCCCAGCAGCAATCCTGGTTCTAATGCTGTTTGTGGAATGAATAAAGAGATGGAAAATGAATGGCATGGTTATCACCCATGAGAAGGGCTATCAGGGTTCAGAACAGCACAAGGTCCCTGTGGAGTTGGGCTCTTGGGAAAGGTGTCGCTAAGGAAGTTGCACTTAAATAAGACTCTTATATTCAGCAGGAAGAGAGAAACACAGTCTGCTAGGTAGGAGAGAAATCACAAAGAACCAAGACCAGATTCAGAAGAAGGAAATATGGCCAACTGTTCAGATTGCCCATCTAAGACAGCCTCTAAAATATCATCAGAAAGATTACTAAGTGGATACTTGGGTGATTGTGTGTGCTTCTCTCAAGGATGGTGTCAGATGTGACTAGAAGTAAAATTCTGCCAAGTCTGTTGGCATCAGGGGGAAACCCCAAAAGTACATGCTCAAATAACAACACATGGCCACTTGACTCCCTTCCGGAAGGCAGGGCTGGGTAAACGCAGGTTTGGGATAAGAGCTGGATCGTTGAGGATATTAAATAGGCAGGGCTATTCCCACCATTGCTATTCTTCTTTAATCCTCTGAGTCCCCATCCTCATGCAGCCAGCAGCCACTCCCCTAAATACACCTTGAAAAACATGGAAAGGATGTTCGTTTAAAAGGATATCAATTTATCAGCCTGCTCTCAGTGCCCACATGTCTCCATTCAATTCTAAATCTAAAGATAAGGAGTAAGGAGGAAAAAATTAGAAAGATATATTCTAGATGTCAGGGATGCGTCATCTCACTAATGTAACTGACGATTTGAAGTTGTCTGCATTTTTGCAAGTTCCCTAAGTAGTGTATAACGTGTGTGTGTGTATGTGTGTGTGTGTGTGTGTGTGTGTGTGTACAAAAACGTTGGAAGGGAGGCTTAAGTTATGTTCTCATTGTAAATTCAGTGATGTCCAGACACCCCTGGAAAGCTGCTCAATGAATCCTTCCTTCTGACTCCCAGCTCCCAGGACAAGACCCTTAACACTTCTACAACAATAGAAGGACAGACGGATGAAAAAGGAACTTAGCCAGGAAAGGGAAGTGGTGAGACTGAGGATTCCGGCATATCCTGGAGAAATGGCAGGAACTAGGGGCAGGGTCATTTTAAATACGGCAAGTTGTGTTTTAAGACTGTTCTCTTTGGCCAGACTTGGTGGCTCAGCCTGTAATCCCAGTACTTTGGGAGGCTGAGGCGAGTGGATTGCCTAAGCCTGTGGGTTCAAGACCAGCCCAGGCAACTTGGAGAGACTTCATCTCTGCAATACATAAAAAAATTAGGCAGGCATGATAGCATGCACCTGTAGTTCCGGTTATATGGTAAGGCTGAGGTGGAAGGATAGACGGAGCCCAGCAGGTCGACGCTGGGGTGGCCATGAGTGTGCAACTGCACTCCAGCCTGGGTGATGAAGTGACACTCGAACCCCCCAAAAAAGATTGCTCTCTCCACCAGTCTCCAGTGACTGCTGTTGGGGTGGGGACCAGTCTAGGTTTGCTTAGTGTCTTAGCTCAAAGCTTCACAGTCTGATCACAGTTGAAGGTTACAAAGGTAGAAGGCAGTTCTACACATTTGCATTCACCTGTTGGAGCACAGAATGTGGTGGAATAGGCAGGTTAGACTAGGAAAACTTTAGGGCTGTCGGAAAGTTCCAGGGTCATTGATGCCTGCAGCAGCTGGTGCAGGACCAGCATATAAACAAGCAGCTCAGCTATAGGAAACTTCACACCTACCTGTTAGGCTCTTATCAGTTACACCTGCAGCATCTGTAGCTGGGCAATTCAGGATGCTTGTGGTGGAGAGAGAGCCCAACTCCAAGACAGGAACTAGTTTAGAGACTCTCAGAGCATGTGCATCAATAGCCAGGGTTGACCTAAGATGACCATCACCTACTTTTATGTATATTGTGATACTATTAATATAAAATTACTCAGGGTAACCTTGCATTCCCATGGTACTCTTGACGCCATGACAGTACCAGTATGACACTATAAGGTCTGAAACTTCCTCACCCAACATGAGGGAAGAGTAACAGAAACCCAGCCCTAAGATCACCCATTTCTAAGAAAAAACGCACTCCTCAATATCCCTCAGAATAAAAGTTATGGTTCAACAGTAGTTGGGGGTGGAAGCAGCAACTTTCTGTAGGCTGTTTCTGCCTGCGCTCCTCTCTTAAGAGGCTAGTCTTCTTTGTTTAATAAATCTACTTGCTTATCCCACTTCTCTGCGTGTCTGTTTGCAAATTCATTCCAAGCGAGAACAAACATGAACACAAGAACCTGTTGTCAATCCTCTCACGCCAGAAGCAGCATCTCTTCTCCCAGTTACAAATGAAGGTGTAACAAGGCCACCAGAATGTAGAGACTGTCAGCAGCACCTCCTAATGGGGGCCCAGTATCATTGCAGGGCTCAGGGGATAGTGGTATTGCAGTGACAATGGAAGCGGCTTGATGAGGTCAGGACCACAGAGGAGGACAAGATGTGCAATCCAGATGGCCATTCTTCAGCCCATATGAGACTCCAGGAATGCCGAAGGAGCAAAGGAAGGAGTGAGGGGTTGGAATACCCAATGTTTTGAGGAGGAGATGAAGTCAAAGACATTCGTTGCAAATATTGTGCCTCTGCCATACATCCTAATACCAGATAGTTATTCTTGGGCAGCAAGGGCATGAGTACAGATGACTGGATTTACTGAGTTCACCAAGAGGACATAGCCACATCTGGACAGCTAGAAGTCCCACTTCTGACTACTTATTTCGAGAGTGGTTTCCCAGGCAGTGAAGAGAGAAGTAGCTGACTGGCTCACTGAGGGAGTGCTCATGTCATCCATTTGCTTCTTCTGAGGTTTCCAGTCTTGATGATGTGTCTGGAGTCTGGAGTAACC
Source organism: Cephalopachus bancanus (assembly GCA_027257055.1). Taxonomy (NCBI): domain Eukaryota; kingdom Metazoa; phylum Chordata; class Mammalia; order Primates; family Tarsiidae; genus Cephalopachus; species Cephalopachus bancanus. Next base: position 1,178,624 of record JAPVLO010000120.1, on the reverse strand, counting down.
AAGCTGATGTAAAAGTAAAAACAGAACCTTCAGGAAGGCTGCATAAATGGGTGTTCCTGTGATCAGAGGTTCTGAGTGCTGAGGGGAAGCTCCGGGACTTTAAAACTGACAGATTCCTGAAATCCTGCCTTGATAACCCCCCAATCTGCTGAACTTAATGTTGTTTATAGCATTTTGGAGTGTTTTGCTGAGTAAAATATTGTTTCTAGATACACTTGAGTTGGTTTTTTTTTTTTTTTTTTTTTGAGTTGGAGTCTCACTCTGTCCCCCAGACTGGAGTGCAGTGGCCGCTCCCGGCCACCGCAGCCTCGACCTGCTGGGCTCCGGCGATCCTTCCGCCTCAGCCTTCCAAGTAGCCGGAATTACAGGCATGCGCTACCATGCCCCGCTAATTTTTTGATTTATTGTAGAGATGAGGTCTCGCCAAGTTGCCCAGACGGGTCTCGAACCCGTGGGCTCAGGCAATCTACTCACCTCAGCCTCCCAAAGCACGGGATTACAGGCTGAGTCACCAAGGCCAGCTCACTTGAGGTTTTTAATTGTTATTTAATTGCCAAAATCAACACTGTATCCAGGCACGGTGGCTCATGCCTGTAATCTCAGCTCTTTGGAAGGTTGAGGCAGGAATTGCTTGGGGCCAGGAGTTTGAAACCAGTCTGGTCAACACAGTGAGACTCTGTCTCTGTAAAAAAAGTTTTTAAAAACTTAGCTGGGTGTGGTGGCTCATCCCTGTAGTCCCAGCTATTTGGAAGACAGGAAGATGGCTTGAGCCCAGGAGTTTGAGGCTGCAGTGAACCATGATCATGCCACTGCACTCCAGCCTAGGTGACAGAATGAGACCCTGGGTTTAAAAAAAAAAAAAAAAATCTTCAACTTCCCAAAGAGCTTAGTAATTAAATTTTAAAATGAACTTGAGTAGACCTAACTTTGTAGTTGCTTTACCTACATCTTAAGGTTACCTTCTACTCCTAACCTTCACCATTACAGGATTTTTTAAAATTTTATTTTAAAGATGTGGGGTATAATTCAGGATTAGGTACATAAGTGCTCATCGTACAGGTGAAGTTTGGGCCTCCCTTTCATCCCCACTTTGCCTGGATTGGGATCAGGTACCCTTACTGATGTTTTATACCCCCATCTCCCTCCCTCCCCTAGCAGTGTCCTGCTAACACCAATCCCTTATAGTATTATGATAAATAATCAGGGTCCACTTATGAGTGAGAACATGTGGTACTCAGTTCTTTGTTTCTGTGATAGATCACTGAATATGATAGACTATAAATCTATCCAAGTTGCTGCAAAGTCCATTATTTTGTCCTTTGTGACTGTGTAATATTCCATTGTGTATATGTACCCCATTTTTTTTTATTCAGTCCACTTTCGATAGGCAGCATGGTTGGTTCCATGTTTTTGCTATTGTGAATAATGCTGCAATAAATAATGCGCAATAAATGCTACAATAATTTCTGTAGAATGGTTTGAGTTCCTCCGGGTATATTCCCAGAAGGGGGATTGCTGGGTCTTATGGAAGGTCAGTTTCTAGAGCTTTGAGAAATCGCCACACTGTTTTCCACAGAGGCTGTACTAGTTTGCACTCCCACCAACAGTGTAGAAATGTTCCCTTTTCCCCTGCATCCTCTCCAGCATCTGTTGTTTTCTGAGATATCAATAATGGTCATGCTGACTAGAGTTAGGTGGTATCTCTGTGGTTTTAATTTGCATTTCTTTGATGATTAGTGAGGCTGAGTATTTTTCATGTATCTGTTGGCTGCTTGCATGTCTCCTTTTGAGAAGTGTCTATTCATATTTTTTGCCCTTATGGTGTGAGGTATGAGGTAGAGATATAATTTAATTTTAAAAATGTTTGATGAAAATTCCTAATTATCATAGTATCTTTCATTAAATAATTATTCCTTTCCCTCCCCATATGCATTAATCTACCTTTACTATATACTAAATTTATTTTCCTATCTGGGTCTATTTTGGGGGCTTCCTATCCTGTCATATTGATCAACTTCTAATTATTGGTGTGTTGGGGACAATTTAGTATTTTAATGAATTCATTATATGTTCTTTTGGTTTTTCAGCTGATTTTCTTGAATTTCTAGGTGAGCCATCATATTTGCAGTATATTTTCTAATAAGAATAATTTTGTCTCTTTTAAAAATATTTTTTATCTTGTTTTAGTTCCTTATTTTATTACATAGACTAGAATTGTGGAAGTGGGCAAAGGATGGGATCAAGTGAAAAAACAGTGGGATCTCATGTTAGGAAAGCAGAGAAACTCCTCTTTCCATTGGGCAAGAAGGAAAAAGGACAGAACAGTGCAGAGAAGTGGAAAATGCCATGGTAGGGAGTAGAAGTCATTCACGTTTGATGACTCAGGCTTCTGTAGAGTGAGAGGCAAGGTTGTCTTCTTAAAGAGTGTGGATGGTGAGGTGGAGGAGGGAGATGAATGAATGAGCATTCTCTTCTTAGAAGAACTGCAGAGGAGTAAGTGTCCTCAGGATAAGAATCAGGTTTTCACTGACAAGAAGGGGGAAAAAAAAGACCATGTGAGAAGAGGCTAGAGACATAAGGTGAGTACTTTCTAAGAGGGCACAATGATTTAGGGCACATCAGTCTGGAGTGAAAGGAGAAGTGGAAGACTGGGTCATGGAGAGAAGGTCCCAAGCATCTTGGGCATGAGAGCACTTGAGGGGATAGACGATCAGGAAGGTTTTCAGTTGGGACTGGATCAAAGATAACAGGGTTGTGCATGGACAATGTTAGTTGCTGCAAAGTTTTTAAAAGGAGCAGTATCAGAGTTTCCTAGCGCTCAGGCAAGTATGGAAATGGGGAGAAGTTGCCACAGTGGGAATTGATTATCCTTCTAAGGGAATCCCAGTGCAGGGGAGTAGACAAGTGACGAGACCAGCGTGTGTTAACATCCAGCAGTCCAAGGACTTCCAGTGTGGGCTAATGCAGCCTATTTCTTCTACTGATTACAACAAAAATTCCACAGAATATATATATATTTTAAAACTACCGGATGGTTCTAAAAAATAAATAATAGCATGTGCATTGTGGAGGAAAGATAAAACTTTAAAAATTACCTGTATGATGACAGGTTTCTTTGCTTTATGATTTACTTTGTTTTTATTCATCTCCTTTATCTCTCAGCTTTGACCTGAGGGTGGACCGTGTTGCTCAAACCATATAGGGGATGTGGTTAGCAAAATTCTAGGAGAAACTTCCTCTTTCTGGTCACAGGACTAGGGAAAAGGGCCCTTATGAGTCAGAAAATGAGGGAGAAATTCTCATTGTTTTCCTCCTTACTTTTCTCTCTGGGTTCTATCCTGAGGCCCCACTGAGCTGCATCGTCACTGCAGTAACAGTGGTGGCACGGACACATAAGACCAAGGAAAGATGCTCAGATGAGCCTACAAGTGGAGAAAATTCCCACTATTTTTCTTTCTCTTTTCTCTCACCACTTTGCCTCCAGCGTGGCCCAGTCATGTGGAACTGTGTGACATCACAGGACGAAGACAGGGTCTCAAACTCTTAAAGAGGCCAGAGGAATCAGGAAAAGAAACCCTTAAGATCACAGCGTGTGCAGGAAATGCTGTAGAGAAGAGAGCTGGAGAGGCAGACACCATAATTCTGTGTCTGAATGAACATAATCCCAAGCTCATCATGGGACATACATGTGGAACATACATTGAGGAGTATAGTCAAAGCTTTGCAAACTGAATTGTGCTATAAATTACTGATCAAGTTCAAACGAAAATGGGAGGAGCACACTCACGGGGCAGATTTACGAAGCATAGCAACAGTTTTGAAAACTGAACTGACATTGGACCCCCCACCCACAAAGGGTGAAACAGAACTTTCAGTCTGAACATAATCATGATGATAGTTTGCTAAAAATAAATGAATAAATATAAATACAAAATAAAGGATTGTAACAGGATTCAGACTCTCACAACACAATATCTGAAGTGTTCTGAATACCATCTAAAACTATGCTAACATATATACAACCAGAAAAGTCTGAGAGGATCCAATATTGGAATGATCAGATAAAGACTATAAAGCAGTATTATAACCATACCTGATCAAATATAGGTATATACTTCTGGCAAGAATATAAAGATAGACATTATCATCAGAGGGAAAAAAGTATTTTTAAAAAACTAAAGGTTCAGAACTAAAACTATAATATATAAAGAATTCACTTTATGGTTCCGGCTGCACAGTGACTCATGCCTATAATCCCAGTACTTTGGGAGGCTGAGGTGAGAGGATTGCCTGAATCCACAAGTTCAAGACCAGTCTGGGCAACTTGGTGAGACTTCGTCTCTACAATAAACCACACACAAAAAAAATCAGCCAGGTGTGGTAGCACATGCTTGTAGCTCCAACTACTTGGAAGGCTGAGATGGAAGGATCACCTGAGCAGGCAAAGGCTGCAGTGGCTGTGAGTGTGCCACTGCACTCCAGCCTGAGCAACAGAGTGAGTCTCTGACTCAAGAAAAAAAAAAAGAATTCACTGGATGATACAATGGCAGAGCAAAGATGACAAAGGAAAGAGGGAGTGAATCTGAATATAGATCAATCATAATTTTCCAATCTGAAAAGGAGCACAAAAACAGATTGTACAATAAACTGGGCCTCCGAAATTTGTGGAATTATATTAAAACTCTAACATTTATGTCATTGGAGTCCCAGAATAAGAAAGAGACTTGTGTAGAAACATTATTTGCAGAAAAAGGAGTGAAAATTTTCCAAATTTTATGAAAACCATACATTTACAAATTTGAAAATCTCAGTGAATCTCAAGCAAAACAAATTCAAAAATCAACAAATCATAACCAAACTGATGAATAAAAGAATAAAAATTTAGAGCCTGGCATGGTGACTCATGCCTATAATCCCAGCACTTTGGGAGGCAGAGATTAGAGGATTGCCTGAGTCCAGGGGTTCTACACCAGCATGGGCAACTTGGTGAGACCTCATCTTTATAATTAAAAAAAATTAGCTAGGTGTGGTAGTGCACACCTATGGTTCCAGTTACTTTGAAGGCTAAGGTGAAAGTATTGCCTGAGCCCAGCAGGTCAAGGCTGTGGCCACCACACTCCAACCAGGGTGAGAGTGAGACTGACTCAAAAAAAAAATCAGTTTAGGCCAGGCACAGTGGCTCAGGCTGCAATCCCAGCACTTTGGGAAGTTGAGGCAAAAGAATTGCCTGAACCCAGGGGTTTGAGATGAGCCTGGGCAACTTGGTGAGACCACATCTGTACAATAAATTAAAAAAATAAGCTGGGCTCGGTGGCTCAGCCTGTAATCCCATGCCTTTGGGAGGCTGAGGTGAGTGGATTGTCTGAGCCCGTGGGTTTGAGACCTGCCTGGGTAGCGAGACCTCATCTCTACAATAAATCAAAAAATTAGCCGGGCGTGATAGCACACACCTGTAATTCCAGCTACTCAGAAGGCTGAGGCGGAAGGATCGCTGGAGCCCAGCAGGTCGAGGGTGCGGTGGCCGGGAGCGGCCACTGCACTCCAGTCTGGGCGACAGAGTGAGACCCCAACTCAAAAAAAAAAAAGCTGGGCATGTAGCATACACCTGTAGTTCTGGCTACTTGGAAGGCTGAGGTGGAAGGATCACCTAAACCCAGCAGGTTGCGGTGGTTGTGAGCATGCTACTGCACTCCAGACTGGGTGACAGAGTGAGGAGAAGGAGGAGGAAGGAGGAGGAGGAGGAGGAGGAGGAGGAGGAGGAGGAGGAGGAGGAGAAGGAGAAGAGAAAACCGGCACAGAAAAATAATACATTATATCAATTCACACGACTGCAGATTTCTCATCAGGAATCATGGAGGCCAGAGGACAATGGGACAGGATCTCTATTATGCTGAAAGAGAATTACCAACCCAGACTTCTTATCTGTTAAATATACTTTCCAGAAATGGAGGAAAAGTAAAAACATTTCCAAATGAAGGAAAACTAAGAGTTTACCATCAAATGATCTGCTCTAAGAGAAATGCAAAAGGAAGTTCTTCAGGTGGAAGGGAAATGATACCAAAGAGAAGTCTAGAGCTTCAGGAATAAAAATAAATAAAGAAAGAATAGAAATTTTGTTTTGTTTTGTTTTTTGAGTTGGAGTCTCCCACTGTTGCCCAGGCTAGAGTGCAGTGGCACACTCACGGCCACCCCTGCATCAACCTGCTGGGCTCCAGTGATCCTTCCTCCTCAGCCTTCCAAGTAGTCGAAACTACAGGCGTGAGCTACCATGCTCAGGTAATTTTTTTTTTAATTGTAGAGACAAGGTCTCACCAAGTTGCCTGGACTGGCCTTGAACCTGTGGGCTCAGGCAATCCACTCACCTTGGCCTCCCAAAGTGCTGGGATTACAGGCAGAGCCACCGAGTCCAGTCAGAAATCATTTTTAAGTGGATAAAAATATTAGACATTACGTTCTTTCAAAATGTATCATTATTGAAAGCAAGAATTATTTTTATATTGTCTGGTGGAGTTATCAATGTATATGCAGAGCAACTGAAATTCTCAAGCATTGCTGGTGGGAATGCAAAATAGAAAATTATATGGCATCTTCTTATAAAGTTAAAAATGAGCTTACTATTTTTAACCCAGCAATCCCATTTCTAAGCATCTATCTTAGATACTTGAAAACTTGCAAGGGGGAAACCCCCCAAACCCCAGATATTATTTTTATTTATTTATTTATTTATTTATTTATTTATTGAGTTGGAGTCTCACTCTGTTGCCCAGACTGGAGTGCAGTGGCCGCTTCCAGCCACCGCAGCATCAACCTGCTGGGCTCCGGCGATCCTTCCGCCTCAGCCTTCCAAGTAGCCGGAATTACAGGCATGCGCTACCACGCCCGGCTGATTTTTTTTGATTTATTGTAGAGATGAGGTCTCACTACCCAGATGGGTCTCGAACCTGTGGGCTCAGGCAATCCACTCACCTCAGCCTCCCAAAGGCGCGGGATTACAGGCTGAGCCACCAAGCCCGGTCCCAGAATTTATTTATTAAAAAAATTGTGTATGTATTCTTACATGTTCAAATTGCAATAACCAGCCGGGCTCGGTGGCTCAGCCTGTAATCCCCCACCTTTGGGAGGCTCAGGTGAGTGGATTGCCTGAGCCCGGGGGTTCAAGACCCGCCTGGACAGCAAGACCTCATCTCTACAATAAATCAAAAAATCAGCTGGGTGTGGTAGCGCATGCCTGTAATTCCGGCTACTTGGAAGGTTGAGGCGGAAGGATCGCCGGAGCCCAGCAGGTGGAGGCTGCGTTGGCCGGGAGCGGCCACTGCACTCCAGTCTGGGCGACAGAGTGAGACTCCAACTCAAAAAAAAAAAAAAAAAATTTCAATAACCTTCAGTGAACTCTCCATTCATGCACTACACCTAATGAAATGCTTTTTCCACTGCTCAAAACAGTTTTTGAACTTGTCAGTTTTGATGCCTTTTAGCGCATCTGCCATTTTTTGTTTCACCTCTTCCACACCAGCAAAATGTTTCCCTTTGGGGACTTGTTTCATCCAGGGAAACAAACAAAAAAAGTTGCTTGGGAGGAGATCAGATGAATAGGGAGGGTGGGGCACAGGGGTCACACCGTTTGGGGTCAAAATCTGCTGAACACTCAGCACCGTGTGGATATGTTGTTCATGTAAATCACTCATCATGAAATGGGCAAATGCATTGAAAGAATCTAAAAAAAAAAAATTCACTGATGCTGAACACAACCTCTCACTGATTAAAAAAAACAACGCTGGCTGTAGACTGATGCTGATGGGTTCCTAGAACACTTGTCTAGCAGGAGAAGCCTGTACTATAAAGGGCTTGCCCTCCAAAAAATAATTCTAGGTTTTTTTGAGTCCCCACCTTGTATGTTCACACACACACACACACACACACACACACACACACACACACACACACGTGCCAATAATCAGGGCAGTTATATTCATAATCACCAAAAACTGGAAACAATCCAAATGCCCTCTGACTGCTGAATGACTAAAACTATGATACTCTCATATAATAGATAATAGTCTACAATTTGTATGACAAAAGCAAAACTATAGAGATGGAGAACAAATTTGTTAAGAGTTAGGGATAAAGGGAGAAATAAAAGGGCTGTACAAGCTGGATACCATGGCTCACACCTGTAATCCCAGCACTTTACAAGGCCGAGGGTGAATTCCCTAAGCCCAGGAGTTTGAGACCAGCCTCTGCAGCATAGCCAAAACCTCGTCTCTGCAAAATAAATAAATAAATTTTAAAAAAATCAGTCAAGCATGATGGCACACACCTAGAGTCCCAGCTACTTAGAATGCTGAGGTAGAAGGATCACTCAAGTCCAGGAGGCTGAGGCCACCATGAGCCGTGATCGTCGTGATCATTCTGCTGCAATCCAACCTGGGTGGAGTGAGACCCCAACTCAAAAAAAAAAAAAAGAAAAAAAGGCAGTACAAGGAAATTTTTGAGGCAAGTGGGGCGATGAAACTATTCTGTTCCTTGATCATTGTTGTGGTGACTACACGACTCTATGAATTTTCCAAAACTCAAAACTGAACACTAAATAAGTCAATTGTTCTGTATGTAAATTTATAAAAATGTAAAAGTTAGCTGTGTGTTCAATGTTTGATTTCATATGTTCTTCCCTTAAGTCAATATATACAATATCTAAAAGCTGAATATAAGTTGAACTCTTGTAAATCTAAATATTTGAAAATTCACCACGGGAGCCTGATTTTAAAAAGCAGACTTGGTTAGTGCATCTGATACTTGCTATTATCTATGTAAACTGAAGTTTTGGATTGCATCATCTGTTTAGAGTGAGATGACATGACTGGAAGAAAAAGAGTCCTGCAGAGTGGTTCAAGTTCCCCCAGGACCTGCCGTTGGAGAAACCCGACATCCTCTTAGTGAAACGGACACTGGGAGGTGGAGCTTGGAAGCCCAGGTGTGCTGTGACTCTTAGACTGTGCTCACAGCTCAAGGTCACTGGGACCTGAGCCCCAAAGAGCCGGATCACAGCCACATCCCTCTCTCACCCTGCCAGCCTCAGAACACCCAGATGTCAAGAGCAAACAGCAGCACCATGAGAAGGAAGAAGTCGCCTTTGTTTCAGATTCGTGCTCAGTGAGGTATGTCAAAGGCGACACCTGTTCAATAAGCCAAGTAAACTTTACGCTCCATGTTCTTGGCTTCTCCCTAGCCCTGCAGTTAGCTCAGGTGCTTCGTTTGCACATCCTGGTCACATTTCCTTGGGCCTCACTTTCTCAAACTGTGTTTCAGGTTCAGTAGTCTTTCAAAAAAATCACAGACGACTCTGCCATGGCCCCTCCTAGGAAGGTGTTCCTCACTTTGCTCAGTAACTTCCTGGAAAAACAATGGATGCAACTCTCATTGTTATCAATCACGGAGCATGATAAATGCCTAAGGAAGTTCCTTTTAAAGCAAGTCCTATGTGGCTCCTTCTACAAACTCAAGTCTCCTTTTGTAAAAGAGCATATCCTGCCCATATCCTGAGCCTCATGCACATACACACACACACACACACACACACACACACACACACACACACACACACACACTTGCCAATTTCTTTAGCTGCTAAATTCACGTTGGCTCATAGCGGAATTTTTTTGGGGGGAGGGGGTCTGGTAGGCATTCTAGTAGTCACTCTCCTGAATCCTTTAAAACTATCTGCTTTAATCCAGTGATTCTACGAGGAACCAGCTTGAACTTAATTGCTAGATATCAAAACCACTTCTGGAATCCCCAGGCTCCCAACAAGCATTTCCTCTTCTTTCTGCACCAAATGCTTCCGCTGCTAATTTCTCTTCCCAGTTCCACCCAGCACCTCCCACTGCCTCATCCAGCACCCCCCACTGACAGGCTGCATCTTTCCCAGAAGGAGAAAGTGATGCCATAATTCAGCACAAGGGATGACACACTTAAGTCATGGATGCATTTAGTAAATAAGAAGAGATTGTTTTGTACTCTCTACTATTGCCAAAATACTACTAGAGTTCTTTGTTTGGGGCTCTCACTGTAACTGAAAGAGACCAGGGAGCGCTGCTAAATTTTTAAAAATAAAGTTAAGTGTAAATCAAATTTATGTCACGAATTGCCTTACTACTGAGAAGCCAAGAAGTATTCACTAACAAGAAAGAGTTTATGGATCTCTGGCAAATCTGTCCCTTGGTCTCTGCCAGGCTCCCTGCTATACTCTGAATGTCTGTGTCCCCTCAACTTCCCTATGCTAAAACGTTAACTCCTAAGATGATGATGTTAGGAGGTGGGACATTTGAGTGGGAAGTGATTCAGTCATGAGGATGAATACCCTTATAAAAAGAAGTCTGAGAGAGACCAATTGCCTCTGCTGCCTATACACCAGAAAGTAGGTCCTCACCAGACACTGAATCTTGGACTTCCCAGTCTCCAGAACTATATGAAATAAGTTTCTGTTGTTTATAAGCCTCCTAAGTTTATGGTACTTTGTTATAGCAGCATGAATGGACTAAGACACCCAAGCTGCACCATCTGATTTTCTACCTGTAAAAGGAGAGAAGTTGGGCAGAGGGACCAATGAACACCCCTCAGAGCCTGCCCCATCTGGTATGCCAAGCCATGGCTCACTCCCTAAGGACTCCGTGACTGAGCCAGTCACAGGTACAGAGCTATTTTAGGAATTTGATTCACATCCCACATTAAATATAATTTATACATGGCTACATATGGATTGGAAACAGATAACTAGTTGATATGTTTGGTAGACTTTTAATTCAATGTTTGTTACTTTGATTTTTGGGGTCTTCTTACATATTTTGAAACCAATGCATTTATTTTTAGTTTGCAAACATCCCCATTGCCCCCAGTAAAGCCGGTACTCCTAAGGGGCTATATCTCTAGCGCATAATGGACACAACAGTCTTATACAGAGGGACACAGGAATGGTGCCTCTGGGCCAAATCTGTGGTACATCCAGGCCAAAATGCTTTTACCAACCATGGCTCAAAATGTCTAAATAGAAGAAGAATCTAATACCAACTGTCAGTTTCACTTACATTATTTACTCAACCGAACAACAACTTTTTTAATTTGGATTATCTTTATGTTGCAGAGAGGGAAAATAAGACACAGTAGGTGTCAGTGACTTGCCCAAAGTCCTATCCCTAGAAAGTGGGCTTTTGAACCCAGGTCTCATAGCTCTGAATTCCACTGTCTGCAACTGAGTCATGACTCCTCCAGGTACAGTGGAACGTCACGGCTGTACTTCCTGACATTTAAAGTTAGATAAATATTGGCCAATTTCAATGATCACTTAATGTTCTGTCATTTTTAGATCTGTTTATATCATTTAGAAGTGACTCATTAATTTTCTGTATCTTTTGGCCCAACATGGCCTTGTTCAAGCTGTAAAAGTTATGTCCAAAGTAAGTGCTAATTATTTCACTTCATTTTTTTTTTGAAAAGTTGAATTTCAATCCCTTTCTTCCTTCCTCCCTCCCTCCCTTTCTCCCTCCCTCCCTTCCTCCATCCCTCCCTCCCTTCCTTCCTCCCTTGGGGGGGCGTTTGCTATATTGACCAGACTGGTCTTTAATGTCTGGGCTCAAGTTAGCCTCCCAAGTAGCTGGAATTAAAAGTATGCATTACTGTGCCTGGCTTCAATCACTTTCTGTGTTCCCTCTCAGCCCTGCACATCATGAGCAATCTCTCCTGTATGCCTAGATCTCACGCCATCTGTAGAACTCACTTGGCACTTGGAACCCAATGTCACCTTTTTATTTCTGCTTATCTGGTCTTTAAAACAGTACTCTGGGATCCTCCGGGCAAAGATTGGGTCTTACATTTCTTGCTGTTTTTCCTAGCAGTCTGGTCTACCAGTAAATGGGTCCTGGTTTCCAATCTTCCATCTGACGCTAACAAGCTATGTGGTCATTAGCAAGTCAGCCAACATCTTCATTAAAATGGAAAAAATAGTTGCCCTGTTTATCTCACAGGATTATTACAGAGATGAGAAAGTAAGCCAATGGCCATGTAAGTGCTCTGCAATCTAGAGAATACTATGCAAATATATTAGCCAAAAGTATTGCTGACTGATACTGGCAAAAGTAGGTCTCTAGGATTTCTTGCCAAACTGAAAGAGTTCATAGACTATAATGGGGACCACTAACGCAGCAAGCTTCTCAAAACCACAGCAGGTGCATGAAGCAGTGAGTCAGATTTGATGTGACAGCCAGTTCAGCAGTCAGGGATTTGGGAGAGCAAGGAAACTTTGTCAGGCAGTGGCACTCTTGTGAGCTGGCCAATCTCTTGGCCCCTTCAGAAACTCAACCCTCAACTGGAATCCGCTGATCACCAGACACCTAGATTATGCTGAGAGCTACTGCCAACACTCAAACATGCACCCTACCTTCTGCACTGACCTTGACAATGCAACACAGGTGCACATACACACACACACACACACACCTGTACACAGAGCAGGCATTTCGCCAAACCCTTTTCTTAAAGTACCAAATTGTCAAGGTAAAGAAATTGTCAGGGTAGGGTGAGCTAAAGCACAATGAAAACTTATGGAAGAAACTGAGGCTGAGGAGGGGCTGAGAGGGAAGAAGGAGCTCCAAGTTCAGGATGAAGGGGCAGCAGGGAAAGTGCAGATGCTCCATCTAGCTAATCTGGGCTTCACAATTCACTGGGAAGATGTTTGCAAAGAAGAAGAAATTCTTTCCACTGTGTGACTTGAAATAGTGGTAAAGCCTGTAATGAAATCCCAAGCAAAGAGAGACAACGGGACTCTGAAGACCCAACACAACCAAGGATAGCCTGTCCCTCCAAATCTAAAGCCCCTCTTCCTGTTCCCTAGTTTAAAATTCAAGCTAGCAAGCAGGCCTCTTCCTTCCTTTGGCTTTTTTTCCAAACCCCCGCCCCCAGCTTTTGCTGTCAATAGTCTACCTGTCCTAGGATAGCCTCCCTCTGCCCCTCCCACATTCAAAGCACTTGACAACTTCTTGAGTCTCTCCTACTGCTTAAAGCCAACTGGGCCCGCCCCTATCCCTTGGAATGCACCTTGGATTTCTATCAAATCATAGAAGTCCATTATTACTTCAGCCCTCTCCGCTGAAACCATAGAAGACTTGATGCATGCGTCACGTGTTGAGTGAACTTTTAGAAACATGCAAATGTGCGTGTGTTTTTAGTTTGAGTTCCCCAAAAAGCAGAGCCTGAGTCAAGGACATGAGTGCAGGTGATTTATTTGAAAGATGATGCGAAAAAGCAGAAGGCAGTACACAATTTGAGACAAGGAAGGAAGAAGAGCCAATCAGTGCACGACAAATTGGTTACACCCTTGAGCAACGGTGCCTCCAACCTCTTGGGGACCTACCTCCAACAGAGTACACAGCACTTGCCGGGGAATTGTCCTAATTGAAGAGGAGAAGGCGGCATACAACCATGCTGTCCTGCCCCGTTGTTAACGTTGCCCTTGGAGGCTTTAACTTGCCCCACTTGTTGTGCTTTTAGGTCACACCTGACAAAGCTGAGCGTGTCACCTCTTCAGTGCGACATACCTTTCTGAGCTTCAGAGAAAGTTCCGAGGCAGAAACCTCAGGAGATCACCCTGATTCAGCACAAACTACCCGCTAGAGCTGCTCCACTGAGCATGCGCACAAGCCACCCCAAGAGCGGCTCCAGTGAGCACGCGCACAAGCCACCCCAAGATCTGCTCCGGTGAGCATGCGCGTGCTGTCTCTTGGCCGCTCGATCGTAAGCCCCCGGAGTGCAAAGATCATAAAAGGAGAAAGCAAATCAAACAGATAGTTTCAACTGTAAAGTAGACCTTGGGATCATTTGCTCTTTGTTGTTTTAACTTGACGCTATTTTTGCAATCCCTTACCCCTACCCTATGCCCTCATAGAAAAATAAAATTCTCATACCGTTACGTGGTTTTTAAAAAAATCATATAAGGAAATAAATAGTACAAGAAAAACAATGCCGTCGTTCATTGTCGCAACTGTGTCTATCACTGTCTTTGGGCTGCAATAATATTCCGAAAGAAAGGCGGGAGAGGGCTGGGCGTGGTGGCTCACGCCTGTAATCCCAACACTTCGGAAGGCAGAGGCTAGAGAACTGCCTGAGCCCAGGGGTTTGAAACCAGCCTGGGCAACTTGGTGAGCCCTCTTCTCTACTATAAATCAAGAAAAATTATCTAGGTGTGTTGGCTCACGCCTGTAATCCCAGCACTTTGGGAGGTGGAGACAAGAGGATCGCTTGAGCTCAGGGGTTTGAGACCAGCTTGGGTGCAACTTGGTGAGATCTGGTCTGTACAATAAATCAAAAAATTAGCCGGCCTGGGTGGCGCACGCCTGTGGTTCCAGCTACTTGGAAGGCTGAGGCAAAAGGATCACCTGAGCCCAGCAGGCCGAGGCTGCAAACGGTTCTCAGGCAGGGCACAGTGGCTCAAGCCTATAAGCTCAGCACTTTGGGAGGCTGAAGTGAGAGGATTGTCTAAGTTCAGGGCTTTGAGACCAGACTGGGCAACTTGGTGAAACCTTGTTTCTACAATAAATCAAAAAATTAGCCGGGCATGGTGGCACACACCTGTAGTTCCGGCTATTGGAAGGATTGCATGAGACTAGCAGGTCGAGGCTGTGGTGGCGGTGAGCATGCCACTGCACTCCAGCACTCCAGTCTGGCGATGGAGTAAAGACTCTGACTCAAAAAAAAAAAAAAAAGAGTGGTTCTCAGCTTCTCGCTGGAGAAAGTGTAGGCACCTCAGCGTGATTTCAGGGCCCTGCCCAGCTGGAGATGGGGCTGCACTGGCATGGGCCTATCTACTCTGAGCCTCCTACTCCGGCCTCCTCACATTGCCCCTGTCCCCTGTGCATGGCCTCTCGTTGCAACACCACTTTCTTGACTTTCTCCATCCAACTCACACCCATCATTTGACAGTCTGCTTCAACCCACTCTCCCATGAAACCCATTTCAGTCCTCTTCACCCACACATCCCATAAGTACTTTTTTTGCGTACCTAGTATGTGCCAGTACAGTACAAGGTGCCAGGGCACAACGGTGAACCTATCACTCTTTTTTTTTTATTTTTTTTGAGTTGGAGTCTCACTCTGTAGCCCAGACTGGAGTGCCGGGGCACATTCATGGCTACCCCAGAGTCAACCTTCTGGGTTCCGGCGAGCCTTCCACCTCAGCCTTCCAAGTAGCCAGAACTACAGGCGCATGCTACCACAACCCAACTAATTTTTGATGTATTGTAGAGATGAGGTCTTGCCAAGTTGCCCAGGCTGGTCTTGAACCTGCGGGCTCAGGCAATCTGCTTGTCTAGGCCTCCCAAAGTGCTGAGATTTACAGGCTGAGCCACTGAGACCAGCCAAACCTATCACTCTTAATCCTTTTCCTCACAGATCTAGAAGCTGTCCTCATAATACTGCTCTGGGACTTAGGCAATTGGCCTTGAGATTTTTTTTTTTTTCTTGAGTTGGAGTCTCACTCTGTTGCCCAGACTGGAGTGCAGTGGCTGCTCCCGGCCACCACAGCCTCGACCTGCTGGGCTCCGGCGATCCTTCCGCCTCAGCCTTCCAACTAGCTGGAACTACAGGCGCACGCTACCACGCCTGGCTAATTTTTGATTTATTGTAGAGATGAGGTCTCACCAAGTTGCCGAGGTGGGTCTCGAACCCGTGGGTTCAGGCAATCCACTCACCTCAGCCTTCCAACGGCACGGGATTACAGGCTGAGCCACTGAGCCCAGCTGAGATTTTTTTTCTTTATTGTCACTTTCTACATGTACCTTGTACATACTCAACTGGAAAGCGTGGTCTTTGAGTAAGGCTTCGTTGCACCTTTCCATTCACAAGAAACAGTGTGTGGCATGGGATAGGCACACACCTCCAACTCTTGACTGCCAGGCAAAGAAATACAGGGGGAAATTTGACTATGGTGGCTGTCCAACACAATGATCAGCTTAAAACATTAAAAATGTGTGAGCATGGTTGACACACATATGACTTAGCCAGATACAAGATGGTTTAGTTCAAGCCTCTTAGACAAATATGTTTATGCAATTTCCTTTATAAGTGCTGCCATTTGGGAAAGAAGAAAAAAAACTGGTACAAGAGCCCAGGCGCTAAGGCAGACGTGGGTTTCAACTCGAGAGGTGGGAGATGAGGCCTGTGACTCCTGCATTAATGAAAATCAGATGCCACCTTGTGGCCATAAATGAAGTTCAGGAATTTAGCTGGGCAAAAGAATTGATTGCTTGCCAGTCGTGGTGGATCTGTGATCTCTAGCAGTTTGGGAGGTCAAGGCCAGAGGACTGCTTGAGCCCATTAGTTAGAGACCATCCTGGGCAACAAACATAGTGGGACATCGCTACAAAAAAGAAAAAAGACAGCCAGGTGTGGTGGTGGGTGCACCTGTCATCCCAGCTACTCAGGAGGCTGAGGGAGGATTGCTTGAGCCTAGGAGTTCGAGACTGCACTACTATGAACACAACACTACACTCTCTCCTGGGCAACAGAGTGAAACTCTGTCTCAAAAAAAAAAAAAGAAGAAGAATTGATTTCCGTGAAAATCAAATAGAAAATTGCATTCCACAAGCAACGTGTTTCACACCAGTGAAGACAGTGTATCCCTTGGAATACATAAAATGTTATTCAACCCTGAAAAGAAGTGAGCTATAAGGTCAGGTGCAGTGGCTCGTGCCTGTAATCCCAGTACTTTGGGAGGCCAAGGCAGGAGGATTGCTTGAGCCCAGGAATTTGAGATCAGCCTGGGCAACACAGAGAGACCCCATCGCTACAATTTTTTTTTTTTCTTGAGTTGGAGTCTCACTCTGTCGCCCAGACTGGAGTGCAGTGGCCGCTCCTAGCCACCGCAGCCTCGACCCACTGGGTTCCGGCGATTCTTCCGCCTCAGCCTTCCGAGTAGCCGGAATTACAGGCATGCGCTACGACGCCCGGCTGATTTTTTGATTTATTGTAGAGATGAGGTCTCGCCAAGTTGCCCGGGTGGGTCTCGAACCCGCGGGCTCAGGCAATCCACTCACCTCAGGCTCCCAAAGGTGTGGGATTATAGGCTGAGCCACTGAGCCTGGCTAATTTTTTTTTTTTAATTTAGCCAGGCATGATGGCATATGCCTGTAGTCCCAGTTACTAGGGAGGCTGAGGTGGAAGGATTGTCTGAGCCCAGGAAGCCGAGGCTGCAGTGAGCCGTGATTGTACCATTGCACTCCAGCCTGGGGAACAGAGTGAGACACTGACAGAAAAAAAGAGACAGAGAGAGAGAGAGAGGGAGGGAGGGAAGAGGGAAGAAGGGAGGAACCATCAAGCCATGAAAAGATATGGAGGAATTTTAAATGTATGTTTTTAAAGCGAGAGAAGTCAATCCAAAAAAGCCACATACTATATGATTCCAACTTAAGACATTCTAGAAAAAGCAGGACAGTGGAGAACCGAAAGATTATCATGGCTGCCAGAAGTTAGTGGAGAGAGTGGGAAGAATAGAAAGAGCACAAATGATTTTTTTAGGGGGTAGAAACTGTTGGATATTACCGCAGTGAATAAATGTCATTATACTTTTGTTCAAACCGGTAAAATGGCTGGGCTCGATGGCTCAACCTGTAATCCCGCACATTAGGAGGCCGAGGTGAGTGGATTGCCTGAGCCTGCGGGTTCGAGACCCACCTGGGCAACTTGGTGAGACTTCATCTCTACAATAAATCAAAAAATTAGCCGGGTGTGGTAGTGCGTGCCTGTAATTCCAGCTACTTGGAAGGCCGAGGCAGAAGGATCACCAGGGCCCAGCAGGTCGAGACTGCGGTGGCAGGAGGGGCCACTGCACTCTAGTCTGGGCGATGGAGTGAAACTCGAACTCAAAAAAAAAAAAAAAAAAAAAACCAGTAAAATGTACAACACCAAGAGTGAACCCTAGTATAAACTATGGACTCTGGTGATGATGACATGTCAAGGCAGGTTCAACTGTGACACCTGCACTATGTGAGTAAGGGCCGTTGCTGGTGGGGAGGCAATACGCATGTGGGAGCAGGGGATCAATGAAATAAACCACTGTACCTTCCTCTCAATTCTGCTGTGAATCCAAAACTGCTCTAAAAAATAAAGGTTGACCAGGCGAAGTGGCTCAGCATATCATCCCAGCACTTTGGGAGGCCGAGGCGAGTCGATTGCCTGAGCCCCGCAGGTTCGAGACCAGCCCAGACAACTTGATGAGACCTTGTCTCTACAATAAATAAAAAGTTAGCCGAGCGTGGCAGTGCACACCTGTAGTTTCAGCTGCTTGGAAGGCTGAGGTGGAAGGATCAACAGAGCCCAGCAGGTCGTGGCTGCGGTGGCCGTGAGTGTGCCACTGCACTCCAGCTTGGGCGACGGAATAAGACTCCAACTCAAAAAATAAATAAGTAAAAATTTTAAAAAATAAAGGTTATTAGCCAGGCATGGTGGCGCGTGCCTGTAGTTCCAGCTGCTTGGAAGGCTGAGGCGGAAGGATCAATGGAGCCCAGCAGGTCGCGGCTGCGGTGGCCGTGAGTGTGCCACTGCACTCCAACCTGAGCGACAGAGTGAAACTCCAACTCAAAAAAATTAACATCTGTATACCTAACTCTCAATTGTACCCCACATATTTAAAATTAAAAACTTATAGAAAATAAACAAATAAAGCTTATTTTAAAAATAAAAGTAAAAGGTTTAGACACTAGATCCTATAATATAAACTGACATGGAAAGACCAAATTGTGTCTTCCGAAAGTAATGGACAGTGTGAAAACAAAGGCTTTACATTGCCCAAGCTGTAGGCACAACATGACCCATTTTATGACCCAGACACTGTGTGAGAGAGCTTGAACTTCACCAGAGATCAGCAGTCCTCACTCAGAGCTCAGATAGAGGCAAATTCATGACTTCACTGCAACTGCATAGAAATGTAGCAATGAGAAACATACTAATGAAAGGGTGTGAAATACACACATATCCATTGTTCTCTTATACCAAGTCCCTAGATTTTAATATTTTATTGGTAGTTTAGGAAGTGGGAAGTGAGAAGGAAAGCAAGAGGATAGTGAATGATTTTTTATGGTAGGTAGGCTAAAAGGCCTGTGAGATTTTCCTTCTAATTTCATATAAAAGGCATGTGATCTATTTTAATGATAGGCCTACAGACTGGATAGAGCCTGTATTCTACGGACATTTCCTAGTGTGGCTGGAGAGGTTGTTATTACATGTCATCTGGCCCAGCCCTTTCATCCTGTAGCTGAGAAGACTGCAGACCACAGAGATTAAGTGATATAACCAGAGTCACCCAAGATTGTCCAACCAGTTCGGTGACTTCCAGGACTACCATTCAGGCCTCTGGACTTACTGACCCACGGGTTATGTGCTCTGTGGCGAAAATGGACCAGCGCAAATAAATTACTTCATTATATCAACAGATACAGCCTTGTCTTGGAATTCATTTGAAGGTAATTGTGTGCTGTTCAGATTTGGTTTTTGGAAACTTGCTGATCTTGACGGCAAAAGAGTGATAGAGGCCAAGGTGGAAATTCAAGATAGCATCAATAAACAAAGATGTGGATCTAAGTCAAAATCAGCAAAATAAATCTCTGCAAAATACGAACCTGGATCTGATGACGCATTGACAGTAAGATCTAAGGACGTTTGCTGCTTTTCACTGGAACACGAGGAAGCATAGAACCCGTGTTCTATTTCATGTGAAGGAAGTTTTTCGAGTGTGGTTCGCTCTTTGCACCTAGAACATTGTTTTCTCCTGGATGCTCTTCCCAGTAGGATCGTCTCTCAATCCCATTAATCATGAACCCCTTCCCGTGTAATTTATCCAGATCTCACTCACTGCATGAGCTTGAGGGGAAATGTGAGAGGGAGTCAGGCAGCACAACTGCCCTCGGACCCCAGAGCCTGCCTAAAGATGGTGAAATGACTGCAGAGGGTTACTGTTATGGATATACCTTGTTGCAAACCTTAGATAGATCACTGAAGTGCTAGAGAAAAAGTAAGAAACCCAGGAAACACCTCACACATGGGTATTCCCAATTTCCAGGCTGGTGACTTTTTTTAGAGTTGGATCAAAGCTGTCGAAGCTTGGGCTAGATCAACAGCTAGGGGCTGTGAAGAGACAGGACGCCCAGCAGCAGAACCTTTCCGAGCAGTCATATTTAGGTGGCCTGGAAAGCAGCTGAAGTTGGTGTGGGAGGTAGGGAGGACAGAGAAGGCAGTCACAGAGCTGGAAAAACCTGGAAGAGACAGGGAAATGGGGGCCAGGTGAAGGAGCTAAAGAGAGAGCCCTCAAGTGTCATGAATGAAGACTAAGGAAAGACCTATGAACTTAGAGATGAGTTATCTATGCTCAAAGAAGAGGACTAAAGAGAGGCCCATGGACTTAGACATAAGGTATCTATGCCCAAGCTGGAGAAGGAATGCTGGTCCTCCCAGCCAGATCTTCCCCCTCCTCTTAGCCCTCAGCATGTCCTCATCCTGCATCCCCAGATCTCCTTGTTGACGTCACTTCTACACTCTTATCAGTCCAGTCCCAATCATTCTGTTCTCATCTCCCTCACCTTCTCTTAGTTATCCTTCTTCTGACAATTTCACTGTGACACCGACTCACCATTTCCCAGCCTCCTCAACATTCCTTCTCTACTCAGTCCTGTGCACTTCTGCCAGATGACTTTTCCTAGAGCCAAACACCAATCATGGTGTCCCCTGCTCAAAGACCCTTGACGATTCCCCATTACCTACTGCTTAAAGGTCAAACATCTTTTTTTTTTTTAATTGAGTTGGAGTCTCACTCTGTTGCCCAGGCTGGAGTGCCGTGGCACACTCACGGCCACCCCAGCGTCAGCCTGCTGGGCTCCGGCGATCCTTCTGCCCCAACCTTCCAAGTAGCTGGAACTACAGGTGTGCGGTACCACACCCGGTTAATTTTTTATTTATTGTAGAGACGAGGTCTTGCCAAGTTGCCCGGGTTGGTCTCAAACCCGCAGGATCAGGTAATCCACTCGCCTCGGCCTCCCAAAGTATTGGGATTACAGGTTGAGCCACCAAGCCGAGTCTAAATGTCAAATTTCTTACAACAGTAGTCAGAGCTCTTACTTACCCCAAGGGATCTCCTACAAAGCTGTCATGGCTGTAAACCAAGTTCTGTTCTCGCAAACTGCACTCATTGCTCTTAGGCCACCCCCTCCCCATTCAGCCCTGAACCAGAGACAATGCATTATTCCCCTGGAAGCAATAATAACACCCCTCCACTCCTGCCCAATGGCTGTGTCTCTCTCTCATACAACACTATATTCTTCTCTGAGATGATTATCACATTAAGGTCACTCCTGTGGGTAGGAACAGAAGTTTCTCCTGGAGAAGCGGCTGATGGAATTGAAAGCATTAGAAGTCAGACATTGGCCAGGCGTGGTGGCTCAAGCCTGTAATCCCAGCACTTTGGGAGGCCAAGGTGAGAGGATTCCCTGAGCCCACAGATTCGAGACCAGCTGGGGCAACATGGTGAGATGAGACCTCATCTTTACAATAAATCAACAAAAATTAGCTGGACATGGTAGCGCGCACCTGTAGTTCTGGCTACTTGGAAGGTTAAGGCAGAAGGATCGCCTGAGCCCAGTGGGTTGACACTGGGGTAGTCGTGAGCGTGCCACTGCACTCCAGCCTGGGCGACGGAGTGAGACAACTCAAAAAAAAAAAAAAAGTCAGACATTAAGGAGAACTTGGCCCAGAAGGAAAGGGACACCTTCCTTTCATGGCCTTTATAGGACTGGAATTTGTATGTGGATGGGCTGAAGAGGGTTCCTGAGTGATAGAAGATCACTTCTGCCATAAGCTGGGGAGGCCAGAAACTAAAAGGGGGGTGTATGGAAGCCCCCTGCCAGTCTGAAGATGAGCCCCACCCACCATATCTCTTCCTCTCAGAAAAACTTTACTGAACACCTAGCACATAACCAAGCACTGGGCTGGATTAGTACTTGAAAAAGTGCAAACCCTAATTTGAAGTGCTTCCCCATTTCCATGCTATAAATATTCCTACTGTTGCAGATTTCAAGCTATCAACATGAGATTACTGAATGCAAAGCTGGGAAGAAATGCACAACATATGCCCTAGAGAGTTGGTGCAGGACAACCCAGAACCCTCCTGGCTGAGGATAAACAAGCAAGTAAGAAAAGGCCACCATCTCATGGAGCTTGACTTAACGACCATGATTCTACTGTTTTGTTTCCATGGCAGTCTTTGCTACCATCTTGGTGAGTCAAGATTTGATCACCTTAAGTAGTCTGTGTCTCTCTTTGTATTCTAGTGTGTTTCGGCCTTTGAGAGCAGGGACCCCATCTGACACTTCACTCTGTCACCCCAGCACCTGCATGAGGCTCTGCTCATGGGAGACACTGCAGATTTGTTGATTTTATGAGGCAGGGAACGATTTCTATTGAATGGATCTATAGCCACTGAATACGGCCATCCGTGCCACCCATGCCAGAGTACACAAGCCACAAGTGAACTTCGAGAAGAGAGTTGGCCACTGCTAAAATCACAAAGCACAAAGTTTACGCCAACCTTCTCCACCCTCTAACCAGCACCCCCTTCCCACCTTCTGCCACCCTTGACACTGGCCGGTTCTCAGGCTTGACCTCAATTCTTACTTTGCAGGTTGTGCTGAAAGAAAGTGCTCTGACCTTCAAAATTGTGGGAAGAGTCAAGATTTATCCCTGGCTTCTCAAAGGGGGCCAAGATTCCGCATTTCACCAGCCGCCACCTCCAGAAAAGGTTATGTTCCCTGGCTCAAGCTGTGGCCTTTAGGGAGCATGGGTTCTGGTCACCCTCAAAACCCTCCACATAAGCAGGATCCTGGCTGACCCCTGCAAAGGGACGTGTGTGAGAAAACAGGCACGAGCACACCATGCTCCAGGGAATTGCGTGCAGCCTGCCACACTCACACTCCCATGCTGAGAAAGAAAACCTGCCACCCTCCCTGGCATGGTGGGCCAAGATGGCAGCAGGCACCCAGTTCCTACCCTGGCAGGACAACGTGAATGCCGTGATCTGCTTCCATTTGGGTTAGAGGACTGCGAGGGCTGTTCCCTTCAAAGCTGTCCCCTAGCTCTTAACGTGTGAGACCGGAACAGGCACAAACCCCGTGGACAATGTACCCTCTTGCCATCCACTCTCCTCTCCTTGCAGTATTTCCATCACAGAGCCTGCAACACTTCAAAGATCAATGCTTTATTTTCTCTAGCTCCAGTGTTACAACTGTAGCAGCATTTCAGAAACATCCCCACACACAAACACACATTTTTCCCCTTCTTCTTCCAAGAACTGGCCATTGAGAGGCAGAAACAATATTGACTAAAGGCATTTGAGTATTGTAAGAAGTAACACTTGTTCACCCTTAAAACATACATTGTGCGTCTTTGCAGGTAGGAAGCAGCAGTACATTTGTAGTTCACAGACACAATCATCCTTAAATAAAGTTAAATAAAACCTTGTTGGCCTAACAATGAGTTGGAGATGCAGCCTTAGGGGGGATTTTGGAGAGCTGAAATGAGACATTAGCATTAAAAAAAAAAGAAAAAAGAAAAAGAAACAAACTACACTTAGGATGTAGGCCAGTAAATAGCTAGATTCAATCCAAAGTTAAGAAAAAATAGTCATGGATGCAAGATTTCATCCATTTGAGGAAAAAAACACATCTTTTTAATTCCAAAATAGGAGTAAAACTGATCTTACAAGAGTTGACCCTCAAATCATAGTGAGCTGAATAGCTCTCTCTCTCTCTCACACACACACACACACACACACACACACACACACACACACACACACACACACCATGTGAAAACACGAGTATTGTACTCAAGTGGCACTGCCTGGTTGCAGATGTCACTCCAAAAACATGAATGACCACATTGGTGCCATGATCATATTAAGTTGGTCACCAGGGTGGGGCGGGGTGGGGGATGAGAAGACATTTTTCTGTTTAGCGCTTTGCCAACGTCAAAGTCAAAATCAAAAACCAGACTGCAGTCTGCCTGGGGCAGCAATCTCAATTTTGGAGATAAGAGCCAGAAGGGTAGATTAACAAACATTTGTAGCCACTTAGTGTGTCACAACTTTCAAGGCTTTACTCAACCTCACGCAGTCTCCAGACACCTGAAGACCAGGTAGGGCAGGCAAAACAGGTGACTCCCCCAGCCCATGTGCCCATTACACAATGAGGGGTTCTCCACATCAGGCCCACAGAGCTCTGAAATCCAGTCCCCACCTCTCTTTGTACCCCTCTAAAGGAGCTTTCCCAGAGAACGCAATTGTTTCCTCTCTAAATATCACCGAAAATAAAATCCTGTAGGAAGTACAAAACATCTTGCAGTAGGGGGGCATGTCTTAAGTGACAAAAAGGCGTGGTAGGTTAATTTTTTGAGAATTTAAACTCTACTTTGGAATTTAGAATTTGATTTTTTTTTTCACAGAACTTAACAACTAACCCAAGGCAGGTTGAAAGTGCAGATGTAAATATTTTCAGCAGCAAGCTCTCTGTGGGGTTTCTTGCTGCAACTGGTTTCAGGGGGCAGGGGAGCACAGAAAGGGGGTTAACCAGTGGGACAGGTCAGCAACTGAGCCCCATGGACCAGCAGCAAGGGGCTGCTCACAGGGCACACATGGGAGGAATCCAAAGCGGCTCTCTCTCTAATCCAAAAAAGGAAGTCAACTGACTGTTGTATTACAATGTCTTATAGCTGTTAGGGAAAAAAATTATTACTCCTGGAGACACTGTGTGCATGGTCCCAACATGAAATCTCTCCAAGTACAACCTGAGTTCTTCCCAAGCAGTAAGGAACCATCCACTGGAGGCCAGGCCCGAGCCTACTGGAGGCCAGGCCCGAGCCTCGTCGGTGAGACACACCACGCTGTGTGTGGTGGGTGGCGGCAGGTCAGGACTGGGCTCACCAGAATGAAAATACACACGTGATTCCTGCTCATGTTTAAAGACAGGCTCTGGTGAGGGCGCAAGAAGAAAAACTGTGAGGCTTGTCAGTCTTCCCTTGGATCTTGGCCTAACGCCTCCACGGGATGGCATGGCCAGAGGAAATATTTTCTTCTAGCGACAACCCGACTGGGTACACACCATTTCAGAAAACAGGGCTGCAAGGCCGTGTGCTCTTAAGTGACACACACCACGCGAGGCTGCACGATGGCTCTGGCATGGCATCTTCTGACTTGGGCATAACGGTCCCAGTCAGGCCTCAGCAGTAAGTCCCCAGCTGGAGGGCTGGGCTTCTGTCACCACACAGCGAGTGACTGTGACAGGGGAATTAATGGTTGGGACGGGACAGGGGGGCAGACAAATACCGGAGATGCTTGTTGCTTTTTAAAACCCTCAGATTGCACAGGAAAACATAGGAGATTAGGAGATTAAGTCAAAACACACATAGACCAGGTTACCTGAAGTGCCTGAGTGAAAAGGCTGATGCAAAAATAAGTCCTAGGGTAAAGGCAGGATTTCTCCCAACTACCTGCGCCCCACGAGTAGCCACATGTTGGCATAGGAAGGGCCCAAGTGCTGACTCGGGGAGGCATACATTCACACCACTCACGACAAGGGAAGGAAATGGTCTCGGGGAGGTTTAAGGCTAGTCATCCTAGCATCCTAGTGGCACCACCATCCTGCGGTGTGGGACAGATCCTGCCACCCAGTACGTGTGCGTGTATGTTTATTCAGCAGGAGAAAATGCACCAGGACCAGATCTTTGGTCCTGGAATTTTTAGAAAAGACAAAAGAAAAAGGCACATGAAGGCGACTAATTGAATTTAAAAAGAAAATGTAAGTAGCTGCAAGTAACATAACATTATTTTGATTTTTTTTTCCAACGTACCTTTTTTTTCCCCCATGAAAAGAGAAATTCAAAAGAAAATCTTCGTATTTATTATTTTACATTCAAGTGAAACTTCCATCTGGGGGAGGCTAAGCACAGTTGTAGGCCGCATTCAGCGATGCATTACAGTGGTGCCCTTTTTTTTAGTTCACCTGATGGAAGAATTCAACCCTCTCATTGTTTTAAAAAACAGTTTGAGAGTCCCAACTGTAATACTATGTGTAGACACGCACAAGCAAGCACACACACAAATTCAAAAACTCCTACATAGAAAAATAAAGGATAAACATTATCCATTTTATCCTGTGTCATGGAACTTTTATATACATAAAAAAATTTTTTTTTCTTTAATGTTTTCAGTCACTGCGTATTTTCTTCCCTCCTGTGTGATCTAAGGATCCAGGGAGGGGATTGCCACAGTGAAGCAGAAATGCTACATTCTGCTTGGCGAGGAAGAGAAAAAATCATTTCTCACTCCCCTTCCAAAGTCTTTCCCATCCACCACCACCTCGGACGTCCCCGCGGACAGCCTTCTGGTGAGCGGCCATCCCGTCCCCTCCTCTAAGGCACCAGGGAACCAAAGGCCCAAAGGGAGCACCCTGCAAAAAAAAATGATCTGGGTGTGACAACAAGGGAGCGGACGCAAGCCTTTTAAGAGCAGAGGATTCTGGAATCACTTTCCACAGCGTGTTCCTCTAGTATGGAGCTCGGTTCTCCAGCTGGCGCTTGGTGAGGAAGTACTTGAAGAACTCATAGACGGACCAGGAAATGGCAGCGGAGGGCATCTGGTAGATGACACGTGCCTGTATACCCTTGAAGTAGCCGGCCAGGCCGTTGAGCTGATACACCATTCGGAAGGCATTCGCCATGCCTGACAGCCGGCCACTGATGTTTGCCAGAGAGAGAGCCACGTTCTCCTGAGTGTTGAGGAGGGTCTTACAGACGTCTAGGGGGGTCGTGGCAGCCGCGGCGAGGGCCCCGGCCAGCCCGCCTGAGATGATGTGGGACTGCGGGTTGTAGGTCCGATGGGGGTTGACCTGCTCCTGCAGGAACTCGTAGGTGATGAAATGGATGGACTGGAAGGGGATGTTCATGGTCAGCTGCGTGGTGTAACTCCGGTAGAAGGCCCCCAACCCCTCGGTCCTCCACACTGTCCGGACGCAGCCGAGGGCTGACTGGTGCTGGGAGTTGTACATCTGTAAACGCTGCTTCACAACTGTGGTCAAGGTGGTGGGGCAGACAGGTAGCCAGTGGGCAGTGCGGTGGATACGGCCCCACCCCGGGTTGGAGTGAGATGGGAAGCCAACCATAAAGAGAAACAAGCGAGTTAGACACGCTGGAAACAGGCCACCACGAGCGAGCACACGCAGCCCTGGCCCGAGAAGCCACGGAGGGCCAGCTCCGGGCAGTCCCCGGTTAAAATCCGTGTTTATCTCCAGGACCCAGTGTCAGGAAAGTGGCTATTTCCTTAGTTCCTCCTGCCTGAATCTTGCTGAAGGTGGGTCCCAAACTAGGCAGTCACTTCTGCTAGATTAGCTGACTTATTTCCCAGATCCTAGCAGTCCTTGGCAGGAACCATAGGCACCCACCATCAATCTGAATCTTGCCCTATGCCCCCTCCCCTCCTTTGTCCCCAACACATCACCTGGAAGTGTGTCCCCTGACTTTTTCTCAGGGGTCTGTGCCTCTGATGGTGATTTTAGCTTCTATGTCACGGTGTACTTGGGCCAGACACTACAATTTATGTCTGCCCAAGTTCAATGACAATCTAACTGGGGGTTCACAGGACAAGAAGCAAATGGATCTAACTGTGGGACCTTGAGCTTTGAGTTTTAGTGGTCCCCACATATTGCCAAATGAATGTACACAGTGTGTTTTCTTCACTTTTAAAGAAACAAAGACACTAAATCAACAGTAGTAACAAGAAGGGAGGGTTGGAACCTCCCTTTTTTCTCTTTTAAGAAACATGAACAGGACAACCTTTGCTTGGTTAACATGGACTAACTGGCCACTGATCAGGTCCCTGTATGAACTGCCAAAAAGAAAAAGAAAAAAAGAGGCCAAGATATTTAATATGAATAATTATTTGGGAATTTTGGGTTTGTCACTAAACTACTACTTCCTAGAAGGGTTTCCCTCCCCTCTCT
The DNA here is from genome assembly GCA_027257055.1 of Cephalopachus bancanus. Classification (NCBI taxonomy): domain Eukaryota; kingdom Metazoa; phylum Chordata; class Mammalia; order Primates; family Tarsiidae; genus Cephalopachus; species Cephalopachus bancanus. The sequence goes on along the minus strand of JAPVLO010000120.1, from coordinate 1,150,549 downwards.
GCCCCCCACCTACCTAAGAATATCTCTTTCCTGGACCCAAAGAACTCTGACTTGAACACACTGATTACAGGTCAAGCCACGAAGGCAGGTTGGTTTACTTAAGGACGTCACATCTCTTGAGAGAGATAAACCAGAACCCAGGCTGTCTCTCTGAGCTCTCTACTTTCTAAATAAAAAGTGAAAGAGGGGTGAGTCCCTCCAGGGTGCCTCGCACTGCCCAGGATAAGGATCAAACTCAGCACCCGGCCATAGACACACCCCTCCCCACTTCCCAATCTGACCCATCATGGCCTTGAATGTCAGAACAAGTCCCTGCCTGCTAGGACATGGGAGGCAGCTGAGAGCAGATAAGGAAGTTTAACCTTAAAATACAAAAAACAGACAAATGTAATACAAGACTTAAAATATTGAAACTTTTCTTCAATTCTCCCTTCTGGCAAGGGACCATTTTCAGATGGGAAAAAGGTAAAGAGAGAACCAAATGTCACCTAAAGTCACTGCCAGGTACAGAATAAACCAGTTGAAGGCACACCTGATACCAGGCCCAAAGGATCTCACTATGCAGGCCCACATCACTAAGGGCACCAGGACACACAAAAAGTTAAGTCAGGTCTACACAGTTGAGCCTTGCTTCATAATACTCCCAAGATTCAAAATTTTAAAAAATGTGGGGAGAGATGGACAAAACTAAATGGGCCCATGTTAATTTTGGAAGCAGAGCAGTCATCATACTATTCTACTTTTGCATATGTGTAAAATTTGCCACTTGCTATAATCTTTTTTTTTTTTAAAGCAAACCGAACACAAGCCCTAATGAATGGCCTCTGATGGATTCTCCCTTTTTTTTTTTTTTTTTGAGTCACTGTCTTACTCTGTCACCCAAGCTGGAGTGCGGTGGCACAATTACAACTCACCACAGCCTCGATCCTCTGGGCTCGACAATTTTTCCGCCTCAGCCTCCCGAGTAGCTGGGACTACAGGTTCATACCACCACACCAGGCTAATTTTTTATTTTAATTTTTTTTAAGATATGAGGTCTCACTATATTGCCCACTCTGGTCTTGAACTCCTAAACCCAAGCAATCCTCCTACCTTGGCCCCCTGAAGTGCTGAGATTACAGGCATGAGCCACCGCTCTGGTCAGTTCTCCCTAAATAGGGTTGTTAACAAGGGCTAGACATGTGTGTGTGTGTGTGTGTGTGTGTGTGTGTGTGTGTGTGTGTGTGTACATGCATACATGTACATACACACAGGCTTTAGGGTAGTGTAAAAGCATGCCAAAGAATCACCAGGAAAGCTTGGTAAGAAAGATTCCTGGGCCCTAACCCCAGGGATTCTAATCTAGTAGGTTTGGGGTGGGGCCTGAAAATTAGCATTTCTAATACCACCCAGGAGGTGTCCCTGCTGCTGGCTGTGGACCACACTTTGAGTATCTCTGTTTATGAGAACAGGAATACCACAAAGCTCAAATGTGCATGGCCTTTCTTGAGGCCTTTAATAACACAGCTAATAATTCAATTCTCCTGTTTGTCCTGACTGGGGGCGAGGACTCGCCCTACCCCCTTCTATCCCTCATCCCCCAATCACTGTTTCTCCTGTCCCTCTGCACATCCCCTACTGCCCCGCCCTGGAACCATAAAACATTACCTTCGGCTGGATTCATTACTGCATCGTGGAGCAGGGTGGCCATACTCCCAGCTATCCCTGTAAAACAAACTCCAGAAAATTACCCTCTGCAACCGGGTGTTCCGGGGAAGTTCCTGGAACCTAAAATCAGATGGAACCCAGGACTTGGCTTTCTAAGAAGCAAAATTGACTACCAGTTCCACCCAGGTGAGCATTGATTCTTAAAACCCTAAAGCGATCACGGAAATACTGGATGAAAATGGGGGAGGTGAACCTAGGCATAGTCACCCACGTTTTAATCTTGCAGCGACCTCATTTTCTCTCTTGTAGTCAAGCCTGGGAAAAAGCTAGACCTGCGAATGTTGGACGCTTCCCAGAAACCACACTTTGTGGCTTTTTCCACTCTCTAGATTTTAATTCTCTCTTGTTCCTCGCCTTTGTCTATATATTAACTCACCCTCCCCTTAAGCTGGGGCAATCAAAGGAGATATATTTGCAACTGAGAGGGGGAAAAAAGAAATCTTTAAGAAAATTCCTTGGTTAAGAGCCAGGTTTTTTTTTTTTTTTAATTGGGGTCTCACACTGTTGCACAGGCTGGCATACAGTGGCATGATCACAGCTCACCACAGCCTCGACCTTCAGCCTTGACCTCCTGCGCTCAAGGCTATCCTTCCACCTCAGCCTCTCAGGTAGTGGGGACTACAGGTATGCGCCATCAAATGTGGCTAGATTTTTTTTATTTTTTTTTTTTTGTAGAGACAAGGTCTCATTATGTTGCCTAAGCTGGTCCTGAATTCCTAAACTCCAGGCATTTTTAAGAAAATGGGCAAGAGAAGAATCAGAAGATCCATAACTGATAGATTTCCACGGTAAGTCTGCAAAGCTGTGACTTATTTAGAAAATGACTGAGCCCCATCTGATAGTCTAGTCAGACCTGGCTTCAAGAACCAGGAATTTCAAAAGCCAAAATCAGGCCTGGAATTCTGCTTTTGGCTTTGAGTTTCTTCCCTCTGCGGTGACAATGCCCGGTAATCAAAACTGCACTGGAAGGTGGGAGGAATGAGGGACACCAGGATAACTCTTCAGAAGTGCATGTAATACCTCCCTCCCCCTGAATACACACTTATAATTATTCCCAGAGAGAGCAAAATGCCCACCACAGCATAAACCACACATTGCAGAAACAGCACTGGGCAGAACTTGGCATAAAATAGGTTCCGTCAAACCCCTCCATGGAACTAAACCGTTACACAAGGTAGTTTCAGCAAAAAGAGGGCCCTGATACCATGACCTTGGGGCAGCATCAGGGCATGGCTCTCAGAGACCATCTCAATAAATGCCACCGATGGCCAATTTTTAAAAGGCAAAACAGGTCGGGCACAGTAGCTCAAGCCTGTAATCCCAGCACTTTGAGGGGACAGAGGCGAGAGGATTGCCTGAGCCCATGGGTTTGAAACCAGCCTGGACAACATGGTAAAACCTCGTCTCTACAATAAATCAAAAAATTAGCCGAGCGTGGTAGCGCATGCCTGTAGTTCCAGCTACTTGGAAGACTGAGGCAGAAGGATCGCCTTGAGCCCAGCAGGTCAAAGCTGAGGTAGCCATGAGCACGCTACTGCACTCCAGCCTGGGCGACAGGGTGAGACTCCAACTCAAAAAAATATAAAATAAAAAGCAAAACAAATGTCTGCAAACCAGCCGAGTGCACTTACTACCAAGGATGGCTGATGGAGAGATGGCTTTTGAAACAAAAAAGAAGAGGGAGAACGTTACCACTAGTCCCATCTACCTCTCCATTATTGAAAAATGAATTATGTCAAAATTAGGACACTTGACACAGCTATTCATGCCCTCATTCTATACCCAAACAAAAAACAGCAAAAGCCAACCCCACCCAAGAGGAGAATATATGCGCTCAGCCCTGCCCAGGAAAACATGCCTTATGTAAGCGCATCTGGGCCAACTTGCACCCACCACCCTGCCCGTCTCCCTCAAAACAACCACACAAAACAATTTCAGCCCTGGCTCGCAGAGAGATGCGACTCAGAGAAACAGAAGCGAATCGGGGGTTCAAATCCCCAAACCCCCGGAGCCGAAGGTGGGAAAGGCCTTCTGCGTGGTACAAGTCTTTTGTCAGCCATAAAACTTCTTGACCTTTTAAAGTTTAGTTAGATGTTGGAGCTGTAGAGACCTGTTGTACCAGTTTTTAAATAGTCTCAAAGAAGCTGTCCAGATAACTTTTTTTTTTTTTTTTGGAATCCAGCATTCAAAAGCTTTGTTTCTATTCAGGATTGTTCCTATGTCTGATCATTAATTGCATTTGACTGTTTAAAAAAAAAAAGGAAAACCCATACAACGATAAAAACCAAAACACCTCTGCCACTGATGCCCCCCTCGCTTCAGAAAGCGAAGGAGGGGAACGGAAAAAAAAAAAGCATGTGTGTGCGTGTGTGCGTGTGTCTGGGTGTGTGTGCACACACGACTCTAGAGTTCTTTATTCATGAGCACACGTGCCGAAGACGAGGCTGCTGGGTCTCAGGGAAGGATGTGTTGAAGAAGAGAGCTTTCTAACTCCAGACAAAGGCTTGCAAAATACCGTTGGCTAGGTGGCTGTTCCCTTGGTGGTTGAAAGCATCATTTAAAGTCCTTTTCATGTTTTCGTAGCAGGCAAAGTACATGGCATGGGCCGGCCCTGCACCGATCACCATCACGTTGAGGCCACGCAAGGGCCTCCAGAAGCCTTCAGTCCGCATGATTTTCTTGAGGGCTCCATAGATACTCGTGTACTGGGCTTTGGGATCCGGATTCAAACTCTGCATTCGCGTCTGGGGGTGGGTGAGAAAACAGAAAAATGGGAGTTAACGAGGATGGTAAAGAGAAAGAAGAAGAGAGAGACAGAGAGAAAGCAGTGACTTCTCATAGTTCCACAGGGTTTCTTGGTGAAGAAAACAATGTGTTCTCTGTGTTGTGGAGTTCTTCCCCACATACACACGTTCATATCAATTTCATTAAGTCCAGGAAAGGGGGAAAGGGAGAGGAAGATGTGGAGTAGGAAGACCCTCCCCTGACATCGGCAAGCTGTGTGGCCTCTGATGCATCCCTTAACCTTTTTGGTCCTCAAGACCTCCAATTAAAAAAAAAAAATGGCGCTTGACCAGGCGTGGTGGCTCATGCCTATAATCCCAGCACTTTGGAAAGCCAAGGCAAAAGGATGGCTTGAGCTCAGGAATTTGAGACCAATCTGGACAGCATAGCGTGTCCTCATCTCTACAAAAAAAAAAAAAAAAAAAAAATTAAAAATTAGCCAGGCAGGGTGGTGTGCATCTGTATGTAGTTCCAACTACTCAGGAGACCGAGAGGGAAGCATCGCCTGAGCCCAGGAGGTTGAGGCAGCCGTGAGCCATGATCATGACACTGCACTCTGGCCTGGGCAACAGAGTGAGAACCTGACTCAAAAAATAAATAAACAAATATACAAACAAATAAAAATAAAAACACAGTGCTGTTGCAAGCAACAAACAAAACAATGAAAGTGAAAGCCCTCTACAAACTCAGAATCCTAGATAAATAGGGATAGACTTACCCTAGGGTTCTGAAGCCCTCTCCAGTCTCACTTAGCTGAAACCGCTGTGTTCCGAAAGCTCCTGTTCAGTCCTTTCCATGTAAGTCTCCCAATCCTCTAGCCCTCACCCACCTCATCACCTTTAAATACTTTTTATATTTCTCATTTTTATGAGTTAGCACTTTTAAATATAAATGGTTTTGTTCCTAATTTCATCCTACGCATAGTCTTATCTCCTTGATAAGACTTGATAGGCTTCCACCTCTCTGTCTTCCCTAGCATACCACCAGGTGTGAAAGGTACTTGTGCAGGAGTGATGGGTCACTTTATGGGTCAATATGGCTGGTCCATGGACACTGATATTTGACCAAACGCCAACCTAGATGTTTGTGTGAAGGTATTTTTTTAGACGAGATTAACATGTAAATCAACAACTTTGAGTAAAGCAGAAGACCTCCACAATGTGGGGAGGCCTTATCCAATCAGTTGAAGGACTCGAGAGAAAAAAACTGAGTCCCCCAAGGAAGAAGAAATTCCACCTCCAGACTGGAACTGCAGCATCAGCTCTTCCCTGCAAATCCAGCCTGCTGGCCACTCTGCAGATTTTGGACTTAACGGCCCCCACAATCATATGAGCCAATTCCTTAAAATAAATCTCCCTATAGGTAAATTTAGATATAGATATCTCTCTCTATATAAATACATCTCTACATATAGAGATGTCTCTCTCCCCCAACACACTACTGTCTGTTTCGCTAAAGAACCCTGACTAGTACAGTAGCTAAAATAGACTTGCCAACTAGAAGACCCTCATCAGCTCAGTCCAAAACTTGCTCACTCCTTCTTTCCTTCCTTCCTTCCTTCCTTCCTTCCCTCCCTCCCTCCCTTTCTCCCTCTTTCCTTCCATTGTCATCCATCTGACACTCCTCCACCCTCCCCACCTGCAGCTTAGAGGAAAGGCTCTCTCCAACTTTTGGCAGGGAGATCCTTTTATCTCCAAACAAAATCATAAAGAAAACCTAACATTGTGTTAAAAAAAAAAAAAAAGGCAGGGGGAGGTGCTTCTCTGATTGCAAATGGGAAGAGGGTCCTGAGCCTCACCCATGGGGCTCCCTCTCACTCCCTAGGGCAGAGACTCACCCCCTCCCCAGTATCCTAGGGCTTGGAGGAATGTTGTGAAAACCAAAAACCTCAATGAGTGGTCATTTTCAGATTTCACCAGCTATTAAAACCACATAGTAAATGGGCATAACCTTGCCAACTTTTTTTTTGCCAAGAAATGACACAAAAACAATAACACTATAAGCAACAATTGCCACCACCCTCTATTACAATAATCATTTCCTAAAAGAAAGGGCATTTTTTAATGCTTAAAAAAGGTAACGAAGACTACCTCTGAAACTGTTCTCTATGCTTTAAAAGTTAGAGTTAACTTTATTAAAAACTTGCATTTTCCTCCTTTTTTCCTACCACAGGCTGGTAAAAAAGACCTCTGGCCCAGCCCAAGGCAGTCTAGGCCTCAGGGTCCTGGGAGGGGGGTGACTTCTGGGGTCAGTGTCCCAGTACCTTTTTGTTTTTTAAATTGATGTCTATTCTAATCCTTTTCAAGAAGGATTTGATGCTATTTAATAAGAGGATACATTTTAAGCAAAAAAGACCAAGGGGCAGAGAAGTAAGCGAATGTACCAATCCAGAGGGTACCTGAATCAAGAGAGTACCCAAATAGTGGTTATAACATCTCCACTTAGCTCCTGCATGGCCTGCTGGCCAGACCACATGAAGAAGTGAACGCCACACAAAGCACTCATGTTGGGAAGAAGAGACAAAACTGCTCCATCAGGATTTTTGAGGTTATTCTAGTTTCATTTTTATTTGATTTTATTATAGGGATGTGGGGTACAAGTGAGGGTTAACTACACAAGTCGGCTGCATGCAGGTAAAATTTGGGCCTCCTACTGGCCCTCACTTCCGCTGGTTGGGACCAGGCACCCTTTGTGTTTTTACACGCCCCTATCTCTTAGCAGTACCCAGTGACTGCCAATCCCTCTCTTGTGCCAATGTGGTTAATGTTCAGGGGCCACTTATGAGTGAGAGCATGCAATATTCAGTTCTTTGTTTCTATAATAGATCACTAAGTATGATGGTCTCCAACTGAATCCAGTTTGCTGAAAGTCTATGATTTTGTTCTTTGTGGTCAAGATCGCGCTAGTTTTAAGCAAAAAAGTTTTGAATTTCACTTGGCTTTCTCCTACAATTGCCCCTGCCAAAAAGCAATGGCATTAGACAGCAGGGGTGCAATGTGGTGGTCAAGAACCCAGGCTTTGGAATCAGAAAAAAATTAGGACTGAATTCACGCTCCATCACTCACAGTGTGAGCCTGGTAAGTTAGTTAATCTCTCAAAAGTTTGAGTTTCCTCACATGTGAGGATGGTTGAGAAAATCAGATGAGATAATACATGTCTATGCCCATCATTACTGTCAGTAATAATAAAGGATTGGCCAAGGGTCTACAGGAAGGGGATTAAAGAGGTTCACCTCTCAAGTGATATGGTTCTTTTAGAGACAGGGTCTCACTCTGTTGCCCAGGTTGGAGTGTAGGGGTGTGATCATCGCTCACTGCAGCCTCAAACTCCTGGGCTCAGGTAATCCTCCCATCTCAGCTTCCCATGTAGCTGGGACTACAGATGCACACCATGCCAATTTATTATTTTTTGTAGGGAGGAGGTGTCACTATAGTGCCCAAGCTAGTTTCAAACTCCTGGCCTCAACAATCCTCCTATGGCCTCCCAAAGTGCTAGGATTACAGACACATGCATTACCACGCCTGGCCTAAATATGGTCCTCATATATGAACTTCTAGCGTTCTGAGCCCCACAGAGATGGGGGTTTCCGTCTTTTTCACAGATCTCCAATGCCTAGTAAGACGGACTAATCCTGGGACCCAATAAATATTTGTTAAGTTCGTAAGTGGATGAACAAACCCAACTTAGGCTACCAACTGGGGTGAAGCAGTAGTGTCTCAGAGCCCCACCACCTCTTTCTGGGATCTAGCTATCCTTGTCATCATCCTTTATTTGGATCTTTCCCTATCAGTACCAAGTCTGCATTTCTCAAGCCTGATTATGATCTGCTGAGTCACAAGCAGAGCAGAGGCGGCCTGTCCCTGGGGGGCAACTTGGGCCTGTGGACTAGGGGTGGTTCCTGCCAGTTCCATTCCAAGGGAGAGGCCCCTAAACCTTAGGGAATGGCTACAGCAGTACATCTTCTTGGGGGATGAAGCTCTGGCTCAAGTCCTTGGATTTCCAGCCTAGAACAAGGTGCTGGCAGGGTTTGCAAGACTAGTCTATGATTGAAGATTTCCTTTGGATCCTAGTGGGCAGAACCACCCTGGGCAAGCAGGGTTGGCAGTGTGATCAAACCCAGATGACTAGCTGTTGAGAGACCTAATGCTGGCAACTGCTAGGCCCAGGATGGTGGTATCTCATCTCTCTGGTCTCCAGTATCCTCAATTGTATATAAAAGAATTAACCAGAAAATTTTTTTAAATGCCCATTTGAGGCCAGGCATGGTGGCTCATGCTGTAATCCCAGCACTTTGGGAGGTCAAAGTGAGAGAATCGCTTGAGCCCAGGAATTAGAGATAGCATGGGCAACATAGCAAGACCTTATCTCTACAAAAAAAATTTTTTTTTAATTAGCAGTGGGTAGTGGAGTATGCCTGCAGTCCCAGTTACCTGGGAGGCTGAAGTGGAAGGAAGGATCACTTGAGCCCAGAAGATAGAGGCTGCAGTGAGCTGTGACAGAGACCCAGCTCAAATATCAGGGCACCACCCCAACACTCATTGATTCAAAACTTTTTTTCTTTTTTTAAATTCCCTAGATGATTCTGATCATCACTCAGTTTTGGGAACCACTAGATAGTTTCCAGGCCCCTTCGAGGCCCCTTCCAGCCCCAGCCCCAGCAGTAGGGCTTCACCTCTGGTTACCAGAGAAGGAAGTAGCTGGGCAAAGGCAGTGGGCACGGAGGATGCCCGGGCTTTAAAGTCTCACCCGGCCCAAGGTTGTTGGTCTCAATCTCAATCCCAGCTCTGTGACCTCAAGCAGGTTCCTTAATCTTGGGGCATGACCATCCTTGTCAGTCATAATCTCCCAGAGAGCAGTTGGGAAAACACCTGACACAGACTGGCTGTCAACAATGACCTTCCCCACCCTCACGCCCTCTACATCTGTGAAGACTTCGGGAGGGTCTCTCCTTCACAAACCTCCTCATGTCAGCCAGCTGTGACCTGGCAGGAATGGCAACACACCAGGACTGGCAGCACACGGGGAAATTTGGGATTGATTTCTCATCTCCCTACTCCCGCTTTTTAAATTAGAGATGGGACAGCAGAGTAAACATTACTGAGCCAAAATGCACCATTCTCTTATGGAAAAGAAAAGGACCCTTGGATATCTGTGCATCTTCAGTGGACTTCTCTGTCCCCAGGTCTACTCCAGGGCAAGCCATATTTAATGGCACATGCCTAGGACAGAGGCAAGTGGCCCATGAGCGAGGAGAAGAGCCCAGTCAGCCATCCCCTCAACTGGGTCCACCGTGGCCACAGTGGCCAAGTTTTGGGCCAAAGCCTCATCAGTCCCGTGCCACCTTCGTTTCTTCAACCTGTGTGCGTGGAGCACCCATTCACAGTTGGCACGAGCATACAGAGAGGAAAAGATAACGGGGGAAAACACAAGGATGGTATGCGGTTAAGAGGGTGGTGGCACGGACCGCCAGGTCTCTGCAGCCTCAGAGGAGAGACCAAGAGAGGCCAAGATAGGTCAAAGGTAGGCAGGTAAGAAGCGGGACAGAAGTGGCCAGAGCCAATAATCAATTGAGTTTCTTTTTAAAAAAATTTCAGTGACTGCCTGTAAAATGTAAAAACGAGGGCTGGGAATTTTCTATCCCTTCTGGACCAGAGAAGGAGAAAAAGTCAGGGGGTGAGTAAAAGTAATCCTAGTATCTACCACTAGATGAAGGGATACACACTATGTGGCCTGTAGCACACAGTAGAATATTATTCAGTCTTAAAAAAGAAAGCTAAGTCCGGGTGTGGTGGCTCATGCCTGTAATCCCAGCATTTTGGGAGGCCAAGGTGGGAGAAGAGCTTGAGGCCAGGAGTTTGAAACCAGACTGGACAACATAGCGAGATCCTGTCTCTGCCAAAAAGGAAGGATATTCTGATATACATGCTACAAAACAGATGAATCTTGAGGACATTATGCTAAGTTAAATAAGCCAGCTACAGAAAGACAAACACTGATTGTCTACAGCAGCAGTCTCCAACCTCTTGGCGAGACCCCGTCACTACAATAAATAAATAAATAAAACATCAGCCAGGTGTGGTAGCATACACCTGTAGTTCCGTTACTCAGAAGGCTAAGGTGGAAGGATCGCCAGAGCCCAGCAGGTCGACACTGGGGTGACCATGAGCATGCCACTTTTACTCCAGTCTAGGTGACAGAGTGAGACTCCAGCTCAAAAGAAAAGAAAAGAAAAAGAAAGTGTGCAATCTAGATACCTCACATGTGCAGTTCACAACAGGGTTTGTGCTCCTATGACAATCTAATGCCACCGCTGATCTGACAGAAGGCAGAGTGCCGTTCGCCCACAGCTCACCTCCTGCTATGTGGCCCAGTTTCCTAACGGGCCACAGAACAGTACTGGTCTGCAGCCTGGAGGTTGGGAACGCCTGCTCTACAGGCACGTAGAAGATGTCAATTTTTTTGTTTTGAGGTGGAGTCTCACTCTGTCACCCAGGCTGGAATGCAGTGGCACACTGCTCCTGGCCACCGCAGCCTCGACCTGCTGGGCTCGGGCGATCCTTCCACCTCAGCCTTCCAAGTAGCTGGAACCACAGGCTTGTGCCACTATGCCCTGCTAATTTTTTTTAAAATTTACTATAGCAACGAGGTCTCACCATACTGCCCAGGCTGGTCCCTTGTCATGGGCTCTGGCAAGAAGAGTCAAATTATAGAGAAAAAGTAGAATTGGCGTTGGCAAGAGCTTGGGAGAGGAGGGAAGGGGAACAGAGAGTTGTTTAATGGGCATGGGAGTTTTGGTTTTATAAGATGAGAAGAGTTCTATGAATGGATGGTAGTGATGGTTACATAACAATATGAATGCCCTTAATATGCTGAACTGTACACTTAAAAATGATTAACATGGCAAATTTGGGTACATATATTTTACTGCAATATATATATATATTTTTGAGTCAAGAATCTCACTCTGTCGCCCAGGCTGGAGTGCAGTAGCATGCTCACAGCCACCCCAGCATCGACCTGCTGGGCTCTGGCAATCCTTCCACCTCAGCCTTCCAAGTAGCTGGAACAGGTGCATGCTACCATGCCCGGCTAATGTTTGATGTATTGTAGCGATGAGGTCTCGCCAAGTTGCCCGGGCTGATCTCGAACCCAGACTCAGGCAATCCACTCGCCTCGGCTTCCCAAAGTGCTGGGATGACAGGCTGAGCCACCAAGCCCGGCCTTACTGTAATATTTTAAAATCCAAAAGAAAGGAAGTGAGGGTGGAGAGGAGGAAAAAGAAACTAAATGAATCAGATTGCACAGAGAGGAGGCAGAGATTACAAATAACCCCCCCCAACACACACATACACACACACATACACATACACATACCAGGAAGCAGAATTTCACAAATCACTTTTCCTGTCCGGGTTTCAGTTCCTGTCCAAGACCTAACTGCGTAGCTCTCCCCAACTCTCTACAATCAGTTTCCACATTTGCATTTCGGTTCTCCCCTCTTGGAAATTCATAATGCAAACTAAAGCCTCTGGGAAGTCCTTTTGAGAGAGAAACCTGTTCCACTTGGTTTGACAAGGCACTTCCTAAACATCTGTCTCTGGCAACGCAAGCTTTTTCTCATTTAGTAACCAGTGACATCTTGCCGAACATGCTTGTGAAAGCACAGCTGTCGCCACAGCTGAGCCCTTGAAGCAGGAAACTCAGAACAGCCAGGTGACAGAGAGACCCCTCAGGCCACTGCGCAGAGGGCAGTTAGCAGGGAGCAGGTTGAAGGCAGGCGACTGTGGGCTTGCACCTGGAAGAGAAGGGAGAGCCCTTGTCTGCTACGTGTGAACAAGTGTTCCTCCCCTGCAGGGTGCAGGAAAGTGCCTTGGCCCAGAAACCAAGAGATCAGCGTCTCTGGCCTGGCTCTGCCACTCTCTGTGTGACCAGGGCAAGTCCCCTCCGGCTCCAGAGCTCCGACTCCCTGGGAGGGCTCCGGGCCAATGACACAGACTCCGTATCACAGAACCAGCTGCATCAACTCCCAACGAAGCTAGGATGGAGTGAGGGGTCAGCCCCTGACTCAAATTCTCCCCTAAGATGACAAAACAGGAAAGCCCTGCCGCGATGGCCTGTTCTTTCACTGAGAGGAGGAGGGAGAGTGGAAAATGTGTATTCTGTCCCAGGTGAGCTCAAGGGATCATATAACGGGAGCGACAAGGGCCCTGGGGAGAGAACACATCTAACCTGGCCCCTGCCTTTTCAGACAGGAAACTGGGGCCCCTGAAAAGGACAGTGACTTGACCAAGATCCTGTGAATAAGGAGCCTCAGATCAATGTCTAGAGCCAGAAAAGACAAGGGGGGACGAGATGAGCCTAGTGGAGGGTCCCCAGACCTTCCTGGGAGTCCTGCTGAGGACATGCCACCCCGCCCAGGCCCCTGCGGCACCCATCAATCAGCCACTGACTCCCTGTCTAACCTGGAGGTGGCTGGTGACTCCTGTGAAAATAAACAGAATCTGGGGGCCACAAACTCACTATGCCAAGGGGAAGGTTAAGGTCGGCAACCAAGGCACACACAAAAACTGCCTTCCTTTTGCTCCCAGATAGCTGCAACCTCCCTCACTAATTGCTCACAAGGAAATTCTTGTGGGCCCCCACACCTTTCAGAGTACATATATTCCCCCAGCCTCCAATGGACTAGCCCTAAAGCAGAGATCTGTTGGATGTCACCCTGACGATGTAAGTTAACAGTTAACCTGACAAGACTAGAAATCATCCCTCCACCCAGCCTGAGACAAATGCATAACTGACTTCTTCCTCTACTCCATCTTTCTTTTTTCTCTTTTTTTTTTGAATAGGAGTCTCACTCTGTCGCCCAGGCTAGAGTACAGTGGCACGCTCAGGGCTACCCCAGCGTCGACCTGCTGGGCTCCGACGATCCTTTCGCCTCAGCCTTCCAAGGAGCCGCAACCACAGGTGTGCACTACCACGTCCGGCTAATTTTTGATTTATTGTAGAGACGAGCTCTCACCAAGTTGCCCAGGTGGGTCTCGAACCCGCGGGCTCAGGCAATCCACTTGCCTCGGCTTCCCAGAGTGCTGGGATGGCAGGCTGAGCCACTGAGCCCGGTCTACTCCATCTTTCATGTTTACTTTATCTTGGGTGAAACGTAGATTTACTGAGCTCAGGAACACAAAGACTGTTCCTCTACACCCTCTTTTCCTGCGTAAAATATAAATTCAATGAGTGCTTGTCAAAGCCTTCACAAGATGGTGACCTTCTGCCTCACTACCTATCTGCCAGCCATTTTTTTCTTTTTCCTCCTTCCTCGCCTCCCTGCTCTGTCCCCTTTAAATACTGAAGTCATCAAAACACAGACACTGCTGTGATTTGGGTTTCTTTTCCTCGGGGCCGTCCTAAGCCTTGGCAAAATAAACCTCCAAATCGATTGAGACATCACTCAGTCATCTTTTTGGTTTACATTCCCATCCCTCCTTTCTCAGTTGCTCCAAAATAAAATCCTCTCCACATTTAAAGTACGAGGGGGGAAACCCAAAAAACCTGAAATTTATTTATAAGAAATGATGTATTTATTCTTACATGTTTAAACTATTCTTACATGTTTAAACATGTCACCTTCAAAGTACTCTCCGTGTGATGCAAAACACCTATCGAGACACTCTTTCCACTGCTCAAAACAGTTTTTGAACCTGTCAATTTTGATGCCTTTTAGTGCTTCTGCTGTTTTTTTTGTTTTTGTTTTGTTTTGAGTTGGAGTCTCACTCTGTTGCCCAGTTTGGAGTGCAGTGGCACGCTCACGGTCACCACAGCCTCGACCTGCTGGGCTCAGTTGATCCTTCCGCCTTATCCTTCCAAGTAGCTGGAACTACAGATGCATGCCACCACGTCTGGCTTATTTTTTTGATTTATTGTATAGACGAGGTGTCATCAAGTTGCCCAGGCTGGTCTCAAACCCCTGGGCTCAGGCAATCCTCTCGCCTTGGCCTCCCCAAGTGCTGGGACTACAGGCTTGAGCCACCGTGCCCGGCCTCTGTCAGTTTTTATTTCACCTCTTTCACAGCAAAACGTTTCCCTTTGAGGAATTTTTTCAACCAGGGAGACAAAATAAAAGTCGCTTGAGGGGAGATCAGATGACTAGGGAGGGTAGGGCATGGGGTTCACGCCAGTTTGGGTCAATTGCTGAACACTCAGCACAGTGTGGGCAGGTTGCTCGTGTAAATCACCCATCATGAAATGGGCAAATGTGTTGAAAGAATCTCCAAAAAAATTCACCAACACAGCGTCTCACAACAATGCTAGCTGGTCCACTGATGCCAATGGGTTCCTAGAAGGCTTACCCAGTGGGGGAAGCCTGTACTCCAAGGGGCCCACCCTCCAAATAGTGATTCTGGGTTTGGGGTTGTCTCCCTCATACGCTGTTCTGACGCTTTTAAAAATCAAGAGAAGATAATGTGAGATCTGCTCATTTGTCCACTCAAATGCATTTGTGACCCTGGGACCTTAAGCCAGGTGCAGGGAAATACAGGACAGGGAACAGACAAGCATCACAGCACAATGAACAGGCACTAATCCATCGGGACCAGCCCTGAGTGCCGGAAGGGCCAAGCTGCCCAGCAATCTCTGTTCCAGACTTTCTCCCCAAAAGAGGAGATAGGTTCAGGCACTTTAAAAAATGCCAAATGATGTTAGCCTCTGCTGCCTACTATCTACTTCAGAATTAGAAATCAAATTGGAGTCAGGCAAGGTGGCTCATGCCTACAATCCCAGCACTTTGGGAGGCCATGGCAGGAGGATCACTTGAGGCCAGGAGTTCGAGACCAACCTAAGCAACATAGCAAGACCTGGTCTCTACAAAAAAAAAAAAATCAAAAAATTAACCAGGCGCAGTGGTGCACACCTATAGTCCCAGCTACTCAGGAGGCTAAGTTGGAAGGATCGTCTGAGCTCAGGAGGTTGAGGCTGCAGTGACCCATGATCATGCCACTGCACTCCAGCCTAGGTGACAGAGTGAGAGCACAACTCAAAAAAAAAAAAAGGAAAAGAAAAAAGAAATCAAATTGGTAAGTTTTGTATCCCGACTGCCAATGACATTCGCTAAACCAGCCACAATAAAAGGCTTCAGCCAGACTGTGGGGCCAAGCCCAGTCCCTTCCTTTTCTCCAAGCCTCACCCTCCAGCCCTCTGGCAGGCGACTCTCTGGCATCCACCATCATCCCATCCACAGCATCGTGTTCTTTGCTGCACTGGGGTCTGCTGCTGATGCTCTCAAGACACCATGAGGCCAACTCCCATCAACAACCACCCGCAACAAAGGATGAGGCCATGAAGCTAGTTCCTACAGAGTCCTCCCTCACTGAAACTCCATGCCACAAATCACAGCACAAACCCAAGAGGAAGAGGCTTTTTTGGCACAGTGCTTTGTGGAAAGGATCGTCTTCCAAGTAAAGCCACAAACCTCATCTAGGCCTCACCTTCCAGAATCCTCAGGAGACACAAGCTACAAATATAGAGACTAAGCACCACACACAGTAAAACTGTCAGACCTCCCAGTTCAAAATCTCCAGCATCGCTAACTACAAACCTGTTCTCTTCCTAGGTTCGTTTTACAGAAGACAGACTTAATAGGACTTTCGACAGTCACACCCTGGCTCCTTTGAAAAGCTGTGAAAAAAATCACCCAAAAGAAGGGCCGGGGATGATGGCTCACACCTGTAATCCCAGCACTTTGGGAGGCCGAGTTAGGAGGACAGCCTGAGCCCAGGAGTTAGAGGCTGCAGTGAGCCATGATTGTGCCACTGCACTTCGACCTGGGCTGCAGAGTGAGACCTCAAATTTAAAAAAAAAAAAAAAAATCATCCAAAAGGAAGCATGAAGACATCACCCAGGATCATTCCCACACATCCATGAACCAACAGTACAGCAGCACAAATAATTCTTTAAGAGGAGTCGTGACAGTCACAACACTCAGAAGCACAACTAAGCTTATTCATGAGTTCAAAATTCCAAATCACATCTTTTTAAAACATCTCCCCAGTTGGCAAAAATATATACACCAAGAGAAGATACTTACATATATCTGCATATATCTATCTGTATATTTAGTTAAAAGGAAAATGTAGTCCTCTTAAAGTTTAAACCAGCAAGAGAAAAATGATTCCCCCCAAAATGATCGTATTCCCCTCTCCCCCAAGAAGAGGGCTAGGGTTGGAGAGTGAGTATTATCAGACTCACATGGTGGGTAGTACAAGGCAAGTTCCAGGCATACAAATTCAGAAAAAAGCTCCCCCCACTCATTCTGAAAATCTCCACTGAAAACCACTGTTTTGGAGCAAGCAAAGAAGCCAGCTGGTTTGCTGGAAAATCAGTCAGAAAAGGTATGTCAAGATAAAAGGAAGAATGAGACCTGGTGGAAAACACTCATCCATCAGATCAGGTCTACGCCGGTTTCCCTGCCTCACCTGTAGGAAGCCTCAGACTCTCTTCAGCATCGGGTCACCCTGATGTTGAGGGGGTTGAAAGGAAGCCAGTTCATACCTGTGAGAACAAACTATAAAGGCTCGTCTGCCTTTTCACCTGTGTCCCATGGGGCTCCCAATTTTCAAAAGGGTCACCTTCATCCTTCTGAATAGACTAGCCACACAGTCCAACCCTTCTGGTCACCTGACGCTTTGAAGTGCAGGGCCTGGCCCACAAAGGACCACACCACCCGTCACTCATCAGCTCTCCGGACACACCCCGAAACCTCCAGGGTCCACTGGGGCTTGTGGGTCACCGCAGTTTCTAGGGACAAAGGATTAAGTGGAGAGTTTCCATCACACATTCGATAGAAAATACCAGCTTCACCAAGATGGCGACAACCAAGCTCCTCTACCTAAGGTGGGGGTGGGGGAGATGGAACCAAACCCCACTTCTCCTTGGAACAGGCCACAGGAGGGCAGGCTACAGGAAAGATGCAGGCCCCCGATCCCATCCAGCCAGGAGAGGGTGGCCATTTAAGGGGCACCTAGGAAGAGGGACGGTATGTCAAGCCGTAAGAAATGAAGTTGTCACTCCAATCCCTCCTGTACTATCTGATTTTGTGACTACATGCATATGTCACTTTGGAAAAGAAAAAGGCAAATCAAGGACCCGTGGCTGGTGTGCAGGGAACAATAGTATGGTGTGGGTGCAGAGGGTAGCCCCAGACTCAGGGGAGTGGCTGCAACTTTAGGTCATCAATGAACGTCTGCTGGAAGAAAGGCAGGTTGGGGCTAGACTATGGGAGGCCCCGAGTACCTTGCTGAAGAGTTTGGAATTTGTAATCGGGTGTTTGCCATGTTATGTATGGCACATGACAGTGATATGACGGGAGCTATGAACAGTCACACGGTAAGCAAGACAGATAGGCTCTGCATCTGGGAGAAGGCAGCAGGTCTATGCCACAGAAACCTTCCCCACTGGGACACCGGACAGGCTGTCAAAGCTGTGGCCAAAGCTGTGGCCACTTACAAGGCCACCAAAACATCACACACCACCTAGGTTTCCCTCTCTCTGAACTCATGGGCAGTAACCTGTGGCCCAAAGGATGCCATTCCCACATCCTCGAATGTAGGGTCAAGCCAAACTTGGTCTCTTTGCTTTCTCTAGGAAATTCTACAATGGAAGGAGGGAGAGCTAAAAGGAGCTGTGCCTGGCCCAGGCCCAATGTACCCAAGACAAACTCAGAACATTCTGTGCCCAAGAATATTAAATTATTTCTGCCCTATAGGTGGGGCAAATTCCCAACATGCCAGGTAACAGAGTTAGGATTTCATGGGTGCAACTGGCGATCTCCCTGGGTGACAGAAAAGGAGGGAACAGTCTTGAGCTGGCGAGGATGCCTAACCCACCAGTCACTCCTACCTACCTGCCCTACCCTGGTAAGAGGGACAGGAGGCTGGGTCACAGTTCTAGTCTAGACTATGTGGCCTTAGGTAAATCAACTTGCTTGTCTGAACTCCCATTGGCTCTATTCACAAAATAATTATAATAATAGAAACAGTAAATATTAGTGGCTAGCTATCCTCATTTTACAAATGGGGAAACTGAGGCAGGATTGAAAACCAGGCAGTGGGGCTCCAGAGTCATGCTCATAACCATTAGGCTAATCTGCCCACTCACGAGGTTGATGCTAAGGGATCACAGGTAGTCAGCGCCTCTTCTGTCCCCATATGCTCTGCTTTGATGACCATGCTAAGTCACATGTATGCCACCTCCTAAGTACCCAACCTGGGGGAAAGGAGAACAGTCCCGATGTCAAAGTCACCTAAATCCTCACTTGTTAATATCCACACAGTTCCTGGGGGCTCCGTCTATGTTCAGTTACAAGCAGTGTATTTACAGGAAAAGTCAACAGCCCAGATCCACAGAGGTCACATGACTTCATTCTTTTATACAACCCTGGCCCATCAGCTTGGCCACTGCTCCCAAATGGGGCTGGGCAATAGTGGCTGGCTCAATACAAACCCATTCTCTCTCCAGAAAAAGAACGTGAACCATTCACCCACCAAGGTCACAGGCCGGAGGAGCATCTTGATAGACAAAAACATGGCAGTTAGTCAGTGTTTAAAGACCAAGACGGAAATATTCCAATGGTCAGGATGCTCTCGAGAGAGACTCTAATTCACTGCTAGTAACTAGGACTCCCTGGGGCCTCCCACTGAGTCAGTGGGCCTTGTCAACGTCACTGGCTTATAAACACCCTGTTTGCAAGCAAGGACAAGAAGTCAGAGGCAGACTGCAGAAATGCCTCGTCCTCAAGTGTTTTCTTCTAGATACAGGTAAACTCACTGAAGCATCATAAGACCACATGAGAACAAATCTACATGCGTTCACATCAAAGCTCTGTAAAAGCACATCAATCTACCCAGAGCAGGGTACTTTGCTGAAAATCCCTATCACAGAATCGCAAAGAAACCTAGTTCAACCACCCACCCAACGCTCAAAGACAGTCTCTGCCCATAAGAAACTTACATTGTGGTTGAGGGAACCAGACCATCGAGAGGTCTAAACGCCATCGGGATGGGATAAGATCGGCAGCGGGTGAGGAGGAGACCAGTGGAGAGCATCGAACAGTCAGGAAGACCTCCCATGCAAAGAGGGAAGCATCCCTTCTAGACACAGCCTGGACACTGGAGGGCTGGGTTTGAAGTTCATCCATCACTCAAAAATTACATATAAAGGCCAGGTGTGGTAGCTCATGCCTGTAATCCAAGCACTCTGGGAGGCCAAGGCAAGAGGACTGCTTGAACCCAGGAGTACAAGGCCAGCCCAGGAAACATAGCAAGCCCTTGTCTTTACAAAAAACAAACAAAAAATTACCCAGGCATGGTGGCGCACACCTATAGTAACAGCTACGCAGGAAGTTTAGGCAGAAGGATTGCCTGAGCCTCAAGGTCAAGGCTGCGGTGAGTCATGATCGTGCCACTGAATGAACTCCAGGATGGGCAACAGAGTGAGACTCCAACTCAAAAAAAAAAAAAAAGAATCACATATAGAGCTTCCACTCCATCCCAGACACCTGAGGACACAAAGATGGCTCGTTCTCAACTACCTCATGAGCAAAATCCTAGTCTATATTTTGGCTGTATGAACTTGGATAAATTCCTTAACTTCTCTGAATTTCAGGTACAAACCCCCATGTCACATGCTTCCTAAGAAAAAAATGTAAATCAGTCATCCAGTATAATACAGCAGGTGCTCAATAAATGCTTATCTTCACTGCAATTATTTTTAGAAAGGTTCCTCTATGTTCCCTACCTGGTAGACAGAAAACCACTGTCTATGCGAATACAAATGTTAACATTTTGTTAATGTCACTCTCTGATACCTCAGATTCTGGGCACTGGCAGGAAATATTTATACCGAATGTGTCTCACTATACCAAACAGCAGTGCTCCTCCAAAATGTACACCTAAGTGTGACCATAAGATAGAAGTTGGGCTCAGTAGCTCGCGGCTGTAATCCCAACACTTTGGGAGGCCAAGGCAGAAGAAATGCTTGAGTGAGCCCCGGAGTTCAAGACCAGCCTGGGCAATATGGCAAGATCTTGTCTTTACAAAAAAAATTTAAAAATCAGCCAGGGATGGTAGCATGCACCTATAGCCCCAGCTACTAGGGAGGCTGAGATCAAGGCTGCAGTAAGTCATGATCATAGTGTCACTGCACTCCAGCCTAGGTGACAGAGTGAGACACGGATTAAAAAAAAAAAAAAAAAAAACTCAGCCTGTAATCCCGTGCTTTGGGAGGCCGAGGTGAGAGGACTGCCTGAGCCTGCGGGTTCGAGACCCACCTGGGCAACTTGGCGAGCCCTCATCTCTACAATAAATCAAAAAATTAGCCGGGGTGGTAGCGCGCGCCTGTAGTTCCAGCTTCTTGGAAGGCTGAGGCGGAAGGATCGCCGGAGCCCAGCAGGTCGGGGCTGCGGTGGCAGGGAGCGGTCACTGCACTCCAGTCTGGGCGACAGAGTGAGACTCCAGCTCAAAAAACAAAGAAGAGCCCTGTTCCAAGAGTAAGACCCAAATTCCCATGCAGTTTGAATTGTCATTAAGAACCACTGCCCAAATTAGCTTAATCTTGCTACAAGGTGTGGGTCGTTTTTCTCTGCTCACTGATAAATGGTTACTTGGCAGGTTTGAGTTGAATCCATTAGACTACAGAATAAAATGATTGTAAACCACACAACAGACTCCAGGATCTCAGAAGAAAGCGATCCACCACAGGGCACCGGTGCTGGGATCACCAGGTCATAATAAAACCCTACCCTGGGCCTCCCCTTCTCTCACCAGCACACCTTGACATAGGTGAGGCAGCCTTTCCATTTCAGTGGAATATATGGCCCCAGGAAGGGCCCCTCTGGAGTCCCACCTGCATCTCAATCCTGGACCTGTGTCCTTAGGCAAGCTACTCCATCTCTGAACCAGCTTCCTTATCTGTAAGTGGATCTCCTAACAGCATCTACCTCCTGAAGTCTCTGTGAGATTTGTCACAGGAAATGATGAATGAAAAGCCTTTTGGCCCAGGTAGCTCAAGCCTGTAATCCCAATACTCTGGGAGGCAGAGGCAAGAGGACTGCTTGAGCCCAGGGGTTCAAGACCAGCCTGGGCATAAATATTAGCTGGACCTGGTGGCATATGCCTGTAGTTCCAGCTTCTTGGAAGGCTGAGGCAGAAGGATCACCTGAGCCCAGCAAGTCAAAGCTGCAGTAGCCATGCCACTGCACTCCAGCCAGAGAGGGAACAGAGTGAGACACCGACTCAAAAAAAAAAAAAAAAAAAAAGCCCTTTGCATGGGGTCTGGTGCACAGCTATCTGTTGCTTTTATTTCTGCTTTTTGGGATAAACAGCAAAGTACTAGAAAGATGTCGTCTTTACTAATTCTTTCATAAGATTCTCACTGCTAAAAAGGAGGCGATGCCCCAGGTTCTGCTCTGGTTGGAAGCAAACTCATCTGTACTCACCCAACAGGGCACTTCCATGAGGCACGATCACCTGAGCAGCCCTACCCTTCCACTGTCCCTCCTCAGAGAAGGGAAACCAAGACCCAGAAGAGCAAGGGGGCTTGCCGGTGGCAGCCCCACTGGGGACTCTGACCCTTACTTTCACCTTTCTTCACTAACCACATCTAAATGAATGGACCAGCCTGCTTAGATTAATCCTGATTATGTAAGAGAGGAAACTCGGGTAGTTAGAGGGGCAGGGTGGGTAATCACTGTATCAGTTTACACAGTGCTCCGGGAAGCTCACTCAGCTGCTCAGAGCCAAGGGCAGTCCTGGGGACCTTTGACCAGTGCTCAAGTCCAGCGCCAGGGCTGGGAGGGCCCTTGAGTACCAAGGTTCCCGGTCTGCTATGGCCAAGCTCACACTATGGAAAAGATCCTCCCAGCTGCTCACGGGTTCCCTAGCCTCTGAACTGTAGGAAGACAAGACCCAGGGGGCCAAGTTCAACCACAGGACTGGACACAGGGAAGCCCTTGGTGAGTCCTGCCCCCTCTCCCATGCTACACAGTAACTGAAGATCTGGACCCCCGCAGCCCATGGATGTGGCAGGCTCTCTGGTTCCTCGGAAGCTGGGCACTATAGGACACAGATATTTACACAGAGTGTGTCTCATCACACCAAACAGCGGTGATCCTTCAAAATATGCACCTAAGTGTGAGCATTAGAGGGACGGAGTCCTCGTTCTGAGAGTTAGAAGACCTACATTCTGGTCCAGCTCTGCCACCAAAACCCTGAGCAACTCTGCGCCACCACTTGTGGCTTCTATGTTCCTATGCCCTATGTGGGCATCAGCTGTTCACAATGAACAGGCCAGGGAGCCGGGCACCTTGGAAGCCCATGCCTGTCTCCCAAGTCGGGCGTGGCCCTGCCAGCTTCTGCAAGTCCAGCTTTCACACCCTTCGCATAGGCCGCACCTTCTAAAGCATACCCCACCATTAGCCTATTATCCACACAAGAAAGGATTTTTAAAGCTGCCCTGCCAGCCGTCTCTTGCTCATTCCTGCACTTATAATTACATCTGTGATGTGTCTGTGTGTCTGACTCCCATGAAAGGTGAAGAAAAATGTCAAAGAAGGGTAGGGTAGTAATTTCCATGCCCAGTGCCATGCTTCACCAAAACACACACTCAACAAGCGGTCGCCAAGGACTCAGAGACAATGAAATTCCACCCATAGACAGGTATGAAGCAGGTATTTTAAGCCCTCCTCAAATTCTTGCTGTAGGTCTATGTACTTCTATGCAATACACTTGGCCATGGTCGGGGTTCTCCACAGGGTAACAGCTAAGGATGTGAGTCCCATCAGAGCTGGGCTCCATGGTTCATGGAATGCTAGGAGCCGAACTAGGGGTCCTGGGTAAATTACCCACATGTTAAAGAAGCCAGATTTCACAAAAATGCCACTATCCAATTATTTCCATCATGCAGGTTGACTTACACAGCCTCAAGGGAATGTTCTTCTTTCTTAATATACTTTCACCTTTTTTTTGTGTTGAGTTGGAGTCTCACTCTGTCGCCCAGGCTGGAGTGCAGTGGCATGCTCACGGCCACCCCAGAATCAACCTGCTGGGTGCCGACAATCCTTCCACCTCAGCCTTTCAAGTAGCCAGAACTACAGGCATGTGCTACTACGCCCAGCTAACTTTTGATTTTTTATTGTAAAGAGGTCTCGCCAAATTGCCTGAGCTGGTCTCGAACCCACAGCCTCAGGTAATCCACCCGACTTTGCCTCCCGAAGTGCTAGGATGACAGACTGAGCCACCGAGCCCGGCCCATTCACCTTTCATATCAGACAACAATAACAAGACACCAGAAACACCAGGCTTGCTGTTCAAAGGTCTCAGGGAAAGACACTAGAGGAAACAAACAGAAGACTCAACCTTCTGCCTCCAGGACCCACTTGCCAAATTTAAGCTAGACAATAAGTATTTCCTAAGGGGGTCACCCTGTCACCCGGACTGGAGCACAGTAGTACAATCACAGTTGACGGCAGCCTTGACTTCCTGGGCTCAAGCGATCCTTCTGCCTCAGCCTCTTGAGTAGCTTCTTGAGTGGGACTATAGGCATGCTCCACCATGGCTGGCTAATTTTTTGTAGAGATGAGGTCTTGCTGTTTTCCGGGATGGTCTCAAACTCCTGGGCTCAAACCCTCCCACCTCTGCCTCAAAGTGCTAGGATGACAGGAGTGAGCCACCACACCTGGCCGGGAGAGTCATTTTTAAGTGTTCCTGGACGCCAAAGGGAATGACAAGAACCCTCAATCATGGGTAAGATTTTACGGCCAACTAAAAGTGGCGACAAAGGGCTCAGGGGTACAAGTTAAATCAAAGCCATCTGACAAGATTTTCAGGAATGAGAGGAGGAGACTGGGACCAGGTTGAGTCCTCAGACCCATAAAAACTACAGGATCATTCTGCTAGAAAGTTCTACCCACTACCTAACTGTCAGCATGCCGCTGGAGGCTGCTGGACATGAGGAAGCGGGTGTCATCCTCTCCTTCCAGGAGTTTACAGTCTAGCAGGGTAGAGAACAAGTAACCCCAAAATCCTACAAATGAAAAATGCCAAACTCTGGATGTTGTGAAGCAAAAGCAGAAGGTGCTCTGAGGTCCAATGCAGGGAACCTAACTGAGCTGTGGGAGGGGTCCTGGAAGTGATTGCTGAATGCTGAGGGACGTCAGGCCGGTGACGCATAGGAGAGAGGAGCTAGGAACACAGGCAGTGGCAGGTGGGATGTGGTCAGGGGCCCTGAGGAGGCTGGTGTCACCTGCAGCCTGCTGAATACCAGATGAACCTGGGACGAGGCATGGGACACAGAGCCCACACTGAGCCCTGAACACTGGGGCACAGGGAGGCTCATCTTGGCGTCAACACTGTGTTTGTTTGGTCCTGCCTCGGATTCAGGAACGGAGGAGGAGAGAGGGAGGGAAGAAATGAAATGAATGAAACAGGAGAACGTTTCTCACTGTGAAATCTATGCAAAGCCCAAACCACTGTGTGGGGGAGATAGGGCAGGAGCCTCCCCAGCTGCCCACCCTGCCGTCCCCATAGCTTCTCCCCTGGAATGAGTGTGCCTTCTGGGCTTACCCCATCTGTACTGCTGCCAGCCCTGGGTGACCTCAGCCATGCCAGATGACCTCTGGATGACTCAGCTTCCTGGTAGTGAACTTGTGAAAGGCCCCGGCAGGAAGAAGTCAGAGAGCTATAAACAGGGCCTTCCAGAAGCATCTGCCACACTTCTCCCCTGGATTCCAGGGCGGGGCTATGGCCATTCAGCATTTCTGGAATTGTCCCAGATGATCGGTTTGCGGTCTTGAAGGGCTGTCATTGAAGGTTTCGAGTGGATTAAATAAACGGTCATTTCTAGGCAGGCACTTTGGAATGCAGTGACAAGCAGGGGCCCCAAATGGCATATGGGTAGCTGGCCGCTCCCACTGCCTCTCAGGCCCCTGGCAGCATTCCACGGCAGTGTCTTCCTAGCTTCCTCTTCAAAGCAAAAGTGCTTGTGAGTCTGTATTTTACAACCCAAGTCAACAGGGAACCAAAAGTTATACTGCTCCGTGGAAATAAGGAGTGGAAATTTTAGAACTGGAAACTTCCCAAGAGAACCATTTAGTTCTAGTTCAATCTTGCCATTTTACAGAGGAAGAAACCGAGACTCAGACGGGTTCCATGTTCTTCCTAGGGGTGCTCAATTGGTGGGCCCCTGGTCACCTCGGGTTAATTACAAATCACCCTAAAATGCAAATGTGACATGTGTGTTTATATAGAAGATCTGCTTTTACCATGCTTCTACTTTTGATCCCTGCCCTCCAGCCAAGCACCACCACGAATGGCCGCTTCTGGGTTGACAAATAAATACTCCCATTTCTCCCAGTTCCTTAAACTCTGGCTGCTCAGAGGAGAAGATCAGAAATCTGTTTTCAATTTAAAGCAGCTTCTGGTCGAAGCCCAGCTTTGTAGTCACTTTGGCTTGTTAGGGTCTGACAGGGAACTTCAGAAACTTTCTCATGATTAGATTGTCAGAAAATGTAAAAGATCCTTGGAAGAGACGCTCAAGGGAAGTTGAAAACAAGCATTCTTACCCAAGGTCAGGCAAAGCGTCACCAGCCAGCCCACTCTCAGGGAACAGTGCTCATGCCAAGGGTGAGTGAAACTTGCTACCAGCTCAAGTTGTGCTCATGTGTACCCCATAATGGTGCACTGCAGTTTCAACTCCTTCTCTATCTCCTTCTGAAACTTGATTTTTTGGGGGGAAAACAAATAAGAGTTCATGCCAATAACAAATAACAAATAAATAAGACTTCATGCCAACTTGTAAATATATTCTTTATTGTCATTTTTTCATTTTTACAATTAAAGGTTATCTCTGAGCTGATATTCTTCCCTCCCGCCCCCCACGAGTTGGAGTCCCCTATTGCCCAGGCTGGAGTACAGTGACAGTGGCACAATCACAGCTCACTGCAGCCTCAACTTCCTGGGGTTAGGTGATCCTTCTGCCCCAGCCACTGGAGTAGCTGGGACTACCATGCCCAGCTAATTTTTAAGTTGTTTTGTAGAGACAAAGTCTCACTATGTTTGCCCAGGTTGGTCTCAAACTCCTGGGCTCAGGTGATCCTCCTGCCTCAGCTTCCCAAAGTGCTGGGATTACAGGCAAAAGCCACCGCATCCAGGCTGAGCTGATATTTTTGAAGTTTTAATAGCTACATATACACCTTCAGTAATTTTCTAAGTAAGTTAATTTAACACTTCACCTTCTAGGCCTGAATAAAAGTTGCCTGAGACGCCAACATTCAAGAGAAAAAAAAAAAGATTAAGCACAATTCCATTAGCAAAGCAATCTCCAATCTCATATATACTTAAGGTTTTTAACCCTGTCACAGACAACCCTTCACCCTCCATGGGGCATTTTCTATGGCTCCAGTTCAATCAAGCCAAAGCTTTACTTCTATCCTGACCATGTCTTCTGGGTAAACAGCTCGGCATTGTCTAAGGACACTGAAAAACGCCCATACATGTGTTCCTTCAAAACACCCAGCCAACTGATTTCCTAACAAAGACCTCCTGTGCCGGGGAATTCGCAGACACAGAAATAAAGAGGTGGCATTGGGGTTAGTGAGTTCATGCCCTAGTCACTGCACTAGGCTCCTGGAGAAACAGGACTCGGTTTCCAGAAGCTGCAAGATCCTGGGGCTTCTGTTTACACCCTGGACTATCACAGGCACACAGAAAAGTCCCCAAGCTCTGGTGTGAAGCCCCCAACCAAGCCCAGCTGACTGAGCCCTGGCAGTTACAGAAAGCCCCGCCTCTGAGAAGGGAAGGCAAAAAGAAAAAGAGAGGACGGGAAAAATGATCTAGTGACCTTTGAAAAGTGTCAAGGAAAGACACACAGACCTGAGTCTCCAGAGGAAGCCCCTATGCTGCGAGGCTCCAGGTCAATCCCCGACCTTTAGAAGGCACAGCTGTCACCTGTGTCACCACAGTCAAGTCTGTCTTCATCCTCCAAGTTATAACCTGGGGCAGGGAAGGTCACTCAGACAAACCCTAAAGCTGCATTCAGCACATGGCCATGTTTAATTTTTAGCCGCTTATCTGGCCGTTGCTTCACTGACCACTGTGACTACCCATTAGTTATGAACCAGTGATGAGTAGAAATGCCTTTGATGTAACCTTGGATGCCCTCTTCCTCCTTTTGTTCCCACCCTTCTCAGGTCTTTAGCTCTGCAGTGAACGTTCCCACCCAAGAGGAGGCTGGGCTTCCCTGAAAGCCACCAGGCAGTGAACAGGGAATTAAACTTCCAGAAGCAGGAGGGAAAGAGCTGCCGAGGAAGGTCCTGCCCGGAAGGAAGTCCAGAGCTAGGTGATCTCAAACCATGGAACTTTCTCGGCCAAGTTTAAGGCTCAGAGCAGAACCCCAAATCAGAGTGTCTGTGGATGACCAGGCACCTCAGGAACAGGCCGTGACATTCTCGGGGACAGAAAGAAATGTACAGCTTTGATGTGACATCCAAGTCAAGATAGAGATGCTGAAATATTACTTCCTCAGGGAGCCCTACCTAAACCCTCTCCGTGAGATTCAGGGTCCATGGAGACAGTTCATCATCCTTAGAGGAATGATTCCTTGGACATCTGTCCTCCTGGCCAGATGAGAACTCACATGGGGAGAGATCTGGCTTGAGTCAGCCAGCCTGCACCCCTTGTGCCCAGCACACATGGTCATATCATAGGTCCCATCCCTTCAATACAGTCATGTGTCTCTTAATGACAGGGACATCTTCTGGAAAATGCTCCATTAGGCAATTTCATCATTATGTAGACAGGATGGTGTGTACTTACAAAAGCCTAGATGGTATACCTACGATATACCTAGGTGACATGGTCTAACCTGCTGCTCCTAGACTACAAATCTATACAGTATGTAATTGCACTGCAAGCAGTTATAACACAATGGATATGTTTAGTGTGTACCTAAACATATCTAAACATAGAAAAAGTACAGTTAAAATAAAAAAGATAAAAGAGGCCAGGAGCAAGGGCTCACATCTGTAATGCCGGCACTTTGGGAAGTCAAGGCGGGAGGATTGCTTGAGCCCAGAAATTCAAAACCAGCCTAGGCAACATAGTGAAAGCTTATTGCTACAAAAAAAATAAACATAAATTTAAAAATGAGCAGGGCGTGGTGGCATATACCTGTAGTCCTAACTAGTCAGGAAGCTGAGATAGAACGATCACCTGGGTCCAGGAGGTAAAGGTTGCAGTGAACTGGAATCCATGACACTGCACTCCAGCCTGGAGACAGTGAGACCTCTGACTCAAAAAACAAGAAAAAAACGGCACACCCATATAGGACCCTTACCATGAAAGAAAGAGCTTGCAGGACTGGAGGTTGCTTTGTGAGTCAATGAGAGAGTGGTAAGTAAACGTGAAGCCTAGGACATGACTGTCCACTTCTGTGAACTATAAACACTTGTGCCTGTAGGCTATGGCAAGTTTTTAAATAAATTGTTTTCTTTCTTCAATAATAAATTAGCCTTAGCAGGCCGGGCGTGGTGGCTCACGCCTATAATCCCAGTACTTTGGGAGGCCGAGGTGAGAGAATTACCTGAGCTCACAGGTTCGAGACCAGCCTGGGCAACTTGGCAAGACTTCATCTCTACCATAAACCAAAAAATTAGCAGAACATGGTGGCGCATGCCTATAATTCCAGCTACTCGGAAGGCTGAGGTGAAAGGATCACCTGAGCCCAGCAGGTTGAGACTGGTGGCCGTGAGCGCGCCACTGTACTCTAGCCTGGGTGACAGAGTGAGATTCCAACTCAATAAAATAAAATAATAAGCCTTAGCTTACTGTACCTTTTTTTCTTTATAAACTGATGAATTTGTTGACTTTTGTTTTCTTTTGTAATAACACAACTTAGAACACAAATACATTGTAAAGTTGGGCAAAAATATTTTCTTTATATCCTTATTCTATGAGTTTTTTCTACTTTTAAACTTTTCTTTTTAACCTTTTTAAAACTTTTGTGTTAAACACACACATGAGCCTCGGTCTAACCGGGGTCAGACCACCAATGTCACCATCTTCCTCCTCTCCACATCTTGTCCCACTGGAAGGTCTTCAGGGGCAGTAACAGGCATGGAACTGCCATCTCCTGTGACAACAAAGCCTTCTTCTGGATACCTCCCCAAGGCCCTGCCCAAGGCTATTTTACAGTTAACGTTTTAAAAATAATAAGTAGAGGTACACTTAAAAGTAGCAATAAATAGTATAATAAACATATAAATACACAAATAATAGTAATAGTAAACACATAATAAACAGTAACGGTCATTTACATCACAATCAAGTATTATGATCTGTACATGATTGTATGTGCTAGACTTTTCTACGACTGGCAACGCAGTAGGTTTGGCCACACCAGCATTACCGCACACACGAGTGATGTGTTACGTTTTGACGTCACCAGGTGACAGGAATTTTTCAGCTCCATCATACTCTATGGGACCACCATTACATGGGGTCTGTCGTTGACTGAAATGTCATTAAGCAGCACACAACTGTAATTTAGTCATTCAGTAAGGCCAAGGGATGACATCACCCTTTTGCAAAAGCCTTTTGAATCTTCCTAGGTAGACACATTACTAGAAATCAGGCTAACACAAGCCAACATTCAGTCATTGAACCCCAGAGGCCGTGACTAAGGAAAGCAACTGTCTTGATCCCTCAGTTAAAGACACACCCTGGGGTCACCCCTTTCACCCACATACAAATACACACACACACACCCGCAGCATCTTCTCTCCTTTGCAAAGCCTCCCCCACCTCTCTGGTCTGACTCCTTAGATCTAATCATTAGCCGGGGGCCACCTAGGAACTTTAATCTGGGCTCCCGACAGCCCTGGCACACCCACAGTCCACATCAGGGCAGAGAAAACAGGGTAGGGAGCATCCTGTGTCCAGGTCATCCCGTGAGTCAGAGGCAATGCCAGCAAGTCTCTGCTGCCCGGTGAGCCTGGCTGGCCAGCTTCCTGCAAGCTGCAATCCCCACCCTCCAACACCAGGCCCCGGCCAGGGCGAGGTGCCTGCAAAACCTTCAACGTGGGTGCTGTGGGGTCCTCGAGACAGAGGCAGCTGTGTGTTACCTCCCTCTCCTCTTAAGCAAGCGAGAAAAAACAGAAAACAGAGATGGAAAAGGCCAAGGCGGGAAAAGTCCAAGTGTTGGCAAACACACACAGTCATGCTTCGGGGTGATTAGTCACCTTCCTGCTTCTGGGGGATTCTCCCCACCACAATGTCCCCAGACTCATCTGCCTGGTGTTCAAGGGACAGGGACAGACTCTTGAGGAAAATAAGAGTGAGGATGCAGAAGGTATACCCCCTCCCCGGAGCAGGGCGGCCTGTGCTGTACACAGGCGACTGTCATGTCCTTTCTCCATTACCAAGTGAAGCTGTATGTCTGAGCATGCTCAGAGCAGCCCCCGTGTTTCCTCATCAGCCAGCCAAAGAGGCGGCGGCAGACGGCCACCCCGTCTTGGTTCAACAGATGGGAGACACAGTAAGGAGAGAGGTTAAGTGCCCAAGGCCACGCAGCTGTGATGAGTTCTATGGTCATGCTGGAATGAGAGCCTGGATTTTCCATTCCAGCAAGCTAACCTTACCCCTCCAAGGGTGTGATAAGTAAGTACCAATGACTCTGCACCTGCATTTCAAAACAGTGCTCCCTGCAAACCTGGCTGTCTCTTCTCACTTGATACAGTAAATGGACCTGCAAGGGAGGCAGGCTGGGCACCGTTACCCTTCCCTATCACGGAGGAGAAAACTGCAGTCCTAGTGGACCAAGGAACTTTCTGATGGAGTGCTTTTCCCAATAGGTGGCTTTTATACTGTGATCTGGAAAGGAATCCTCAGACCAGTCTAAATTCAAAGCACTATATTGAGTGCAGCTTCACCTCCCTGCTGAAATGAGAAAGTGCACCAGCGGCTGCAATTTGTTCTGGAGCAAGAAGCCAGCCAGAGCCAAAAATATCCTGTGGCAATAACCATTTGTCATCAATCCCTTTCCCTCGGTACTGGAGTATTTGCCTGAAGAACTCCTAACCATACATCAGAGCCCTACATCCTGGGCCACACTGTCAGGGTGCTGTAATATCCTAGAGTCACCCCCTCAACTAGAGTTCATCCCTCCTAAGAACGCAGCTGGGACCCATGATCAACCCCAGCCCTTTCTTATCTCCCAGAACCCAGCTCAAGAGCTCCATTACCTCTGAGACAGCACCCAGCACCCACCTGCTTGCTCTGGCCTGTTACCCTCCTTACTCCTCCCACTCTAGCTCTGCAGCAAGAAAAGGCCCGAATTCCAGGATATGTAATTTTTCTGATGCTCAGTTTTCTCAAATATGAAATGAGAAAACACACGTGAAGATGAGATGCTTTTCTCATCTTCAAAAGACATGTGAGAGAGCCAGGCTTGGTGACTCATGCCTGCAATTCCAGCACTTTGAGAGGCCAAAGCGAGAGGACTGCCTGAGCCCAGGGTTCAAGACCAGTCTGGGCAACTTGGTAAAACCTTGTCTCTACAATAAATCAAAAAATTAGCTGGACGTGGTGGAGGCGCCTGTTATTCCAGCTACTTGGAAGGCTGAGACAGAAGCATCGCCTAAGCCCAGCAGGTCAAGGCTGTGGTGGCCATGAGCATGCCACAGCTCTCCAGTCTGGGCGACAGGGTGAGACTCTGACTCAAAAAAAAAAAAAGACATGTAATTT
The DNA here is from genome assembly GCA_027257055.1 of Cephalopachus bancanus. NCBI lineage: Eukaryota > Metazoa > Chordata > Mammalia > Primates > Tarsiidae > Cephalopachus > Cephalopachus bancanus. The sequence continues at coordinate 1,118,276 of JAPVLO010000120.1, read as the reverse complement.
GGTCATTATTGGATCAAATGACCAAATAAAAATTAAAACAGTACGAAAATACTGCAATGTACGATTCCAAGAGTTATATACAAATATTGTCAGGCATTCACATACTAATACTTTTAGAAATAATAATAGAAGCTGATATTAACTGAGTGTGTTGACATGTACCTGGGACTATTTTTAACACTTTAGGTGTAGCATCTCAATTAATTCTCATGGTAACACTCTTGAGGTGAATACTGTTATTAGTTTCATTTTATAGATGATGAAAATAAGGTTTGGGGAACTTGACCAGGTGCCAATTCAGGCAGTGTGGCCCTGAGCCTGTGGTGTTAACTTGAACAGCATACTGCTTCTGATACTCCGCATGTCAAGGTTTACAAAAGCCATTCACAAATGTGATCTCACCTAAGCTTCCAGCGCCCCTGTCAAAAAGGTAAAGTAGATGATATTAGTCCATTTTCATGAGGAGAAAACCAATCCAGAGAAATGATTGGCCCAAGGTTTCCAAGCTGGTTCATGGCAGGACCAGGACTTAAAATCATAGGTTCCTCCCAGTTTGATGGTCCTTCCAGGGGTCTCCACACTAATGTAAGTCCTATATGGACACACCCCTTCTGAGCTCCCGCCCACAGTAGCATTTCAAATAAACCCCTTTTGGTCATCCTAAGGGAAAAAAGCTGTCAGCACAATAAGAGCTGGGGTCAGGAACTTTCACCAGCAATGGACACCACAGACCGTGTGGCCAGCCAGGCCTCAGGGTCCCAGAGCTTTCTGAGTCTCCTGCTAGATGTATCTGATGGACCCAGAGGTGCTGTGGCCCAGGGGATGTCCCTGCAGTGACACAAAGCTTCAGTCCCTTAACTTGACCCGCACGACCAGACGTTTCCTAGACTTGTTATGCAACTCTTGTTTCAAGTAAGCTGCTGCTGGGATTTCTCCCTGTTTCAACATATTTTGTTTTCTCTTCAGAGAGAAAGCACAAATGTGAAACCATAACACCTCACAGTGACCTTCTGGACTGTCTGGAGTTAGTTGTAGGGTGGAGGATGTTTTCAAAGGTGTCTTGTATGAGCCGAGCTGAGCTTCCAGAATGACTCACAACCACAGGAGTGAGGAAGAGAATGGAGGGGGTGTGCTTGGTAAAATTGAGGGTCACAGACTACTGCAGCAGAAAGAACTGATTCAAGAGTACCTGGCAAAGAAGCCAGGATGACATGCCCCTGTCAGCTCCAGACCTGCAACTGCAAGATGGCAGCAGTTTAGCAAGTCTAGGGTCCAGACAACCTTGACCTCGTTCTTTTAGCTCATGTGAAAGTATATATCAAAATAAGCAGTTCTTCTTTTCCAGGGGAGCCAGTGCTGGCGCCTAAGCTCAGGGTCTAATTATAGGGGCCAGGCATTCTTATTTCTGTAGCCCAGTGTCTAGCACAGTGCCTGGGCAAAGAGGGCAATCAGGAAATGTGGAATAAATGAGTATCCAGATGAAGAAAAAGCTTCATGGGGTGCCACTGCTGCTTGCTGGGTTCTATTAAAAAAAAAAAAAAAGGACAAACAAGAGCCAAAAAAGTCTTTCTTGTAGCCAAGATATGCTATGAATTCAAAAACAATGCAAAACAAAACAAAATTTAAAACTAGCATTTGTTTAATAGCAGGATTTTTTTGGTCAGGCATGGTGACTCATGCCTGCAATCCCAGCACTTAGGGAGGCCAAGGCGGGAGGATCACTTGAGTCCAAGAGTTCAAAACCAACCAGGCAACATAGTAAGACTCTGTCTCCTCAAAAAATTGGGAAAATAAAATGAGCCAGATGTGTGGTGGTGTGCACTTGTAGTCCCAGCTACTCAGGAGGCTAAGATGGGAGGATCATCTGAGCCCAGGAGGTCAAGGTTATGGTGAGCCACGATTGTGCCACTGTACTCCAGCCTGGGCAACTAAGTGAAGCCCTAACTCTAAAAAAAAAAAAAATTCCCATCTCTTTAAAACAGCCTTGGCTTCCGTCATTCAACCAATAGCCACAGACTAACTCTGAGTGTCACACTATGGGGGAGGACAAGACGGGAACACTGGAGAGGGAAAAAGTCTCAGTCTCTGTACGCACCACACCAAGAAGGCAGGTTTTACTTGGAAGGCATCAGAACCGTTAATGGAGTTCCAGGTGGGGGGATACCTGCTGCGAACTGCAAAATGGCAGCGCCCCTCAGCCCCGAGCAGGCTTGCTGCACTGTGCAGAATGACTGGGTTTTCCACCCCTATCAGCTTGCCTCACCTCTCCCACAGGATCCCAGTTTGATAATAAACACCGTGACCCAGCACCTGCACAGAGCTCTATACGTTTAAAACTGTGCCCTGCAAGCCTTTCTCCTCTTACAGATACACTAAGTGGACCTTCAAGGGAAGCAGGACAGGCACCATGACCCTTCCCTATTTCAGATGAGAAAACTGCACCCCACCAGGAAGCCAGAGGGTTCAGAGGCCAGAGTGAGCAGAACCAGCTATGAATGAATGATTTGCAGAATGAACTGCGGTAGTTGATCCACCAGACACTTACTGAGCACCTACTGTGTGACCGGGTGCTATTTCTGGCCATGAGAATACACCAGAAAACAAAAGAGCAAAAACCCCTGCCTAAAATTAATGAGGGGAGACCATCAATAATTCAAATAATATTACAAATGAAGTATATAAACAATATAAATAAGTAAATGATAGTGTGTTGGAAGGTTAACAAATGCTGTGGTGAAAAACAAAATAAGGCAGAGTAGGGATGGAAGGGAAGGGAATCTTCACTTTCAACTCAGGCCGTCAGGGACCTCAAGGCAAAGGAGACAAGTCCAAGACCCCTGAACCAAGGCAGAAGTGGCCACGGGAGGGAGAGATGGAAACAAACTCAAGACGTATTCAAGAAGCAAAGCGGACAGGCCTTGCATGTACATGGGCCAGGAGCTGGAGAAATGGTGAAGAGGATTCCCCAGGGTGCTGAAGGAAGGACCCAGCAGAAGGGCAGGCCCGAGGGGAGGCCAGGACACCCATTCTGGACATGCCAAGTCTGAGAAGGCCATGAGGCAACTGGAGATACAGATCCCTTGAGAGCCTGGACCCCAGATAGCCATCTGGGAGCTATCAGGACCCAGGTGGAAACTGAGACACGCCTGCTGAGGAGAAATGGGAGGGGGGAGGGTAGAATTCCTGAGGAGGAGCCAGGCCCGAAGAGGGAAACTGAGGACTGTGCAACTGAGAGGTGCCCTTGGCAGGGACAGAGGCAGCAGGTAAGCTAGGAACACAATGACTGACTAGCAAAAAAGCCAGGCAGCAGGGATGGCAGGTGAGGCGGTAGAGACCAATGTCAACAGTCCTTTCCTAATATATTTTAAAAAGGAAAAAAGGGCAACAGAGTCTGTTGGCAGGTGGAACTTCAGGGCACATGGCATTGAGGTAAGAAGTCTGGGTTTATTTAAGACAGGAAGGGCTTGGACCTATAGACATGCTTTTGAGTAGGACCCAATGGAGGGGAGGAGGCTGACGATCCTGGAACTGGATCACTCAAGAGTGAGGGGGCAAAAATATCTACCACCATCACTGTTTATTCAGAACTCAGGCACAAGGCACTCCAGCAAGTGCCTTATATATGCTGTTTCACTTCATGCTTTCAACTCCCTATAAAATAGACCTTGGTATGGAGACACTTGTAGGGTTTACAGGGGTCAGGTAACGTGCGCAGGTGTAGGGCCAGGATTCAAATTCAGAGTACTTGCATGGTTCCTACACATCACCCTTTTCTGCAACCACTGACTCACCTTGGAGGAATGAAGGACACTTGTTATATTATGGTGACAGGGGCTGTCTCAGCCCATTTAATGCTGCTGTAAAGGAATACCTGGGGCTGGATAACTTATTTTTAAAAAGAGGGTTATTTGGCTCACGGTTCTGCAGGCTGTACAAGTATGGTGCCAGCATCTGCTCCTGGTGAGGGCTTCAGGAAGTTTCCACTCATGATGGGAGGGGAAGGGGATACAGATATCACGTGGCAAGAAAGGGGAGCTCTTGTTTGAACAACCGGCTCTTGTTTGAACTAAGAGAGCAAGAACTCATTCATTACTGTGAGGACAGCACCAAGCCATTCATGCGGGGATCCGCCCCTATGATATAACAGGTCCCACCACCAACACTGGGGGGGTCACACGTCGACTTGAGTTTTGGAAGGGTCAAATACCCAAACTGCAACAGGGGCTGCAAAGCAAGAGAGTTTGAAAGGACAGTGATAGGAAGATGGGTTTGACTGGGGTCCTGGTTACTCTGTGAACTAAGAAGCAAGATGCCATGCTGAGGTTAAAAATATAGGAGGCTGGACACAGTGACTCACACCTGTAATCCCGGCACTTTGAGAGGCTGAGGTGGGAGGATTGCTTGAGTCCAGGAGTTCAAGACCAGGCTAGGCAACACAGCAAGAGCTCATCTCTATAAAAAATTTTTTTAAAAATCAGCCAGGTGTGGTGGCATGCACCTGTAGTGCCAGTTGTTCAGAGGCTGATGTGGAAGAATTGTCCACGCCTAAGAGATCGAGGTTGTGGTGAGCTATGATCAGACCCCTGCACTCAAGCCTGGATGACACAGTGAGACTGAATCAAAAATAAAAATAAGTAAAGGAAGAATGGGAGGGCCATTGTGGAGTATGCGGACAGCTGCCCAGAACACATGGAAGGCCAGACCACAGCGCTGAGAGCCTGCAAATCTAGGGATAACACACCCGCAGGACACCAATGGAGGCAGTTATGCCTTTCCATTTCTCCTGAAGGGCTTGGTTACCCAAGGAACAGATACGCTCAGGACTGGGAAAGGGCAGGCCAGGTTTAGAAGAACTAAAGGCAGAGAGATTGAGGGCCCAAGAGCAGCTGCAATGATTGACCATGGGGTTCAAGTTAGGAATTTTAAGATTTCAGAGGTGGACAGGCTCTAAGTTAGGTCAGGGTCCAGTAAAGACCAAGGCCATTGATCTCAGTGGCATGAAGGATAGAGAGATTTGGATGAGAGTCGGATGATAACTGAGAGGGGCCATCTTAAGAGTGATGATGGGATCCGTGGTGGGGTCGCAGCCTGTCTGTTAGATGCCAAAGTCCCCAGAAAATAAGGGAAAGAGCCCACAATCATGGTGACGATGATGATAAAGATGAGAGCTGACACAAAGTGAGCACTCACTGTACTGTGTGTGTATCAGGCACTATGCTAAGTGTGTTTCAGAGCTTAACCTTCACAACCACCCCAGGAGATCAGTACCATCTTTTCCCCCTTTTACAGATGGGGAAATTGGGCGCTGAGAGGTTAAGAAACTTACACCAGGTCACACCTAAGTGGGGGAAAGGCAACCAACCCCCTAAAGTCAGAAGGGGGTTAAGAGCCCAAGACACTAAAACAGTCAACCTCAAGGGCCCATGCTCCTAACCATTAGGAAGAAGGGCTGGATTTCTTCTAGAACAGGGGAGCTGGAAGAACATTCGGTGAAGACAGGAAGATGCAAGGCAGCCTGTTAACAAGAAACTTCCATAGAGCCCAGTGAAGGGAAGAAGGAGCGAAGCAACGGACAGTTGGATCAGAAAAGAGAAAGTAAGAAGAAAATTAGTATCCCCATTTTACAGACAAGGACACAAAAACTCAGAGATGCTAAGTGTCCTGCCCAAACCATTGAGCCAAAGACTGGAATTTGAATTGCCCCAAGACAGTTCTCTAAGCTGAGAGATCCAGTTCAGTAGAAGCTCGAGGGAAGGTTTACAGTTCAGAAAAGGGGGAAAGACTGGACACTTCCCTTCTATGACAAGTATCAGCTGCAAACACCCAAGCTGGGTAGCACTCAAATTGGGCAAAGGGGAGCAGGCTCTGGGCAAAACCATCCCTTCTGAAGTGGTCCAGCCAACATCATGAATCCAGGGTGTGTCTGTGGCTAACACTGATGAGGCCTGACAGCTGGTGTTTTGGACTACACACAAGCAAACAGAAACACAAATGTCTTGAGAAGGAAAGGTTCAGTACTAGTGGAGATAGGAAAAGAGCCAGAAAGCGGCAACCAACCCCCTAAAGTCAGAAGGGGGTTAAGAGCCCAAGACACTAAAACAGAAAACGTGGGACGGAAGCCCCGAGATCGGGTCCCTGCTCCAAAAACCAGATGGGACAAAAGCCCTCTTCGATGAGATGGCCAAAGGCAGCAAAAACGTGCCGACATGGAAACCAGGCAAAGGTCTGAGAAGCACGTTCCTCCCTTCCAGGTGGCACACACGTCCCCAACCCCCACATACACACCCCAGTGTGACCTAAGCAATGCAGCTGATTAAATCCCCCACTCAGCCCCAAATGCCTCTCCCTTCTAAAAAGCTGAAGCCCCCCCTTTCCTGCTCACCACCCCTCCTGGCGCCATGGCCCGCCCCTCCCCCCACACCAGGGCAGAGCAAAATGTTTAAGGTCCCTGAGCCCTCCTCAGGGCAGGTCTGAGGGGTACAGGTCATAGCTGTGGGTATCAGCATGCAGCCTCGTGGTATATAAAACAAAGAACAGACTGCAGGTCAAGAATGCTCTTTTTTCTTTCTTTCTTTCTTTTAACTACAGGGCATGGAGGCCAAGGCAGGAGGATTGCTTGAGTCAGGAGTTCAACACCAGCCTGAACAACATTGTAAGACCTTCCCTCCACAAAAGAGCCAGTTAGCCGGGCATGGGAGCACGTGCCTGTAGGCCCAGCTACCTGGGAGGCGGAAGGATCTCCTGAGCCCAGGAGGTGGAGGCTGCAGTAAGCTGGGATTGTGCCACTGCACTCCAGACTGGGCAACAGAGTGAAACCCTGATTCAAAAAGAAAAAAGAATGCCCCTCTTTGGCCTTCCCCTCCAAATTCGCCTTTCAAAAAAGCACTTCTCAATGAAGAAAGATAGAAAAGAAGGAATCAGGGACGTGAAGGAGAGAAGATGGGAAGGGAGAGAGAAAAATCACTATAATTTTGCTCTAGGAACTAGAGCAATTTGGGATTTCACGCCCTTTTGAAGCTGAATGGCATCAGTGCGCTGCACTTTGAAAAGCACTGAAGTGGGTGGGAGGGAACTCCTACAGCTGCCTGCACGTCCCCCACCCCCCAGCACTCTTCCCACCAGCCAGCCGGTTGCCAGGAAGAGAGAACCAGAAGTCGGGAAACGCTGGGTCGCCCTGCCCTGACACCTGGTTGGCTGGGTCCTGCCTTGAGCTAGGCAAGGCTGGTAGGTCACAACCATCAGGTCAGCTGGAAGAGGCCTGAGGCTCAGCTCCCCTGGCCCAGGAGCGAATGCTCGGTGGTGCCCCAGGCTGGGAAGGAGGGCTCACCCTAGGAGAGCAACAGGAAGGGTCTCCCTGACAAGCAGAGTCAAAGAAGGGCCCTGAAAGGGTCAGCGGAAGTCCTGGCTTCAAATCTTTCCTGTTTCCTTGCCTTCACCACAGTGGATTCAGCATGGTCTACAAATGGCGTGCCTAATCCGGTTGGAATTTCCTCCTCCACCCACCTGGCATGGTCCCCGCGGTCTTGAGTGCTCCTGACAAGACCAGGGGTTCTCATACCCGCCCTCCCTTTGCCACTTTGGAACACCAGGTAGAGGCCTAAGGAAGACCTGCAGCCCAGCCTGGGCTGGAAAGGGGCAAGTCACCGCCACCATTGGTCCACAGCCCTGCAGAAACCCGATGTCCCCTCCGTTGGTATCCCTTTGCTGCTCACTATATTTGTGGGGGCAGCCAAAGCTCCCAGCAGCCTGGCCCTTTATGGATGAGTGAGCACTCACATCCCACCACGGGAGGACCAAGGGACAGGATGACACAGGAGGGAGCAGGAACACAGCCAGAGGTCTCCCCAAAGAACCATGTGGTAATCTCAGTGTTGCCTGCTGGAGCTCCAGAGACATTAAGGGGTATCAGGCTCGGCGGTTTTGATACCTTTTTTGACCATAACCCCCAGCCAGAAGTGCATTTTACACTGCCACCTGAGGAACACATACACAACCCAACAGAATTTCTTTTATTTGTTTATTTATTTATTTTTAAAGATGCGGGGTACAATTCAGCATTAGGTATACAAGTGGTCAGCATACAAGCAAAGTTTGGGCCTCCCTTTGATCCTCACTTTGGCTGGTTTGTGATCAGGTACCCCCATTGACGGTGCCACTCCCACCACGGTAGTATCTCGCTACTGCCAATCCCTTTCTTAAAGTATTATGGTAATTGTTCAGGGTCCGCGTATGCTTGAGAACGTGGTACTCTGTTCTTTGTTTCTGTGATAGATCACTGAGTATGATAGACTCTAAATCCATCCAAGTTGCGATGAAGCCCACATGCCAAACAGAATTTCAACAAGCAACATTTCTCCTGTGCATGCCGTCCACACTCATATTTTGTACTTTCACCAATATCTTATTTTTTTAAATGCAGTCTGATCATAGATCATGACCCACAGTTTGAAAAACGCATAGTCATTAAAGGGACACTGGGTGGGGCGAGACCTCATGAATAAGCAAATTTAATATGATAATTATAAGCATCAGGGAGACTGATTCTCAGCACTTAGGAGCCCAAAACAGGCAGCACCAAGCTCAGGGTGGAAAGTGACCAGTACCTGGTTCCTCGGCCCACACTGCCTAGGACAGAAAAGTTGCAAAAACCTTGTCATTGACCATGACAAGATCAAAGTTAAAAATGTGTGCCTTTCAAAATTAAAAAAACAAAAACAAAAAGAAACCACCTTTTTTTCAAGATACGATTTACAATGATTTGGTTTCAGTTATAAAAATATTCTGAAATTTCAAGTAGCATAAAAGAGGACACTGGGTGTTCTGTGTTCAGACAAATGGAATATGGGTCAAAAATGTACAGAAACACGGAACAGGTCCACAGCCCCATCTTATGAATGACAGAATGGAGGTACGAAACAGTGTCCCAGGGATGAAGCAAGGGGGTGGAGGGGTGGCAGGACTTGAAACCCAACCTAGGCCTCCCGACTCAATGACTCCTGGTCTCCTGTCATCCAAAATATTTAAGAGGAACACAGTTGTAGTCTCTTTAGTGAAGGATTTCCATGACTAAAGATGCATTCCTGGCCAGGCTCGGTGCTTCAGCCTGTAATCCCAGCACTTTGGGAAGCCAAGGCCAGTGGATTGCCTGAGTCTGCAGGTTCGAGACCAGCCCAGGCAACTTGGAGAGACCTCGTCTTTACAATAAATAAATTTTAAAAATTAGCCGGGCATGGTATGGCGCACCTGTAGTTCCAACTACTTGGAAGACTGAGGTGGAAGGATCGCCGGAGTCCAGCAGGTTGACACTGGGATGGCTGTGAGTGTGCCACTGCACTCCAGCCTGGATGATGGAGTGAGAACCCCAACTCAAAAAAAAAAAAAAAAAAAAAAAAAGATGCATCCCTGATGGCTCAAACTGGACAGATACTATGTGGATCTTGGCAGGCCTGGGCAGCCTCCCTGAGGCTGGGGTCATGCAACCTGGGCTCACACTACTTCATTCTCTGTGCCTTTTGTCTCAGTTAAAAATTGGAAAGAATAATCCCGCTACCCCTTCAAGAAAGTTGTAGGGAAAAAAAAGAGATGCTTTAAAACCAACTCTGCATGCTTAAAAACAGAAGAGGGGCTGGCGTGGCGGCTCACACCTATAATCCCAGCACTTTGGGAGGCCAAGATGAGAGGAATGCCTGAGCCCACGGGTTCAAGATCAGCCTGGGCAACTCGGCAAGCCCTCATCTTTACAGTACATCAAAAATTAGTCAGGTGTGGTGGCACGTGCCTGTAGTTCCAGCGACTTGGAAGACTGAGGCAGAAGGATCGCCGGAGCCCAGCAGGTCGAGGCTGCGGTGGCCGGGAGCGGCCATTGCACTCCAGCCTGGGCGACAGAGTGAGATTCCAACTAAATAAATAATTAAATAATAAATAAATAAAAGAGGTGAAATAGTTGGATAGGAAGAATTTTTTAAAAATTAAAACTTCATTAAAAAAAAGAAAGAACAGAAGAAGGTCATGATTTGCGGTCAGAGTCAGAATCCCAGAACCTAGAAGACTTTACTGATTAGCTAACGCAAGCCTCAACTTACAGACAAGTCCCATAAGGTGAGTGATGTGTCTAGGAAAGCCAGACCAGCTCTTTCTACCACTCACACCATGTTAACCTGTCCACCGGTGAAAACCGCAACAGAAAGTAATATAGGTACACAGGTGACATCTGACTCAAAACATACCAACGCTTCCAGGCAGCAGGAGAGCAGGGAGGGACCTCACACAGATCACACAATTTAAACATGTGAGATAAATGCCTCTTGAGAATGTGTCAAAGACATGACTAATTATTTCTAATCCTAAAAATAAGTTAAAATGATGCTCTGAGCTGAACTCGAAGCTGAGGCCAAGGGTCTCACAGGTCATGGGGTTCCCCAATAGAACACTCATCTCAAGATACATACTAGTGGGTCTGGAGCCTGCTCAGATAACATCTCCCTACTCCTAACTTTCTTCAGACTCTGCCCAGGGCACCTAAGACAACAGCCACCTGGCATCTATCCAGTCTTTCTTCAAGGAGTTGTGATGTCTACCATCCCATTGGGAACAGTGGCAGAGAAAGACCACTCCTCTAATTCCCCACAGGGAGGGCCAGAAGGATGATGGCTCGGGCCCAGCAGCACGTTGGAAGCCCAAGCCTTTCCTCACTGGACTTGTGCCTGTCCAGCCATTGAATGCCAGCTGGGAGAGAGCTGCCCGGAGCCGGGAAAACCCTCTGAGTTAGACATCTGGCCTTCTCACACCTGCTCTCATGGGGCCAGCATCAGCAACAAGATACAGCCGCTGGTGGGTCGCTCTTGGGGACTCTGCCTTACAAGATAACTGCACCCTAGAGAGGGCTTCGAATCCCCCAAAGCACACTGGAGTTGCAGCCAGAAGATTCAGGTGGCCTAGGAGCCTGGGCAAGTTAATCCGTTTCTTAACCGCCGAGCTTGCTGCGTAAATTAGATGAGTTATGCCCACAAAAGTGCAATGTGTAACAGTCCGTTCTGGTATTATCTCCTGCATCACTATTCCCTGGCCATTGGGTGTTTTGAACTGGCTAGCAGAGGGCAGCTCTCAGTCTAACAGGCAAAGCCCGCCCTCTAAAGCTGCCGCCTTATAGAAAAGCCAACTAAGACGGCCTGGGCAAGTGACTGGACCCGGCTTACAGGAAACGGAGTGCCTATCACACAACCCAGAGCTCTCAGGAGAAGCTCTCCCGGCCCGCCTTCCCGCAAGCAAAAGGAGAAGGCAAACGTCACTGCAGGTCTCACTGCCTTCCAGCGGCTCAGCTGCCCAAACTCCGGGGAAGAGGTGCACTAACCCTGGCAAAAGGGAATCACACAGGCTTCGCCGAGCCGCAACGCCCAAAAAGAGCTGCCACGAGCCGAGAGAACTCCTGCCGTCCCCTCCCCCACGACGCCCCCCAACTAACCCGGGGAGCGGCAGCCCTACGCCAGGGCCGGATCGCGGCGGCAGGGCCGGGGCCCCGTTTCCCGGGGCCGGCGTGATGAGCGCTTCCCAGAGGGGAGCTCCCTCGGAAACCGCGCACGTGTGGGCGGCCCCGGCCAGCGCGCACCGCGGGAGCGGTAGGACAGAGCAGGGCTGCGGCGATCGCCTCCCCCGGGAGCCCCGAGGCCAGCGGCGCTCGCCACTCCGCCTCCCTGCCCACAGCGCCGCCAGCAGCCGGGGCCGGGCACGCGGCTGGAGTGGAGGTGCGGGGCGCCGGCCGGGCACCCTCACCGGGTCCGCGGAAGGAGAGCGCGCAGCCCGGAGCCCGGGCTGCGCGCGCCCTGCTCCGGGAGCGACCCAGCCCGCTGCGGCCCCGGGGAGAACGCGGTTTCGGGGCGCTGCCCCAGGCTGCTGGCGCGCGGGATGCACACGCGTGCGCGCTCCGGCTCTGCTCGCTGCGTCCCCGAGCCTCCCCGCGCCTCACCTTCACGGAGTCCACCGGGTACATGACCGAGTGCTCCAGGATCCCGGCCATCGCTCCGGCTGTCATGTGGGTGGATACGGAGGCGCTGGTCGGCAGGTTCTCATAGTCCTCCGACCCGGAGGCGTCCTTGCCGCCGCCGCCATCTCGGCTGTCCCCATCCATCCTCCGCGCCACGGCCTGGCTGCCCACGCCGCCGCTGCGCAGCTCCATCCGCCAGCTCCGGCGGGGCGCGGGAGGCTGCAGGAGGTGGGCAGGGAGGGGGAGGGGGCGAAAAACTTCTTAAAGTGGGAACCACCTCCCCAGGGCTGCGGCGCCTGACGCCATGACGGGCAGGGGTGGAGCGGAGCGGCCCGAGACACCAATCGCTGGGAAAGAAGAGGCTGGCCGCGGCCGCGCCATTGGTGTGCGGGGCCGTGGGGACCCGCCTCCCTGTGTGACGTCACCGTCCAGTGTAAATTTCCAAGCAACCGGATGGGGGCGAGAGGAGACGTTGGGGTGTCCCGGGAAGTTGTACTACCTTGAGAGTAGTGCTGGTCCTCGAGGGGCAGGAAGGGTGGTCACTGGGGAGGGTCTGCCAGGCCACAGGGGGGTTATGCCAGAACTGGAGGAGATCCGTGACAGCAGCTCTGGGAAAATCCGCCCCCCCGGCTGGTGGGTTTGCAAACGCTTGAGCTCAGCAAGATTTGGTATTCCCGAGGCCTGAAGTTGAAACTCAGGCTCCTGTTCTAGGTTGCTTTGTTGAGAGAGACCCTCGTTTATTCGAAATTGCTTCTCATTGAAAACACAGTGCATAGCTAAATTCTTTTCTCCTCTTTTTCTTACAAAGAGGCAAAATCCACCCTGCCCTGTATTGACTGAGACGGTTATATAATAACTAGAATAGAACCCTTCTGAGTAAGCATCTCCAGTAATTTTGGAGAGTTTTGATGTGCCTGGAAGGTCTTTTAAAGGTTTGGTCTCACAGTTGGAGTGCAGAGTGGCTGAGAGTAAAATCTTACAGCCTTGCTTCTGCTTGTCTTTTAAGACTCTGGTCTCCTAGTTCTTAAAGTCATCCTCAGCTAGCTTTTTGATAAGTTGTATTTTTTACTTAATATTGTCTTGCTCCATCTGGAGAAAGGGGGCAAAACCAAAAAGTAGAGGAGGGATCTGTCAGCTTATGGAGGTCTCTATCTAAATGTGCATGTTCGGGCCTTCAGACAACCCAGGTTGATTAACTTCCAGGCACCAGGGCCTCCCTGCCTTATCTGGACAAGGCTTTTGGGGGAAAGGCTGGACTTTGAGATATCAAAGGGTGGGGTAGACCCTGAAGATGCTGTACCTGCTCTCTGCCCTCCCGGGGTTTGGGTCGCAGCATCCCAGGCAACTCTTGGGGATTTGAGATTCCCCCAGTAATATGAACATCAGTAGGGGTCAATGGAGGCATCAGGGTCAAGGGCACCATTTCCCCATTTTTGGTAGCCACAGATAGTAGCTTGCAAGATGAATGCTAAGGATGTGATAGGTAGAAACAGGTTCTGTGTTTAGTGATGACTAGAGCAAAATGCCTCTACTTTTGCCAAGATGATTTTTAAGAAATGTTGATCAGAAGCTGTAGACAGTCATTTTTAAATGGATGCCTTTTAACCAGCACCGAAGAACTCGTTGTCCCACTTCTGGGAGGGTGACACAAAAACCTGAATAGGCATGAAGCTCTTCTTCAAAGCATTATTTATAGTAGTGAGTATTTGGAAACAAGCTAAATGTTCAGTCACGAGAATGGCTAAGGAAATTATGAGGTGTGTATTAGTGAAATATTATGCAGCCTTTAAAAATTGTGGTTATATTATGCATCACCATGGGAAATGATTATAATGTGATGTTAGATGAAAAAACAAAACTCAATTCTATAGACTTTAGATTCACAAAGATAAATATGCACAGGAAAAGAGTGTTGTTGTTATGATAGTGATGGAGAATTATAGGTGTCTGTTTTGACTATTTTTCAGACTTTAAATGTATTATTTTTATAATTTAAAAATAAAAAGAATGAATTGTGCTTTTTAGGAAAAAAATATATATATGATGAGAAACCCTCTAAGCTTCACAATGGAGATACTGGTGGAATGAAATCACCCTTTGGATGGTTAGAAGGATTCTTGGCAAATGTGAATATGCCCATAATCTTCAGAGACAAGATTTTTTTTTAATGTATTAAATTAATATTAAGTCAGAACCAACTGAAAATCTTTGGACTATTTATTATGAGTATTCAAAGCTTTTTTTTTTTCTCCATATATGGTAGTTACAGTGGTTTGGCATTAACTATCCACCTTTTCTTCCTTCTTGGACTGCAGTGGCTTGAACATTTATCTATTTTTAATTTTTTTCTTTTTTCTGAGTTGAAGTCTTACTCCGTCGCCCAGGCTGGAGCACAGTGGCATGCTCACGGCTACCCCATCGTGGACCTGCTGGTCTCCAACGATCCTTCCATCTCAGCCTTCCAAGTAGCCAGAACTACAGGCACACGCTACCATGCCAGGCTAATTTTTGATATATTATAGAAAGGAGGTTTCTCCAAGTTGCCCTGGTTGGTCTCGAACCCACGGGTTCAGGCAATCCACTTGCCTCAGCCTCCCAAAGGGCTGGGATGACAGGCTGAACCACCGAGCCCGGCCAAGTTTGGGCTTCTAATGGCCTTCTCTCCCCCTGGTAAAAGACCAGTACACTTTGTGTTGATACGTGGCTAGCAGTGCCCAGTGACTGCCGATTCCTTCCTTGTGTTAATGTGATTACTGTTCAGGGCCCACTTATGCGTGACAGCATGTGATATTCAGTTCTTTGTTTCTGTGATAGATCATTTAGCATGATGGTCTTCAGTTCCATCCAATTTACTGCAAAGTCCATGATTTTGTTCTTCTTTATAGCTGCATAATAGTCCATCATGTATATGTACCAAATTTTCTCATGCAGTCCACTTTTGTTGGGCAGTTGGGTGGATTCCATGTTTTTGCTCTTATAAATAGCACGGCAGTAAACATGCATGTGCAGGTGTCTTGTTTGCAGAATGATTATGTTTGAAACGAATAGCCCTGTCTTTCAAGGCAAGAGCATGGGGACCCGGGTTCAGAAGAGTGGCAGCTAATTTGATCCTCTCTAGTGAGGCAGGCCAGAAGGCTCAGAATGACTTGCTGCATCTACCAGTCTTATGTAAAGTTCCTGAACGTTGAAGTTCTGAAGATGTCATCATACAGCCCAGGCCCAACGGGCAGTTGAGTTCCACTTCGAAAGGGGAAGTTAAAGAGCTCGTAGGGCAGACAGCATCTGACTTGGAGGCATGGACCAGTGCAAGCCCTGCTTCTACCGTTTACTAGTTGGATGGCTCAGGCCTATTCAGTGGGCATGCTTCCTCCTCTGCAGACTGTGGTCATTGATACTAACCACATGATGAAATATGGAAAAACATAGGGCAGGCCGGGCTCGGTCACTCAGCCTGTCATCCCAGCACTTTGGGAGGCCAAGGTGAATGGATTGCCTGAGCCCACGGGCTTGAGACCAGCTCAGGCAACTTAGCGAGACCTCATCTGTACAATAAAATTTAAAAATTAACTGGGCTTGTTAGCGCATGCCTATAGTTCTGGCTACTTGGAAGGCTGAGACGGAAGGATTGACGGAGCCCAGCAGGTCGATGCTGGGGTGGCTATGAGCATGCCACTGCACTCCAGCCTGGGCGATGGAGTGAGACTCCAATTCAAAAAAGAAAAAAGAAAAAAATAGAGCAAAGACTCATGACGAAATATATTTAATTGTGGGGTATTGGGAAGAAAGAGAAAAGAAAGTCAAGGGTGCAGAAAGAAGAGGCCCAGACTTTCTTCAAAATCTTGCTTTTTTTTTTTTTTTACAGTAATTACTCTAGCCCTGACATCTGCTCATTTGCCCATACAACACACATTACTACTCAGAATATAGTCAATGCTGGGTCCCTTCTGGGTCCTAGCATTCCTCTCTATGTGCCAGAGAGAAAGCCCCTTACCATGGAACAAATGTAGCTGGTATTATGTCAGCTAGGGCACCTGTGGTATGGTTAGGGTGGTGGGGAATACTTTTGGTATTTGTTTTTTACGCTCATCCACACCCTAGATAATTTTAAGTCAAATATATGTGTTGGGATGGCCTCAAAGAACTCTGGACACACGGTCCCTGCTTCCTATACAAGTCTGGTGCTCCAATCCCAGAATCCCTTGCTTTCCCAAGGACAGTGCTGTGTTACTAAAAGCTCTATCTGTGATTCATACTCAAGGGTGAGTCTCCCTATGATTCGGAAGAATAAATGAAGGTAAAAGATAGCCTCACTTCAGAACCCCAAGTCAAATAAAGAAGAGGCAGTAAAAAAGTCATCCGGTGGAAGAACCCGGGGCTGTCTCACATGACCAGGCTTCCTTGTACAAAGGGTGGTGACGGGCAAGGGTCAGAGCAGGGAGTAAAATCAGCAGGTTGAGAGAGGTATTGACCTGTTCTGTCTCCCAAGAGCCTGCCTGGGCTTTAGCATCCTCAGACTCTACTGCTTGGGCTTACTAGTCATCATGCCATGTGGTGTGGCTGACATCTGTCATTTTTCCTTCTCCTCACCTATTTCCACAAATAAGTTCCTTGCCTCTGCCATGTAATAAAATCTCCCTTCTCAACTGAACACTTTTTTTTTTTTAGTTGGAGTCTCACTCTGTCACTCAGGCTGGAGTGAAGTGGCACGCCGCCAGCCACCGCAGCCTCGACCTGCTGGGCTTAGGAGATCCTTCTGCTTCAGTCTTCCAAGTAGTTGGAACTACAGATGCACGCCACCACGCCTGGCCAGCTTTTGTGATTTACTATAGAGACGGGGTCTCGCCAAGTTGCCCGGGCTGGTCTCAAACCCGTGGGCTCAGGCAGTCCTCTCACCTCGGCCTCCCAAAGTGCTGGGATGACAGGCTGAGCCACCGCACCCGGCCCTGACTGCGCACTTTAAATTATTGTCCCACTTCTCTCTTGCATCCTGAAGTCTTTGAAAGAGTACTCTCTCCTGCCCTCTTTCCTTAGATGCACTCACTCCTTAATCCTTTGTCTGGCGTTTTCTAACCCCAGTGGTTTCCCACAGGAACTCTTGCAAAGGTCACCAGTGACCTCAACACCAAATCAGCTGCCCTTCCCAGCATGGACCTTTCCACTTCCACCTCTTCGGGAATTCTTCCCTCACTTCCGGTCTCTTTCATCCTGCCCTTCTGCCTTCTCTCCTTCCTCTCCACACCCCGCCCTCAGAGCTCCTTTCCTCTCTTCCCATTGGTCATCACTCCCCCTTCTACTCCCCAGTTACCAACCCTGGCTCCTGTGAGCACCGGTCCCAGTGTTCACGTGCCTCCCAGACAACTCTACCCGAACCTAAAACTTGCTGTAGCAAATACTGCAAACTGGGTGGCTTAAAACCACAGAAAATTATTGTTTCCCAATTCTAGAGGCCAGAAGTTCAAGATCCAGGTATCAGCAGGGCCATGCTCTCTCTCTGAAGGCTATTCCTAGCTTCCGGTCGCTCCTTGGCATTCCTTGACTTGCAAAAACATCCTTCCCATCCCTGCCCCTGTTGTCATGTGGTGTTTTCCCTGTGCGTCCCTGTGTCTGTCCAAATTTCTCTCTTCTTATAAGGACACCCATTTTGTTGGTTCATGGCTCACCCTAATCCTGTATAAACTCATCTTAACTTGATTACATCTGCAAGGCCCTATTTACAAATAAGGTTATATTTACAGGTTCTGGGTGTGCATGAATTTTAGGAGGCACTATTCAGTACAGTGAGGTAAGAGCTCCAAGAAGCCTGGTTTCTCATCCTGACTAATGTCCCTCACCCTTGTTCCATTTTGTTTTGTTTTATTTTGTTTTTATTTATTTTTGAGTTGGAGTCTCAATCTGTCACCCAGGCTAGAGGACAGTGGCATGCTCATAGCCACTACAGTCACGCTCTGCTGGGCTCAGGCAATTCTTCCGCCTCAGCCTTCCAAGTAGCTGGAACTACAGGCATGTGCCATCACGCCCGGCTAATTTTTGGTTTATTGCAGAGATGAGGTTTCGCCAGGTTGCCCAGGTTGGTCTCAAACCCATGGGCTCAGGCGATCCTCTTTACCTCGGCCTCCCAAAGTGCTGGGATTATAGGCGTGAGCCACCGTGCCCAGCCCCATTTTATTTTAGTTGTGGGGTATAAGTGAGGATTTACTACATAAGTAAGTTGCATGCAGGTGAAGTTTGGGGTTATCTGGCCCTCTCTCCCCCTGATAGTAGACCAGGTACCTAGTGCCTTGCCATGAGTTCCCTCTTCCTCCTTCCTTTTTCCCTCCCCTAGAAGTGTCCAGCATCTGCCAATCCCACCCTTGTGCTCGTGTGGCCGGTGATCGTCTAGCCTTTGTTCCTTTATCTGTGAAATGATTATCTGAGGTTGGACTCGGTGGTGCGCAAGACCCCTCCAGATCTATCTTTCTGATCTAAATTAAATTCATAATCTCTCCTCACAATCATCAACTCCTTCGAGTGCCGTGCTTTCCTGTGTTTTCCCTCCTTTTTACCAACCAACCAGCTGGCAAACTTGGAGTGATTTCTGGTTGTCTTTTCCTGTCTCTCAGGTTCAACCAGCCATGTGTGGATTTGGCCTCTGAGGCAGCATCATTTATAGCCACAGCGCCTATGTAACTTATCATTCAAACTAAGACCCTTTTTGAGAGTGAACAGTGTCGCTTTTGATCAGGACAGCAGGTAAAAACCAAAACTGTCCTGGGTAAACCAGGGACACAGGATCATCCTAATTATAGCCAGCCCATGCTTGCCACCCCCCAAACCATCTCCCCAAACCAACAACCCTTTTCTCTCCTTACACCCTCTTCGAAGGGAAGACTCTCCTGGTCTCCACTGTTGAAACAGTGTTCACCGTTCATTTCTCAGCTCAGATGTGCCTCCCATGGAGAAGCAAGACTCCCTAAGAATTAAGACAAACCCTGGAGCTCTTCCCTGCCTCTTTCATGGCTTTCATGACCTTCCCACTTTATATTTAAAGTTCTACAAACCATCTCTTACTGTTCCCATTACACTCTAAGTTCCTTGAGGACATACACTGACTAAGCAAGTGTTAGTACTGAGTCAGATTCTTTGGAAAAGATCTCCACCTTTCTATATAATAGTATTAAAATATTACATATGTCCGGGTACCCAAACTTTACCTGTGCAATGACCACTTATGTACCTAACCCTGAATGGTAGCCTACCTCTTTAAAATTAAGGGGAAAAAAAAAGTTAGAGTACAGTTTAAAAGGTAGACCATATTAGAGAGGCATTTGAAAAAATGGTTAAAGCCGGGCTCGGTGGCTCAGCCTGTAATCCCGCGCCTTTGGGAGGCTGAGGTGAGTGGATTGCCTGAGCCCGCGGGTTCGAGACCCGCCTGGGCAGCGAGACCTCATCTCTACAATAAATCAAAAAACCAGCCGGGCATGGTAGCGCATGCCGGTAATTCCAGCCACTCGGAAGGCTGAGGCGGAAGGATCGCCGGAGCCCAGCAGGTCGAGGCTGCGGTGGCCGGGAGCGGCCAGTGCACTCCAGTCTGGGTGGCAGAGTGAGACTCCAACTCAAAAAAAAAAAAGAAAAAGAAAAAATGGTTAATAGGATGAGAGGTCTGTCAAATTCAAATGCAGGCATAGAGATGTAAATTGGATAAAAGGAGACACGCTTCTGGGGAAAGAAGAAAATGGGGGTGCTAACCAGGTGTTAGAAAGAGGAGGTAACTAAGGCAGCATTTTCCCTTGGATAGTCCATTTTCTTTGACAGCATCTCTAAAGGAGCAACTTAAAAATGACAGTGGCGCCAGGCTCGGTGGCTCAGCCTGGAATCCCACGCCTTTGGGAGGCTGAGGTGAGTGGATTGCCTGACCCCGCGGGTTCAAGACCCGCCTGGGCAACTTGGCGAGCCCTCATCGCTACAATAAATTTAAAAATCAGCCGGGCGTGGTAGCGCATGCCTGTAATTCCGGCTACTCGGAAGGCTGATATGGAAGGATCACCGGAGACCAGCAGCCGAGGCTGCGGTGGCCGGGAGCGGCCACTGCACTCCAGTATGGGCGACCGAGTGAGACTCCAACTCAAAAAAAAAAATGACAGTGGCTACACTTTGTCATGGAAACCAAGATAGATTCTTACTGTCAGCCTCAACTGGGGTCTGTTTCTTAATACTTGAATAAAAATAAAAAATACCAAAATCCTTTCCTGAATCATAAAAAAGTATATATATTTCAGACATCCGTGATGTTCAGAGAATTAAAATACATGTTACACCTCAGATCCAGAAGTTCTGAAGACAGTTTGTGGAGAAGAGAGAAAAAAGTGACATTTTACTTCTTCCAAAGTATATGTCCCAAACACTAAATTAGGGTGCTTTTGTAGGACAACGTGGAGTTACTAAGCTGGGGACCAGGAAGACACCTAGACTATCACACAGTCTGTAAGTCTATTCTTTTCTTTTTTTTTTTTTTGAGTTGGAGTCTCACTCTGTCACCCAGACTGGAGTGCAGTGGCCGCTCCCAGCCACTGCAGCCTTGACCTGCTGGGCTCCGGCGATCCTTCCGCCTCAGCCTTCCAAGTAGCTGAACTACAGGTGCATGCTACCACGCCTGGCTAATTTTTTATTTATTGTAGAGATGAGGTGTCACCAAGTTGCCCAGGCGGGTCTTGAACCCATGGGCTCAGGCAATCCACTCGCCTCAGCCTCCCAAAGCACTGGGATTACAGGCTGAGCCACCAAGCCCGGCTTATAAGTCTCTTCTTACAGGTGAGCAAAAGAGACCTAAGGGTAAATTAAGGTAAAGTAACTTGCCCAAGGACACAAAAGTGGTTGGGTGCAGAGTTGGGATAAAAGCCCAGGTGTGTCATTCAGTGCTCTCTCGCTCACCCACCTTTGAAATAAACTCTGAAACTGATACCACTCCTTTATTGCTGTCATTAGTCATATCTTAGATACCTGCTCTGTAAAAACCAATAGTCATCAACTCTCCCCTTGGGCCCGGTTCACCTGACACAGCATATTAGCCACATTTGTCAAGTGGCCCAGGTGAGTTTTGCACCAAGCTCCACACACATGAATAAGAGGAGAGTTTGTTCATCATGATCCTTCAAACAGTATAATTGCTCTATTTCCAGTGCATCAAATAGACTGCAGAGCAAAGAAGAGGCACTCTGTAGGAGAACGGAAATGATATAACATAAAAATTAAAAACCATGTGCTTTGGAACCTCTCAGTCACTGTGTTGGTGGATGGAGCTCCAGTATTGGAGGCTCTCGACTTGTGCTAGAACGAGGCGCGTGGAAACTTTTCCCTACATCAGAGCTCCAGGCTATGGGGAAGTCCAGCCAAAGGCAAACTGTAAAGACCCAGATTAATTAAGAAATCCTTGCTGCTTCCAAGAGTTGCCCTTGTGAGAAGCAGTTCGTTTGGAATTCAAAGCACCAACCCTTGTGGCTTTCCATTTGAGCTTCATATTTGTTTTTTCTGTTCACAGCATCCAGCTTCGCCTGGCCTGTCTTGCCTGACTTTAGCCACAGGTGTTGTTGCTGTCTGGACCTCCGTTTCAGCTGCTGTTGGGGTACAACTGCAGAGCGGTTGTGAATTTGCAGGTGAAAGACACGCAAAGGTGCCTGGGTTACCACCTAACAAAGCAGGGGCTGAGTTAGCACCGAAAGTCTCTCAGATGAAAGAGAAGAAGTGTTATCCAAGGATGACCTCTTGGTTGTTCATTACCACATTCCCCTTCAGAAACACAGGGTAGTAAGAAAAAGCCCCACGTGTGGCCTCAGAGAATAGTTAGATCTTCTTCCCTCTCTCAGACTTCCGGTCTGAACCTCTCAGTCACTGTGTTGGTGGATGGAGCTCCAGTATTGGAGGCTCTCGACTTGTGCTAGAATGAGGTGCGTGGAAACTTTTCCCTACATCAAATCTTCAGACCATGGGAAAATCCAGCCAAAGGCAAACTGTAAAGTTCTTAATTCTGTTTTGTTGGTTACCAACATCCCTTTGTTAATTACCGACATTCCACTTGATATAATACATGCATCCTTCCTCATTGTGTCCAAATGTAGTAATTCACAAAGTTTGTCTATGTGCCAATATGCTATGTAGAAGTTTTTCCCAAGAAATCTGCCTACCCAGGGCAGATTATCAACAATCAGCATTTGGCAAACATCACCAGAAGGCGCATTTTTAACCTAGTTTTTAAAACTAACTGGTACTGATGCAACCAATTTGGGAAACTGTGATGGTATCTACTAAAGCTGAGTATACACAAGACCCAGGACTTCTACTCCTAGCATAAACCCAGCAGAAACACATACTTTGTGTACCAAGAGACATGTACAAAATTGCTCATAGCAGCACAATTCACATAGTCCCAGACTGGAAACAACCCAGATATCCATTAACAGCAGAATGGATAAATATATCACAAACACAATGTTGAGCAAAGGAAGCCAGGCACAAAATAGTTGACAACGTGATTCTTTTCATATAAAGTTCAAAACCAGAAAAATCTAATTGATAGTGTCAGAAATGAGCATAGTAATTGCTCTCGTGGCTGCAGGAAAGCATGAGAAACCTCCTGGGATTCTGGTTGTGTTCTGTGTCTTCACCGGGTGTGTTCACTTTATGGAAAGTCATCGAGCTGGACAATATTTTTATAACATAAGTCAATGTGTAACCATAAACATAATTTTAAAAAATATTTTGGAGGAAATATATAAGAACATGTGTCTAATCGATTGAGGAGGAAGCAGAACATAGTAAAGATAAACTTTGGGCCAGGTGCAGTGGCTCACACCTATAATCTCAACACTCTGGGGGGGCCGAGGTGAGAGGCTGAGCTCATGGGTTCTAGACCAGCCTGAGCAACTTGGTGAAACTGCATCTGGACAATAAATCAAAAAATTAGCCAAGTGTGGTGGCATGTGTCTGTAGTTTCAGCTACTTGGAAGTCTGAGGCAGAAGGATCGCCTGAGCCCAGCAGGTCGAGGCTGTGGTGGCCATGAGCACGCTATTGCACTCCAGCCTGGGCGACAGAGTGAGACTCCAACTCAAAAAAAAGAAAAGATAATCTTTGAAGTCAGCACTCCTAACTCATCACTTACTACCTAGCTGTACATCCTTGGAAAAATTATCATATCTGAGTCTAGTTCTCAATTTTAAAAAGGGCACAGGAATTTCCACATTACAGAATTAGAAGAGAGTTACATGAAGTATTCGATATATATTAGGGCTGTTACACATACATTATATATGTGCTATATATAATATATAATACATATATTAGTGCTATATACATATCTATCTTCAAAAATGTCAATTTTCCTTTAGTATTTGGCAAATATTTGCCAGCTCTTACTATAGCCATAGATTTGTGTGTGTGTGTGTGTGTGTGTGTGTGTGTGTGTGTGTGTGTGTGTGTGTTGGAGTCTCACTCTGTCACCCAGGCTGGAGGGAAGTGGCACACTCACGGCCATCGCAGCGTTAACCTGCTGGGCTCCAGCGCTCCTTCCACCTTAGCCTTTCAAGTAGCCAGAACTACAGGTGCGTGCTACCACACCCAGCTAATTTTTTCATTTATTGTAGAGATGAGGTCTTGCCAAGTTCCCCAGGCTGGTCTCGAACCTGCAGGCTCAGGCAATCCCCTTGCCTTGACCTTCCAAAGTGCTGGGGGATTACAGGCTGAGTCACTAAACTTGGCCTCATAGACATTTTTATACATGCTTATGTTCATCAAAAACCTGTCTCCTAAGCCGGGCTAGGTGGCTCAGCCTGTAATTCCGCGCCTTTGGGAGGCTGAGGTGAGTGGATTGCCTGAGCCCGCGGGTTCGAGACCCGCCTGGGCAGCGAGACCTCATCTCTACAATAAATCAAAAAATCAGCCGGGCATGGCAGCGCATGCCTGTAAGGCTGAGGTGGAAGGATCGCCGGAGCCCAGCAGGTCGAGGCTGCGGTGGCCGGGAGCGGCCACTGCACTCCAGTCTGGGCGAGACTCCAACTCAAAAACTAACAAACAAACAAAAACCTGTCTCCTAATTAGTAATTAATTCTGCTTTTTAATGTGTCCTTTTTTTTTAAACCAAAAACCAAAATGGTTTTGATAAATACAATTATATAAATTCAGGGTGTGAACATGCTCTACTAAATTTAATAGACTTAATCTTGATATATAGACGAATTTCAATTTTAGCCATCTGTGTCACATCTATAAAGGTTACTTCAGGGGCATTAGAAGTGTCAAAATGGATCCATTTGGGTCAGGCAAATCATGTTTCTCTTAAAAGTCTTGTGCACTTGCCCAGGCACAAGGATATTGCAATCTAGCACATTCTCCAAGTGGAGATACAGAGTGCCTTCTTTCAACATTCCTGTATTTTCTTCTGTCTCCAGGCATTGGATCTAGGAGAGCAGAAAACTCACTTTGTCCCAGAACACTCACTTGGTTCCCAGAAGTCAGTGACCAGGTCATACTAAACAATGGCAACTTGATCACTTTCCAACACTTTCAGATATCTTATCTCATTGAGCTTCTAAAGACTAGTATTAAGGAGTAAGCTGAAGAAATGCAGCTGTGTAATTTTACACTGCCATCAGACAAATTTGTATATATCAACCCGACCATATATCTCAAGAAGGTTGATTAATAGTGACAATATCAACAGGAAGGGGGTGTGACAGAGGACTCTGTCCTTGACCAGGCTCAATTCAACTTTTTTTATCAGCTGCTAGAAAAGTCATGGAATGCAGACTTATCAACTCTTAAAAGACACAATGCTAGAAGTCACTTCTTGAAATGTTAAAATTCAAACTTATTTTTAAAATATTTAAGAATAGAAAATTTTATCCTTAAATCCTAAACTTTAGGGATCTACCAGACAGGATAGAGCACTCCTGAACTGTTAAGACTTCACGTGGGCCAGGCTCGGTGGTTCAGCCTGTAATCCCAGTACTTTGGGAGGCTGAGGCGAGTGGATTGCCTGAGCCCGCGGGTTCGAGACCAGCTCGAGCAACTTGGCGAGCCCTCATCTCTACAAAAAACCAAAAATTAGCTGGGTGTGGTAGCATGCACCTGTAGTTTCGGCTACTTAGAAGGCTGAGGCGGAAGGATCGCTGGAGCTTGACAGGTCGACCCTGGGGTGGCCGTGAGTGTGCCACTGCCCTTCAGCCTGGGTGACAGAGTGAGAATCCAACTCAAAAAAAAAATAAAAGACTTTACATGACACTGTTCTTGTCTACAAGTTTGGTACAAGCCAGCTTCTGCAACATTTATCCTGGCTCTCTTCACCTAGCTAGCTTCCACTTGTCCTTCCAGTCCCCATCTAGGTGTCACCTCCACTGGGAAGTCTTCCTCACCTCACACGTTGTTTCCAGTTGTTTAAGCCAAAAACCCTGGAGTCATTCTGAAGTCCTCACTGTCGTTCATACAGAATATTCCATCTATCAAAAATCTGGTTCTAGCTCCAAAGTATTACTTCCCAATGTACAATACAGTTGTATCGATTATTTTCTAATGTATAATTGGATTGTTTATAGTTTGATTTATTGTGTTTCTGTATGTTGTCTGTCTCCTCCCAGTAAAATGTAAGCTTCTCAGGAGACAGAACTATGATTTATTCACTGGTACTTCACACAATCTACAACAGTACTTAATGTGGGGTGGTAGGAACCTAATAAGTACTTATTTTTTTATAAATGAATGAGAGAATAAATGGGGTTGAGTTCAGTGACCCACTTTTGGGTTCCCATATCATCCTGTATATCTCTCATCGTAACACTTTATACTCTGGAGTGTAATTGACTGAGGTTGCTTTCTACATAAAAAACTGTCTTTTAATTACACATTTGCCCATGAATAAATTTCAGCTGTCAAGTAATGGTTTACTGGTTTGACCATTTCACTAAACTGCAAACCACAAAGAGCCCATAGCGGGTCAGCCCGACTGACTGCTCAGCCTCTAGCACCTTGAAGCAGTGCCCACTTCAGAGAAATAGCACATTTACTGAGTGCCAGACACTCTTCTGTGTTTTACATGCACTAATTCATTTAATTCTCACAACAACCCATTGAGCTGGGCACTATTATTATTATCCCTATTTTATAGGTAAGAAAATCAAGGTCCTGGAAAGTTAGGAAATGTATACAAAGGCAAGTAGCAAGGGATGGATCTTAGATTCTGACTTAGCAAGTCTGTCACCAGAGCTCAAGTTCTAAACTACTGTGCTGAATCGCCTCGCCTTCACAAGACACCCAATAAAAATTGTTCAGTGAATGAATCAGGAAATATGGCTGTCAAAAAGGGAACGCACGCTTAAGTTGCATTAGTGAAGAATCAAGATAGGAGAGCGTCTAGTCCCATAGTGGGCTACAGGCTACAGCTAAGCTCAGTTTAGGATAATTCTTTTTTAAAGAGAGATCAGTTGATTGAAGTGGGTCTAAAGGTCTAAACCACCATGACAGAGGGTCTGGAATTTATGAGATATTTAATGACACTTCTTAGCCTTTGAATAACTGACCTAGGAATTCAGGAACTCTCTTTAAATCTAGGCATTTCTGTAGGAAGAAAACTAGTCAAATCCTATGGGGCCCAAGGGCAAAGCTAAGGATGGGGGGAAATCACAGGAAGGTAGATTTCAGTTCACTATGGGAAGAAACTAGTAGTTAGAAATACTCAAAAACCAAGGGTCTCCAGACTAGGCAACATAGCATGACCCTGTCTCTACAAAAAAAAGAAAAAATTAAAAATTAGCCGGTATAATGGCGTGGGACTATAGTCCCAGATGCTTGGGAGGCTGAGGTGGGAGGATTGCCTGAGCTCAGGAAGTTGAGGCTGCAGTGAGCCATAATTGTGCCACTGCACTCTAGCCTTGGTGACAGGGTGAGACTCTGACTCAAAAAAAAAAAAAAAAAACCTACCTGGGCTCAGTGACTCAGCCTAAAAACCCAGCACTTTGGGAGGCCGAGAAAAATGGATTGCCTGAGTCCATGAGTTCGAGACCAGCCCGGGCAAGTTAGTAAGACCTCGTCTCCACGATAAATAAAAAATTAGCTGGGTGTGGTAGCATGTGCCTGTAGTTCTGGCTACTTGGAAGGCTGAGACAGAAGGATCGCCAGAGCCCAGCAGGTTGCATGGCCATGAGTGTGCCATGGCACTCCAGTCTGGGTGACAGAGTGAGACTCTAACTCAAAAATCATAATAATAATAACCAAGGGTCTATCAACAGATGAATGGATAAGCAGAATGTGTTCTATTCATACAATGAAATATATTATTTATCCTTAAAAAGGAAAAAACATTCTGACATATGCTACAAGGATGATCCTTGAAGACACAATTCTAAGTGAAACAAGCCAGTCATAAAAATACAAATATTGCATCATTCCACTTATAGGAAATACTCAAAGAGTCAAATTCGTAGAGACAGAAAGCAGAGTAGTGGTTCCCAGGGCTGGTTGGGGGAGAGGGAATGGAAAGTTGATGTTTAATGGATATATAGTTTTAGTTTTAGATGATGAAAAGTTCTGTAGATAATGGTAGTGATGGCTGCACACAACATGAATGTACTTAATAACACTGAATTGTACATTTAAAATGGTTAAAATGGTGAATTTTATGTTTGTGCATTTTACCACCATTAAAAATTAAAAATTTTATTAGGGAAAAAACCCAAACAAGTGCCTGTTCTGTGAGACAGTGAACTTCTCACCATTGATAGCAAACAAGCAGGGGCTGGATGTCAGGGAAAATGTAGGGCCATTCTTGAATTTGGGTGGGAGTTAGACTGGTTGACCCTTAAGGACACTTTTTAAAAATTTTTTATTTAATTTTTTTTTTTTTGAGAGGAGACTCAAAGGTGTTTATTCCAGAAGTCTCAGATGGAGTAGTCTCCCAAAACCTGAGCCTAATTTTTTTTTTATTTTAAAGATGTGGGTACAGTTAGGTGTACAAGTGGTCATTATACAGGTCAAGTTTAGGGCTCCCTTTGGTCCCCTAAGGGGACCAAAAGACGTGACTAGACACTTCTCAAAAGAAGACATACAAACAGCTAACAGACATATGAAAAAATGCTCAGCCTCACTAATCTTCTATTTTAAAGATGTGGGGTAAAATTAGGTATACAAGTGGTCATCATACAGTTAAAGTTTAGGCCTCCCTTTGGTTCCCACTTCGCTACTGCCAATCCCTTTTTTATTGTATTATGGTAAATGTTCAGGCTATGAGTGAGCACATGTGGTACTCAGTTCTTTGTTTCTGTGATTGGTCACTGAGTATGATAGACTCAATCCATCCAAGTTGCTGCGAAGTCCATAATCTTGTTCTTCTTTATGGCTGCATACTATTCCATCGTGTATATGTACCACATTTTTTTTATCCAGTCCAGTTTTGATAGGCAGTACAGTCAGGTCCATGTTTTTGCTATTGTGAATAGTGCTGCACTAAACATGTGTGTGCAGGTATCTTTTTTGTAGAGTGATTTAAGTTCCTCCAGGTATATTCCCAAAAGAGCGATTGCTAGGTCATATGGAAGGTCAATCTCTAGTTCTTTTAGGAATCACCACACTGTTTTCCATAGAGGTTAAACTAGTTTGCATTCCTACCAACAGTATAGAAGCATTCCCTTTTCTCTGCATCCTTGCCAGCATCTGCTATTTTTTGTTTTATTAATGATGGCCATTCTTACTGGAGTTAGGTGGTATCTCAACACGGTTTTGATTTGTACTTCTCTGATGATTAGTGAGGCTGAGCAATTTTTCATGTGTCTGTTGGCTGTTTGTATGTCTTCTTTTGAGAAGTGTCTAGTCATGTCTTTTGCCCACTATTTAATGGAGCTGTTTGTTTTTTTCCTTTTGGCATGTTTGAGTTCCTTGTAAATCTTGGAGATTAGGCCTTTGTCAGATATGCTGGTGGCAAATATTTTTGTTTACCATTCTTTGGGCTGTCTCCCCGCTCTCTTAATGGTTTCTTTGGCTTTGCAGAAGCTTTTCAGTTTGATGAGTCTCCACTTGTCTATCTTGTCTATTAAGGCATGGGTTTTCGGGGTTTTGATCAAGAATTGGTTGCCTATTCCAATTTCCATAAGGGTGTCTCCTGCGTTTTCTAAGATTCTTAATGTTTGAGGTTTTATGTTTAGGTCTTTGCTCCATTTGGAGTTGATTTTTGTGTATTATGGTGATAGGTAGGGGTCCTGTTTCAATATTCTGCACACGATCAGTCAGTTTTCCCAGCACTATTTACTGAGTAGATTCTTCTCTCCCCAGTGGTTGATGGTGGTGTCTTTGTCAAAGATGTGATGGTTGAGAAATTGAGGTTTTGCTTCCAGAATCTCTATCCTGTTTCATTGGTCTATACGCCTGTTCTTGTACCAATACCAGGTTAAGGCCCCTTTTAATTCTCAAGTTATTTATCTGTTTTCAACATTCATTGGGCCCTCACTATGTCAGCAACTGTGTTAAGCATGGAGTAGCTGGTTGACCCTTCACTGATCCATAAGTCATCACTATCATAGTCTTGGTTTTACAAACAAGGACACCGAGGCTTGATCAAGGCCTCCCAGGTTTAAAATGGAAGGAAGAAGCAAGAGAACTCCAGAGACAACACCATGCTACAAGGCATGGATTTCACTGAGGAGGAAACCTAGAAGGTTCCATGACTTATACAAGGCATGCAGAGTTGGCGTCAGGGCTCAGGTCCTCCCAAGCTGTCTGGGCCTCCCCAGTGACTCGGTGCTGTCTCCTCTGCTCTGAGCATCAAATGCTCCATGTGGACATACCTGTTGAGTCACAGAAGGCTCTAACGCTCCTCAGGAAGGCACATACCCAGCTTCTGAAGAACTACTGTGACCAGGATATCTTATGAGAGACATAAAGCCTGGACCAACATTGGCTGCATCACTACTGTCCTTTGAGGGTCAATTTTCCTGGTTAACAAGCAAGTTAGTCTGTTCTTTTCTTTCTTTTTTGGGGGGGGCTGAACAGAAGTTTAATTTCCCATTGCTTCTTATGCAGTCTTCCCCTCTACTTTCCTCTCCTCTTCATCACTCCTTTTTTTTTTTTTAATTGAGTTGGAGTCTCACTCCTTCACCCAGGCTGGGGTGCAGTGGTACGCACGCTCATGGCCACCCCACCCCAGCGTCGACCTTCTGGGCTCCAGTGATCCTTCTGCCTCAGCCTTCCGAGTAGCCAGAACTACAGACACGTGCTACCACACTCGGCTGTTTTTTATTTTATTGTAGAGAGGAGGTCTCGTCAAGTTTCCCGGGCTGGTCTTGAACCCTCAGGCTCAGGCAATCCACGTGCCTTGGCCTCCCAAAGTGCTGGGATGACAGGCTGAGCCACTGAGCCCAGCCTCTTCATCACTTCTTATTTCTCATTCCTTATATCTTATTTCCTAGTTTGTTATTTTCATCACAATGTTCCATGTCAAAACCTCTGCGTCACCTCCTTTAAAAGGCGGTTATAAGGCCGGGGATGGTGGCTCAAGCCTGTAATCTCGGCACTTTGGGAGGCTGAGGTGAGAGATTGCCTGAGCCCAAATCAAAAAACTTAGCCGGGCGTGGTAGTGCGCGCCTGTAGTTCTGGCAACTTGGAAGGCTGAGGCAGAAGGATCACCGGAGCCCAGCAGGTCAACACTGGGGTGGCTGTGAGCGATCATGCCACTGCATTCCAGTAGTTTGGGTGATGGAGATTCCAACTCAATAATAATAATAATAATAAAAGGCAGCAGTAAACGATGGTTTGCAAACACAAGCTCTTCCATAAACTTTGTATCCATTTCAATTTTATGAGCACTGTGCTTTGTATTGGATATGATCTGTAAATGCTTTGAAGCAGAGTCTAGAAAATAGAAATAGAATGCAAAGCCGGGCGTGGTGGTGCATGCCTGTAGTCCCAGCTACTCAGGTGGCTGAAGTGAGAAGATTGCTTGAACCCAGGAGATCAAATCCAGCCTGAGCAACATAGTAGGAACCTGTCTCTTAAAAAAAAATTAGAAATAAAAAAAGAAAGAATACAAGCCACATATATAATTTAATAGCCACATTAAAAATGTAAAAGGAAACAGGTGAAATTAACATCAACAATATATTTTATCACAATGTATCCAAAATAATTATTGATGCGCTATTTTGCATTCTTTTTCACACTGTCTTTGAAGTCAGTGTATATTTTATACTTATATCACATCTCAACTCAGACTAGACACATTTCAAGCGCTTGATAGCCACATGGAGCTGGACTCGTTTTCAAGGAGTTTGAGGATGGAGCAAAAGAGAAATAAGGTCGTGTTTTGAAGGGAGCTAGACCTAGTGAGAATTTCACTTTGTCTGAAATGCTGGTCATAAATGTTAATACGGGGAATGGGGACAGACTAAAGATGAAGAGAAAGGAAATAAATAACGGCGCCTCATGCAGGAGGAAGCTTGACTGGGGTGGAGGAGGGGTAGGAAGATGTGATGGTTGAGAAATTGAGGTTTTGCTTCCAGAATCTCTATCCTGTTTCATTGGTCTGTACGCCTGTTCTTGTACCAATACCAGGTCAAGGGTAGGAACAGCACAAGGGGTGTGCTATCAAGGTCAAGGGCAGGAACAGCACAAGGGGTGTGCTATCAAGGTCAAAAACAAGGAAAGCTCTGGGGCCAGTGCTGGTTGGGTTCTTCTATAACCACTTACAGTCGCTTGACTCTTTTTATGATTCCTAATTTTCACCCTTATTTCCTTCTCTCCAACCTGTTCATCTTCATTTACCTGGCTGCCGTCATTATGACATCACAACCAAAGAGCTGGGACTCACGTCACACAAGCCCATCCCAGGTGCCACTGCTTGACTGTGGAATTGGGAGTAATTCAACTCCCCACTATGGCTCCTCTTTGTCTTCGGTTAATCATTCATCCAGTCAGGCAGTCATTCTATAAATATTAAGTGCTTAATAAGCACCACACACTGTTCTAGGTGCTATCTGGTTGTCACTTCCTTCTGATATTAATGCTTTGTGTTCCCTGCGACTTCTGGGTAGTGCTTTCTCTGCCGCCACGTACTGGATCTCACAGGCTGAAATTTTCCGTTCCCAAAAGAAACCAGGGGCTCCTTGGGCAGGCCACATAGTCCCTGCTAGTGACAGAGAAAGGGAGGATAGAAAGGATCCCTGACAGGATGGGATCCTTAGGGGGCTCCAGGATGGTTCCCCTCGTAACTTTGGCCATGAAGGAAATTTGGCTTTCTCTAAGCGTTGAAGTTGTGAGTCTATATACAGTCACCTGAAAGAAATATTACAAGTACCAATGTTTCCTTTAGAGAGAGAAAAAAGAAAGTGTGAGTGAGAGAGGGTTTTGAAATCTGTAAATAAAAGGAGTGTCACACCTAGAGACCTCAGCAGTGCCCATCCATGCAGAAATGGGGAAAGAGGCAGCCTCTGGAAAACCTGGACGTCCCAGCCTCTCACAGCCTCCATGGAGCTGAGACACACAGGGCTCCTGCGTGCCTGTGGCACCCTAGTACCCCAGGGCCCTTGGCTGGGTGGCTGTATAAAGCCCTGCTATTCATCGTGATGCCGGAAATGTCTAATTCATCTAGATTGCCTGATTCTGGCTTTAGGCCCACCAGGTAACCGTCCAGGTCACCCTTTGGTCTCCACAAGGATTGCCCTACATAGAGGGAATGAGTTCAGGCTCCAGACTCCAGTTATTTATCTCTCACTGTAAACTCACAAATAGCTTGGCATTCTAGTTCTACAAATTAATCTTCTAAGTTCAATAAACACAAAACAGTCCCTGAGAAATCAAATTCTGGGGTGCCAGCAAAAACAAATTTCTGAGTCTGGATGTCCACCCTGGACTGTGTGTGGGCAGTCACCAACGATGCTCATGAATGCCATCAACAGGAAGTAGCCGTGCCCCCAATGGTGGCACCCATGGAGTGACTTATTTATTTGGCAAGTGATATTTGAATGCCTCAGGTGGGGACTGACTGAGTTTTGGAAATTAGTTCTTTCAACGTCTCTAGCTTTTTCTACTGTAGCTTTCAGAGAAATTAAAAGAACAACCCTTTTCTATCCATCCTCAAGCCAAAAGACAACTTCGAGAAAACTACATACAGGCTAAGGAAACTTTTGCAATCCCAACCTGCCACTCCTTGAGTTTTGCTGCCATGAAGGTTATCTCTAATGACTGGTTTCCCTGGATGGGGACCTTCTTAGAGCCCAGCTCTGCCTTTGTCGCATGCTTCCTGGACACAGGAGCAAGAGAGAGCCTGAAAGACTCTGATTCAGTGGGACCACGTGAGGAGGGGCTGGGAGGCAGGTGGGAGCAATCAGGTGCGCGGGTGTCCAGGAGACAAGTCCTCCCTAAGGGACTGGATGGAATCCAGTTGAGTTCAAAGATTTTACTTTTCAGTCCAGTTCTGTTCGGCTCAGCTGGCCAAGTTGTGAAACTTGCCTGTAGGGGCATCAGAAGGAAGCTGCTGACCGTCCGCCCCTTGTTCACATACCATATTTAACCCTTCTGAAGACTCTTCGGGGAAGAGCTCGGCAACATTTATCTCCCACGGACTTGCCGGGTCCTTTTGGGTTGATTAGGGAGAGGGCGGGTTCTGACCTGTATCGGAAACCATCTGCTCTCAGGCCTGAGACACATGTGTAAAGCAAGATGTCTCAGGGAGGTGGTGGCTACCGCAGGATAAGCTGGGAGTGACCAGTCCCCAGAACACACCCTTGCCAGAACCCAGGGGAAGACAGGCTCTTAAAGGGGCGACACGAGGTGTGTTTGCTTCTCCAGCTTGCTTTGATTGTACCATTCAACGGGTATGATTTTGGCTTAAAGGTCATGAAGCCAATGGCTATACACTGTAGCTGCGAGGCTGCAGTAGCCATGATCATGCCACACTGCACTCCAGCCCGGGCAACAGAGTGAGACTCTGAGATAAATAAATAAATAAAATGAGGAATGTGATGCTTCATAAGGGCCTTTCCAGGATTAATATCCCAGGAGTTCGGGCACATTCCCAATGCTCCCCCAAAGCTGTGGGTGTTCAAAACCTCCTATTGTGGCAGCCAACCCCCAGAGTGAACTGTACCCCAGAAAGGATGAGTCTAGCTGCTCTCCTGGTTCCCCCATTTGGGGTTAGGCCTTTTCGGAGAGTCAGTGCTGAATGCCCATCTAACTTCCCGAATCACTCTCAGTACCTCCAGGAAATTAGTTTTGCCTTCAGGTACAGCAAAGGGCGAAACTCCCTATTGACTGAAGGAAAGCGGAGGTATGGAAAAATGGACAAACTCAGAGACATGTACAACCCATCTCCCCCTGACTTCTGTGCTTTGTCCTAGAGTCTCCTTCTTTCCCCTATTTTCAGTGCAAAAAGATTGGCTGGCTGGGAGCCGTCATCTGTCAGAGATGAGCAGTGGAGGCCTTGGATGAGACTTCCAAACAAGCTAGCCATTCTTTCTGTAGTATTTTGCTCTAAGCTTTTGTTACATGCACGAGGGGACCCCCCCCAAAAAAACTGGGTCTATCTTTTGGAAGGTGGGCCCCTTTAGCACAGGCTTCCACCGCTAGGTAAGTGTTCTAGGAACCCACCAGTATCAGTTTACCAGCTAGCCTTGTGAGAAGATGCATTCGCCTCAGTGAATTTTTTTTTGAGATTCTTTCAACATGTTTGCCTATTTCATGGTGAGTGATTTACATGAACAACCTGCTCACACCCTGCTGAGTGTTCAGCAGTTTTTGATTTAAAAAATGGCATGACCCCTGTGCTCCACCTCCATATTCAACCGATCTCGCCCCCAGCAATTTTTTTTTTGCTGTTGCTGTTTCCCAGGATGAAAAAAAGTCCTCAAAGGGAAACTTTTTACCGACGTGGAAGAGATGAAACAAAAAAACAGAAGCACTAAAAAGCATCCAAATTGACAAGTTCAAAAACCGTTTTAGGCAGTGGGACAAGTGTCTTGACAGGTGTATTGCATCACATGAAAAGTCCTTTGAAGGTGACAAGTTTAAACATATAAGAACAAATATACAGTTTTTATAAATAAATTCTGGGTTTTGGGGTCCCCCCTTGTACATATCATTAGTCGCAATTTGTTCAAGCCCCGCACTCTTTGGAATGAAATCTCTCCTACTAAAAGCAATCTGCAACTTTCATCCTATGTGTTTTTACTATATCTGGTCATCACCACCCCCCATACACATACCACCTCCCGCCACCCCCACCCCAGAACTGATAACATCTAATGAACCATCACTTCCCAGACTCAGAGCCTTGGACTTTCAGTTGTGAATCACCACCTCTCACCTCGGCCTCCCAAAGTACTGGGCATGGTGGCTAGTTTTTGTGATTTATTGTAGAAACGAGGTCTCACCAAGTTGCCCAGCCTGGTCCCAAACCCCCTGGAACTCAGCAATCCTCTTGCCTCAGCTTCTCAAAGTGCTAGGATTACAGGCTAAGCCACCGCACCCAGCCAACTTCTCAACATACTGGTCTCTCCTCTAGACATTTCTCAAAATAACCCCCCCTTTTAAAGGTGAAACCCAGAAGTTAACATAATTCTCCAGATTCCATTCGATCTGTGCGGTAAATTGGGAGGCTCAGTCCTTACTTTGCACTTTTCAAACAAGAGCCTCTATGATTATTTATTTTTAAGATAACAGACTTAAGTGTTAACCACTATTTGGCCTTGTCTCCTACAAAATAGCTTAGGCCCTTTTCACGTAGAGAATGAATTTCACATGTGAAAATGAATTCCTAAGTTGCTTTGGTGTAGAAACCATTAGCGAAAACTCTTCAAAGCCAAGGATAGGAAAAGAGAGGCCGGTGTGAAACCAAAGAATCCAGGTTGTTAATTTATGGGTGCTATGGAAGTTTCTGTGTCCGAGGGAGGAGGTGTTCATCAGTGATGAAATCCAAAGATGCATCAATCTTAGGTATCCTGTTCAAGCGTCTGCACTGGCAGAAGCATTTGATAATCACACCTCTGCCCCTTTCAGTCTTGCTTCCTGTTTCTCAGGATTCGTTGGGAGCAGTGAGAGCTTAAACGGCTTTAATTTCTGTCCTGTCTGTGTCAACACATGTGCCCAATCGTGCAAACTGGAAATTAACACTCTGAACTGCAACTACTCTGCGTCAAGTATCTCTGGGTCCAGGAGAGCTTTAGCTGGGGCTCTCCTGGCAGCTTCTCTCGAATCCATAGCAGAGAGCCTAACCCCTGGGATGCTCCTCCCTCTGACGGAGCAAATGTCGTCAGCACCCCAGGCAGGCTCTGCACACGGGTAGGAGGCGGAAGTGAGTCCACCATTAGAGCTGTGGTCCTGAGTAGGTCACAGCAGCAGACGCAGATCAAGACACTGGCAGCTTCCCTAGCAGCGTTGGTCCTCTCCTGCTGCCTTCAGGCCAGAAAGATCAGGAATATTAGCAAATATCCCCGCTTCAAATTCAGAAGAGGCCTACTTACAGAGCTATACATCGGCTTTTTCTGTTACCTTCTATCCTGGCAGAGATCACGGAGATAGGAACTAAAAGGAGCTAAACAGTGGCTTTAGCCGGAGAAAGGAGGCAGAACAGGGTGAGGGTGAGGGGGAGGTGGAGAGGAAGGAACCTCATGGAAATTCTATTGGCAGGAGAAGAACACGTGACCCTCACAGTGCTAGGATCGTCCCCTGCAGCAGCACGGTGGAGGTTTCTTGAACTAGTCCTTTGTCTTTGGGCCCGGCCCCCATGACCTTTTGGGGGAACCTTATTTTCTACTAATCTCTCTTTTAGAATGCAAAACCACTTTGGAGTAGATTACATGTATCTCATTACACTGCTATTCTTCCGGGCAAATTCAATACAAAATGGCCTGGTTTGTCTTAATTTTTGCCAACAAATAAATCAGAGAGAAGGTGCTGGAAAGGTGCTTTCTCCTTTTGGTGCAGCCAGCTGGAAGGTAGGTGTCTCTTTGCAAAATGTAGAACTGAATCGGGCACTGTGGTTCACGTTTATAATCCCGGTATTTTGGGAGGCCGAGGTGAGAGGATTGCCTGAGCCCAGGGGTTCAAGACCAGTAGGGGCAACTTGGTGAAGCCTGGTCTTTACAATAAACCAAAAAAGTAGCCAGGCATCGTGGCGTGCGCTTGTGGTTCCAGCTACTTGGAAGGCTGGAGTGGAAGGATCACCTGAGCCCAGCAGGTCGAGGCTTTGGTAACTGATGGTGCCACTCCAGCCTGGGTGATAAGACTTCAACTCAAAAAAATAAACAAGTAAGAAGCAAGCACATGGTCAATGGTTATAAAAATAAGTGGGGTGGGAGCAGGAAAGGTGTCAGTATCCTGCATCCTGCCTGTGACTGAGGCTCGACCGGGTCGGCCATGAGCCCTTAACACCCTGGATGCCAAGGATGTGACTGGGATGAAGAGATCCGCTCTATGCAACTTCTCCTCCTTCTTCCCTGCACTAGGCAGGGGACACAGCCCAAGCCCCTTCCTCACCCCCCTTTAGCCTTCTTGAAGGCTAAACCTTGCTGTTATTTAACGTTTCATCTGTATGTGGCTCATGTCTCCAAACTCGGCTGCATCTCCATAGCTCATCCTTGGCTCTAGATAAAAGATGACTGTTTTCGAATGAATGAACACACCTATACCGCTCACTCCACAGTTTCCTTAGGGCCAGCTGGGACCTTAAGGGATGTTTCCCCAGATTAACTGAAACTCGCAAAGCTTGTTGGAAATTGCATAGAGTTGGGTGTGCCTCTATGTTCTATTCTGAACATTTATGCTCTAGGTTGGAATATCCCCCGCAAAGGACTTTCCAAAATGATCTAATGATTTGAGATGCTTGCCTCCCTTTTTTCTTTTTTTTTCTTTTTTTTGAGTTGGAGTCTCACTGTTACCCAGGCTGGAGGGAAGTGGCACGCTTGACCTGCGGAGCTCAGGCAATCCTTCCACTTCAGTCTTCCAAGTTGCTGGAACTACAGGCATGCGCCACCATGCCCAGCTAATTTATTTTTATTTATTGTAGAGATGAAGTCTCACCAAGTTGCCAGGGCTGGTCTTGAACCCCTAGGCTCAGGCAATCCTCTCACCTTGGCCTCTCAAAGTGCTGGGATTATAGGCATGAGCCACTGTGCCCAGCCCCCGCCCCCTTTT
This sequence comes from Cephalopachus bancanus, assembly GCA_027257055.1. NCBI lineage: Eukaryota > Metazoa > Chordata > Mammalia > Primates > Tarsiidae > Cephalopachus > Cephalopachus bancanus. The sequence continues at coordinate 1,080,162 of JAPVLO010000120.1, read as the reverse complement.
TAAAAAATCGAAGTCTTACTGTATTGTCCAGGCTGGAGTGCAGTGGGCTCAGGAGAGCCTGCCACCTTAGCCTTCCAAGTAGCTAGAACTACAGGCATGTGCTATCATGCCCGGCTAATTTTTTTATTTATTGCAGAGACAAGGTCTCGTTAAATTGCCCAGGTTGGTCTCAAACCCCTGGGCTCAGGCAATCCTCTCACCTCTGCCTCCCAAAGTACTGGGATTACAGACATGAGCCACCATGCCTGATCCGCTCCCCCTCTTTTAAAAAATATTTCAGCCTCCACATATCCGTTGTCAACTTCAACAAATTCACCCCACAGCTGACTTTGTCACTAGTGCTCCATCCATTCATTACTGCTTCTCCTCCAAGGATTTGCAAACAAAATACATCATGTCATCGTATCCTTTTTTTTTTTTTTTGAGTCAGGGTCTCACTCTGTCACCCAGGCTGGAGTGCCCTGGCATGATCACAATAACCACAGCTAATGGCAGCCTCAACTTCCTGGGCTGAGGTGATTCTTCCCACCTTAGCATCCCAAGTAGCTGGGAATACAAGGTATGCACCACCACACGCGGTTGGTAGAGATGAGGTTTCACTGTGTTGCTCAAGCTGGTCTCGAGCTGCTGGGCTCAAGGAATCTGCCCACCTCAGCCTCCCCAAGTACTAGAATTACAGGCATGAGCCACTGCATCCATCCCATTTTATCCTTAAATATATAGTGTGTATCTCTGAAAGAGAATGCTTTTGCTATAAATCATCATCTTCATGCTATCGGTACTCTGCTTTTGAGGCTAAATTGAAGGCTGCTGAGTTCCTCTGAGATGTGCCAGTCACCCCTCTAGCCACTTTCAGGGATGCCAAAGTCTTTTTTTTTTTTTTTAGTTGGAGTCTTACTCAGTCACCCAGACTGGAGTGCAGTGGCACGCTCCCGGCCACCGCAGCCTCGACTTGCTGGGCTCCAGCGATCCTTCTGCCTCAGCCTTCCAAGTAGCTGGAAATACAGGCGCGTGCTACCACACCCGGCTAATTTTTTGATTTATTGTAGAGATGAGATCTCACCAAGTTGCCCAGGCGGGTCTCGAACCCGTGGGCTCAGGCAATCCACTTGCCTTGGCCTCCCAAGGAACGGGATTACAGGTTGAGCCACTGAGCCCAGCCACGCTGAAATCTTACCGTCCTCTCATTTCCCAGTGGCCTGCCCTCAGGGGAACTGGTTTCTTAAAAGAGGCATAAACTCTCAAGCCAGATTAGTTTAGAATCTGATCTCCACCGGTTCCTAGCTCTGTGATCTTGAGCAAGACATTTAACCTCTCTGAGTCCAGTTTCCTCATCTAAAAGCTAAGTTAATTAACAGTCCTAATTCACTGAGTTGTTGTAGGATTAAAATATGCTTAAAAAAAAAATGAAGCAGTGGAACATCCAGAAGATGGAATATTCAGTGCTAAAAGGAAATGAGCTATGAAAGCCATGAAAAGATATGAGGTAACTTAAGTGTGTATTACTAAGTGAAAGAAACCAGTCTGAAAAGGCTATATACCGTATGATTCCAACTATGTGACATTCTGGAAAAGGCAAAATTATGAAGACAATTAAAAAAAATCAGTGTTTTCCAGAAATTAGAGGGAAGGAGTAGGCAGAGCCCAGAGGATTTTTAGGGCAGTGGGACTACTCTGGATGATACTTTATGTTGAATGCATGTTATTATGCATCTGTCCAAACCCGTTGAACGTACAACAGCCAGTGTGAACTCTAATATAAACTATGGATTCTGAATATAATGATGTGTTCATATAGGCTTAACAAGGGTAACAGATGCACCCCTCTGGTGGGAGATTTTGACAGTGGGAGGAGGGTTGTGCCCGTGTTAAGGCAGAGGGTAGATGGGAATTATCTGTACTTTCTGCTCAGTTTTGCTATGCAACTTAAACTGCTCTAAAAATAAAATCTATTGGCCAGGTGAGGCGGCTTAAGCCTGTAATCCCAGCACTTTGGGAGGCCCAGATAAGAGGACTGCCTGAGTCCAGGGGTTCGATCCCAGCCAGGGCAACTTGGCGAGATCTCGTCTTTACAACAAATAATAATAATAAAAAAATTAGCCAGGCATGGTGGCACACTCCCGTACTCGGAAGGCTGAGGCGGAAGGATCTCCTGAGCCCAGTAGATCAAGGCTATGGTGGCCATAAGTGTACCTCTGCACTCCAGCCTGGGCTGCAGAGTAAGACTCCAACTCAAAAAAATAAAATAAGCCAGGTGTAGTGGTTCACGCCTGCAATCCCAGCACTTTGGGTGGCTGAGGCGAGAGGATGGCTGAGCCTAAAAGTTCGAGACCAACTTGGGCAGCACCGTGAGACCTCGTCTCCAAAATAAATCAAAAAATTATCTGGGTGTGGTGATGTACACCTGTAGTTCCAGCTACTTGAAAGGCTGAGGCAGAAGAATCGCCTGACCCCTGCAAGTTGAGGCTGCAGTGGCCATGAGTGTGCCACTGCACTCCAGCCTGGATGACAGAGTGAGACTCCTACTCAAAATATATAAATAAAATAAAATAAAATCTATTAAAAGTAATAATAATATGAAGCACTTGGAATAGTACCTGGCATATAGGAAGTTCCATGTGCTTGTTTTTATTTTTATTATTTGCTTAATACATACGCTGTTTCCACTAACATCACCTAGACCCTGATCTAACTGATAAAAAATGACAGTCTCTCACATAAACAAGGCAGCATACGTATTTCTCATTCTCAAAGCATTTTCAAGCACAGAACCAGGCACCATAATTTGAGCATAATCTATGAAGGACACAAACCCGGGGGGCAGGGTTCAGAGGTAGAACAGGAGGAATGCAAAGATTTAGCTCTAATTAGCTCTGATTATGATAAGGAGAAATTAGAACTAAACCAAAGGTCTAACAGGAAGAGATGGGTAGAATAAGATACAAACACGGGCTGGGCTCCATGGCTCGGCCTATAATTCCAGCACTTTGGGAGGCCGAGGTGAGTGGATTGCCTGACCCGCGGGTTCGAGACTAGCCTGGGCAACTTGGTAAGACCTCATTTCTACTATAAATCAAAATATTAGCCAGGCATGGTGGCGTGTGCCTGTAGTTCCAGCTACTTGGAAGGCTGAGACAGAAGGATTGCCTGAGCCTAGTAGGTCGACACTGGGGTGGCCGTGAGTGTGCCACTGCACTCCAGCCTGTGCAATGGATTGAGATTCTGACTCAAAAAAAAAAAAAAAAAAGATATAAACACATCTGTATGTTGCTATCGTCATAATTGAGATAAAAAAACATTTAATGACATAAAAGTTGTTCATGCTAAGTAATGTGACAAAGGAAAAATACAAAAAAGTAGGTGAAGTATGAATCTACTGTGCGCTTTTTTGGGTTTGTGTTGGTATATTACGTTTGTTAAAAAGACCAGAAAGGGCTGGACCCAGTGGCTCACGCTTGCAATCCCAGTACTTTAGGAGGCAGAGGCGAGAGGATCCCTTGAGTTCAGGAGTTTGAGACCATCCTGGGCAGCATAACAAGGTCTCATCTCTACAAAAAAATTTTTTTAATTAGCTAGGTGCAGTGGCGTGCACCTATAGTCCCAGCTACTCCAAAAGGTGATGCAGGAGGATCACTTGAGCCCAGGAGTTGGAGGCTGTGGTGAGCCATGATCATACCACTGAATGCCAACCTGAGTGACAGAGTGAGACCCTGACTCAAAAACAAAAACAGAAAGATATGCATCAAAATATTAATGTGGCTGGGTACAGTGGCTCATACCTGTAATCCCAGCGCTTTGGGAGGTGAGAGGATTGCCTGAGCCCAGAGGTTCGAGACCAGCCCGGAGAACTTGGTGAGACCTCAACTCTACGGTAAATCAAGGAATGAGCCAATCATGGTGGCGTGTGCTGTGGTTCCAGCTACTTGGAAGGCTAAGGCAGAAGGATCACCTGAGCTCTGCAGGTAGAGGCTGCAGTAGCCGTGACTGTGCCACTGCACTCCAGCATGGGCGACAGAGTAAGATTTTGACTGAAGAAGGAAAAAAGTAAGGTTTATTGTTTCTCAAGGGAGCATTAAGTAATTTTTCCTCTTTGTGTTTGAATTTTCTAAATGCCACATAATGAACATGTGTTACTTTTAAAATAAGGAAAAACTGTTGTTTAAAAATAAGACACTAGTGGGCTCGCCCCGGGCCCCTGTGTGTGCCTGCACACACGGGGGAGTCGCAGCTATTCTCTCTGGGAGCTCTGCGTGGGTGATCCACTCCAGACACTTCTGGGACTGCACTGTCGGGACTCAGCTGTGCCTTCTCCACGGAGTAGGATGTGATGTCAGAGAAGGGGACAGGGCTATCCAAATTCTCTCCATTGCTGGGAGGAGCTGTCCAGGTGTGCTGAGGGACCTGTATTCAGGAAGAGGAACAGGAAATCCTCCACAGCACTAGAAAAACACCCCAACTCACCAATGACGGCAAAGCAGATATTGGAAGTATTCAGAAAGAAGGGTTAAAAGAAATAAGCCATGAACTGAAATGTCTTGACCCTTATCAAGCAGCCCCGCAAGTCATAAATCTGAATGAAACTGCATAAATAACAGCCACAATACAGATATCCTAATGGAAGAAGTTTTCTTGCTTGCTTTTCTTTTCTTTCATTCTTTCTTCCTTTCTTTCTTCCTTCTTCCTTTCTTTCTTTCTTTCTTCTTTTTTTTTTTTGAGTACAGGAGACTTTATTGATGGTGCATGACAAGGTGGGGCTCCCTAGGTTCCCCCCACCCCCATTTTTCAGGGTGTCTGGCATGGGCAGTGTGAGGAGGAGAGGTTCTCAGTGTGGTCGGGGACTCCCTAGCAGCTGAGGGCTTCTCTCTTCCTCTCGTGATCTTGCTGGGGCTGGTGGTCCACAGGCTCTTACTCCTTGGAGGCCATGTGAGCCATGAGGTTGACCCTCCTGTTGCAGTAGCCAAATTCAATGTCATAACAAGAGATGAGTTTGACAAAGTGGTCGTTGAAGGCAATGCCAGTCCCAGCATCAAAGGTGGAAGAGTGGGTGTTGCTGTTAAAGTTAGAGGACACAACCTGGTGCTCAGTGTAGCCCAGGATGCCCTTGAGGGGGCCCTCAGATGCCTGCTTCACTACCTTCTTGATGTTATCATATTGGGTGGGTTTCTCCAGGCAGCAGGTCAGGTTCATAACGGACACATTGGTGGTGGGGACATGGGAGGCCACGCCCGTGAGCTTCCCGTTCAACTCAGGGATGACCTTGCCCAGGGCCTTGGCAGCCCTGGTGGATGAAGGGATGATATTTCAGAGGACCCTGCGGTCATTGTGCCACAGCTTCCCAGAGGGGTCATCCACAATCTTCTGGGTGGCAGTGATAGTATGGAGGGTGGTCATGAGTTCCTTCACGATGCCAAAGTTGTTGTAGATGACCTTGGCCAGGGGAACTACGCTGTTGGTGGTACAGAAGGCGTTGCTGACAATCGTGAGGTTATTCCGGTACTTCTCATGGTTCACACCCATCGCAAACATGGGGGTGTCGGCGGAGGGGGCAGTGATGATGACCCTTTTGGCTCCCCCCTGCAAGCGAATCCCAGCCTTCTCCAAGGTAGTGAAGATAACGGTGGACTCCACTATGTAATCAGTCCTGGCGTCACCCCATTTGATTTTGCTAGGACGACGCTCCTGGAAGATGGTAATGGGACTTCCATCGATGACAAGCTTCCTGTTCTCAGCCTTGACGGTGCCATGGAACTTGCCATGGGTGGAGTCATACTGGAACATGTACACCATGTAGTTGAGGTCAATGAAGGGGTCATTGATGGTGACAATAATCACTTTGCCAGAGTTAAAAGCAGCCCTGGTGACCAGGCGCCCGACATGGCATTTACTCTGACCTGCGCCTTTATCATGGTGTCTCAGCGACACAGCTTGCGCTGCAACAGAGACGTGGCTGTCTGTTGAACAGGAGGAACAGAGAGCCGGAAGAAATTTTCTAAATGTCCAAAATAGGAGAGTGTATTTGATTCTGAGTATGGAAGGGCTACTCTTGTGTTAATTAAGTAGTTGAGTATTTTGTGGAATAGAGTTACTTCTCTCAGTTCTCAAACCTTGTGGATTTCATAGGGTTGGCAAACTAAAACACAGTGCTGATCTTTAATAAGAAGACTATGTGTATACCAGACAACCTGACACAAAACAGACAAGCACAATTTTTTTTACAAAGATATTGTTATGTCTTAAAAATCTATTTCCATAGTCTAGAGAAAAGATGAAAGAAATATTTCTTACTGGTTTAATGGTAATTATTACCTCTATTAATTCCATATTTACATTTAGAATAAATTTCAATTATTAAGTTAAAAAAATAAGACACATTGGAAGGCTGAGGCAGAAGGATTGCCTGAACCCAGTAGGTTGAGGCTGTGGTGGCCTGTGAGCACGCCACTGCACTCCAGCCTGGGTGACAGAGTGAGAATGCAGCTCAAAAAAAAAAAGAGATACATAACTGTATATGCAGTGTGATTCAGTTGCATAAAAGATATGAAAAGAGGCTGGGCTCAGTCTGTAATCCCAGCATTTTGGGAGGCTGAGGAGAGTGGATTGCCTGAGCCTGCAGGTTCAAGACCAGCCTGGGCAACTTGGTGAGACCTTGTCTCTACAATACATTAAAAATTAGCCGGGCATGGTAATGCGCACCTGTAGTTCCGGCTACTTGGAAGGCTGAGGCGGAAGGATTGCCAGAGCCAAGCATGCCACTGCACTCCAGCTTGGGCGACAGAGTGAGACTCCAACTCAAAAAAATATATATATATATGTATATATACACACACATATACATATATATACACATACATATATACACATATATATGAAAACAGCAAAATGTTAATGGGAGAAAAGTGAGTGATTTTTTTCTTTATATTTTTCAGGTTTTTCAGAATGTTCTACTCTAAGAGCAGAAAGTTGTTTTTATGAAGATAGTTTAGATAGGGAAACTAAGGCACGATGGGTGGTCAGGGAAGCCTTCTGGTTCCAGACACACACACTTCTGCCAGCTGCGCACTGAAAGATACAAGCAGGTGTGTCAGTCGTCCCCTTCGTGTTCATCGCTGACCATGACTTAAGGCTCAAGGCAGAGACTGCACATAATCTGCCTCTCCAGGTTGCAATGCAGCAGCTCCCTCTTGGCACCGGAGGCCAGCTGTTAGGGAGGAACCCTCGAGGCAGCTGTGTCCAGAAGTGATAGAGCCCACCCAGCCCAAATCTCTGGGTCCTCCCTGATCCACTTCCCTGACAAGGGCGTCTGGAACAAAATAAAACAGAAACAAAAACAGAGGTAAGTGAAGGAAAAAGGAAAAAGAGGAGAATGAGAGAAAAGTCTTTCTAGATAAAGCAGTTGGGTTTGATGGGTAACACAGGAGACAGGCAGCAGGCAGGGTGGGGTGATCCAAGGGGCAAAGCCAAGGCTTAGAAATCATGGGTCAAGAGTTCCTGTTACGGCCTGGCATAGTGGCTCATGCCTGTAATCCCAGAATTTGGAGAGGCTGAGGCAGGAGGATTGCTTGAGCCCAGGAGTTTGAAACTAGACAATATAGTGAGACCTCATCTCTATAAAAAAAAAATAAAAAAAAATTAGCCAGGTATGGTGGCACAGGCCTGTACTCCCAGCTACTCAGGAGATTGAGGCAGAAGGATTGCCTGAGCCCAGGAGATTGAGGCTATGGTAAGCCATGATCGTGCCACTGCACTCCAGCCTGGGCAACAGAGTGAAACCCCCAACTCAAAAAATAAAAAAATGAAGAGTTCTTTTTTCACACACAGCCTATGACTGTCAAATCGAAGGCATGACTTTTTGCTGGGATAGTGTCCCTCTGTGAGCAGCAAGTGTGACCACAAGGATAAGAAGGGTTCCTTGCTCCTGGAAGAGGAGTTGCTAGCACCCCTGCTGGTAACCACAGGAAGGAGCCATTGGTTAGGCCTTCCCATTTATGCCCATTGGGCCCTGACTGCAGAGCACCTTGGAGCCATTGTCAGACTCCTGCTTCCAAATCTGCAGGTGAGGAAATAGCCCCAGTTCAGCAAGGTCACACAGCAAGGCTCCAGGCTGGATCAGCAACCCCCGGTCTGTCCCTGTGTGTGGGAACAGAGCTAGGCCTGGGTTTGGGTGCAGTTGATTCTGGGTGGCCCATTGGACCATGACTAGACCTTCCACAGGTTCCCACCACCCAGAAGGACAGGTATAGATCTGTCCATTGACCTTGGAGCAGAACGGACTTTTTTTTCCTCGGCACAACAGAACCAAAAAAAAAAAAAGTATCAGTGGCTTATTGCAATTAAAATTACATACAGCCCTGGCAGCTTTAAAAATTTCCCAATCTGTTTGGAGGCAATTTCTTACCTGCTTTTTGGACAAGGGGAGTCTCCAGCAGTGATTTCAAGGCAAGAATATGAGAGCAATGATGAAAATTTGGGTAGTAGAAATGAATAATTTGTCTTTTTTTTTTTTTTTTTTTTTTTGAGTTGGAGTCTCACTGTCACCCAGACTGGAGTGCAGTGGCACGCTCCCAGCCACTGCAGCCTCGACCCACTGGGCTCCAGCGATGCTTCCGCCTCAGCCTTCCAAGTAGCTGGAACTACAGGTGCATGCTACCACACCCGGCTAATTTTTGATTTATTGTAGAGATGAGGTCTCGCCAAGTTGCCCAGGCGGGTCTTGAACTTGTGGGCTCAGGCAATTCACTCACCTCAGCCTCCCAAAGCGCGGTATTACAGGCTGAGCCACTGAGCCCAGATGAATAATTCGTCTTTATTCCGTCTTTCTAACTTTTTTTGGTAGGTTGCTATTAAAGTTCTACCAAACCCTTGCGCTGGCATCCGTTGGGCTTTGTGAATTGATTCAGGTTTAGGGTGTACCCCTCTGGGCCTAGCACAGGAGGAGGAAACAACAGAAGAATAAGACTTGGTCTTGGAGTCGCTGAATCTAGAGGGGTGTCCTGAATAGGCCAGGTGATAGATTCCAAACCAAATTGTGTAATACAGTCCAGTAGCACACTCATTTCAAATTAGCACCAATCCCAAACAAAACACATAAACCGAATCCTAAAATGTACCCCCTGTCTGTTCACATTGGCCTGGGCTGATACATGTGTTGCAGGGGTGATCCTTTACCTGAGAATACAGGAACTATATATACTATATAGGGTGACCACCCACTACCAGGCCTGGGCACTGTGGGAGTACATTATTGTCAACCTATAGGCAACAGTACCTAGGCCTCTTAAAAATGTGTTTGGCAGTGTTTGTATATGTCCTTTCCAGAGGAGAATATAGACCAAAGAAGATATTTTCCAGGACCCAAAATTAACTTCAATGACATCCAAGCTGCTTCTAGCAGGGTCCACCTACAAGCCTCAGATTAACCCCCTTGGGTCCACCCCTCATTTGCCAGGTGTATTCCCTTAATTGACTGATCCACTTTCTTGATAAGGTTTCTTTCTCACATCTTTTGCTCCCCTGTTACTGATGTTTGCAAATGCTCTTTCAATTCCAAGTCAGTGTTATTCAAATAAAATCCATTAATAATTTTTTTAATTGTATGTTTCGTATTTACATTTCTATTCTGTATATGTCCAGCTCTAGAGGGTAGAGCGGCTGATACTTCTTTGAGTCCCACCATAGTGTCCCAACAAAGCTCAACAATTGTGTCACCATCAAAATAATCGTAAACACCAATCTCAGGATCTAATGATTGTGTGCTGTGTCTTAATTGACTATTACATGAACTCCAGGGTGTGGTGGCCAATACCTCTAATCCCAACACTTTGGGAGGCTGAGGCAGGAGGATCACTTGAGGCCAAGAGCTCAAGACCAGCCTGATCATCATGGCAAAACCCTATTTCTGCAAAAAAAAAAAAAAAAATGTAAAAATTAGCAGGGCGTGGTGGTACACACCTGTAGTCCCAGCTACTTGGGAGGTTGAGGAAAGAGGATCGCTTGAACCCAGGAGGCAGGAGGCCAAGGCTGCAATGAACTTTGATCATGATACTGCATTCCAGCCTGGGCAGTATCCTGTCTTTAATTAAATAATGAATGAATGAATGAATGAATGGATAAATAAATAAAATGAACTCCAGTGAACAGTTTCATCAACGCTTTGGAAGGCAGGTGGATCAATAACTAATGATAGCCATGACTTGTACCTTAGCCTGAGCCAATTATCCTGGCAACATGGTGAGACCTCTTCTCTACAATAAATCAAAAAATAAGCCGGGTGTGGTAGCACACACCTGTAGTTCCGGCTACTTGGAAGGCTGAGGCAGAAGGGTCACTGGAGCCCAGCAGGCCGACACTGGGGTGGCCATGAAAGTGGGCAACAGAGTAAAATTCCAACTCAAAAATAAAAATAAAAAAATAAAATGATTTTTGAAATATATTGCTCAAACCCACATCCATGGGCAAAAGGATTACAATCAAAATAGTCCTTAATACTCATCGTAATCTGTAGAGTCAGTGGTAATTCAACAAGATATATGTGTAACAAACATCATCTTTGTGAACAAAACTTACACAAAAAGCATATTTCAAGGCTGAAATCCACATGCTAACTACTCCTAATCAGATAATATTAGCAAAACATGAATTCTCTTTCCATTTATACACTCTTTCCCGAAGTTAATAAATGGTATGTTTGCTTTGTTGCAAAATTCAGAATTATAAGCTATGCATATCATGTATATAAGGTTGTTACATTATGTGCCATAAAGATATATATTTCTTTGTATACATCTCCATTCGAGACAGAAATAAATGATTGAACAAATAATTCTTCATCTGAATGGAAGGGAACACAAAGGTAATACCAATGAATTCATGAATTCGTTCTGTCTTACTAAAAATATTAGTCTTTGTTGCATGCGCTAAGTATAATTCTTTCATCTATATGTTGACTATTAGTAGAAGTCTGATATACTTTAAAACTTGCTTTCAAATACTGGACATAAACAAAAGTTCCCTGTCTCCAATACAAAATCAGGCTTGTGAAGCCTAGCTTGGGATAGTCTTGGCTTTAGTGAACAACTTAAAATTATTTTTATTATTATTAATTTTCGAGTTGGTGTCTCACTCCGTTGCCCAGGCTGGAATGCAGTGGCTCACTCACGGCCACCCCAGCGTCGACCTGCTGGGCTCAGGTGATCCTTCCACCTCAGCCTCCCAAGTAGCTTAAAATTATTTTTAATTCGACTATTCAAGTGCCACCCAATGAAATCATGGCCTCTGCATACATTGAATTGCTGGAAATGATTTACCCATGAAAGGGTATACAAGTATTTAAGCACTTTAATCTCCTAAGTCGTAAATCACTTTCTCTGGGTTGCAAATAAGGTGTCCACCCAAATGGAGGGTGGGGAGTCATTTCCCTGCCTCCTGGAGGCTGCCTGTGCCCTGGCCCTGTCTCCCACCACAAGAACCCTTGTGATGACACTTAGAGCCCACCCAGATAATCTAGAATAATTTCCCATCTCAAGATTTTTAATTTATTCACACCTGCAAGTCCCTCTCACCATATGAAGTAACATTCACAGGTCCTAGAGATTAGGATGAGGCCATCTTGGGGGGGCACTCTTCAGCCTACCCCAATACTTATCTGATCTTATTACATCGTGCGTTGACAAGGGCCTTCTTTTAAAGATGGCACAAATACAAACTTCCAACTGGGGAACCCTGATATTGAAGAAGATGCTGTCTGGACAATGAGGAGGCCTGAGTCTGAGCCCTGTTTGTCACCACAAGCAGGCAAGGCGTAGTGACACACAGTGCTGTAACCCAGCACTTTAGAAGGCTGAGGGGAGAGGATTGTTTGAGCCCAGGAGTTCAAAAACAACCTACGTCTTTACAAAAACACAAAAAATGAGCCGGGTGTGGTGGCACGCACCTGGAGTCCTAGCTACTCGGGAGGCTGAGGTGGGAGGATCGTCTGAGCCCAGAAGGTTGTGAGCCATGGCCATGCCACTGTACTCCAGTCTGGATAGCAGAGTGAGAACCTAACTCAAAAAAAAAAAATGATAGACCTGTTTTGAAACCCTGGTTCTGACTTTTTTTTATTTTTTATTTTTTGAGTTGGAGTCTCACTCTTGTTGCCCAGGCTGGAGTGCAGTGGCCCACTCACAGCCACCACAGCCTTCACCTGCTGGGTTCAGGCGATCCTTTTGCCTCAGCCTTCTTTCCAAGTAGCTGGAACTATAGACACACGTGACCACGCCATTAGTTTTTGTGATTTATTGTAGAGATGAGGTTTCGTCAAGTTGTCCAGGCTGGTCTCGAATCCCCGGGCTCAGACAATCCTCTCACCTTGGCCTCTCAAAGTGCTGGGATTACAGGCTGAGCCACTGCACCTGACCCGTTCTGGCTTATTAACGGAGTGACCTTGAGCAAGTTGCTTAACTCATCTGGGCAGTAATAAAACCTCCCAGGCAGGGCTGTCCCTGAGATTAAACGGGTTACTGTACGGACAGGGCCTGACGGGGTAGGCGTCTTTAAAAATGGCTGTCCTCCCTCCTATACTGTTTGCCCTTCCTACCCCACCTCACAGGGATGAAATGATGTTTGTGAACTTTTTTAACTTTGTAAAAGTTGAAATCATCTCACTTTCCATCTAAATTTATGCTATTGTAAGAGACAAGGTGCATGCCGCCTCCTTTATGGTTTTGCTCACAAGCTGGGAGGAGAGCCAGGGTCCAGGTGTGGAGAGCAAGGGATTTCTACGTCACTAGTTGGAGGGATGAGCGGATGGTCACATGGAGAACAACTTTGGATATAAAGGGATCAAAGGGAGAAAGATGAAAAAAAAGAGGTAAGGATTCGTGGGACTTCAGAAAATAGGAAGGGCCATTTGAGGCCACCTCTGTCGCCTGGGTACCGTGCTAGATGATGCGGACAAGTTCGTTCTTTGAGTTTCGATGTTTCTCCCTGTGGAATGGATGTTATCAAGCGTACTCCACCTCACTCTGATTATCTACCAATCGAAGTCTTGTCTGTGAAGTGTCGTGTAAATAGCACTATGTTCTGTGCATCTAAGCAGCATCATAACCAATTATTGTTTGAGGCACGGTCAGGAGGGGCCGTGACATTCACCCAACCTCAAGACCTGCCTCCTGGATCAGGCCTGCGTCAACCAGGAGGAAAACAGGAAGCACAGCTTTCAAAAGGATTTCACAACCAAATAATGCAAGCAAGTCACTCTAGATCACAGCTCAAGAACTGAGCCTCATTTATTTTCTATAGAACCAATACAACCATTTCCTTCTTTATGACCTCACTGCGAACTGTGCACTTTCATACCCAGCCGCCTCTAAGGAGAAGCAGCCTGCCTTATGAAGCCCTTTCTCCAACTCCAACCTCCAGGTGTCTGGTTTCAATCACTCCTCCAACCCCAAACACCAGCAAAATGGCTCATTTGGGAGCCTCACTGCTTCCAGGAAACTCGGCAGTACCCTGAAAGTGCCAGGATCAGAAGCAACTGGCTTGCTCTTCCTTGTGCGCCCAAGAACCAAGGGGGAAATCCACACCAGGAGAGCGCACCCGGGTTTTGCCAGACACAAAAGACTTGAGAAGCAGATAAGCCTCCTCCCAGCTCACGAGGCTCTGGCCTCAGAGGGTTCTCTTGGGCGTGGAGTCCTATTCTTAGGAACAAAACAATTTTCTTTTACAGGTCAAATCTCAGTTTGGTTTTCTTTTCTAGACTTGCTCCCACTATTTTCTGGGATAGTCCCAATCCCGGGTCCTCAGTTTCCCCACCTTCCCATTAAGTGGGGTGTGCTCACTTGATCCCAGACAAGCAGGATTTTTGTCAGTGCTATCTTCTAGAACAGGGGTCCCCAACCCCCAGACCCGGAACAGGTGTGGGTGTGTGGCCTGTTAGGAGCCGGGCTCCTAACAGCAAGAGGTGACAGGCGGGAGTGCAGAGCTCTGTCTGCTGTCAGATCAGAAGTGGCATTAGATTCTCACAGAAGTATGAACCCTACTGTGAAGTGTCTAAGTTGTGCTCCTTATGTGCTCCTTATGCGAGGGGTCTAAGTTGTGCTCCTTTTTTTTTGGAGTTGGAGTCTCCCTCTGTTGCCCAGGCTGGAGGGCAGTTGCACCCTCATAGCCACTGCAGCCTCGACCGGCTGGGCTCAGACGATCCTTCCGCCTCCGCCTTCCAAGTAGCTGAAACTACAGGCACACGCCACCACGCCCGGCCTTAAGTTGTGCTCCTTATGAGACTCTAGTGCCTGATGATCTGAGGTGGCTGGAGCTGAGCTGGTGATTGGCAGTGAGGCTGGACGGCACATTCTCCCCCTCCAACCTCCCAGTCCATGGCGAAAGAAAAGGTCTTCCGTGAAAGTGGTCCCTGATGCCAAAAAGGTTGGGGACTGCTGTTCAAGAACTCCCTCATTCTGCAGATAAGGAAACTGAGCTCCAGAGAAGGGGAGAGACTTGGCCGAGCTCACACAGGGCTTGTATGTGAAGCTGTCTCACTCCTGCGCTCCAGTCGTCAGATGCAAATCAGATCACCTCATCACACTCTGGTTTCTTCACCCCCTCTTCTGTGGGTTTTTATCTTGTCCCCTCAGTCCGTTTCTCAGCTCCTCGGGGGCTGAGGCAATGACTTGGCCTTCTTTCAAATCCCCCCAGGTGCCCAGACTTATAGTGGGGTCTTGTGGACACTTGCTGATTGGGAGGGCTGATTGATGGAGTGTAGGACTGGTGAATTGGGGCTGGGAACATGTCCAGAATGAACCAGGCCTTGAAGCAGGCTCATACGGGCAAGGTGGGGGTTCTGGGAAGCCACATACCGGCCGGGTGACCTTGGACAAATTTCTTGACTTCCCTAAGCCTCAAATTCTTCAACTATCATAAGATGGCGTGACAATGCCTACTCCACATGGTTTGAGGATTTAATAAGGTGCTGCATGCCTGACACACTAAATCGATATCAGTTTACCTTCTTTCTTCCTTTTTTTTTTTTTTTTGAGTCAGAGTCTCGCTCTGTCACCCAGGCTGGAGTACAGTGGCACACTCGCCGCCACCACAGCCTCAACCTGCTGGGCTCAAGCAATCTTCTGTCTCAACCTTCCAAGTAGCTGGAACTGCAGACGCGCGTCACCCCACCTGGCTAGTTTTTTTATTGTAGAGACGAGGTCTCCCCATGTTGCCCAGGCTGGTCTCAAACCCTTGGGCTCAGGCAATCCTCTCGCCCCTGCCTCCCAAAGTGCTGGGTTTACAGACATGAGCCACCAAGCCCAGCATCAGTTTACTTTCATAAACTAGTAAGTAAGTTTAATAAACCTGTAGTTGTCGTTGACTTCGTATTGCAATTAGGGAGGGTTAGGGTCACCGGGCACTAAAATGGCACAGGAGGAGAAGACATGAAAATGAAATGGAAAGATATGGTGAAGCACAGGGAAACCAGTCCCTTGGCACCACCCCTGAGCCTGGGGAACATGGTGGGACCACAGTAAGTCCCCGTGGCTTCTCCCCGAGGAGAAGGTGAGAAGGTGAGGAAGGCAAAGGAAGCAGCGAAGAAGGATGTAGGCTCATATTTCTGCAACTAGCCCCACCCTATCACCAAGGCCACCGACAGGTGGGGCGCCCCCTCCTTGTTTCCACACACACCCTCCAGGGCAGGCTACCCTTTGACACAACTCTGAGGCAGTAGTGGGTGTTTGCATGGGCCTGATTTCACCTGTGTTCCTCTAGATGCCACTTCCACTGGCAGTGTACCCCGCCCCTGACAGCTGGCTTCTCTGGCACGCCCAGCCCGAGACTCGCTACCAGCTCCAGCAAGATGCTAGGGGACTTGGGAGACACACCAAGGCTCAGCTGGGCCCGGGAGATAGGAAGGGCCGTGTGAACAGATGGGTGGGCCAGTCTGCTGGATGGTGACTGGGCAGGCCACCAAGCTGAAGGGATGTTGACAAGCTGGGGGGACCGAATTCCCCTCTCACCCTGGGAGAAAAATAATGGCAGACCAATAGATTGGTTGGAAGGTACTTTTGGGAAATCACCACCCAAGTCACTGGGTTTCTGGCCTGTGTGGTCCTGGCTGACAGGTGAGGTTTGACAGGTGAAACAGGCCCTCTCCTGGGTATCGATCCTGTGAATTATCTCTGCTCTCAGTGGACCTCTGCTTATACCTGATAATGATACAGTAAAAGAATGATTAAACCAGAGGGATCTGCCTTTTTTTTTTCTTTTTGAGTTGGAGTCTCACTCTGTTGCCCAGACTGGAGTGCAGTGGCCGCTCCCGACCACCGCAGCCTCGACCTGCTGGGCTCCGGCGATCCTTCCGCCTCAGCCTTCCGAGTAGCTGGAACTACAGGTGCGTGCTACCACACCTGGCTAGTAATTTTTTGACTTATTGTAGAGATGAGGTCTCGCCAAGTTGCCCAGGCGAGTCTTGAAACCACGGGCTCAGGCAATCCACTCACCTCAGCCTCCCAAAGTCGCGGGATTACAGGCTGAGCCACCTAGCCTGGCTGGGATCTGCCATTTTAATGGAGATAGAATAAAATAGGAGTAAAGAATGTGACTGAGAGCCCTGAAAGGGGGAGGGAGGATGGGACAAGGGTTGAAAAACCACCCATTGGGTTCCATGCTCACCTCTTGAGCTCAATAGAAGCCCAAACCTCACCATCATGCAATGCGCCCATGTTGCAAACCTGCACATGGACCCCTTGAATCTCAGATCAGATTTAAAAATTAAGAAATTAGGCCAGGCTCGGTGGCTCAGCCTGTCATCCCAGCACTTTGGGAGGCCGAGGCGAGTGGATTGCCTGAGTCCGCGGGTTCGAGACCAGCCTGGGCAACTTGGCGAAACCTTGTCTCCACAATAAGTCAAAAATTAGCTGGATGTGGTAGCGCACACCTGTAGTTCTAGCTACTTGGAAGGCTGAGGTGGAAGGATCACCGGAACCCAGCAAGTCGACGCTGGGGTGGCCGTGAGTACGTCACTGCCTGGACGATGGAGTGAGACCTTCAACTCAAAAAAAGAAAAGAAAAAAGAAAGTAGCTCTGGGATCCAGAAGACTTGGCTTTGAGTTCCAAGGACGACTTTCCTGTGGACTTTGCCCAGGGGACTCTGCTACAGTGACAGACAATACAATCCGTTTCAGTCATTGAACAACAAAATGATCTTCTCTGAGAAATGTGCAGGGCATGTTTTAGGCATCTCTTCTCCCATTCTCAAGCCTCTTCTGGGACTTCAGGGGAATTTGCATTCACCAGCTGACCTTGACTGAGTACATCCTAGGTGCTGTCGATGCTGGGGGTCAGTCCATTCTCACCCTTAAGGAACTAGCCATCTAGTGAGTGAGAATATAATTATACCTATTTTACGGGTGAAGAAATGGAAACTTCAGGGTTGCAATGTCATTAAAGCATTCATTCATTTTTTTTTCTTTATTTATTCAGAAAGGCATTTTTTGGGTGTTTTTTGAGTCAGGATCTCACTCTGCCACCTGGGCTGGAGTGCAGTGGCAGGATCTCAACTCATCGCCGCCTTGACCTCCTGAAATTGATCTTTCTGCCTTATCCTCCTGAGTAATTATGGCTACAGGTGTATGCCACCACTCTGGCTAATTTTGGTATTTTTTTTTTTTTGTATAGACAAGGTCTCTCTATGTTGCCCAGGTTGGTCTTCAATTCCTGGGCTCATGCGATTCTCCCACCTCAGCTTGCCAAACTGTTGCCAACTGTTGCCAATCTCAGGCATGAGCCACTGCATCCAGCTCAGAAAATTGTTATCGAGTCCATGTGATGTGCCAGGCATTGCATAATGTGCTGTGGGTAGATTCAGGGGAAACCAGGCACAGTCTGCCCCACCGCGGACACTTACACTGACAAGAAATATATGGAACACTTCAGGCCGGGTTTGGTGGCTCAGCCTGTAATTCCAGCACTTTGGGAGGCTGAAGCGAGTGGATTGCCTGAGCCCACGGATTTGAGACCAGTCAGGGCAACTTGGCGAGACATCTCTACAATTAAAAAAAAAAATTAGTCAGGTGTGGTAGCACATGCCTATAGTTCCAGATACATGGAAGGCTGAGGTGGAAGGATCACTAGAGCCCAGCAGGTTGATGCTGGGGTGGCTGTGAGTATGCCACTGCACTCCAGCCTGGATGACAGAGTGAGGCTCCAGCTCAAAAAAAAGAAAAAGAAAATAAATATGTGGAACTCTTCAAGAGTTTGTACTTTGTGACTTTTAGCCACATAGCTTCAGTTTCACTATTTAAATGCCATCCAGTGGATTAATGGGAAACTGTGATTGGGGTGTGTGTGTGTGTGTGTGTGTGTGTGTGTGTGTGTGTGTGTGTGTGTGACATATATATACAGAGAGAGTATACACACACTACTGAACTCCCTGCCTAGAGAAAGATGGAAGAAAGCCATAGCTAGTTTAAATATCAGGCTGGTATTCACAGGAGGAGGAGACAGTGTTACAGCTTAGTACATGGACTGAGCATCCAACCTGCATCCAGACAATGGTTAAGAGTAGACTCGGCTGGGCTCAAAGACTCAGCCTGTAATCTCAACACTTTGGGAGGCTGAGGCAAGTGGATTGCCTGAGCCTGTGGGTTCAAGACCAGCCCAGGCAACTTAGTGAGACACCTCAACTCTACAATAAATAAAAGAAAGTTAGCTGGGTGTGGTAGCACGTGCTTGTAGTTCTGACTACTTGGAAGGCTGAGGCTTCCTTGCCGGAGCCCAGCAGGTTGACGCTGGGGTGGCCATGAGCGTGCCGTGGCACTCCAGCCTGGGTGATGGAGTGACTCCAACTCAAAAAAAAAAAAAAAAAAAAAAAAGAGAAGAAAAGAGCAGACTCAGGCCTTGTCAGTTGGATCTGCCATTAATTAGCTATGATCTTGAGAAAATCACTTAATCTCTGAATCTCGGCTTCCTCCTCTGTAAAATGAAGGTAACTGAACATGTACATATCTCACCAGATCCCAACATGTATATATCACAACCTATCTCATGCTGTGAAGATTCACTGAAATACTCTATATGACAGGACTGATCCATCATAGGAACTCAGAAGCTGTTAGCATCATCAGCATCCTCAAAAGTGCCGCTGACAACAGCACCCGCAGAAAAGTAGAGGAAGGTGGCAATGAATTTAACAAGGGGACCTGTGTGGTCAGGGCAGCTGGGGAAGAATGTGCTGACAGAAGGCTCCCCTGCTGTCTCTGGAGATCGCCAGCAACTCTGGAAGAGACCCACATCCTGCACTGGGGCCCAGGCTGCAGCTGGTGGGAAAGGGGTGTGTTCTATTGGACGGTAAGTGGCTTGGGGCCCAAGGAGCCCCGGCTCTGGGGGTGGGCCTGAGGCCTTTGAATAAGGACAGCAGTTTATCAAACCTGTGTCCACCCAACCCCAGGAAGCTCTCCAGAAAGAGATAAGCTCAACTCATCAGGCTCCCTCCCACAGAGCAGGTATTTTTATTTTAAAATATCCGTGCATGTTTTTCCTATTTACACAAACAATAAAGGATTATATTTTGAAGGTGCAGAGAAGTCAAAATAACACTTTATAATCACCCTAAGTTTCACCACCCAAAACAATCACTTTTCTGTATTCTGGATTATTTTCAATGTATTATGTTTTATTTATTTAAAATAACATACTTGACGTCAGATATCATGTTGTTCTATATCTCTCACTTAACATTACTTCATAAGCTTTCTTTGTTATTACAGACTTGACACAATTTTAAAAGTTCACTATAGATGTTAAGTAGATGACAGGTTATTCTCTAATCATTCTCTTTTTTAATCATTCCTGCATTGTTACACTGTTTCCAGTTTTATGCTATTATAGATAATATCACATTAACATCTTTGAATTGCAGCATATTCTATAACTTGAATTATTTCCTTAGAGTAAATCCCCCAAATAGAATTCATATGGTTAAAGGGTATAAACATTTACAACACAAATAATTTATAATACATATATCAGGCATCTCAAAGCATTTTCCATTTTTTCTTACAGTATATATAATACATATTCATTGCAAAAATGTTAAAACATAGAGATAAGGAAAAAGGAAAAAAAATAGTTAATAATCCTATCATCCCCAAATAGCCACTTTGACACTTTACATACCCCTTTATAAAATGTATATATCCTTCACTGTCCTGGGATTACTTTGTATATACAAATTGTATTTTTCACTTGTTTCTTTACATTGTTAAGAATCCTCCTAAAACATGACTTTTAATTACTTCTAAGTAGCCTATTATGTGTGTATGTTATAATTTATCTCTTATTGGCGGGATTTTTCACCCCAGTTTTTCACTATTATATATGACACTAAAGCAGATACTAAAAAGCCACAGCAGGCCAGGTGTGATGGCTCACATCTGTAATCCCAGTGCTTTGGGAGGCCAAGGTGAGAGAATTGCTTGATGCTAGAAGTTTGAAAACAGCCTGGGCAACATAGCCAGATTCCATCTCAACCAGAGAGAGAGAGAGAGAGAGAGAGAGAAACTAAATAAATAAAATCCATTGCATTTGTGATGAGGACCTGTCTTGGTGAGAGTTACAGACTTATAGATATTGAGCACTTGTGTATCTGAAGAGATTCACTCAACCAGCACTCTGCAACTAACCTCAAATGTATCTATATACTCATTTTACCGATGACATATCCTGCACTTCAGAGAATTTGAGTGGATGGTGCAATTTCATGGATCTGAGAAGTATAAAAAAAAAGAACTAAAACCTAATGTGTTGTGTCCAAGGTTTCTTCCCCATATGAGTCAATGAGATGATTCTTATTCTGAAACATTCTTGTTTTTTGAGTATTTTGAGTACTAAGAGTGCACAAGAGGATGATAAGGTAAGAGGAACCTAAGAGGATTGGTCTTTGATTCAGTACCAGCCTGAGGGAAGGGAAGGTCTTTATTGGTGTGTCATAGTTCTCTAGCCTTGACTCTATCCTGCCCAGCATTGTGATGACAATGGATAAAGCAAGAAAACCTTTCACTTTGACTCTGGCTAAGTTAAACCACACGTTTATTGGAAGGATGGAGAGTAGTTGACCTAGTCACAGAAAAAGCTGAAGGACCAGCTTCTCATCACAGGAACTCATGGGCAGCCATCATACATGGCAGCTGTGGGTATGAATGAGTTCCATCTTCTGCATTCAGATTCCAAGGAGAGAGCATCTTATTGGCCAGCCTGAGTCAAGGGAGGATAATGATTTGACTGAAAGCCTCACCAAGACTGTTTTCAGAGGGGTACGGGTGCTTCATCCAGCAAAATGGTGATGCTATTACTTGAAGAAGGGGAAAGGATTCTGGACAAAACCAGATGAATGCTATGTAGTCATGCATTAAAGTGTATTCAGTCAGTAGGGTTGTGCATTTTCTCTGGCAATATTCAGCCTCTTTGGGGCAAACTCAAAGAAAGTGAACCACTGAGATTGAACTAGGTGAGTATTGTGGAATAAAGTACTTATTATAGTAATTAGACCTTACACAATCGTAGGAGGAGCTGAGGAGGTAAAGTCCAACGAGAGAGCTGAAGGATCAGAGAAAAGCCAGTAACTGGCTCTGCACTGGAGGATGGGTGGGCATTTTGTAGAACTATCTAGAAGCTAGCCACGTTCAGTTGCTGGAGTAAGACCACAGAGAGGGCTGGTAGTGAAGTCCATGGAAGACTGTTGATCCTCCCAGTCTACTGCCCCAAAAAGCCTGGAGATGGCCCTGGGGTCACTGTTGGCCAACAGGACCAGCAGTTGAGAGAGAGACCCAGGGGGGGGATGAGTGAATACAGTCTGGAATCGCTGGCACTTCTGTGTCTGCTTCCAACCAATGACAACCTTCAGAGAAATGGCCACTGTTTCCCTTCACCTCCCTAATCTTGTACAACTTCACATTGGGCCAACTCTAACTTTGAACCATTCGGAGAAGGAGATTTGGTAACACAGTTCCCAGTACGAGTGTCATCGATAGAAAAATACGCCATGATAGGTATAATAAAAGACAGACACAAGAATGTGGGGTATTTGCAGGGAGTGATTGTAATGAGGGACCAGAGGATGCAGAATATAGGGATCCCGTCAATCAGCAGTCGCCAGGTCAAATAATTTTTGTGCTGGGAGTGGTAGAGTAAGAGAGGCGTAAGGACAAAAGATGATGGATGGTCAGAGAGTGGGATACTTGAATTTGAGATTTTGGTGTGGTGACCTGTGATAACAAGGTGTGAGGCAGCTGAGGACGGAGACCAGGGTGTTGGAAGAAACGTCCTTGTGGACGTTGAAGAAACTGAGAACAGTGGCTTTGTCGGGGCAGAGAGAGAATGGATGCCCTTGAGCTCAAGTCTTCAGTGAGTGCGGGGCAGTGACCAGCAGGATGTTAGCTACAGCGATGAGAACAGGTGGAGATAGTGTGGCCTTCAGGTACAAGAAGGTAAGGAGAAAAAACGACCATCTTCTGAGAGGGGTGCTGAGGACCGGTGTGGTCCTGACAGGAGAGCCAGATTTCATGTGATGAAAGAAGGTTGTTATTCGGGGAAGAGGATGAGAATTCAAGAGAATGTGCTGATCACTCAGTCAAGTGCTTCAAGAGGGTGCGATGAAGCCTGCTCTCCTCTGTGTTGGCCACATTCTCAGGCAGCCTCTCCCCACACAGCAGCAAGTGGCCTCCAACAGCCCAGGTGGGCGAGGTCCTCAGCCCCTGCCTGTCCCTTATTGCTCCGGCGATATCCCAACCTAAGCCGTTCACTGCGGTTATTGTGTTTACACCGCTGGTGAGCAGCACCCACCCGAACCACACGTTGGCAAGTAGGAAAGTGGTTCTTAAAAACACCACCACCAACAATAAAAAAACTTCTTTGCTGCCACAAGAGGAGGGCAGGATTCTGGACAGGCACAACATCAGATGGACCGGGACGGGGATGAGGGTCAGGGTGATAGGGAACGCCAGAGGCTGGATGTGGACTTCTGGTGGTCAGTGAGAAAAATTTGAGGTTGACATTGACCGTTTCTCAGGGGATTGAGCAATCCTCGTTTGAGTTCCGAGTACTGGAGCACTGATACGGGGCCTTGGCCATAGCGCCATCTAGCGCCAGGTAAAGACATGGCAGACCAACCAAGGCACAAATGCCGCCGGGACGCTCCATTTGCTCCAGACAGGTTGAGGGCCTAAAAGAGGCCAGGAGTCACATGACAAACGTTGGCTGGTAGTGGGGAAGTTTGGAGAGAAAAAGTCAAGGAAGATATGATAGTAGCTCTTGGTAATCTGAAGGACTGACCTCTGGAAGAGAGACGAAACTCACAGAACCAACACCAATGAGTGGAAGCAAGAAAAATTGGGGGTGAGTAGTTACAGTTAGAACTGTCTAATGAAGAAGTGAATTTTCTTCTGAGGTAGTGAGCTCCTATTTCTAAAAGTGTCTTTACCTGTGGTTTGGATGCCTCTACTCGAGGATATTATATAAAGACTCTTATGGTAGGTGTGAGTTCTAGGCAGAACACATTGAAGGTAGCTTCTAGACTTAAATTCTATGTTGTATCTACACCCCGAAGGAGGAAGATTTCATTAGCCAAATCGTGCCATAGGGAAATGTTCTTTTCAATGTCCTCTCACTTTCCCTTTTGACTCCTTTTTCGGCCTCCGGCCACCTCTATCCTGTCCCTGGAAGCTTGATGCTCTCATCATGCCCACCGGATCCCCTGGTTTGCCTTCTAGACACAATGTTCCTGTGGCAAAATCGGTCCTCTTCTTCCTCATTAAAATCCCCAGGCTCTGACAAAGAGCCCACGACCCACAGACAATCCAGATGTAAACTCACATCTTGAATGTCAGAATTTGAGAAACTGAGCCCTGTTGGAGGAACTGTAAACATAATCATAAACACTCTGAGTCACACTTTTTTTTGAGTCGGGGTCTCACGCTGGCACCCAGGCTAGAGGGCAGTGGCACAGATCACAGCTTACCACAGCCTTGACCTCCTGGGCTCAGGTGATTCTTCTGCCTCAGTCTCCCAGGTAGTTGGAACTACAGGCAGGTACCACCACACCCAGCTAGTTTTATTTTTATTTTTAAAATTTAATTTATTACTGTTATTTGTAGAGACGAGGTCTCACTGTGTTGCCTAGGCTGGCCTCTAGCTGCTGGACTCAAGCGATGCTCCCTCCTTGGCCAAAATGCTGGGGGCTGGGATTACAGGCATGAGTCACCACACCTGGCTTGCATCATACTTTTTTTTTTTTTTTTGAGTCAGAGTATCCCTCTGTCGCCCAGGCTGCAGTGCAGTGGCACACTCACAGCCACCACAGCCTTGACCTGCTGGGCTCAGGTGATCCTTCCACCTCAGCCTTCCAAGTATCTAAAACCACAGGTGTGTACAGGCGTGTCTCACCAAGTTGCTTAGGCTGGTCTCAAACCCCTGAGCAGAGGCAATCCTCTCACCTCCACCCTGCACCGTGTTGGGATGACAGGCATGAGCGACTGCACCCAGCATATCATACATTTTTAATCACTCTTCCTTTATTAGCTTTTATATTCACTTTTTTTTTGAGTCAGAGTCTCACTCTGTCACCGAGGCTGGAGTACCGTGGCACTCTCACGGCCACCACAGCATCGGCCCACTGGGCTCCAGTGATCCTTCTGCCTCAGCCTTTCAAGTAGCTAGAACTACAAGTGCGCACTACCATGCCTGGCTAATTTTCAATTTATTGTAGAGACGAGGTCTCACCGAGTTGCCCAGGCTGGTCTTGAACCCTCGGGCTCAGGCAGCCTACTGGCTTCAGCCTTCCAGAATGCTGGGATCACAGGCTGAGCCACTGAGCCCAGTCTATATTCACTCTTAAATGTGTTTCAATTAATCTTATCTCCTCCATTCAGATTATTAGATCACATGGGCAGGAGTTTTATAATATAACCTTCTGAATCCTTCACAAAACTTAGTATTTCCGTGATAGGAGAATGATTGATGAGCATCAATGTGCACACGCTCCATTGGTGAACTAGCTTGTTCCTTGGCTCAGGGGGATGTCTACGTGTCAGGAACCATGCAGCCAAGAGGGTATGAAGGTGAATAACAGAGCCCCATCCCACTGGCATAGAAGTGAGCCAGAAAGCCCATTAAGTGCCAGAAACCATGCTACTCATACTACACCATTATTGCATTTTGCTCTTAGACATGCTCATAAAGTGGGGATTACTAGTTTCATTTTTTTAAAGCAAGATTTATTAAGAGGACAGAAAAGCTCCCACAGTGGGAGGGGACCTGAGGGGGTTGCCCACTAGTTTCATTTTATAAGAAAACTTAGGCCCAAAGAGGACTTTGCCTGGAAAATAAGAGACAAGAGCTCAAGCCCAAGTCAGTCTTCTCCCCTTTTGCCTACAAACAAACAAATAAAATACAAAACAAGTCTGTTTTCTGTGGAGAAGTTGCCCTTTTCCTTTAGGGGGTCCCAGGAACAAAAGGACCACATTTTCCCTAGGACTGGATAAAGAGCAGAGAGCAAAAGCGTCCTAGTTAAGTCCTGGTGGATGCCACAGTGGAATTAGACAAAGCGGGGGTGGGGGGTGGGAGGAGTGGCTGTGTCTTTATCAGGTAAGACTGTCACGTCTCTGTCCAGACCACGTGATAGGACTGACCCCACCGAGGTGCCTGAACGGCTCTGGCCGCCTTGCAGCGCGGTGGAGAGCCGCGAGCACGGACGCCATCTAGCGGTGTGCCCAAAGCTTCGTGGGAAGACTCCAAGAGGACCCAGCGCCCGCATGAGTTCTTGCTCCGAGGCGAGCCCCGGGCCAGAACCCACCGTGGCATCCCAAAAGAAACCCACCTGCTGCCCATGTTGCCCAGAAAGTGCCTAAGTGCCAGAAACCATGCTATACATATTACATCACGATTGCGTTTCGCTCTTAGAAAAAGAGCTGTGTTCCTGAGCTCAGTGGCTTGTCTCTAACCTCATCCTCAACTTCCAGGCTCCCAGGAGAGATATTGAATTTCTTTGCTTAGTATTTCCATTCCTGTCAGTCACAAATGAAAACAAAACAAAACAAAAACTCAGCTAATCAGGTCTTGCAGCTCCAACACACACACACACACACACACACACACGCACACACACACACACACACACACACACAAACCCTACATCTGTTGGCAGGGTCATTCATCACAGAGCCTCTCCAGGGAAACCTTTCCTAAATACAAGATCTTGCCAGACATCACGGCTCACGCCTGTGAGCCCAGCAATTTGGGAGGCCAAGGTGGGAGGACTGCTTGAGTCCAGGAATTTGAGACCAGCCTGGGCAAAATAGGAAGACCTGGCCTCCTCTACAAATTTTTTTTTTTTTTTTAAATTAGCCAGGCATGGTGGCATGCACTTCTAGTCCCAGCTACTCAGGAGGCTGAGGTGAAAGGATCACCTGAGCCTAGGAGGTCGAGGCTGTGGTACGCTATGATCATGCCATGACACTCCAGCCTGGGTGACAGAGTGAGACCCTGACTCAAAAATAAATAAATAAATAAATACAGGCAAAATCGAACAGCCTGGGGAGGCAAATGGATGGGAAACCCCAAAGAGGAAATTGCTGGCCTTGTAAAAGGAAGCCCTGCAGACAGAGCCTGAAACAGGGGCATCCCCAGCAGCCTCAGAAGGCACAAAGTCCACCTTTAGGGTCCCCTGTTACCCTCCTCTCCTCTCTCTCTGCCTGGTATATCACATGCCACTCCTCTATCCCAGCCCCACCTTTCAGCCGTGGCAGGCAGGTGTGCAGAACTTGAAGAATGGAGGCAGACAGCTTCAATGGTCCAGAGATGCAGGCCTCCTGGTGGCAGAGGCAAGGGAGAGACTACAAGTCACCCCATAGAGCTTTCTCTGAACGTAACTGGAGAATGGAGAGTCCTCTAAGCTCATACTGATTTTTTTTTTTTTTGAGTAGGAGTCTCACTCTCACTGTTGCCCAGGCTGGAGTGCAGTGACACGCTCATGGCCACCGCAGCCTCAAGTTGCTGGGCTCAGGCGATCCTTCCACCTCAGGCTTCCAAGTAGCTAGAACTATAGGTATGTGCTGCCATGCCCAGTGAATTTTTTGGTTTATTGTAGAGATGAGGTCTCGCCAAGTTGCCTGGGCTAGTCTCCCACCCCTGAGCTCAGGCAATCCTCTCACCTCGGCCTCCCAAAACACTGAGACTACAGGCGTGAGACACTGTGCCCAGCCTTTTTTTACGTTTTTTTTTTTTTTTTTTTGGTGGGGGCTTTTACATTTATTTTTTTTTTAAACTTTTAATTTTAAAGATGTGGGGTTCAATCCAGGGTTAGGTATACAAGTGTTCATTATACAGGTACCCTTGTTGATGAGGGCTTTTTTTTTTTTTTACATGTTTAATTAATTTATTTGAAAGATGTGGGGTACAATTCAGGATTAGGTAGATAAGTGGTCATTTTACAGGTTAACTTTGGATCTCCTTTTGCTCCCCACTTCCATACTCACTTTTATACTTGCCTCACTATGGGGTTATTGTTCCTGTTGCCTTTTTTCCCCTGTATCTGGCTTCTTTCTGTCCCTTCCCCAGGGAGCAGCCCCTTGCCAAGGTTGGTCTCTGAAGGTGTGCATATTCCCAATAATGAGTCACAGGGTGCAAGTGACCAAGCAAAGCTGAAAGCTTTGCTCGCCTATAAAACTGTTTGCTGTACTGCCCCGAGGCGTGAACCCTTTCCTCACCCACTGCCTTTGGTGCCTCCTATAAATTCTAATAAATCAATAGCTTTCCCTCCTAACTCTCCAGGTGAAAGAACCTTACACACAAAGCCTCTCAAATTGGGGGTTGCCAGTTACACTCACCCAATTTAGTCATTTGCTATGTAACTCAATGGATAATGTTACATGTTAGGTGGATGCATATAATTTTAATCAAAATAGATATTACCATTTTAGGTCTTCTTATGGCCAGAATAATTCTTCTCCCCATCCCTGCCACTCTCAAAGATGTCCATGTCCTAATCCCTAGAACCTGTGAATACATTACCTTACATAGCAAAAGGGATTTTACAGAGGTGATTAAGGTTAAGGACCTTGAGATGGGGAGATTAGCTTGGATTATCCAGGTGGGTCCAGTGTAATCACATTAGTCTTTTAACATCAGAGAGATTTTCCAGGCGCTAGGTCAGATAGAGTTGATGTTACAGGCTTTGAAGGTGGAGAAAGGAGGCCATGCATGCACCAAGGAGTAGGGGTGGCTTCTGGAAGCTGGAAGGTTCCCTCCTAGAGCCTCCAGAAAAGTAGGCAGCCCTGTCGCTGGTGCAGGCCCATGTCTACAGAACTGTAAGATAATAAACTTGCATTGTTTTAAGCCACTTACACTAGTGAGAGTTTGTTAGAGAAGCAATAAAATCCACTAATAGAGGTCTCCCTCAGGTTTCAAGATCACAAGTTCTCATTCAACATCAGAGCAAGGCCTGCCTAGAACTATGCTGCCTCCCAGAGATTTTGCATTCTGATAGGGGCCATGTTTTTGGATTTTTGTTTCAGGACCGGAGGGAAAGGCACCACTTTTGTTAATTACTTATTTTGTTACTGAGACACCCAAAGATCTACTCTGTTCCACCAAATGGGGTTGGTCACTGGTGCTCCAATGAGTGTCTTCAGGCTCTTCAAAGTGTTCCAAGTCAGGAGCTTTTGAATGTTGGTGTCTGTGCCCTTCATGGTTAACTTGGACACAACGTAGAGAGAGATGCATGAATATGTTCTGGAGAATATATACTACACCGGGCACGGTGGCTCACGCCCATAATCCCAACACTTTGGGAGGTTGAGGCAGGAGGACTGCTTGAGCCCATGAGCTCAAGACTAGCCTGAGCAACAAAGGGAAATCTTGTCTCTACAAAAAAATCAAAAAATTAGCCAGGCATGGTGATGTGTGCCTGTAGTCGCAGCTACTCAGGAGGCTGAACAGAAGGATCACCTGAGCCCAGGAGGTCGAGGCTGTGGTGAGCCATGATTGTGCCACTACACTCCAGCCTGAACAATAGAGTAAGACCCTAACTCAAAACAAACAAACAAAAAAACTCAGAAATAAAGTAAAAGAAAAAAAGAAAGAAATATACACCATAAAATTGTTCATACCTCCTTAATGCAGTAATTCCACTCCTGGGAATTTATTCTAAGGAACTAATTCCAAAGATGCTAAATAAAAATGTGCATGAGAGTTGTTATGATAATTCTGTAACAGTGAGAACAATAAAAACAACAAAGGAAATAGTAAAAATTTCAACGAAAGGAAAACTTTAATAAATTTGGATTCCATGCCATTATGGAAACATTAAAAATTGCAATTGTTTGCACTACAGAAACATAGAAAAACGTTCCTATTATATTAAACAAAAACAGCATGGGAACCGGGAGCCATGGCTCATATCTGTGATCCCAGCACTTTGAGAAACCGAGGCGGGAGGATTGCTTGAGCTCAGGAGTCCGAGAGTGGCCTAGGCAACATTGGAAGAACTTGGAAGGCTGAGGTGGAAGGATCGCCGGAGCCCAGCAGGCGAGGCTGCGGTGGCCGGGAGCGGCCACTGCACTCCAGTCTGGGCGACAGAGTGAGACTCCAACTCAAAAAAAAAATTAGCTGGGCGTGGTGGCGCATGCTTGTAGTCTCAGCTACTCAGGAAGTTGAAGCAGAAAGACCATCTGAGCCCAGGAGGTAGAGGCAGCAGTGAACCTTGATCCTGCCACTACACCACAGCCTGGACAACAGAGTGAGACCCTGACTCAAGACAAAACCAAAAAAACCTAGTATATTATTAAACAGCGTTTCAGTCAGTAATCATGTATTGACCACATGTTACACATCAGATTTTGTACCAACGGCGAAGTAGTGAAAAGGCACCAAAATAAATACACTTTCTGCCCTTACAGATTCAGTTATAATAATGAAAGCACAGAGCAAGACCGGGCATGGTAGCTCACGCCTGTAATCCCAGCACTTTGGGAGGCCAAGGTGAGAGGAGTGCCTGAGCCTGTGGGTTCGAGAACAGCCTGGGCAACTTGGCAAGACCTCATCTCTACAATAAATCAAAATAGTCAGGCATGGCGGCATGCACCTGTAATTCCAGCTACTTGGAAGGCTAAGGCGGAAGGATGACCTGAGCCCAATAGGTTGAGGCTGTGATGGCTGTGAGCGTGCCAAAAAAAAAAAAGGCACAGAGCAGGGAGAAACATAAACCTCTTGATCTGAGCCATAATGCAGAGCTGTGTGGCAGCAGATTTCCTGTTGAGAAAGCAGGCCCACACTGTCTTGTTTAGAAACACAACAAACAACAGCTTCGACCCCAGCAGGGAAGCAGGAAGCCAGCTGCCCACACAGGTCAGTTCCAGGTGGGGTCAGCTTTGGGAGGCCACTTCTGAGCCTGAACTGACATCCTCTGTGTATTTGGGAAACTTTCACTGGACCAAGCATGGCCCTGAGGGACAGAGACACCTGTCTCTACCTGTCTCCGCAGCTGCTGAGAGGTTAACGGAGAACGCAGCTCTATTGCATTACTCATCGTCTTGATGCTGCTGCCTGTGTGAACAAGGGAAATCTGAGTTTCTAAAGTGCCTTCTGAAAATGACATCTATGGGAGATGAGCTGGGCTCTACGCCACTTGAGAGGAGGCCTGACCACTGGATTGGAATCTGAAGGCACCTTTAGAATGCCGCCGGCATGAAGAACATTTAGATGACCAGACAACTACGGAGCAAGTGACGAGAATGGAAGAGCAACTCATTAGCCACGAACACCGAATAATACCCATTCAGTCATTATATAACTGAATAAATAATATTATATGTTTGGCTGGACGCATACGTTTTTGATTTAAAATATATATTACCATTTTAGGTCTTCTTGTAGCCAGAGGAAT
This sequence comes from Cephalopachus bancanus, assembly GCA_027257055.1. Classification (NCBI taxonomy): domain Eukaryota; kingdom Metazoa; phylum Chordata; class Mammalia; order Primates; family Tarsiidae; genus Cephalopachus; species Cephalopachus bancanus. Next base: position 1,049,261 of record JAPVLO010000120.1, on the reverse strand, counting down.
CCTCCCACCCACCCCTAGGATCCCAAAGACATCTATGTCCTAATCCCTGGAGCCCGTGAATATGTTACCTTCCGTAGCTACAAATATGTACAGGGTAGGGTTTGATTAGGAAAGGGATTTATGGAGATCTGTTCTCCCCTGACAACCTTCCACCACCAAGTAATAACATCTGGCTTTTATCAACTCTTTCAGATTATTTCGTCGAATTCACACTGCAATCCCAACAGGTGGGTCATGTTAACTCTGCTTTACCTTTGAGAGCATGAGAGTTTTACAAAGTTAATAACTTGCCCGGGATCTCATAAAGTACAAATGGTCCAGTATGTGGAAGTCCAGATTGAGGATTTCATGACTTGTCATTTCAAGTGGAAATTTGTGTCTGGTTAATTCTGTTTGTTCTTTCAAATCCAGCAAAGGAAGCCGCTTACTCTGCCTCCACTGCTGCCCTCCAGCTATCTCCAGTTCCTGTGTTCTGTGTCTCAGAGCGGAAGTTGCTCCCCATATGATGCACCTGACTCTTGTTTCCTCCTTGCAAGTTCTCATTTCATAACAGCTCCATTTCAGCCTTTACCCTGTCCAGCCCTCTACTCACCGTTCGGGCTTAGTATACATACTTGAGCGTGCATCAGAGTCATCCAGAAGGCTTGGTCAACCACAGATTGCTGGACCCCACTCCCAGAGTTTCCAATTCTATAGGTCTGGGGTGGAGAATTTTCATTTCTAACAAGTTTCCGGATAAGCCTGATGTCACAATTTGAGAATCCCTGTTCTCGAAGCATCTGTGCTATTCTATTTTCCTCTGTTGTTAACCTTCCCCTTAAACAAGCCCTTCCCCAATGTCTTATGTATAAGAACACCCGGTTTTCCCTAGAAGGCACTCTAGGGTTTTCTATTCTTGGATCTCTGATTTTAAGGCAAAGAAGATGTTAGAGTGGACACTTCTAATATCCTCATCTCACGATTTCTTAATTCCTCCAATACTAATAACCATTTCCACACTAGGCGCTCATCATAAGCATGACTATATCTTGGTTTCCCCCACACCATTACAAACAAAGGGGGGATTTCCAGGTTCCAATCCAGGTAAGACTACAATCTATTTGCCCCTTTCCACTAATTTCTAGATTGCTAGAGACAGTCACGAAACTAGGATTGGGATCATTCTCTAGTCAAGTCTATTTTTTTTTTTTTTTTTTTTTTTTAGTTGGAGTCTCACTCTGTCATGCAGGCTGGAGCACAGTGGCACACTCCCAGCCACTGCGGCCTCCACCTGCCGGGCTTCCACCTCAGCCTTCCAAATAGCATGCTACCATCCCAGCTAATTATTCAAGCCTCTTGATCTCAGCTGGGCCCTCATGACTGCTCAGTTGTCTTTATAATCAATCATCCCTAGTTGACTCATCTGTCACATCCCTGCTGGCTCCTGTTTTAACCCCCTTGCCAGTCTTCTTCAGCCACCACCAATTCCATATCCTCTCTGGATTAGTGTCCTTGTGCCAAAACAGCTGTGGAGTTACTCCAATGTCCTTATTTACTTCAAAATATCTCTGCTTCTTTGTTCATCCTCCCTCCTTCCCTTCGATCCCAAGAGAAAAGTCTTTAAAACCACAAGGAGATACTCCCTAATGCCCATCAAGATGGCTACTATTAAAAACCCAGAAAATAACAAGACTTGACGAGCCGGTGGAGAAGTGGGAACTCCTCTTGTGTGCTCTTGGTGGGAATTAAAAGTGTGCAGCCATTGTGAAAAACAGTTCCTCAAAAACTGTCACCATACGATTCAGTGCTGTGGTTTGTGTCCTCCAAAAAGCATGTGATGGAGACATAATCCCCAATGTAACAGTGTGATTAGGCCATGAGAGTAGAGTGAATGGATTAATGTCGTTATCTCAGGAGGGAGCTTGTTATAAAAGGGCACGCCCAACACCCCGTTTCTTACCCTCTCTTGCCCTTCTGCCTTCTGCCATGGGATGAGGCAGCAAGTAGGCCCCCGCCAGATGCCAGCCCCTCAGTCTTAGACTTCCAAGCCTCCAGAACTATAAGCCAATCCATTTATTTCTTCTTAAATGTTTTCTTTTAAAATTTAAATTTTCTCGGTGGCTCAGCCTTTAATCCCAGCACTTTGGAAGGCCAAGGCGAGAGGACTGCCTGAGTCTGTGTGTTCGAGACCAGCCTGGGCAATTTGGCAAGACCCCGCCTCTACAATAAATCAAAAATTAGCTGAGTGTGGCAGCACATGCCTGTAGTTCTGGCTACTTGGAAGGCTGAGGCGGAAGGATCACCAGAGCCCAGCGGTTCGACACTGGGGTGGCCATGAGTGTACCGTGGCACTCCAGCCTGGGCGACAGAGTGAGACTCTGACTTAAAAAAAAAAATTAAAATTTTATTGTAAATTACCCAGTGTGTGTTACTCTGTTACAGCAGCACAAAATGGACTAAGACATCCAGCAATCCCACTTTTAGGTATACAACCAAAGGATTGAAAATAGAGTTCTAAAGAGATATTTGTATACCCATGTTCATAGGAGTATTACTCACAATACCCAAAAGGTGGAAGTAACCCAAATATCCATCAACAGTTGAATAGACAAATAGAACGAGGCATATCCAAACAATGGAAAGTTATTCAGCTTTAAATAATAAATGGACAGAAAGTGAATGATGGTTGCCAGGGGCTAGAAGAGAGGAGAACGGGCAACGGTTGCTTAAAGGGCATATTGAGTTTCAGACCAGGCACGATAGCTCATGCCTGTAATCCCAACTCTTTGGGAGGTCTAGGCAGGCAGATTTCTTGAGCCCAGGAGTTTGAGACCAGCCTGGGCAACATAGCAAAACCTCATGTCTACAAAAAAAAAAAAAAATCAAAATTAGTTAGGCATGGTGGCGCACCTGTAGTTCCAGCTACTTGGGAAGCTGAGGCAGAAGGATTGCCTGAACCCGGGAGGTCGAGACTGCCATGAGCCATGATCGTTGTGATCCTGCCACTGCACTCCAGCCTGGACAGCAGAGCGAGACCTCCACTCAAAAAACAAAATTTTTTAAAGGCATAGAATCTCTGCTTTGCAAGATAAAAAGTTCTAGAGATTGGTGGCACAATAATGTGAATATACTTAATGCTACTGACATGTACACTTAAAAATGGTTAAGACGATACATTTTATATTATGTGTATTTTACCACAATTTTAAAAAGAGAGATATCCTCCCTCCCTCTCACACTTATCGTTCTCTTTGTGTCCTCAGTCACATCTTATGCCACCCCTTCCAGGAAGCTTATTCCTTCTGTTCTCTCCCCTCTGGGATTGCTGCAGATGTTTGCAGGGCCAAGGGTTAAAAGTGCCTGCATATATTCTAAGATGCTTAAGATTATACATTCAGATAAACTAGTAAATAAAATGTTTTTCTTTTTGTAATAAGAAAAGCTATACATTTGGAAAATGTATCTTTGTAACAAAAATATTGAAAAGTCTGTAAAGCTGTGGTTTCTTTAAAACTAACCAAAAGTCAGTCAATTATCAAGGTTCAGCCTCTGTCCTCAAGCCCTACTCTCTCTACCCCACTCCCAGCCATTTCTATAGAGCGGCTGGGGCCAGCCCACACCATACTCTTACTTAAAGCTAAGAAGGATGAGTACACCAGATAACAAAATATGGATCTCGGCTGGGCTCAGTGGCTCAGCCCATAATCCCAGCACTTTGGGAGGCCGAGGCGAGTGGATTGTCTGAGCCTGTGGGTTCAAGACCAGGTGGGGCAACTTGGCGAGATCTCGTCTCTACAATAAATCAAAAAATTAGTCAGGTGTGGTAGCGCGCGCCTGTAGTTCTGAATACTTGGAAGGCTGAGTCGGAAGGACCACTGGAGCCCAGAAGATGGACACTGGGGTGGCCATGAGTGTGCCACTATGCTCCAGCCTGGGCAACGGAGTGAGACTCCATCTCAAAAAACAAAACAAACAAACAAACAAATACGGATCTCAAAGACTTTGATGGATGCAGCTGCTAGCCTGACTTGAACAGGATGAACTACAATTCAGTTTTGTTCACGTAGACCTTATTGAGCACCTATGCTAAAAAATATATAGCATGCATTTCAAGCAGGGAAGTGTTTGGAGATGGGCAAAAGTAGAAGCATCTGTGCAGGAAGAGGGTGGAGCCTATTCCTGCCTGTGGCAAGCAAGGTAGCTAGAGTCCTCTTAGTGTTTCAGGGCATGGGAGGACCACAGCTGGGTGGGCTCACAAAATGTGATCTGTTGAACTGAACTTATGTTTGCTCCAGGCTAGGAAAGTGCAGAAGAATGAGATGGTAGCAGAGACCAATAACAGTTAGACCAAACAATGGTGCTAACAGCAAGAAAGGAGAGGGGAGGTTAGGAACAAAGAACGATAGCACAACTTCTGAGAGGTACATCGAGAGATGAGTAGGAGTTTTCTAGACAGCCAGAGGAGGGGACATTATTCCACTCATAGGACACGTGAAAATTATGCACAGTCTAGGAAAAAGTAAGTCGCTAAGCATGTCAGGACACAGGGAATATATATGGGGAAATGTTAGGACACATGGGCATACCCTAGGTATGATCCCAAGCAGGGCATTAGAACCTGGGGGTGGGTCCTGGGTGTGACCATCCCAAGATGGCCCCGTCCCTTCAGGCTCTATGCTTGGGCATGCATGTCACGCTGAGGCCATGGGCAGACTTTTCTTTGTATCTGCTGACCACGTCTTTCACTTAAGCATAGTGAGTGTTTTTGTGCATCCTTTCTTGAGGCAGTCAGGCCCTCTGGCTGGTTCAGACCAGATCAGGCACACCTAGATCAATATCTATAATCTTTGGTTACCTTATTCACCTTTGGTTCATTATAACACTAAAAATCTCACCCTTAGAAAGAATTCGCAGTCATTATGTGTGTGTATAAGCACGGTCTCAAACTACACACCTGCACGCTTTCAGAAACCATGCCCTTTTCACACTTAACCCCACACTCCACCCTGTTTGAAATACTGTGTAACCTGTGCACCTTTTACAATTGGGAGCATTTTTTTTCCTGTCCAGTTAACAGCTTCTGGACTACCTTCTTTATAAATAAGTTCCTGAATAAAGTCCAAGCATCTATCGTTCATTGACTGTGGGTCATTTCTTCTGCCTCTCAGACACAGTGCCTTCCCTTTTGGGGTCTTTGGGGGTTCAACACTACAGAACATCAGACTTAAAAGTAGAAAGCAGCTTAGTCATGATCCTGGGGTGTCATGCTAAGGAGGTGAGTGTGAGGCCATCCTGTCAATGGTATCTAGTCACCTCTATTGATTCCCCGAGTAGATTTGCTCAAGGATTTCTACTTTGACCTAAAGAGAATGAGACCTAAAGATTTATGAAGAAGGCTGAGAAGAAGAAGAACGGTGTGTCATCTGCAATGAGGAAGGAATATAGATGTGTTGAGGTCCAAGGGGTTCAATAAATAATCCTCTGCTTCCTGCCTATGTCTGAATGATTTTAGAAATGAAACAAAAACCATGTAAAAACCAAAAGATCATCTTTATTGTAGATGAAGATGACTGAAGAACGTAGCTCATATCTGATCAGAATAACATTGACTCGTGCCAATCTTCGTGATCAGGGGGTAAAATTACCTTGCTAAACCAGACCAGGGGCATATTCTCTGATCCAAATGGACCGAGTATGAGATAATCAATATATTCCATCGGAAATGTGAGATACTTTTACCAAAACTAGAGAGTTGGACCCTGAGTAGCAAAAGCAACCATGTCCATTACCTACGTGTGCGTGTGTGTGTGTGTGTGTGTGTGTGTGTGTGTGTGTGTATTAATCCATATCCCATGTGACTCCTTATGGCACAGCTTTATCACTCTGCTTTGATGAGAAAAGGGGAAACCCTGAATTTTGATGTGGCTTTAAACAAATCACCTTCTCTTTCTGGATCTCAAATGCTTTCTCTTCACAACTCAACACCAGAAAATATGAAGAATTCTCTTCCCCGTTCCCTGCCTTAGGAATGCTGGGCTCATAAATGAGGTCATGTGAATAAAGGACTATGATCTCCTTGAAGACAAATGTTATATAAATATACAGGATTATTAACCAGGTCTTTCAAAACTAGTCTGTGTATGAATGTATTGAAAAGCAAACAGGCTTGGGGAAGGGCAGTAAGACTCCTCATTTCCAAGGGTCACACAATTCCTTTGTTTCATGAAATCCTTCACCTCACAGTTATTTTCCCCCAATACCCATACACCTCCAGGCTGGACAATTTAGCCAATGTAAGCTCCCTGGAATGATGAGTTAAAACATTTGGGAGAGCAGAATTCTAAGCAATTGCCATGTTGGTGGTTTTTCCAGAAAGATATTAAAAATAAATGATGCTTGGGTTTTAAATATTGATGAGTTTTCATCTATCATAATCTATTCATCAAGGTTTCCACATACACTGTTTTAAAGAAATCTTGAGTTCAGTAAAAGAAGGAAAGCGCACTTCTATTTATGTTTGATTTCTTTTTTTTTTTTTGGAGTCAGAGTCTCTGTCACCCAGGCTGGAGTGCAGGGGCACCACTGCAGCCTTGACCTGCTGGGCTTAGGTGGTCCTTCCACCTCAGTCTTCCAAAGATCTGGAACCACAGGTTTGCACCACCAAGCCCAGTTAATTTTTTAATTTATTGTAGAGACAAAGTCTTGCCAAGTTGCCCAAGTCTCCCTGGACTCTGGCAATCCTCTCACCTCTACCTCCTGTTTGATTTCTTAAGAAGAAGGAGGAGGGGAAGGAAGAAGAAAAAGAAGAGGAAGAAGAGGGGATCTTAGTCCGTTTGTTATGCTATTACAAAATACCACAGACTAGATAATTTGTAAAGAACAGAAATTTATTTTATCACAGTTCTGGAGGCTGAGAATTCTAAGATCAAGGTGCTGGAAGTTTTGGTGTCTAGTAAAGACCTGTTCTTCATGAAGGCCACCATTAGTTGTCCTCACTTGGCAGAAGAGATGGAAAAATGAACGCTCTGTCCTCGAAGGGCAGAAGAACAGAAGAGATTAAGCCCGCTCCATGAAGCCCTTTTATAAGGTCTTAAATATCATTCATGATGTCTCCACTTTCATGATTTAATCACCTCCTAAGGGCCCGACCTCTTTTTTTTTTTTTTTTTTGAGTTGGAGTCTCACTCTGCTGCCCAGGCTAGAGTGCAGTGGCATGCTCACAGCCATCCCCAGCGTTGACCTGCTGGGCCTCAGGCAATCCTTCCGCATCAGCCTTCTAAGTAGCCAGAACTACAGGTGCGCGCTACCACGCCTAGCTAATTTTTTGATTTATTGTAGAGATGAGGTCTCGCCAAGTTGCCCAGGCTGTTCTTGAGCCCATGGGCTCAGGCAATCCCCTCACCTTGGCCTCCCAAAGTGCTGGGATTACAGGCTTGAGCCACCATGCCCTGCCAGGCCCGACCTCTTAATACTATCACATTGGTTGTTAAATTTCAAGCCATCACGAATTTTAGGGGATACATTCAGACCACAGCAGAGAACGAAATGGGGAGAAAGAAAGGGAAGGCCTGTTTCTAGACTTTTCATTTTCCTCTTAGGAATCACTGATTTCTCTGGAAAGGACCTTAGAGGCCGGCCTAGCTACCTCTGTCTACCTCCTTCCTCTAAAAAATTATATATGGGTAGTGAGGACTGTGAATTTATAAGTTCACACAGTCAATCGGTAGTATAACAGGGACTAGGATTCAGGTTTCCTATGTCTCAGCTTTCACATTAAATTATCTTTTCTCCCATTTAGTTTTATTTTCCTTGAGCAAGTCACTCAACCCATCAACAAATATTTTTAAAGACCTAACAATGAGTATGGAATGTATGGACAAAATAAATATAAACAAATAAATGGTTATTTTTCTCTTATAACAAAAAGTCAGGAAGTAGACACAGGAGCTGGTGTGTTCAGTGGTTCAATGATGCCATGATGAACTCAAGTAACACTATTTTTCAGTTATATTATATTTAGTGCTGGCTCTTATCTGCATGATTGTTACAACATGGCTATTTGTAGCTCTAGGTGGCACAGCTTTTTTCATTTAATACTTTTAGGTCTCAGAGGTGTGATGAGGTACTTTGATCTTACAATCATGTTAGCTATAGTTCTTGTGAAGGTGCCCTATCAAATTGTGAAAGATCATTCCCTTGATACTTGATGAAGGCCTTTAAAAAATCATGAGTGGGTGTGAATTTTACCAATTTTTGGCACTGATTAAAATCATACCAATTATATGAATTTTCTAGTTTATTCAGTTCATGTAGTGAATAATATTTATTGATTTTCAGGTGTTGAACCAACCTTGCTTTCCTCAGAAAAATTCCACCTGCTCATGTTATCTTGCTCTTTTCAAAAATTACTGGATTTGATTTGCCAATATTTTGTTAGAATTTTTGCATTTATATATAAATGCTGGTGTGTGATTCTCTTTCCTTTTAATTTATTGGTACCAGAATTATTCTGACTTTATATTACAAGTTAGAAAGTGTTCCCTCCTTCTTCATTTCTCCAAAAGTGTTTAGGTTAAGATTGGTATTATTTCTTTCATAAATGATAAAATTTGCTAGTGAAACCCTCTGGCCTGGAATTATCTTTTAGGAACTGTAAGATAGAGGGCTATTCAGAAGTTCTATTTCTTCTTGTGCCAATCTTGGGAAATTGTATTTTTCAAGGGCTTTTTTCATTTCATCTAAATTATCTAAATTACCAGCATAAAGTTGTTCATTATGTTTTCTTATTATTCTTTTACTCAATTTCAGTAGGGATGTTCCTTTTTTAAATTCTTGATATTAGTTATTTGTATTTTCTATTTTTTCTGATCAGTCTCACAATTAATCATATTAATATTTCCAAAGAACCAATTTGTGGCTTTGTTAATGTTGTTTAACATTTTTAAAAATTATTTTTTCCTTCTATTCAATTTGCGTTTAATTTTTTTTTCTTATTCTAACTTCTTAAGGTGAAAACTTAGATAATTTCAAACCTTTATCTTTATTAAAATAAGCTTTTAAAACTACAAGTTTCTTGCTAAGTATTGCTTTAGCTGCATTCCACACATTTTGGTATATTTTAATTATCATTTTGTTTGAAATGTTTTTTAATGCTCTTAGAACTGTGCCCGGCAAGAAGTAAGTACTCAATAAGGTCTGTTTTTCATTTCTTGTGTTAGTAAGTGAGAATAAACCCTTTCAGAGCCTCTTTGCCATTTCCACTGATGAAAATGCTACTCCTTCATACCAGCCCAAACTTCATTCTTCTAGTAAATTCCCATTTATCCTGCAGGTGTGATATCAAACATCACTCCCTCAAAGCAGCTTTCCCTGACAACCCACACCAGCATGGTCTCCTCATGTCCTGAGTTGAATAGTGTCCCCTAAAAGTTCACATCTACCCAGAAACTATGACTGTGACCTTATTTGGAAACAGGATCTCTGCTAATGCAATCAAGTTAAGGTGAGATCATACTGGACTTGAGTGGTGCCTAAATCCAACAGGACTGGTGTCCTCATAAGAAGAGGGAACTTTGAAGACAGAGACACAAAGAGACAACGCCAAGTGACAACAAAGGCAGAGATGGAAATGATTCATCAACAAGCTGAGGAAGGCCAAGATTTTCTGGCAACCACCAGAAGCTAAGCGACAAAGAAAGATCCTTCCCTAGTCTTTAGAGCCTGCTGACCCCTTGATTTCAGACTTCTACTTCTAGAACTGGAAGACAATAACCTTCTCTTGCTTCAAGTCACCCAGTTTAGGGTACTTTGTTACCCCAGATCTAGACTCTAATACACCGTTACATATTTTCATATTTTACTATATTTTTCTTACTAGCTTTTATCAGATAATTATTACAAAGGAATTATCAAGAAATATGAATTATGTAATAATGCACACTAGTCTGGCATTTTAGTAGAGGCTTCCTTAAGGGAGACCACCATAACCCAAACCAGTATCTCCAATGGTAAGGATTTTGAAGGGCAGATACTTTTGAGGAAGTCTGGTCATAAAATCATAGCATGTCTGTGGCCAACTACTTTATCTTCTCAGTACTGGCCATAAGGTGACAGGGTTTGCTTAAAGTATAAATTATCCAAACTGATAATTTTTGACAGCAACAGATTGCAAAAAAAAAAAAAAAACCCTTATGTAGGAGTCAGAAACATTGGTTTCTCTCCCCCCTCTGTCTTCCGGAGGTTCTTGGACAAGTCACTCAACCTCTGTGGGTTCCAGGATCCTTAACTATAAAAGGGGGTGATTGGGACTAGGCAATTTCTACAATCCCTCTGGCTCTACCCTTTGGTGGCTTCATGATTTCTTTTTTTTTCTTTTTTTGGAGAGGGAGTTAGAGTCTCACTCTGTCGCCCAGGCTGGTTGTGCAGTGACACACTTACGGCCACCCCAGCGTTGACCTGCTGGGCTCAGGCGATCCTTCTGTCTCAGCCTTCCAAGTAGCCGGAAGTACAGGCGCGCTACCACGCCCGGCTAATTTTTAATTTATTGTACAGACGAGGTCTCGCCAAGTTGTCCAGGCTGATCTTGAACCCGTGGGCTCAGGCAATCCGTTCGCTTCAGTCTCCCAAAGTGCTGGGATTATAGGCTGAGCCACCGAGCCCGGCCTTCATGATTTCTTGAATGAATAGCAGCTGAATCCAGGGGTGCCACAGTACCAGGAGAGGGAGGTGACCCAAGCTGGTGCTGGACCAAAATGATTCTGCCTTAACATGTAGAACTGCCAGTTCTGTCCAAGCTTGTTTTACTTGAGAAATGGAATGGGGCAGACGTTTCTAGGATTCTTGTTTTAAAAAATGTTTTAAAGTGGCTGGGCTGGCTGGTCACTTCTTATTTCTGGGCCATAGAGTATTCTACCTATATAGTAGAGGGGAAAAGGATGTATTGATTTCCAAGGTCTCTTCCAGCTCTCAAGTGCAAAGCTCTGTGACTTCAGGGCAGTATTTTGTTTTACTAAGCTAGAGAGAGGATCTTGAACAAAGCTCATGGGGTCAGTGTTCGTCACCTTATTTCTTCTCATAGCCAACGCGTATATTGGGAGCAGTTTGTCTCCCCCAGAATAGGCTCTAAGGTACGCAATCTGGAGGCAAAAATGAATTTCTGGCTCTACCTCTCAAGAATAATGTGTACCTTAAGAGTCACTGAACAAGCTTCAGCCTCCATTTCCCTCCCATCTGTGACACAGTAATAGCTACGGGCGAAGGGGTAAAATGTCGAGGTGAGCCAACAATGCCCAGTTCTTGCTAGGTTTTCGAGTGTTCTTTCCCCAAACCGTGGGAGCACTGAGGAAAGATGAGCCGGTGTCCGAACACTTCGCGGCTCGCTGACAACCAGACGGACTAGGCGCGGCGGGAACCACGCCAAGCACTGGGTACACCTGTGACACCGCTTCCGCACTTTGCATTCACTCGGCTGAGCTGGGCCCACGTGGGTCCGCGTGGCGGCCGGGCACTCGGACGCCAATCATGCCCGCTCAGGCCCCGCCCCCTCGCGCGCGGCCCGCCCTCGGCGCGCGCGCTCCCGCCGCCAGCGTGCGCGCTCCGGGCAGGGGCGGTGACGCGGCGCCGGCTTGGGCCGGGCGGGGGTGCGGCTCCCGGAAAGGAGCGGAGCCTTCGGGAAGCCGGTCTGCGTCGCCGCTGCCGCCGCGGTGGCCGGGATGCCGCCCGCTCGCGGTCCCCCGCTCCCGGGAGTCCCGGCCTGCAGAGCAGGTGAGGCCGCCTTCCGGGCGCGGACCAGGCGAGGGCGGGCGGCGTCCGGGGGGACTGTCGGGGCGGGCCGCGGGCGAGCGCCTCTGACCCGGGCGCCTTCCCCCGCTCGGGCCCCCGGCCCTCCGCTCTCCCCGGCGGGCAGGACCGTCCTCCGCCGCCCGGGCGGCCCCGCAGCCCCTGGCGGGGAAGACCTGGCCGTCCTGCTGTGGCTCCTCCCGCGGTGACCACGCTGGATTGTCCCTCCGTCGTGTGGGCGGAGCCTGGCCGGGGAGGAGGGACGCTGCGCCCGGGACCCCCCAGTTGGTCCTGCCTGCTGCGTTGAATCATGACATGCACACGCTCAGCATCAGGTTGGCTTTGCTCTGCCTTTGCCGCGTTCCCGTTCGATTTCTCCTAGGAAAAAGATGGAGCTGATGGGGGCCATGAGACGTGCAGCGGTGTTTCTCAACTTGAGGAATGCATGGACTCCTTTTCAAGGGACAGTTTTCTCACGCGTAGAATGTATCCCAGAACCCGCAGGGGTCCCCAGACCCCCGGTAGAATCTGCATTTTCAGAGAACATTTGTCATGAAGGAAATAAAAGAGATGCTTTCTAATTCAGGAACTTTCATGCCAGAAGGTAAACTAGAGGTTACTAAAGAATTCTAAGTGAGAGACTCAAATCCCGGTTCAATTTCCCATTGCACTCTTTATTGTATTCTGCTTTGTGTGATGAAAATACCTAATTGTCCAGCCCCGGAGAGGCCAAAAAGGATCATATTATTTGTGTTATCTTATATTTGATGCTGTCTTTGTTCAGGTTTCTTTTTTTTTTTTTAATAATTTTTTGTGTGTGTGAGTTGGAGTCTCATTCCGTCGCCCAGGCTGGAGTGCAGTGGCAAGCTCATGGCTACCCCAGCGTCAACCTGCTGGGCCAGGCGATCCTTCTGCCTCAGCCTTCCAAGTAGTGGGAACTACAGGCACGTGCTCCAACGCAGCTAATTTTTTAGTTTATTGTAGAGAGGAGGTCTCGCCAAGTTGCCCAGGCTGTTTTCAAACCCGTGGACTCAGGCAGTCCCCTCACTTTGGCTTCCCAAAGTGCTGGGATTACAGGCTTGAGTCACTATGCCCAGCCCTTCTTGGTTTTTTGTTTTTAATTAGAATCTCACTCTGTTGCCCAGACTGGAGTACAGTGGTACAATCACAGCTACTGCAACCCTGACCTGCTGGGCTCAGGTGATCCTCCTGCCTCAGCTTTCCAAGAAGCAGGAACTATAGGTGCAGTTTTTAAAAATCAGGTGTTTACACAGAGTAGTGTGTGTGCACAGTGAAGGCAGAAGGTGGGTTAGCCTCCATGTGGTCTGTCTGGAGGTAGTGATGTCTGCTGTGGTCACCTTAGATATGTGGAATATTTACAGATGGATTGACAGGATGTCATGAATGACAGAATATGTCAACACGATAAGGAGTGGAAACCAAAGCTCAGAACCAGGTAATCTTGGTCAGTGGTGATTGGTGATACCTGTCTTAGACCTGGAGAATTTGGAAGGTGTTATTATTTTGCATCAAATGATTGTGGCCTCAGACTTGGACTAATTGAGTTTGCAGGAACCAGGTTTCCATAAACTTCAGGATGTGGAACTGATCTGAGTAAAATTCAGAGACTATTAAGATGATGCAGGTAAAGTGTCCAGAAAAAAAAGTGGGAACCAGAGTTTTGCAAATTAGTAGTGAGAGGCAGGGAAAGGTCTGCAAACTCCTTGAAATGTGTAGCTGGGTGTATTATTCCTTCTCATATCACCTTCATAGTCCTGGTCACTGAATTATTAAAGGCTTTTCTTCCTCAGGGACCAGTTTGCCATGATCCATGACTTTAAGCTGTTAACTACTTTTTTTTCGTTGGTTCTTAGTTCAGCTATCACATAACATTGATTTTTTTTTTTTAAGTTTAGATTGGAATTCCTATGTCATGAGTTTTTAAGATAGGCTTTCTCAATATATCCACAAAAGGATTCGATGCTGGAAAACTGGAGATACCTTCAGTCAAAGGTAGCTTGTTAAAAATAGTCCTGTTTCTTTCTTCTGATGATAAAATTAATATATACCCTTTGAAAAATATAGGCAAGCTAGGGAAGAAAATCAAGATGATCCATAATCTCACTAAGAAGTAACTAATCACAATTAATATTTTGGTTTCTCTCTTTTCATTATTCTCCCGTGGGTGGTGACGTTTTTTTCACTTGATGTATCATGGATATCTTTCTATGTCAATAAATTAGAGCTCTGTATCATTACTTGTAATAGTCATATTGTATTCCCTTGCATGCATGTACCTTGTTTAATTTTACCCACCCTCATAATGGACATGATTAGCAGTGTTTTGCCGTCAGACACAATGGTATGATGAACGTCCTATAGATATTTTCCTGAATTTACCCCATTATGTCCAAAGATGAATTTCTGGAAGTGTGATAGGTAGAGCAAAGGGTAAGCACATATAAAATGTTCGTGTACATTACCCAAATGCCCCCAGAAGGTTAGTAATGTACATGTTTAGATTCTCACCAACAGTACTCAGCAAGCTTTTCTCTTCCCCTTGCTAGCAAAATGTCATGGGACTTTAATCTCTGCCAGTCTGATAGCTGTTTTTATATTTTATTAGTCATTTCTATTTCTCATTCTGTTTTTAAATTTGTTTTTTGGTTTTTTTTTGAGTTGGAGTCTCACTCGGTCGCCCAGACTGGAGTGCAGTGGCCGCTCCTGGCCACCGCAGCCTCGGCCTGCTGGGCTCCGGCCATCCTTCCGCCTCAGGCTTCCGAGTAGCCGGAATTACAGGCGCGCCCACCACGCCCGGCTAATATTTTGATTTATTGTAGAGATGAGGGCTCGCCTGCCCAGGCAGGTCTCGAACCCGCGGGCTCAGACAATCCACTCACCTCAGCCTCCCAAAGGCGTGGGATTACAGGCTGAGCCACCGAGCCCGGCTCTGTTTTTAAATTTGTATTTATTTAATTTCTTTAGAGACAGAGTCTCACTCTGTCACCCAGTCTGGAGTACAGTGGTGTGATCACAGCTCACTGCAGCCTCAAACTCTTGGGCTCAAGTGATCCTCCTGTCTCAGTCTCCCAAGTATTTGGAGCTGCAGGCTTGTGCCACTGCACCTGGCTAGCTTTTTATTATTAGGACAGGGGTCCCAAATGTGGCCCGGGCTGGTCTCAAACTGGCTTCAAGCTATCCTCCCGCCTCAGCTTGCTGAAATGCTAGGATTATAGGCACAAGCCACTGTGTCTGGCCTTATATTTCTTCTTTTGTTAATTTTCAGTTATTCTTACCCATATGTCTGTTCCAGTGTTTTTCTTATTTATGTATAAGAAATTTTAATATCTAAAGGATATTTACCCTTTGTCATGCATGCTACAAGTACTTTTTCCCAAGCATGTATATTTGAGGAGGTATTTATTTTTTCAGCACACAAAAGTTTTAAAAATATATGTAATGTGTAGACATGTTTTTTTTCATTTATGATTTGAGGAATTTATGTAATTTGTAGAAAGTCTTTACCCATTCTAAGACTATATAAATATTTACCTACATTTTCTTCCTACTTTTTATGGATATTTTAAATATTTAAATCTTTAAGCCATTGGAATTCTAATAAAAGGTATGATGTAGTAATTTCACTATATTAAAACACTAAACGTAGCTATTTTATCAAACACATTAAAATTCATTTAGATGTCTACGCAGTTAACATACTTTTTTACTTTGTGTAAACTTTTAGGGGTTTTTTTTTTTGCTTTTTTGAGTTGGTGTCTCACTCTGTTGCCCAAGCTGGAGTGCAGTGGCATGCTCCGGCCACTGCAGCCTCAACCTTCTGAGCTCAGGCAGTCCTTCCACCTCAGTCTTCCAAGTAGCTGGAGCTATAGGCATGTGCTACCATGTGTGGATCATTTTTTGGTTTTATTGTAGAGACGAGGTCTTGTCAAGTTGCTGAGGCTGGTCTCAAATCCCTGGGCTCAGGCAGTCTTCCTGGGACAAATATTATTAGTCCTAAATTTGGGGTATGTGGTACATTGTGCACACCGTATTAAAACTTGAACTAATTTTTTGATTATTATAAAAATGTGGGGTACAATTCAGGGTTAGGTTTACAAACTTGATTATAAGATATCTCATCAAACCTTGTTGATGAGATATGCCGCTCCCTCCCCTAGCAGTTTCCCTCAGCTGCCAATACCACCACCCCCCCTCGACAGTTTCCCACTGGGGATTCCCAGTTTGCCAATCCCTTTCTTATAGTATTATAATAATTGTTCAAGGCCCACTTATGAGTTAAAACAAATGGTACTCTGTTCTTTGTTTCTGTGTTAGATCACTGAGTATGAGAGACTCTGAATCCATCCAAGTTGTTGCGAAGTCCATATGTTTGTCCCTCTGTATGGTTGCATAATATTCCATTGTGTATATGTACCACATTTTTTTATCCAGTCCAGCTTTGACGGGCAGCATGGTTGGTTCCATGTTTTTGCTATTGTGAATAGAGCTGCGACAAACATACGTGTGCAGGTATCTTTTTGTAGAATGATTTGAGTTCCTCTGGGTATATTCCCAGTAGAGGAATTGTTGGGTCATATGGAAGGTCCATTTCTAGTTCTTTCAGAAATCTCCACACTGTCTTCAAAGAGGTTGTACTAGTTTACATTCCCACCAGCAGTGTAGAAGCGCTCCTTTTTCTCCGCATCCTCTCCAGCATCTGTTGTTATTTAAAATTTGAACTAATTAAGATGACTTCCCTTTGTCAGGTAGGCATTATTAATACTGTTTACTCTATAATAACTTTGTATGTTTTATCCTCTCTACAGGATTATAAATTCTTTTAGGTCTGGGTCTGAATCTGATTGTCTTTGTGACTCCCATTTAAAGCCATTTGCCAAACAAACTGTGGTTGCTCAGCACTTGTGTGGCAGGAACTGGTCACTGGGGAAACAAGAATTAGAGGCTGTCCTTGCCCTGATGGGACTTGTCATGTAATGAGAATGTTAACCACAAGAATAATACTATAACCTGCTGCTGTGATAAGTAAATGCCCTGGGGATATGAGGAATCAAGCTTGGTTTGTGTAAGAAGAGATACTTAGGAATGCAGCTGACTCACCGAGAGAGGAATGTGAGAGTTTTCAGTGATCTGCAGCTTGTGTTTAGTATGTTTGGAGTTTAGGGTCATAGAGGGGTCTGTGAGGGGATGAGACGAGAAGGATAGATGGGCATTAGATCATTGCTGTTTGAAGAACTTTCTGCCACGGTGCCTGTGTTACATGCCTGTACTGCCTAAGGAGACTGGAGAGTGGGTGCCTGTCATGTTTGGTAACTGCTAGGGCGCCTGAGGTCATGGAACGAAAAGGGGAAGTAGACGATGAGGTCAGAGCTGTCACAGGTGCCAGATCCCACAGGACTTTGTAGATCAGAAAAGCCTTTGGAGGGTTTTGAGTACAGGAGGATGTGATTGGGGTCTTGGGCGGAGTGGGGTGAATATCAGCTGCGGAGGAAGAATCTGGGCCTGAGGGTGTTGGAGGGAGCGTGGGGTGGGGGAGACTGGGTTGAAGCAGCAGGTGCAAGACCAGTTGGGCTGCTCTTTTGATAGAGAAGGCAAGAGATGAGAACCTGACTCCAGGCAAAGGTGTTAAAGAAAAGGGACGGATATAACCTGAGGTTAAAGAAGTAGCAGGAATTTGTGAGAAATTGGGTTTAGATGATAAAGGGGAAGGGTCAGGCATGACTGTCTAGTTTCTGATTCGAGCACTTGTTGGGATCAAGACTGGAACTGCAGGGGCCGGAAGGTTGGGAGAAAAGAGGTTGAGGACTGAGTTTTAGAACTGTTTCCTGTGGCCTCTGCAGCTTTCAGAGATAGCTCGTGGGCGGTTGAAAATGCAAGGCAGAAAAGCCTGGGGTGGAGAAGGAAATTTTTGAGCAACCTGATCCTTAAAGCAGTAATGAGGCTGACCAGGAACAGCAGTTATAGTTCCAAAAGTGTGAGCTCCCACAGGGAGAACCCTGGGAGCCGCAGAGCATTTGGGATTGCCAGGGAATGAAGAGACTTGAGGATCCTTAGCAGCTCTTCTACAGCTAAAAAGCTGGCTCAAGGGGAGAGCAGGCCGAAGAGGTCAAGCAGCGTTGTGGGCTGAAAGATAGAGACCGTTGGGCCTTTGGTTCGGGCAGGTCAAAGGAGGCCTGGCTGCAGGCCCCTGTCTTCCAGGCAGTCTGAGGCCTGGGGCTGAAGGAGGAGCAATAATGGTGCAGGAGACAGAGAACTGAGTAGCAACACAGTACCTTGTGTGGTACTTTGTACATAAAAGGGATGTCTAGTAGGCATTTATCAAATGAATGGCTGTTTCAAATTCCCATTGAGTTGATAATTCTGCTTACATCCTGCCTCCACCCCAAGTCTTCCCTGTGCCACAAGGTATTTAAGGCCTATTTGATGTCCTGATATTTTGGGGTCACTTGAGACGCTTTCGGTAGAGAGCACTAACTAGTGCCAATGGAACTATCACTTCTGATTTAGGCCTGTATATCTGACTGCATGAAATTAACTTGGAAGTATGCTACTCAAAATAAACCCTCCCAACAGTTTCAGTACAGGGATTGTATACCCGATTATATGTGGTTGGATTTAAGCATATACTTGGTAAAGAACGTAGATGTTTTCTTTGTGTTGATTTGTGGTCTTTCTCACTTCCTGGAACAGGAGGACTCTGACTCTCTGAGGACCCCAACATCATTTCTGTAACTGTGTTTGAGAAGGGCTGACTCCCAGAACGCTGCCTGGTCGCAGACCTTCCAGTATGGGGAGGTGAGTGATGGGCCTAATCACTGCAAAACCTGAGATTTCGGTACAGCAAAAATAGGTCTTGAGAGGAAAAAAAAAATCTAAATTCCAAGTGAAAGTATTTGAAGTTGTGCTGTATTTCTATTTAATACTTTTATTCTTCCAGGGCCTAGTGAGACACCTGTTACAGAAATAAAGTGATAATGCCAGGTGGGTTCCTCAAAGGCTAGTATAGTCTCAGACAAGTCATGCATGTTGGGATTTGCAAGGGGGTTATATTCAGCACAGGATAACTGGAACCTCTGAGGCGTTGGGAAGAGGAGCATAAACACCATGGAGTGGCCTAAGAACCTTCATGAATGGCTGGGCACAGTGGCTAACACTTGTAATCCCAGCACTTTGGGAGGCTGAGGCAGGAGGATTACTTGAGCCCAGAAGTTCAAGACCAGCCTATGTAACATAGCGTGACTTTGTCACTATAAGTAAATAAATGTTAAAAAAGAAAAAAATTACCCAGGCATGGTAGCATTCTCTTATAGTCCCAGCTACTCAGGAGACTGAGGTGGAAGAATCGCCTGAGACCAGGAGGTCAAGGCTGTGGTGAGCTGTGAGGGTGCCTCTGTGTTCCAGCCTGGGTGACTCCAAAAAAAAGAAAAGAAAAAAGTACCTCCATGAATAACCTCCATGAAGACTAGAGACTACAAATAGAAACTTCCATTGGAATAGCAAGATACCTGCTCATCAGTGGAGTATTTTAGTCTGTGAAGCACTCTTCAAGGTGAAAAGTGTAGAAATTAACTGTAAAACGTTAAAATTCATCTGAAAGACAGTGAGTTTGTTTTTTTTTTATTCTAATAACAGTTCTAGAATGAACCTGTCATTTCTGGCATAAACTGAGTAGAAAAGTTCCTATTTAATTGCAAAAATGTCTCATAGGAATATTTCTAGGCCGGGCACGGTGGCTCATGCCCATAATCCCAGCACTTTGGGAGGCCGAGATGAGAGGATTGCCTGGGCCCACAGGTTCGAGACCAACCTGGGCAACTTGGTGAGACCGCACCTCTACAATAAATCAAAAAATTAGCTGGACGTGGTTGTGCACACCTGTAGTCCCAGCTACTTGGAAGGATGAGGTGGAAGAGTTGCCTGAGCCCAGCAGGTCAAGGCTGTGGTGGCCATGAGTGTGTCACTGCACTCCAGCCTGGGCAATAGAGTGAGACTTCGACTCAAAAAAAAATTTTTTTTAAAAAGGAATATTTCTAGAAATACAGGATGTTTAAAACTAATTTATTGACTTTATTATGGGGAAATTGTTAAAGATACTATTTTCTCCCACTACTCAGACAGTCAATCATCTGGGAGAAATTTGCCTTGGAGTTCAGTGTTAAGAGGATTTAGTCCTCCTGAGTTATTTATATTTCTGATGTAATAGACATTATTTTGGCCACTAGGATGCAGTCACATTTGTCGGCCACCCTTACAACATGCATTTCTACATACTAAATTTCCCTTTGGTTTCATTATCCTTAAACCTGATTTTATTATCAATTTATATATTTATCTTACTGAATTTAATTCTCATAAACTGTCTCTAATTTTTTTTAAAACAAAGCAGAGTAAAATAAAAATCTACATCGTGCTCTCAAAGAAAGGGGAAAACACAGAAGTGTCATAAACATCAGGGCCTAATTCTCACTCCTATGATGTTATAATGATGGGTTCTGTAGCAAGATATGCAGCAAATGTAATGGGTTCTGTAGAATTAGGAAAGATGCTGATACACGGATACCCAGAGAGAGGGAAACAGGAGTAGCTCAAGGTGAATATCTTACTGTAGGATTAATTTAGGTGAGCCAAGGCCTCCTTGGAGTAGATGGCTTTAAAATCTGTTTTTTGGAATTTCAGGATTGGCATCTCCTGTCTTTTTCCTGCTTCTTGGCATTTTAGCATCTCTCCAGTGGGGTGTCCTCGAATTCTGAATACAAATTTACGCCAAATTATTGTCATCAGTGTCCTGGCTGCTGCTGTTTCACTTTTATACTTTTCTGTTGTCATAATCCGAAATAAATATGGGAGGCTCTCCAGAGACAAGAAATTTCAAAGGTAAGAGATAACAAACATTTGTGTTCTAGGTGGGAAGCCATAACTTATCTGTCTTATCTGGTTTGTGCTGCTATAATAGAATACCAGAGAATGGGCAGGTTATAAACAACAGAAATTTATTTCTCACAATTCTGGAGGTTGGGAAATCCATGATCAGGGTGCCAGCAGACTTTTGTCTAATCACCAGCACTGTAAAACCTGAGATTCCTGGTTCAGAGATGATGCCTTCTGGCTGGGTCCTCACATGATGGAAAGGGGCAAAGAAGCTCTCTGAGGTCTCTGCCCTCACAATCTAATCACCTCCAGAGATCCCACCTCCTAATAGATTGCATTGGTGATTTGGTTTTGAGCAAATGAATTTTAGGGGAACATAAACATTCAGACCTTCATTTCATTACTTCAAGATATTTGGAGTTAGGTTGGAACTTAAGGAGTGTGCGACTGTAGAAACTAGATTCTGTGCTGTATACGCAACATGACGACATGACAAATTAAACTAAAACTGGTTAACTGCTGACCACCTAATTCATATCATAAGAGGCCCTGGAATAATTTATACATAAGCTTCTCCTCTAATATATTTTAAGCTGATTTTTGAGTTAATGTCAGTAGTTTGAAATTGAGTTTTGCTTTTTGAAACTTGTTTGGAACTCTGTAAAGGAATAATGAGTGTGCATTTGATTTGGGTAATCTTTATCACCATCATTTGTTTTGTTTACTCTTCACTCTAATCATTTCACAGTTGTAAAAATGTTACAGTGGCGCTGCTATACAGCTCAGAAATCACTGACTTGGTATTTATTTATTGCATTTTCTTTGCTAGGTCTAGGTTGACATTCTCTACATAAAAGTTTATTTGTTTTTCTATACAAGGTACTTGGCACGAGTGACTGACATTGAAGCTACCGATACCAATAACCCCAATGTGAACTATGGGATCGTGGTGGACTGTGGTAGCAGTGGGTCTCGAATATTTGTCTATTGCTGGCCGAGGCATAATGGCAATCCACATGATCTGCTGGACATCAGACAAATGAGGGATAAAAACCGAAAACCAGTGGTAATGAAAATAAAACCCGGTATGTAGACGAGAGTATCAGACCGGTAACTAGACTCTGTCCTTTCATTCTCTGTGCTGTCTTCCACATCGTTCTCTTTCTCTCCACACCATCATCACCCTACTTCAAGGCTCACGCCAGGACCTATGGTTCTCCTTATTTCACTTTCCCTTTTCTCTCCCTTTTGCATAGGATGACTAACACATTGGTAAAAAGCTTGTCTGTTTGTCTGCTATAGCATTTAAAACAGTTCTTTACTCATGATGTCTACTCAAACATTTGCTGGTTGACATTATTATGGAGAGTTTTTTTCCTACTTGATAGCCATTGGTCTCTATCCCTAATGACAAGGTAATTTCAGATAATTCATGAAAATCTATACCCTAATATATTGATAGATATTTGTCATTTTTAAAAACTGCTGCCCGAATATATTTTAGACATCTAATTAAAACATAAAACTGGGCACCATTTCCATTTGCTGCCCAAATATATTTTAGACATCTAATTAAAACATAAAACTGGGCACCATTTCCATTTGCTGCCCAAATATATTTTAATCACTTAATTATTTATTAAGGGTGACCATAGAACTTAAAGCTAATCTAATTATGTCCAGTTTTTAAAGGTACTACAATTTCTAAGCCAACTGACATGTAAAAATTGAGATTTGGCTTCCCATTGAGATAATTTAAATTAGTAGTTCTCACCAAGTATGGTGGCTCATGCCCGTAATCCCAGCACTTTGGGAGGCTGAGGCGAGAGGATTACCTGAGCCCAGGAGTTCAAAACCAACCTGGGCAACACGGCGAGACCTTGTCTGTACAATAAATAAAAAAAATTAGCTCGACATGGTGACATGCACCTGTGGTCCCAGCTACTTGGAAGGCTGAGGAGGAAGGATCACCTGAGCCCAGCAGATTGAGGCTGCCAGTGCTGTGATCATGTCACTGTACTCTTGCCTGGGTGAGAGTGAGACTCTGACTAAAAAAAAAAGATTCTTGACCTTTTTCTGTATGTTCACAATTTCCATAGGCCGCACCTTCTGTCAGGAGTGTTAGGAACGAGAGACAGCAGGAGGACCTTTGATGCAAACTTTTTATGTCTTGATCGTTGGTCACCACTGATCTCCAACAGTAGACCATAGCTCTTAGTAGAGATGCAGCACTTTTATTTCATTTTACTAATATAGTGAACAGTAACATATTAAATCCAAATAATCCAAGAACTTATCTTTCAAAATATTAGAGAATATTGATAAATAATCATAATCACAACTTATTATACTCCATCTCAGAAATATAACTAAAAGGGATATTCATTTTAACTTGACAAAGTACCCGTTCTCAAAAGCAGTTCCTGACTGACTACAGAGGCTGTAGACCCCTTGAGTCTTCATTCCTCACTGACTAATTCAGACCCCATCTCCTTTTTCAGGCAGCCCTTAACAAGATGATTATTTTTTGGTGTTTGTGCAGCTGGATCTCAACGTTCAAAATCTCTAATTCATTTTTCAGATTAGAGAGAGAAACTAATCTGAGTCTATATACAAGCATTATTGTGTTATCAGAGTACATTTCCATGAACAAAGATTACTCTTTCTTTAAGCTTTAGTGAATGCCTTTTAAATTTTGGTTTTCTATTTTCCTGCCCATTACATTTTTATGTATCCCTAATCTAGAATCATTTGCAGGGTTAAAGTAATGATCAAATAAAAAATTCACGAGAAGACTAAAAGTAAAAGAATAGAACACTTTACATTTCACCTAGCTTCACATAACAGGTTCTTCTCAGTAATTAAATTGGTCCCATGGAATAAGATGAACACTTTCATGCCTTGGAGTTATCCTTTTAGAACAAAGGAGCAACTCCAACATCATTCTAGGTTATACGCTAGAATCTCATGAAAATGGTTCTCTGTCACTCTATACAAAGTGTTTGAAATGGATATCAGAATATCTTTTTATACTACTTCTCTGTCCTAAAGCCTGAACTCCCATGTATAGCGTAGAGCAAGGCTCTAGAAATTTTCTTAATAGATTCTAGCTAGTTTAGGGCTGGGTGTTTGTTGTAATAGCATTGTATGTAGAGTCAAAAGACTCTAGTTTAGTCCAATTTCTGCTGACTCCTTTGATAAATTGCCTAATTTTTCTGGGCTCACAATTTTCTAATCAGTAAAATAGGGTGTTTTTAGACTTCTAAAATGCCCTTTTTTTTTTTTTTGAGTCAGAGTCTCACTCTGTCGCCCAGGCTGGAGTGCAGTGGCATGCTCACAGCCACCACAGCCTCAACCTGCTGGGCTTAGGCAATCCTTCCACCTCAGCCTTCCAAGTAGCTGGAACCACAGGCATGCGCCACCACACCCTGATAATTTTTTGATTTATTGTAGAGATGAGGTCTCATCAAGTTGCCCAGGCTGGTCTTAAACCCTTGGACTCGGGCAATCCTCTCACCTCGGCCTCCCAAAGTGCTGGGATTACAGGTGTGAGCCACCACACCCAGCCCCTTCATTTTTAATATTGTCAGCTGAAGCTAAATAACATCTGGAAATATTCATTTATGTACTCATTCCACAAATATATGCTGAATGCCTGCTATTTGCTAGGCACTTTGTTAGGTGCTAGGAATACAAATTTGAACAAGATACATTTTGTGCTCTTGACTGAGTTGTAATGAGACAGGCAAGTAAATAGGTAACTGTGGTATGCTGTAATCAGTATATAGCTAGCAGTAGGGGTAAGCATGAAATGTAATGAGAGCTTATCTTCCGGGTTCTGTTAGAGAAGGCTTCCATGGAGGAAAGAGCTGAATGTGTGTGCAGCAGTCAGCCAGGTGAAGGTGGTAGGCAGAGAAGGCCCTTCCTGGTAGAGGTGCAAAGGCTGCAAGGCCACAGTATAGTGCCCCATAGAAATGTCAGTTCAGGGTAGCTCAAGGCGAATGGAAGGATATGGGATGAGATAAGGAAGGGCAAGTATACAGAGCAGGGAATGCTGTTTTAGAGCTGAGCTTTATCTGGAGAGCATGAGGCGCTACAAAAGGAATTGAAGCAGGAAGAGGCATCGTTCAGGGAGAGAATGGTCAAGACTGGAGGCTAGTGTGCACTGCAACAGGCTGGCAGAGGGGGTGAGGTCTGAAAGGGGAAGAGAACTGAACTGATGAGAGAGAACCCAGGAGAGGCAATCTCTGAAACCCAGGATGCATGTTGGGTGAAGGAGAAGGATTTTCTCTAGGATCCTGGGTTGGGCGGCTGCGTATCTAGTGCTGGTGGTCACCAAGGGAGGTAAGAAGCAGAGCAGATCTATAGTGAAAGTTGAGATTTAAATAGGCTGTGTTTGAGGGGGCCCAGGGCCTTGTCCAGTGGACAGTGACCCCACACTGACCTGACGGCTGGGGAAGAGAGCTTTGCGTGTCTGGTGGCCATTTGGAGCTCCATGGCCTGTTGGTGGTGATGGGTGCCTTGGGAGTTAGGTCAGCTCACCTGAGGAAGGGGCACATGGGTCTTGAGGGCAGGTGTGATTCCTTGTGCGAGGCACTGCCACATAGATGCATGCTCAGCTAGTCTGTGTGCTTTGATGACTGAGAAGATGGGGACATAGCACTGAATTTTTAGTGCCACCAACATTTAAAGAAGAGAGGCTGTCAAAGTAGTTGCTAGAGGGATAGGGAAAACTAGGAGAGTGCAGTGGATAGCTTGAATTTCTCTAAAATTAGCTGCACTGAGGAACATAACATGTTAGCTAAAATATCTGCTTCTTAACAGAAGTGTCCCGTTTCTCTAGGCATTTCAGAATTTGCTACCTCTCCAGAGAAAGTCAGTGATTACATTTCTCCGCTTTTGAACTTTGCTGCCGAGCACGTACCACGGGCAAAACACAAAGAGACACCTCTCTATATTCTCTGCACAGCTGGAATGAGAATCCTTCCCGAAAGGTGATCCTTTGCCTGGGAGCGAGGGTGAGGGTGGGCTTATGCTGGGGGGGGTGTTCTCCCCCAGCCTCAAAAGGAAGACATTCAAAATACTTTCCTCAAATCTAGAATAGTACCAGAACTATTTCCTTAACCAGAACTCACCAGCTATCTTAATTTACTTGTTTATGACTATAAATAGTAAACTTTAAAGTTGTCATTTTAAAAAACAAATCTATTTTTTATTTATGTACGAAACGCTTGCAGTTGTAGTTTTACATCTGGAAATCATGTAACTCACACAAGTTATTCATTTTGAAAATCTTTTCTGCAACATCTTTTTAATGAATTGCTTTGGTTTTAAAATTAACTTTTAGGCCAGGCTCAGTGACTCAGCCTGTAATCCCAGCACTTTAGGAAGCCAAGGCAAGTGGATTGCCTGAGCCCGCGGGTTCAAGACCCACCCGGGCAACTTGGCGAGAGCTCGTCTCTACAATAAAATAATACTTGTTCGGGCGTGTTAGCATATGCCTCTGGTTCCGGCTACTTGGAAGGCTGAGGCGGAAGGATCACCGGAGCCCAGCAGGTCAAGGCTGCAGTGGCCGGGAGTGTGCCACTGCACTTTAGTCTGGGCGACAGAGTGAGACTCCAACTCAAAAAAAAAATTAACTTTTATATAGGATATACCAGAGCTATGGGTTTTTTTTTTCCCCTTTTCAAAAACAGAAAAATCCAAGCTTTAATATCTGGTGTGTAAATATGTGGGTTGCCTTACAGCCAGCAGAAGGCCATTCTGGAGGACCTTCTAACCGATATCCCTGTGCACTTTGACTTTCTGTTTTCTGACTCTCATGCAGAAGTGATTTCAGGGAAACAAGAAGGTGAGTATATTGGTCTTCAGCTTAAAATTTGAGGATCTATTCCTCTAAATCATCTCTCTTTTCCCCAGTATACACTTTATTAAATTACTCCTAATATCTTAGAATTTGGCAAATTATAGCCTTGAAATATTATGATTTTTAAATGACTAAATTAGTTTCTTTCCTGACTGATCTTTATCACCTAAAAATTAAGTTTGTCTTTACCACATTTAGAGAACGTAGTTGGATAAAAACTTATTTTGATGGAAAAAAATGTGTGTTTCTTGCCTAAGTTATATGGCTTCCTGGAATTATAATAATTGAGCTATTGGAATCTCTGATTTACTTGCTAAAAAGGGGAAATTCTTCTAGACTTTGATACACTGAGAAGATTTGAGTTCTGTTTCCAAAGAAATGATCCTACTTGAGAATGAATGACAAGTCAGTGAAATTATTGGGGGATAGTTGCTAGAAATGGAGACTAGGAGGTATTTATTTTGAAGTCATCTGTCATTTCAGTAAATTCTTCCTGAAGCACTGTAGGGAATACAAAATTGGGTGAAATCCACATACAGCCATTGAGCTGCTTATAGACAAGTGAGGTATATAGTTAGCTGCTATACAAGGTAGCTTCAGGTGCCAGAGGAAAGTTAAGGAAGAAATATCACAGGAGTTCAAAAGAGGGAGGTATCTTTTTTCCTAGCCAGGGCCATCATAGAGAAAGTGACATTTGAACTGTGCCTTATGGAATAGTTCTAAAGAGAACATACCAGAGTATGGAAAAGGCAGAGTTCTGAGGGAGGGTTATGAACATATTCTAGGCAGGAGAAAGAATTTGAGTCAATACAGGTTGAAAAGGATGTAGTGTAGACAGGAACAAAAAATGTTTTCGTTTGACCATGTGATGGCCCTTTTGAAAGGTGCTGGTCATGTTAAAAGTTGGACGGGTCTTGGATTATTGATCCAGGAGTTTGGGCTGTGTTCTGTAGATCAGTCCAATAGCAGATAGAGTGGGTTGCAGCAGAGAAGTAAGGGCAGGAGGGTTATTAGCTGGGTCCGTCATGCTCCCCATAATGACTGACATCAAGGTAACAATGGAAATGGGTAACGATTAGATGTAGGAAATATGAAAATAGATGCCGAAAGGGCGCCTGAGTGAGTGGGAAGGATGAAGGACAGAGAAGGGTAGAAGATAACGTGAATTTTAAAAATCTTGTCAATGGTAGGTTTAACTTCATAAAAAGTCAAAACACTAGTATGTTGAAACAACCCTTAAATTTCAAAGGAGAACTAGCACCTTGGAAATTTTATTCTCAACTTATGTAAAAGATATAAAACTATAAATATTAAAGTTGAGGGTTCTTGGTACACCATTAGGAAAAGAGAAAAACATCAGTAGAAGTGTGTTATTTCAGATTATGTTTCCATAGGATAGTAAAATAAATGAGATATTTGCACAGACTGCATTGATAAGACTTATACAAAATGTTTTAAAACTTTATTCTTCTTTCATCCTATGAAATGTCTGTAGGTGTGTATGCTTGGATTGGCATTAACTTTGTCCTCGGACGATTCGAGCATATTGAGGATGGTAAGTGTCATGTTTCCAACTCATGTGTCTAACTAGAAATTGAGGGCTTTCAATTTAACCCAAAGTCTGAGGAAGGAGCTACCTTTTGTGACGCTGCTAAGAATGTAGGAGTAGGGTGAGGGGAGCTGCCATTGAACACAACTAAACTTGATTCCGGTTGGGAGGAGTAGACTGGGTTTGCCTAAATGTGCTTGAAATGCACCAAGGAAACAAGATGACTTCGGCAGAGCCCCATTCCCCGGATGCGTTCTGCCCAGTGAGCATTCCCTGTGCTTTCCAGATGATGAGGCCGTTGTGGAAGTGAACATTCCCGGAAGTGAAAGCAGCGAAGCCATTGTCCGTAAGAGGACAGCGGGCATTCTCGACATGGGCGGCGTGTCCACTCAGATAGCATATGAAGTCCCCAAAACTGTAAGCTTTGCCTCCTCACAGCAGGTCATTATCTGTACCGATTTCCTTCTGTTTGGTTTGGTTTTCATTTAACATGTCTCCATCCGTTTTTGTTTTGTTTTCTGAGTCTGAACACATCCTTCCTGTGCTTGCTGGGGTGCCACCTCTCAGCCAGGAGCCAGGAGACAGAGGAGCCAGGCAGACCTCGGCTGAGCCACTTGTGTTTGTTCATTGAGATCAGCTGGTTTGTTTTTGGAACTTAGAGTTTTTATTTGGTATATATGTAGTCGCATGCTTGAGTTTCTGTTTATATTTTCTCCACAGGGTTCATAAAATGTAATTTGATAGCATCAGGTTTTTAAAGTTATCATTGGGGGCAGTTCTTAAAAATGTCTCCGACAGCTTTTGACCTTTTCCAGGAAGGACTGAGGTTTGTATCCACTGCTTCCACGTTTCTGAACCTGTGGCTTGCTTTGTCTTTTCTCCACACCACACACACTGAGAGTTCGGTGCTTTGTGAGTGGCTGCCTGGACAGCCTTGTCTAGAGATCTCCAACCTGGCTTCCAGATGTGTTTATTGCTACATGTCTTTATTGCTGCTACTGTTCAACTGTCAATTAACACCAAAACCTGGCTTCCTGCATTTTCCCCTAGAAGGTGGGGAGGCAGCATAGTGAGCTGGTTAAAGTGAGAATGTGGAGCTGGACAGACCTGGGTTGCTTTATCTTCCTACTCCTCACTAGCTGTGGGGCCTTATGCGAGTCACAAAGCTGCACTGAGCCAGTTTCTTCATCTATGAGTGTGAATGAGAATACCTACAGCTTGGGCTGTTACAAGGTTTAAATGAGATCATGCATATTCTGTATCTAATGTACTGACTACCTAGTATGTGCTCAATAAATGTGATTAGTATCTTTATTAAGCTCTTTGGGAAAATGTTTTGTAAATTCAAGTATTATAATTTGTGTTTTCTGCTTCCCATTCTAGACATGCCTCTAGAAACTATCATACTCTCTATAAAAAGTCATATTCCCTTCCCTTAATAAAGAAAAAAAGTTTGGGAAAAATTCTGAACAATTAAGATTAAAAATTTCCCATGGACTCATTTTCCAAAACTATTGTTAACATTTTGGTGACTTATTTTTTATGTATAGTTTTAAAAAAATATGGTTGTTAAAATCTTACTTAGTTCATATGATTTTGTGTCCTTTATTTAACAGTGTGTGAACATGTTCCTTCTTTTTTTTATTTTATTTTTTTTGAGTTGGAGTCTCACTCTGTTGCCCAGACTGGAGTGCAGTGGCCGCTCCCGGCCACCGCAGCCTTGACCTGTTGGGCTCCGGCGATCCTTCCGCCTCAGCCTTCCGAGTAGCCGGAATTACAGGCATGCACTACCACGCCCGGCTGATTTTTTTGATTTATTGTAGAGATGAGGTCTCACTGCCCAGGCGGGTCTCAAACCTGCGGGCTCAGGCAATCCACTTACCTCAGCCTCCCAAAGGCGCAGGATTACAGGCTGAGCCACTGAGCCCAGCTAACATGTTCCTTCTTAAACTATTTGATTCCTGACTTAATCTTTCCTTGGTATTGTATATTTAGATAACATCCAGTTTTTTCTGTTATAGAATTACAAAGGATGTCTTTGTGTATAGAAACTTTTCTGTGTTTGGATTTATTTCCACAGTAGGGTTCCGTAAATGATTTTTCAGGTCAGAGGGTATGAACTATATTGCTGACTTCCTCTTTCAGAAAGTTGTAACAAAATCACAAATCTGTAGCCCATCTGAAATTTTCTATGTCAGAATTGTCATATTGAACTGTGGGGAATGCTTGGAGGGATCCTTGAGAAATGCAGAAGCAAACCTTTTTGTCCCTTTTAGAGGAGACATTTTTTTAGATCCTTCTTTTAAACTCGAGGTTAAAGTTTCTTAAAATATTAAAGTTTTTTATCCTTATGTCTGCAGGAGGAAGTAGCTAAAAACTTGTTAGCCGAATTTAACTTAGGATGTGATGTTCACCAAACTGAGCACGTGTACCGAGTCTACGTGGCCACGTTTCTTGGGTTTGGTGGCAATGCCGCTCGACAGAGATATGAAGACAGAATATTTGCCAACACAGTTCAAA
The DNA here is from genome assembly GCA_027257055.1 of Cephalopachus bancanus. NCBI lineage: Eukaryota > Metazoa > Chordata > Mammalia > Primates > Tarsiidae > Cephalopachus > Cephalopachus bancanus. The sequence goes on along the minus strand of JAPVLO010000120.1, from coordinate 1,018,683 downwards.
AGAACAGGTACAGCACTTTCGCCACCTGGCAATCACTTGTAAACCTAGATCTCACTTCTTAAAGAACAGATCCAGGCAAAACAGGGAGAAATCAATCAGCAAAAGTGTGCCACACTGTCAGCTTCGTATTCCCCGTTAGCACAGCAGGTGGAGGAATGAGAACACACCAGGGTCCTGTTCCAGCCCTCTGTCCTGCCAGGCTCCAGAAGAACCTTGCTCTCACTCTCTCATTCAGACCATCTTGCCTGTGGATTAGAAATTGCACCATCAGCCTGTAGAATAATTTTGAGCCTTGGGCAGTGCTCTTCATGATTGCAGAGCCGTGGGGAACCTCAGAACCTGTGGCACTGCTGATGACCTGGACACCTGCAGGTAGTGTGCGCTCTTGTCACTGCTGAGATGATTGAAATGCGTGACATTCTGGAGACTGGGTAGCCAGCCTGTGCCACTATTTAGTAGATAAAAACCATCGTGGAGGGAAGTGTTCAAGGGAAAGAAATGATTTAGAAGTCAGAGTTTGTAGTTTTTAAACATTTTAGCATTGAAACTTTTATAAAAAAGGAATGTGTGTGAATTCTGGTATAAAAATAAAACAAAAACAGCACTTTATCAGTTTAAATTAAGTTTTCCAAGTGTAAGTAAATAGCAATTATTTATTTGAAATTAGTCCATACGAACAGAAAGCTGTGTGGATAAATTTAAAAATCTGAATCTGGGCTATGCAAGATATCCTATTCATTACTGTGTTTTATTTTGTTTGTTTTGATGAAGAAATTTTGAGGGGGATAAGGCCTAATTTATAGCGCTAAGTAAGCTAAGCAATAGTATACTTCTTTGATCAATTTAATCTTTTTTTTAATTTTCATTTTTTGAGTTGGAGTCTCACTCTGTCACCCAGACTGGAGTGCAGTGGCCACTCCCGGCCACCGCATCCTTGACTTGCTGGGCTCTGGTGATCCTTCCACCTCAGCCTTCCAAGTAGCCAGAACTACAGGTGCGCTGCCGGGCCCAGCTAATTTTTTATTTATTGTAGAGACAGGGTCTCGCCAAGTTGCCTGGGTGGGTCTCAAACCCGCAGGCTCAGGCAGATCAATTTAATATTAATAAGCATGTGAAGGCCTGAACTTTAAAAAAGACCAATTCAGAGCTATTCAGTTTCACATTACCTAGAAATTCTGGTATGTAAATAGGAAAAGTAGTAAAAACCTTTTTCTATGCCTGTTCCAAAAGTTAATTGAACGGTGTTAATTATGAAAATGATAGACCCATGGTTTTTTTAAAAAAATATTAGCTGATATCTAGCACATTTTGGTATAATTATTTTTTGTAATACTCTTTAAATAGAAATATTTTATAGACCGTGCATGGTGGTTCATGCCTTTAATCCCAGCACTTTGGGAGTCTGAGGTGAGAGGACTGTCTGAGTCCACAGGTTTGACACCAACCTAGGCAACTTGACGAGACCTCATCTCTGCAATAAATCAAAAAATTAGCCAGGCGTGATGGTGTGTACCTGTAGTTCTAGCTACTTGGAAGGGTCACCTGAGCCCAGCAGGTCGAGGCTGCGGTGGCCGTGAGCATGCCACTGTACTCCAGCTTGGGTGACAGAGTGAGACTCTAACTCAAAAAAAAAAAGAAAAATATTTTATAAAAGATATTTGAATCATATTTTTTATATTCACTTAATACCTTCTTCCAAAGCTCTAATTTTCACTAATTGGTTTTAATGTAAAAAACCAATGTACAAAAAAACTATGTATAATGGACCATTCAGTGGTACCTCTTAGTTTAGATATAGGTCAACTAAAGAGAGTAGCATGGGGTATATATTTAACTACTCTTGGACTTTTATAATTATAAATGTTTCATATGTCACGAATTTACCTTTGAAATGTGCATTTATCTCTTTGCTATTCATAGTAGTGTTTTTAAAAAGTTAAACATTTTGACCAGGCTTGGTGGCTCAGCCTGTAATCCCAGCACTTTGGGAGGCTGAGGCAAGTGGATTGCCTGAGCCCACAGGCTCAAGACCAGCCTGGTCAACTTGGCGAGACCTCGTCTCTACAGTAAATTAAAAATTAGCTGGGCATGGTAGCGCATGTCTATAGCTCCAGCTACTTGGAAGACTGAGGTGGAAGGATCACCAGAGCCCAGCAGGTCGATGCTGGGGTGGCTGTGAGTGTGCCACTGCACTCCAGCCAGGGCGACAGAGTGAGACTCCTTTTCCAAAAAAATAAAATTAAACTTTTTTACGACAAAGACCTTAATTTGTTACATTCAAGTACATGATGAGTAGCCCTGATCTGAGGCATATGCAACTTATCAGGTGAGTGGAAAGAAAAAACTTGACTCTGACAGTTAAACACCCATCAGACCAAAGTGATTTCAGTATATTCGACATCAACTCAGTAGGATGACAGATGTTAATTCCCAGAAATTTCACTGGGAAATCATAAGCCCAGAACCTTTCAGTTAGCACCATTAACATTTTTTTCCTACTTCTCAGACCCTATAGTACAATGGAAACTTCCATCTTGCAGTTAGGGCCAATAATTTAAAAAAATAAGTTGAAGCCAGGTGCCATGACTCATACCTATAATGCCAGCACTTTGAAAGGCTGAGGCTGGATAATTGCTTGAGGCCAGGAGTTCAAGACTAGCCTAAGCAATATAGTGAGACTTTGTCCTTAAAAAAAAAAAATTAGCCAGGTGTGCTGACATGCGCCTGTCATCCCAGCTACTCGGGAGGCTGATGCAGAAGGATAACCTGAGCCTAGGAGATCAAGGCTGTAATGAGCCGTGATCATGCCAGTGTAATCTAGCCTGGGCAACAGAGTGAGATGCCGACTCAAAAAAATATATATATATAGAAACAGAATTGTAAAAATAGACTCAGGCTTGAATGTTCTGTTGTAACTTTTGTGTTCGTTTGCTGATCTTTTGCTCTGTACCAAGTTCTCTTTTTAGACTGCATTTCTCTGCCATATACTGTCAGTTTGGCTTTCTTTAGAGAATACTGAGGGCTTGAAGACATTTGGGAAGCAATTTGCTACCAAATCGTTGTAGACTTTTATTATTTTCTCCAGTTTTAAAAATCTTTCCCACACCTAGTTTGACAACAGTTTTCTAGCAACTTGTCCTTATCATGGTTTTTTAAAACATCTAACCTGGTTTTCCCAGGACCAGTTACTTCATTTCCCAGTCACATTTCATACATCTGTATATGTTGGTAAAACCACAAGACTAGTGACAGAATTGGGCTAGAAGCAATACAGCTGCTGGGTGCTCGGCGGCTGGGAGTGCCAGGCTGCGTTGCAGGGAATGAAAAATGTCAGGTAATAGACACATCGTTGAGCTGGACTGGTAACCTGTCCACTGTACACAGTTGCGTATTGAGTCTCCAGAAAGGACGCCAGTGTATTAATTCTCCCAGAAGCCTTCTGTGTTCATGCAGACACAGTCCTGTAGGACTTGTGTCCCACAGAACATATTTTGAGAAGTGGGCTTGCAGCCACTTCTTCGAAACACAGTTTCTGTAGGACTCATGATAAGGTTTCTCTTTGTGCTGCAGGCTCCTGGGTAAACAGACTGGCCTGACTCCTGATGCTCCATACCTGGACCCCTGCCTCCCTCTAGACATTAAGGATGAAATCCAGCAAAACGGACAGACCATCTACCTACGAGGAACTGGAGACTTTGACCTGTGTCGAGAGACTATCCAGCCTTTCATGAATAAAACAAACGAGACACAGACTTCCCTTAACGGGATCTACCAGCCCCCAATTCACTTCCAGAACAGTGAATTCTATGGCTTTTCTGAATTCTACTACTGCACCGAGGATGTGTTGCGAATGGGGGGAGACTACAATGCTGCTAAGTTTACTAAAGCTGCAAAGGTAACTTTCAAAGACGCCATCCATCTGCTCATGCATGCTTTTGAGAGACCAGTGTGGACAGTGGCAAGTTATGCCCTTTCTTCACATTCACAGGCATGGGTGGAGTATGGAAGGTTGTAGCATCTTGAGAATCCTGTTCCCTGTGGCTGGGGGAGGTTCACTAGTCACAGCAGAAGGAAAAATGTCCTGTAGCCGACTTCTGCCCACCACTCCATTAGATACTCTGGTCACCAGTACCTCCAAATTATAGTCCCTCGTGTCATTGTTCTGTTCTTCTGCATCTGACAACACTTCTACTGGCCTTCCCACACCCTTAGCTGCCAGGACTCTCCTGCTCTCGTGTCCTCCCTGCCTTCCTGATGCCTTTAAACACTGGTGGTGCCAGACTTCCGCCTTGGTCCCTGACTTGCAGATTCTTGGATGGTTGTATCCATGTTCATGGTTTGTTTCAGCCTCTCAAGAAGAAGCTCCAGTCCTGACCTCTACCCAGTTGTCCAATAGATTCCACAACTCCAAACAAACCCACCGTTTTCTCCTCATTCCCTTCCTGTGCTATCTTGGCTAATGACGTTACCAACTATTCCCCACCCTGAAACCTAGGAGTTGCAGACTTCTCCCTCTCACTCATTCATCCATCCCTGTACACCCCCATAGTCAATCACCAAGTGTGATATTACTTTTCAGGTCTATTTCAAAGTCTAGATTACTTTACATTCTAATCATGTCAAGCCGTTTATATCCGTCACACTCTCTGCTACTTCTCATCTGTCTTTCTTGGTGGACTTCCTCTTCCTAAAATGTCTATGCTGACCCCTCACCCCAGGCTGAGAGCTGTTCTCCGTGTTCCCTGTTGCACATCCAGACATGTCTCCCATCTCTCTGAACCTCAGTTTATTTTTCCTTTAAATAAAGGTCAAGATAGTAGTCATGTCAAGGAGTTAAGTCATAGATTCGGGGAAGCACTTATGCAGTGCTCAGTAATGTTAATTGTTAATGTTATTGCAAATAGCTTCAGGAAGAGCTAGGCTCTCTTTCCCTTCTCTTAAAGACAAAGCCTTTTGTAAGCATCATTGTCTTCCCAGTAGCTTGCTCCATATCCTGCACATGCATAGGCACTTAGTTTGAACTAGCTAAACTACTGCTTCACTTTTCCAAAGTCTGTACCTGTAACATGCAGTTAGTCATGGGGGGAGAAACAACAGTTCTGAAGCGGTTGGTTGTGGGCAGTGGAATTCTCTTTACCGAAAGCCTTGGCAGAATTTTAAGGTAAGGAACAAGCATTGTGTTTGCTAATTAGCAAGTATTCACTGAGTGTATTCATTGTGCAAGTGAAGCTTGTGTGTTTCCTGACTGGAAGGATATGCTTGTTATGAATATGGATTTGGTAAGCCATTTTAGAAACAAAAATGTTCTAATAAGCCTTTACTAATGATTTATTTTGGATGAAATTTCTTTCAGGATTATTGTGCAACAAAATGGTCGATCTTGCGGGAGCGCTTTGACCGAGGACTGTACGCCTCTCATGCTGACCTCCATAGGCTTAAGTAAGTTCCAGAAGGTCAAATTCCAGGTGTTTTTAAGAAATCATTAAGTCGGTGGTGGCCCCACTCACTTGCCATGCCCTGGGCTCTGTCTCTCCTCTTATGATCCTCACTGTTGCTTCTCATCCACCCTGGGCTCCTTTCAAATGGGACAAATAGTTGTGCTGAGACATATCCTATTTTTTTAAATCACTTTTATTGTCCCTTCCCCCTGAAACTCCCCTGCCATATGTTTGTTCGGGTCCTGCCGAGATATCAGGCCAGAGATTGTTCCTTTTCAGTCTTCTGCCCATTCAGCTAGACTCCATCCCTCTCTCTCTGAGCCTTTATATTCTGTTTTGTTTTATAGTTATTTGTTGCTTTTTTTTTTTAAGTTGGAGTCTCACTCTGTCACCCAGGCTGGAGTGCAGTGGCACACTCACGGCCACCCCAACGTCGATCTGCTGGGCTCCCATTGATCCTTCTGCCTCAGCCTTCCAAGTAGCCAGAACTACAGGCAAGCACTAACATGCCTGGCTAATTTTTTTTTTTTTTTATTGTAGAGAGAGGTCTCGCCAAGTTGTCAGGGCTGGTCTCGAACCCACAGGCTCAGGCCATCCATTCGCCTCAGCCTCCCAAAGTGCTGGGATTACAGGCTGAGCCACTGAGCCCAGCCTGTTCCTTTTTAAAAATTCCCTTTCATTATAAGTCATGTGCAGAGACTGTATCTTACTAATGATTGTATCTTATTACTTGCTCAGCACAGTGCTTTACAAAAAACGAGCCTCTAATACATATGTAAAATCATAGAATATCGGTACTGAAAAGGACATTTCTTTTTTTTTTTTTTGAGTTGGAGTCTCACTCTGTCGCCCAGACTGGAGTGCAGTGACCGCTCCCAGCCACCGCAGCCTCTACCTGCTGGGCTCCGGCGATCCTTCCGCCTCAGCCTTCTGAGTAGCTGGAATTACAGGCATGCGCTACCACGCCCAGCTGATTTTTTGATTTATTGTAGAGATGAGGTCTCACTGCCCAGGCGGGTCTCGAACCCACAGGCTCAGGCAATTCACTCACCTCAGCCTCCCAAAGGCGTGGGATTACAGGCTGAGCCACCGAGCCCAGCTGAAAAGGACATTTCTACCATTTCATTTTATAATAAAGAAACTGAGGTGCAGAGAGGTTGAAACTTGCACTGTACTTAATCAATAATAAATGATGGAATGCCTGAGGGGAAATCTGTCATGGTATTGATTTATACCAAGATCAAGTTCCAGGAACTGATTGGTTCTGACAGGTGAACTGTTACATGTTGTGGGCCAGGTGGCATAGGCCAAGTAAATCGACTTGGAACCTGTACAGTGGATTTGGCTACTCAGGAGCGGAAGCCTCTGCTTCCTGCGGGTCTCGGGTGGGGGGAAACTGTCTCTGTGTATGGTGCCGTTTTATGAATGAAGCAGTCTGACTTGTGTTTGGTATTGTAGGTATCAGTGTTTTAAGTCTGCCTGGATGTTTGAGGTGTTTCATAGGGGCTTTTCGTTTCCTGTCAACTACAAAAGCTTAAAGACTGCCTTGCAAGTTTATGACAAGGAGGTGCAGTGGACCCTGGGAGCAATCCTTTACAGAACCCGCTTTCTACCCTTAAGGTAAGACTGCAGATTTAGTAATAAGAGTCAAAAAACTGCTTTTCTACAGGTAAAATGCCTCATGGCAGTGGTGGCTTGTGGGTGTTGGGGGTATTGCTTTTAGAGCTGGCCGTGGCAGAATTGTGGGATCCGTGACGCTTGCCTTCTGTCCCCCACAACTCCCCACAAGTGCCACCACCTGTGCCCCTGCTCGTCCCATAACACACAGCAGTTCTGTGCTCCTGCCCTGTCTTAGATTATTCTCAACTGTCTGTTCCCTGACCCCTGCAAAAGAGTCCGTTCAGGCTTTGGCCCCTTCTCAAAATACCGTGTTTAAATGCTTAAGGTAAATACATAGGATTACAAAGGAAACACTTATATTAAAGTACATTTAGCAAAATAGTACAGAAAACAAATTGGTGATACAGTTATATATGTGCTTTATTAACATATTAAATAGCGAGATCTGGCAGCAGGACTAGTACTTGTATAATTTCAAGGTAGTGATGAGTGTCAGTGACGTCTTGAGACATCGGTGACACCATAACATGATGTGAAAGGTCTGTGACTTTCACTAGTAAGAAAGTTGCAGGTACTGCCAATCCTGCAATAGTTTGTTGCTTATATTCATGATCCAAGGAAATAACTAAATTTCAGACAGAGATTGGTAAAGATGTACATTTTTTCTGACTCACGTTTGCAGACCTGCTGTCAGCTGACCTGTGTTAAGAACACTTGTTACCTGATAAATAAGATATTAGCTCAGCTCTTCTCCCATGTAATTGAGCATCTCCCAGCAATACTTTTAGCTGGGTCCGCTGCAAAAGTTGTGAGTAGTGGGTATGATGAATCACAGACCTGTGGTTTGATTTCATGTTGACTTTCATATATTAGAGAAACCCTCACAGGTCTTCTAAATTTCTCTGATTTTTGTTACCCAAATTATATCGACAGACTTCAGAGCACACCTCTACATGCTATCTCATGAGTACTCAAAAGTCCCCCACATTGCTGTCCTCCATTTTCTGAAATGAATTATATAAGGAAACTGAGTCTCAGCCCCTGGGGTCAATGCTCCCACCTGAGGAGCTGGGGCCTGCATTAGGCCTTTCCACTCCAGCCCTGTGTACTGCTTCCACCCACCCCCTCGCTTACCTGTTGGTTTCTGGTCTCCACGTGGGCAGAGACATCCAGCAGGAGGTGTTCCGGGCCAGCCACGCCCACTGGCGGGGCGTCTCCTTTGTCTACAACCACTACCTGTTCTCCGGCTGCTTCCTGGTGGTCCTGTTGGCCATCTTGCTCTACCTGCTGCGGCTCCGACGCATCCATCGGCGAACCCCGCGGAACAGCTCGGCCTCCGCGCTCTGGATGGAGGAAGGCCTGCCCTCCCAGAAGGCTGCAGGGACGTTATGAAACCCGCTACACAGCTCCAGGAAGATGCTCAAAGGAAAAGCCATTTTGCCTCAGGGTTTCTCCTCTTCATTTTCTTCTGGTTTTATTTTCTTTCCCTTTTTTGTTCCTTAAAAGAAAAACAAAACCCACTGTTTGTAAGCCCTGCTGTCCTAGAAGCATTGCGTTTAGTCTTTTGAATACAGCTTTAAACTGAGGAGTAGGAAAAAGGGAAAGTCATTTGATTTTTGCAGCATAGGATGTCTGCCAAAAATTGACAAGACTTTTGGGTTTTTTAAGGTATGTTAAATTTTAAACAAATGCACCTTGATACTGGAGGGACATATGAAAATGCATTCTGCTGAGGAGATGGGACTGAAGAGTGGCTTTTACAGAATCAAAACCTCACTGCCCGAAATGATGAGCTTCTGTTTTCTCTATCTTGAAAGCTCTAACGTAAAGAGGATGATGTTTAACTTTTATTTATGGTTCAGATCTGTCACTGTATATGTCTTCTTTGCAGGTTTAAAAATGTAAAATTATTTATTTCCAAAATAGAGAAATACAGGCACCAGGAGGTAATCATTTATAAAATTGATAGTGAAGAGACGTGAGACATGAAAAATGTGAACTGTTGGCTGGTGTGTGTGTGTGTGTGTGAGTGAAAGAGAGAGATAGAGAGAGAAAGAAAGAAATCTTAATAAACCAGAATGAGGGAAGGCAGTACTGGTTCTTTAGAAACACACACTTCAGAATTTACTGGTTCATTTTATTTAGAAAATCCCCATTGCTGTTATGTTTCCTGACCACAGGTAATTATTTTCTTTATCTCATGTTTCTGTAGCCTTAAAACACTTTGTTTTTGAATGAATTAGAAAATTCATGAAGTTTCGCTGGTTTCAATTATATTAGAACTAGAGCGGGAGCCCTCTTCCAGATACTTCAGAACCTTTCAGTAGTCCAGTTTGCTTGTTTAATTGTGCTCCGGTTTGGTTCTCCTCATTACTGCTGTAGCTGAGGCTGCCGTTGGCATTGCCACTGCAAATCCAGACTAAAGAAAGAGCCTGAATCCAGTACAAGAAATAAACTCATGTTTTAAAGAAAATGCATTTGACATTTTAAGCAAAAACCTAAAAATGAGAACTGGATTGGCACATGTGAGATTGTTTTTCACTTTTCTTTTAGTTTAGACTTGGGATTTCTTTTTTTTCTTTTTCTTTTTTGTTTTGTTTTGAGTGAGAGTCTTTCTCTGTTGCCTAGACTGGAGTACAGTGGCACAGTCATGGCTACTGCAGCCTCGACCTGCTGGGCTCAGGTGATTCTTTTGCCTCAGCCACCCGAGTAGTGGGCACCACCATGCTCAGCAAGTTTTTTTTAATGTATTGTAGAGGCAAGTTCTTGCTGTGTTGCCCAGGCTGGTCTTGAACTCCTGAACTCAGGCAATCCCCTCTCAAAGTGCTGGGATTATAGGTGTGAGCCACCATGCCCGGTGGGAATTCTTATATGTAGGTTATCTTAGGTGAAGTTCTTCTTGTGCAAGTGTCTATGTGTGTACACGTGCTGTTTCCCTGAAGTTCTCTTTGTGCAAGTGTCTATGTGTGTACACGTGCTGTTTCCCCACTCCCAAATAGTTCAATTCATGTAGTTGATAGCAAATTGGTACCATAAGTGGGATTATTGCCGTAACAGATATCTGAGAATGTGGAAGTGGCTTTGGAACTGGGCGAAGGGCAGAGGCTGGAAGAGTTTGGAGGAGCGGGACAGAAAAAGCCCGTATCGCCCTGATCTGAGTGTTCAGAGCAATTCTGGTGAGGGCTCAGAAGAGAAGACTAGGACAGGTCTGCTCCAGCCGTTGCCCAAGCTGCTCCATGTGTGACCTGACCTGCCACTGGGAAGGTACAAGTCATAAACCTTGGTGGCATCCACAGCTGCTCGTTCCGTAGGCAAGTGCTGTGGAGCATGGCTCCTAAATGTCATGCCCCCAGCCTGGGGGCCCAGGCAGGGACTTACGGGGCGAAGTAACCAAAGCCAGTTCATCTCAGTGCCTTGGAGAGCCACAGGATCTCGTTGTTGTGTAGGTTAATGATCTCCTTTAGAAGATCCTGCGTGTCTGACTGAATTTGTTGCGTCCTATTGGCATTTCGTGATCGAAGTCCTTAAGAAGGAGGTGAGCTTTTGACTCCATACTGAGTTGGTTTTGCCCACTGCCTGCGACCTTCCTAGCAGAGCCAAGGCTCCTTGATGGAGGCTGCGGGGACCTGGGGACCTAGCCACTAGGGGTCAGTGGCAGAGATAGGAGGGAAAGTGAGGGGCCACCAAGGGGCAGAGAAGACAGAGGGGACCCAAGGGAGTGAGTGGGGGAGCCCCCCTTCCAGATTGGGCACATAGAAGTCTCAAGGCACATACCTGAGGGTCCCGAAACAAGGGCTGAGAAAGGCCTGCTGCTCCAGGTGAGAGGGAGGGGTGGGGTTTCCAGTTTTAAAGGATTGTTTAAGAAAAAGAAGTAGAAAAATATGCCACAGACACTATCTGTGGACTGGAAAGACTAAAACGTTAAGAGAAAAAGTTTGCTGGCCTCTGTAAGAACAATTCAAGAAAGGACAGAGACAGGAGCATCCTCTTAGTTCAGGACTGTAGTTACTGTTTGTGGGCACAGAAAGATTGGCAGGAAGAGCAACCAAACTTCAGTCTTAAAACACTTGTTAATGCACCAGAATGTCACTTCTTAATTTTGCTACTAGATTATTTTCAAGATAAGTTTTCTAACCAGAAAACCTGGCCTCCCCCAGTTTTTTTAAAATTGCTGTTCAGGGGAGCTCATGACGTTGTGTTGAGATGTCTGCAGTCACAGAAAATCACATTCCAGAGAAGGTGTTGTGGTTTCACACAGCTCAGAACAAACCGCAGGAGAGCAGACAGCCAGGGGCTCTCTAAGCGATGCCTGGTGGGCAGGAGTCAAGCAAGGGAGGAGACAAATTCCAGAGGGGAAGGACTCACATCAAGATCTGGCCAAGCAGGCAGTAAACTCTGTATGTTGTCATAGAAAGCAAAAGAACTTGGACCAGGAACTTGCTAAAAGCTTTGCCTGAGAAAAACAGTCTGTTAAATCTCAGTGGAAACGCGCTGGGTGTTCTATGGTCTTATCGTGTGCTTCTCCTTTTAATCCTCCAGGGCATCTTCTCAAAGAGTGCACAATCTCTTTAGGGATATCAGAGTAAAAGACGGATTTGTACCAGTAATCTGTACCCATTTTCACCCCAAACTGCTGGCTTAGGCAGTGCTCCCTGGTGAGGACACTGCTGGTGGCTGAGGTCAGTGACACAGGGGCTCTTCCTGGCCATGAGAAGGTCACTCACCACCCGTTTCCCACACCTGTGCACTCTAGATTAACAAGCTGTCGATGAACAGATATTCACATTTTAAACTCAGGCCTTCACAGAGTAGTTTTCCTTCTAAGGAGCATGTATCACTTAGCAAGAAACTTAAAAAGGCAAATAGGTTTTCCAAGCTTTAAAAACAAATCAGCTTTAGAATTCCATGTGGTTATGTGCAATGCCGCAAAACTACCTTTAAGTAAATTATTTAGTTATTTATTTCAGTGTTTTGTTTCTTATGGTATCGAGTTTCCCTTTCAGTAATGAATGATGTGACCAGCCAAGGAGAATTAATTTGTTCTGTTACTAAAAATACATTTTATAGCTAGGAGTTACAGAAACTAAGAGACCATCTTTAAATGTTTTTTAAGGGATGTTTTCCATTCAAAGCGAGACTGATTGTCTTAGAAGGTCATTGTGGTGTCATGTCACTTGCTGTACATGCACAGGATGGGTACTGAAAATCAATAAAATGAAAGTTCACCCGATGGCCCGTAGACTCTGTGAGCTTGCTTTCTCGTCACTGAAATTCACTCTCTGATGTTTGAGTCTTCTTACTTATTTGAATGATTAGTTGAACTTGAGTTTAAATTTAGTACGATAAGTTGTCTGAGCCTGACTGCACACTCTCTTTGCTGTGTTGTGTTGAGTGTTACAGTGAAGACAGCCGTGGGGTTGTGGAGGGATGAGTCTATACACACTACACACAGAAACCAAATATTTCACAGGGAAAAACACTGACCAACCAGTGACATTAAGCCATTCACCAACAGTAATGGCCAAACTGAAACAGTGATTTATAAGGTCGTCATTTTAAAGGACCTATTTATGCATAGGCCAAAAGAAGAAATAAAATTAACCACCTTTCATTAATTTACTCCTGCAGATAGTCACAGCACATGCTGGCTTTACATTACACCATTTTGCAGTTAGAGGTAAGCTTAGAACCTTTGGCTTGTTTCCAGAGAATGACTCTCAGTGTTTACGAGTAGCTGATGGAGAAGATGGCATGAGAAGCTCAGCATGTTTTTCGACTGTTCAAGAAGGTAGAGGGGTCACTCTGGAGGAGGAAGGTGGGCCTGAGCTACAGTACATGATCGAGGCAGATGGCGAGAGACGCAGACCAGCTACGGGGGACAACAGAAATAAAGGCCTGAGACACATCTGAGAGGAGGGCGGGAAAGCGGAACCAAATGGGAGAACCAAGCCAGCCGAGTGGGCACCAAGTGGGTGCTCCAGCCCTCCACCCCAGAAGGACAGGAGGTGATGTCAAAATAAAATTTTCTTAATGTTTGAGGCAGTGCGATCACTATAGGGTTTTTTGCCCGAGGGCAAAAACATTATGATATCTAAGACAGCAAAAGACATCTGAATTTTTATTCCACTTGGTGAAGAGAAGTTCCTGTTCCAGCAGCTAACCATGTTAGCAGTCTGAGAGGCCAAGGTTCTGGTGTGTTGTTTGTTTTTAGTTTGTTTCCATTTGTCCCATGAATTTGGAATGCACCCTGTGGTTTCTGTTTTGAGATCATGAAATGACAATGGTTTGCACAGAGGGGATTGTGCTCACACTGACCCGGGAGGGGAGGGAGAAGGCCATGTCACCTCTGTCAGAGTCCGTCTGTCTTCTGGAAAGGTCATCAGAAGACAAAAGAGCACCCTGTTATAATCCCAAAGCACACCTTGGCAGCTCAGGCTTACCTGCCTGGAGGCCCGAATCAGGATGAAAGGCAATACCCCTAAGAGTCTTAGCCAGCCCCGCCAGTCTGGGAGCCTGCCGACCTTAACCTGTGATCCCACCTCTTAACAAAAGAAGAGTTTATCTGTTGATGTGTTTTCTTTTGTTTTTAACCAGGCTGGCCTCTCTCCACTGTGCAACCTTACCTCTTTCTATTAATATGTCCATTAAGGTTGACTGAAACCTGCTGCAGGGGACACCAGAGGGCCCTCTGGCCTTCGATCTTTGCCCTTTGCCCTGATCCTGTCTGGCAGGTGAACGACATCTGGGCTCCAGACTTCACGGCCACTTAAATGTTTCTGTCAACAGCCTGTGTCCGTTGCGTGTAAAAGACCCAAACAAGAAAACCCAGGCTTCAGAAGGATTTCTGTCAGCCCTGAGAAAAGTACTGAAAGCTCCTTGCAGACGGTAATGGTGACAGGCACAAAAGACAGACTTGTTTAAATATGTAAACTCAGTAAATGCAGGGAAAAGGATTTCCCCCCATCCTGTTTAACCAGTCATCAAACAAACATCTCAGACGTCTTGTTTTTGTTGGGGACTGGGATTTCAGTGGCCCCTGTTTGGCTGGAAGGGGACAAAGCTGGTCTGGGCAAGATCACTGAAAGACAAAGGAGTGGCTTTATAATTCCCAGGATGGGACTGGCTTTCATAGTGTTACTTCTGAGAAGTGCCTATGCTGGCAATTCTTGCTGTCTTCCCAGGCTTATAAGTGGTAGTATGAACACCATCTTTCACCCTTTTTTTGCCTTCATGGTAACAGTATTTGAATAGGGCAATTCTCAAAGATCAATCATCTTATTCTTGCCTGTGATCACACATGACTTAAAAACTCCCAGGAAAAAAAATAAAAATAAAAACTCTCAGGAACCAGACTCAGCACTTTCTTCTCTTAATATTTCACCTTCACATGTTTTATTACCTAGATTTTAGATTCAAAAAGATTGAGGGCCAGGTATGGTGGCTCACACCTGGAATTCCAGCACTTTCAGAGGCCAGGGCCAGCAAATTGTTTGAGGCCAAGAGTTCAGGACCAACCTGGGCAACACAGTGAGACCTTGTCTCTACAAAAAATAAAAAATCAGTCGGGCATGGTGGCTTGTGCCTATAGTTCTAGCTACTCAGGAGGCTGAGGTGGGAAGACCACTTGAGCCCAGGAGTTCGAGGCTGCAGTGAGCCAGGATGGCACCACTGAACTCCATCCAGTCTCAAAAAAAAAAAAAAAATTGAGACACTTAAACATGTAATGGACTCTCCTCATTTTCTGTAGTTTCCTGGTTGTTTACTGTAATGTTCAAGTTATATTTTTAAATTCTCTAAAAATTTCCACGACTTAGTTGTCCATCAGTGAATTTGTTTCATCCCTGGATGTCCTCGAATATGGGCCATAATGGGTCCTGTACTTTGAGCATTTCTATATTTATACTAACACAAAGAAGACACCTTGTGGTACATAGTGTTTCATAAATATTTGTAGTCTAATTAAAAGCTGACTTCTCTGTCAAATCACATGTTTAGGTTTATAGAATTTGTGAAACAAATCCTTTTAAGGTCTTTTATTCTTCATCCTTGTTGGCCTTTCCAGATTGTAGTTTTGTGTGGTTTTTGTGTGCTGTGGAGGGCAGGATGGAGCCGTGGCTTCTCACTGTTAGCTATCCACTCACTTCTTCCTCCACCACAAAGTTTGTGAAGGGGCTGTTGTATTTTAAAACTTGGTTTAGAAAAACAGGAGAACCAAATTTAATTCAAGTGGTTTCCTTTCTTCTTAACCTGTTTAGGCTTGACAAAAAGGGAAAAGAAACCCCAGAATGAGGTAGTAATAACAAGAGGCAAAGGAAAAATGAATGTTTTCTGAAGCCCAGCTTAGGAAAAATAACTCTTGTATGTTTGTCTTATTCTAAGCATAGCTTCAGATTTTTTCATTCTAAATTGTCTTTAAAAGTTAGTCCATTTTTATGCTGAGTGTGGTGGCTTGTGCCTATAATTCTGGTGCTTTGAGAGTCCAAAGCAGGAGGATCGCTCTAGGCAGGAGTTCAAGACCAGCCTGGGCAACATACAGAGACCCCCCCCCATCTCTACAAATTTGTTTTTTCTAAAAATTAGCCTGGTGTGGTGTACCTGTAGTCCTAGCTACTGGGAGGCTGAGGGCAGGAGGGTTGCTTGAGTCCAGGAGCCCAAGCTGTAGTGAACTGTAATTGTGCCACTGCACGCCAGCCTGGGCAGCAGACCCTGACTCAAAAAAAAAGTCAGTTTTTAAACACCACCAAAACATAACAGAGAAAAGAATGGATTTGACTTCATCTGAAGTAAGGATTTCTGTTCAAAAGGCATCACTGGCAAAGCTAACAGATGGCAGACTAAGAAGGTATTTGCAGTGACTAAAATGGAAAAGGCACTCAAATACATTATGCAGAGTTTCTTGCAGATCAGCAGAAAAAGGAAATCCAAAAGAAAAACCGGCCATGGATATTAATTGACAATTCGTAGAAGGGGACGCCCAAGTGGGGAACAAGAGATAAGTGAAGGGGCTCAGAGAAACGCAAATGCAAGTCGAATGCCACTGCCTCATGCTCCTCGGAACTGCCCAATCTAAAGCGCTGGCGGCAGTGTGGGGAAGGCACTTGGGTGACACTGGTGGCGGTGTGACCGTGACAGCCACCCCAGAAGCCAGCCTGGTGGTCTAACATGAGCAGTGCCTGTGATCCAGAGAGCCACTCCCGTGTGGCTGCCCAGAGAGATTTCCACCTAGGTTCATAAATGGCTTCCAGAAGGCCGTGCGGGGCAATGTTTTTGAGTTCCTCCGGTGTTGGAGGCAAGCAAAAGCTGGCGGCTGTGTACTGTGGTGCACTGTGTGGCCGTTAGAACCAGCACTAGAGGTGAGGACAGCGAAGTGGATGGCTCTTCAAGATAGCGTTTAAAGCAAGAAACGTAGTGTAATGCACCATGGACATGTGAGGCTCAGGACACTGTCTTATGAAGACGCGCACATTTCGACTCAGGCACCCGAAAATGGATGTTATGTGGACACAGCTTGGACAAAAGAGAAAACTAGTCTCCTTGTTTTAGGGTGACTTCAGATCCTAGTGAACCCCTCAGTCCAGGGCCAGTGGGGATGGCTGGCACCCCACCCCACCCCCACCCAGGCTGTTTTCAGCACGGCAGCCTCAGAAGGTCTGATTCAGACCACGAGGTTGTTTGGCAAAAGCCTTCCAGTGGGCTCTGTAGCTGACTCGAGGGAAGAGTGGAAGTCTTTATAACGGAGTCGAAGTCCCAACACAATGTGCCTGCCTGCCCCAGGCCTCTAACGACCGCCCCTTGTTTCTCTCCCAACTCCCTCTGCTCCAGCCATGTTGACCTCAGAGCTCTCCCAGCACTTTCCCCCTCACCCTGCTCTGTGTACCCTCCCATGGCGCTTACCACCTTAGATCTAGCACATTCCACATTTGTTGTGTTCCTTGTGAGGCTCTCCCTCCTGGGACGTAATCCAGGTGCAGGGGGATTTCGTGTGTCTGTTTCCATGTTGTACCCCAGGCATAGGGTCTGACACAGAATACACACTCAATACCTGTTTGTGGAATGAGCTGACAAGGCAGGAAGGATCCTTGCAGGAGGGGTACCGACTAGCCTGAGAACTGACACACAGGCTGAACTCTATTGTCTACCCCTGGGGGTTCGGGCAGGAGACATTGCCTGAACTCCTTGATTTGCTGGAGGGACAGAAGGTGTGCCTTGGGCAGAACTGTCATAACAGCAAAATGATGGCTTGCCATGGGCCGGGGCAGTGCCTAACAGGGAGAGGTTGCCTTACTTGCCCAAGGCTACCCAGCTAAGGCAGTGGTGGGCTGGGGTTTGGACTCGGGCAGCCTGGCTCCCTCCTGTACTTCAGAGCTGCAGTATCCAGTGTGATGGCCACTGGCCGCATAAAATAGGACCAGTCCGACTTGAGACGGGCTGAAATGTAAAACATACACCAGACTTTAAAAACTTAGTGTGAAAAGGAAATGTGAAGTATTTCAGTTTATGTAGGTCACGTGAGACATGATAGCAATTTGTGTACGTTGAGTTGAATAAAATGTTAGGTTAATATCACTTGTTTCTTTTTACCTTTTTTTTTTTTTTTTTTGAGTCAGGATCTCACTCTGCCACCAAGGCCGTGGCACAATCACAGCCCACCACAACCCTGGGCTCAGGCATTCCTTCCAGTTCAGCCTCCCAGGTAGCTGGGATTACAGGTGTGCACCACCATGCCTAATTGTTTTTTTGTAGAGACTAGGTGTCTCTCTCTCTCTCTCTCTCTCTCTCTCTCTCTCTCTCTCTCTCTTCTGTCTGTCTGTCTCTCTGTCTCTCTCTCTTTCTTTCTGAGTTGGAGTCTCACTCTCTCGCCCAAGCTGGAATGCAGTGGCATGCTCACGGCCAACCCAGCGTCGACCTACTGGGCTCTGGCAATTCTTCTGCCTCAGCCTTCCAAGTAGCCAGAACTACAGGTGCATGCTACCACGCCTGGCTAATTTTTGATGTATTGTAGAGATGAGGTCCCGCCAAGTTGCCCGGGCTGATCTCAAACCCTCAGCCTCAGGCAATCCACGAGATGAGTTCTTTCTATGTTGCCCAGACTGGTCTCATGCTCCTGGGCTCAAGCAATCTTCCCTCCTCAGCCTCCCAAAGTGCTGGGATTAGAAGTGTGAGCCACCGTGCCTGGCCTCTTTTCACCTTTTTAATGTGGACACTAGACCATTTTTAATTGCTTGTGTGGCTCACAGTATATTTCTGTTGGACAACACAGCTGCCAGCCAGTTTTTGCTTTTCAAAGTGTGGTCCTTGGGGCAGTGGCATCAGCCTCACCAAAACCTCATCCAAGTACTGAACTTCAAGCTTCGTCTCAGGCCTCCTAGATTCAATTCTTCACCCTACATGCTCTCGGGGTCATTCATACTGCATGTTGACATTGCAGAAGTGCTGAGCTAGACCAGAGTCAGCAATTTTTTTTTTCCCAAAAAGGCCAGATAGTACATATTTGAAATTTGCAGATCATATGTCTTATATCCAAAGCTCACTTCACTGTTTCCACAGGGTGAAATGTGTCTGAACACATGCGTGAATCCGGATTCTCCCTAGGGGCAGCAGTTTGCCAACATCTGCTCTAGACCTTATACCATGCTGGCCTGGTAATTAGGAAAGGACATCCTACCTCCAAGGGGCCATCCTCTGTGGCTTTCATCTCCTTCCAGACCCCTCTTGTGAGTTCCAGGCCTTTATTTCCATTTCCTACCAGATGTCACTTAGATATCCCAGACGAAACCTAAAACTCACGTCCAAGTACGAGCCCTTCCTCCCTGACACCTTCTCCCTCTACCCTCCTCTGCCACCCCCATAAGAAACCAGAAGCCATTCTAGACCATCTCTCTCTTGCTCATCCTCCATCTGACCAGTCACCCATCAAGTGTGGCGTCCACCACCTAACTCTCTCAAGCCTCTCTCTTCCTCTCCTTCCCTAAGTTTTAGCACTGCCATTCCTACTGCTGTTCAGCAGTGCAATATTGCACCATCACAATAGTGTCTGTCATGGTGGCTTGCACTGTTACTTCTCTTTCAGCAACCTCCTAACTGATCTCTCAGACACTGTGCATTTCAGGCCCTTCTAATCTGCCACCAGAATGAGCTTAAGTCCCTCCTGTGGCTACAGGACAAACCCAAATACGTCACACCGGCCCCTGAGGTCTGAGCCCCTGCCTACTTGTCTAGCCACTTCCCCATCACCTTTGTTTTCAGCCGTGCCCTGTTGTTTGCTGTGATTCTCCCTGTCAGTGCCTTTCTCGTGTGTTACTTCTGCCTACAACGTTTTCCTGTACGGTCCGTTCAGAAAATTCCTCAGCTCAAGTGTTAGCTGCTCTTGGGAAGTGTGTTCATTTCGAGGACCGTCCTAACAAAGTACCATGAACTAGGAGGCTTAAAACCAGGGAAATGCATCTCTCACGGTTCTGCCCACTAGAGGTCTGAAATCAAGGTGTCAGCAGGGTCACATTCCCTGAGACCATAGCATCCTTCCTTGCCTCTTTCTCGTTTCTGGTGGTGGCCATCGATCCTGGGTGCTCCTTGGCTTGCTGCTGGGTCCCTTCAACCTCTGCCTCTGTCTTCGCATGGCGTTTTCCTCTTTTTTTTTTTTTTTGAGTCAGAGTCTCACTCTGTCACCCAGATTGGAGTACAGTGGCACACTCCCGGCCACTGCAGCCTCAACCTGCTGGGCTCAGGCAATCCTTCCACCTCAGCCTTCCAAGTAGCTGGGACTACAGGCACGCACCACCACACCCAGCTAATTTCTTGATTTATTATAGAGATGAGGACTCGCCAAGGTGTCCAGGCTGGTCTCGAACCCCTGGGCTCAGGCAATCCTCTCACCTCCACCTCCCAAAGTGCTGGGATTACAGGCGTGAGCACCACACCTTGCATTTTCCTCTTCTTATGAAGACACCTGTCAGATTGGATTGGGCCCACTCTAGTGATCTTATCTTAATTACATTTGTAAAGACCCTGTTTCCAAACAAAGTCACATCCTGAAGCAGCAGAGTTCAGGAATTCATCGTCTCTTTTTGGGGAACACGAGTCAACTCTTAACTGGAAGCCTTGCTGGACTAAAGTCAGGTCCTTCTCTGTGCTCCCGTGGAATCTTCTTCTTTTTTTTTTTTTTTTTTTTGAGTTGGAATCTTACTCTGTCACTCAGACTGAAGTGCAGTGGCTGCTCCCGCCCACCACAGCCTTGACCTGCTGGGCTCCGGTAATCCTTCCACCTCAGCCTTCCAAGTAGCTGGAACTACAGGTGCACGCTACCACACCTGGCTAGGTTTTTATTTTATTGTAGAGATGAGGTCTCGCCAAGTTGCCCAGGCGGGTCTCGAACCCGCAGACTCAGGCAATCCACTCACCCCGGCCTCCCAAAGCGCTGGGATTACAGGCTGAGCCACCGAGCCCGGCTTCGTGGAATCTTCTTACCGCACTTGTCACTGGAAGCATCTGCTTATGTGCTTGTCACTCCGCCCTTGGTCCCACCCCCAAGGCTATGAGCTCTTTAAGAAAAGGAACTCCTTGTCGTCTTTATTTCTGTGTCCCTGTGGCCCACCATCTTGCATCATTCATAGTGTCAGATGAAAGGAGCTTAGCACTCAGAAAGCCCAGGCCATGGCCCAAAGTCAGAAGGCCCATCTGAGCCCTGCCTTTGTTCTTTCCAATGAGGCCTTTGACAGCTATTTTACTCTTTTTTATCAATATGAGCATTTTACTTTAAGGAAAGTAACGGATTCTGTTTTTTTTAATTTTATTTTAAAGATGTGGGGTACAATTCAGGATTAGGTACATAAGTGGCCATCATACAGGTGAAGTTTGGGCCTCCCTTTGGTCCCCACTTCACCATGTTTTGTGCCTCCCCATCTCTCCGCTGGCAGAATGTCACTACTGCCAATCCCTTTCTTTTTTTTTCTTTCTTTTTTTTTTTTTTTTGAGTTGGAGTCTCACTCTGTCGCCCAGACTGGAGTGCAGTGGCCGCTCCCGGCCACCGCAGCCTCACCTGCTGGGCTCTGGTGATCCTTCCGTCTCAGCCCTCCAAGTAGCCAGAATTACAGGTGTGCGCTACCACGCCCGGCTGATTTTTTGATTTATTGTAGAAATGAGGTCTTGCTGCCCAGGCGGGTCTCGAACCCGCGGGCTCAGGCAATCCACTCACCTCAGCCTCCCAAAGGCACGGGATTACAGGCTGAGCCACCGAGCCTGGTTTCCAATCCCTTTCTTATAGTATTATACTAAATGTTCAGGGTCCGCTTATGGGTGAGAACATGTGGAACTCGGTTTTTAGTTTCTGTGCTAGATCACTGAGTATGATAGACTCTAACTGCCTCCAAATTCCTGCGAAGTCCATAATTTTGTCCTTCTTTAGACAGTCATTTTATTTATCGGGACTTCAGTTTTCTCCTGTAATCCCAGAACTTTGAGAGGCTGAGTTGGGAAGAACGCTTGAGCCCAAGAGTTTGAGACCAGCCTGAGCAACATAGCGACAGCTTGTCTCTACAAAAAAATTTAAAAATTAGCTCGGTGTGTTGGTCCATACCTGCAGTCCCAGCTGCTTGGAAAGCTGAGACAGGAAGATCGACTGAGCCCAGGAGGTCGAGGCTGCGGTGAGCCGTGATCGTGCCACGGCACTCCAGCCTGAGCAGCAGGGTGAGACCTTGACTCAAAAAGTGAATAAAACCCCATCATACATTCTTCACAGGGAGGTTGAGAGAATGAGAGGCTCTAATGAGCTAATGTGTAGCATGAAAGCTCTCTCAAACTAGCTGTGATCTGTACCAATAAAGAGTGGTGTTATGTTCGTTTTTTTCCAAACTGGTGTTTTGTTTTATTTTTATTTATTTATTTATGTATTTTTTTGAGTTGGAGTCTCACTCTGTCACCCAGGCTGGAGTGCAGTGGCATGCTCACGACCACCACAAACTCAACCTGCTGGGCTCCAGCGATCCTTCCACCTCAGCCTTCCAAGTAACTGGAACTACAGGCACTCACTACCATGCCCAGCTAAGTTTTTTCTATTAATTGTAGAGATGAGGTCTCGCCAAGTTGCCTGGGCTGGACTCGAACCTGCAGACTCAGGCAACCCACTCCCAAAGTGCTGGGATGACAGGCTGAGCCACCGAGCCCGATCCCAATCCAGTATTTTATTTCCTAGTCCATTTCTCCCGACTCTAAGGCCTCAGCTGCTGCCTCAGTCAGTCATCCTGTCTGGATGGTTTCCCCTTAAATCCTGGCCTAGGCAGGTCAGGACATCCAGGAGGTCAGCCTGTTGGCCAGCTGCAAAAACAGATGTCGCCACCTAGTGGCTTCCTGCCCCTCCCCATCCCCACCTGAAAGGCTCTTCTGGAAAGACAATGTATCCTTAAAGTAGTCGTTTTAGTCATTCAGGGACGAGCTGTTAATTTATTTCTTCATTTCCCTCCATGATGGTCAAGTTATTATAATGATCTTGATACACCTACCCAAATGTCCCCCAAGGATCCCCAAGACCTCCTCCTGTCCCTTTTAGGAGAACGAAACTGCAGTGGCAGGCACCTCTCACCCCATCTGCTGCAGTGCCCTCCCATGATCGCCCCTGCAGCCTCTGACCTGTTCCACTGCACGCCCAGATGCAAAGCCACGGCCTTCAAAATTTCCCAAGAAATCCAGTGACCCTGGCGTTTTCATGGGTCGGTGTCTTCTCTGAATATGTCAGGACGTCCCCAGGGAGCAAGCTGCTTAAAGCTCTGCGGAGTCTCCCAGCACCCACCCTCAGCAACTTGCTCAAAAGCCTGCACTCCACACATGATCCCTCTCAGACAGTCCCAGAGGATCTTATTCCCAGCGCCCACCTCACTGTTCTCTGGCATGAAGCAGCCCATCAAATGGTTTGCCATTTCCCAATCACACCCTCTTCCTCTCAGAATTAGGATGAAGAAAATTGTCTCCCTTTTTTTTTTTAGAAAGTAGGATTTATTGAGAGGACAGAAAGACTCCCACAGTGGGAGGGGAGCCGCAGGGGCTGACCAAAATTGTCTCCCTCTTACTACACTGGGTATGTACAGTGGAAACGATGGCACTTCTTCCACCCTTCTCACAGGCTTAGGAGGAGGACGCAATGGACCCTGTGAAGAAGAAAAGTCCGCATGTAGGATGATTTCACTGGCTGGTGTCCCCAGAAAGAAGTGAGAGTACATCTGAGGCCCTTCCCCCTTTTCTAGCAAGTTCTGGGTGAATTTGCATATTTAAATGCCACACCAGACCAGGCCCAGGGTCTCATACCTGTAATCCCAGCACTTTGGGAGTCTGACACAGGAGGATCGCTTGAGCCCTGGAGTTCGAGACCAGCCTGGGCAGCATAGTGAGACCTCGTCTTTACAAAACAATAAAAAAATTAGCCGGTGTGGTGATGTGTGCCTGTAGTCCCTGCTACTCAGCAGGCTGAGGCAGGAGGATTGCCTGAGCCTAGGAGCTGCGGTGAGCCATGATCATACCACTGCACTCCAGTCTGGGTGACAGAGTGAAACCTCAACTCAAAAAATGACAACAACAAAAAAAGCAAGTGCCGGCTGGGCGTGGTGGCTCAAGTCTGTAATCCCAGCACTTTGGGAGGCCAAGGTGAGGGGATCGCCTGAGCCCACGGGTTCGAGAACAGCCTGGGCAACTTGGAGATACCTCATCTCTGTAATAAATAAAAAAATTAGCTGGCTGTGGTAGCGTGCACCTGTAGTTCTGGCTACTTGGAAGGCTGAGGTGGAAGGACCGCCTGAGCCCAGCAGGTCGAGGCTATGGTAGCCGTGAGCATGCCACTGCACTCTAGCCTGGATGACAGAGCGAGACTCTGACTCAAAAGATAAGAATCACAGTCATAATAATATATCTTGGAGATCATTCCCTATGAAGTTGAGCGAGACTCCAACTCAAAAAAAAAAGGCAAATGCCACACCATTAACAGCTACTAGCTTTTTTTTTAACAAAATAAAATGTATCCCTGTTGTTAAAAATAAAATGAAATGAAATATGCAGTCGTGTGCAGTTGTACTGTCTTCAGTCCCTTTGGAGATTTCCAGGAAGAAGAAACTAACTTCACATCACCTGGCCAAGTTGGCAAGATCCCATGACGCCACAAGACAGAGCAGAGCCCCCAAGGCAGCAAACGTCACCACTCCCTGGATTCTTCCCCAGGGGGCAAAGGATGTAAGAATTCCAAGCACGGGGGTCCTCTGAGACCAGCAAGTTCACTCCTGGCTATTGGGGTTTCAAGGCAGCCACAGAGAAAATAAACCCAGCAACAAGACAAAGCACCATAGACGGCAGCCCTGGGCTTTGCTCTAGGTTTTGATGTATAGGCCCTTACTAATAGGTTAGTAACTAGTCATATTCTTACTACTAAGACTGGGCTGGAAGGGACCTTAGATCTAACTTCTTGGTCTACTGATGAGGAAATGGAAATGCAGGCAGCAAGAAGGAGACTTGTCATCCAAGGAATGTCAGACCTACAAGAACCCCTTAAGTGCTGGGGAGGTGCCCTTTTGGCCTGCCCTTCAGAGTTTTTCGTTCCCCTTCTTCTGGCCAATCAGAGAATCCCGTGTCCTAGTCATGACTGGCTCAGGGCTAAGGATGTGGCCTCAAGCAGGGCCAGTTCTAGTCTTCCCTGAAACTGATGAGGATGCTGGGGAGAGGGCTGCTCTTGCAGTTGGATTTGCTGAGCTGGGCTCATGTTCAGTTTGCAACTCCTTTTTGTTTTTTTTTTTTTTGAGTCGGAGTCTCACTCTGTCGCCCAGACTGGAGTGCAGTGGCCTCTCCTGGCCACTGCAACCTTGACCTGCTGGGCTCTGGTGATCCTTCCGCCTCAGCCTTCCTAGTAGCCGGAATTACAGGCACACGCTACCATGCCCGGCTGATTTTTTTATTTATTGTAGAGATGAGATCTCGCCAAGTTGCCCAGGCGGATCTCGAACCCGCGGGCTCAGGCAATCCACTCACCTCAGCCTCCCAAAGCGCGGGATTACAGGTTCAGCCACCGAGCCCAACTAGTTTGCAACTTCTAAGAGCTCTCTTCCTAGACTCATGACGAAATCTTTTGCTGGAAGAGAAATGAAGCCAACCCAGATGGAAGCAGAGCTGATAGAGTATTCTTTATTTATTTATTTTTTTTTTGAGTCATAGTCTCACTCTGTTACCCAGGCTGGAGCACAGTGGCACACTCACGGCCACCACAGCCTCAACCTGCTGGGCTCAGACGATCCTTCCTCCTCAGCCTTCCAAGTAGCTGGAACCACAGGCATGTGCCACCATGCCCAGCTAACTTCTCTTGATTTATTGTAGCGATGAGGTCTCACCAAGTTGCCCAGGCGGGTGTCGAACCCCTGGGCTCAGGCAATCCTCTCGCCTCCACTCCCAAAATGCTGGGATTACAGGCATGAGCTACCGTGCCGGACTGACAGAATATTCTACATGAGTAGCACCCCTGAGGCTTGCAGCAGGCAGCCCTGGCTGGCCACCTAGTCTGAATCCCATCCTGGGCATCCCCCATTTCATGAGCCAAGATGCTCCCTTTCGTACCTGAGGTATTTCAAGTTGGAGAGCTTGTGATTTCACTTTCAACTGAAAGAACACTGATGATTACAGAAGTCCCCCACAATGCAATCCTGAACCCAACTTGCAGAACTGGGCCACAATTCACAGGTGAAGGACTCAGGATCCCCACCCTCCCACAAGACTGCCCCACTTCAGACACTGGCCATAAGCTCAGGATTTCCCAATATCCAATGAATATTTTAATTATTTTTAAAAAATTTTTCTAGACTTGCCTTGATGAGTCGTGATGGATATTTTAAAAGAATTTCTTGGCTGTGGTCTTGAAAACTGACTGTTGGGGCCAAGGTAGGAGCAATGTGATCAGCTGGACTATTTTGTTTTGTTTTGTTTTTTGAGCTGGAGTCTCACTCTGTCACCCAGGCTAGAGTGCAGTGGCACACTCATGGCCACCTCAGCCTCGATCTACTGGGCTCAGGCCATCCTTCTGCCTCAGCCTTCCAAGTAACGGGAACTACAGGTACGCACCACCATGCCCAGCTAATTTTTCGATTTATCGTACAGATAAGGTCTTGCCAAGTTGCCCAGACTGGTCTTGAACCCATGGGCTCAGACAATTCTCTTACCTCGGCCTCCCAAAGTGCTGGGATTATAGGCATGAGCCACCGCACCCAGCCTCAGCTGGACTATTTAAATGATCCAGATGAGAGATGACAAGTGAGGTGGTGAAAGGTGTCAGATTCTGGAGATCCTTAAAAGGCAGCGCCAACAGGACGTGGAATGGATCTGGGGAGGTCAGGGTAATAGAACCGAGTAGCAGGAAAGAGGTCTTTCCCTTCCCAACACAGGGAGAGTGTGGAGAAGCAGACTGGGACAGGAGATCAGGAGCGTATGAGCAGTTTTGGACATAACACCCAGGTGTCCCTTGGTTAACCAGTGGCGAGGTTAAGCATAGAGTTGGGTAAGGGAGGCTGGAGGTCTTTGGTGAGGCCCAGGCTAGAGATTGATATGCATTTCAGAATCGACAGCATTTAGGGTGTATTTAGGAGCCAGGAGCCTGAATGAGATCAACTAGCCCAGACCTCCAAGCTCTGGACATGAGGAGGTCAGGGGGAGAAAAGCAAGTAATTTGTTACCATTAAAAAAAAAATGTTTACCTTCAGGGCAGGGAGGTAGTTTGGGGAAGGAGTATGTGAGTTGTGAGGCTGTTCTGGGATGCCTGTAATATTTTGTTCTTGAGCTGGTAGGCAATTACGTGAGTGTGTGCTTGATATTAGTCCATGATGCTCATGTTTATGTTTTATGCACTTGTGTACATTTTGTAATTTTACAAGGAAGGAAGGAAGGAGAGAGAGAAAGAGAAAAAGAAAAAATGAACTAGGAAAGTGAGACGGTGGAATGACCAGCAATTACTTATATTGAGCCACAGGAAGCTGCTTTTTCTTTTTTATTTTTTTATTTTTATTTTATTTTTTTGAGTTGGAGTCTCACTGTCGCCCAGACCGGAGTGCAGTGGCCAGAGCGGCCACTGCACCCTCGACCTGCTGGGCTCTAGCGATCCTTCTGCCTCAGCCTTCCAAGTAACTGGAACTACAGGCACACGCTACCTCGCCCGGCTAATTTTTTTGATTTATTGTAGAGATGAGGTCTCGCCTGCCCAGGCGGGTCTCGAACCCGCAGGCTCAGGCAATACACTCACCTCAGGCTCCCAAAGGCGTGGGATTACAGGCTGAGCCACTGAGCCTGGCTCTTTTTAAATTTTTAAATTTTTTTTACTACATCTCAGGGGCCTCCGGGGGCCTTTAAGGGGAAATTATCACAATTCTCAACGTGGAAGTTGTGTGGAAGAGAGAGGACCCTTGTTCAAAGACTGATGCTGCCTTCAATCGAGGATCTCAGGATGGTCTCCTAGCAACAAAGGGTGACTGGAGATGAGCCTCTGACTAGACTCAATATGGACCACTGATTTTCCTTGGGTTGCTCCTCTCCTAATAATCATACCTAATAATCATGGAGCAATTTTCTCCTGATAGAGCGCATTCACATTTAACTTGTTTTGGCTTTCTTAACAGATTCATGAGGTATGAAGAGATTAAATGATTTCTCTATCTACAAAAAAAAAGAAAACCAAGATTTAGAAAAAATAATGCAATGCCATTTTCATAGCTAGGAGACACCTCTGTTATCTAAATCAACTCCTTGTTTCCTGTGCTGAAAACCTGGGACTGGAGACCAAGTTACTCGATGTCCCTGGAGTTCCCCTCAATGACACTGGTCGGTCAGTCTGGAGGAAGTGGCCCTGGCTGTTCCCAACGTAGCACCAGGTCCAGAAAATGAGAATAAAAAGGCAAATACAATCTTAATTTTACAATGAATATAGTTTGACCCAGTGGACCCCTGAAAGGGTCTTGGTATCTCCAGGTGGTCCCAGGTCACACTTTGAGAACAGAGGCCCGTGTACAGCAGGAAGGCCCGGTAAGCTGTGAAAGGGAGAGGACCGAGAAACTAAATCCCTGGTATCACAGTGTTGGCCATAGCCAACTGTGGCTGAGAGGCTGTGAAGGGAACATCTTTTGTGTGCTTGTCTCAGTTGTTCTAACAAAACACCACAGGCTACCTGGTGTAAACAACACATGGCCAGGCTTAGTGGGTCAACCCGTAATCCCGGTAGTTTGGGAGGCCGAGGTGAGTGGATTGCCTGCGTCCGCAGGTTCGAGACCAGCCCGGGCAACTTGGCGAGACCTCATCTCTACAACTAAAAAAAAAAAATTAGCCAAGTGTAGTAGCATACACCTGTAGTTCCAGCTACTTGGAAGGTTGAGGCGAAAGGATCGCCGGAGTCCAGCAGGTCGACGCTGGGGTGGCCGAGAGTGTGCCGCTGCACTCCAGTCTGGATGACAGAGTGAGACTTTGACTCAAAAAACAAACAAACAAAAAAAAACAAGAAAGCAACAGACATTTATCTCTCACAGTTCTAGAGGCTGGGAAGTAAGTCCAAGGTCAAGGTGCCAGCTGATTCGGTTCCCAGTGAAGGCCTGCTTCCCGGTTCATAGACCCATCCTTTCACGGTGTCCCCAGAAACAGAGAGAGTGATTTCTCTCTCTTCCTCTTCTTGGAAAGCCACTCATCCCATCATGAGGGCCCCTCCTCGTGACCTCATCTAACCCCATCTACAGTCCCAAGGCCCTGTCTCCAAAAAGCATCACCTTGGGAATTAGGGCTTCAACATGAATTCTGGGGGGATGTCATTCTGTCCATAGCAGTGTTCCTGCTATTTTGGTGACTCAGACTGTTGGGTTTTGGGGCATCTTTTCTTTGAACCTCTCATCCTGACCATACAAAATAAAGCAACTTGGAAAAGTACTCATCCCTGGTATCTCCCATGTATACATGGGGTATGTATACTAATTAAAATAAATGAATTAAATACCGCAACTGCCCACTGTGCATTCCTCCTGGGCCTTCTGGAAGGATTTGCACTTCCCTTGCTTCCCTATGGTGAGGACCTGGGTCTGGGCTCGCAGGAGCCTCATAAATACCAGTGACTGGAATGGAACAGAGTCAGGCTGTGTCCTCAGCCAACCTTGAGCAACCTGGGCAGGCAGTTGGGATGTTTCTGGAAGACCAGTGAGGCTTTGCTGGGCTGCGGCCCGGAGCATGGGTCTTGCCAAATGCCAGCCCATCCCTCTGCAGAAAAGGTCCCATTTTTGTCTGGCGCGCCCCCTTCTCTGTTTCAGCTGCGTCTTTGAGGCAAGGTGGTCAGAGCTGGCAAAAGCCAGGTGTCTGGGAATGAGATTTGAACTTGCTTTTTCCCCTCCTTCTCATGACTATGAGAGGGGAACGTCTCCCCCTTCTCCTAGCAGGGAGTTTTCCATGTGAGGGAGCAAGTGGAAAGTCGGGGGGGCGGGCAGCAGAATTAGAAAGTTGGCCAAAGCCAGGCACAGTGCTCACGCCTGTAATCCCAGCACTGTGGAAGGCCGAGGTGGGAAGATTGCCTGAGCCCAGGAGGTCGAGACCAACCTGGGCAACACAGCGAGACCTCGTCTCTCCAAAAAAAGGAAAAAACAAAACAAAATTAGCCAGGCATGTTGGCACACCTGTAATCCTCCTACACAGAGGCTGAGGCAGGAGGATCACCTGAGCCCAGGAGGTTGAGGCTGCAGTGAGCCGTGATCGTGCCACTGCACTCCAGGCTGGGCAATACAGTGAGACCCTGATTCGAAAAATATATAAGTACATAAAATAAAACAAAAGCAAAGTTGGCCAAGCTTGTCTTTAGAAACTGCCAGCCCACGTTCTGTACCTTTTTCCAAATTGTTGGGGTCCCCTCTAACTCCACCCCATCCCTCTGTTCCCAGATGTCCTGGGACTCCTCCATGAGGAAAGACAAGACTGGTTTCCCAGGTGTGTGTGTCTCTCACGCCACCCCTCACGCACCCCCGTCTGAAATGCATCAGCCTTTCTTTGCCAGGACATTTCTCCTCCTTTCTCTATACCCTCCCACACACACTCCCTCAGACTCCATGCAACTGCCCTCCGCTCTGCAGTCTCTCAGATCTCCGCTCAACACATGGTGCCATGCACTGGTACTGAATCTCTTATTGTTTTTTCTTGTTATTTAATATCTATGCGATCCTCTCAAATCTGATTGTAAGTCTGTGTGTGTGTGTGTGTGTGTGTGTGTGTGTGTGTATCTCGCTCTGTCACCCAGGCTGGAGTGCAGTGGCACAATCTTGGCTCACCACAGCCTCGACCTCCTGGCTTCGAGCAATCTTCTTTCTCTTTTTTTTTTGAATTGGAGTCTCACTCTGTCACCCAGACTGGAGAGCAGTGGCATGTTCCTGGCCACCGCAGCCTCGCCTGCTGGGCTCCAGCGATCCTTCCGTCTCAGCCTTCCGAGTAGCCAGAACTACAGGCGTGTGCTACCACACCCGGTTAATTTTCTTGATTTATTGTAGAGACGAGGTCTCGCCAAGTTGCCCAGGTGGGTTTC
The DNA here is from genome assembly GCA_027257055.1 of Cephalopachus bancanus. Classification (NCBI taxonomy): domain Eukaryota; kingdom Metazoa; phylum Chordata; class Mammalia; order Primates; family Tarsiidae; genus Cephalopachus; species Cephalopachus bancanus. The sequence goes on along the minus strand of JAPVLO010000120.1, from coordinate 988,083 downwards.
AAACCCGCGGGCTCAGGCAGTCCACTCGCCTTGGCCTCCCAAAGTGCTGGGATTACAGGCTGAGCCACTGAGCCCGGTCCAAGCAATCTGCTCATTTCAGCCTCCTGAGTGGCTGGGAATACAGGCATGCACCACCACACTTGACTAATTTTTTAATTTTTGTAGAGATGGAGTTTCACTGTGTTGCTCAAGCTCGTCTCAAACTCTTGGCCTCAAGTGATCCTCCCTCCTAAGCCTCCCCAAATGCTGGGATTTCAGGCATTTAGCCAGCAAGCCCCACCAAAGTGTAAGTCCCTTGAGGACTGCATCAAGTGTTATTGATTCCTCGTACCCTCTCCCATTTCAAATGCTGGCTATCCCTACTGCCCCCTGCACTTATGCTCATAGACAGGGAGGTAGGATGGTGTTCTAGGTACTTGGTGAAAAATTGTTTGGAGAACGAAAAGACAAGCCAAAGAATGGGAGAAAAGTTTGCAAAGCACACATCTGATAAAGGATTTGTGTCCAAAGTGTACAAAGAACTCTAAAACTCAACACTTGGTTTAAGAAATGGGCAAAATATCCAAACAGACACTTCACCAAAGAAGATGTATGGATAGCCAATGCATTACAAAAAGGTGCTCAGGCCAGGCATGGTGGCTCAAGCCTGTCATCCCAGCACTTTGGGAGGCCGAGGCGAGAAGATGGCCTGAGCCCAGAGGTTTGAGACCAGCATGGGCAACTTGGTGAGATCTCATCTCTACAATAAATAAATAAATAAAATAGCTGGGCGTGGTGGTGCATCCCTGTAGTTCCAACTACTTGGAAGGCTGAGGTGAAAGGATCACCTGAGCCCAGCAGGTTGAGGCTGCAATGGCCATGAGCTTGCCACTGCACTTCAGGCTGGGCAACAGAATGAGACTCCAACTCAAAAAAAAAAAAGAAAGAAAGAAAGAAAAGATGCTCCCATCTTATACCATTAGGGGCTTGCAAATTAAAACAACAGTAAGATACCACTGCACATCTATTAGAATGACTAAAACCCAGAGCACTGACAACATCAAATGCTGGCAGATATGTGGAGCAACAGGAACTCTCATGCAGTGCAGATGGGAATGCAAATGGTACAGTCCCTTCAGGAGACAGTTTGGGAGTTCCTTACAAAACTGTACACACCTGATGCAGCAATTGTGCTTCTTGGTACTTACCCACAGGAGTTGAAAGCTTAGGACCACACAAAAATCCCCATATTTTCAGCCACTTCATTCATAGTTGCTAAAAAGTGGAAGCAACCAAGATGTCCTTCTGTAGATGAATAGTTGAATCAATTGTAACACATCCAGACAATGGAATAGTATTCAGCAATTTAAAAATGAGCCATCAACAATAGCAAAAACATGGAACCAACCATGCTGCCCATCGAAGCTGGACTGGATAAAGAAAATGTGGTACATATACACAATGGAATATTATGCAGCCATAAAGAAGGACAAGTATATGGACTTTGCAGCAACTTGAATGGATTTAGTGTCAATCATACTCAATGATCTATCACAGAAACAAAGAGCAGAGTACCATATGTTCTCACTCATAAGCAGACCTTGAACAATTATAATACTATAAGAAAGTGTTTGGCAGTAATGGGAAACTGCTAGGAGAGGGAGAGGCATACCTCATCAACAAGGGTACCTGCTCAATCAATGTTTGTATACCTAACCCTGAATTGCACTCCACATCTTTTTTTCTTTTTCTTTTTCTTTTTTTGAGTTGGAGTCTCACTCCATCACCCAGGCCTGGAGGGCAGTGGCACACTCCCGGCCACCGCAGCCTCGACCTGCTGGGCTCCAGCAATCCTTCCGCCTCAGCCTTCCAAGTAGCTGGAACTACAGGCATGTGCCACCATGCCAGGCTAATTTTCTTGATTTATTGTAGAGAGAGTTGCCCAGTTGGGTCTCGAACCTGCGGGCTCAGACAATTCACTCACCTTGGCCTCCCAAAGCACGGGATTACAGGCTGAGCCACCGAACCCGGCTGCACCCCACATCTTTATAATAAAAAACTAAAAAAAAATAGCCAGGCTCAGTGGCTCAGCCTGTAATCCCACGCCTTTGGGAGGCTGAGGTGAGTATACTGCCTGAGCCCGCGGGTTCGAGACCCGCCTGGGCAGCGAGACCTCATCAAGTCATGAAGAGGCATGGAAATATCTTAAATGCATTATACCCAATAAAAGAAGCCACTCTGGAAAGACTCCATGCTATGTGAACCCCATATATGACATTCTGGAAAAGACACAACCTTAGAGACAGTGAAAAGATCAGTGGTTTTCCAGGGTTGGGAGGGAGGACAAGGCCGGGCACCGAGGGTTTTTAAGGCAGTGAAACTTATGAGACTGTAATGATGGATACATTTATACATTTGTCAAAACCCATAGAATGTGCGACATAAAGAATGAATCCTAATGTAATCTAGGACTCAATTAATAATAATGTGTCCTTATTAGTTCATCAGTTGCAACAAAGGAAAGATACAGATAATAGGGGCAATTCACTGTATCAAAGGGGGTATGTGGGAGGTCTGTATTCTCTGCTCAGTTTTTCCGTAAACGTCAAACTGTTCCACAAAAAAAGGAAAAGAATCATGACTGGAAAAAAATAACCTGTCAATTTGAAGTGAGCCTATGTCTAACAAGTCAGGGCCTTGTAAATTAGCTTAAAACAAATTGGCACTAGCTGTATGCCAGACACTGGGGCCTAAGCACTTCATATATATGAACTCATTTCAGCCTTACAAGAATCCTTCGGGTTACCCCCCATTTTACAGGTAAAGAAACTGAGGCCCAGAGAGGTTAAATGGCTTGCTCAGTGCACACGCTGGTAAGTGGTAGAGCTGGGATTCAAACCCAGGCAGTGGCTCCAGCCATTATGCTCTCAACCACACATTGCTCTGTGATGCCCTTCTCGAAACTTTTCATTTGAAAAGAGGATATAAGGGGGTGGGGGTGCCCAAAGAGACTAATTTTAAAAATCAACTTTATCATGAAGTAATTAACCTAAAATAAGATGACCCATTTTGTATTCACTTCCATGAATTTGAACAAACACACGCATACTAATATAAAGACCACCACAATCAAGAAATAGGTCATGTTCATCACCCCAGAAAGTTCCCTCCTGCTCCATCCCAGGCCACCCCACCCACCCCCAGCCCCAGGTCACCACTGACCTGCTTTCAGTCACTACAGTTTAGTGTTAAGTTGGACTTTTCTAGAGTTTCTTATGCATGAAATCATACAGTATGTCACTTTTCTGTGGCTGGCCTTTGTGGGGGCACAAAGGGGTTTTTTTTTGTGTGGGGGGTTTGAGTGTGTCCCCCTAAGTTCGTGTGTTGAAGACTCAATCTCCAATGCAACAAGGTTGGATGGTGGGGCCTGATAAGAGGTGACTGAGTTAGGAGGGCTCTACCCTCACGGATGAATTCATTTTGTTATCGAGGGAGTGGGGAAGTTATCTAGAGAATGGGCTTGTTATAAATTGAGTCCAACCCCCTCTTGCTCTCTCACTGGCTCTCACCCTCTCTTCTGCCTTCTGCCATGAGATATGTGACACACAGTCCCTTGTCAGTTGCTGGTGTCATGCTTATGGACTTCCCAGTCTTCAGAGCCATGAGTCAAACACATTTCTGTTCATTATAAATGACCCAGTCTGTGGTATTGTTACAGCAACATAAAACAGACTAAGACACGGTGTCATGTATCCATAGTTCACTCCAAGGAATGAATTTCTAACTGTGGGATTTCAGATATGGTTATCCCCAGGAGAGGAACTCATGCTTTTATCAGGAGTAGTACCTTCCCGGGTGGCTTGAACTGCACTTGCCCTGGTCCAGCTTCAAGGCAAGGGAGACCTTGGGCAAAATCAAGCTGAGCTGGTCCCTGATGGGCCCCAAGCATAGCAAGTGATCAGAGGAGCCAAGTCGCTGCCGGCCCAAGCTCAGGACAGAAAGGACAAGTTAGTCACGGGACCGGAACCCATGGAAGGCTTCTCCTTCCAGGCTTAATTTTCTTCTTTGCTGAATAGGAGGGATTCCCTGCTTTCTTTTCTTCACCAGACAAGGTTATGAGTAGCTTTGAGCTCCTCCACGTAAACTGTACTCTCAAACATGCTATTGATGACAATGATGAATAATAAACAAAGGGAAAGGAAAAAATGAAGTTTAGCTCGCAGTATGTGACAAGGAATGGTTTGACATCCTAGAAAATCGATTATATAAGGGAAATAGCCCTTGTCAATGTAAAAATGTTGTGTTTTCTGGAGGAAAGTGGTGTATTTAACCACACCTCTCGCACACACGTGTGCAATTTACAATTGTGCTGTTGAGACATCTTGGAGTCTCTCTGGGCTTGGCCTGGTCTGGTCTGGCCTCAGCACTGCAGCTTAACCTTCAGGTCGACAGCTCTCGGGCCTCTGATTCCAAGTCTGCACACGAGATGCTTGGACCGTTTCTCTTAAATTTCGGGATGGCTCCAAAGCCATCACTTGGCCCTGAAAGATAGCAAGTGCTCGTGGCTGTGCGAGACACAGACCACTGGGCGGCGCTACCTCCTCATTCTCCCCAATCTTGTCTCGGAAAAGTGTCCACGTTCATCAAAAGTGGTTGTGCTAGAACGCGGCAGATTTGGGATGCCAAGGAACAGGGAAGCCAGATCACAGGACCTGACTGATATCTGGCCGACAGAGGAACACGAGAATACGTGACCGACCTGGCCCGTTTAACCACGTCCCCCGCCACCAGGGCCAGATCAAACTCTGCCACCCGACAATTAAGTCACAAGTCACTTAACGAAAAAGGCGTCTCCTGAGAAATGTGACATTTGGCGGTTTCGTCATGTGTGGACTTCGTGGAGCGTCCTGACACCAGCTTAGAAGGCAGAGCCTGCGACATACCTAGGCTGAACGTTAGAGCCAGTTGCTTCTAGGTTACAAACCTATACAGCATGGGACCGTGCTGAAGAATGTAGGCGGGGGTAACACAGTGGTATTTGGTGATTCCAACATAAAAAGATACAGTTAAAAAAGATACAAAACACCTGTCTAGGGCACGTACCGCGAATGGAGCTTTTAGGACTGAAAGTTGTTCTGGGTGAGTTACAAAGAGAGTGGTGAGTGGATGTGACATGATAGGACATTACCTTACAAACACTGGACACAGGATACACTAAACTTATAAAAAGTGTATTTTTCTCTTTTCAATAATAAATTAGCCTTAGCTCACTGTAACACTTTTACTTTATAAACTTTTTAATTTTTAAATGTTTTCTTAAAACTATTTTGTATTAGCTTAAACACAAACACATTGTACCACTGTACACAGTTTCTTTCTTTATATCCTTATTCTGTAAGATTTTTCCATTTTTAAAATTATGTAGTTTTTATGTTTTGAGCTGTTTTTGTTAAAAAACAAAGACACACACATTAATCTAGACCTACACAGGGTCAGGGTCAGGGTCAGTTTTATCAGTATCACTGTCTCCCGCCTCTGCACCTTGTCCCACTGGAAGGCCTTCAGGGGCCATAACAGGCATGGAGCTGTCATCTCCCATGATACAATGCCTTCTTCTGGAATACTTCCTGAAAGACCTTGCCCGAGGCTGTTTCACCGCTAACTTAAAGAAAAAAAGAGGAGTTACCCTCTAAGGTAATGATAAAAAACACAGTAAATATACAAGCCGGTTACATAGCTGTTTATTGTCAAGACGAAGTATTATGTTCTGTACATAACTGTATGTACTGGACTTTTCTATGACAGGCAGCACAATAGGTTTGTTCACACCGGCATCACCACACACAGGTTGCAATGCAATGTCACAATAGCTATGACAATGGATGGAAATTTTTCCGTTGCCTTATAAGTGTATAGGACCATTGTCCTATACGCAGCCTGTGGTTGACCAAAATGTTATTATGCAGTGCACATCTGCATTTCCAAATCACTTTCCCGAATAGCTGGACGTGTGTGTGTGTGTGTGTGTGTGTGTGTGTGTGTGTGTGTGTCTGTGTGTGTGTTTGGTTGATTGATTACCCTACTTTTTTTTTGAGTTGGTGTCTCACTCTGTTACCCAGGCAGGAGTGCAGTGGCACTCTCACAGCCACCACAGCCTCAACCTGCTGCGCTCAGGCAATCCTTTCTCCTCATCCTTCCAAGTAGCTGGAACTACAGGCGCATGCCCAGCTAGTTTTTGTGATTTTTTTATTGTAGAGACGAGGTCTCACCAAGTTGCCCAGACTGGTCTCGAACTCCCAGGCTCAGGCAATCCTCTTGCCTCGGCCTCCCAAAGGGCTGGGTTGACAGGCTGAGCCACCGCGCCTCGCCTTAATTCCCCTTTTAATTTAACAAGTAGACCATATGTAGTCTCTTCTTCAGTTGTAGAAATTGATGTCCGGGCTTGGTGGCTCAGCCTGTCATCCCAGCACTTTGGGGGGCCGAGGCCAGTGGATTGCTTGAGCCCGTGGGTTCGAGACCAGCCCGGGCAACTTGGCGAGACCTCGTCTCTACGATAACATAAAAAATAGCCGGGTATGGTCTGTATTTCTGGCTACTTGGAAGGTTGAGGCAGAAGGATCGCTGGAGCCCAGCAGGTTGATGCTGGGATGGCTGTTGAGTGTGCCACTGCACTCCAGCCTGGGCGATGGAGTGAGACCCCAGCTCGAACAAAAAAAAGAAAAGAAAAAGAAATTGAACGACTAGTTTCTCTATTCTTATTAGTCTGGGCAATTATTAACAATACTGACTAAAATTATTCCTACTTTCCAACCCCATCAGAAGGGCCTTCCCTGGCTTCCCAGCATGGCCGATTCCTAAGCTTCCCTCACTTTCCCTCCTCCTGACTCACTTTCTTTTTTTCCAGAGCGCTTGTCACCATCTGACTCCACGTTCCATAACTTCTGCTTCTTTGTGTCTTGCCAGTCTCCCACTCTAGCATATAAGCGCTATGAGCACACAGACTGGCTTCGACATTCACGGGCCCCTTTCAGAGCTCAGGTTATGCTTACTGGGACGAGCTGTGCTTTCTGTAATTGAGTCAGTCTCCACAGTGAGGAAAGCTATTTTGGCCAGAGAGCTCAAAAGCCGAGGAAAAAGAGAGAAAGGAGTGTAAATCCCGTTGACTCAGTAATCACATCTTGGGAATGGGTCCTAAGGCAGAAATTCACATCGCCCCTGCGGGGATGGGAATAGCTGGAGGTGGTGCCTTTGCTCTCTGGGGAGAAGGAGTCTAATCCCTGGAGAGTCTTTCCCAGTGCTGTGCCCTCCTCCCCAGGTGCCCTCTTCACTGCAGCCTTGCAGCACGGCAGGAGCAGATGCAATCACAGTGCACATATACTGTTGAGTGCCAAATTCCAGTCCCTTTGGTCCCCCGGAGCATCTTGAGTGAGGTGCTTCTCACAAAGTAAGTGAGGGGAGAGAGAGTCCTTTGTCCATTCCAGTAAACGGTGGAGTCGGATTTGAACCCAAGTCCTCTGACTGCACAAGTGTGCGGTGAATCCTCAGTATTATTCTGCCTCTGCAGCCCACAGGGTGTGTGGGGAGGGGTGAGGTTGTATCTGGACTTACAGACATAAGGTATCCTGTCATTATTTTGTTTCACCTAGAACAGGGATGTCCAACCTTTTGGCTTCCCTCGACCACATCGAGTAAAGAGGAATTGTCTTGGGCCGCACGTAAGTTATATAATATAGTTAGTGTGTATACATAATAAGACTTCTTTTTTATAGTTTTTATCATAAAGTTTAGAAAAATGAGAACCATAGAAAACTAGTGGGAACTTTGACCTTGTTTTTCTAAGACTGATCTATCGATGTCTGATTCAATGGAAGGGGGTCACAATTCTTAGTGAATTCTCAAGGTGCTCGTCAGAAGTGTTTGTTTGAATTTTGCTTTTCATGTGCTTCATAATTGAAAACAGTTGCTCACAAATGTGTGTGCTGCCAAAAAGCGGTGTCATGAATAAGGCATGCTTGTGAACTTCAAAAATGGAACTATGCATGGGGTCACAAAGAAAATAAATGCTAAGAAATGCATGACATTAAAATATTTTGTGGGGCCACATTACTATTAATAGCGGTCCTGGGTCACATGCAGGCTACAGGCTGTGAGTTGAACATGCTTGATCTAGAACAAGGGACAACTGCTGTCCTGAAGTCGTTTCCCAGGTCTTAACTTCCATTCCGCATAAGTGCATCAATAAACTTCTCCGTGCAAGCTTCTGATACTCTACTCATTTTCTCTTGGGAGTGCAGGCATGGTGAGGAGAGATGGACTTACTGAGGCCTCCAGTGTGGGTCACTTAGTACCTTTGGTACTAAGCCCTTTGGTTTTCCGGGCTTGACCACTTACGGGTTAGGTGACTCTGGGAGAATTACCTTGCCTCTCTGGGCCTGGGTTTCTCATCTGTAACAATTAGCTGAACCTCACTGTAGCTGTTCAATAAATAAGACTTTCACGAGGAAAAGTGTCATGTTGTAATTTATGCAAAGAAAAAGCTGTGAACAATGGAATGCTCAATGATGCAGAAATGGTTCCATGTTATGGGAGTTTTCTTTTCTTTTTTTTTTTTTTTTGAGTTGGAGTCTCACTCCGTCGCCCAGGCTGGAGTGCAGTGGCATGCTCATGGCCACCACAGCCTTGGCCTGCTGGGCTCAGGCAATCCTTCCGCCTCAGCTTTTCAAGTAGCTGGAACCACAGGCATGCCACCACAACTGGCTAATTTTTTTATTTATTGTAGCGATGAAGTCTCACCAAGCTGCCCAGGCTGGTCTTGAACCCCTGGGCTCAGGCAATCCTTTCATTGGTCCGCCTCCCAAAGTGCTGGGATTACAGGCATAAGCTACCATGCCCAGCTGATATGGAAGCTTTAGATACTGGAATTGTCTAAGATCATTAAAAATTAACACAAAATGATATAGTAAAAAAAAAAAAGGGAAAAGGAAAAGGATACAAAATCTGTATCTACAGTTTGGTTGAAAAAAGATCCTAAAGGAAATACACCAAAATAGTAAGTGTTTATTTGTGGGTGATAGGACACCCAAGTGACAATTTTTTCATATTTTCTGAATATTCCACAAGAAGTTTGCTTTTCTTCATAACCAGACAAAACAGTGTTTCCCAAGTTGGTTCTCTTTCATGTTACGCCTTCTTAGGTGACGCTTTGCCTGGAGAGGGTAGGCCTAGAAGTGGAAGGATGGAGGTAGAGAAGGTGAGAGAGGAGAGAGCTCAGTTTCACTCAGTTTTTACTGAGCATCTGTCACATCCAGACACTGTGTAGGGTGTTGACTGTGACAGCTGAATGAGAGCTCAAAGAACTAGGCATTACCATGCAGAGGAGGCCAAAGAATGGCATGTTCAAAGGTCCTGTGGTGTGACAGAGGGCATGCAGGAGAACAGCAAGTAAGGCCTAGAGGGGAGAGGAGAGGCTCTGGTTGGGAACTGGGTCAGCTTTATCCAGGGGGTCAGATTGCATTCGGAAGGCCCTGGAGCAGGTTTTTAAAAAATTGAGATTGTACTGGGTCTATTAAGTTTTATACAGTTTTATCACCTGAGTGGTTTCTTGTATCCACCACCACACTCAAGATGTGAACAAGTTCTTAGAACTCTAGGGTCCCTCCCTTGACACTTCTCCCCCCCCTTCCCCTCCCTCCACTGCCCACCGGAGCCAGTGAATGATTCAGTGGGGGAGGGTCAGAAGGAGGGGCCTGAGAGGACCCCATTTCGGCCCCAGAGAGCTCTGTGGGGGCGGGGCGTGAGAGGAGGGGCCAAATTGGGGCTAGCCGTGGCCAGGGCTGAGTCCAGAGGTCAAGGAGGAACTCTCCTGGAGGCGGGTGGACTTAACAAATCCAGGCGGAGAAGAGAAGTCTGAGCTGGAGGTGAGATTCGGGAGTCCACACCTATCCCTGCTGGTGGGGAGGGTTTGCCAGGGCAGGGAGTTGGGAGAGAGGGGAGGATTGAGGAAGGAGCCGCGGGATCGCCACCCTTCTTGGGGACGGCGTTCGCCCAAGAGGGTTGGCGTTGTCTTGCGCCCAAGAGGGTTGGCGTTGTCTTGCGCCCAAGAGGGTTGGCGTTGTCTTGCGCCCAAGAGGGTTGGCGTTGTCTTGCGCCCAAGAGGGTTGGCGTTGTCTTGCGCCCAAGAGGGTTGGCGTTGTCTTGTGCCCAAGAGGGTTGACGTTGTCTTGCTGCTGGCTGCCTCCTTCCCTGGCAGAGCCTTGCTCTCCGGCTTAAGGCACCCTGGGGGGCTTCACGCCCCCCCCCCACACCGTCCCCAACGCTGCGTGAGACTTGGGAGGATCTGCCGCGCAAGGTCCACTCCTGTCCCAGGCACAGGGCTTGTTCATTCGGGGAAGGACCCCAGAGGTCACCAGCGTTTAACTGACAAAGGAGACAACTGGTTCGGGCGGCGGAGGCGATCCGCCGGAGGAAATGGGGCGGATGTCTGTTTTCCTTACAGGAGAAGGGAGGCGACAGCCAGGCGAGATGGACCCAAGTTTCCGAGCCCCTCCATCGGTCCACATTTATTGAGCATCTACTACGCGCCAGGCAGGGCTTGGGTTCTCGGGATACGGATCGAGATGCAACTAGGCTGGTGGACTGAAAGGACATCGAGGGGTTAAATTCCGGGAGCGCTGCGGGGAGGGGAGAGGAGTCTCCCCGCGGGAAAGCCCCTTCCCGGCTTCTCAGGGTCCGGAAACCCGGCGCAGGGCCCGGGAGGGGCTGCCCGCCGCCCGCCCCTCCAGCCTCCCTCCTTCTCCCCCACCCCCCGCCCTATCCCCCCCACCCCGCACCGCAGAGCCCCCGCTGTCCCCGGGGTGGCGGCTCTCGAATTACAGCCGAAGGGGCTGGAGGCCGGGCCTGCCGCGGCGGCCGCCTTCGGAGAAAGGGCCGGGTCGGGGGAGGAGTTTGCCGTCCGCCGCGGGTTAAAAGTAAGTGGGCAAGAGTGCGCGGGCGACTCCGGCGCGCGGCTTCGGCAGCTCGGGGTTCGCCTTCCCCGGCGATCGGAGGACTGCGCCGCCCCCTCTGCTGGGGAAGGGGTCTCAGCGGCCACGGACCCCGCTGCCAAGTAAGCGCCGCCCCGCCAGCCCGTCCCGCAGCGACTCGCGGGAAAGCGGGCGCGTCCCAGTGGGGTCTCCAGGCTTCGCCCCCCGCGGGGCCGCCCTCGGCCGCGCTTGGGGATCCCCGAGGCTTCTGGCGGGCGCGATGCGAGGACGGGCGGGCCGACGGGCGCCCCCGCCGCCCAGGCGGCCCCGCCGGCCCCATCTCGTCTGTGCGGGTGCGGGGCGCGCGGTCCCTGGCTCGCCCGCGGCGCGGTGGCCGCGCGGGACGGAGCCGGCCGGTCGAGCCTCGGGGGGCGCTGGGTGCCTCGGAGCGCGCGGCGGGCGCCGGGAACGCGGGGCTGTGCCTGTGGCCGGAGGTCTGGCCCTTGAGGAGGGGCGCGCGCGCGGGAGACGGGGGCGCTCGGGAGTGCCCTCGGGCTGTGACTTGGCGGCGCGCGGGGCTGGGACGCAGCGGGGCTGGGGACGCCGGGATGCGCCCGGGAGCTCTGGCGCGCACGGCCTGGCGCTGGGTTCTCCTCCCAGCCGGCTAGGAAGACTGGGGGAGCGCGGGAGCGCCCCGAGCCCCGCGGGAGGAGAGGCGCGGTCCGCACGCCGGCTGTGCTCCCAAGCCACCCTGGCTCTGCGCAAACCAGGAAACCTCTCCCGCCGGGATCACCCGGAGGCTTGGAGTAGGGGGTAGCCGGCGCGAGCGAACCTACGGGCACAGTGGGTCCCGATCTCGCGCGCCGTGGGCCCCGCGGTTCCCCAGCGCCTATAACTTTTACGCCGGCGCTTGGCCCACGCGCCGCCCTCTCCTCCGTGTCGCTGGAATCGGCACTGGACTAGGGAAGATGGGAAGAAACCAGCGAAGTTCCTTTCTCGCCAGGCCGGGGCAGAGACCACCAGAAAACAGCAGGACTGCGGGGAGGGGCCGGGGGCGCAGCGAAACACCGTGGGGGAGGGACCGCACTCGGCAGTACGGCCAGGAAACCCCAAGTCCTGACGAGCGGAGAGCTATGCAGAGAGTCAGAAACACCTCAAAGCCGTTTCATCCCTTAAAAATCTTGGAACTGCGGAGACCTCGGACACGGTGCAATCCTTTATTTTTGCAGAGACAGAAACGTGCTGTAGCTCCAGGCCGCCGGGTTAGTCCGTTGGGGAACTGAAACCCACATCCCTGATTCCAGGCCCCTCCCGGGTACCGCCGCTAGCCGATCTGCCCGTTTGCCGTCTTGGTGGAATTAGTGATAGATGGTGTGTTGCATCCTTAATGCTCAGGGGTGGGGCTTAAGCTGGAAAGCGAAGAGCTCACGTTCCTGGTCCGTTCCGGAGCAATGACCGACTGGCTGGACCCTGCCTTGACGACATTAGCCATCTTCCTCCTCACCTCTGTCCTGTTCTTCTTCCTGGTCCCCAGTATCTGCCCTGGGATGACCACTGAACCCCTGACAAAGGTGCCTCCCATGGGGCCTGGTGGCTCTCGGGACTCCCGCAAGTGGGTCGGTCTCAGTAGTGTGTGTGTGTGTGTGTGTGTGTGTGTGTGTGTGTGTGTGTGTGTCTGTACGCGCGCGCGCACACACGCTCAGATCTGTTCCCCTGTAACTGTGTTAAAAGGTGAGTTGGTCTAAGGTCACTCAGCCTTTGAGTGGCAACGCTGAGTATGAAACTCAGGTCTGAAGACAAAAACATGCACTTGGTATCACACGTTGGCGACATGCTGATGCGTCACTGGCAGGGGATTCAGCAAAGACGTTTATCTCCTGTCTAGTTGGGCTCCTTGCCGGGCTTCTCCTGGTCTCTTCCCAAGCCCTTGTCCTCTGACCTCTGGATGACCAGTGTAGAAGTGCTTTGTGGAGGAAGGAGATTTTCTGTGCTCTGGACTGTGCCCATCAGTGAAGCTAATGTCCCAGGAAATCCTGCATTATTTATTTAACAATTTTTATTCTAAAATATTTCAAAAATGCACAAAAGTAGAATGAACCCTTATATATTTCTCGCTTGGCTTCAACAGTTATCAACAATTTGCCACACAGACCTCTGTCTCTTTCTCTCTTTTTTCCCTTCATTGATGTTAGGGTTTTTGTTGTTGTTGTTGTTTGTTTGTTTGTTTTTTGAGTCAGAGTTCATTCTGTTGCCCAGACTGGAATATAGTGGCACCATCACGGCTCACTGCAGCCTCAACTTCATGGGCTCAAGTGATCCTCCTGCCTCTTTTTTTTTTTTTTGGTAGAGACAAGGTCCTATGTTGCCCAGGCTAGTCTTGAACCCCTGGGCTCCTGCCTCGGCTTCCCAAAGTGCTGGGATTGCAGGTGTGAGCCACTATGCCCAGCCCCACTGAGGTATTTTAAAGCAAATCCCAGACATTGTGTTATTTCATCCTTATATATTCTATTGTGCTCTCTAAAGATGTTAAATAACTATGATGCCATTATTATACCTAAGAAAACTAAAAAAAATTCTTTGATATTATTTAATATCCAGTTTATATTTTTAAAACATCCAGTTGAACCCAGTGGCTCATGTCTGCAATCCTAACACTTTGGGAGGCCAAGGTGGGAGGATTGCTTGAAGCCAAGAATTCCAGACCAGCCTGGGCAACATAGCAAGATCCCATGTCTACAAAACATGAATGTTAAAAAAATTTGCTGGACTCAACGGCTTGCACCTATAGACCCAGCTTAAGCAGGAGGACGCTTGAGCCCAGGAAGTCAAGGCTGCAGTGAACCAAGATCACACCACTGCATTCCAGTCTGGGTGACAGAACAAGACCCTGTCTCAACAAAATAAAAATTCCTAAGTTCTCCTCCCCAATTTTTAAAATAGATTATCTGAGTTCTGTTGATTTGTATGACTTGTTACATTTCTACTGCATATTACTTGTTTCAAAACCAATTTTTTATCCACTGTGTGTCATTTGATTCTTACGAGGTCCCACTGAAGAGTGAGGTGGATGTGACAGAATTCATTTTACGGCTGAGGAAACTGACAAACAGAGATGCTGTCCAGAGGGCACAGCTGGCAATTGGGGGAGCCAGGATCTGACCCGGGCTCCTCATGGCTGGGCTCCAGAGGCTCTAAGTTCTCTCTCTGTGCTCTTGGTGGGCTGATAACTGCTCTCTGAAGAGCACAGCGTGGCTGGCTTTCCTCTTAGGCTTACCTGTCCCACCTGCTGTCAGAAATCCTTGTGCAAGTATTTAGTAATTGGCCATTTGGTGTTTGAGATGCGTGAACTGCAAAGCCAGGAAGCTTGAGTTTGTTTCCTAGCTTATTATTAAACTGTAAGAAAGCAGCTCACCTCTCGAGGGTTCAAGGCTGCCCTGTCTGAACTGGAGAGCTCTATGCTTCCTTCTTTGGCCTCTAGGTCTAAAAGTAGGATGAAATGGCCGTAGCTGGGATTCCTGGAAGAAACAAAGGCCCCAGAAAGAAATCAGTCTATGACTGGGCTCAGCGGCTCAGCCTGTAATCCCAGCACTTTGGGAGGCCGAGGTGGGTGGATTGCCTGAAACTGCAGGTGCAAGACCAGCCCAGGCAACTTGGTGAGACCTTGTCTCTACAATTAAAAAAAAAAAAAAAAATTAGCCAGGCATGGTAATTCACGCCTGTAGATCCAGCTACTCGGAAGGTTGAGGTGGAAGGATCACTGAAACCCAGCAGATCAACGCTGGGGTGGCTATGAGTGTGCCACTGCACTCCAGCCTGGGCAATGGAGTGAGACTCGAACTCAAAAAAAAAAAAAATCTGGTTTAGGATGGCCACCCCTTTTTGAGCATTTCCCGAGTATCTTGGGAGCTGGCACCTTGAAGCTGAAGCCCCTAAATCCTATGACAGACAAGAGGAGCAGAGGTATATAGGAAGCTCTTAGTTTATGAACTTTATTTTTAGAGACAGGATCTTGCACTGTTGCCCAGGCTGAAGTGTAGTGGTGCAATTATAGTTCACTGCCGCCTTCAACTCCTGGGCTCAAGCGATTCTCTTGCCTCGGCCTCCTGAGCAATTGGGACTATAGATATGTGCCACCATGCCCAGTTAATTTTTAAAAAATTTTTTTGGAGAGGCTGGGTCTTGTTGTGGTGCCCAGGTTGATCTTGGAACTCCTGCCCTCAAGCAATCCTCCTGCCTCAGTCTCCCAAAGTGCTGGGATTACAGGCATGAGTCATGGCATCCAGTCCTGGACAACTTTCTTTATTCTGCCTTTGTCTGATAAAGATATACAACACCAGAACTTTTTGCTTTAAGCATTTTCTTTTTCTTTTTCTTTTTTTTTTTTTTTTTTTTTTTGAGTTGGAGTCTCACTCTGTCGCCCAGACTGGAGTGCAGCCTCGACCAGCTAGGTTCAATGATCCTTCCACCTCAGCCTTCCAAGTAGCTGGAACTACAGATGCACCCTACCACGCCCTGCTAGTTTCTGATTTATTGTAGAGACGAGGTCTCACCAAGTTGCCCAGGCAGGTCTCGAACCCACGGGCTCAGGCAATTCACTCGCCTTGGCCTCCCAAAGTACTGGGATTACAGGCTGAGTCACCGAGCCCAGCCAGCATTTTAATTACTTATATTTATTTGCATTTGGAATGAGGAGATGAAGAAACTCTTGCACCTTATTAATGAGACGCATGTGTTAGAATTCTCCTTCTCCAGCAGGTCATGTGAGAAAAAGAAATCTTTAGTTGCTGGATTCTTAGATTTTCCACTGTTACGTTCATGCCTCTGAAATAGACAGGGAATGAACAGACCTTCCAAGAAAAATAGCCAGTTAGAGGCAGAGAAACTGGGCCTTTACCTATGAGAAACTGGATCCAATCGCTTTATTTATCTGAAGGAGCTCAAAAGGGATAAAACATTAACCTTAAAGCACCCGGTCAGTCGGGTGCAGTGGCTCACGCCTGCAATCCCAGCACTTTGGGAGCCCAAGGTGAGAGGATTGTCTGAGCCCAAGGGTTCGAGACCAGCCAGGGCAACTTGGCGAGACCTCGTCTCTACAATAAATCATAAAGATTAGTAGAGTGTGGTGGCACACGCCTGTGGTTTCAGCTACTTGGAAGGCTGAGGCGGAAGGATTGCCTGAGCCCAGCAGGTCTAGGATGTGGTGGCTGTGAGGGTGCCACTGTGCTCCAGCCTGGACGACAGAGTGAGATTCTGACTCAAAAAAAAAAAAAAAAAAAAATCCCAAACAAACAAAACACCACACCCTGTCTTCTGGCAGCCATACATTTTTCTTCCTTAGCTAACAGGCTGTCTCCATGGGAGTAGAATTTCTAGGTGATTCCGCATCAACAGCTGCAGAGCTGAAGAGCATGACTGCTGCCTTCATTTCACAGTTTGGGAAGCCCGAGGAGATGTTCTTGTCTGTTTTCCGTTGCTTATAGCAGAATACCGGAAACTGTGTAATTTACTAAGAAAAGGAATTTAGTTCTGACATTTATGGAGGCTAAGTCCAAGGTCGAGAAGTGGCGAACTTCTTGCCACAGAAGTGGCGCCGGACATCACAAGGCAAGGGGACTGGGTGTGCTAACAAGCTCACATAAGTCTCACTTCCTCTTTTTGTAACCTTTCCACTCTCCCTCCCCTGATAAACCATTCAGCTGTTAGTCCATGAATGAATTAATCTACCTATGAGACAGCGCCCTCATGATCCACTCATCCCTTAACGGCCCCAAATCTCAAAACTGCCACCCTGGGGATTCCATTTCAGCATGACTTGTTGGGGGACACATATTCGAACCATAGCAGGAGATACTGTTTCCCCACTCCCAAGACCTGCCTGGCGGCTTGTGATGACCATTGTCCATTTTCTTCCGGAGAGAGGCCTTCAAGGTCAGTCTGTATGGCAGTCACACTCCGGGTGGGCCGTGAGGCCTCAGATGAAGTGACTAGAGCCCACCCTGCTCCAGACCCACAGAACTAGCAAGACTAGCCACCGTGGATTAGGACAGGAAGAGCCAGCAGACATCTGCCAAGATGCAGTAGCAGCAACACATAGCTGATTCCCCTGTCTTCAGCCTGGGCTAGGTGGAAGCAAGTCTTCAGAAACTTCTCATCCGAGTAATTCCACAGATGCACCCTGCTGTCAAGCACAGCGCCTGCCCGGTAGGGAGCACAACCTGGCCAAGTGTGTTGGCAGATCTTCCAACCGGTGTCGGTGTCGGAGAACCTTCTAGGACCGCCTTTTCAGAATAGCCACTTTTTTTGAGGATGTGAAACATGATAGGGAAAGTTCACGTAAGATTTCTGTTTAGAGTTGTAGCAAATCTTTTGCGTTTTCCTTGCAGAAACAGTATTACCAGGCAAATGGTGTGTGTGTGTCAGATAAGGGTGTTACAGTAAGAACTAACTCAGCAGGTAGCGAGGGTGTGCTTAGGTTCACACTGACTCAGTTCTTGTCCAAGTCTTCTTGATTCTTTCACTTGAGATACCTGTAATATTACAATATATATACAAATAGCGATTTTTTTTTATTTGCTGTCAGTCGGGGTCTCACTCTGCCACCCAATTTGGAGTGCAGTGGCACAATCACGGCTCACCACAGCCCCTCAGCTTCCTGGGCTTAAGTGATCCTCCTTCCTCAACTTCCCAAAGAGTTGGTACTATAGGCACATACTACCACAGCCGGCTAACTTTTTTTATTTTTGTGGGTCTTGCTATGTTACCCAGGCTGGTCTCAAACTCCTGACCTCAAGCAGTCCTCCTGCCTCAGCCTCCCAAAGTGCTGGGATTGCGGTGTGAGCCACCCTGCCCGACCTGAGATACCTATATCATTATATGCAAATGGTGATGTGTCCTTTTTAGTGTTTTCATCGCAACTATCTATGTCAGACAAGCAGATAGGGCACATCATACTAAAAGTGTCTTCTGCAGAAATCATGCTGCTAGCCTATACAATACACACTTCTTGGCGAGGTCACTCACATGATGACTTGTGAACAGCTTAATTTGCAATTTCTTTATAATATCCTTCTTGAACTTGGGTCCATGAACTTCTTCCACCCCCAACCTTGTCCTGATACACCATTGATGTACTAGGATAAACAATGCATGGCTTTTCAGAGTGCCTATGTGACTTAAAGATCTTATAAGAGATATCTTTTTCGAAGCATCTTTTTTTTTTTTTTGAGTTGGAGTCTCACTCTGTCGTCCAGACTGGAGTGCAGTGGCCGCTCCCGGCCACCGCAGCCCCGACCTGCTGGGCTCCGGCGATCCTTCCACCTCAGCCTTCTGAGTAGCCAGAATTACAGGCGCACACTACGACGCCTGGCTGATTTTTGATTTATTGTAGAGATGAGGTCTCGCCAAGTTGCCCAGGCAGGTCTCAAACCCGCGGGATTGGGCAATCCACTCACCTCAGCCTCCCAAAGGCGCGGGATTACAGGGTGAGCCACCGAGCCCGGCTCGAAGCATCTTTCTAAAACAATTACAAATATAACCTTGACTGAAGCACACTGTTAAAGTAAGCTTTTATTCCCGCAAGAATAGCATCCATAGGTAGGATGACACTCATCCTAAGTATATACCTGGATGAGCTTTTTTTGTTGTTGTGTTTGTGTTTATCATGGCAAAATATATATAACATAAAACTCACCATTTTTAAGTGTCCTGCTCAGTGACATTAAGTATGCTTTCCTTGCTGTGCTGCCATTGCTCTCACCCATCTCTAGATTTTGTGCATCTTCTGAAATGGATCCTGTAAACTCTGACTCCCCATTTCCCCCTCCCACCAGCCCTTGGCAACCTCCATTCTACTTTCTGTCTCTGTGAATATGGCTGCCCTAGGCATTTCATATAAGTGGAATATACAACATTTGTCTTTCTGCGCCTGGCTCATTTTACTTAGTGCAATACATTCAGAATTCTTTCATGTTGTGGAATATGTAGGGATTTCCTTGTTCTTTTTTTCTTTTTTGAACTGGAGTCTCACTCTGTTGCCCAGGCTGGAGTGCAGTGACATGCTCACAGCCATCCCAGCGTCAACCTGCTGGGCTCCGGCAATCCTTCCTTGTCAGCCTTCCAAGTAGCCAGAACTACAGGTATGTGCTACCATATCCGGCTAATTTTTTATTTTATTGTAGAGACAAGGTCTCGCCAAGTTGCCCGGGTTGGTCTCAAACGTGCAGGCTCAGGCAATCCACTCACCTCGGCCTCTCAAAATGCTGGGATTATAGGCTGAACCACCAAGCCCGGTCAGGATTTCCTTAAGGCCGAATAATATTCCATTGTATGTATATGCCACATTGTGTTTATCCATTCCTCCATCAGTGGTTATTAGATTTCCACCTTTTGGTGATTGGAAACAATGCTGCTATGAACATGGGTGGACAAACATCTATTATGGGTGAACTTTTAAAACACGAACATACCCTTGTAACTGCCACCTAGATTAAGAATAGAACCTTACCAAGAGCATGAATTTAAAGAAAAAGCAGGGAGTTTCAAACACATTTCATAGCTGGGTATGGTGGCTCACGCCTATAATCCCAGCACTTTGGGAGGCAGAGGCGAGAGAATTGCCTGAGTCCAGGAGTTCGAGACTAGCCTGGGCAATTTGGCGAGACCTCATCTCTACAATAAAAAATAAAAAAAAATTAGCCTGGCATGGTGGTGCATGCCTGTGGTTCCAGTTACTTGGAAGGCTGAGGTGGGAGGATCATCTGAACTCAGCAGATCGAGGCAGTGGTGGCCGTGAGCATGCCACTGCACTCCAGCCTGGGCGACAGAGTGAGACTCCTTCTAAAAACCCCCACACCCCAAAAACAAAATAAAACAAAACAAACCACACATCTCATGCCTGAATACAGCTGCTCCAGCTACACCTCCAAATCTTGGAACTAGATGTTAATTTTCTCTACCAGGAGGGGGTTTGGAAGAGATATTTGAAAGACATAGTTCATAATCTAGTAGGCCACCGGATTAGTTACAATATTTAAGGGACTGTTTTCCTTAAAACGTCTCGTGCACCCTACTTGGGATCTGCAGTTGTATTGTGTTAGAGTGTCACCACTGGGTATCATTCTTCCAGAGTGCTCCTCAGTGGGGGGAGAGGGGGAACAGGGGTTCCAATCCATGTGGAAATGCTTGCGTTTTTGGCAGCTTCTGCTGAAGCATGAGTTTAAGCGATGAATGAAACATTTCTTTGGCCGTATCCATCTTCTGTCTCATTTCCTTCTTCCTTCTCCCTTTGCTTCTCTACTGGTCTTTTCTGTTTCTCTCTCCTCTTCTTCTTTTTTTCGAGTCAGAGTCTCACTCTGTCGCCCAAGCTGGAGTGCAGTGGCACACTCACAGCCACAGCATCCTCGACGTACTGTGCTTAGGTGACCCTTCTACCTCAGTCTTCCAAGTAGCTGGACTCACAGGCACATGCCACCGTGCCCGGCTAATTTTTTTTATTTATTGTCGAGACAAGGTCTCACCAAGTTGCCCGGGGGCTGATCTTGAACCCCTGGACTCATGCAGTTCTCTCACCTCGGCCTCCCAGATTGCTGGGATTACAGGTGTGAGCTACTGCACCCGGCTTTCTCTCTTCTTAAGTAAAATGATTTATTTAGTGACTCTCTAGGGGTCAGACACCCTGCCAGCCACTGTGGGAGACACAAGGGTGAATAAGACATGATATTTGATGGGCGTCTTTACAAAGACATCTTCAGTCAAGAGTAATATTCTAATGCCTGGCAACTAACCCCACAGTGCCTGCCTGGTACCAACAGCAGCCTTAGAGCACAGCCCAGGAATCCGTAGAATCTGGGCTTACTGCAATACAGGTGAGGCTTGGGGAAGACCATCCATCAGGTTACTCTAGCACGCCCATACTCAAACCCTAAGCACAATTTTTTTTTTTTTTTTTTTGAGTTGGCGTCTCACTCTGTTGCCCACACTGGAATGCAGTGGCTGCTCCCAGCCACCGCAGCCTTGACCTGCTGGGCTCCAGCGATCCTTCCGCCTCAGCCTTCCGAGTAGCCAGAATTACAGGCGGGCGCTACCACACCCAGCTGATTTTTTGATTTATTGTAGAGATGAGGTCTCGCTGCCCAGGCGGGTCTCGAACCTGCGGGTTCAGGCAATCCACTCACTTCAGCCTCCCAAAGGCGTGAGATTACAGGCTGAGTCACCGAGCCTGGCTGCACAATTCTTTAAAACACTTTGAAATTGCCTGGATTCAGGTGCTCTGTCTGACAGCATTCTGCTAAACATGGTGTTTAGGGACCATTTTAATGATTAGAAAAACTCTTTCAGATAGCCGCAAAACCCTGTAGGGTCTAATCCTTTTCCTTTTTTTTTTTGAGTTGGAGTCTCACTCTGTCGCCCAGACTGGAGTGCAGTGGCTGCTCCCGGCCACCGCAGCCCCAACCTGCTGGGCTCTGGTGATCCTTCCCAGCCTTCCAAGTAGCTGGAACTACAGG
Organism: Cephalopachus bancanus; assembly: GCA_027257055.1. Classification (NCBI taxonomy): domain Eukaryota; kingdom Metazoa; phylum Chordata; class Mammalia; order Primates; family Tarsiidae; genus Cephalopachus; species Cephalopachus bancanus. Next base: position 966,641 of record JAPVLO010000120.1, on the reverse strand, counting down.
CGCGCACTACCACGCCCGGCTAACTTTTTGATTTATTGTAGAGATGAGGTCTCGCCAAGTTGCCCAGGCGGGTCTCGAACCCGCAGGCTCAGGCAATCCACTCACCTCAGCCTCCCAAAGCGCGGGATTACAGGCTGAGCCACCGAGCCCGGCTGGGTCTGATCCTCTTCATTGGCACTTGGACTTTCCAAACTTGATAACGCTAAGGTGTTTTTTCTTCCCGGCGGCTCTCGAGGCCATGCCCAACTCTCCACTCCACCACCTCTTTATGTCATCCTTTTTCCCAACGCCGTGATGTTACATGATGATATTACGTCATGACATTACCCCAGTATCATCCATTGCCTGGAAAGTTGTAGTAGCCTCCTAACTGGTTTCCCTTCCCTGTGACTTAACCCCATGTGAAACCATCCTCTGCCATAGCCAGAGTGATCTTTCCAGAGCAAAGTTCAGCACAGTTGTTCTGTAAAAGCCCAGATAGCAGATATGTTAAACTTTATAGGTCATTACAGTCTCTGCCGCAACAGGTCAACTCGGCCGTTTTAGTGTGAAAGCAGTCACAGATAACATGTAAAGGGACGAGTGTGGCCATGTTCCAATAAAACTTTACTTACATACATTTTACGTATGCATTTGGCCCACATGGGGCTGCAGTTTCCTGACCTCTGCACTAGATCACAGAACTGCCCCTGTCACTCCCCCGCCAGCCTTTCATTGGCTCCTGTCACCAAAGGGAAACCTCATATTTCTAGACATGACATACATGTTTCCTCATAGCCCTTTGCTGCTTGTCTAGCCTCACCCCTTCCACTTCTCACTATATCCACTGCCCTTTCTCTTCCACCTTTCATCTTGCTTTTTTTTTTTTTTTTTTGAGTCGGAGTCTCACTCTGTCACCCAGGCTAGTGTGCGGTGGCATGATCACAGCCCACTGCAGCCTCGACCTGCTGGGCTCAGGTGAGCCTTCTGCCTCAGCCTCCTGAGCAGCTGGGACTACAGGTGTGCGCCACCATGCTCAGCTATTTTATTTTGGTAGAGGTGAGATCTCACTACATTGCCCGGGCTGGTCTCAAACTCCTGGGCTCAAGCAATCCTCTTGCCTCAGCCTCCCAAAGTGCTGGATTATAGGCATGAGCCACCATACCTGGCGTGATTCTATGTCTAAATTTTTGAGAAACCACTAAACTGGTTTTCACAGTGGCTGTACCATTTTACTTCTCACTGGCAGTGTGTGAGGGCTCCAGTTTCTCCACATCGTTGCCAGCACTTATTTTCCACTTAAAAAAACTATAGCTACCCTCACTGGAATGAAGTGGTATCTCATTAGACTTTAATTTGCATTTGCTCCGTGACTAGTAATGTCGAGCAACTTTTCAAATGCTTCTCAGCTATCTGTGTACCTTCTTTGGGAGATGTATTCAGATCTTTGCCCATTTTTTAACTGAGCTGCTTGTCTGTTTAAATTGTAAGGATTCTTATATATTCTGGATACTACACCCTTATCAGATATATAATTTATAAATATTTTCTCCCTTTCTGTGGGCTGTCTTTTCTCTTTCTTGATAGTGTATTCTTTGCTCTTTTTCCAGTTCAGATCACATTTACTCAACATCTGTTCTGTGCTGGGCAAAGGGGATCCAGAAATATATAAGATAGAGACGCTCATCCTAGGGTGTTCGCAGTCTTAGGAGGGAAATAGACATGCAAACAGATAATGACAAAACAGCAGAATAAGTACAATAACTCTTTGGTCATCACTTGTGCTCTGATTCATAAAGCATCTTCATAATGTTTTTTGATGCACAAAATTTTTAAATGTTGATGAAGTTTAATTTACGTCTTCTTTTCTTTTGTTTCCTGTGCTTTCGGCGGTGTCTTATCAAAGAAACCACTGTCAAATCCAAGGTCTTGAAAGTTTACCCCTATGCTTTATTTGAAGAGCTTTATAATTTTAGTTTTTACATTTAGGTCTTTGATCCAGTTTGAATTAATTTTTGTAAACGGTATGAGGTCGGGGTCTAGCTTCACTGTTTTGCAAGTGGCTATTCAGTTGTTCCAGCACTCTTTTTTGAAAAGGCTGTTCTTTCCTCACAGAATGGTCTAGCATCTTTGTCCGAATCAATTGACCAAGGATGTATGGGTTTATTCCTGGACTCCCAGTTCTAGTCCATGGTGCTATGGCTCTCCTTATGCCAGTACCATACTGTTTTAATTTGTAATACGTTTTGAAACCAGGAAGTAGGAGTCCTCTAACTTTGTTCTTTTCAGAATTGTCCTGGCTCTGCTGGGTCCTTTGCAATTCCTTATAAATGTTAGAATCCATCAGCCTATCAGTTTCTACAGAGACGTCAGCTGGGGTTCTGATAGGAATTGTGTGGAATCTGTAGATCAGTTGGGGAGTATTCCCATCTTCACAATATTGCCTTCCAGTCCATGAAACTGGCATGTTTTCCCATTTATTTAGATCTTCTTGAGGATCTTTCAACAACATTTTACAGTTTTCAAAATATAAATTTTGCACTTCTTCTTTAAAATTTATTTCTAAGCATTTTATTCCTTTGGAAGCTACCGTAAATAGGGTTGCTTTATAGAAATACAGTTAATTTTTATTTATTGATAGTGTATCCTGGAAGTTTGCTGAATCCATCTGTTGGATCTGATAGGGTTTTTTTTGTAGATTCCTTGGGATTTTTTTGTACACACATGCCCATATATTTTTAAACAAAGAGTAGGTGTTCATGAGGTAGATATGTGGTGTTCTAGAAAAGAGAATGGCAAGTCTAAAGGCAGGGAAGTGAAAGCAGGTGGAACAATACTTACGTGGGTTAGCATCGTTGGCGATCAGGGTGGCAGGTGGAAGCATGTGTGTGCCATGCTAAAGAGAACAGAGGCGTCTCGTAGCTGGTATTGGGAGCCACGCCATGTCTGGAGGTCATGTAAGCGTTCTCCTTAGATGGAGGCCCAGAAGAGGCCTGTGACCAGCACCAGTGACATCGATCAGCTCCAGCGGTCGCTGAGAAAGGCTGTCCCCATCAGTAAGGGCAAGAACTTGCAGGTCTCTTCATACATACCACTGGCCTGTGGATGCCATTACCTTGGTGAATCGTCCCTGGTGAACCAGCACCAGCTGGCATTGTGCAGCCGACCCTGGCCAGCTCTGGTGATGTGGCAGTTGGTGCCTGCTGCTAGAATTCCCTGGGCTTCTGGATGGGAGCCAGCGCTGTGACAGGCAGCAGAGACCCAGATCACGGGATCTTAATGAACTTCAGAACAACCCTCCTACCCGACTGCCCCGCGGAACCAGACATATCCAGACAAGCTGAAAATGTGGCTGCGGTCTGTATACCAGCTGCTCCTGTCTTTGCTGGCTCTTGGGGTTTAGCTGTCATGGGACAAGCACAGGCCTGAAGAATTGACTGTTGGCTCAGGTTACATCGCTGGGCGAGAGCTCGGCCTGACAGCTTCAGGAGATACAAAAGGTGTACAAAGCCAAGGCCGAGGCCTGTGTGATGAGCTCTGCCTGAGGCATGCAGCAAAATAAGTGGGGTCGGGGGGAGGGGAGGCATGGGGAGGAAGGATGCCACTTGGAGACTGGGCCAGTATGTGCCTTCCTGGCCTCTTAGTGGGTTATCTCTGAGAAAAGCCAGCTTGTCCACTTCCGGCAGCCCAGGACCCGCGCCGTCTTTCATCCGGTATTCTTATCTAGTCCTCAACTGTCTGAGCCCCTCCTGATCTCTGTGTCTGTGCCTGGACCAACTCTCAGCATTCCCCTCCCCCCAAGGAATTTGCATGCAGTGGGCCCCATCCCTGGAAACCCTGGCTGTCTGCAGTGATTGTGTCTCTTACCAAGTGTGCATACCATTCTAGATCTGGCTTCTGCTCCCCTCCCCCTGCCTGCCTTTTGTGGACTTCGTGTGGCTCTCAAGGTGGCACAGAAGCTTAGGCCAATTAGGCTACAGATTGTGAGCTCTGAGAAACAGTGTGCCTGACAGCGTGTGTGGGGGTCAGGGCGGATGGTTAAAATCTGTTACCCAAGAATGGTTAGTGAGTGTTGTGTTACCCCTTCTGGATTTTGTCAGGATTATTGCAGATTTTTTTTTTTTGAGTTGGAGTCTCACTCTGTCGCCCAGGCTCAAGTGCAGTGGCACTCTCAGGGCCACCCCAGCATTGACCTGCTGGACTCTAGCGATCCTTCCACCTCAGCCTTCCAAGTAGCTGGAACTACAGGTGCGCACTACCATGCCCAGCTAATTTTCTGATTCATTGTAGAGACGAGGTCTTGCCAAGTTGCTCGGGCTGGTCTCGAACCCATGGGCTCAGGTAATCCACTCGCCTCGGCCTCCCAAACAGCTGGGATTACAGGCTGAGCCACTGAGCCCGGCGCAGATTTTATAATTATGATTGTTACTACTCATTGAGCATTGGCTATGAGCAGTCACTGTACTGGTGGCCACTTTGAACTTATGTAGCCCATCAAGACCTGTAAGACTCTTCTTCATTTACATAAGCCAGATTTGAAACAGGGACCATTCTTGGATGTTGGCACCATGTTCTTTCAATTATTATGTGTTATCCTGTAGTCAAACCATGTCTTTGTTTTTTATTTTTTGAATCAGCGACTCACTCTGTTGCCCAGGCTGGAGTGCAGTGGCATGATCACAGCTCATTGCAGCCTTGACCTCCTGGGTTCAGGCGATCCTTCTGTCTCAGCCTCCCAAGCAACTGAGACTATAGGTATGCACCATCACACCCAGCTAATTTTTTTATGTTTTTTTTATGTAGACGAGGTCTCACTATGTTTTCCTAGGCTGGTCTCAAACTCCTGTGCTCAAGCAATCCTCTTGCCTGGGCCTCCCAAAGTGCTGGGATTACAGATGTGAGTCACTACTTCTGACCACGTCTTTATTTTTTAAAGGGATAGGGGGTTGGATAATTTGAACCCAGTGGGCATCCATGTCTCAATCACTTTCCATATCGTCTTTAAGAAGAACGACTAATTTTGGATTTTCCCTGTCCCTTCTTTCCATTCTGTAGAGATGAGAGGTGTCTCTTGTAGATACTGTGTATTTGGCTTTTGCTCTCAGATCCAATCTGAGAGTCTCCAGTAGGCACATTTTAAAGCGTTTGAAGCCGGGCTCAGTGGTTCAGCCTGTAATCCCGCGCCTTTGGGAGGCTGAGGTGAGTGGATTGTCTGAGCTCGCGGGTTCGAGACCCGCCTGGGCAGACGAGTCCTCATCTCTACAATAAATAAAAAATTAGCCGGGCGTGGGAGCGCGCCTATAATTCCGGCTACTTGGAAGGCTGAGGCGGAAGGTCGAGGCTGCGGTGGCCGGGAGCAGCCACTGCACTCCAGTCTGGGCGACAGAGTGAGACCGACTCAAAAAAAAATAAAATAAAAAAATAAAGCGTTTGAAATTTTACTTTCATCCTCTCCAGGAAGCAGCCTGGTCAAAATGAGATTCCGCCCAGAGCCAAAGGAGGGCTGTGGGGAACCCCGATTGGTCACAATAAATTATGCTGACAAAGGTCTCTTTTGGTAGGCTGAAAAAAACTACATCTTGTATGCTTACCTTCTCACCATCTCCCTGTGCCCTGAACATTCCTGCTCGGTGTCCAGAAATAGACCGGACTAAAGTGGAATCCTTGGCGGAGGGCCAAACGGACCAGACAGCCCTGGGCAAGTCTGGTGTCAAAGTCTCCATTCTTGTCTGAGGTGGTTCAGAAGGGCTCCTTGGTCCCCCACCCACTTCCCTCTTCTCCCAACACACTCCCTTCACCCAAGACATCCTCCTTTCACCAAGGAATGTGTCCCATGGAGGGCCAGAAGCAGCCTCGGACCACAGCTGGGATCGCCACTCCACAGAGTGCTGCGCGCCGTGAATGAGGCCCATTCATCACTCCTGTTGGTCCGAGCAGGAATCCCAGGCTGGGAGGCCAGTGGGGGAGAAAGCTCCCACCCCACCCGCTGACCCCAAATCCGAATGCCAACATGTGGCAGAGACGTCAAACAGAGCATCCTGTCTGGGCAGAAGAATTCAGCTGGGCTCTGGACTGCACTGTTGTAAGCAGTGCTCTGGGCAACATGGACCACAACTCCTGGCTGAGAAATGGCAAGGTTGTTTATGTGATGCCTCTTCCCGTGTGGGGCAGGCAGGACCCAGCTGGGAGTTCCAGAACACAAAGATGTAGAGCACGTGCTGGGAGGAATGAGTCATTTCCCCACCAGGGGCCTTGGAAGAGGCCAGGTCAGTCACGCAAAGTTGGGGCCCCATGGAAGCCTGCTTTGGGAGCATTCCAGCCCCAGATATTCATGTTGTGGGAGGGGACAGTTATGAGGTTTGCATTGTGTAAGAGCAGTTTGAGAAGCTAAAAGCATGATGTCCACATACAGTATATAGTTTTTACAATGTGTTTCCCCTCCCTGTCTGTGCATGATTAAGAATTACTGTTGCTGTTGATAATACAACAATTGTTATTGTGGTAGACTAGAAATCAGTTGGTCACATTGGCCATTATTTGACTGGGTGCCACAAAGTCAGGTGTCAGGGATTGGAGGCTATGGTTTGGGTTCAACCTGTTGTTTCAGAATGTACTAGGGGGCCGGGCATGGTGGCTCAAGCCTATAATTCCAGCACTTTGGGAAGCCGAGGCGAGAGGATTGTCTGAGCCCGCAGGTTCGAGACCAGCCTGGGTAATGGTGAGATCTCCTCTCTACAATAAATCAAGAAATTAGCCGGGTGTGGTAGCGCGCACCTGTAGTTCCAGCAGCTTGGAAGGCTGAGCCAGAAGGGTGGCCTGAGCCTAGCAGGTCAAGGCTGTGGTGACCTGGGAGTGTGCCACTGCACTCCACCCTGGGTGACAGGGTGAGACTCCAACTCAAAAAAAAAAATGTACTAGGGAAGTCAGTAGCCACTTGGTTATCTAGAAAGTTTCATTAGCCAGATGATTTCTACACACAGATGATGAAATGATTAAAAAGGATTGCTCTTGGAGAAAGAAAAAGATTTGAGTTGCCCCAGGAAATCTTGATACTCAGAATTTTATGCAGTAGGGCTTCCACATTCTTTCCTAGGCAGACTCACTGACTCAGCTGTCAAGATAGTAGCCTAAGAAAATGGCCCTGGAAATACTAGTGTTACATTTGTCCCCCTTTTCTCCTGTAGCTCTGTTGGGTCTAAACAAAGTAAGACTTTATCAAAGATTTTCAAATACTCATCTATTATCAGGACAATGCACTCTGAGATCAGAGAAAACAGAGATTCTGGAATGTACTGGAAAGTTCCTAGGGTGACAGATGCTTCCAGACTAAAGATGTCCTCCAGTGAATAATGTTTATCCGCAATTGAAATAACGCTGCTCATGATCAACTCAGAACCTTGAGCCAAGGTTTAGAACCTTTTTCTCTCCTCACCCCACTCTCCTCCCTGACTCTCAGCAAGACCAGCAAGCATTGGTTGACAAAAGCCTGCTTATTTGCAGACTCAGCAAGATTTTGCACCTACCCAGGGGGCCAGGCGTGGTGGCTGAAGCCTATAATCCCAGCACTTTGGGAGCCCTTTAGGTCTTCCAAGGTGAATGCTGGGCTCAAGGCACATTTTCATTTAGAGAATTAAGCTTGTCGCCAATATTGTGGATTCTTTACAGCAAGTGTACATTTCTAGTTTTCAATTAAGTTGTCGCAAGGAGCTGAATCCAGGAAGTACCTAGGCTTAGCCTTGGGAGTTCCTGGTTCCCCAGATAACACTTGGAGAGTATTGAACTTGGTGAAGTTTAAGTTAAATACAATCAGCTGCAGTATGCCGCTTAGTAGCACCTGAAACTATAGCTGGTGTCTGAATAGCCTGAGCCAATCTAGCAGGCAGCGCCAGTTTGAACCAAGACATATTCACTGATTTTTTTTTTTTACCAACTACTATGAGCCAGGAGCTTAAGAAACACATTCTTTAATTTTTACAATAGTCATGAAAAGTAGATGTTTCTCATTCTTCCATTAAAACATTGTTTTTATGTGCACATTGTTTCCATTTTGTAGATGAAATACTGAAACTCTGAAAATCTAAGTGGGTCTCAGGTCTCAGAGCTAAGAAGTGATCGAAATGGGACTTGAACCCAGTTCTGTGTGATTCTAAGCCACTGGTCCATGCTGCTTGCAGGCTGTAGAGAGGTGGCAAAGCATCAGCCCGTTCTTCCTGGAGGGAGAGTGCGCAGGCTGTCTCGATGGGCCTCCACACTGGGGAAGGTGAGCTGATTTCAGGATGTTTTCAGGAATACCTGGCCCCTGAGTCCCAGTGATGGGCAGGAATTCTTTCCTCATCTCTCAGACACACCGTTGGGGAATAATGCCTGTCGTCACTTATGCTAGTATCAGCTGTGTGAATGGTGTTATCTTTGAATGGAGTGAGTTGAATGTATAATCCCAGCACTTTTGGAGGACGAGGCGGGAGGATCACTTGAAACCAGAAGCTCGAGACCAGCCTGGGCAACATTGAGTCCTCATCTCTATTCACTAAAAAGAAAAAGGAAAAAAAAGAATGTCCTCGGCCACTCAGTGAAGAATATTGGGGGGATAACTCCTCCCTTTGTGATGAGCCAGCCACAGCCATCCTTTTCTGGCCTTCACTGGCTTTTGTGTCAGTCAAATATTTCATTTGTTGGGCATTTGGGCTTGAGCCCTCTGCTGATGACCCCACTCCTGGGCTCAAGTGTGTGAGTAATTAAGACCATCTGCTACAGCAGTCCTCAGACTTCACTCCAGGAAGTTTCACCTCTCCAAGGTGGGCCTTCCTCTTGTGGAATATGCCCCCGCACGCTGTGAAACCCGAGTCTGGTTTGGTAGGTGTGAAGTGAGCTGCTGAAGTTCTCAGCATATGTTTCCCGTGTTCTGCCGACCCAGTTGGCAGACGCCCTCTGCTTGTATTCAGAGTAGAGGATGTTCCTGGGATTTCCATGATGTGGACTGATGCAGCTTCGCTGGCATAGACGCTCCCTGGGCTGTCGATGTTAAGAAATACCCTTAGGTTTTCCAAGGTGAATGCTGGGAATCGATTCCTGGGAATCGATCTTCCTGTCGATCTAATACCACAGTGGGAAGAGTCTAAAAACTCTTCCCACTGTGGTATTAGAGAGGTGTCTCCACCAGGAGTTGTTGCTCACGCCTGTAAACCCAGCACTTTGGGAGGCCAATGAGGGAGGATTGCTTAAGCCCAGGAGTTTGAGACTAGCCTCGGCAACATAGCAAGATCCTAGCTCTACCAAAAAAAAAAAAAAATCAGGAAAATTAGCCAGATGTGGTGGCACCCTGCATGTGTCCCAGCTACTCAGGAGGCTGAGTTGGAAGGGTCGCCTGAGCCCAGGAGACCGAGGTTGCGGTGAACTGTGATTGTGCCTCTGCACTCCAGCCTGGGCGACAGAGTGAGACCCTAAACCCTCTCCTCCAGAAAAGATCTCTGACCACGGTCTGATAGAGCAGGTATGAAAAAAAGCAGTGTGTCTTCCATCAAGTAAATGTCCTCAAATGTCCAGATAAATTGATGGAGAATTTACCCTATTTGTTTATGTTTAGGCATCAGAAAAGCTAAGAAACACAGAACACTTCTGTTTCGTTTTCTTTCTTTTGTTTTATTCAAATTAAACTTCAACCTTTTGTTTTTAACCACTTGGACCTGAGTAAATTTCTTAGTGAAGCTCAAATCCTTTAACCCAAAGCAGCCTTTCAAGTCAATCAGTCGCTGGGTGATGCTGGCTATGCCAGAGGGTGCTTGTCTCAGTGAAGGGATAGTAACAGTTAGTGAATGAGGGTGTCTGCTCTGGTATCTGGCTGGCCTGGGTGCAAATCCAGGCCTGATCATTCTTTAACAGTGTGACCATAGGAAAACCACATAGCCTTTCCATTCCCTGGTTATCCTCAGGGAAATAGGAATTCTGACAGTGCCTCCCTCAGAGGGCCATCTGAATCTCTGTTGTGCATCATGGCAGCCACCACCTCATGGGGCCATTGGACACTGGCAGTGAGCGAGTTGGGATTGAGGTACGGGGCACATGCCAAGTCCACACTGGATTCCAAAGACTTGGGACCAAAAAAGAAAATGTCCCACTAATAACTTTTATATTGATTGCATGTTCAAAGGATAATATTTGGGATCTATTGCAGCAAATAAGGTGTGTCAGTAATATTTACTCTTTCTTTTTCTTTTTTTTTTTTTTTTTTTTTGAGTCAGAGTCTCACTCTGTTGCCCAGGCTGGGTGCAGGGGCACACTCATGGCCACCGCAGCCTCAACCTGTTGGGCTCAGGTGATCCTTCCACCTCCCAAGTAGCTGGAACTACAGGCACACACCACCATGCCTGGCTAATTTTTTTATTTATTGCAGAGACAAGGTCTTGCCAAGTTGCCCAGGCCGATCCCAAACCCTTGGTTCAGGCAATCCTCTCGCCTCTGCCTCCCAAAGGGCTGGGATTACAGGCTTGAGCCACCGCACCCGGCATTAATAGTTAATTTCATCCGCTCCATCTTACTTTGTGAATGTGGCTATTAGGAAATTTAAATTTTCATATGTGGCTATTGGGCAGTACTCATCTAGACTAGAGGTTGAAATGAGTTAACAGCTGCCAAGCACTTTTCACATGGTGATTGATACCAATCAAATACATATTGATGAGTGATCAATAAGTACAGGTTTTGTTTTATTAAATTAAAAAATATTTAGAGACAGGGTTTTGCTCAGTTGTCCAGGTTGGAGTACAGTGGCACAATCAGACCTCCTGGGCTCAAGCCATCCTCCCACCTCAGCCTCCCAAATAGGTGAGACTACAGGTACGTGCCACCACACTTGGCTAATTTTTAAAAATTTTTTGTAGGAATGGGAGACTCACTATGTTCTCCAGCCTGGTCTCAAACTTCTGGCCTCAAGCAATTCTCTTTCCTCAGCCTCCCAAAGTGCAGGGGTTACAGATGTGAGCCACCACACCTGACCGGTGTTATTTTATTTGAAAAGATCCAACTTTATCTCTTACAGAATCCTATCTTCAACACCAGCCCATGTGGTGTCCAGGTTGCTGAATAAAAGTAGAGGTCATCCTTTTAGAATAGGATGAGTAGATGGGGAGAGAAATAAGTACTGGGGTGCTAAAAAAAAGTATACACATAGAGCTGGGCTTGGTGGCTTAGCCTGTAATCCTGCGCCTTTGGGAGGCTGAGGTGAGTGAATTGCCTGAGCCCGCAGGTTCGAGACCCACCTGGGCAACTTGGCGAGACCTCATCTCTACAATAAAAAAAAAAAATTATTAGCCAGGCATAGTAGCGCGCACCTGTAGTTCCAGCTACTTGGAAGGCTGAGGCAGAAGGGTCGCCAGAGCCCAGCAGGTCGAGGCTGCGGTGGCCGGGAGCGGCCACTGCACTCCAGTCTGGGCGACAGAGTGAGACTCCAACAATAACAACAAAAAAAAGTATACACATAGAGATGTTATCTATGCATTACTTTTAGTTCGCCATAATCAGAAGCATCTGGACATCTGCTGGCCTTCTCTGTCCTGCTCCCCAATTCTCATTACACAGATGAGGAACTGGAGGCCAAGGGTGGCAGAACTTAAGACTGCAGAGAAGACTGAGGTGCCCAGCTCTTGTCCTGGCCCCTGGCTGTATCGTGGGACCCAGCATGATGCTTCCAGGTCTTCTACGAGCTGACCTCAGCCAAGAACTTAGAGCCTGGCTGAGAGACAAAATGAGGACAGACAGAGACACACAGGGGCAGCCTGGTCTAGGAGGTAGAATTGGAAGCTGAGGTCAAGACGAGGCTCTGCCAAGTACTTACCATTGGCCTTGGGCCGATCAATTAAGTGCTTCGCCTCTGTTTCTTTCCTCTGTAAAGTGAGATGTGATGGCCTGGCTGACTCTGTCTCCCCTCCTGCTCTGAAGGTCTGCCCAGCACCTTCCAGATGTCATGTTCCCAGCCTTCTGTCCCCACACTCACTGCCTATTTGCACGTCTGCTGTTTTAATCACATCATTTCTGCGAGTCCAGACCACTGTCCCTTTTCTTTTCCTAGTGCTTCTTTCTGGTCTCACTCAAGGCCACTCTCCTCCCACTGCACCTCCTGACCTCTGTGCTGTAGAGGCAGGAGTCTTGGATTTTGGAGCCAGGAGGTACAAGTTGTATTTCCTGCCCTTCCTCCCTTTCAAATGACACAGCTGGTACTTTCTGGATCAAACTCCCTCAGATTTTGCTCCAACTCCCATGGACCTCGAATTCATAACTCTTTTCTTTTCTTTTGTTTTGAGTTGGAGTCTCACTCTGTCGCCCAGACTGGAGTGCAGTGGCACGCTCCGGCCACCGCAGCCTCCACCTGCTGGGTTCCGGAGATCCTTCCGCCTCAGCCTTCCAAATAGCCAGAACTATAGGCGTGTGCGACCACACCTGGCTAATTTTTGATTTATTGTAGAGATGAGGTCTCGCCAAGTTGGCTGACTGGGTCGTGAACCCGTGGACTCAGGCAATCCACTCGCCTTGGCCTCCCAAATTGCAGGGATTACAGGCTGAGCCACTGAGCCCAGCCCAAACCATAACTCTTAACACTCCCTTAGAATGTGCTCAACTATTTGATATGTGAGTAAATTCTCCCATTATTATTATTATTATTATTATTATTATTATTATTATCTTTTGAGTAAGGGTCTCACTGTCACCGAGGCCGGAGTGCAGTGGCACAGTCCCGGCCCACTGCAGCCTTCACCTCCTGCGTTCATGCAATCTTGCCACCTTAGCCTCCCAGGTAGATGGGATTACAGGCATGTACCACACCTGACTAATTTTTTAAATTTTTTAATTTTCAAAATTTTTTGTAGAGAAGAGGTGTCACTATGTTGCCCAGGCTGGTCTCAGACTCCTGAGCTCAAGCAATCTTCCTGCCTTGGCCTCCCAAAGTGCTGGGGTTACAGGAATGAACCACCGCGCCTGGTCAATTCTCTCCTTCCAGATAGGGAGAGCATGGACCAAATGAGGAAATAATGAGGACAGAGTTTACATTCTAGATGGGGAGACAGGACCAGCCTGGTAGGAATGTGAGCACTTCCCATCTCCTAGTATCTCTCCCCCTGCAGCTGGCTTCATACTGGTTAATAGTCGTTGCTCAGTTAAGTAAATACCCATGAAGTGTGATGACATTACTTTTCATTTGCACAGCACAGTTTATAAAGAGCCTATGACCTGGAAGGGACAGAAGAAGGACATGGATGGCAGGAACTAAGGCATGTTTTTCTCTACCTTAACCCTTATTTATTACCTTCCCTGAGAGGAAAATGCTACAGAGGGAGTTTTTATTACAATAAAAGGGGGCGACCAACATCCAGTTAACAATCCTGCAGTTGGTCAGTGAAAAATAAGTCCTCTTTCACCTGCTCCGAGATGATCCTTTCTGGAAGAAGCCTGTGTGCAAAACAAGACGTTGTTTGTTGCTGTGGCAAGAGGCAGGATCTCTCTTTCTTGTTCGAGGGTGGGGACAGCCCATCACCGCTTCTCCTGAGTTCTCACCATTGAGAATGGACACCAGGAGCTTCAGAAAGCTCCAAGCGACACTTTATGTGATGAAACTGGGATTGGAGCAGGCAGCGGGGACCAAGAGGGGCCCCACTTCCAGGGGAAAGTGAGAATAGGCTCGTAAAGTTTCTCCGCTGCTTTGCCACTGTTTTCATTCGCTGGCTGCATTTTATCTCAGGTTGGAAGGGATGTGTGTCTATTTTACAGAGGCAAAAGCTGAAGATCTCGGAGATGTGATTTTCTGGGGGGGTGGGTAACAGAGCCCACCCATTGTGCTAAAGTAACGATAATCTCAAAACTTCTGCCTGATCCATTCCAGCTCCTTTGTGAGCTCTCAGTTTTGTTATCGATGGCACTGTGGCTTTATCTGTCATCAGCAGGGCTCAGCCTCCTCTCCCCGGAATGAGGGGTCTACTCTGAGCCGTCCATACCCTGTTATTATTCGACCCGTCTAATGAGCGCCTAACATGTGCCAGGCACCGTGCTAGGATTGGGGGCCCAGTCGGGTGCCCACTCACCAATCTCACCCTTCTCCTCCCCTCCCCCGCATCAACACTGTGTGAAGAGATGAAGGGACATCAGGTCCCACGGAGTCTGGCACGGCTTCGCCGTCCCCGTCCTGACCCACAGGAGGCAGCATGGCTGTGGTGGGATGGGAAACCGAGGCAGCACTGTCCCCGGTCACCAGAAACGTCTGGCAGTTTTTCCTTCCTGAGGTTGGATGGATACAATATGAATGAATCTTATAGCGCGACAAGAACAAACTTAAATAGGAAAAGGGTTAGAAGGCAGGAAGTCAGTCTCCAAAAAAAGAAATACAGACAGCCAGTGGGCGTGGGGAGGAAGAAATTCAACCTCTCTAGAAACAAAAGGAAAACTAGTTTAAAAACATGCCCCCTTTTTTTGCTTATCACATGGAGGAAAGTTTGAAAACATGGTCATAGCCAGAGTTTCTGAGGTTTGAGGGAAACCTACGTACAGCTGGCGGAGGATTAAATTGGCAGTCTTTCCGGAAGGCAGTTAATATAGTTTTGCAAAAGTGTTGACTTTTTATACACCCTTTGGCCCAGAAGTTTCACTTTTAGGAACTTATCCCAAGATTGTGTAAAGTTTCAGCTACCAGAATATTCATTTCAATAATGTTTACAGTAGCAAAAAATGTAGAAACTTGATTATTGTGTATCCATAAAATTGAAGGCTATGTAATAAAAACCTCAGGCAGGCCCTGTGGCTCACGTCTGTAATCCCAGCACTTTGGGAGGCTGAGGCAGGAGGATTGCTTAAAGCCAGGGGTTCGAGATCAGCCTGGGCAACATGACAATACCGCATCTCTATTAAAAAAAAAATTAACTGGGTGTGGTGGCATGCTCCTATAGTCCCAACTACTTGGGAGGCTGAGATAGAAGGATCATCTGAGCCCAGGAAGTCCAGGCTGCGGTGAGTCATGACTGTACTGTACTCCAGCCTGGGTGACAGAGTGAGATCCTAACTCAAAAAAAACCCCAAAAAAACACCCATGTAATAAAGATCTTATAAAAGAATACTCAGTGAGGCATAATGTCTTAATACACTGTTCATGTGAAAAACAGTTTATAAAGCAATACATAGAAAATGGTTCCAAATTTTAAAAGGAAATATGTACAGAAAAAAAGCCTGGAGGGATGCTTTCCGCTGACAACGCCACTGCAAGTTATTTTCTTCCTTTTGTTTGTTTGCATTCTCCAGATTTTTATCATCAGCTTGTGCAGTTTTCACAATAAGGAACCAAAAAAACCCCTAAAAGTCATTTTTAGAAGAGAAGCAGCTGGATTTAATATGTTATAATCCCCCAGAGGAGGGAGTAGGAAAAGGCCCCCAAAGAAGCAAAAAATCCAGAAGCCCTTTTCTAGGAAGGATTTAGGAGTTGAGCCCTGGGCATTCCCACAGTCTGGAGAGTCCAGGAAGATGGGCAGGGCTGTTTATAGATATACCAATCCGGAGATGAAGATTGCTTTAAAAAAAATTGCAAAACCACGTATTTTTTTTCATTTCTTTTTTGGACAGGATTAGAGGATCTGGAGGCTTCTGAAACTCTTGGGTGAATAGGGGGTGGGAAGACAGGAGGAGTTGGGCCTGGTGGAGGACACAGTCTGGGTCACCCTGCCACCTGCATGCAGATCCTGCCTTACTCTTGTCATCAGTGCATCCTTAGGCAACTTACCAAACCTCCCCTGTGCCTCAGTTTCCTCCTGAGGACAACAACAGTGCCTACCACATCAAGTTAATTAAAACACTAAAGGGTTGAGAACAGAGTCCACATAACAGGGTGCTTTGGAATGATAGCTGTTTGTAGATCATTCCACATGAGACCTCTAGCAAGTCACTAACTTTCTGCCTTTAATTTCTGTAAGATAAGAAGAAAGAGGCACCACGGGTGAGGAGGACCTTTCCAGGTTCAGAGTCAGGTTATCTAGGCCCAGGTAGTTCAATCCATGAGCATTCACTGGTGTCCTATCAGCAAACCCAGGCTAGATGGTCAGATCTATGTTGGCACTGTGGCAAAGCCTACTTCTGTCTTGCTCAGGGCAGGACCTACTGTGTAGTAGGGTATCACTGAATGAATAAATCAGTTTGGTACTTTGAGCTGGCTCGAGAGTAATAATAATAGATTTGGCTGGCTCCATGGCTCATGCCTGTGATCCCAGCACTTTGGAGGCCGAGGTAGGAAGATTGCTTGAGGCCAGGAGTTTGAGACCAGCATGGACAACCAGGGGCAGCTTGTCCCTATAAAAATAAAAAATAAGCCGGGCTCGGTGGCTCAGCCTGTAATCCCACGCTTTGGGAGGCCGAGTTGAGTGAATTGCCTGAGCCCGTGGTTTCGAGACCCGCCTGGGCAACTTGGTGAGACCTCATCTCTACAATAAATCAAAAACTAGCTGGGCGTGGTAGCGCGTGCCTGTAGTTCCAGCTACTTGGAAGGATGAGGCGGAAGGATCGTCAGAGCCCAGCAGGTCGAGGCCGCGGTGCCTGGGAGTGTGCCACTACACTCCAGTCTGGGGGACAGAGTGAGACTCCAACTCAAAAATAAAAAATAAAAATAAAAATAAAAAAATTAGCCTAGGGTAGTGGTGTGCACCTTGTAATCCCAGCTACTTGGGAGGCTGAGATGAGAGGATTGCTTGACCCCAGGAGTTTGAGGTTACAATGAGTTCTGGTCACTGCACTCCACTGCCTGGGCAACAGAGTGAGACTCTACCCTCCCCACGTCCCGAAAAAGGGAAGAGATTTATTTTGTTATCCATCGTTTCCAAATATTTGGGGTTTTTTTCCTAGTTGTTCTTTTAATATTGGTTTAGAGCTTAATACTGCTGTGGTCAGACGACACATTTTACATGATATCATTGAATGGGTTCAGACCCGCTTTATGATCTCTTCCTTATGTCTTTGAAGCGAACCTGTCTTCTGCAGTTATTTATTTATTTATTTTTGAGTAGAGTAGGAGTCTCACTCTGTCACCCAGACTGGAGGGCAGTGGCACACTCCCGGCCATCACAGCTTCAACCTGCTGGGTTCAGGAGATCCTTCCACCTCAACCTTCCAAGTAGCTGGATCTACAGGCATGAGCCGCCATGCCTGGCTAATTTTTTAAAATTTATTGTAGAGATGAGGTCTTACCAAGTTGTCTAGGCTTGAACCCGTGGGCTCAGGGCAATCCTCTCACCTCGGCCTCCCAAAGTGCTGGGATTACAGGCTTGAGCCACCATGCCCGGTCTTCTGCAGTTATTAATATGGCTTATAGAAAATTGTGAATTAGGTCAAATTTTTTGTTTTGTTTTGTTTTGTTTTTGAGTTGGAGTCTCACTCTGTCATCCAGACTGGAGTGCAGTGGCCGCTCCCGGCCACCGCAGCCTCGACCTGCTGGGCTCCGGCGATCCTTCTGCCTTACCCTTCCGAGTAGCTGGAACTACAGGCACGCGCCACCACGCCCGGCTAATTTTTGATTTATTGTAGAGATGAGGTCTCGGCAAGTTGCCCAGGCGAGTCTGGTCAAATTTGTTAATCATGTCATTCATAACTTCAGTGTCAAGATTTTCTTTCTTTCTTTTTTTTTTGTCTCTTTCTTCTATCAGCTACTGACAAAATTGTGTATAATCGCCCACTGTGATTATGGATTTGTCTGTTTTTTCCTTTCAGTTCTGCCAGTATTTATTTTATACACACGGAGGCTATGCATACACTGAGAAGAGTTAAATCTTCCTGGCAGATTGACACTTTCATAATCATAAACTGTCTCTTTTTGTCCCTAGTGATGTTTCTTGTCCTAAAGTCGACTTTATCTGACTTTATGCCAGCTTTCTTGTGGTTAACATATACATGATATATCCTCTTTCATCCTTTTACATTAAATCTCTGTGTCTTAGGCCGGGCGCAGTGGCTCATGCCTATAATCTCAGCACTTTGGGAGGCCGAGGTAAGAGGACTGCCTAAGTCCATGGGTTTGAGACCAGCCTGGGCAACTTGGCGAGACCTCATCTCTACAATAAATCAAAAAATTAGCTGGGTGTGGTGGTGCATGCCTGTGGTTCCAGCTACTTGGAAGGCTGAGGCGGACGGATCATCGGAGCCCAGCAGGTCGAGGCTGCAGTGGCCGCTCCCGGCCACTGCACCCCAGCCTGGGTGACAGAGTGAGACTCCAACTCAAAACAACAACAACAACAACAACAAACTCTGTGTCTCTTGGAAGAAAACTCTGTGTCTCTTGGAAGTTGTTTTGTTAAATCCATTCTGACGCTTTTTGTCTTTTTATCGGAGTATTTACTTCATCTAATGTAATTAGTGATATATTAGAGTTTAAATCTCCCATCTTGTTTTTTTATATTTGTGGCAATTGTTCTATGTTACTTTTATATGTATGTATATATTTATTTAGAATCAGAGTCTTGGTCTGTCACCTGAGCTGGAATGCAAAGACATGATCATAGCTCACTGCAGCCTCAACCTCCTGGGCTCAGGTGATCCTCCTACCTCAGCCTCCCAAACAGCTGGGACTACAGGTATACTCCATCATGCCCGGCTCATTTTAAAATTTTTCTATAGAGGCGAGGTCTTACTATGTTATCCAGGCTGATCTCGAACTCCTGGGCTCAAACAATCCTCCCACCTCTGCCTCCCAAAGTGCTGGGATTACAGGCATGAACCCTTGGGCCAGGGCTTATTATTTTAGGCCGGGTGCGGTGGCTCATGCCTATATCCCAGCACTTTGGGAGACCAAGGTGAGAGGAGTGCCTGAATCCACAGGTTTGAGACCAGCGTGGGTAGCTTGGCGAGATCCCATCTCTGTAATAAGTAAATAAATTAGCCGAGCATGATGGCACATGCCTGTAGTTCCAGCTACTTGGAAGGCTGAAGCAGAAGGATCGCCTGAGCCCAGCAGGTCGAGGCTGCGGTGGCTGGGAGCGTACCACTGCACTGCAGCCTAGGTGACAGAGTGAGACTCTGACTCAAAAAAAAAAATACATGCATTTTAAACCCCACAAGACATTGTTATTGTTTTACACTGCTCACGGAAAAACCAAATTCTGTAAGATAGATATATATTTTTTTAAATTCTGGATTTGGGGGTCCCCAGTTGTATTTCTCTTTTTTTTAATCAATATTTTTTATTTTAAAATTGTGGGGTACAGTTAAGGGTTAGGTATACAAATATGCATTCATGCACCCTTGTTGATAAGGGGTGTCTCCCCATCCCCAGACAGATATTGACTACCGTTAATCTGACCTCCCTTCCCCTCCCCTGCATAGTTTCCCGACACTGTCAATCCTTTTCTTATAGTATTACGATAGATGTTCAAGGTCCACTATATGAGTGAGAACATGTGATACTCAGATCTTTGTCTCTGTGATTTAAAGAGGTTTATTCTGAGCCAATATGAGTGACCACGGCCCAGGGAACACAGTTTCAAGAGATCCTGAGAAAGTGTGCCCGAGGTGGTCGGGTTATAGTTTTGTTCTGTACATTTCCGGGAGATGAGAGTTGCAGGCAAAAACAGCAGTCAATACGTGGAAGGTCCACCTTGATTCAGCTCAAAAAGGACAGGTTCTCTTGAAGTGGAGCTTACAGGTTAGACGTGGATTGAGAGATTCTTTTAACTTGCAGTTGGTTAGAGAAGTAAAGCTTTGTCTGAAAATTTGGAATCGACAGAAGGGAATGAAGGAGACTGTTTAAGTTAAGATGAGGAAGTCTGTTAACCAACACAATGGGTCAGAGTGACCTGTGAGGGGTGTGTGACTTAACCCTTATCTGTCATGGCCTTCGGTCCTATTTATAATTTGGTATCTTGTTGTCACAGAGAGTCCATTTTTGTCAGTCTTATGATTTTCACATTGATGCTGGTCACTTGTGCCTAACTCCAAAAAGGAGGGGGTAGAACAAGGCATTTCTGACCTCCCTTGGCATTTCCGGCCATGATGGGAATTCCGATCTTTAAAGATTTTTCTGGTGTCTCCTTGTCTAAGAAGGAATCCGTTACGTCAGTTATTTTCAGCTTACACACAGTTGACCTTCATTTAGATTTACCTACATAGCTTTCTGTTCCATATTCTTCCTTCCTTCCTACACCTCCATCCTTACAGCTAGGATTATTTTTCCTTAAGTCTGAAGAACTCCCTTTAGTGTTTCCATCTTGTGGGTCTTCTGGTGACAAATTCTCTCCACTTTTGTTTGTCTGAAATGTCCTTATCTCACCCCCATTCTCTTCAGTGGGTACAGATCCTAGGTTGACTGCTATTTTTTTTTTATCCTTTGAAAATGCCATCGTCTCGTCTGTTTATTTTTGTGGAGAGGCCAGCTGTTAGGCTGTTTTTCTTTCTAAGGTAACATACCTTTTACACTCTGGCTGCCTTTAAGATTTTCTCTTTGTCTTGGATTCTCCACAGTTGAATTTTGATGTGTCCAGATGTGGTTTTCTGTATAAACTCTACTG
Organism: Cephalopachus bancanus; assembly: GCA_027257055.1. Classification (NCBI taxonomy): domain Eukaryota; kingdom Metazoa; phylum Chordata; class Mammalia; order Primates; family Tarsiidae; genus Cephalopachus; species Cephalopachus bancanus. The sequence continues at coordinate 946,149 of JAPVLO010000120.1, read as the reverse complement.
CTTGGACTTGATATTTTTGGTCAGTTCTGGAAAATTCTTGGCCATTATTTCTTCAGATATTTTTCTTCTGCATATTCTTTCTCTCCTGCTCTTTGGGATTCCAGCTGTGTGGATGTTAGACCTTTCTAACAACTCTAGGCCCTAACTTCTGAAGTGTAGCCCTTCGGGGACCCGTCTGAAGGCCCGTGGTTGTTTTAACAGACCCCTTTGTCCTTGGCAGGCTCTGAACTCCAATTTTTGTCTCCTCAGTCCCTGGAAGCTGCCTGAAGCTTTGCTTAGCTTTTCAGCCTGCTGACTGGTCACTGTCATGAAATTGGCAAGTGCCTTTTGGGAGAAAAAACAGAGACGAATGTGAGCAATCCCCTTCTCCCATGCCCCTCCCATCTCTCTGGATTCTTGGCTTCTTGAGTTCTTGCTGCCTCAGGAGTTTTCCCATGTCCTCAAATATGTTTTTCATATTTTATCTGCCTTTTCTAGTTGTTCTTGGCAGGAAGTGTCATCTAATATAAGCTAATCCACCATAGCCAGACACAGGTATGTTCCTGTGCAGAAATGACAAGAGATGGTTTCTATCCCTTGGGGTTGAGGGTCTGGTGGCCAGACGTGACAACAGCATAAGGCACAAGCAAAACACGATTGGAAAGGGAATCGGAAAGACATTCCAATGTGATTAGGAGGTCCTGGGATGGTCTCTGAAGAATGGGAAGGACTGTGACAGATGCCACTTAGGAGGGGAGGGGATGGAGGTGCATCGCCATTGGTGACAAAACTGAAGCTGATGTGAGGGGACGTATGCCATGGGAAGGGCTGGAGCGGGAGAAGGGAGACACATGTCATGGAAACTGAAGCTGGGAAGGTGGGTGTGTGCCACATTGTAGAGGTTTTTGTATCCCAGACTGAACCCAGGTGTTTTTTCTTTGTGATGGTAGCTTGGGAGTGACCCGTTCTGGCTTTCTCTCACTAACTGTGCAACTCTGGCAACGTCTCTAACCCTCTGCTAGTTGGTTTTCTCCCTTGTGAAATAAGAATCCTGATAATACCTGCGTCCTCTCCTCCCCCAGGCTCTTGTGAGACACAGACGAATTTGTGGATGCAAATGTAGTGCGGCCAGGATACCAATTCCCTCCAGAGCCACGATACTAGGTGGTCAGGCTGTAGTCTGAAGGGAGCTGTCACGGGAACCCCCGCTACTCTCTGACCTTCTTTATGAGTCACGGGATGAGGATGGCTGGCTCTTTCCAAAGTCCTGGGTTCTGACGGTCCCCCAAGCGTTGACCTGCCGACCCCAGCGTCCGCCTTGGGGCACTGAGCACTGCTGACCACCCAACAGACTTGGAACTGCCTCTCTGCACACAGATCATTTCTCCATGGGTGGCTCTGACTGTGGGAAAGTCACCCAGTTACCCCTTGATGGTAGCGTGCCATGACCTGAGAAATATGATTAGCCTACCCCCACGCACGGGGTTAAAATAAAGCAACTTCTGCTCCCCTCAGGTTTCCACCCTAGTCCTGGTTTTGCCTTTTGGGGACCCACATCCCAATCTACTTTTTCCTCGATGAGGCCCATCTGCAGTCCTTATAAGATAGCCTCCCTCTCTCTGAATTGTGAGAAGTCCAAGGTATACGAGGTCTCTTGCTATATGACCTCACTCTGGAATTCTTGAAGGTGGGCTCCACCAGGTTTGACGACCACAATCTTAAGGCTTTAAAAATTGGCCGGTTTTTTTTTTTATAGAGTGATTTGTGTTCTTCAGGGTATATTCCCAGTAGGGGGATTGCGGGGTCATATGGAAGGTCAATTTTTAGAGCTTTTAGGAATCGCCATACTGCTTTCCACAGAGTTGCACTAGTTTACACTCCCACCAACAGTGTAGAAGTGTTCCCTTTCCACCACACCCTCTCCAGCAGCTGTTATTTTTTGAGTTGTTGATACCTGCACACGTATGTTTATCGCAGCGTTGTTCACAATAGCAAGAACCTGGAAACAACCATGCTGCCCATCAAAAGAGGACTGGATTTAAAAAAATGTGGTACATATACACGATGGAATACTACGCAGCCATAAAAAAGAACAATATCATGAATTTCGCAGCAACCTGGATGGAACTAGAGTCAATAATACTGAGTGACCTCTCACAGAAACAAAGATCCGAGTATCACATGTTCTCATATAATGGACCTTGAACATCCAATGTAATACTATAAGAAAATGACTGACGGTACTGGGAAACTATGGGGGGGGTGGGATTAACAGTCGCAAATATCTGTCTGGGGATGGGAAAACACCTCTTATCAACAGGGTGCCTAAATGAAACGTAATTGTACACCTAACCCTTAACTGTACCCCACAAAACCATAATAAAAAATATTGATTAATAAAAAAAATAAAATAAAATAAAATAAATTGGCCGGGCTCGGTAGCTCAGCCTGTCATCCCAGCACTTTGGGAGGCTGAAGCGAGTGGATTACCTGAGCCCACAGGTTCGAGACCGGCCTGGGCAACTTGGCGAGATTTTGTCTCTACAATAAATAAAAAATTAGCTGGGTGTGGTAGCCCATGTCTATAGCTCTGGCTTCGCCCAGGAGGTCAAAGCTGGGGTGGCCGTGAGTGTGCCACTGCACTCGAGCCTGGGAGACAGCGTGAGATTCCAACTCAAAAAAAAAAAAAAATTCATTTAGCACATGCTCCTATGGTGTTTATTAGACGCCACTCCTTTCATCTTCATGATAACTCTAGGAGCTGGATATGATTATTATCCCCATTTTATACATGCAAAAACAGAAGCACAGAGAAGTTAAGTATTTTGCCCAAGGTGGCACAGCTGGTGTCAGAATGAGACTCAAACTCAAATTGTCTGGCTGTAGCATCTGTGTTCTTCCCCTGTAGACCTGGCTTCCTGGCCAAATGACAGCCCCTTGAGCACTGAGACTAAGACTGAGCACCTCTCCTGTTTGCCACAAAGAACTTAATGCCTCCCTGAGACAAGAGCAACCTGGTCTCAGCTCCCTGCACCCCTCAGGGACAAACACAATGAGAAGGAAGGGAATTGTCACCAGGGTGTCCTCAGCTTCTCTGAGGGTGAGCTAAAGGCCTCAGGCCTGTTCTCTGAGGTTGCTGCTAAACACAGGACCCCTCTGTGGACAACCCTGGGGCACGACACCCCTGAAGGCAGCCCACATCTCCATAGTCTTTTTTATAGTTTTTAAAAATTGTATTATGGAGATGTAGGCTACAAGTCAGGATTAACTACACAAGTAGGCTGCACGCAGGTGAGGTTTGGGCCTCCAAGTGGCCCTCACATCCCCCGGTTTGGGACCAGGTACCCTTTGTGTTGTTATGTGTCCCCACAACTCAGCTGTGTCCGTGGACTGCCGATCCCTCCCTTGTGCTCATGTGATTAACTTTCAGGTCCCGTTTATGAATGAGAGCGTGGTATTCAGTTCTTTGTTTCTGTATGATGGTCTCCAACTCCATCCAATTTGCTCCTAAGTCCATGATTTTGTTCTTCTTTATGAAGGTGTAATACTCCATTGTGTGTATATACCACATTTTCTTTATCCAGTCTACTTTCGACGGGCAGTAGAGTTGGTTCCATGATTTTTGCTCTTGTGAACAGTACAACTATAAACATGCATGTGTAGGTATCTTTTTTGTAGAACAATCCATGTTCTTCCGGGTCGTAGTCTTTTTTAAAAACTTCTCAAATTAAGTTTGAGTGTGCTTTGCTCCCTGCCAGGAAGCCTACTGGAAAAAGCATTCCAGAGATCTGGAAAGGCGGCGGGCAGAGGAGGTGGGAACTCCTAGCCCTGCATGGCAGAAACCTGAGTTGGGAATGGAGTCGGGTTGGTGTTGAGGATGGAAGTCTTTTCCATATTAAGCCAAAGGGTGTGAAGTCACTGAGCACGGGACATGGTGGCTCATGCCTGTGATCCCAGCACTTTGGGAGGCCGAGGCAAGAGGATCACTTGAGCCCAGGAATTCGAGACCAGCCCGGACAACACAGGGAGACTTCATCTCTACAAAAAATGAGCTGGGGTGTGGTGGCGCATGCCTGTAGTTCCAGCTACTCGGGAGGCTGAGGCGGAAGGATCACCTGCGCCTAGGAGTTGAGACTGCTATGAGCCATGATGGTGCCATTGTACTCCAGCCTGGGTGGCAGCGAGACCCTGACACTCCCAAACAAAAGAAATCACTGGGCATTTTGTAGGTGTCCCTGACCCTACATTCCCATCCTAACCCACCTCTTCTTCCTTCTAGGAAGCCCCTACTACTCCTACGCCCGCCTGCTCCTTCTAGCTGCCCAGGTCTCCTTCGTGGGACCCTCAGCCCGAGGATGGAGATGGAGAGGGCTCTAGGCTCCTGTCTCTGCAGCTGCCTGGCCCTGCTGGTCCTTCTGCCTCCCCTGAGCCTGGCGCAGTACGAGAGCTGGCCCTACTACCCCGAGTACTTCCAGCAACAGGCCCCCGAGTACCACCGGCCCCAGCCACCCCCCGACGTGGCCAAGATCCAGCTGCGCCTGGCCGGGCAGAAGAGGAAGCACAGCGAGGGCCGGGTGGAGGTATACTACGACGGCCAGTGGGGCACCGTGTGCGACGACGACTTCTCCATCCACGCCGCCCACGTCGTCTGCCGGGAGCTGGGCTACGTGGAAGCCAAGTCCTGGACCGCCAGCTCCTCCTACGGCAAGGGGGAAGGTGAGCGCTCTGTGCTTTGGCACTGAATGCTGTCACCTGGAACGGCCTTCCGTGACGTCAGCCTGGCAGAGGAAGCTGTGATCGCTATGAAGTGTAAATTCCTGGTGATGTTCCATCTAGGGAGCGTCACCCTCCTGTGCCCACGTGGGCTGTGCCCTGCAGGAGGACAGCTGGGGAGGGAACTGGGGGGGGAGTGATCCGCCATTCTGACTTGCCAGGGACTTTCTTGGCTTTTGCAGAGAAAAGTCTCACATCCTGGAAAGCCTCTCAGGCTCAGGCCAGCCAGGAAGGTTGGTGACCCTGGGTAGGGGTGAAATCAGCATGCTGTCCTCTCTCCAAGCCGTGTGCCCTGCCTGAGGGCTGCACCAGCCCAGGGGAGGTCGCGCCTTACCCTAAATAGCTCCCTCAAAGGAGAAGCTTTTGGTCTGTCTTGTAAAAACTCCCCACAGGCAAGAGCGCCTGCCTCTCCTCACCTTCCTTCCCACGTGGAAACAAGCTATTGTGGCCTGATCTGACAGGAACACAGTTGCTTTGGGGTTTTTCCCTTTGGTTGGCCTATTCTTTCCTTCCTTGTTAGAGTCAAATCAACTTTGTTTGTTTGTTTGTTTTTTGTAACTATTGTAAGAGTTTTGAGGGAGGGGCAAGTCTTGGAGCCTTTAACCTAGAGCCCAGTCCCAGTGCTGACCTAACCAACTATATACTTTGTAGGAAGGAACAAATCCTCTTTGGCTTCAGTTTTCTCATCCGGAAGTTGGGCTCCCTAATAACTTTTCTTTTTTTGAGTCTGGAGTGCAGTGGCACGCTCACAGCCACCCCAGCGTCAACCCGCCTGGGCTCAGGAGCTCTTCTGCCTCAGCCTTCCAAGCAGCCGGAATTATAGGTACACACCACCACGCCCGGCTAATTTTTGGATTTGTTGTAGAGACGAGGTCTCACCAAGTTGCCCGGGCTGGTCTTGAATCCACGGGCTCAGGCAATCTACTCGCCTCCACCTCCCAAAGTGCTGGATTACAGGCTGAGCCACTGAGCCTGGCCCCTAATAACTCTTAAAACTCTGGTGGTCTATGTTCCCAGATAGGCAAGTAGACAAGGGTGAAGGGCATTGTTTTTTAAAATAAACTTGTTTCCAGGCTAAGAGCTTCCCATCTCCGGGCTGGTCAAGCACAGGCAGCTGCTCCACCCGACTGAGCCACCACACACGCCCCAGCACAGGGCTAGCAGCTAGATGAAAGCAGAGCTGCCCAAGTTTCCATCCTGGACTAAAGGGTTAATGCCACGCTGACTGCATGAGAATCACCTGAGGGGGCTTAAAAATATGGCCTTGGCTCTGTGGCTCAGCCTGTCATTCTGGCACTTTGGGAGGCCGAGGCGAGTGGATTGTCTGAGCCCGTGGGTTCGAGACCAGCCCAGACAACGTAACGAAACCTCAACTCTACAATAAAATTTAAAAATTAGCCAGGGGTGGTAGGTAGCACACGCCTGTAGTTCCAGCTGCTTGGAAGGCTGAGGGGGAGGGATCGCCGGAGCACAGCAGGTCGACGTTGGGGAGGTCATGAGTATGCCACTACATTCCAGCTGGGACAATAGAGTGAGACTCCAACTCAAAAAAAAAAAAAAAATTACCGAATATCTCAGGCCTCAACCCACGATCGTCTGCCTTAAAAGGTTTGGGTTGGAGCCCAGGACTCGGTAGCTTTTGGAAGCCTGCAAAGCAGGTTTGGGAGTGGAATAGATAAGTGTTATGCTCCCTTCCAAGCCCCTTCTGTTATTCTAGAAATTACTCCACTATGTTGAACTATTCCACTATGTGCTACGAACTATTTTGGAGGTTAAGAGAATCACAATACATCTGTTGCAAAGGTGTGTGATCCAGCATTTCCTGCTTTTCTTATTTTTACTTTTATCATAATACTACAAGAAAGGGATTGGCAGTAGTGGGACCCTGCCAGGGGAAGGGGGGGCACATAACATCAATAAGGGTACCCACACTTCACCTGTACGATGACCACGTATATACCTAACCCTGAATTATACCCCACATTTCCTGCTCTTTTAAACAAGATTCCACCACTCCCTGTATTTGCACATCTCTGCTTATCCGGCTGGCATATTTCATCCAGATTTCCGTTTCCTTTCCCAGCCTTTGCAATCTTCATTGTTATTTTATAACAAGCACTTTCCAATGGTGTTGGGTGATTTCCAGTGACAATTTTATTTCTATCCAGATTGTTTTTTATAAGTTAGAGTCTCACCCCATCGCCTAAGCTGGAGTGCCGTGGCACACTCATGGCCACTCCAGCGTCGACCTGCTGGGCTCCAGCGATCCTTCTACCTCAACCTTCCAAGTAGTTGGAATTACAGGCGTGCGCTACCATCCCCGGCTAATTTTTTAATTTATTGTAGAGATGAGGTCTCGCCAAGTTGCCAGGGCTGCTCTGGAACCTGCGGGCTCAGACAATTCACTCGCCTCGGCCTCCCAAAGTGCTGGGATGACAGGCTGAGCCACCATCTACCCAGATTTTAAATCTGCCTGTCATCAGACACGTGGGCTGTGGCTTTTTTCTCATCAGGAGCAGGCATGGGGGTGCAGGAGGGGCGGTTTACCAGGGTGGGACTTTGCCATCCCGGGATAAAGAAGGGTAACAAGTTGAAGGGAGTAGAGGGAAGATGAAAGGGAACCCTTAAAGTCGTGGCCCGTGGAGTCCACGCCGTGTAAGGAGGGAAAGAAGCACACAGAGGAGCTGGAAGGCTGTCCAGAGCTGCTACAACGATCTGAGATTGAGATACAAGAAGTATGTTGACACATGGCGGGGGCATGCATGCAGATCAGGGGGGTGAAATGAAGATTGAGGGGCCCAGTTCCTGGTAATGACAGGCCTGAGCTATGGCCATGAGACAGCAGCTGCCGCAGGGTGGAGGAAACTCACTAGAAAGGCCAGGCACGGTGGCTCACGCCTGTAATCCCAGCACTTTGGGAGGCCGAGGCAAGAGCATTGCTTGAGTCCCAGAGTTTGAGACCAGCCTGGGCAACATAGTGAGACCTTGTCTCTACAAAAAAAAAATTATCCAGGTGTGGTGGCATGCACCTATAGTCTTAGCTACTGGGGACTGAGTTGGAAGGATTACCTGCACTGAAGAGGTCGAGGCTATAGTAAGCCATGATTGTGCCCCTGCACTGCAGCCTGGGTGACAGAGACTCCAACTCAGAAAAGAAAGTCACTAGAGAGAGGAAGTGTAGTCATGAAGAGGCCAAGAGTATTAGGAGGGTCATCTTTGTGGACATTGAAACCATCAAGGGTTATGGCAGGAGTCATGCCATACAGAAGACAGAGAGAAACAGATGCTAAATAAAAAAGAACAAATCCTATCTGGTGTGCAGGACTTTACAAGTTAAGCTGTCTGCATAATGGTTTACATCATGAGAGACCTTTCACATCTACAGGTATTTGAATCTCACCAGGATCAGTCAAGGGTTTTCGGCATCAGGCACATGGTGAGCACTCAGTTAAAATTAGCTGATCAGCCGGGCTCGGTGGCTCAGCCTGTAATACCGTGGCTTGGGAGGCTGAGGTGAGTGGATTGCCTGAGCCCGTGGGTTCGAGACCCGCCTGGGCAACTTGGCAAGACCTCATCTCCACAACAAATCAAAAATTAGCCGGGTGTGGTAGCGCACGCCTGTAGTTCCAGCTGCTTGGAAGGCTGAGGCGGAAGGATCGCCGGAGCCCAGCAGGTCGAGGCTGCGGTGGCCGGGAGCGGCCACTGCACTCCAGTCTGGGTGACAGAGTGAGACTCCAACTCAAAAAAAAAAAAAAATAGCTGATCGATTCATTTTGATGTGGGGAAAGAGTAAAAAACATTTGGCCCAACAGAACTTGGTATAGTGAGCACAGAACGTGACCGGTGCCCCGGGGCTTACCTAGTGGGGTCTAGCCTGCGTGTACACTCTGTGGATGAGTCTGCCCCTCCGGAAATCCTCACACTCCCCTGAAGTTCAGGCTGGAGTAGCGAAGTTAGGGAGAGCTCCAGGGGCCTCTCCTGGGGTTTCCAGCCTGCCTGCCAACAGGTCTCTCTGCCAGAGCATTTCTGTGCTCAGGGAAACCATGGTTCTTTTAGAGAATTCTGGAGGGAGCAGCTGTCCCATGTCTCGCCTTCTGGATGAGGCGCCCAGCCTCCTGCTCCCAAGGTGATTGCTCTCCCTTAGCTGTCTTCAGAATCAGGAGGCTGAATCCATTGTAAACACAACCCTCATTTTAAAAAAATTATTATTTTTTTAATTTTAAAGATGTGGGGTACAATTCAGGGTTAGGTATACAAATGTTCATTATGCAGGTACCCTCGTTGATGAGGTGTGCCTCCCTGCCTTCCCCAGGCAGATTCCCACTACTGCCAATCCCACTTCCTTACCCCTCTCCCGGCAGTTTCCCACCACTGTCAATCCTTTTCTTATAGTATTACAATAATTGTTCAAGGTCCACTTATGAGTGAGATCATGTGATACTCAGTTCTTTGTTTCTGTGATACATCACTCAGTATTATAGACTCTAAGTTCATCCAGGTTGCTGTGAAGTTCATGATTTTGTGCTTCTTTATGGCTGCATAATATTCCATCCTGCATATGTACCATTTTTTTTTCCTCTTTTGATGGGCAGCACAGTTGGTTCCATGTTCTTGCTACTGTGAACAATGCTATGATAAACGTGCGTGTGCAGATATCTTTTTTATAGAGTGATTTGAGTTCTTCAGGGTATATTCCCAGTAAGGGGATTGTGGGGTCATATGGAAGGTCGGTTTTTTGATTTTTTAGGAATCACCACATTGTTTTCCACAGAGGCTTTACCAGTTTACACTCCCACCAACAGTGTAGAAGTGTTCCCTTTTAGCCTCATCCTCTCCAGCATCTGTTGGTTTTTGAGTTATCAATGATGGCCATCCTGGCTGGAGTTAGGTGGTGTCTCAGTACGGTTTTAATTTGCATTACTTTCACATTCCTCATTCTTTTTTTTTTTTTTTTTTGAGTTGGAGTTTCACTCTGTCGCCCAGACTGGAGTGCAGTGGCCGCTCCCGGCCACCGCAGCCTCGACTTGCTAGGCTCCGGCGATCCTTCCGCCTCAGCCTTCCAAGTATCTGGAACTACCTGCGGGCTCAGGCAATCCACTCACCTCAGCCTCCCATAGGCGCGGGATTACAGGCTGAGCCATCCAGCCCGGCTCATTCCTCATTCTTTAGGTCAGGGCAACAAAGCCAGCGACAACCACAGTGGGAGCCCAGGGAGGCTGAGGTGAGTGGATTGCCTGAGCCCGCAGGTTCGAGACTCGCCTGGGTAATTTGGCCAGACCTCATCTCTACAATAAATAAAAAATTAGCCGGGCATGGTACCGCATGCCTGGAGTTCCAGCTACTTGGAAGGCTGAGGTGGAAGGATCGCCATAGCCCAGCAGGTCGAGGCTGCAGTGGCCAGGAGCGCCCACTGCACTCCAGTCTGGGTGACAGAGTGAGATTCCAACTCAAAAAAAAAAAAAAGATTCTAACTGGAACAATTTCCATTGCCCTGACAGAGCCCAGGGACGCTGGCACTCAAATGGAATTTCATGTATGTGTTTGTCTGCTTGTTTATTTATTTATTTAGAAATTTACTTTTTGAGTTGGGGCTTCACTCAGGCTAGAGTGCAGTGGCATGATGATGACTTGACCTCCTAGGCTTAGCCTTGACCTCCTAGGCTCAGGCGACTTTCTGCCTCAGCCTCTGAGTAACTGGGTCATATGAGCACACCACCATGCCCAGCTAATTATTTGCTTTTGCAGAGACAAAGCCTCACTATTTTACCTAAGCTGGTCTCGAACTCCTGAGCTCAAGCAGTCCTCCAACCTCAGCCTCCCAAAGTGCTGAGATTACAGGTGTGAGCTACCATACCTGGTCTGGAATTTCATTTATGACTTTTATCTTCCAAACAATCTGTTAATTTGTTTCATTGTTCATCAGGAGAGGCATTGGATGGAAAGCGAAAAATGAAATTTGGCTTCTGATTGAATGGGTCTTTTTTGTGTATGGCCAAAATTTGAGTCTCATTATGCATCTCAAGGATGGTTTTCCCATGGACTGCTTTCATCAGGAAAGGCATTGGATGGAGAGTGGAAAATGAAATTTAGGCTCTGAGCGAATGATTGTGTGTGTGTGTGTGTGTGTGTGTGTGTGTGTGTGTGTGTGTCCAAAGTCTGAGCCTCATTTTGCATCCCAAGGACATCTACTGGACTGTACCAACAGTCACCCAACATTCCAGCAGGCAGACCCAGAAGCTGGTTGCATTGGAATTAGGGCACCCTAGTTAATGAGCACTAACCATATAGGGAAAAAAGTTAAATATGGTCATGAAACCAGGCCAAATGAGTGCACCCTGCATGGCGATGCTGTCTTGAGCTAAGTACAAACTCACATACCTGCTGTCTAAGAAGAATATCGTTGGCCAAGCTTATGTAGAGGGAGGATCATTTGGGGTTCACTGTAGGTACACAAGAGAGCAGCTCTTTGGGGAGACCCCATGAACTGTAGTATCTCTGGCTTGCAGCCCTTCCCAGCTCCTTTAACGGTGCACTGGCCTGCCTCCAGACCCTTGGAGAGGGAGGTTTCTCTCACTGTAGATGGGAGGGGGGCCACTGCTTTTCCACTGTCTCTGTTGCTTTAGCAGCTTTACGACCTAACGTTCCAAGGAAGAGGCCCCCGCTTAAAGTGCGGAGGGTCTTTTCTGTTGCTAGTACTTAGCAAAACAAACATCGGTTTGTTGTTGAGACAGCAATCAAAGATGGAGCGTGTGTTTCTGTGGAACTTGACGCCTTGGAAACCAGGCCAAATTGAAAAACCAGTTGGAAAACCTCAGCCCAGATGTTTGCAATAAGCTCTTTGTTCTCCACTGTGCACCCGAGGTGCTCTCTCTCGTTTGAGCCCTGACCAGCAGCCACCAGAGCAGACACGTTTCAGCAGGACCTGGAAGTCAGTATCTACCCTGCGTCCTCCCTGACCTTGAAAAGTCTCAGCTTTGCTCCTTGGTTTACTAATCTCTACAATGGGAGTGTCTTTTTTTTTAATCTGCTTTTCCCTTACATCATGGAAGTGGTAGAATTCATTGTTTTTCTGACTGTCTGGAGGGAGAAGGGGAAAAGGAAGGTTGAACGTATAAGGCATGTAGATTACCTCATTGAATCTCCATGGCAACCTGTTTGTTGGCATCCATGTTTTTATTTTAGAAATGGAAAACAGGTGCCGATAAGTAGTTGACCACAGCTCATATTGCCCGAATTTGCAGTAGATGGAATTTGAACCTGGGACAGTTTGACTCCGCTATTCTATTGATTCCTAAAAGAAGACGTGAGGAAAATGAGAGGGATGGTTTTATTTTTTTTTCATTTTGCAGTGGCGCTTATAAAAATTCCTATTTGAAAACTCGGAAGCACTTCATCAAGTTTTTATTTTTAATTGGGGTCAAATGCACATAACATAAAATTTGCCACCCTGACCCTTTTTGGTAACCAGTTCAGTGGCATTCAGTACGTTCACATTGTTGTACAATGTCACTGCTGTTCATCTCCAGAACTTTTTCATCTTACGAAACTGGCAATCACTGTTCTACTTTCTGTTTCCATGAACTCGATGCCTCTAGGTACCTCATACAATTGGAATCAGACAGTATTTGTGACTTTTTTCCACTTAGTATGATGTCCTCAAGGTTTATCCACGTTGTAGTATGTGTCAGACTTTTCTTTCTTTTTAGGGCTGAATGATATTCCATTGTATGAACATATCACAGTTTGTCGATGGACACTTGGGTCGCTTCTACCTCTTACCTACTGTACATAATGCTACTATGAACACAGATGTGCAAATATCTCTTAAAGACCCTGCTTCTGATTGGACATGGTGGCTCACGCCTATAATCCTACTACTTTGGGAGATTGCTAGGATTATAGTACTATGGGAGGATTGCTTGAGCCCAGGAGTTTGAGACCAGCTTAGGCAAAGTAGCAAGACCTTGTCTCTACAGAAAACTTAAAAAATTAGCCAGGCATGGTGGCAGGCACCTGTGGTCCAGCTACTCGGGAGGCTGAGACAGCAGCATCGCTTAAGCCCAGGAGGTTGGGATTGCAGTGAGCTGTGATCATGCCACGGCACTCCAGCCTGGGCGACAGTGAGACCTTGACTGAAAAACAAAAAAAAATGTATCTCTAGCCTGCACACACCTTTGCGATTCCAGTGTCATTGGTATCCCCATTATTCTGATGAGAAGAAGGGACTTTGGCCAAGGTCATACGGTTAATTGGCTGAACCAAAATTGAAACTCAGCTTAATACCGAAAGCCTTGGCTCCTTTCACTCTACCATGCAGCTTCTAGGCTTAAATCCAAATTCTACCTTAATCGTGTTCAATTGACCATACCCCCAAATCACCTCAGCTGCTATTCTGGCAAGGAAACCCAGGAGGTCCAGAACTATACGAATATCTTAACATAATACAACCAACTGATGGCCACACACAGCTGCTAGATTAGAGAAAAACTCTCACTCCATGTCAGACACTGGTGTCTCCAAAGACTCACCCCTGCATTGATGTGACATTTGGTTTCTCTCTTCTCTGCTTCCTTCAGGGCCCATCTGGTTGGACAATCTCCACTGCACTGGCAAGGAGGCGACCCTCGCAGCCTGCACCTCCAATGGCTGGGGCGTCACCGACTGCAAGCACACAGAAGACGTCGGTGTGGTGTGCAGCGACAAGAGGATTCCTGGGTTCAAGTTTGACAACTCGTTGATCAACCAGATAGAGGCAAGTCACACGCTCATGATGAGTCTATGTGAACATTTTTTGTCTTCTTCCATATAATTTTCTTCTCACCTACCGATTTCAAGAATCGATTCAAGCACAAAGGAGTGGGACCCAACCCGACTGGATTTGGTGCGTGGGCAGTTTAAGGAAGGATTTCTGGAGAAAGCAATCCCATTGGTGGGGGAAAGGGCATTCCAAGCACAGAAAACAGCTTGGGCAAAGGCACAGGGGTCTGGAGGTGTGCACTAGGAATAAGCAAAGGATGATGCCCTGGAGTTAGGTATGCATCTAGGAGTGAGTATGAACTGGAGCTAGAAAGGTGGGCATGTAACACCTTCTCTGCCATGTTCAGGAGCTCACCCTTGGGGTTGGAAAAATGTATCAGTTGTCAATTGCTGTGTAACAAATTGCCCTGAGATTTTACAGTTTCAAGCAATGAATATTTATGATCTCACACGTTTCTGAGGGCAATTGAGAGAGCAGCTTAGCTACTTGATTCTGCACAGAGTTTCTCATGAAGCTTCAGTTGAGCTGTCCATAGGGGCTAGAAGATTCTCTCACAAGCTGACTCTATGGTTGCCATAGGCTGCCTGAGTGATCTCAAGACATGGTGGTTGTCTTCCCCCAGAGCGAGTGACCTACAAGACAGTGAAAGAAGGAGCATGACAAGGAAGGCAGCCTTTTATACCTAATCTCAGAGGTGACATGCCATCACTTCTGCTGTGTTCTGTTGGTCATGCAGAACAACAGGGTGGGAGGAGATTGCCCAAGGGTATGATACAGAGGGTGGGATCGTTGGGCGCCATCTTGGGAACTGGCTACCAGTCATTTTTCAAATCTAGCTGAAGATGAGAATCAGTTTTTTTTGTTGTTTTTTTTTGAGTTGGAGTCTCACTGTCACCCAGACTGGAGTGAAGTGGCCGCTCCTGGCCACTGCAGCCTCGACTTGCTGGGCTCCAGCAATCCTTCCGCCTCAGCCTTCCAAGTAGCCAGAACTACAGGCGTGCGCTACCACATCCAGCTAATTTTTGATTTATTGTGGAGATGAGGTCTCGCCAAGTTGCCCAGGAGGGTCTCGAACCCGCGGGCTCAGGCAGTCCACTCACCTCAGCCTCCCATATGCACGGGATTACAGGCTGAGCCACTGATCCCGGCCCAGAATCAGTTTTAAAATGCAGGTGCTGGGGCCTCCCCCCTCAACTACCAACCCAGAATCTTCTTCTATGGGAGCAGGTTATTTTTCTTTAAGCTCCTTCTAGATGATTCTGATGTCCAACCTGACCAAGTCAGCATGTAGAAATGGCTAAAAGGGCTTGTGACCCATTTATGACTAAATTTCAGATTTAGGTTTTCAACAAGTTCTTGGCCCAAGCATCTAAGTTAACAAACGCTTATTGAACTACTCTTATGTGTGATGTATGTAGGGGCTTAGGACAGGAGGGGTCAGCAGCCAAGATGCCTGTCCTCAAGGAGCATGTTGAGCGTCTCCTGCAAGGGACTGTGGGATCTGCCATGAGTCCTGACCAAGGAGCCTTCACGGTGCTTCAGCCTCCCGCTGACCCCAGCACAAACATGGATAAAAGGTGACTTGAAATTGCCCCACTTTGGCTCCAAAGGAAATCCCACAGAGACTGTGGACTTGACTCGCATGACTCACCCTGTTCTGCTCTTTTCTCCTGTGTTCCCAGAGTACCCAAGTACACTGGGAACTTGTCCAAACCTGTATTACAGCATGGAAAGATTTCCAGACGTCTCTCAGCTGGAAGGATGAGACCACTTCTAGAAAGCTGGCCCTGTTCAATTGCTGCTATTTTAACTAGAGAGATTCATTTACAGTTGTATACTTTATTTAACATCCAATCACTGGTGATAACCTTGCTTTACCATGAAGTTAATATCTGGCAGGTGGGTTCCGACCCAGTTTCACAAAACTTTCCATCTCCACTCTTTATAACCTCATGGAGAATAATTAGCACCCACTTATATGTATCTCATCTCTCTGAGGAGACTGGAAGCTCTCAGAGGACAAGACCTATATCTTATTCATCATTGTATCCAGTAGATACATCCTAGGTTCCTCATGGGGACAAATCTCTAACACCCAAATTTTCTTCTCCCCAGAAATGCAAACCAGAGATCTTTATCCCCATAGGTAGAGAATCTCCCAGGACAAAATATTAAGCTAAGCAGCAATAAGAAGCACCTAGAAGCAAATCATTTCTTCACAGCTTGCCCTGCCTAATAGGACAATGAGCTTATTTGTAACATATTCAACGGGCCTCTGTTCAGCCTAGAAGCTCAGGACCATCCACTTGGAGCATCAAGTAAAGACCCGGGCTTCTTGGCATAAGAAAGTCATTGATGCGGCCGGGCTCAGTGGCTCAGCCTGTAATCCCAGCACTCTGGGAGGCCAAGGTGCGTGAATTGCCTGAGCCCATGGGTTCAAGATCCACCTGGGCAACTTGGCAAGACCCCATCTCCACAATAAATCAAAAATTAGCTGGGCGTGGTAGCGCACACCTGTAGTTCCAGCAGCTTGAAAGGCTGAGGCGGAAGGATCGCCAAAGCCCAGCAAGTCGAGGCTGCGGTGGCCAGGAGCGTGCCACTGCACTCCAGTCTGGGCGACAGAGTGACTCCAACTCAAAAAAAAAAAAAAAGAAAGAAAGAAAGTCATTGATGGCTTGCATAAAAGGAAGGTGAGCCAAAACGTCAGTGGATTTGGGGTTGAGAAAATGAGAAGACTCGTCTGCCACCAGAAAAAAAAAAAAGGTTTTTGGAAAAAGGACTCTGTGAGAGGCATTTCATTAGAAAACATTTATCGAATACCTACTAAGTACTAATTCTAACGCTTAGCATGTGAATGGGAAATAAGTTACATCAGAAGCAGAACCTTCATGGGGTAGAATGAGCATAGAAAAGACTGAAAAAATATGCTCGAAAGTACATTCTTATTCTGGAAGGGCTGAGGTTCCATGATAGGAAAACTTAGTGTTTATCTTTAATCTGGACATTTGAGGGGTGCCTGCTACACATTATGGTCTGGGACACCAGTAGGGAAGGAAAACATGGCTCTTGGCCTTCAGCCCTTAGAACCTGCAAGATGAATGCCTTGGGGAAGGCTGGGAGATCACCCAAGGCAGGAGCGTGGGCCTTAGTGAATTTATAGAAACCCAGAGAGGGTGGCCTGGGAGACGTCTGGCTCAAAGGTCCAAAGGACATCCACAGTCTTTCACTCTCTACATTTTCCTAGAAGGCCACCTTCTTCCCACTGTACAGATCAGACTGGTTACCACAGGCCAGGGTGGAGCTTTCTTGCCCGACCACAGATGCTGAGGGAACTTTCACTGATGATCAGTCTCCTGTAAATTCTTCCCTTTGGTATTCGCTGAAAGTAGGTCATGAAAGAGGTTAGACCTCAGGATGTCTGACGAGAACCTTTGTGAGTTGCCAGAAGAGTCTTACATCCAGGGCTTTGTGGCTAAGGCTCATGCTAACTGGCAGCACTGGCCTGAGGATGGGTAGGGAGCCGCCTAGACCACCTATGGAAGCTATTTGTGGGATGCTGCTGAGACGTTTCTTCAAAATGCCTCACGGAGTAACCTGTGTCATTTACTGAAGTCATGGAATCATTCCTCTTGGCAAAAGAAATGCCCCCTCTTAAAGTTTTGTGGACAAGAGAAACAGCTTTGGTGGACAGGCATTAGGTGAAGTCATAACATACTGACTAATGATACCCAGGGTAAATGGTTGACTAATTAGTGTGAACATAGTGGCTAGTCTCTAAGGGTGTGACCTAGGACTGTTTCTGCCTCTCTATCATGTGTCAAGAATTTTCATCAAGATTAAAATGTGGGCCGGGTATGGTAGCTCACATCTATAATCCAAGCACTTTGGGAGGCCAAGGTGAGAGGATTGCCTGAGCCCACGGGTTCGAGACCACGGGATCGAGACCAGCCTGGGCAATTTGGAGAAACTTCATCTCTACAATAAACCCAAAAATTAGCCCGGCATGATGGCGTGCGCCTGTGGTTCCAACTCCTTAGCAGGCTGAGGTGGAAGGATTGCCTGAGCCCAGCAGGTTGAGGCTGCGGTGGCCGTGAGCATGCCACTGCACTCCAGCCTGGGCAACAGAGTGAGACTCCGACTCAAAAAAAATAATGTACTGATAAAATTTATAGGAAATATGAAACTAGGACGGATTGCTATTGCAAAGTTACAGAATGAAGATTCAGAAAAACTGTAGTATGTTGAAATAATAGGCTCACGCTGTAACATATTAAGGGTGAATATATGCCAGGCTCGGTGGCTCAGCCTGTAATCCCGCGCCTATGGGAGGCTGAGGTGAGTGGATTGCCTGAGCCCGTGGGTTCGAGACCCGCCTAGGCAACTTGGAGAGACCTCAGCTCTACAATAAATAAAAAATGAGCCGGGCGTGGTAGCGCGCGCCTGTAGTTCCAGCTACTTGGAAGGCTGAGGCGGAAGGATCGCCGGAGCCCAGCAAGTTGAGGCTGCGGTGGCCGGTAGCGGCCACTGCACTCCAGTCTGGGCGACAGAGTGAGACTCCAACTCAAAAAAAAAAAAAAAAAGGATGAATATAAAGCCTATATCAGCTGAGTGTGGTAGCTTACGCCTATAATCCCAGAAATCTTGGGAGACCAAGGCGGGAGGATTGCTTGAGCCCAGGAGTCCGAGACCAGCCTGTAACATGATGAGACTTTGTCTCTACGAAAAACTTTTAGAAATTAGCCAGGCCTGGTGTGTCTGTAGTCCCAGCTACTTAACAGATAGAGGCAGAAAGATCCTCTGAGCCCAGGAAATCAAGGCTGAGGTGAACCGGGTTGGTGCTACTGCATGCACTCCAGCCTAGTTGACAGAAGGAGACCTCAACTCAGAAAACAAAAATACAGTTATCTATCAAGGTTCATGGAAAAAAATCAGCCACAAGAGTGTATGCTTTTGGGAGACTAACTAAACATCATTGGTTATCAAAAAAACAAAAGAAAAAGGAAAGAAAAGAATGAATCTCTGAGGTGGCAATGATGAACTAAAAAGCTGTCAGTATTAGCCAAAAGTACGATAGGGCTGCTAAAAAAAAAAAAAAAAAAAAGAATGTGAGCTGCTATACTTATAGAAGTCTTTCCCTAAATGTTTCAGTTTTAGATTAATACCTGAGTTTGGGATTCAGTTCTGGATCTGACTCTTAACAAGGTCACCCAGAGGAGGACCAGCAGAAAGGCAACAAGTCTGGAAACCGTATCATATGAGGAACTGAAGATTTTTTTTTTTTTGGTCAAGAAAAGATATATGGGGGAAGCATGTCAGTTCTTTCCAATGATCTGAAGTACTACCATGCAGAAGAGTGTTTCTAATTGATTCCAACTCCCAGAACTAAGATGGAAGGGATAGAAATGGGAGGTAGATTTCGGCTCAGTGGAAGCCCTACATGATTGCTCTACCCTAGCTGGTGGTGAGCTCCTTGTCGCTGGAGGGATTCGAGCACAAGCCGGATGACCTCCTGCCAGGAATATTGCGGTTGGGTGCCTACATGGGGAAGGAAGTGGGATGAAGTGATTGCCAAGTTCTAAGATCCCTTGTTACTTGGTGTCTGTGAAAATGCACCCGTCCCATGTGGCAGGTGTCCACTAGCTGGTTATTGGCAGTGCACACCATTGTTTAAATTGGCGTCACTCATGGGACACACACACACACATACACATGGAGAAAGGATGCCAACCAGTGTGCATGTTGTGGGCTCTGGCTCTCTCTCTGTCTCTTCGCTGGCCCCTCATGCGACCTTGGCCTTGAAGCCAAGTGTAGGCTTTGCACCTCATTCTTCCACATCAAAGGGTGAGAGTTAAACCCCCTCCCTCAACTTCCCCCTATTGGGGTCTGCAAATTCAGAAGTGGCCAAGAATGGAGTGTCAGTGAATGCCTTCTCCCTGTCTCTTGTGACCCCAGCCGTAAACCACTGGGCTGATGAGGACATCTTTGTCTCTTCCCACGCTTATTGCTTATTCCGCAGGGCGTAGGTGGGGCTTTCTGACATTTACCCTTGTTGACTCCTGGAGATCAAGGACCAGATCTCAGATCATTACAGATGACCCTCACAGACTTATGCCTCCTCCAGAGCACACTGAAATTCCCTGAGCAGAGAGTGGAAGAAAACGGCATCAGTCTAGACCAAGTTCATCCTACTCTGGGATGCCAGAGGCATGAGTCACTAAGCCCTGGAGCCTGGCTGATGGAATTTCACTTAATGAGCTAAAACTGGACTCCTTCTCAGCTGTTGGGGCATCCCTGAGGGGGCTCCTTGACACTTTGTAAATCCCCCTCTAGAGGAGTGGAAAATGACACCTTCTTCATAGACATGACCCCACTACGGGAAAGTTCATAGGTTTGGACACTAAGCTACCTGTTGACTGGCATCCAGAACTCTGAGCAAGCACAGCAAGTTGAATTCAATCCTTCCAGCTATGATGGTCTCTAGCCCACAGTGGCAATGGTTTCTCCATCAACATGACATAGAGAACATTCGTCATTTACAAAGTAGTTTTAAATGTTCTGTGGAAGTGGGGAAACTCAGATGATTTCTATAAAAGCACCTTTTAAAAAATCAGATGATTCCTATAAATGTGCTTTGTAGACTACAAAATGCTGCACGAGGCTAGCCCCACCACTGATTCACCAACCTTGGTTCATTTCATCCAGGAAAATTGAACCAGGCAGGGTCTCAGTACTACCCTTTTCTGCCGCGGGCTGTACCATTGTATCTTGCTGTGTATTCTCAGTTTTAGACCCCTGGGTTCCAGTTCCAGTGGAGATCGGAATGCACAGCTGTATGTCCAGAGTGACTAGCCCTTCATGGGTCTCTGGACACTGCACTGTAAAACAGAAATTTGGCTGGATACAAAGAAAGCGAGTCTTAGGTCAGCCCCCGAACTTTCCTAAAAGCAGTTAAGCAGAAGCAGATACTGAAATGTGAAACATTGTTGGTTCCAAGTGAACAGATCTCTTTTAAACTCAGAAAGCAGAGCCCTGACAAACCTCCCAGGATTTCAGAGGCTCTTAAATCGGGAGGCTTTGTTTTCTGTCTGTGGTGGATGGATGAGTTGGAAAAACCATTAGATAGGGAGAGATGATAAATCCAGATGCCCTGCTGAGCAAACCTCCCTTTGCTGCCTGGCTGCGTTGCACGTTGTTCTGTCATGTGCTCGTAGAAGGCTCTTGGCTGGGGCTGTGCGTTGTTAAATCAGGAAATGTTCTGGGCTTTTGTCTTTACTTCACCCCACCCCACCCCACCTTCTTCCCTACCCATTTTTTAAAGGCTCTTTTGCAAAAAGCAATTGCATTACCAGAATCGACTGGAAATCCCTGGGCTGTGAGATTTGGGTTTTGTCTATCCCCTGAGTGACCTCAGCCTCAGTTTCCCCTTTGTGGCAATAGGCAGCCCAGGAGGTCTCAAGAGGCCCACAGAGGGATGATGAGGACAGAGCCAGGAAAAGGCTATGATTCACTTCCACCAGAGGGAAGAATCTAGTCCCTTTTCCCTCTACTCTCTCACATTCTTTTGGAAGAACCCTGAGACCTGAAAAAGCCCTTTCTTTGCCTCTCAACCACAGGGACTGAGGCTGCTGTGAATTTTTTAAATTCCAGGAGCCTAGGTTTTTATTAGTCACAGTCAGCTGCCAAATGTTTCAACGTTGCCCTCTCAGCAGAAGCTTTATCTGTCCTGGGGCTCCAAGGTGCCCGAAAGGGAAAGGTCTCTAGAAAACCTTCCTTAAAAACCTGAGCCTTTCTCAGCCAGGAATCTTATCCCCCAGAGGTTGCACTGGATGGTTAAGGAAAGAAAGGGAGCCTGTTTTCACCTCTGTGCAGTTTAGAAGGTGTCGCTCCCTCCAAGCCTAAATATAGACCCTTTCCCCCAGATGGTCACAGGATAGCAAGACGGTCTCCCTCTGTGGGAGGAAGAGAAATAGTAGCAAGTGGGTAGTTTGTGCCGGACTCTTCAGCAAGGAAGGAAAAAGTTGGAAGCCCACAGCCTCTGACCCCTCAGTCTTGCTTCTGTCTAGCTGAGCAATCAGATGTAATTCTCTTGGGTTTTATCTCCCACCTCACAGTGAGCTTTGGCAAGAGGACATATATTTTCCTCTTGTCCAGCACATATATTCCGTGACTCTATTTACCGAGAGCCTATATGTGACCAGGGCTTGCCGGCCACCACAGGGACACAGAGAGGTAGTTCTGAGGCGACCTGTTTTTCCTAACGAAAAATAGGTCACAGCATCTGAAATGCAAAAGGGTGTTTATGTGGATACCAGAACAAAATATTTGAAATTGTGCACATCCCAGCAAATCTGGGAACCTGGCCAGGGTCGTTGCACATGCCACCCTTTGAAAGGTATAAATACCATTATAACTATTTGTGAGATGAAATAAACAAGTAAGTAACGTCACATCTATTTGTTAGGTTACACAAATGAATGAGGGATCTTATAATTTGCTGTAGATGAAATAAATGAATGAGCAATGTATACTCAGGCTTTGAACCATGTGGATTGGATTGGTTAAACTGTGTGGTAAATTGTGAACGAGGAGAGACCAGAAGGAAAGTTGCTACTGGAGAAATTAAGGGCTTGAGCTGGGCTGGAGAAAGGCTGTCCCTGCCCTGGTTGGGCAGATCTGCTGTGCAGAAAAGTTCTGGTGTCATGACTAGGCAGGGTGGACAGCGTCCAGCCTGGCTCTGCAATGGTCCCTGTGGCTCAATTGAGTCACCACGAGCCATGCTGGGTGGTCAGTGCCACAGAATCTGCCCACCCCTTCTCTGGGAGGCTGTTGCTAATGATCTGTTCATTCATTCACTTGATACATTTTTGTTTGTTTGTCAGGGTCTCACTCTGTCTCCCAGAGTCTCACACAGTGTGCCCCAGGGTCTCACACAGTCCCAGGGGCATAGTAGCACTGGACAGATAGTTTTGAATGAATGAATGATTAGTGTCCCTGAGGGCTGGCAGAGGGGATGGACAAAAAAATGTCAGGGAGTGGCTTGAGCTTAAGGTATGGAGGTGGCGAGGCACTAGGTGGCACAATCATGGCTCACCGCAGCTTCAGCTTCCTGGGTTCGGACGATCCTTCCGCCTCAGCCTCCTGAGTAGCTGAACTACAGTAGGTATGTGCCACCATGCCTGGCTAACTTTTTTATTTTTTGTAAAAATTGGCTCTCGCAATGTTGAGCCACCACGCCTGGGTCTTTTTTCTTTTTCTTTTTCTTTTTTTTTTTTTGAGTTGGAGTCTCTCACTCTGTTGCCCATGCTGGAGTACAATGGCACGTTCATGGCCACTGCAGCCTCAACCTACTGGGCTCAGGCAATCCTTCTGCCTCAGCCTTCCAAGTAGCTGGAACTACAGGCATATGCCTCCACACCTGGCTAATTTTTTATTCATTTATTGTAGAGATGAGGTCTTGCCAAGTTTTCCAGGCTGGTCTCAAACCTGTGGGCTTAGGCAATCCTCTCACCTGGCCTCCCAAAGTGCTGGAATTATAGGTGTGAGCCACCGCACCTGGCCTTTTTTTTTTTTCTTTTATTTTCTTTTCTAAGAGAAGATCTCACTCTGTTGCTCGGGCCGTAGTGCAGTGACATGATAATAGCCCATGGCAGCCTTAAACTCCTGGGTTCAAGTGATCCTCCTACCATGTCAATTTCCCGAGTAGCTAGGACTACAGGTGTGTCACTCAATACATTTCATTTGAGCACCAGACCCTAAACTCAGCAGGAGGATAAAGGGATTGATGAAATGGACAGTCTCGCCTGCCCTAGCAGTGGAGAGGGACAATCTCACACATCATCACTCTCTTACCATGGGGATGATTGCTGAGAGAACCACCAGATCCCCCACCAGGATGGAAGACAGACAGTCTGGCCGCCCAGGCCTCGCCTGGTCAGTGGACTCAGCACCCTGGCCAGGGCCGGAGAAACTGCTGGGTCACAGGCTCTGGTTGCTGGAGCAGGTGTCCTGCCAACTTCCTGCCAACCACAGCGCTTGCCCGTTCTCCAAAGAAGCAGCCTCTGTTACCGACCCAAGGGCTTCCAGCTTGGGAAAAATGAAACAGAGAGCATTCACTTTTCCAGCATGGTTGCAAAGCCTTGATTTATAGGAGGAAGGCCCCGACAGACTGCAGGCTTTTTCCGCTGGTGGCGTCAGCATGGCCTCAACTCTCCATGCCAGTCCTACTCTCACCACCAGCACCCCCGCCCCCCCCCAGCCTCCATCACCCAGAGCTAAGGAACAGAAATTGCTGAAATGCCTTTCCTTTCTCCCTTTCTTCCATCTGACCCAGTGGGAAGTCCCAGGCTAGAGAACGTTACTCGCAGCTTCTTAAACAAAAAATTCCTGATTGGGTCATCAAAAGGGGTTAATTACAGTGTAGCCAGACTCTTCTGATACAGCATGCCGTCTACAGTACACAGGTAATACCCACTAAGCTAAGCTGTCTAACCGCGGGCTGAGGATTCAATCAGCTTTGAATTCAGTTCAGTAACTATTTACGGGTGTCAGATCACAAGGGAAAAGGGGGGTGGGCCACAAAGTGCTCGAGTGACAAGGGAATGCCTGGATAAGCACATATGTTCTCCAAGTCTGTCCGTAGTCACACAAGTAGCGCTTATGTCAGTTAGAGAGGCGAGGACTGCCTAGCTGTTTATTTTGCACTAAACAAAGAATAAAGGGAGTCTTTATTAAGGATTTTTGGCTTGGGAGCCCAGCATGTCTAGGTAAGCTGCGATCTTGTTGGGTTTTTAAAGAAATATTATTGGCTCATTCCAAAAATGTTTGTGGACCCACTATGTGTCTGGCACTGGGAACTTCAAGTAATACAAAAATGAATAAGGCATAGCTGTGCCCTTGGGGGATTCGAAGTCCACTTGGGTGGCAAAATTGGGTGGAAAGATAAATAATAGTACAAGATATTCAGTATAAGCCAAGAACTAAATGAGTCACACAGAAAGCCCATGCTGGAGGAATAAAGATGAAACATGTGGATGAGATGTTTGGAGGCTTGGGAGGAGGCTTGACAGCAAGGAGCTTGCCTAACTGATTGATGTGTGTGTCCCAGGGTCTTACACAGTACCGGGGCCATTGTAGCACTAGACAGATTGTTTTGAATAAATGAATGATTAGTGTCCTGAGGGTTGGCAGGATCCTGATAGGCAGAGAGGAGGGGCAAGAAAGTGTCAGGGAATGGCTTGAGCTTAAGGTATGGAGGTGGCAGGGCATCAGGAAGATCTGAGCAAGACACGCGAATACACCATGATCTAAGCCGATGAATGGGTGGATGATGAAACCAGAGCCAAGGAGACAGCACAGGACCCGAGCAAGGGGACGGCATGATTTGCTTCCATGATTCTCCTTGAACACCTGACTGGGAAACAGACGTGCAAATGGACAGCTGATGGCGAGGCAGAAAAGGTATTGCTGGGCCTGAGTGGGCTTCGAGAGAGAGGGCAGAGAAGACCTGGGTGGACTTTCAGTCTGCAAAGCTGGAAGGCAGGAGCCTTCCTCAGTGACTCGATGATGGGAGGAAGAGTTGAGGGCATCTTAGATGTGTCTGGTTTTATGTGCTGGGGAAGGTGCCAAACTGGCAGTTGGGAAAATGGGTCTGTATCTAGAAGGCCATGTTTGTTTGTTTGTAAATAGTCAAATTGAGAAAGCTAAGGGTTTTGAGAGCAAGATGCAGGAGTTTGTGAGCGGTCATGGGAGGCGGCCTGCTAGGTGAGCAGAGGTTATGTGAAGTCAACTAGTCGTCCATTCTAGTTGGGAGGATGGCTTAATGGGATGTCTTTCCAGCATGGTCTTCCCACCCGTCACCACCCCAGGGATGACTTCTCAGCTGGGCAGGTCTAGGCTGATATGAAATGATGACTTCTAGAATACAGAAAAGGTGGAAGATCATTTGGTTAAGATCCGGTCTTGCCTTCCCAGAGGCAGTGTGCCTGGTGCTAAGATTTTAGATAAATTGTGATATGGAACTAGGCACGGTGGCTTACACCTGTAATCCCAGGACTCTGGGAGGCTAAGTGGATGGATCACTTGAGGCCAGGAGTTCAAGACCAGCATGAGCAGCATAACAAGATCCCGTATCTACAAAAAAAAATGAAATAATAATAACTGGGCATGGAGGCATGAACCTGTGGTCCCAGCTACTCGGGAGGCTGAGGCAGGAGGATCACTTGAGCCCAGGAGGTTGAGGCTGAAGTGAGTTATGATCATATCAATGCACTCCAGCCTGGGTGACAAAGCAAGACCCTGTCTTGAAAAAAAAAATTGTGACGTGGATTTCTGCAGGCTGTCTTGCTTGCTTTCTTTCTCCTTGTATCTTTCTCTGATGCAATCTCCAGTTAGACTTTCAAAATAGGTGATTTTTCCTCATTGGCGAGGGCCCCAGACTATCACATTCTGGAATTTGCAAGTCATGGACAGATGCTGCAGATATTAAATGTCATTTAGGCATAAACCTGGAAGTCCAAGTCCAGTGCCCCGTCCCAGCAACCCGCTGGCTGAACTGGACACATCCATGGACTGGCTGTGCTGTGGTTTTTCCTTCTGGAAACAGGTGATAATCACTCCCAGGGCCTTAAGTCCTCCCGGAGGACATGATGAGGTCCGAGGACCACACGTCCAGGAGTTTCTGTGACAGCTTGGGAGGGAAGCCTTTAGCAGGTCTCGGTGGGCGGTTGGCTCTGGCAAGAGGACCTCATTAGGTTTTAGTTTTAATGTTAAAATGCATGGGGTGAGCCGGGCTCGGTGGCTCAGCCTGTCATCCCGTGCCTTTGGGAGGCTGAGGTGAGTGGATTGCCTGAGCCCACGGGTTCGAGACCCGCCTGGGCAGTGAGACCTCATCTCTACAATAAATCAAAAAATCACCTGGGCGTGATAGTGCATGCCTGTAATTCCAGCTACTCGAAAGGCTGAGGCGGAAGGATCGCTGGAGCCCAGCAGGTGAGGCTGCGGTGGCCAGGAGCAGCCACTGCACTCCAGTCTGGGTGACCGAGTGAGACTCCAACTCAAAAAAAAAAAAAAAATGCATGGGGTGCTTGACCAGCTTCTGCAATATCAGGCTTAATTTTAAATTAGCAAGTCTAGAGACCCCTTCATTAAAAAAAAAAAAAAAAGGGCTGGGCACATCACGCCTGTGATTCCAGCACTTTTGGAGGCCGAGGTGAGAGGACTGCTTGGGCCCAGGAGTCTGAAACCAGTAACATAACAAGACCTCATCTCTACAAAAAAAAATTTTTTTTAATTAGCTGGGCATAGGGCATGGTCACGTGTGCCTGTAGTCACAGCTACTCTAGAGGCTAAGGCGGGAGAATTGCCTGAGCCCAGGAGATCGAGGCTGCAGTGAGCTGTGATTGTGCCACTGCACTCCAGCCTGAATGACAGAGTGTGACCCAGATTTAAAAAAAAAAAAAAAAAAAAAAAGACCAGGCTCGGTGGCTCAGCCTGTAATCCCAGCACTTTGGGAGGCTGAGGTGAGTAGGTTCGAAACCAGCCCAGCAACTTGGCGAGATCCTGTCCCTACAATTAAGAAAAAAAAATTAGCTGAGCATGGTAGCACAGGCCTATAGTTCCAGCTACTTGGAAGGCTGTGGTGGAAGGATCACTGGGGACCAGCAGGCTGTGGCTGTTAATGTGCCACTGTACTCCATCCTGGGTGACAGATTGAGACTCCAACTCAAAAAAGAAAAAGAAAAATATACGTCTATTTTAATATTTCAAACCTTCTCTTCCCTTTGGGGGAAAAAAATCCTTAACACTTGTGATTACAGAAGGGATTCCACAGCAGTGAAGTCAAGAGAGAGGTTATGCGTGCTACGTGTGTTTTCTACTAGAGGTCTAGCTAAGCCGCTGTGAGCTGATTGGTTAGTGTGCAGGCCGACTGTGGGCCACAGGGGGTTTTCCTGTCCCCTCCCACTGGCCCGTGAACAAGGGCACTGGGCCCAGCTCTTCCCTCACGTACACAATCCTGTCTGACACATGGCTCCCCAGGGTGGGGTGCTGAACTTTCTACGTGCACGGCACCAGGCAGGCCCGGAGGGGGCCACCCAGCAGTCTGGGCCCCAGGCCCGGCCCCATGTGAGTCACCCTCAGTACCAGGCGATGTATGGGATATGGGTGTGGAGGCGATCCACCCACCTCGGAGCACTCAGAGACCAGTGCTCACTACAAGCCTAGAGCACAGGCTCAGAGTCGCAACTCGGTTTTCATCCTTGTTTACCTACTTACTGAATACGTGAACTTGGATAGTTGAAAAAGCACTCTGGGTCTACTCTTATTTTTGCCTATAAACGGTGTACCATCTTGAAGGTTGCCTTGGGAATTGAGGGAGGAAATGGATGTCAAGTTCTATGCCCAGAACCTAGAGTGCGATTCACTAATATTTGATAAACGGTGGCCGTTGTAGCTGTTCTTCAAAGAGGAGGTAGGGCATGTGGTCAGGTGCAAGGAAGAAAACTGATAAGGCCTGTGGAGGGCAGACACTGTATTTAGTAGAATGGATGGATGAATGAATGAATGGGGGGGATTTGAGCCTCACAGACTAGGAGCGATTTGGTTCTGGGGAGGGAGAAGAGGAGAAGACGTTCCAGTTTGAAGGAACAAGGGCAAAGCCTGTTGAGGCTGGTTTTCTCAGGTGTTGCAGGGAGCAAGTCTCTCCTGATCTTTACTCCACCACACAGACCCACACAGAGACACACTCCCACAGATGCACACACCATCACGCATTACCCCCTCCACACGCAGAGACATATACAGAGGCCCACACAACACACAGGCACATACACACAACCCTGCCATGTACACAGATCGTCGTGCACACAGACACACACAAACACAGACACATCCACAGAGATACAGACACATACAGGGACTCATATGACTCATGGATACACATACACTGACACGTATGCACCACCATGAACACATACACATCCAGATGCTCACACACACACCATCATGCACATAGCACCATGCACACACACAGACACAGAGATGCCCACACACATACACACCATCACATACACAGACATACACCACCATGCCCGCACCACCATGCATACACACAGAGATGCTCACACACATATGCCGTCACATATACACACAGACACACAGACCACCATGCGCACATGCACACACACACACAGATGCTCACACACACACACTGTGCACACAGCACCATGTATATATCAGACATAGAGTTGCACACACACAGACCACCATGCACACACACAGAGAGACACACACACATTCAGTGAGTTGGTGGAAGAATAAGGACAATGACACCTGGTTCGGCCCTTTCTCTTCTCCAGGTTGCCCTGCCTCCGTCCCAGAGCCTGTGAGGCTCGCCCCACCCACCATATTTCAGCTGAGGGCATCAAGGCAGGAGCGGGCACCGGCTCCCTTGGCAGCAGGGTTGGTACGTGCTGGCCTCAGGCCCCATGGCCAGCGTGGCCCTTCCCGGCAGGATCTGCTGAGCTCCCCAAGCCGGGCCCGCCTCCTCCTGGGGTGACCGGGTTCTGCTACCTGCAGCTGGAGAAAGGATCTATGAATTCAATAAGGTCAGCCTAGCCAGCCTGTCCCTGGAGCCACGGGGCCTGTCGTTAACTTTCCTTCCTGGCATTTCAGTTACAGGCTAGAATCCCAGCCTGGCCTCCTGAGGTGGGAAGGGGCTGGAGGGGGCTGGTCCGAGGGCTGAGTTTAGCCCTCAGGCCTGTGCTTGGCTCGTCCCTGCTCACGTGTCTTGGTGGCACAGATCCTGCGGCCTGAATGAAAGCTGAAACGGATCCAGGATCCAGGCTGGAAAACATCATCCTGCCACTGGCGGCTTTCCTTCCGCTCTGCGTGGAGGTGAGGCAGAGCCAAATGCCATCACTCCAGGCCACATACTTTCCACCGCCTCACAGGGCTTCAGAGCCGGGCCTGACTTTGGCCCTTGAAGCTGGTGGCGAGGAGACACAAATCCCCAGGCATCCAGAGAATGGTTCTGTCTAACCGCAGGGTTCACTAGCATCCTGGCTGGACAGGGGTGGGGGCCACTGCTAGGATAAGCTCTCCCCACCCCCTGGCCCAACTCAGTGTTTGTGTCCATTGCACCTCAGGGTAACCCCGGGGAGGAAGTTGGAGTCAATTGGTTTTCCCGTCTGTAAAATGGGCATGGCAATAGCTACAAACTTCATAGTGATGGAAGATTAAGTAAGAAACTGCACATACAGCATTTTACACAGGGCTCACCCCTGGCAAGGGCTCTGCAGTAGCCGTCACTGGTAGACACTGCAATTCGTGTCAACCATGGATTCATTTGAAGCTGGTGGAGCCAGAAGTAGAATCAAACCTGAAGGGCCCGGGGCATTCCACTAGGTTACATAGACAAAGAGGGGTCAGTCGAGGGATGGGGCTCTGTGTTTTAAAACTAACTCTCTAGTGGCTGGCACTGCGGCTGATGGATGGACGCAGGGACTATTGCAAGAGCTGGTGATGGCCCCACTAGGGCAGGGCAGGGACAGAAAGAGGAGGGATTGGCCATGAGAGATTCAGAAGGGAGCACCCATCGTATCTGGAAGTTGATATGGCATGCTTTGGAAAAGCGTGAAAAGGTGTCATTGTAACCCCAGGGAGCCCGTTCCTAACATCCAGCTTGGCCTCTTGAGGCCTCCTCTCCTGCCAAAGCCCCGGAACTCGGGCGCAGGGACATTCCAGTTCCACATTGAGGGAGGAGAGACGCCCACGTGGCAGGGAGGCAGGCATCTTCCTCTCTCCCACCACCTCCCCTCCAGCCTTCCTCCACCTCCTCCTCAAGTGCCCTGCTAGTGAATCCTTCCCGCCACAGAAAGATGGGAGGAGTGGGCGTGAGAAGGGGGCTTTCCGAGGGGCTCAAGGTGTTTGGAATCTTTCCCTTCCTTGTTACAGCCAGACAGTTGCTCCCAACCCTAACTCCCTAGTCCCTACGAGACTGGTGTGGGTCCCTGCACACACGTGCAACACTGGGAGTTCTCGCCTCCTTTCTCTCCAAGCCCTGCCCTTCTCTCGGGCCTCTCTGGGGAGTTTTGAACAGAGGAATGCTACCCTTGGGGTATGAAGTCGTATGCCATTGGGCACCACCAGCTTCAGGATATCTGGGCTCATCTGCCTGACACTCCAGTTTCACTGAGATATGAGTCGAGGAGACACACACAGAAACACACTCAGAGGCGCCCACACACATGATTTGGAGTAAAGTACGAAATCCAAATTCAAAGAATACTTTCTCTCTCATGCTCTTATTTGGAGACCTGTGTGGGAGGAGGTCGCTGCCCTCTGCTCTCCGGGTTCTTCTGTAGGATGTGGAAGAAGCTCACAGGGTCCTCCCAGCCTTCTCTGGCTTCTCCAGGTCACCCCACTTCCCCTGGAGCCCCTGCAGTCTCACCACCTCCCAAGAAAAACACTCACTGGGGTGCCCACAGCCCGTTGCAGGGTCTGAGGGCAGAGGCAGGCCAGCAGTGTGCCCAGCCCAAGTCACTGAAGAAGGACTGAGTGCTTGATACTTCAACATGTCCAGAGCAGGCAGGTAACCCTCTCCTTCCATGCCTCCTTCTTCCCAGAACCTGAATATCCAGGTGGAGGACATCCGGATCCGAGCCATCCTCTCAGCCTACCGCAAGCGCACCCCCGTGACGGAGGGCTACGTGGAGGTGAAGGAAGGCAAAGCTTGGAAGCAGATCTGCGACAAGCACTGGACAGCCAAGAACTCCCGTGTGGTCTGCGGCATGTTCGGCTTCCCTGGGGATAAGACGTACAACACCAAAGTGTACAAGTAAGAGGAATGTGCCAAGCAGGGGGCTTCCTGGGTGCCTTCCCTCCTGGCCTGGTGAAAAGAGTCAGCTCTGGTGGGGGCCATTCACAGCCAGGCAACCTGGCATCCCTGCCACAAGCCTTCACAGAATCCCTGTGCCGGGCCAGGCTCTAGTTCAAGGGTACCCCTTGCCGTCCTTACATTTGAGGACCTCATACTCCCACAGGAGACGGACCCCAAACCCTAGGTAGCCAGAGGGAAGGGGTGTGATAGAAGTGAGGTGCAAGATGCCCCCAGCCCAGGGATCCCCAGTTCAGGGACCCCGTGGGCCCAGCAGGGGTGGGCAGTACTCAGGCCGGGCAGGGCAAAGACAACACCAGCTTGGAAAAAGAGGTTTACTTACCCTCAGCAAATGATTATGCTGAGAAATCTGGAAACAGCAGCAACCCTCAGGTAATTGAGAAACTGATCAGTTGATTTACTTCATTCCAATCCCAATTAATTCTGACAGTGCTGTTATGGCCTCCAAGATTATTATCTCCAGGGGAGAAGGAAGGAGACAGGGGCTAAATTTGGAGTCATTTGACCTGAGGGGTGGCTAGTGGAAGGATTCTGGCACCCCGACAAGCTGATGGCCATGGGGTCTTCCTGTCTCCTATTTATTTATAGCCAGAGTCTCACTCTGTCACCCAGGATGGAGTGCAGTGGTGCAATCATAGTTCATTGAAACCTCAAACCCTTGGGCTCAAGCGATTCTCCTGCCTGGCTAATTTTTAAAAATTTTTTGTAGAGACAGGAACTCGCTATATTGGCCAGGCTGGTCTCAAACTCCTGGCCTCAAATAATTCTCCCATACTTGGCCTCCCAAGTAGCTGGGATTACAGGGAGCCACCATGCCCAGCTCCCGGTCTCCTCTTAATAATGATAGTAATTCTAGTCTCTGTTTACTGGGTGCTTACGATCTGCCAGGCACTATTCTTAGTCACTTAATTCTCACAACTCCATTGGGAAATAGAGGTCTCTTTGAGAGATGAGGAAGGTAGAGACAGAGGGTAGAACCTGCTTGATGGCAAATCGAGGCGTCAAGCACAGTATCCAGTTACACGATACGGCTTTCATCCTTCCAAACCAGAGGAGAGAGAGGTGGCTTCCAAGTCAGGAGACCTGGCTTCAAGCTCCAACTCCACTTCCAGCAGGGCTGGATGTAGCGTAGGTAGGCTGCATCTCTTCCTGAGCCTGTCCAAGCCCTGCTTAGACAGGGTGGGTCATACTTTTTGGTCCAAGCGCCCAGCCCAACCTGGGAGTAAGTGAATGTGGCCACAGAGCTCACAGCACCCCTGGGTGACCACAGTAGTGACCCACACCCCACTAGCCCCCAGACACGGCCCAGACCTTCCTGTTGGCAATCAGAGGTCCCTGACCGCTGAATACTTTGGGGAAGTCCCAGCAGCTCATTGACTCCTTCTCTGGCGACACCTTCGCAGCTTTTGCCACCGGTTGGAGCCAAAAAAAGCATCCTCCTCCCCCCACCCCACCCGCCTGGCAGGCTGCCCACTTGGCTAGCCGTAGGTCTGAGCTGGGCACCACACGCTTTGTTCAGATGGTGTTTGAAGGCCATCTTCTGACTGTGCCCCACCCAGAGTCTTTCTCTGCTTTTGAGTAGGTGATCTCAGGCCAGTTTCAGCAGCTGAGCCCCAGGGAATCCTCTCACTTGCTGGATTGGAAACCCCCTCGCTGTTCTTCTCATCCCATCTGTGGTTTCCCCTTTGCAAAGGGGGAGAGGAAAAGGTTTCCAAGGCTGGGAAGCCTCCAAGGTGGTGTTGGGCGGTGCTTTCTGTGCGATGGGAGATGATTAACAGAAGCTATTGGAAACCAGCTCCTCTCACAGCCCTTTAGCTGGAGACATGGGGCTGCCTTCCCAGCGAAGGAGCAGAAGTGGGGGTTGCAAAACCTCCTCAGCTTGTCTCTTGTCGTTTTCTGTTAGTCTCTGGGGCTCACTTGGCAGGTGGGCCTATATGTGCCACAAGCAAGGCTCTGGGAAGAGTTTCTGTGCCTTGATGGTGCTGCCAGGGGCTGGAGGGAGCTGTCAGCAAAGAGCCAGAACTAGGGCATGGTGAGGCTCACTAGTCCAAGCTCTCTGTCTGCATGGGAAGGGGCAAGGCCTGAAGGGCAACAGACTCAGTATGGCAGAGCCCACACCTGGCAGAGCCTGCAGGCCAGCCCAGGTCTGATCCAGAGAGAGCTCTGCACTGTGACTTCCACCTGCAGGCCCTGCTGCAGCCCTGATCCTCCTGGAGAGAGGACAGCTCAGCAGCACTGGTCAGTCTGAGGGCTAGGGTAAGGCTGGCCAACGATGGGGAGATCCATGAGTCCTGCTCAGACATTGAGGACCCCAGAGACCAGGAAGCCAGGCTAAGGCCTGCTACTCTGCCCGATCCCTGAATCAGTGCCTTCTAGTTGCATCTCTTCCCATCTCCCTTTCCCTTTTCTTCCAGCCTGTGGCTGATGTTGCTGGCATCACACCCCAAGGCCTAAGAAAGGACCCCCTGCTCCAGCTCCTACCCCTCTCCACCCCGGAGCAGCACTGCCCACCTCTAGAAAGAAAATTGTTCTCAAAGTACTTCTTACTCTGAGAGGGGTTAGTAATCTCTGTGCATCCACCTAGGCTCCTAAAGCAGGCGGCCCCAACCCCGGGGCTGCAGACTGGTAGCAGGAACTGGACCACACAGCAAGAGGTGAGCGGCGAGCGAGCTCCGTCTGCTGTCACAGATCAGCAGCGCCCTTAGATTGTTACAGGAGCGCCACCCCCCCTATTGTGAACTGCGCATGCGCGAGATCCAGGTTGCGCGCACCTTGGGAGAATCTGTCTGATGATGCTCCCCACCCCCGTCGTGGAAAAATTGTCCTCCACGAAATCGGTCCCTGGTACCAAAAAGGTTGGGGACCTTTGCCCCAAAGGACTTCATAGCCTTGGAAGTTCACCTGGTTAGCACCTTGAGTCTCCAACTGCCCTCCTGCGACTGGCTCCCTCTGTGAGCCTGCCTCGCCGGTGGCCGCGCCGGTGGCCGCTAGAGGCCTCTGAGGCACCCCCTGGCTGGTGACTGCAGGTCTTGCCCAGATCTCCATTCCCCTTGTTACCTGCACACGTACCCAGAGGCCTCTGCAGCCTCAGGCTCCCGGGGAGTGGAGTAGGGCTCCTTCCCCAGGGCTGCTCTCCCCCATGCCCTGGCTTTGCGGTGGAGCTGACTTCTGCCTCGGGCTGGGGTGCCTGCACATGCCTTGAAGCTAATGAGGCTTAAGCTTCAGGGCCCCATCCTTGGGGCCAGGAGCATTTTGTCATCATCATTTTCTTCCTTAAAGCAGGATCCTGATGTTGACACTGATTTACTGATAGGAGCTCAGTAAGTAGAGATTCTGCAGCTCCTGGTGTTAGAAAGGGCTCCAGCAGTTTGGTTGGTTGGTTGATTGGCTGAAACAGAGACCAAAGCATGGCCTACTTGAGAGTGGAGGATGGGATTCAGAGGCTTAGGAAGGGAGGCTGGACTGTCAGAGTGGATTTATCATTTAAGACCTCCTCATCCATACTGGAAAGGCCCAGGTGACACACATTTCGCTGTGACTGTGGAAAGATAAATGTGAAAGGAGTCTGGCATCCTGGAAGAACTGCGATGGTTCTTCTCTGTAAGCCAGGAACCAGAAAACTTAAATGCAATGGGAGTGATTCTGGGGTAGCCGGGGCCAATTGGCAGCACTCAACTACCAAAGGCAAGGTGGACATGGCGACCCTACTGGACAGAGGGGTCAAAGCAGTGATCAGAACAGTCTGACTCATACAGGCCTGTGGTGCTGGCCTTTGATCATGCTGTTACTCCCAGTGAAATAGGCAGGAAGCCCACTAAATTCTTTCTTGATCTGTATAAGCAGAAAAGTTCGAGGTCGAGTGAACAAAAGTCTATCCCGAATCATAAAGATAGAGTCATGCCTTTCATTCAATTCCCAGACCTGAGCTTGTTGACAGACCAAGAAGCGCTTGAATGAAGGGAGGACTGGGTACTCTTAAGGAAGGACCCCGGGACATTGCCAAAAATTTATACTGCTTCTCTTTCTCCCAGCCTTCCCCAAAGGGACCTTTTGCCAGGATGACTGTGCACTGGGGGGAATTGAAATAATCTGACCTTTCAGGGACTACCGGACACTGGTTCTGAGCTGACACTAATTCCAGGAGACCCAGAAATTCACTGTGGCCCACCACCAGGGCCAGGGCTTATGAAGTTTTAGCCCAAGTTTGTCTTGCAGTGGGCTCAGTGGATCCCCAAGCCAGTCCTCTCCTGATTGCCCAGTTCTGAAACACACAATTAGAAGAGACATACTCAGCAACTGGCACAATCCCACAAAATCTGGCTTCACGCTTGGCCAAGGAAGCATGGAAGACCTTTTCATTTTTAGTCAAATCGATCCAGCTCAGCGTCCTTCCGACTGCCCAGGCATAGGCCTAGACACCTCTTTTGCTAGCAGGGTACCCACTAACTCCAGCCATCCCTCCAATGTCCAGGCTGGGAGTGGGCTGTCCACCGCCCGCGGAGGGCCTCCGGCTGCAGTCCTGGGGCCTGTCCTGAGTGAATCACACCGGCATGGGGGAGGAGCAGACCGTCTGCTGGAGGCCTGTTCAGGGTCAGGGGGGTGCATTCCTGGGGGCTGACGTAAGAGGGATGGGGAGAAAGCACTGGACTCTCTATTTAGAGCTCAGGACATCTGTTCCTGGAGAGGGTGGCGCTCACTGACAGCTGGAAGCAGAAGAGTTGTTCTGAGCCAAGGCAGGCAGCAAGATCTGACCAATCCTCATGCAGTGGGTGCTCCCCCCTGTATGTTCTCCCGCCCCGTGCAGGGGCATTCTGGGGAACATGCTACAGGCTTCCAAGTGCAGGGGCCTTGCAGGAAGTGTGGCGGGCGGGCGGGCAGTGATTCCTGGAATTATGAACAGCCCTCCCGTGCAGCTCTGTACTCTAGCTGCTGTCGTGGTGAGCGTGCCCCCTTGAATTTTCCACAATTGTCCTTACTGCAAGGATTCGGGGCATTGCACTAACAGGTACACTAGAATTGTTATCAGACTCAATTTGGGGTTAAGAAACAATTATGATGGTGTCTGTAGGATTTGTCTTTCCCCTGTGTTTCTATCCCATGGGCTCCAAGACAAAGCAAGTACTTCCGGAGCAGGACCTAGCTCCTGCCCCGCCCAGGGGTCAGCCTGGCCAGGGAAGCCTCTCCTTTAGCTACTTCTGGCAAGCAGGGTCAAACACACAGGTCCCAAAGAGCCAGGACAGCATAAGTGGACAGGCGGGCCTTCCTGACCTCCTCTGTTTCAAATTCCACCATCACTCAAGACCCAATTCAAAGCTTCCTCTTCCATGAACCCTCCAGTCAAAGGCTCTCTCTCTTCTCTCATATCTTTTCTTTTTACCTTTAAACCATGTAGTTTTTATTTATTTATTTCACAAACACTGATACAGCCCTTCCTATGTTCTGGGCACTGTTTTAAGTGACAAGTATTGACTCATTTAACTCTCCTAACAACATCGTAAAATAGATACTATTACTACTTTGGATTTGAACATGAAGAAGTGGAAGCACAGTAACCTTTCTGTTGACCAATTTACTACTTATTGATTAGTGGCTGTTTTAGAAAAAACAAACAAACTTTGTTGCCTTAATCCATGTTCTGCTTTAAACAAACAAACAAATGTAAGAAGGAATTGTTAGCACATACTAGAAATACAGGCTGAGAGCTTCCCTAGGATATGGTATGGACACTACTTGGTTCTCACTGAGTTTCCTGGGTACCAGGGACAGTGGCAGTTTCATTACCATTATAGTCCTAATTGCTAAGCAAATTATACTCTGATTCAGCGGATGGAATAACAAGATAATTCTCGTTACTTCTTGTTGGATTTACACATCTCACATTGTATGTCATTGGGAGAGCTTAGCAATCATCTTCTCGTACTGCTCACCAACAGATGAACGGCCGCAGGTCATGTTGGGGTTATCTGAAGAGTGAGGGAGACCAGCCGTTCTGGTTTGCCTGGGACTGAGGGGCTTGTGGGGACCAAGGATGGATCTCACCTCCTTTAGCTACTCTTTGCACTTTATATTTATAGTTCTCGTTAGTCTTATCGTTTCACTATGCCAAGTTAGTCCTTTCTCTCCTATAGTGGAAGCTGCCTGCGGCCAGGAGGCTGCGTCCACTCTCTGGGCCCTGCCCCCAGTGCCCAGCATGGTGGCAAGCATTAGCCAGGTGCTCAGCCAGTGCTGGTGGAATGTGTCTGTGAGGCAGGGCTGAGCTCCAGGCGCAGGGCTCTGTCCATTTTGTTCTGCCCAGTTGCAGCGGGAATCAGGGTGGGTGCCATGATGCCCTGGTCACCCGTCCCCTCCCACCCTCTGCAGAATGTTTGCCTCACGGAGGAAGCAGCGCTACTGGCCATACTCCATGGACTGTACCGGCACGGAGGCCCACATCTCCAGCTGCAAGTTGGGCCCTCAGGTGTCACTGGATCCCATGAAGAACGTCACCTGTGAGAATGGGCTGCCAGCCGTGGTGAGTTGCGTGCCTGGCCAGGTCTTCAGCCCCGACGGACCCTCGAGATTCCGGAAGGCCTACAAGCCAGAGGTGAGGATGAGGCGGGAGGTGTGACCACTTGGCACCTAGAGGGATGGAAAAGGGAGCAGGCAAGGACCTCCCGGACACGGTGAGGAGAGCCAGCCCCAGCTGAGGCCATCACCATTGCTGCTTCGCTCTGAGACCCGAGTTGCCTCTGTGGAGGAGAAATCGACACCTAGGGAGGAGAGCACCCCACTATCAATTGTCACCCACTCTGTGCACTGTCTGCTGACCCAGCCTGAATAGACGATGCAAGGGGCATGGGACAGGGAACTTGTGCTCCTATATAAGTCTCACAGGAGAATTGGAAACGTGACACAATTCTCAAAAGCACATGAAATCAGTTACACGTGTTTTCAAACATGTTTTGGTTTATTTTACAAGGATAACAAGGTAGAAAACTTGCCATCATCATGTCTAAATCAGCTGTGCATGAGTCACATTATATTTATGTGAACCAGCACCTTTGTGTATATATATTGATATCAGTGTGTGTGTGTGCATGTGTGTGTGTGTGTGTGTGTGTGTCAGAAAGAGAGCTTGTACATCTGTGTGAGTGTGCATGAGAGAGAGAGAGAATGTGTGTCTGTGTATGTGTGTATGGACTTTAAGAGATATAGGCTGGGTGCCGTAGCTCACGCCTGTAATCCCAGCACTTTGGGGAGGCCAAGGCAGGAGAGTCACTTGAGGCCAGGTGTTCAAGACCAGCCTGGGTAACATAGCAAGACCTCATCTCTATTAAAAAAAAAATTTGAGCCGGGCTTGGTGGCTCAGCCTGTCATCCCGCGCCTTTGGGAGGCTGAGGTGAGTGAATTGCCTGAGCCCGCGGGTTCGAGACCCGCCTGGGCAGCGAGACCTCATCTCTACAATAAATCAAAAAATCAGCTGGGCGTGGTAGCGCATGCCTGTAATTCCGGCTACTCGGAAGGCTGAGGCGGAAGGATCGCCGGAGCCCAGCAGGCCGAGGCTGCGGTGGCCGGGAGCGGCCACTGCACTCCAGTCTGGGCGACAGAGTGAGACTCCAACTCAAAAAAAAAAAAAAAACTTTGAAAAAAGAGAAAAATATAGATGTTTACCTTCCCATCTAAATTAACACTTCTATTTCAGTGGACTGATTTCTTAGGACAAGTGTATTTTTCCAACTGTAGTAGGCTTGACCCATCTTCTACAAAAGAGAAAGTAGGGGGGGCATGGTGGCTCAAGCTTGCAATCCCAGCGCTTCGGGAGGCTGAGGTGAGAGGATTGCCTGGGCCTATGGGTTTGAGAACAGCCTGGGCAACTTGGCAAGACCTCATCTGTACAATAAATAAAAAAAAATTAGCCAGGCATGGTGACGCGTGTCTGTAGTTCCAGCTACTGGGAAGGCTGAGGAGGAAAGATCGCCTGAGCCTAGCAGGTCGACGCTGGGGTGGCCGTGAGCCTGTGTGCCATTGCACTCCAGCATGGGTGAAGTAGTGAGACTCCAACTCAAAAAAAAAGGAGAGAAAACACCCTATTCTGTCTTCCCTTGAATAGTTTTTCTTTTTCCTGCTTTTCTTTTTCATATATTCACCAAAAGGTCTCTGTTATGAGTATGTTCTAGAAACTACTAAGATTCACGAGTAGGTAGAAGGTGGGAATAGCTTGTGGGAAGAGGGGAGGGAGGGAGGGATAAGAGAGGTAGCTGATCGCTTCTCAGGGGTGGGTTCCCTGTGCCCGTCAAAACTTCTGTACTTTGTAATCATCACCTTGGCGGGGTGAGTTCCAAGTCAGGGGTAGGAGGGAGCAGAGGAGAGAGAACAGCCCAGGGCAGGGGGCAGAAAGTATGTCATTCCTCCCTCCTCCCTTCTTCTCGCATCCTTCCTTCTGCCCTCCCCCTCTCCCTACCTTGTCAGCACCTGAAGACCTGCTCTGGAAAGGGTGTGATAACACTTCTTCAGTGGAATAGGGAAGCTAGGGTAAGAGCCAATGAACCACACTGGCCGCCCCCCTCCCAGGCTAGGGGGTGTATTTGGACAAAAGACTGAACCTTAAGTGAAAGAGTGAAATGCAGGCTGGGAGCCCAGCCCTCCTCAACCAGAGGGTGTAAGAACTGCTTGGAGTGACTTCCTGGCACTTCCAGGAGGCAGTTGGCCCTGACTCCTCAGCCCCCTCAGGGGCCTCCTTCAGGGCACAGAGGTGACCACACCGTCATACGTGTGGTCACCTCTGTGCATCCAGGGCTTCCAGGGCACCTGGACAGCACCACTTCCTGGTCCTCTGAAAATCAGTCCCCTTGTCCCCCACACACCCTCACTGGCCCCCCGTGAGTTGATGGTCACATCCTTTCTGCAGCCTCAGCCTGAGCCTCTGAGCTTTCCTCGTGTGTCATCTAGAATACCAGATCCTACTGTTTTGGAATTCCTCTACTGTGTGGTTTAAAGCAACGGAATCAAGTTCATACCAAACCAATTAAAACGGGGTTGACATCACATTTTCCCTTGGCTTCTTTCTTCCGTCCGAGGCCAGCTGACTCTGCCCGGCCACTGCAGACTGGGGCGAGGCTATTTGACACTCTGTCTCTATTGGGCTTGGGTCGTGGATGATCGGTCTACTCCGTGGGAAGGCAGCTTGGGAAGGGAGATCAGGGAAGCAGGAAGTCACAGTTCTACAGAAAACAGAGGCTGGAGCCAACAGTTTTACTCATTTGTTCTGTTTCTTTAAAAGCTAGAATAAAAGTTCCTGCAGCCACTGGGTGATTTGCACCCACCCCTTCCCCTAGTGCCAGGGTCAGAACAGTCCCCGGATTTATAAATCTGGGTGCTGTCCCTGCACCCCTCTCCCCCACTCCATTCCCTCCTCCTCCCCACCATGGCCAGTTCCCAGATGCTGACAGGTGGGGAGAGAGGTGTGGCTGGAGAATGGAGACAGGTTCCCGTTTGATGCCTTGGCCCTCGCTTGAAAACGCCATCTTCACCCAGGCCTGATTTTCTGAGCCTCCCCTGACACACATGCACGCATTCATGCATGCATGCAAGTGAGCATGCACACATGTGCACACACACATGTGCACACACATGCGTGGAAACTGCTGCAAACCTGTGACCCACCTCCCATCCTGTAAGACACGATTCACTGGAGTCAAGAAGCTGGGAGAGAATGTGTCCTTCCCCTGTGTAATTCAATAAATCCCAGAAGATTAAGATTAGGAAGAAGGCTTCCTGGCTGTCA
Organism: Cephalopachus bancanus; assembly: GCA_027257055.1. Lineage (NCBI taxonomy): Eukaryota > Metazoa > Chordata > Mammalia > Primates > Tarsiidae > Cephalopachus > Cephalopachus bancanus. The sequence continues at coordinate 904,983 of JAPVLO010000120.1, read as the reverse complement.
GTGAGCATTATGGGTATTGCAACGGGAATCCTCCCCGACCCTGCAAATCTCATGGGGCTGCGTCTTCTGAGGAGTCAGGCCACTTTGAATTTGGAATAAAATCAGGGGGCGGCTGGGTGTGCACCCAGCTCCGGGAAGGCTTGGGTGTGCACCCAGGTCCGTTTAAGGCTCCCCTCCCTTTTCGACGCCCATTCTCTGAGTCCTGGCCATAGTAGGGCTGGCTTTCCAGCTCCCTGTCTCCCCATTCTCCTATCTCCTCCCTCTTGCCTCTCATGGAGTCGCACAGCAGATTCACTGCGGTGCAGTCTGCTTAGGACCATGGAGTCTGCAGGACTAGACTGCTCTGTTATATGCAAGTTTTGATCCTCGCTTATATCCCTGCAAGGTCTGATTACAGCCTGTTGGGAATCTACAGACTTTGGGATGTAGGAGCTTCTTTCTGTGGCTCTAAAGTCTGAGGCTCTGGAATGAGAGGGTAGAGGGAGGTGTTGCTGGTAGGATCCTTGAGCCAAGCATGAGTTGGGGGGATGAGTGATGCGGGTCCCTGACGGGCTCCCGTGGTCTCTGGCAAGAGCTCCAGGCGAGGACTGAAAAGGGAGCTTGCGCCAAAGTTGGCTCCGTAGAGGAAGCCGCTCACTCCAACACACACGCATGCACACATCAAGCACAGTTTCAGTTACCCGACCAAATGCCCGGGCAGTGGGACGCGGGGAGAGGACAGTGATGGCCCGCTGAATGTGCATCAGCTTCTGCACTCAGCAGGACCGTCTGTCTCTCCAGCAACCCCTGGTGCGACTGCGAGGCGGAGCCAACGTCGGGGAGGGCCGCGTGGAAGTGCTCAAGAACGGAGAATGGGGCACCGTCTGCGACGACAAGTGGGACCTGGTGTCAGCCAGCGTGGTCTGCAGAGAGCTGGGCTTTGGAAGTGCCAAAGAAGCAGTCACGGGCTCCCGGCTGGGGCAAGGTAAGGACTCAGGAGGCCGCAGGGGTTCCTTTCTGCACGGGAAACATGGCACCGTGAGCCTGGCCATGCTGGCTGTTAGTACTCAGGCTCTCCTTGCTTTTTCTCTCCCTTCAGTAGCTGGAGAGATTCCCAGACCTCTCCCCAGTCAGTCAGAGTTAGAAGGGGCCTTAGGGAACAAGAAGTCCCCATTTTATGGATTTGGAACCTGAGGCCCAAAGAAGGGAGTCAGTGGCCAAGTGGAGACAACATAAGAGGAGGGACCCCAAAACACCTGGAATTATCTTTTGGAGGGCAGGCCCCTGGTAGAACAGGCTTCCCTCACTAGGGAAGTATTCTAAGAACCCACCGGCATCAGCCTACCAGCCAGCATCGTGAGAGACTGCGTTCAGCTTCAGGATTCAGTGGATTTTTTTGTGTGGAGATTCTTTCAACAGGTTTACCCATTTCACGATGGGTGGTTTACAAGCGCATCTGCCCACACGGTGCTGAGTGTTCAGAAGTTTGTAGCCCAAAATGGCATGGCCCTCATACCCCAACCCTCCTTATTCACCTGATCCCACCCTGAGCAACTTTTATTTTGTTTCACCGGATGAGAAAAAAGTCCTCACAGGGAAACGTTTTGCCAGTGTGGAAGAGGTGAAACAGAAAACAGCAGAAGCACCAAAAGGCATCAAAATGGATGAGTTCAAAAACTGTTTCGGGCCATGGAAAAGGTATCTCAGTAGATTTACTGCATCAAACAGAGAGTACTTTGAAGGTGACTGAAGTTTAAACATGTAAGAATAAATACACCCTTTTTTATAAATAAATTCCCGGGGCTTTGGGTTTCCTCCCTGCGTCAGCAGCCATGAATACTCCAGCGTAGGTCTCCTAGCTCCAAACCCCATGCTGTCCACTGCCCCACCGGGAAAGCCAGGATGCCTGGGCCCTCCCTCCAGGAGAGGGCCTCAGAGGTCATTGGGCTCAACCACTCTGGACACAAAAGAACCAAATGTCACCTTGCTTTTCTGCCCTGGTCCAGCCCTGCAAACATTCCCTCTCTGACAGCACAGAGAGTCACAGGATGGCCCTCTCGGGCATGTCATTAGACACTAATGAGAAAGGCCTGGTTTTTATTAAGTGTTCTGAACTAATCTTTCATGTGAGCAAAGAGCAGAAATATAGGAGGCTTTCAAGCGGGTCACTTTGTTGAGAGCAGTGTTGTAACCACAAGATGACACAGAACGGATCTCTCCCCTTCCCAACAAGCCCTGGGAAGACCACTTATTCTTGCAAGCCCTAGTCCTTCGGGAAAAGGAATCTGCACCCCAAACAGACTCTGTAGCCCAGGGAGTGCCCACCCCTCCCTGGGGAACTGTGGTTTGAGCAAGAGAAGTCATAGTCATATCCTGGAATCTTTTCAGCATTGACCAGCAGGGACACCACAGAGGCTATGAGCCATGATGGTAGGGAGGCGGGGAGAGAAAGGAGACCGGGCCATGGGCACAGAGTGTGGCATGCCATCTTGTGAAGAGGGGATTTTTCCATCCTGTCAGACATTGGGCCATCTCGCCATGGAAAGGAATGTGGTGAGGTCATCATCACCGCCTGGAGGAAATGATAGTCCTCACTTGCCCAGGGCCTGATGCCACATCCAGTGGTTTCCTGTGTGAGATTCCAGAATCCTGGGTTGAGCTTAAGCCCGACTCAGTTAAAGAACTTGAAGCGTCCAAGCTTCTAGAAGTGGAGCTCCTCTCTCTAGTGCCCGTTGCTGGTTCTTTTCTACAGCATGCCCATGCCCCAGCCTGCAGTTGTGCCAGCTCTTAAATGGGCCCCTGAGCTTGAAATGAGGCCCGATTCCCAGGGGCCTGAAGTGAAGAGAGAATTCTGGAATCATCGATAGCGCTGTTGGAAAGCACCTCAGGTCCTCCAGTCCAACAGATGAGGAGAACAATCTGAGGTCTCCCCAATAATTGCTGGCATAGAAAGGCTGAAACCGAAGTCTCCTAACTCTCAGATATGGGCCACTTTTTTTATACCCACCTTGACTCAGTCCTGTTCACATTCAGAGCGTCTCTCTGCCTGCATTCTCCAATGAGTCCAAGCTTCCTGGGCGTGCACCAAAGTTTGGAGTCTGGGGTGGACATTGCGTCACATCACGCCACCTGGAAGCTTCCATTGTGCCACACAACACTCCTCCTCCCCGGCCATGGTGAGCTCCTGAGGGTCCCCTGGGATCTTGAATACCCCCACAGACCATTTTGCTGATTGGCCGACAAGGGGATTTGTGCTCTCCCAAGGCCTAGAGGAATAAACAAGCTGTGGATGACATAAACATTCCATTTATCATGGGTGTGTGCTAAATGACCTAATTATTTCACTGCCCGGAGCAGCCAAAGGTTTCCAAGGGCCTGCAAAACTCAGGGAGAAAGAGGCTTTTGGCATTTTTGATGCTGTCCTTGAAAGAACCATTGGATGATTTTTCATCTTCTGCTACTCTGGGTGGGGTCAAGTCCAGTAGGCAGAAAGGGAAAAGTACCACGTTCAATGTCGAGTCACAGAGCAGACAGGGTCAGTCCCTCCATCTTGGCTCCAGCTGAGGGACCAAGTGACCACACCCACAGCCAAGGCGAGCGAAAGGCGACTGAAGGGGAGGCGTGAGATCTGAGTCCTCCTCCTGGCCCAGACGCCTACTTGCTCAGTGACCTTGAGCAACCTTCTGGGCCTCAGATTCTTCACCGTAAAACGAGGTGGCGGGATTCTCAGTGTCTGAAGCTCTGTCTGGCTCCAGCCTCACCAGCATGACTATTAGGTCTTAGGCTCTGCCCTCTATGCTTCATCGGGACCGCAGCTGCCTCCTGGAGCATCTACCTGCTGCCCAAGGAATGCCACGTGTGGGAAAGGCCAGTGGTTTTTATCTCTACATCGTCAGTGCCGAATCTGTGCCCAGCACACAGCGCTCCAGAGATGTTCGTGTTGGGAAGGAAGGGAGGGAGAAAGGGAGGAGGTGGGGGGGAGGGGAGGGAAGGAAGGAAGGAAGGAATGGAGGGAGGGAGGGAGAAAGAAAGGGAGGAGGGGAGGGAGGAAAAGATCAAAGAAGAAAGGAAGGGGTTCCAGGTGAATCAGTAGGGCCAACTGAATGAACACTTGGTGAAGAAGTTCCAGCCCTAGGCCAGCGCTGTCCGACAGAAATGTAACCCGAGCCACATATGTAGTTTTGCATTTTCTAGTAATCACATTAAAAAAGAACACAGCCAGGCGCAGTGGCTCACGCTTGTAATCCCAGCACTTTGGGAGACCAAGCTGGGAGAATTGCTTGAGCCCAGGAGTTTAAGACCAGCTGGGCAACATAGCGAAACCTCATCTCTATTTTAAAATTAAAATTAAAAAAAAACAGGTTAAGTGAATTTCAATAATACATTTCTTTAATCCATTATATCCAAAATTTAATGACTTCAACAAGTAATCAATATGAACACTGTTAATGAGGTATCTGCAGGGGTTTTTTTGTGCTAAGTCTTCAAAATCCAGTATGCATCTGACACTGAAGACATCTCAGTTGGGACTAACTCCACTTCAAGTGCTTCCCAGCCACATGCGGCCAGTGGTTACTGTATTGGCTGGGCACCTCTAGCACGGTGACATCAAACCCCCTTGCACGTGATCCCCGATAAGACATCCAAGTGACAGGACATGCCATGCATGTAAAACTGAAGCAGATGTTTCATAAGCAAGGCCTACCTCTGCAATGTGCAAAGTCTCACGATGTGTTCCATTCTGTTCTCTCTTGCTTTCTAAAATCGGATGGTAATCAGCTTCATTCCACCATTCAACCCATTCATTGGCCTGGACCCAGAGTCTGTAACACTGCTCCATAAGGTTGGATGTGGCTTTTCCACTGCACTCCAATTCTGCTCCATGCCTCGTGGTCACCCAGGTCAGAGTTTGTACATGGGGGAAGAGCAGGACCAAGGTGGAGGTGGGAATGGCACCCTGAGGAGAAGCAAGTCAGGGGACACTCCTGAACTCGGGCATAGGGAAGCCTGGTGGTCAAAGGTGCACCACGTCAAGCCCAGGTCAGCAGAAGGAACCAGAAGCTCCCGGACATCACAGGCAGGCTGCAGCTGGGCAGTGGTCCAGTGTCCTTGAGATTTAATTCCCGCCTTGGGTAGGGCAGAGAAGAAGTGAGACACAGCAGGTCTCCCTTCTCTGTGCCCTGCCTTTGACATGCCACCGGTGTGTGTTTCAGGAGAGTGGGCCCTGCCCCCAGGGCCTCGTCCCCAGATGCCTGAGCCAGTCACACAAGTTCACGTGGAAGTCAGGCCTGAAGGAGACTGACTGGTTCTCACATGGAATCTGAAGCGTGTCAGGCTTTGGAGTTAGCCTTTCCTGTCCAGTCCTGTGCTGTGGTCTGGCAATCTGCAAGCATGGATTGAGTGCCTGTTTGGGCTGGATCCTGGAGTGGAGAATTCATTTATTCCACAAACATGGGTAGTTATGGTTTCTGCTCTCCAGGAGCTCACGTCAAGTGGGAGAAATAAGAAATAAACTGAGTTGACAGGGTGTGGTGGCTCACGCTTATAATCCCAGCACTTTGGGAGGCCGAGACAGGAGGATGTCTTGAGACCAGCCTGGGCAATATAGCAAGACTATCTGTTAATAATAATGAAGAAGAATGAGGAGGAAGAGAAGAAAAGAAAGAAGAAAAGAAATAACTTGAATCAAAGATAACTTACACTAACAAATAGATGATGATATATGTAAGAAATAAGACTGAAAATAATGCCCGCCATTTACTGACCAGAGGACTTACTCTATCTCTTTATTCCTCATAACCCCAACCCTGCAAAATAGATATAATAATTGCCCTTTACAGATGAGGAAGGTGGCACTCAGAAAGGTTTCATCACTCCCCAAGGACTCATCACTCCCCAGACTCCAGTCCTGAGACTGAGTTCAGTCTCAGACTGACTGCCCAGCCTGTCGCCTCATGAGCAAGAAGTGTAAAAAGTAAAACTTAAGACAAGGGTGAGGTCTCTCAGGCTGTGTCATGGAGGAGGACGGATTTGAAGTTATTCTTGAAGGCAGACTTCTACTTAGATGGAAGCAGAAAGGACAAGGCATTCCAGAAGGCAGGAGGCAGCGAGAGCTTTCCCAAAGGGAGGCAACCACAGGGATTTCGACCCAGTCGACTCCGATAAAAACCTTCTGCTCTTTCCCAGCATAGGGTTTTCTCTCTGGATTCTCCTGAACGAGCGTCAGAAACTTAGCAGGATTGTGCTCTGGGTCAGCCTGCCTGGTTTGAATACTGGCTCCCCCACTGGGCTAGTGACTTCTTCTTTGTCCCCAGATTCCTCCTTTTGGAAGGTTGCTGGGATGAGTAAATGAGATAATATAAACAAAGTGCTTAGGACAGAGTCCAGCACATAGTAAGTGTTCGATAATATAAGCTGCCATCATCATTACCCCGTCATCATCCTCACAGTCACCAAGCAGCCCCGGATCCTGGGATCCTCCTGGGTCACAGCCCCGAGGCTGCTACCTGTCTCTGTGCCCATCATGATCCGTGAGCTGTGGCCCTTGCTTTTAGGTTCCATCCTTTGTCCCAGCCCTTCCACTCTGGGTCCTTAGAAGATTCTAGGTATAGTCACTGATGTATTTCCACACATTTTATAAAGTTCCAAAGAATCGGAAGCTTTGTCGTTTATGGATTTCCAAAGAAATAGAAACTTGACTCTTGCCTAGTAATATGGGTTGATCTAGAAGTTAGTTTTTGGCCTCAGTAAGCCTAGATACTAGCTGTCTCCAGAACCCCCCAACAGGGGCCAAGGGCCCTCCTTTGGTCTCTAAGGCACCCATTATCACCTTCACCTTTATTATCATTATTATTTTAGAAACAAGATCCTGCTCTGTCACCCAGGCTAGAGTGTAGTGACATGATTATCACCTCACTGCAGCCTCAGACTCCTGGGTTCAAGTTATCCTCTCACCTTGGCCTCCCAAAGTGCTGGAATTACAGGCATGAGTCAGCACGCCCGGCCTATGTGCATCTTTATTATCAACCATATTGTATCACAAGTCTTTGTGTAGGTTCCACCTGCCCCAGGAAATAGGGGCTCCTCAGGGCAGGGGTCTACCTTACCCATCTTTGAATCCTCACCACCTAGCATGGAGGCTGACGTGTAACGGGCACCCAGTGAAATCAGCAGCATCTATGTAGACACCACGTGGCATTTCCTGTCTGCCAGGCACTGGCTGGGAATATACAAAGGGAAATAGACACGGTCCCTACCGTCTGATGGCGGTAGATTCTGTGCCCTCGTGGTCCTCCAGCCTAGTGGGGAAGATGCACAGACATTCCACACCTAGCCAGTGGAGACCGTGTAAAGCAGAGTGCTCAGTGAGAGGCCATACAAGGGAGCCCAACTGGGGGTGCAAAGTGGGGGTCAGAAAGGGCTCACTAAGGGAACAACAGTGAAGCCAAGCCCTACAGGATGAGCAGGGGACAGCTGGCGAGAGAGGGAAAATGGTCCAGGCAGAGGGGTCAACATGGCCCAATGGAGGAGCCAGAGGGGGACCCGTGTGGCCGAGGTGGGAGGGGCAGGCAAGGCTGGACCGTGAATGGCAACCAGATCACACAGGGACTGGGGGCCGTCCGGTGGCAGTAGATTCTGTGCACTCCTCTCTACGTGCAGTGAGAAGCCATTGGAGGGTTTTCCTATCCTGGGCTGCTGTGGGGCAGGTAGACACATGCAAGAGGGCAGGAGACTGAGGCTGCTGCTTTGGTTCAAATGGGAGACTACAGGGTCAGCCAGGTGTTCTGGTGACCGGCAGAAATAGGAGGAGGGGAGCATCCAGATTTGGGGGTAGTGAGCAGAGTAGAGCAGAACGTGCTGATGGACTGGTTGTCAGGGAAAGAGAGGAGGAGGTGGTTCCAGAGATGACCTCTGAGCTCTGGCGAGAACAACTGGGATGTCGGAGGTGCTGTTTCCTGGAACAGGGAAGGCTGGCAGAGAAACAGACGGGGGAAGACCCTGTTTCCGGCCCTGGAAGGAGCAAGAACACAAACAGGCAACTCTCCAAGAAGTTCTCTCCTCTCCAAGAAGAGGAGAGTGACGTCCCAGAGGGAGGGGTGTGGTCAAAGTGGGAGATTTTCCCACATGCCTGAGTGTTGAGGGACAGGACTCCGTGGGAGGAGGATTGAGAAGATCGGGAGAGTGATGAAGCCAGCAGCCTAGCAGAAGCCCAGAAGATGGGAGTGGGCACAGCCCAGAGCACCTAGGAAGAACCTACCCCAGCCTATCTTGCCAGACTTCACAGAAGAGAGTTTTGTGAGCTGATGTGAACTGACAGCCTGGGGAGCTCACTCCTGTTATCTCCATGCCTGTAAGAGACGCTTCCTGCATTGTCGCCAGAGGTCACTTGCTGGTTATCTTCCTTCTGTCTGCCCCTCCAGGTCCACCCTCCACCCTGGCCCATAATGTCCAGTACCCTGAAGTCTCAGTCAGGTTTGGCCAACAAGCAGCCCTGGCAGGAATTGGAAGTATGCAGAGGAGAGGGGCCAGGGTGTTGCTTCTCCCAGCAAGATCCCACAGGTGCTGTGTCCCTCCACCAGGGGTGACAGCTCCTAGCAGGTGGCTTCTCCACACAGATCTTTTCCTCTTCTGGCTCAGGTCTGGCTTCGCCTCACTCACAGGGGAGGCATCTGTGGCCCAGTGCTACCAGCCCCTGAATACTGGACTATCCTTTGTGATTTCCCTGCACTCCCTCCATACTTTTGTTTTTAAAATCCCTTTTTCTGGCTGGGCGCAGTGGCTCAGCCAGTAATCCCAGCACTTTGGGAGGCCGAGGCTAGTGGATTGCCTGAGCCTGTGGGTTCGAGACCAGCCAGGGCAACTTGGTGAGACCTCGTCTCTACAGTAAATCACAAAAATTAGCTGGGCGTGGTGGTGTGCATCTGTAGTTCCAGCCACTTGGAAGGCTGAGGCGGAAGGATCGCCTGAGCCCAGCAGGTCGAGGCTGCGGTGACTATGAGCGTGCCACTGCACTCCAGCCTGGGCAACAAAGTGATACTCCAACCCCTCACCCTCCAAAAAATCCTTTTTCTAACTCAAATCATCCAACTTGTATATACCATCTATTTCCTGCAAGAACCCTGAGTGATGCAGCAATAATTACCCCGTTTAGATTCATAAATGCATAAGACATTAAAGGTGGAAAGGAAATTTAGTCCAACTCCTAAGTCCAACTCCTTTATTTATGTGAGAAAACCAGTATTCAGAGAGACTGGGTGATCTGGCTAAGGTCACATAGAAAGTTAGTAGCAAACTTTATTTGCTCTAATGGGAGAAATGAATCCCAAGAAGTAAACAATGTTCTATCCAGGGAGAAGAGGCCTGGGTCACTGAGCTGATTACGAGAGGCCGTTGGGAGAGTTTTGAGGATGGGAGAGGCATGCTCTTGTCCAGGGCTTGATTGCCGATTCCAGAAATTTTCCTTCAGAAGCTTTCATAGCATATGTGTGTTTTGCCTCCCCAGGGATGGGACCCATCCACCTCAATGAGATCGAGTGCACAGGGAATGAGAAGTCCATCATAGACTGCAAGTTCAATGCCGAGTCTCAGGGCTGCAGCCACGAGGAGGATGCTGGTGTGAGATGCAACATCCCGGCCATGGGCTTTCAGAAGAAGGTGAGGGGGACTTACTGAGGGCCCTGGAAGTGTAGACCAGGTGGCCCCACTCTAAAGGAATCCAGAGGGCGTATTCCGATGCTGTGAGATGAGATCAGAAAGTGCTCGGGCACTGCTGCTGTCACTGTTGTTGACATTGTCACCTGGCATTTGCCAGTGTGCCAAATGAGGACACATCCACGTAAGCACCACCCTCCCTCGTGGCAGGTGTCGGGCTCCACGGTGCACCACACCGTGCTCGGGAACTGGACATATGGTGTGATGGCAACTTGGGTTCTTTTTTATTTATTTATTTATTTTTTAGTTGGAGTCTCACTCCGTCTCCCAGGCTGGTGTGCAGTGGCACGCTCACGGCCACCCCAGTGTCAACCTGCCGGGCTCCTGCCATCCTTCTGCCTCAGCCTTGCAAGTAGCTGGAACTACAGTCGTGCACTACCATATCCGGCCAATCTTTTTTTTTTATTGTCGAAACGACGTCTCGCCAAGTTGCCCAAGCTGGTCTCAAACCCACCGGCTCAGACAATCCACTCTCCTTAGCCTCCCAAAGTGCTGGGATTACAGGCTGAGGCATCGGCCCAGCCAGCAACTCGGTTCTTTCTGCAGGTGACAGACGGTCCACAGCCCCCGTGACATAAGGGAGCCCAACTTAAATTGAGGGTGGGAGATGTGAACCCTTTTCCAGAAAACCATAGAGACAGCGGTCTGTAAACCACACAGATGTAAGTACAACACAGAGAGGGAAGGAAAAGGAACTCTTAGCATTATGGCCGGGGACACAGCCCTCCTTTCCTAAGGCAGGGCCTCCGAAAACCTACACTATGTCTCCTGGCTGGGATGACTTTGCCCACAGGGGTAGCCAACAAGATGAAGTCCGCCTTGCCATCCATGAAGTCTGTCCAATTCCACAAGAACACCTTGTAAATCTTACCTAATGCTCTTCACTATGACATGAATTTGGCTGGGTGTGGTACCTCATTTGGCATAGGGCCGGCATGTTGGAAGAGTTCTTCATGTGCTCATTTTTTAGATGAGCAAATGTGGACACATCAGGGTTCAGGATGGTTCCCCAGCCGGGCCCCTGCTCTGACAACAACTGTAACCAAAAGTGCTCCTGGACCAGTTGGCCACAGCATGTCTCATGCAATTTGCCACCCAATGGTGCCATAAATGTGAAGCCAGCAGCACTCAGCTAAATGGTGTTTGCTAGTGGGTGGGGAGGAACGTGGGCCACCTCTGTGGGGACAACTCTATCTATAAATGCCTCACATTCCAAGTTAGCCTAAGTTGAAAGGTGATGAACTGTGAGTCCTGGTATGCCATGGACTCTTCACTTCAGACAGACTGGGGTGAAGGAGGATGCAAGATCTCAGCCAAAGAAAATGAAGTTTTCCAGAATGGTGTTATGGGAGCAGGGCTGAGCCAGCTCAGGTGCCTGGCTGTGCTGCAGATGTCCCATGCTCCTGACACAAACAACCCTCCCCTTTTCCCAAGGCCTCAGGCTCCAGGGGTTTGTGGATTCCGTCCCTCCCCCACCCCAAGGAAATGGGGAAAGTGACCCGGGAAAGATACCCCATGGGCTGCACCAGCAATCTTGCCATGGTGACAGGGCTTCAGCACAGCCTGGTGGGGGTCTACAAAGGGTGTCAGCAGCCACGCTGAGCAGAGCCAAGATGTCCAGCTGTTAAGACTGTATTCGTTTATTTAAGCTGCCTTAACAAAATGCCACAGTCTGGGTAGCTCACACAGCAGACATTTGCTTTCTCACAGTTCCAGAGTCTGAAAGTGCAAGATCAACGTGTCAGCAGGATTGGCTTCTCCTGAGGCCTCTCCTCTTGGGTTGCAGAAGCAGGCTGTCTTCTGGTGTCTTCATATGGTCTTTCCTCTGTGCCCAAGCACGCCTGGTGTCTCTTCCTCTTCTTATAAAGACACCAAAGTCAGATTGGTTTAGGGCCCACTCATATGATCTCACTTGACCTTAATCACCTCTTTATTTTATTGCTTAATTAATTAATTATTTTGGGTGGGGGCATCTCACTCTTGTCACCCAGGCTGGAGTGCAGTGGTGCACTCACAGCTCAGTGCAACCTCGACTTCTTGGGCTCAGGCAATCCTTCGACCTCAGGCTCCTGAATATTTGGGACTACAGGCATGCGCCACAAAGCCCAGCTAATTTTTTTATTTTTTGTAGAGATGAGGTCTTACTATGTTGTCTAGGCTTGTCTTAAACTCCTGGCCTCAACTGATCCTTTTACCTCAGCCTCCCAAAGTGCTGGGATTACAGGTATGAGCTGCTGTGCATAACCTGATCACCTCTTTAAAGGCTGTATGTCTGTGGTGGCACGTGCCTGTAGCCCCAGCTATCCTGGAGGCTGAAGCAGGAGAATAGCTCAGGCCCAAGAGTTCGAGGCTACAGTGAGCTATGATCGCACCACTGCACTCCAGCCTGAGTGATGGAGTCAGACCCTGGCTCTCAAAAAAATTTTTTTTAAAAAAAGGCCAGGTGCAGTGGCTCAAGTCTATAATTCCAGCACTTTGGGAGGCCAAGGTGAGAGAACTGCCTGAGTACAGGGCCTCAAGACCAGCAACTTGGTGAGACCTTGCATCTCTACAAAAAAAAAAAGAAAGAAAAGAAAATGAAAAATTAGCTGAGCGTGGTAGCATGTACCTGTAGTTCTGGCTACTTGGAAGGCTGAGGCGGAAGGATCACCGGAGCCCAGCAGGTCGATGCTGGGGTGGCCATGAGCGTGCCACTGCACTCCAGCCTGGGAGACAAAGTGAGACTCCAACTCAAAAAAAAAAAAAAAAGACCTTATGTCCAAATACAGGTCACATCAGAGTTTAAGGCTTCAACCTATGGACTGGGGAAGGGACACAATTTAGTCCCTAACCATCGTTCACTAACTGATTCCTTACTTAATATCCTTGAGTCTTCCTTGTCCTCCTCTGAAAATAGGAGATGAGAGAGGTGGTTCGAGGCTTCCCTTCCTGCCCTGGCTCACTAGAAAATGGGCTTCTCTCTGGGGTGGCTCATGCAGGTGGCACCCTGGGAACCAGATGCCCACCCAGCAGCAGTAAAGCCTTGTGTCCTTCATTTTGGGGAGAGAGGCTCCAAGGTGGGGTCCCAGAAATGGCAGGTGGATTTCCCAGGTGAGCCAGTCCACCCAGAGCCGCCGCCTTGATGGCCTCCAGTTCACCTCCGGACCACAGGCTTGGTCCTGACCTGGCAGCAGGCCTGGCCCATGTGTGGAATGTGAGTTGGAAAGCCCCCCTTCCCCTTACCTGTTAACATCTGGGTTCACATCCTGCCCCACCACTTCCAAAAATAAGCATGGGACCGGCTAGCCACAGCTTTATCAAAACACAGCACTGCCTTGCTGGCCTCCACTGGGATGTTCTCTTTTCCTCTATTCATGCTCAGAAAAATCAAGTTGCCCACACACTTCACTCCCTTTAACACTGCTGCCACTGAGAACCAAAGGAACAGGAAAAGGGAAATGCCTGGGCTGCTTTAAGAGGCTTTTGAGAAGGATTGGCCTTCCTGGCATCCTTCTGGGTGACAAGGTAGAGAGGGCAAAGCCAGAGGCTTCTGGCTGACTCCCAGGGTTTTCGGGGCTCCATTGTCACTGGTGCAGTCTGAGCACCTTCGCCAGCAAGCCAGGAGATTTCCAAAACGCTGATGCCTTGCATGGGGCCCTGGGAATGGCTAGTCATGTCCTGTGCTGAGTTGGAACTTCGTGCCAGCCACTCTGCACACTCCAGTCTTCTCTGGAAAATGAGAAAAGTTTCCCTATGTGTGAAGCGCCCAGATTCAACCCTGCTTCCTGTCACGGAGGCCGTTCCAGGCCTGGTCAGCTTGGAGAACCATGGCAGTGCCTTGGAGCCTTGGGAAGCGCCCTTGATGACCACGTGTTTTCCTGACCCTGGAGTCAATATGGCAACCGTGTTTTGCAGCCAGAGCCTCTGAGGCTTGGCTTGGCTTTAGCCCCCAGGACAGGGACACTGCCCCACAACCAGCCAGGGAGGGCTACACAGGCAGTGGTGGACAAGGAGAAAGGGCTCTCTGATACTCTCCCAAAGAGAGCCCTGGAGACAGGAGCCTCCACACCAAGCCTTAGACTTGGGAGTCCCACGGCATGAAAAGGGGTCCTTCAGGCTTCTCTGTCCCCATCTGTCATTGACCTAAAAATGACAAAGTAAAGCTAGATTCTGTGAGACTGTGGCAGAGAAATGGGGCAGGGAAGGGCGCTGTCTGCCCCAGGTGCTTTCAATAAGGCCGCGCAGTGCAGGGAATTTAAAAACAGTAGTAACTTGGTCACCATGGGCTGGCATTCTAAATGTGAGTGCTAACTCCACCTGCTAGAAGGGTCCATGCCCTTGGCCTTCACCTCCCATCCTGTGAGGCCCTCAGTACTCCATGGGGGAGGTGGGAGCCGGGAACCATGCCAAGGGGGAGAAGCCCCTCCCAAGCTTAGCTTTAGGCTCTGGAAAAATCAGAGCTCAGATTTTTAGAGGGCTCATGTCAAGGCCTAGTCTCAGGCTTGCAGTCTCCACCACAGTTCAGCTGTGTCTGTCTGTCCTAACGCACAGTTTCACCTGGGCCACAACCAGGCTAGGAGGCTGGAGACTCAGAAGACCAGAGGCGTGGGGAAAGAGGGTATAAGTGAGGGGCTGGCAGAGCATTCCTGGCCAAGGCAGCAGCTGCTGAGAGGCAACCAGAGATGGTTTACACAGGGACACAAGTCGGTAATTCAGCGAGTGCCCTAAGCCCCAGGGATCAGTCCAAATGCCAGGGCCCTTGTGGACAGTAAATGCTTCGGGACGCCTAGGCCAGGACCCAGGGCCTGGTTGTCCACCTGGGAGCTTTCTGTTCTCCATCCCAGCTGTGAACTCAGCTCGGTCCTCAGTCCTGGCTCAGTGTGTCCTGCCTTTGGACAAAAGTATCCTTGGAAAAGGTGCTTCATGAAAATGGATTAGAGGTGGTCTAGGGTTAAGAGACACTGACCTGATCTCAGACTTCACTTTCCTGTCTATAAAATGGGGGTTGTCCAGGTGCAGTGGCTCATGCCTATAATCCCAGCACTTTGGGAGAGCGAGATAGGGGGATCTCTTGAGTCTAGGAGTTCAAGACCAGCCTGAGCAACATATCAAGACCCCCTCCCCCACCTCTACCAAAAAATTAAATTTTTATTAGCCAGATGTAGTGGTGCATGCTTGTAGTCCCAGCTACTTGGAAGACGGAGGTCAGAGGATGGCTTGAGTCCAGAAGGTCGAGACTGCAGTGAGCTATAATTGCACCTCTGGATGACAGAGCAAGACCTTGTCTCTAGGAAAAGGAAATGTGTGAGCACTGACCCCAGTCAGAGAGAAGGCTCATTGCTGTGGAATCTGAACAAGGAACAGGGATCAACCAGGCAAAAGGGTGTCTGTCTGTAGCAGGCTTCAGTGTAAAGTGTGTTGCTGCCGGGCTCGGTGGCTCAGCCTGTAATCCCGCACCTTTGGGAGGCGGAGGTGAGTGGATTGCCCGAGCCCGCGGGTTCGAGACCCGCCTGGGCAGCGAGACCTCATCTCTACAATAAATCAAAAAATCAGCTGGGCGTGGTCGCGCATGCCTGTAATTCCGGCTACTCGGAAGGCTGAGGCGGAAGGATCGCCGGAGCCCAGCAGGTCGAGGCTGCGGTGGCTGGGAGCGGCCGCTGCACTCCAGTCTGGGCGACCGAGTGAGACTCCAACTCAAAAAAAAAAAGTGTGTTGCTTACTGTGTGACGTGACTGAGAAAATCAGACAGCCCCGAAAATAGAAGGAATGCCTGTGAGCCTGGGGGTCAGGGAAAAAGGATGAGGGAGACATGAGGTGGGCCAGAGAGGAGAACAGGAGGCCAGTGGAAAGATAGTCATGGGTCTAAGCAGGAGGGTGGCTTGATCATGGTCTTTAGAGCATGACTCTGGCCTCTGAGTAAAGAATAAGCCCCTGAAGGCCAAAGACCGTAAGAGAGGTGAGGAGGCCTGGCCTAGGCAAGAGCTGAGGGAAGGCCTGGAGGGCGGTGGACAGACTGGAGAGAGACAAGAGATAGTTCCCAGGGTGAAGATTTTGACAGGATGTGGAATAAGCAAGTGGGAGGTGTTGAGAATTGGACCTCCATTTCCGGCTTGAATCATAATATATCTGATTCAGGATCCCAGCAAACCACAGCCTGTGGACAATACCTCTCCCTCTGCCTGTTTTTCTAGATAAAGTTTTATTGGAACATGGCCACATCCAGTCATTCAGATTCAGATTTGGGATCTCCAGTTCACCAAGTGAAATTGTCAAATAGACAGCTTGGGGGAACTGCAGGGGCGTCATCCAGAACACAAGATGAGATCAGAGACTGGAGCCAGCCAAGTAGGGGGTGAAGCAGAGAGAAAAGGGCCTAGGAATGAATCTTGGAGAATTCTGGCGCTTTAGGGACCCATGAGCACATCCTCTAGTGTCTGATTAGAAGAACAGCCCCCTATTGATAGGCTCCTGCAGGGCAGAGTTCACTTCTGCTGTGGCGCTCACGGGGCCAGTGGGCCTCCCGCTGCTTGGGCCTCTAGGGCCAGGGTGCCTGGGATGGGAACCTCCCCCTAAGGCCATCCTGGGTCTGAGGCCGCCACACAGGAGGCTCTCAGGATGCCTCCGAGTCTGAGTATGTCCCGGGCAGGACCGCCAGGCTTGGGGCCAGGAGCAATTGGGGCTGATGGTATCATAGCAAGAAGGCTCCTGTCTATCCCCTTTGGTGACCGTGCCTTCCTTTCTGTCTGCAGCTGCGCTTGAACGGGGGCCGCAATCCCTACGAAGGCCGGGTGGAGGTGCTGGTGGAGAGGAATGGGTCCCTCGTATGGGGGACGGTGTGCGGTGAGAACTGGGGCATCGTGGAGGCCATGGTGGTTGCCGGCAGCTGGGCCTGGGGTTCGCCAGCAGCGCCTTCCAGGTGAGAAGCCCCGGCCTCGGATCTTGTGCCCGCCCTCCGCGCCATCTGACTGTGTCCATCTTCCATCAGGCTTCCTTTCCCACAAACCTTCCATTGCCACGTGGGAGGTACAGGGCCAAGGGCCTTGGACCAGGAGGCAGGAAGACTCTCTCTAGCCATAGCTCTGCCGCTGACAGCCCTGAGTCCCCAGGCAGGTCACTCCCAGCCTCTGGCCTCTATTTTCCAGCAATAGAAGGAGAAGCTGAATTCTGCTTTCTGCAGTCTGCATGCTGGAGTTCATCCTGAGCTCAGGGCTGATCCTGGGGGTGGGGGGCAGGGGGGTTCCTGCTGGGCCTTTTGCAGAAGGAAGCAACTCAGTCCTTTAGGGCAGTGGTGACTCCGAGCCCAGGCTTAAACCCCAAATGCCTTAGCTCTCTCCCCTGGAAGTCCCCTTTGGCCAGAACATGCTTCCCAGCTGATGTCCAAGCCTCATGCATTCCCACTGACACACTAGCGAATCCTCAAGCCTTGTGCAGAGCCTTAGTCACATTGGCTGCACCATTTTCCCATTGGCCCCTTCTCCAAAAAGAGTGACTCGGCCAGGCTGGGCACAGTGGCTCAAGCCTGTAATCCCAGCACTTTGGGAGGCCGAGGTGAGAGGATTGCCTGAAACTGCGGGTTCGAAAGTGACTCAGCTGAGAACAGCTGAGTTCTGGTCCTCATTCCCACCCTCCCACTTCGATCACAGGCAGCAGGGGAAGAGGAGGCTCAAGATCTGTACCCGCCCACTGCCTGCATCATGGTCTGGAGCAAAGCAGCCACGCTTCCGTGCCTCAGTTGACCTCCCTGTGATGTGGCATGAGCAATCCCAAGTCCTAGCTCTAAACACCTTCATCAAGCAGCTTGTAGAACAGGAAGATGCTTTGAGACCCTCTGCCTGTGTTGTTAACTCTGACTCCAGCTCTCGGCCTGAGTGACCCTTCTTTGGGCCTAAGAAAGGGGTTTCTTAGAGAGAGAAGGGAGAAATCCGACATCTTGGCCGAGTCTGGCCAGGACCCAGATTGCTCTGATGGAGGCACTGAGTCCTGAGGAGAAGCTGCCCCAAGTCCCCTGCCCTATGGCTCCTCATCCAGAAGGGTCAGGCCTCAGAAACACTGCCCACGTCCTCTGGGAGCACGGCTTCCAGGGACAACGCAGTGCTTCTGCTGATACATTTCTAGCAACTAGAGCACCCTCTAATTCTCCAAGGAGAGTGGAAAAACAGTGCCATATTTCATTAGCACTGCTGTCCAGCTATTTGCATTCCCTTTAGCTCATTCCTAAGATATCTGGGCCTCAGCTGGGGTCATGAAATGGGCCTGGGCCTGACGTCAGTCCCATTTCTATTTCTGATTACAAGCCCCGTCTCTTCTCAAGGCCCCGGTTTTCTCATCTGGAGGATGGGGAGTTGGAGGAGGGTATTGGGCATGTTCTCCAGAGAAGTAGAACCAGTAGAGTGCATGAATGTGTATGTGTGTGTGTGTGTATGTGTGTGCGAGAGAGGGATTTATTTTAAGGAATTGGTTCACAGGATTACAACGGCTGGCAAGTCTGAAATCTGCAGGGTAGACCAGGAGGCAGACTGGAGACCCAAGGAAGAGTGGATGTTACAGCTCAAGTCTGAGGCAGTCCACAGTCAGAGTTTCTTCCTTGGTAGAACATCGGTCTTTTTACTTCCTAAGATCTTTAACTGATAGGACGCGGTCCGCCCATATTATGAAGGTGATCTGTTGTACTGAGTCTATTGATTTTAATGCTAATCTCATTTAAAAACTATTTCACAGAAACTTCTAGAAGAGTTGTTGGTCAAATATCTGGGTACTGTGGCTTAGCCAAGCCAACACCTAAAACTAACTATCACAGGAGGGTTTAGATGAGCTATTTCCAAGGCCCTTCCTGTCCCAATGGTCTCTCTCTGAGGATCCCGAGATGACTTCCCTAAATCCTGCCTCAGCCTCCAAGTCTGAGAGACCTCAGGAATGCAGGCATCTGTGTTCTCATCCCAGTTCAGTCCCTGACTGTTCCCCTCTGATCCTCATTTTTCCCTGCTGGAAACTTCTCTGAAATTTGAGAGTATATCCTAACAATATTTCGAAGCACAGGAGCTTCAAAATTGTAAAAAAAAAAAAAAAGACAAAGGGTAGAACCTATGCAATGTTAACCATCACAACAGAACATTTACTAGAGTTATAGATCTCAGCATCATCCACCTGGGGTCTCCTCAGCCTCTGTGCAGAATATTCTAGTAACTGCTTTTTAAACTGGGGAAAGTCTAAATCCAGAAGTTAGTCTTTATGACATATCGAACTAACGATTGACATCCCCATCGACTGGCAGTGTCTTTCTAAGAATGATTCGGAGATCACATGCAAGCATGGAGGAGAGAGTGCTGTGATTGATTGGCAATGTCTGCTCTGACTCAGGATTAGAGAGTGGGCAACGTAAGTTGCAGGCACCTGCCATTCCTGACATGCCACACTGCGCACATGTTTGACCGCAACCTTAGCTCTACTTTCCCAAGGGAGAGAGTCATAGAATCCAAGTGCTAGGGTCAGAAGACCTGGACTCTTACTCACTCTGCCGCCACTAACGGCTCATCTTGGGTAAGTGATTCTGCGCCTTGGCTGTCTCCATCTAAAAAAAACGGGATCATAAATTAAAGCCTTGGGGTTTTTGTGAGGCTGCAAATTGACAGGATAAGAGAAAGTGACAATTCAAGGTGACATACCAGCCATTGTTTTGTTGATTCATCCAGGAGACCTGGTATTGGCACGGAGATGTCTACGCCAACAAAGTGGTCATGAGCGGAGTGAAGTGCTCGGGAACGGAGCTGTCCCTGGCCCACTGTCGCCACGACGGAGAGGACGTCGCCTGTCCCCAGGGTGGGGTGCAGTACGGAGCCGGAGTCGCCTGCTCAGAAAGTGAGAGCTCCTGGGGGTCATGCCCCATCCTCCCCACCAGGCTCCAGAGGGGACCAGAATTCCGCCAGTTACTCCTTGTGAGGCTCTGGGACCTTAATAAGAAGAAAATCTTATTAAGAGAGAAGAATTCGGGGCAAGAGGGATAACCCTTGCCGCCACCCCCCCCCCAATGCAGAGCCTTACATGTAACATACGGGAAGGAAAGCAGGAGGGAGAGACTTGGGAGTCTGGTAGCCTTAGATTCAAATCACAGGGCCACTGCGGACTATTTTAGTGACCTCAGGCATAGTCTATGATCAAGGGCTCCAACTCCTCCCCAGACCACTTCCCGATTTCAGACCCTGAAGGTAACTTAGCTATGTGGTGACTTCCTGGGAGTCCTAGAGAGCTTGGCATATGGAAGGGAACCCCAAGAAGATTCAGAATGACCCAGCTCCTGAAGACTCCCTTCCCTGCTGAGAGAGGGGGTGGGGACCGGTGGGAGGCCTTGTGGGATATTGTCTACTGAGCTCAAACCCGATCTCCCCATCCCGCCTTCTAAACTCACATGTAGCCATCTCCATTGGGAAGCCCAGGAACTGGCCAGAGAACTTGAGACCAGACCCTGCCTCAGTGGCTGATCTTGGCAAAGCTAGTTAACCTCTGTGATCTGCAGGTGTTGCTATTCCTTGAACTTGGAAATCAAATGTGACAATGAGTTTATGCAAGAGTACTTAGTAAACAACAATGCACTACCATTTCACCATCTGGGAGAATGAGGGAGGAAATTAACCTGAGCTCAGCAGCTGCATTCTCCCAGCTACCCCTTTTAGACTCACAGGCATTTCCTGACCCTTGCAAAGCAGAACCCTTCATCCCCAGGGCGAGCTTCTCTGGGCAGACATCACAAGCTGTTGCATCCTGTATGAGAGGAGACGTGGTGCGATCACCACTTTACCAGCCTCCAGGGGAGGGCATCCAAGCAGAGAGGACTGGCCACACCCCCGTCAAGGGCCTTTTCTTTATTTATCAGCGTATCTGTATGTACAATATCCCATCTATTCCTGAAGGAAATTAGGACCAGTCAAGGTGGCTCACGCCTATAATCCCAGGACTTTGGGAGGCTTAGGTGGGAGGATCGCTTGAGGCCAGGTGTTTGAGACCAAAAACAGAAAGAAAAGAAAACAAAAATTAGCCAGGCATGGTGGTGCACACCTGTAGTCCCAGCTACTCAGATTGCTGAGGTAGAAGGATCACTTGAGCCCAGGAGGTTGAGGCAGAAATCAGCTGTGATTATGCCACTGCACTCCAGCCCAGGTGACAGAGTAAATCTTAGATTTAAAAAAAAAAAGGAAATTAAGATAACATAAACCTAAATGAAATTCGAGATCGCCTGAAATGAAAACAGATGAAAGCCAGGTAGATGCTTGTCAAAAGGTATATCTTAAAATGGAACCAGGGAGAAGTTAGTTTTAAAAAATTGTACTATGGAGCTCTATACACTTACTATGAAAAGTTCATTAACTTCACAGTGAGCTTCCTAGAAGCCAGAGGAAAGAGGGAAAACTGGTTAGCTGGTAGCCTGCAGCCTGCACTCTCAACACGGGCCATGGGATGGAGACTTGGCTCCTGCAACACCTGCAGCCAGCAGAGCTCTCTGAGATGTTCATGCGCCCACCCCTCCCTCGGGTATGATGATGAATGCTGTGCTAGCCTCTCTGGGCAGGGGTGGAGCCTATGAGATGGAAACAAACCCATGAGTCAAGAGAAGCCCACAATTCTAGGCACTGAGATTAGAGGGAATTTCTATCTATGAGGACTGAAAGTTATGAAGTGAACGATGCCCTCAATATCCGAGCACCACTCAGAGTGTGTCCACAGGCAGACAAAACCATTTGGGCCAAGAACACAGGTCTCGGCGGATCCACCTAAATGCATGCTAGGGGATTCAGGGAGATAAAGTAATCCTTCAGGCTTCCCTTTGTAATTACTTTTTCTCACCCCACCAGTCACACACAGCTGGAATCTTCATGTCTTCCTGCTTTCTCTCTCTCTCTCCTCCGTCCAGCTTGAGTTTTACCTTTTCAGTATTTCCGACTCTCTGTATGTCCTTCTTTCCCATCTCCACTGTCTGCATCCAGATGACCACCTTCCACCCTACCTCATTGCAGAGGAGGTCCCCACCGCGATGGGCACCCCTGTGCTGGCTTCCCCTCCCCAAAGCCAGAGCCAAAGCCTCCTCCCATTCACACCTCTCCCCGTTCAAATCCCACCCAAGGTTCCCACCACACTTCCCCACAGAAGGCTTCCCTAAGGGGCTTGCCTAGGTTCCAGCTTTCTGATCCCTTTTGGGGCCACTGTTTCCACTCATCCTCAGTGTCTCAACCACACTGGCCTTTTTTGTGCTGCAGGGTCCTGCCACGGGCTACTTGTTTTGCCGGAAGGCTCTTCCCACCCTCTGCCTTAGCTATTTCCTGAGTCCCTGCTAACTTTTTAGAGAGCAACTGAAACACAGCTTCCCCCAAAGAAGTCTTTCCTGACAGCCCACCTGACAGACTCCCCCTGTTACAATTCCCATCAGGCTCCATATTGCTTCTCAACCTCTTGCCACAATTGTAAAGTAATTAATATGTGCTCAATGTATCTGTCTCTCTTGCTGGAATCTGAGATGGCTCCACCTTTGCTCAGAGAGGCTAGCACAGCATTCATCATCATACCTGAGGGAGGGGTGGGTGGATGAACACCTCAGAGGAGCATCCCATGGCAGGTGTTGAGAGTACAGGTTGCAGGCTACCAGCTAAGCATAGACCACGGCACATTAACAGATCCCACTCCTGGTGAGCCACAGGGAAGGCCCAATCGGTGACCCCTGTGCTCAGCTCAGAGGTGTGCAGAGGGGCTGTCCTTTAGCTGGCAACTAATAAGACTCATGCAAGACCCTCACAAAAATGTGTGCCCACAACACTCAGCACTGAGCAATGCAGTATCCTGGCGTGTCCTCCAAGAATAAATCCTTGTCAACAAACGGGAGCCCCCTGATGTATGCCTTCTGCTCCCTACCCCACAAACCATCTGTGTGCCCCCTTTCACTACCCTTCGGTTCCACACCCACTTCTCTAGAGGGTGCTGGTTCACAGTGTTTACTGGTTCACAGTGTTTACTGAGCCTGGTACCCTGGAAGGCAGTAGGGGAGGAGGAAACAGAGCCCCCACCAGGTACTGATGAATATGAAGAAAGCAAACCTCACAGACTTCACTTGAGAAATTTATGAGCAACTTGTCAGAGTAAAAGATGGCAGGATCTTGTAAATAATTCATATACGACATTTTTCTGAATTGAAATGTACTAGAAAGGCTTGCTGAAAGCTCACTTAAGGGGGGAAAGCTATAGTTAATCCTTTTGCAAAGAAACTAAGCATCCTTATACAGTTGTTTAGTAAACATAGTTTGTACCATCAGTCATTCCTTTAACACCTGCTATAGGCAATGCACTAATTGAGTACATCAAGCTTTTTTTTTTTTTTAAAGACAGGCACCTGGGGAAATCTCTCACATAGGACAACAGTGTATATGATGGAAATTGGAAGAGACTGTTAAGAAGACAATTTGGCAACACGCATCAGAGCCTTAAAAATAGGCAATCCTTCCTCCTAGCAATTTCACGTCTAGAAACATATTCTCAAGAGAAAAATCAAGTTATATATGCAGATTTATTATAGGATGTTTATCACAGCTTGTAACTGTGAACAATTCTAGGCAACAAATGAATCTAAAAATACGAGCTCGATAGGGTTATGAATTAAATATTATGTAACCATGAAATGTATGTTATATGGATATATATCAACGTAGAAATATGTCGAGATGGATTTTAAGGGGAACAGTATTTGCAGACTATAAACCTACATACCATACAACACATATTGGAAAATTCACCATTCCCAGATAAGTCAGACTGAGATATTAGCAGTGTTCTGTCTCTGGGAAGCAAACAAAACAAAACAAAAGAAAACAAAACCGTTGTCTTTTTTTCTTTCTTTTCTTTTTTTAAGAGACAGGGTCTCACTCTGTTGCTGGAGTGTAATGGAATGACCCAATCATAGCTCACTGCAGCCTTCCCTCAGTCTCAAACTCCCAGCCTCAAGCAATCCTCCAGCCTCAGCCTCCCGAGTAGCTGGGACTATAGGTGATAGCCACCACACCTAATTTTTTTTATTTTTTGTAGAGACGAGGTCTTGTTTTGTTGCATAGGCTGGTCTCAAACTACTGGACGCAAGCAATCCTCCCACCCAGCCTTCCAAAATGCTGGGATTACAGGAAGGAGCCACCCTACCTGACCTGGTTTTTTGCTTTTTATTATGGAAAACTTGAAACCGCTTGAAAGTAGAATAATATAATGAACCCTCATGTACCTATCACCCTGATTCAACCCTTGTCAGCCTCTTACCCATGTGCTCTGATAACTGAAGGGAAGTCAAAGAGGACTCTCAGCAGAGGGAAAGAGTAATTTGGGGTCTTGTACATAAGAGGGACAAACTTAAGGAACCCTTGAGCTGTTTAGATGGTGGTGGTAGGTAGGGATGGGGTTTGTGGCAGCTCAGGAATGAGAAGGGAAACTCTCGGTGGGGAGGGAGGGGGTTTTCTGTCTTACCGATCGCCATGCCTCCTCCCCAGCTGCCCCTGACCTGGTCCTCAATGCCGAGATTGTGCAGCAGACCACCTACCTGGAGGACCGGCCCATGATGATGCTGCAGTGCGCCATGGAGGAGAACTGCCTCTCGGCCTCGGCCGCCCAGACCAACCCCACCACGGGCTACCGCCGGCTCCTGCGCTTCTCCTCCCAGATCCACAACAACGGCCAGTCCGACTTCCGGCCCAAGAACGGCCGCCACGCGTGGATCTGGCATGACTGTCACAGGTAGGCCCTCCCCCGCCTCCCGGCCAAGCTGCCCCCGCCGACAGCCTGCAGGATGCAGGGAGGAAGTTCAGAGATGCCAGGGGCAATGACAGCTGAGAGCCTGCATGGTCCGGGGTTGGGGGGAACAGTCCTTCTCAGGTGGGTGTCGTGTCTGCCACGCTGGTCATCACCTTTCCAGAGGCCTTTCTTTGATCCCAGCCCCTTGGCCTGCCTCCCCTCCCCTGAGCCCTTTCTTCCTGCCTCTAAGGCTTCCTTTTTTTGTTGTTTTTGAGTTGGAGTCTCACTCTGTTGCCCAGGCTGGAGTGCAGTGGCACGCTCATGGCCACCACAGCCTCGACCTGCTTGTCTCAGGTGATCCTTCCGCCTCAGCCTTCCTAGTAGCTGGAACTACAGGCACCTGCCACCACGTCTGGCTAATTTTCTTTTTTTAATTTATTGAAGAGATGAGGTCTCGCTAAGTTGCCCAGGCTGTTCTTGAACCCATGAGCTCAGGTAATCCTCTTTCCTCGGCCTCCCAAAGTGCTGAGATTACAGGCGTGAGTCACTGCACCAGGCCAAAGGCTTCTAACTGTAAAGGACAAACTTTGTTTTGAGTGTCCACGTCCCCTTCATTGATCTGATTCAGTCCATGGGTTTCCAAGTGCCAAATGGCAGGTTTGTCTCCGCAGGCGGGTACTTTGAGCTGTGCAGTTGTTGGTCTCTGGGTTCATCGAGAAATTGATTTCACATAGCGGTATATATTTTAAATACATAGTCTGGGTGTGGAGGCAGACTTCTAGACCCAGGAGTCATGAGAGCTGGTCTCTAAACTCAGCTGTGCTTCATGCCAGCTGCATGATGTCAGATCGGCTGGGCCACGTCATCTGGGACCTCATATGGCCCTTCCAACTCTGTCAGTCTGTGGAATAGATCCCAGTGCTATAAATCTCGGCAAGAACAGAAGAACGGGGTGAAATCTCACAGCCAGCCCTGGTTGGAGCCAAAACAAACCACTTTTCCTTTGTTTCTTTTATTTCTTTAATCCCTTGACTTTTCTTTTTCTTTTACTGAGTTGGGGTCTCACTCTGTTGCCCAGGCTGTTGCCCCCGCATCGACCTGCTGGGCTCCAGCGATCCTTCCGCCTCAGCCTTCCAAGTAACCAGAACTATAGACATAATACTCTCGCCTTGGCTTCCCAAAATGCTGGGATTACAGGCTTGAGCCACTGTGCCTGACCTGACTTTTTTTTTTTTTGAATTGGGGTCTTACTCTGTCGCCCAGGCTGGAGTGCAGTGGCACAATCTTGACTCTCCGTAACCTCGACCTCCTGGGTCAGGCAATCCTGCCTCAGCCTCCCAAGTAGGTGGGACTACAGCTGTGTATCACCATGGCTCCAGCTAATTTTTTGACTTGTTGTAGAGACTGGGTCTCGCTTTGATACCCAGGCTGATCTCAAACTCCTAGGCTCCAACAATCCTCCCATTTCAGCCCCCCAAAGTGCTGGGATTACAGGTGTGAGTCACCACACCCACCCTGCCTTGATTCTTAATCTAATCCAGAACGTGCTTTCTCTGCTTGTTCAGGGATTTTCTTGCTCAGACCTGAGCTGGGCAGGTAGAGGGAACAGAAGCAAGCACACTATTGACAAGGGGGAGAGAGAGGCTTCTGCCACCCAACACAGCAGGAAGCCCCTAAAGGGCTAGACTTTGGCCTAGAAATTTCCTTTCTCGAAGCCCAAATATCCCATGTATACAACAAAACCTTTGCACTAGATCCCTGCTTCTCAGAGTGGAGCTCCTGGGCCCAGCAGTATCTGCCACCAGGAGAGCCCTGGAAATGCTGAGCCCCAGGGCCCATTGCAGACCTCCATGTCAGAATGTGCAGTTAACAGAGACTTCCAGGTGACTGTGTGCACATCAAAGTCTAGGAAGGCCTTGTCTACTTGATGTTGAGAGTTCCTTCCAGCACTGTAATGTGGTGGTCACTGTGAGCAGCAGAAGAAACAACAGGTACTAGCCCTCTTCTAAGTATCAGGTCCATCAAATTGTCACTTTCACATGGTAAGGAAATGGAGACTCAATTATATTTTCCCAAGATAACACACAAGAAGCAGCCAAGAGCAGAGATCCCTGCTCAGGCCTGACACCAATGTGTTCGTTCTTTCTCTTCCCTCAGCTGACTCTTTTCTTCATCTGAAATCTCTCTTTGACTTCTTTTTCTGTCGCAGTGGATGGCCTAGTCACACTCAAATCAGTTTGGAGACGATGATAGAATTTAGGGGTGCTGATTTTCCTTTCTAATGATTATCTGAATGTTCTGAGCATCCTAAGTAGCTCACAAACTCTTGGTCTTTATATAGAAGCGTGTCGGTCTTCTTCAGGGTGTAAGTCAAAGAGTAGAGTCAAAGTCATGACCATACAGGCACCTGATTTCCAGGGAACGTGTGGGCAGGAGCCCTGGGCGGGTGGGGGCTGACGCTGCCTATGGGTCTATAAGTAGAAGGTAATTGCATCCCAACCCTACATATGGTGACCCACCCAGAGATTACATGGTAGGACACTCTCCCTGTGCCATATACTTACTCTCAGGAGTCAGTCTCTACTCTAAGAATAGGGACATGGTGACATCCTGGAAGTGCTCTTCTGATCTGGGGCCCGGGAACTCTGACTCCCCCCTACTTTTCCTCTGGTCTATTTTCTTTCTTTATTTACAGATGTTCCAGCCAATGGTTTGGGAGAAGAGGGAAGGGGAGGGAAGGACTTACTGGCTAAGCATTTGTCCCTTCTGGTCTGTAGCTGAGAAATTACGACCATAATATCCTGGGACTCTTAAGTGCCCCCCCCCGCCGCCAGGCTCTGTGGGAGGACCTTTCAACAGGGTTCCTGGCCTCAGAACTCTGATAGTTTCCTTTGAAAGGCTGATGAAAGCTGACTCTTCTTCTCCTCAAAAAAATTTATTTCTAGAAGTTTAACAACCTATTTCAGCAGATTTACAGACACTCAGAAGCCCATCTGTGCAGCCACGCTTGAGAACCCTGGCTCAAGTTAGTGTGAATTGGGGGGGAAATGCCATGTCCAATTTCATCAATACTACAAAGAGAAACAGAGCTCTGTTCTTTAAAAGTCCTAGGCTGAAACACAGGCTGATTTCCGCGCCAACCAGATGTAGCAGAAAATGTCCTCAGAGTCGTTCTCTCACGCATGTTACGCCCTGGGTTGGTAATCGTGAAATAGTGTCTGGTTGTGAAACAAAGAGTAGGTCCACACCAGCTCAACATCAGGCCACAGCTTTGACAGGGGACAGACAGGGCTGGGCACAGACACACTCCAGGGTCCACAGAAGCTCCCCTGCTGTGTTCCAGCAGCCCAGGGGCTTGCTCCACCCACCCACCCTCACCCCCCCCTCAAGGAAGCTCAGAAGTGGAGGTGAGCTCCAGCGTGGAGGAGAGTCCTCCGAGTCAGGGATGGCACTGCTCCAAAGGGGAGACTTCTACTCACTCTGCCCTTCCTCCCTCATGTTCAGAGCAACCCCCCGAAGGGTCAAAGCCTACAGTTGTGATGTGGCCTCTGTGAGCTGGTCTGGGGCCCCATCACACCTGTGGGTTTGTTCCTGCCTGGGGAGGGGAGTGCCTGTCACAGGGAGGTAGCAGAGTGGAGCGAGCATAAGGGCTCCTGTTGTTGGGGTAGCATGTCTTGGGACTGGAAAACGTCCCCTGCATTATCTCAAATGAGGACAGAAGTGTTACACCAACCTCAGCGGAGCGCCACCAGGACTGTTCATTCCAGGGGAATGGCGGCACGTTGCTCATGTGGGAAAAGGTGCAGAAGGCAAAAATGTCCTCCACAAAGAGCTCCAAAGCTCTGACTTGAGACTTTTACTGGGGCAACCAATGACCTAGGATAGCAAAGAACATACTCAAACCTCCATCTTTTCCTGAGTCAGCCTTTTCTGCCATCCATGTATTCATCCAACGCCTCCTCCCTAGCGAGTACCACATTTTAGAACACTGAGCCCTGTGTTGGTGTGTGATGACAGAAGGCATCCTTCCTTTTGTCCAGATTGCAGTGACCACCACCAAGCAACAGACTGTTCTCTCTCCTCGTGTTCTGAATTTCTTTTCATCTGGGTTTTCCTATCTCTATCCCAGGGATCGGGTGCCCTCCTAGACTCCCGAAGGTATGGCAGCTCAGGCTGGAAAGAGGAAGAATACTTTCATTGCCAGGACTCACCATCTCCACCCTCCCGGGGTCCTGCTCTGTATTTCCTGGGGACATGTGGGTAGATAGTGGGGGGGAATTCTAGACTCTACATCTGGCCAGCTAGGAAGGAGACCTGACCCGGGGGAAGAGAGCGGGGTGATCACATACACCTGAGAAGTAAAGCATAGATGCTTCAGGACAGAAGCCAGCAAACATTGGGAGGCTGTAACACCAGCTGCTTCCCTCCGCATGTTTGCAGGGGAAAAACTGAAGCCGGGGAAACCTCTTAAATCAAGTCTGCAGGAAGCCAAGGCGCAGGACAGGGTCAGCCTTACAAGAGTCTGTCTGTGGAGTCCGTCTGAATTCTGTTTAGACAACGGAACATAAACCTATTTCTCTTCAGTCTTTCCAGCCCGGTAAACAGGGTAACATAAGCCCCTCTCTGAGCGATGCAGACATTTTTTAGGCCATGAGTCAGACCTCATGTCTCATCTTGCTCCTTCGAGAAGCCAAAATAGACTCTTTCGAAGTCATCGCTTCAACTGCCACAGAATGCCTCCTTGTGAACATTCTCCGTGGGCCCCTGGTTCCGCATCATTTTACCCAGAAACATGAGTGACCGGGGGAAGCCCAACTTAGCAACTCCTGACATTATTTTTAGCATGAGTAAACGCAGGAGGAAGGGAAAAAGAGCCTCTAATTTCCTCTCAGAGAGCCTGGCGTTTCATTCCCCTCTCTTCTCTGCCCTCCTCTGCCCCTGCACCGTGGAGGGAACCTGAGGCCAGCCCCAGGAGGCTTGGGAAGCGGGAAGATCCTGCTGGCCCGGGAGTTGCAGGAGTCACAGTGGTGGTGATAAAAACAAAACAGCAACAAAAACACTGCTATTATTACTATGTGGCGGTAATTGTGAAGGTTAAAGGGCGTGACAGGTACCAAGTATTCATCCGTGACCAGCTTATGCTGGGGATTTTACATCCTTTATCTGAATCCTTAAAGCAGCCCTGAGAGTGGGTCGAGTAATCTTCCCCTCTTTGCTGGTGAGGAAGCCCAGGTCAAGCACAAACAAAACATGCGACTCTTCTCCCATGACTTGGTACCTCGTGCCTCAGTTTCCCCCATTTCCCAAATGTCCCTGTAACGGTGGAGACAGGCATGTTGGAGTAAGTACAGATGCTTGTGACACGCTGTTGCGAGTCGGGATGGGGCAAGGCGGTGCTTCCTCCAGCTCCAGGCCCGGACAGTGAGGACTTTGGGAAGGCCCCGCAGTGACACGCGGCAGCCGTGTCTCGCTTGTTTATTCCAAACCAAGCGCATCACTTTCCAGGACTCCGCATCTGTTCTCGATTCCTCCCCAGTGAAGAGACCGACCATCGTTGTGTAAATCCCCGGCTCTCCCCCATTCCCTTTCAGGGTCCCTAGAGATGTGCCTTCCTATGCTGCTGTCTCTCCTTGAGATGACTCACTTCTCTTTCCCAGAGGCCACCCAGCTGCTTTCTGCTTGTTTTAGTTGCTCAATGCAGGGAGCATGGACCTGCCACTGCTCCTGCCTGGAGGTGATACCGCTGACCCTCGCCATCCTGGTCTGAAATGCATGCATGTCCCTGGGGCACATGCGTGTCCCATTCAGGACGTGCGCCCTACTTCTTACATCCTGGGGCACACATGTGTCCCATGTAGGACGTGTGCCCTATTTCTTACATCCCTGGGGCACATGCGTGCCCTGTGCAGATGTGCACCCTACTTCTTACAGCCCTGGGGCACATGTGTGTCCCATGTAGAACATGGGCCCTATTTCTTACGTCCCTGGGGCAAATGCACGTTCCATACAGCACACACGTCCTATTTCTTATATCCCTGGGCACATGGGTGTTCCATACAGGACACACCCCCTATTTCTTACATCATGGGTACATGCACGTCCATGCAGGATGCACACCTTATTTCTTAGCACCTGTTCTTTCCAACTCCCTCCCTTCTCACTACCCTTCCCCTCTTTTGTTCTCTCCCTCCTTCCCATATCCATCCTCCTTTTAAAGTTCTCAGAAGACATCAAAATATGATATTTTTCTATCAGTCTGGAGAAAGTGCACCAAATGGAAATGAACTGTGAGAGCCAGTTGCACACTCAGGAGGGGCCCTGCTTGGTGAAAACAGTTGTGTGTGTTACTGAGGTTCTTGTACACAGCAGGCGCCATGCTGATCCACGGACCTTCCCAAGGCCCACGGCATCCCATGTTTTACTTCATGCTTGTACCCATTTAGCTGAGGAGAGGACTGAGGCTTAGTGAGGCGAGTGGGTTGTCCATTTCCAGAGCCCTGAAGGTCTCTCTGAAGCACCACGGTGACCGTCGTCCCTTTCTTTTTGCCCCGCCACCCTCTCCTCTCCCGGCTCAGCCACCCACTTGGACCGTGCTGTTCCAGGTATTCCCAAAGGCAAATCGCCAGCCAGGCCGCTGCTTGTGGGCAGCAGTTGCCCCAGAAACTGACTTTCCAGGCATTCTCTGTCCCCCAGGCACTATCACAGCATGGAAGTGTTCACCCACTATGACCTGCTGAACCTCAATGGCACCAAGGTGGCAGAGGGCCACAAGGCCAGCTTCTGCTTGGAGGACACGGAATGTGAAGGAGGTATTCTGTGGGAGGAGAGACGGGGAGGGGGGCTTCAGAGGGACCTGGTGACCACGATTCCACCGCCCACATGGCTGGAACCCAGGCCTGACGCCGGACCCTTTGTCACCCTGGCCACTGCTGCCTCTCCACACCCTGGACCTTCGTTTACCCGACCCTCTGGGGTCTCCCACGGCTACAGTGGGGGGCTAGGGGTGTGGGCAAGACCTAGTTCCGAGGGCACCCGGATGCCCTAGAGCTGGGCTGACGGGCACTGGTAGGGCTTCCACGGCAAAAGCTAGCACCTTGGACCCCCGCTTCACCTGGGCTCACACGCCCCTCTGCCCTGGCTGTCACAACCTTTCTTCCTGGGTTCTAACGCCAGGTGCTCTTACCCACCAGGTCTCACCCTACAAGTACAGGCTCACATAACCTCGTCTGAGGCTCCCAGCTTCCCTCCCTTGCCTCCTCCAGGCAGGGGCACACTCTGCTCATACCCCTCATAGGTCAGCACACCTACACTATGATCACCTATTAGTGCGCCTGTGCCCTGCGGACTGTCCATGGGGAGACTTGTCAGTTCTTCTCGCTACACCCGCTGTCTTGAGTAGTGTCCGGCATGGCAGCCTCCCAACACATGTGTGTTTGATGCTTCATTCATCGAAGCGGCCTGCCATTGACGTGCCTGAATGCACACAGCAGACAGATTTTGAACGTCTGCCATGTGCAGTCATCTAAGGGTCAGAGAGGAAATCAGACAAGAGCCTGCACTCTAACTGCTGATTCTCCAGAGGAGACAGACGAAACAACCCCACACTAAGCTAAACAGTGAACCCCAGAGAGTTCCTCCAATAAACACGCAATTCATCCCCAGAGTGAGGATTTCAGAGAAACGCAGGGATGAGCCAGAGTGATTAAGGAGGGCTTCATGGAGGAGGAGGGCCTTGAGCCCAACCCAAAGGAAGGATGGGATGAGGGTAGGGAATTGAGTTGCGGGAATTTGCTGAAATGAGAACAGAACAGAAATCTACACAGTGGGGAAGAGCTACTGAGCTCCCAGATGAAGCAGAGGTGGGGACCTTGGAGGCAGGGAGAGATGGAGCAGGGTGGCCATGGGTGCCCGGTGACCGACTCCCCTCCACCTCTCCCTGCAGACATCCAGAAGAGTTACGAGTGTGCCAACTTCGGTGAGCAGGGCATTACCATGGGCTGCTGGGACGTGTACCGCCATGACATTGACTGCCAGTGGGTTGACATCACCGATGTGCCCCCTGGAGACTACCTGTTCCAGGTGAGGTGGGAGGGAAGGAGTCCCAGTCCTGCTGGGGGAGGAGGGGAGACCGCCTCCAAAGCCTTCTTCCTGTTGGAGCCGGCAGAGGGGCACTGAGGCCAGGCTGGCTGAAGTGCAAGGTCCTGCATCTAGAGCCCATCACAGCCCATCAGATAACCCAAGTATGTGACCGGGCTCATGCCTGTAATCCCAGCATTTGGGAGGCTAAGGTGGGAGGCTCGCTTGGGGCCAGAAGTCCGAGACCAGCCTGGGAAACATGACAAGACCCTGTCTCTATAAACAATGAAACATTAGCAGAGGCCAGGCTCGGTGGCTCAGCCTGTAACCCCAGCACTTGGGGAGGCTGAGGTGCGTGGATTGCCTGAGCCCACGGGTTTGAGACCAGCCCGGGCAACTTGACGAGACCTCATCTCTACAATAAAATATCAAAAATCACTGGACATGGTAGTGCGCACTTATCATTCCGGCTACTTGGAAGGCTGAGGTGGAAGGATCACCAGAGCCCAGCAGGGCGATGCCGGGTGGCCGTGAGCATGCCACTGCACTCCAGCCTGGGTGACAGAGTAAGACTTCAACTCAAAAAAAAAATTAGTTGAGTGCAGTGTCACATGCCTGTAGTCCCAGCTACTTGGTAGGCTGAGGCTGCAGGAATTGCTTGAACCCAGGAGTCTGAGGCTGTAGTGAGCCATAGTCGCACCACTGCTGTCCAGCCCGGGCAACAGAGCAAGACCCTGTCTCTAAAAAAAAAAAAAACCAAAAACCCCCCAAGTATGTAAGGAATGCAGACGTGAGAAACTGGGCTTGTGGTAGTGGGAGGGGGTGGTCTGTGGGGGAACCAGAAACACCCAAGACATTGGCATTCAATTTAGTTAACACCTGGTGCTTGCAAATCAACACACATGTGCAGGCCAGACTCAGTCCTCAGACCAGAAATTTGTTCCACAGACTCTCAGGCAATCCTCAACTCTGTCTCCTATGGAGTTATTCTCCCCTCCCCCTGGCTTCCCCCAGTGCCCTTAACCTGCCTCAGTCTGCGCTATATGACTGAACGCAATCTCATAACAGGCTGGTCACTCACCTACGTTTATGATTTACCACTCCCAAAGATCTCTGCCTCCTAAAGAGAATCTTGCAGAGTGGGCCGTTCTCAATGCAGAGAAATGAATCTATAACAGTACAATGTCAAACACTAGAGACATCCTGGCCCTCTGCCGGGTGACTGTTCTGTGGGAACTTCCCAGGACTCCCACGTACTCTGCCCAGGTAGAGTGGAAGGCCTGCCTGAGGAAGAACCAGGGAGATTTGGCCTCCCACCTTCTTGCAAACAGCTACCTGGGAGAGACCAGGGGAGCCGTATCCCCAGTGCCTCCCTTCCAGTACAGGGGTGCATTCTACCTGCAGAAGCTTCACCTCACCCTCTCTTCCTCTCCGCCATCCCCACCCATCTCGCTTTGCAGCTTGTCCTGTCAGGCAGCAAAGCAGATGACCAGAAATGTGTCATTCCACCTTGAAAGCTTTCCCAAGAGGGCACTCAGCCAGCCCAGGGTCTGGCCCGCAGTCCCCACCTACTGACAGCTGTCTGAAGAAATATCACCTGCAGAGAAGTGACCACAGAGGGTCTTTGAGAGGATTCCTGGGCAGTTTCAGAGGCTGGAAATCAGACAGCCAAGCATTTTTCCACCCACGATCCCAGAACCACAGACTTGGAGAGGCCGGCAAAGAGCATTTATTTTAACAAGTGGATGTGCGTGGCCGTGTGCACGTATACAGTGCCTGGTGGTTTATATTTGAGGTTTGCTATCACTTTGCTGGGTAGATATGCATCACCTTGTGTCCTGACCGGCACTGTCCGCTTAACAACTATGTATTGCCTAAGCCGGGTGAATGCCTTGTCTCGTTTAATCTCCCAATGAAGGGGTGCTATTATTTTTTTTTAATTTTATTATTATTTAATAGAGACGGGGTCTTGCTATGTTGCCCAGGCTGGTCTCAATCTCCCAGTCTCAAGTGATCTTCTTGCCTTGGCCTCCCAAAGTACTGGAATCACAGGCATGAGCCACTGGGCCTGGCTCAGGGGACGTTTTTATTACCCTCATGTTACAGCCAGGCAACTCCAGGTTGCATCAAGTCCATATTGCATGTTCTCAACTCCTAAGCTGTACAATTAGCAGATGGACTTAGGGGCATGGTCATGCCTCTGACCAATCACAGTTTATTTCCCTTGGGACAGACATGAAGCTCTAGGTGCTGTAAGACCCGACCTGGGAATCCATGGGACACCAGTGCCTGCCTTCACTATGACATCAGTGACTGACAGGAGGAGGCAGCCAGGAAGGCAGGAAGGGGCCCTCCATGCAGAGGGAAGAGGCTCCGTGGCAGGGCTGATTGGGCCACTAGGTTCCTGGTGGCCCTTGTTTTATTCTCATCCTCATCATTTGCTAGATTTACACATATACAGGGAACTAAAACCATTTTCCCGAAATCTCAGATCCTTGTGAGTTTTTTTTGTTTGTTTGTCTGCGTTGGAGTCTCACTCTGTCGCCCAGACTGGAGTGCAGTGGCCGCTCCCGGCCACCGCAGCCTCGATCCGCTGGGCTCCGGCGATCCTTCCGCTCAGCCTTCCGAGTAGCTGGAACTACAGGGGCACGCTCCCACGCCCGGCTAATTTTTGATTGATTGTAGAGATGAGGTCTCGCTGCCCAGGTGGGTCTCGAACCCGCGAGCTCAGGCAATCCACTCACCTCAGCCTCCCAAAGGCGCGGGATTACAGGCTGAGCCACCGAACCCGGCTCCTTGTGAGTTTTAAGACTGCAGTGTAGGGAGAGATGGTGGAGGACATATTTCTGCCCCCCTTCGGTCCCTATGCATCACGCTGGCCCTGGTAACTCCCGACACAAGCCAGTCTTTGTCTCACTGCCCTCACGGTGCACTGTGGGGTTGCCTGGGTGGCCAAGGACCTGCCTCGTTCTGTAAACCAGAGGCCTCAACCTGAGAAGCTGTGTTTGCCCCCTGTCATGCACGGGCCAAGGGCGAAAGGATAGCGAGGGCGGTCGGGTAGAAAAGAAATAAAAAGTCAGGCCGCCTCAGAGCAGGATGGGTGCAGGGCTCCAGCGGGGCATGGCTGTACCAGATACAGGCCCCAGAATGACCCTTCTGGGCCAGGACACAGGCCTGGGCGTTGTGCTAGCCTCGGTTTCCCCAGCATCTCTCTAGGCAGGTCCAGTGGCCTGTTAAAGGGTCATGTCCAGGCCCTGCTGGGGTCCCAAACCTAGAGAAAGTTCCTTAATGAGCAACTAGCCCCCAGGGGTCGCTGCCCTTCCAAACGTGGCAGGCCCCCGGGAGAAGGACTGTCCTTTGTGTCCTCTGCCCCTCCATCCACTGCAGCAGGCACAGCTGCTGTCTCTTCCCTCTCCTCTCTCTTTTCTCTTTGGTTCCTCACCCCAAATTTCCACTTTTATATCTCCTCACAGACACCTTCTCGGAATGATGTCCTTCCTATTCCTTCTGCCTTGTTCATGCAGCTGGGACGATGTGGAGGAAGGGATGGAAGGAGTGGGGGTGGGGCGTCCAGTGTCTACCAGCAGCCCAGATCCTGGTCAGAGCTGGCAGGGACTCAGATCGCCTAGTCCAGCCCATCACTTTACAGAGCAACAGGAAGGGACCAAAGTCCCATGGCTGGGACGCACATGCCATCTCCAGCACCTGGGGCACTTCCATACCACTCGGCCCTTCTCCCCCAGTCCCAGCACCCTACTCCCATCTGCTTCTCTTCTGAGGGCCTCCCCAGACCCCAGCTCCCACCTCTCCCAGGAGAGGGTGTCCCTTTGTTGTTTCTTTTGGTGTTTTGCTTGGTAGTTAGTATTTTATTTTACTTTTTTGAGTCGGAATCTCACTCTGTCGCCCTGGCGGGAGTGCAGCAGCACGATCACACCCCATCACAGCCTCGACCTCCTAGGCCCAGACAATCCTTCTGCCTCAGCCTCTCGAGTAGCTGGAACGACAGGAATGTACCACCATGCCCAGCTAATTTTTTGAGTTTTTGTAGAGATTCTATGTTGCTCAGGCTGGGATGTGTGTGTTTTGTTGTTGTGGTTGCTCAGCGACAGAGTCTTGCTATTTTGCCCAGGCTGGTCTCAAGCTCCTGGCCTCAAGCAATCCTCCCCCCTCAACCTCCCATGTCCTGCCATAGGGACCCCTTTTTGAAGGCCCACCTTTGGTACAGGGGTGTGTGTGTGTGTGTGTGTGTGTGTGTGTGTGTGTGTGTTACACTGAGAAGGACAGAGGGACGTGCGGTCTCCTTCCTCCAGGCCACGCTCCCTCTGCCTCCCTGAGCTCACGTCTGTCCTGCCTCAAGGCCTTTGTCAGGACCCACAAGTCCCCTCTGGCCAGTACCACCTTCACTGGTCTCAGACCCCCACCCGCGCCCTGTGCCCATTCCCTGAGGTCACCCCGGCTCTGACCACGGCTGAGCCCTGGCCTGGGGTGGTGACTGGCCAGAGAGGGACCCGCTAGCTTCCTCCGCCTTACTCCTCCCCGCAGGTTGTCATTAACCCCAACTATGAGGTTGCAGAATCGGATTACTCCAACAACATCATGAAGTGCAGAAGCCGCTACGACGGCCATCGCATCTGGATGTACAACTGCCACATAGGTAAGGCCCCAGGGCTGCCCCACCCTCCCCAAACGGGCCGGAGCTACCCTGGTTTCTCGAGGAATCAGAGGCAGCAGCTTCCTGAGCTGGGTAAAAGCTTGGGGAATGGAGCCAGCATCACATTTCCTCACACAGGAAGGAAGCTATCGACACAGAATGCCTGGATGGAGGCTGAGCTTTTACAGCCAGCCCTGGCCACAGAGAGAGAGAGAGAGAGAGAGAGAGAGAGAGAGAGAGAGAGGGGGAGGGAGGGAGGGAG
Source organism: Cephalopachus bancanus (assembly GCA_027257055.1). Taxonomy (NCBI): domain Eukaryota; kingdom Metazoa; phylum Chordata; class Mammalia; order Primates; family Tarsiidae; genus Cephalopachus; species Cephalopachus bancanus. Next base: position 867,577 of record JAPVLO010000120.1, on the reverse strand, counting down.
GGAGGGAGGGAGTGGTACAAACCTGGCCCGGTCCAGGGCAGACCCCAAAGCTATTTAAGGACTGGAGCCACTAACTCATTATGCATGTGGTCTCAAAAATGTGGGCGTCAGCAGTTTGAGGGCTCTGTGTATCAGGTTTTCCTGTCAAGAGCTAAAAACCAGCAAACCACTGTTATTTCTAGGCTCCAATTAGGATACTTTTTCCTTAGATTACATGACTTGGGGCGCATAGGGGAAAGCAAAGCTTCTTCCTCTGCAGGAGAAGTGACAGACCTTGCTCTTGGGGAGGATAAAAATGAAAGGCGCCACATTTATTCCCTTGTTTACTCCAGCTTCGGCCGAGTGCCTGGCCCTATCGATGGTGGGCACTTAGGACCGCCCTTGTGGGGTCTCACAGAGGGGACCCCAGCAGAGCCCTCGAGGCCAGCTCCCTGGCCTAGACTCAAGGAAGGGCCGAGCCTCTCATCGGCCTCACTTTCTCTCCCGGTTCCCACTCCTCAGGTGGTTCCTTCAGCGAAGAAACAGAAAAAAAATTCGAACACTTCAGTGGACTCATAAATAACCAACTCTCCACGCGGTAAAGAAACCTCCGGGGTCACCTTCTGTCTTCGGGCTACATTGCATCTTCCCCGGGACTTCCCTCAACAGAGTCTGACGGATCGCCACGCGCCCCGGCCCAGCCCAGCTCCCACCCCGTCCAGAACTGCAGCCATATCCAAGCTCAGGAGGAAGGGGATACTCTCATCATTCGCAGGGGCCTGGGAAGGCCTCTGGGGTCTGGGGCTTGTCCTCAGGGCTACGGAAGCCGCACCAAGAGCCAGCCTTGCCAGGACCCCAAGCCCACAGACAGGTCATCATCGGCTTGTCCCATCCAAGCCAATCAGCTCACCACAGTCAATATGGGGCCGTTCCCTACTCAAGTCGCACGTGGGCCGATGTGAGCTTGTCATCCCCTGATGGTAAACTCTCGTGTTTTGCTTTCCCCACTGGGCCCAGAGGTGGCCAGGCTGAATCCCGTTTCTCCGCCTCTTAGGTCCTCTCCCACCAACTTGACTATCTAGACCTCTCCCATCTCACCAATCGCCTCTACTCTTGGCTGTTATAGTCACATATATAAATAACGCTGCCACGTGTTTTCTGATTAGGTGAGCTCAGAGTTGGTGCTTCTCACTCCAACCCCCCTCATTTTCCAAGGTACCATAATTATATTTTCACAGACTTTGAAACACAAAGAAATGTAGCGGCATTTATTTAATATTGGGCATCTGGGGCTTTGGAAGTAACAGCTCAAAAGAAAAGCCAGCCCACCTGTGTAAGTGACTCATTCTTCTGCTGTTCCTATTCTGTGGGTTATTGATTCAACGGTGCTATAGCCAGGGACCTGGGTGACAGGGACACTCACCGAACACCATGTGTCATCACAGACACTTACACATACTTGAAACTTGGAATAAAAGATTTATGATATGCGTCTGTGTTTCGTTTCTGCCACTGCTCCTGGGCCCTGAGCAGTGGGCTTGCTGTGTCCATTTGCCAAAAACAGATCTTCAGATGCAGGTATGGGTTCACCCCATATCCACCCCCCACCCCCGCAAGGACTCCTGCCATAGATACAAAAGCAGCTCCTGCCCTCTGAGAGAAGCAGCCTGAGAACATCACAAAAGTCAACAAGACCATGAGTCCTAACCTTTCTCAAACTATTGTTTGGACTGAAACTTGTCAGGTGGTGCAGTAGTTGTGTTAGGACACCTGGATTTAGACAGTCCCCAGGCAGCTTCCCAGAGAAAGAGGGGGCAGGGGCTCTGAGTTTTTCCAGTGCAGTGGGGTTGGGTGGCCCGAGCCAGCCCCTCTCACCCAGACATGGAGCTCCCACTCATGTCAAGACAAGGCCAGGGTCCAGCAAACTAGAGGGTCCATACCTCAAGGCTCCAGGTAGGGCCAACTCTGTCCAAACCGGGAGAGACGAGGGCACGGTCCCCACAAGAATCCCTTGCAGCACCTATTTCTGCAAGGGAGGCAAACTCAGCAGGCACTCAGAGCTCACCTCTTGATTTTTCATGTATGTTTTGTATTTTTTCTTTCTTTTTTTCTTTTTTGATTCAAGGTCTCACTGTCACCCAAGTTGAAGGGCAGTGGCACAATCATGGCTCTCCATAGCCTCGACCTCCAGGCAATCCTTCTGCCTCAGTCTCCCGAATAGCTGGGACTACAGGCATGTGCCACCACGCCAGCTAATTTTTTTTTTTTTTTGTAGAGACAAGGTCTTGCTATGGTGTCCAGGAAGCAGGTCTCAAACTCCTGGGCTCAAGGGATCCTCCCGCCTTGGCCTCCCAAAGTGCTGAGATTACAGGCATCAGCCACCACACCCAGCCTCGTGCTTATTTCTGCAAGGACCTTTTGTAACCCACACCAACAGGAAATCCCAGAGGTCCCAAAGCTGTTCACAGCACAGGCCGGCAGGCCGTGATACCAAGTGGTCAGAGGAGCCTGGGCATGTGTTACGGAGCGGGTGCAGGCCACTCCCCAAAACAGAGTAGACCCAGTGCACAAAGGTTTGGAGGCCCAGCTAGGAGGATTCTTCCAGGCCACGCGCCTAGAATGACCCTCCTTCAGCAGTTGCCGGTCTACACTGGGAGGTGGGATGGCGCCCCCTAGTGTCCCTCGCAAGCCATCACATTTCAAAGCGATCACACTAGAACAACTTTTTATTTTTTCTCCATTCCTGGGACTAGACCAGCCAACGCCCACCATTCCCCCACAGTGAAGCGCCAACGGTGGTGCAGGGCAGCTCCAGCGTCTGTAAAGGCTTGTGGTGGTGGGGCCCTGGCTCCGGTACGGGGCTTGGATCCAGGCCGGCTGGGCCTCAGAGGCCTCAAGGCGGCAGGGGACCCTGGACAGCAGGGCGTTCTTTCTTTTTGTGTTGGAGCCCCAGGGCCCGGGCCACCAGCCTCCGGGCCACGGCCGCATTGGTCTGTGGCCTCTCCTTCGCCAGACGCAGGAGCTCTAGAAAAGAAGGCCCAGGGTTGGGATCTGAACTCGAGACCATGGCTGCCTCCCTCCCAGCAACACAGCAGTCTCAGAGGCCCTCCCAGCCAAACTCTCATGGTCCAAGTGGGGGGCCCGAGGCCCCGCCGTGCCCTCAGGGTGGCCAGATGCTCATGAGGGGGCCGGCTTCAGGCTCCCAGCTCCCAACGGGATCCTGGCCCAACCTTGGTACCTCTCAGCACCTTTGTTCTCTGTCTCTTCAGTGGGGGCAGGGAGGAGTTAGTCCCACCCACCTCCCTGCTTTGTAGGGCACTTTGGGAGGAAAATCAAGTCAGGATGGGGCACCTGGACCTCCTGGACTCACAAACAGGATATTTATTGTCCCAAGAAGTCTGGGACAAAGGCCATGTGACCATCCACAAGGGCACGGACGGCCACAGCAGGCCTCTTTCAAGCCTGTTTTGCTGGTCACCACCTTGAAGTTACAGAAAACTGGCCTCTAAAAGCCCCCATCATGCTTTCTGGAAGGAGAAGAGAGAAAATAACACTAGTCTGGTGCCTTCTATGTGCCCCTCGGGGCTCCAGACAAGTCTGCTGTGCTCTCATTTAATACTCCAGGCTACCTTGCACGATCTGCTTATTTCACACAGAAAGAGAACAAGTCACACCCCAAGTGACTTGCTCAAGGTCAGCTGAAACAAGTGACAGAGCTGGGATCGCACCCAGGGCTGGCCCCAAGGCCTGGCTCTTTTGGCCCCAGCGGGATACGGGGTTTCCAGGCCCTCCAGAGGAAAGACCAGGCTATTCCTGAGCATCGTCCAGAGGAAGGTGAGAGCAGAGGGGAGCGCAGCCCCTGCACAAAGACTGGCAGATGCCACTCCCGGAGGGAGCCTCCCACCCTGGGTACCACCAGGGGAGCACAGCCCCACTGGCTACTGGAGTTCAGGTCTCCCAAAGAACAATGAATTAAATAAAGGAAAACAAAGGAAGAGGAAGACCCCACCCTGTCCAAGCAACATTTGCAGCGTCCCCATCCAGGAACAGCTGCTTCCTTACTTGGTCTCTGCAGGGCTTTGAGCTTTGACTGCTTGGTTCCCTGTGTGAGGGGCCGGATCTTGAGCGCTGAGAACTCCCTGGTCAAGGCTTCAGCGGCTGTGGGAAGAAAGCAGCTCTGGAGCCATCTTCTCTCCATCCCACGAGAGGCCTCCTCGGGACCCCGTGGCAATGTCTCACCCAGAACTGATACAGCTGCGTTGAGAACCTATTCAGAGCTTGGGGCAGGGCCACTCTGACACCAGCCTGGCTAGGAAAGACATGACTGCCGCCTGCTCACCTCATGTCCTGGGGCCCCCTAGGCCTGCATGGGGACACCTGTGCTCTCAGAGGACATGCCCACGCTGGGCCAGCCAGAAGCTACCCCAGTGAGGCTGCAATTCTGACATCAGGAGAGGTGGGCTCCCACCTTCTAAAGCCCTGAAGCTTAGAGCAAATGCTTCCTTTTCGCCACCAAGACCCTCAGGGAACAAGCATGCACTGCTCCAAGTCGTGCATGGAGCACCCGGGCTGTTTAAGAGCTTCATGGCATCCCCAGCCTTGACACTGAGAGGACTTCGTAACCTAGAGTCGACCCCTAATGTCCTGGACCCTCGGTCTCTCCATCTGTCAAATGGAAGAAACCTGATCTATGTCTTCAGGCTGCAGTGAAACCAAACGAAAATGCATCCATGCAAACCATACGAAATTGCCAGGACTTGAATGCTTTTCACCATAAAAGCAGCACTTTCCTGTTGTTTCACTCAATATAGGGACATCTCCCAGGGCTTGGCCTATGACACCTGCTCAGCAATGTCACCTGAATCTGAAGCCTCTCCACGGAAAGCACTGACACAAGGGGAAGTGCCTGTCACTTAAAACACTCACTACTGTGAGCTTCCAGGCCAGAGCCGGCCTGGCTCCCCGGACCTCGGGATCAGGCTGGCGGGGAGCAGAGCCCCGAGAGCCTGCTGGCTCAGGTCAGCCTGTACCCGGAGACGGGTGACCCTCCACCCAGGAAACCATGGGTCCTCCCCTCTCAATGGGGGCCAGAGAGAGGGCTGAGCCCCGTGTGGGCTATGTTACCTGAGGTCAGGCAGGGGAAGATGCCAAGCGCATGCGTGTCGTCCACCCACTGAATCTTGAACCCCTTCTCTCTGTGCAGGGGAGGGGAGACGGCGGTCAGCAGAGCAAGTGAGCCAAACCCTTTCCCCCAGAAGTCTCCCAGCCTCGGTCTCCACGCGCTACGAGCCCAAGGAAAGGTCTCATGTCCTCTGGGAAGGAGACAGCCATTTGCAGCAAACTTTCTCTGAAGGCCCTGAGTCCGCTTCAGAAAGACAAATGCCACCCCTGTCAACATGTCAGGCGGGTCCCCAGTTTCTAGAGCTGAAGAAGCCAGGATTCAAAGAGCTCGTATAGCACAACACCAAGGGTGACGAGAGCTTCTCACAAGCCCTGTCACAGCCCGGCCAAGGGTGTGGGGTCTGTGGCTAGGGACACAAGGGTTTCTGTGGTGGGGAGGAGGACGGGACTTCAAATAGACACGGTGATGACACTATGCCTGTCAGCTTTCTGTCTGTTGCTCAGTAAGATGCCAGTGACCTGTGGCCTACAAGAGGCCAAAGGTAGGATGTGCCCACCCAGGCTCAGGAAGTCAAGGGGCCACAGCCCTGCCACATCATTGGGGTGGGGAGCAGAAAAGCAGACCTCGTTCTACCCAGCCACCCTTTAACTTTTCTCCCGTTCAGACACAGAGCCCAGGGGAAGCCTTTGGGAGGCGGAGTCAGTAAAGAGGCCATGCAGAAAGAGATTGTAAAAAGACAAAGCAGGGGCTGGTCATGAGACTCATACCTATAATCCCAGCACTTTGGGAAGCTGAGACATGACAATCGCTTGAGACTAAGAGTTCGAGACCAGTCTGGCCAACATAGCGAGACCCCATCACTATTAAAAAAAAAAAAAAAAGGCAGGAAAAGAGAAAAGGAAGTGGAGGAAAGAAAATGAGAATAAAAAAAGAAAAAAAGGAGGAAAGACAGGGGAGTAGGTCTAAAGGAATATGGGGGAAGCCAAAGAGAAGGGACGCCTCGTCTCAGAATGCAGTCCTCCTGGTCCTGGCCGCCACCTCTGCCCTGCCAAGCCACTCAGTTTACCCCAGAAGCAGTTCCTGCACTGAGCTGGCCCGCAGCCTACCCACTGGGCAGCTGGTCAGAAGGTAGGCAAGGGGAGGCCAGTGGGCTGCCATGTCCCTCAAGACTGAGGGAGGGCCTCGGGATCCTGGCAGGCGCGTGGCCATGCAGAGAGACCAGCCCAGGCCTAAGGCCTCCAGAACGTGTCCACAACCAAAAAAACTGACTCTCTCTTTCCCAGGAATGGCCAGCTGCTGAACTGCGTAGGAGCAGAGCCCAGACAACACACCCACTTTCTTTCTGCAGCATTAGGTGCCGGGAAAGGGCAGGCAAGCGTCCCCAACTACAAAGTGATATCCCATGCCTCTCAGAAGGCAAGCAGCCCGCCTCCCCCACCACTCACTGGAACTCAGAAAACGTCGTCAGCAGGTCCTCCGTCTTAAGTGCTGGCTCGAAGTCATAGATCTCCACCACGTGGGCCAAGTCCTTCTCCCCAGGCAGCCCTTCCACAAAGGACGATGTGTCCACGTGGATCTTCTCTATCTGAATCTCCTTCTCAGTCAGGTTGTCTGTGATCTGGGAGAAAGCGGGCTTTTCAGCAAGGGGAGCTTGGCCGTGGGACCCCAAACAATTAAACCACGCGCTAAGAGCCCTGCAGGGGGATGGGCCCTGCCTGGCAGGTGGCAGGAGCCAGACGGGGAAGGCAGGTCAAGTGCAGTTTTAAGGGAGGCACTTACTTTTATGGTGCCCACTGGGTATGACTGGCACTTACACACATTACGCTTCACATAAACCTGAAAACTATAGTCTATATACCTGCTTTCCAGACGGGGACACTGATGGCCAAAGAGTTAAGTATGCTGCCCAAGGATACACAGTCAGTAAGAGACATAGCTGGGCAAATGTAGAATCTTTCTTCCCTTATCAGCAATGTGATCTTAGGCAAGTCCTTCTGGTCTGCATTCTTTTCTTTTTTTTTTAATAGAGATGGGGGTCTCGTTATGTTACCCAGGCTGGTCTTGAACGCCTGGCCTCAAGCCATCCTCCCGCCTTGGCCTGCCAAAGTGCTGGGATCACAGGCGTGAGCCACTGTGCCTGGCATAGCCTGCATTCTTCATGTAAAAAATGCCCATAATAAAAGATGCCCATCCTCCCAATCACATCCACAGCCAGTAATGGGGCAGATATATGGTTCCAAGGAAGTGAGATTTGTAAGACAAAGCTTCATGCAGAACAGAGATTTTCTTTCTTTCTTTCTTTCTTTCTTTCTTTTTTTTTTTTTGAGTCAAGAGTCTCACTCTGTCACCCAGGCTGGAATGCTATGGCAGGCTCACAGCCACCCCAGCGTCAACCTGCTGGGCTCCGGCGATCCTTCTGCCTCAGCCTTCCAAGTAGCCGGAACTACAGGCACACTAACACACCTGGGTAATTTTTAAATTTATTTTAGAAATGAGGTCTTGCCAAGCTGCCCTGGCTCGTCTCGAATCCACGGGCTCAGGCGATCCACCCGCCTCAGCCTCCCAAAGTGCTGGGATGACAGGCCGAGCCACCGAGCTGGGCATGAAGAGAGAGTTTCATGGCCAACAAACATCTGTAGCACATGACAAAGCACTTACACATATTCTGTCTATGCTACCTTGTAAAGCATGTATCATGTTTTGTTTGTTTTTTCAGGTAAGGAAACCGAGACTTAGAAAAGCAAAATGCCTTGCCCCAGGGTCTTAAATGGCTGAGCCGGAACCCAAATCCACACCTCCTCCCCCACGTTTCCTAAGGGACCCTAACACCCAGCCCTGCCCCCCTGGCACATCCTCACCCTCCACACCATAACCCTTGGTCCCCATCCACCCATGGCCACACCCACCTCACTTCCACCCTCCCTTCTCCGGGCTCAAAGCCTCATCACCTCCTGTAGCAGCTCACTGTAATCGTCCTCTGAGCTGCTGGGCCCCTCGCCTTCCACCTCCTCTTCGTCTTCTTCCTCCTCTGCCACCACGCTCTTCTCCAGCGGACTCCCCTTCCCCTCTTCCAGGTCCAGCTGCAGGCTGGACCCCAGTGGTGTGGTCGTCTCCACCCTGTCACCCTTCCCTGAGTGACTCTCGGGTCCCGGGGGCTCAATGCCAACTAGGTCCAGCAGTGGCTCATTCTCGCAACTTTGTACAGGGCCCTTTTGAGTCAGCAACACAGGGAGTCCGTGATCAGAGCTGGGGTCTCCAGCACCAACATCTCCAGGCTCTTCCAGGACCTCACCCGCTGGGGCTTCTCCTTTGAGCCCTGGGGTATTGGTGGGTGCCCATTCTTCTTGCCTGCGTAGCACCCGGGGCACATACAAAGGCTGGTCTGGCTTGCGTCCACGATGCCACTGGCCAGCCCGTGCCCCTCGGGGACCTGCAGCTGGTCCCTGGTTTGAGGTGGGCCGAGGTCCACGGTATTTGCCGGGATGGGAGGGAGGAGGGCGGCAGGGACCAGATGGGCCATCTGAACTAGGTACCCTGGAGCAGGAACAGGAGAAGGTCATCAGAATGTGGGGGTCCCAGAGAAAAATGACTTACTGGAGTCTCTTATCACCCAGGTATGACACTCTAGTCAGCATTAGGCAAAACCAAAGCCAAAACAACCCTCAAAAACCCCTCAGGAAGGCATCATGGCAGAGGCTGAATGCCATCTCTGAACAAGCCTAAAGCAGCCAGCTGGCCCTCCCATGCTATAATCCAAATTGGAGATCATTTACTTTTGGCTGCACACCAGGGGAGGTAAATTTCTCTTTCAACTCTCTCCTCGCTTCTCTCTCTCTCTCTCTCTCTCTCTCTCTCTCTCACCAATATGCACAGCAAGGCAGCAGCCTGAGCCATCCCGGCCCTGGTTCTAACAGACTCTCCCTCCCAGAGGCTGACCAGTTGGCCCTACCACCCACATGCAACCACATAGGGCCCTCCAAGCTGGAAGGCTACACACCTGATGTCCAGATGACAAATGACAGTCCTCCTCCTCCAGCCCTCCCCAACGGAGAAGCTGCTCAAGAGATCAAAATTCTCTGCCGTTCTATGGATCAGGTACCGGAGGCGACTGGAGAGTGGGGGGAAAAGAAGAACCCTGGAAGGCACCAGAAGGAGGGTTGAGCAAGGGTCCAGGGACAGCCCTGGGCCCTGACTCCTGCAAGGAGTCTCACTGGGTCCCAGGTAGACTGCAAAGGGCGTAAGCATAGAGGTGATCACAGGAGCCGCTGGTCCCATCCCCGTCCCCTTCAGTCTTGAGGTGATACTCAGAATTACAAAGGAAAGATGCAGCTGGAAGAGGCCGACAGCCGGTTGTTAAGACTGAAAGCCAAGGTCAGAGCCAGCTGCCGGCCACCTCTCTGGGCTGCATCACCTGGGAGAAGAGGGATGGGAGGCTGGGGACCCCTGCCTTCCTAACAAACGCCCTCGTCCCCCACACCAGCCTACTTGGACAGCTGCTTCTGCAGCAGGAAGCGGTCCAGCTCCTCGTGGATGCGGTGGACAAAGTCATTCTCGGCTGAGGAGAGGAAGACGCCGTCCAAGCAGAGAAGGGCCAGGGTGACAGGTGGGAGAGCCTGTAGGGGAGACGGGCAGGGCCGGGGATCAGAGCAGAATCCTGGGCCACACTCGACCCCACAAAGTCCGTGCCGAAATGGTCTGGGAGACCTTCTGGCCCAAGGTCTCTCCTCTGGCAAGTGAGGACACAGGCTCGGCGGCAGGGAAGGGGCGTGACAGGGTCCCCGGGCGAGCCAGTGGACGAGAGAAGGGTCTCCCGGCTCCTGCCCAGCGCTCTGGTCCCCGCGCGGGTCCGATCCGAGGGTGGCCTCGCGTCCCCAGCTGCGCTCCTTCCCTCCCCGAGGCCCTCGGGGACCTGCCCCGCCTGGCCCCGCCGCCCCTCCCCGCCCGGGAGCTCGGGGGCTGGGGCGATGGCCCAGGCCCGCCGCACTCACCGCGGCCGCCCAGCGTCGCCGCCGCTCTAGGGGTGCCCGGGGCCTGCGCGCCCGAGCGCGCGAGCGAGGCCCGGGCCTGTGATCGGGTGCAGCGCCACCGCGCGGCCAGGCGGAAGTATCGCAGGAACGGGAGAGGGGCGTGTTCTCGTCCTCTATGGGGGCGGGGCGCACCTGCCACTAACACAAACGTCGCTTCCCCCACGGCAACACGACTAGTTACATTCATGGCAAAACTGAGATCCAGAAAGGCGAAACGACTTGTCCAAAGCTGCACTCACTGTAAATTCTAGAGTCTTGCTTTGAGCAAAGGTAGGTCTGATTCCAAGGTCGGCTCTGTATTATTTTCCAGTGGACTGTACCCGGCCTTCTGGGATCAATTGAGTTCAGCAAACAGTTTTGAGCGGCTACCCTATTCTAGGTAGCAGCCTGCTATATTTTCCCACTTATATGTCCCCCCTCCGGAACAGAGGAATAAGAAGGAAAGAATTTCTGAGCACCAAGGATTATAGCATCCTTGGCCCGTCACTGCCCTTCCTTCTCCAGCATTGATGGAATCTGCAGAGGCTGAATTCACAACGGAGGGTCCCTGGCAAGGTGTGCTAGCCTTGTGGGTAATGGATTGGGCAGCCACTGTCACGGTGATTTGCAAGGCAGCAACTTATACTAAACTACCTCGTCCAGAAATAATACCAGCGTCCACCTTGAAATTCTCACCATCAGACATGTGGGACAGGCTATTGTAATCTAGGAGACCAGGATTGAAATCCGCCTGTCCCCTGAAAAATGTTAAAAATGTAAACACTTGGTCGGGCAAGGTGGCTCAAGCCTGTAATCCTAGCACTTTAGGAGGCAGAGGTGAGAGGATTGCCTGAGCCCACGGGTTTGAGATCAGCCTGGGCAACTTGGCAAGACCTCATCTCTACAATAAATCAAAAAAATAGCCAGGCATCGTGGTGCATGCCTGTAGTTTCAGTTACTTGGAAGACTGAGGCAGAAGGATCGCTTGAGTCCAGCAGGTCGAGGCCGCGGTGGCCAGGAGCATGCCTCTGCCCTCCAGCCTGGTGACAGAGTGAGACTCCAACTCAAAAAAAGAAAAAAAAATGTAAACACTTGGTCAGGCGAGGTGGCTCAAGCCTGTAATCCCAGCACTTTGGAAGGCTAAGGCAAGAGGATTGCCTGAGCCCAGGAGTTTGAGACCAGCCTGGGCAACTTGGCAGGACCTCGTCTCTACAATAAATCAAAAAATTAGCCGGGTGTGGCGGCCCACTCCTGTGGTCCCAGCTACTTGGAAGGCTAAGGCAGAAGGATCACCTGAGCCCAGCAGGTAAACAATGGGGTGGCTGTGAGCATGCCACTGCACTCCAGCCTGGGCAACAGAGTGAGATTCTGACTCAAGAAAAAAAAACAAAAACGTAAACCCTTGGTCATCCTGAATCCAGAAGACCAGAGCAGCCCAAAGCAAAGGGTCCTGAGCTAAGGGCACTTAAGACAGAGTTTTTGGTGAGGAATGGGACAGTCTGAGTGATCCCTGAAGTAAAGTACAGATAGCATGAGGGAGGGAAGGCTGTCCCTCAAAAAACTGACTAGGACAAAAGGCCTGGGGACAGAGAAATGGAATAAAAACAAGATACATTTTTCTCTCTCACAATTTTTTCCAAAGCAATTCTAAAAAAAGATGGTGGCATTATATCACATTTATAAAAACTATCTTTCCAGATACCCACCAACAAGAAAAAAAAAGGACCCGGAATAAAAGCAAAACCACATACAGAGAGAACTCAGGGAACCAAGTCACAAGTCTCCTTTCTGGGCGTGGCTATCAGAGAAGGTTCTGGAGACCTGACAGGTCCCCTGGCCCTAGCCTGGAGGGCACCCAGCTCCTGGGGGCAAAGGAAGGAGAGGGGGCAGATTCTGACCTCACTGGCCCCACCCACCCTCCCTGCTGGCTTAGTTGAAGTGGAGGAGGGCACCCCATGGCACTGTTTTATCTGACCAGGCTCCCTTAATGGGAAGGCATGAGGCTGAGAGGCAACAGGCCTCCCAGCTCTGACCTGAGAGAAAAAAACTATTGCTGGCTCAGAAAACAAAGACCTGACTTTCTCAACAAAGTGGCTGTCTTTCCCCAAATGGAGGAACAAACCCAGAACCCAGGACCACTTTAGATCTGGTTCATCACATGCAGGTGTTCAGCAAATTCAGAGAGAGACTCAGCGGTAACAAGCTCTCCAGAGAAGGCTGCCCAGGGATCTAGTTTCTACCACACCCTCTCTAAGTAACTCAGGCCGAACAAGAAACAAGATATTAGCAGCCAGACTTCCATCACGGGTCGAGGCTATCTAGGGATGCCTTGATAAACAGAGGAAGGGATCAAAGCATATCTATCCACACTATTTGGGAGCAAAAATGAGGATAGAATGGTCCCCATTCAAAGGTGAGTAAACAACAAAAGCAGCACAAAAGACAGGCAAGATTGCTATTGCAAGAAAACAATAATATTAAAGAAAAGGGCACAGCAGGGAAGGTCGGGAGCAGTGGCTCATGCCTGTAATCCCAGCACTTTGGGAGGTCAAGGTGAGAGGATTGCCTGAGCCCATGGGTTCGAGACCAGCCTCGGCAACTTGGCGAGATCTTGTCTCTACAATAAATCAAAAATTAGTCGGGTGTGGTAACATGCACCTGTAGGTCCAGCTACTTGGAATACTGAGGCGGAAGGATCATCTGAGACCAGCAGGTCGAGGCTGTGGTAGGCGACAGAGTGAGACTCTGACACAGACAAACAAACAAATAGAATATCTTGGAAGACTCTTGGAGAAAACAGAAGAAAATTTCAGTTAATAACTGCTTCACACTCTCAAGGAAGTCAAAGAAAGCCTGATTTCTGTGTTCAATGGGTACACAATGGATTGGAATAAAAGGGAACTGGTGGAGTTACAGAAAACTGTGAAAGAGGCAATCACGTTCATCACAGAGACACAGAAACCAGAGCAAAGCAGGGAGATGGAGAAAGGACTCAGGAAAATCAAGATAAGTGCTGCTTGTATACAGTTTGTCAAACAAACTGCACTTTAATCTTCGCAGCAGCCCTTCCAGGTGAAAATTGGCACCCATGTTGTAAGGGGATAAGCTGAGGGACACCCAGTGACAAAGTGCAGAGTAGAGACTAAACTTCAGCCTGACTGCCAATGCCCTGCCCATTAAACACCACAAGATTAAACATTCCATCTTTGTTGTTTGTTTTTTTGAGTCGGAGTCTCACTCTGTCACCCAGGCTAGAGTGCAGTGGCACACTCATGGCCACCACAGCCTCGACCTGCTGGGCTCAGGCTTCCTTCCACTTCAGCCTTCCAAGAAGCTGAAACTACAGGCACACGCCACCAAGTCCGGCTAATTTTTTGATGTATTGTAGAGACGAGGTCTCACCAAGTTGTCCAGGATGGTCTCGAACCCGTGGGCTCAGGCAATCCTCTCACCTCTGCCTCCCAAAGTGCTGGGATGATAGGCGTGAGCCACTGCACCTGGCCAACGTTCCATCTTTATTTGAATGCCATTCGAATCGTCTCAATCCTGTGGCCAACAGCCAGACACTGGAGTCAGGAATTAAAGAAATTAGGCAAATTCTCTCAATGGGAGAAGCAGCCCCTGAGTGTGTGCTATAGGATTTTACCCAAAATGGGAGGTATAATAGACAGATTATGAAAGAACTGGATCAAGGGACACGGGGTTGCAAACCGTCCCAGCTTAAGAGATAGACCTAGAGTGTTCCACTGCCCTAAATAGCAACCCAGTACAACTCTCTTTGCCACAAGTGTAACCAAGTATCTTAGATTTAAAATGCGGGCTGGACACAGTGGCTCATGCCTATAATTCCAGCACTTTGGGAGGCTGAAGTGGAAGGACTGCTTGAGCCCAGGAGTTTGAGACCAGCCTGGGCAACATAAGGAGAACTTGTCTCTACAAAAAATAGAAAAATTGGCTAGGTGTGGTGGTGCATACACCTGTAGTCCCAGCTACTCAGGACACTGAGGCAGAAGGATCGCCTGAGTCCAGGAGGTTGAGGCTGCAGTGAACCGAGATCTCACCACTGCACTCCAGCCTGGGTGACAGAGAGAGAGACCCTGACTCACAAAAAATAAATTAATTAAATCAAATGTGTTTTAAAGTTTGTTATTTCCCACTCTCTCAATATTAAGCCTTGAAACATGTTTTAGAACCTCCTTTTCACCACTCACGCTTATCTGACCATATGCTTGCTTAGAAATCCCAGGGGCTAGTCTTAAAATAGCCTGACTGTGGGGTCTCCCACTTGGGGAGAGTCACAGGAGATGTTTGATCCATAACCTGACTGCAACTGAGATAGCACCATCCAGACCTCTGGAAGGACTACCACCAAGATAAGATGTTAAGACATACCCTCCAGTCTGGCCAACATAGCGAGACCCCATCTCTTAAAAAAAAAAAAAAAAAATGTAGCCAGGATGGTGGTATGTGCCTGTAGTCTCAGCTACTAGGGAAGCTGAGGCAGGAGGATTGCCTAAGTCCAGGAGGTCAAGGCTGCAGTGAGCCATGATCATGCCACTGCACTCCAGCTCGGGTGACAGAATGGGACCGACTCAGAAAAATAAAGAAACACCCATGCCACATCTGCATGCCAAGTTTCCCTTTTCAAGCCCTTTCACTCAACCTGAAAATCAGAAATGGTTTCTTTGAGGCATGAATCTGGCCAGTTTCCCACCTGCCAGCTTTTGGAATAAAATCACCTTTCTTCCATTGCATCTGGTGCTTGTTTATTTCAGCATACAAGCAAGGAGTAGCCAAACTTGTGTCAGTTACACAGGCAGGGCTACCTTGGGCACCAGCAGCTCTGGAGTCTGTGTCTGAGTTTCACATCTCCTCACTCTAAGCAACCACAGCCTGCCTGAGAAAGTAATATAGACACTAAATTGTCCACCCAGTCACCTCAGTTTGCTTGAGATGACAAAATGTTCTTTTCTTAAGTGTCTTTTCATCCCAGAAAGGTTAAATCTAAGAATATCCAGCTTGTGTTTGTTATTTAAAGTCTTTAAGGCTGGGTGCGGTGGCTCACACTTATAATCCCAGTATTTCAGGAGGCCGAGGTGAGAGGATTGCCTGAGCCCACGGGTTCAAGACCAACCTGGGCAACTTGGCAAGACCTCGTCTCCCTGATAAATCAAAAAATTAGCTGGGTGTGGTGGCGCATGCCTGCAATCTCAGCTACTTGGAAGACTGAAGTGGAAGGCTCACCTGAGCCCAGCAGGTCAAGGCTGTGGTGGCTGTGACCGTGCCACTGCACTCCAACCTGGGTGACAGAGTGAGAATCCAACTAAAAAAAATTAAAATTAAAATTAAAAAAAATAGTCTTTACAATGGTCACATCATTTGGGCATATTAGGAAATCTGTTATTAGGTGACGATTCCCATTAAGTGAAATGAATCTGCCTTAGAATTTTAAATGGGCAGATGTAAGATAATTTGATGAAGTTTGTAAATAATATTATAATATGAAAGAGAACTAGATTTACAATATTTAAAGATCAATAAGAGTTTTTCAAGTACAGTACATATGAAGGTTTTGCTTCAAAGGCCATGGGTGACTCATTTAATAATGTGTCTTAAAAGAAAACCAGATGGCTGGACTCGGTGTCTCAGCCTATCATCCCAGCACTTCGGGAGGCCGAGGTGAGTGGATTCCCTGGGCCCACAGGTTCAAGACCAGCCCAGGCAAATTGGCGAGACCCCCAACTCTACAATAAATCAAAAATGAGCCAGTATAGTGGCGCAGGCCTGTAGTTCCGGCTACTTGGAAGGTTGAAGTGGAAGCCCCAACAGGTCAGCACTGGAATGGATGTGAGTATACCACTGCACGCCAGCCTGCGTGACGGAGTGAGATGCCAACTTAAAAAAAAAAGACCCAAAAGATGTAGTAAACATGCTTTTCCTTATTCTTTCCATTAAATACAACTAAAATCCCTGGATTTTATATATTATATGTAAAACAAACATAGAAGACTCTGAAAGGTGGAGAGAAAAAAATCAGGCCAGCTAGTCACCTCAGGATTCGAGGAACAACAGAGCGTTAAGTTCCCCGGGTTTTCTTTATGCCTCAGATACCCAGACTTGAAGAAGCTTGAAGAAGCCAGAAACTCAGCAACACCAGTGTATACAGATCAAAACCAAACCCCGCACTCCTCCCCGATCCTTTCTTTTCTCCAAGCAAAGGACCAGGAAAGAAGCAGCCTAGTAAGAGAGAAAGCATTGCAACGGTGACTGCCCTACCTGGGCCAAACACCATCCCCACCCTCACGAGCAAGGGCCAAGTGAAGCCCTCACCAGGCTGTAATGAGCATCACAGCCTTTCCACCAAGATACTGTCAGAGGGGACCAAGCAGGGAGCTGGGATTTTCAATCCCCCCAGGCAGAAATGAACCCTCACCCCTTACAGTGTCTGTAGAGACCCCTGGGGAACCTGGACTTCTGCTCCCACCTGGCAGTAACAAGGCACCCCTCCCCTTCCCCACTGGGATGACATCGGCGGAGGCCTAGAGCATTTACCACCATCCAGTGATCAAGAGGCCCCATCCTTGTGGTGTCCATGTGAGGAGCAACAATAAGACACTTCTACCCTCCCAGCCTGGAAGGTATCTGTGGAGGTCGAGAGGAGACCCAGAACTCCCACCCCCACCCAGCAGTGAGGGGAGCCTGCCTCAGGTGTCAAAGGAAGCTACTTGGAGAACCTAGACTTCTTTTGTTTTTGTTTTTGTTTTTGTTTTGGAGACAGGGTCTTGCTCTGTCACCCAGACCGGCATGCAGTGGCACATTTATGGCTCACTGCAGCCTTAACCTCCTGGGTTCAGACAATCCAGCTGCCTCAGCTTCCCTAGTAGCTTGGACTACAGGTATGCATCATCATACCTGGCTAGTTTTTTAAAATTATTTTTGAAGAGAAAAGTCTTACTGTGTTGCCCAGGCTGGTCTTGAATTCCTGGACTCAAGCAAATCTCCCACCTTGGCTTCCCAAAGTGCTGGGATTATAGATGTGAGCCACCACATCTGTCCAGAACCTAGACTTTAAACCCCATCTGACAGGAAGAAAACAGACCTTAACTCTTAGCTGGCAGTAACAAGGCATGCCCTTCATTCACTTGCTGGAGTGGTGTCAGGGAAAGACATCTAAAACAGAAAGATTCAGAATCTCATAATGTAACACCTAAAAGGTCTGGAATTCAATAAAAAATAACTTACAATACTATAAAGTAGAAATATATCAGACTCAATTGAAAAAAGGCAATAGATGCCAGCACGGAGATGCCAGAAATATTAAACTATCTGGCAAAGATTTTAAAGCCAAGATTCACAAGAATGCGAACAGACACTGGGGCACCCCTAAAGGGGGGAGAGAGGGAGGGGGACAAAGGCACCCACTGGGTACCATGTCCACCACTTGGGTGACAGGCTCATTAGAAGCCCAAGCCTCACTGTCATGCAATATACCTATGTAACAAATACTGCGCACACACACTTGAATCAAAACAGAAAGCAAATAAAGCAACCATGATAAAAAAGTTTCAACAAGCTGTTAAGTCCACCCCTGAAACAAATGGAAAAAATAGTTTCAGCAAAAGCATAGAAGACCTAAAGAAGAACCAGAAGGAAATTTTAGAATTGGAAAGTGTGATAACTGAAATTAAACGTTCTGCAGCAGAATGGAAGGAGAAAAGGAAGAAAAACAGTGAACTGCTTTGATTAATACTAGAAGACCGTGATAAGTTATGAAATACCTAGAACAACCATTTTAAAAGCTATATACATAGATACACTAAAAAATATGATAGATAAATAGAAGTGAAATTCTTTTTTCCTTTTTCTTTTTTTTTTTTTTTTGAGTTGGAGTCTCACTCTGTCGCCGAGACTGGAATGCAGTGGCTGCTCCCGGCCACCGCAGCCTCAACCTGCTGGGGTCTGGTGATCCTTCTGCCTCAGCCTTCCAAGTAGCCGGAACTACAGGCACGCACTACCATGCCCGGCTAATTTTTTGATTTATTGTAGAGATGAGGTCTCACCAATTGCCCAGGTAGGTCTTGAACCCGCCGGCTCAGGTCATTCACTCACCTTGGCCTCCCAAAGTGCGGGATTACAGGCTGAGACACTGAGCCCAGCCTAGAAGTGAAATTCTAAAAAAAAAGTTCAAGTAACTCATAGGAAGACAGAAAAAAACCAGAAAAATGGAAAACAGAACAAGCAGAAAACAAAAAATAGGAAAGCAGACTTATACTCTAACATATCAATAATTAAATTAAATGGTCTAAATATAGCAACTAAAAGACAGAAATTGTCAGAGTTGAGTAAAAAGACAAGTTTCAAGTACATGCTATCTGCAAGAAGCTAATTTCAAATATAACAATATAGGCAGGTTGGAATTAAAAGGCTAGAAAAAGATCTATTATGTAGACATTAATTTTAAAAAAGCAGGTGTGGCTATGTTAATATCATGTAAGGCAGACTTTGAAGCATAGAACATTGCCAGAGACAGAGAGGAATATTATATAATGATAAAAAGGTCAGTTCACGAAAAAGGCATAGCAATCCTAAATATGTAAGCATCAAACAACACAACTGCAAAAAATGTAAAGCCAAACTCATTGAACTGAAAGGAGAAATAATCCACAATTATAATTAAAGACCTCCACATCTTTCTCAACAATTGATAGTATACAACTAAACAGAAAATCAACAAGCATACAGGCTAATTCAACACCATCAATCAACAGGGTCTAACTAACATACATGGAACACTCCACCCAACAACAGCAGAATTCACGTTCTTTTCAAGTCCCTGTGGAACTTATTACAAGACAGATCATATCATGGATCATAAAACAAACCTCAACAAATTTAAAAGAATTGAAATTATACAGAGTAGGTTCTCTGGTCACAATAAAACCATGCTAGAGATAAATAATAGAAAGATAGCAGGAACATCCTCAAACACTTGGAAACTAAACAACACACCTCTAAATAATTGCCCAAAAGGAAACTCTGAGGCAAATTTTTTTAAATGCATTAAATGGAATGAAAATAAAAATAGAACATATCAAAATCTATGGGACACAGGTAGGCAGTGCTGAAAGGAAAACGGACAGAACTGAATGCATATATTAGGAAAAAAAGAAAAGCCTTAAATCAGAAGAAAAAGCTCAAAGTGAACATAAAGAAAGCAGAAGGAAAAATATAAAATGAGCAGAAAACAATAAAATTGAAAACAGTAGAGGAAATCAACAAAATGTAGAGCAAGTTATTTGAAAAGATCAACTGATAACTTTTTCTTTTTTTGAGTCAGAGTCTCACTCTGTCACCCAGGCTGGATTGCTGGAGTGCAGTGGCACACTCATGGCCACCACCGCCTCCACCTGCTGGGCTCAGACGAGCCTTCTGCCTCAGCCTTCCAAGTAGCTGGAACCACAGGTGTGTGCTATGTGCCTGGCTAATTTTTTATTTATTGTAGAGACGAGGTCTTGCCAACTTGCCCGGGCTGGTCTCTAAGAAAGAAAAGAAAAGAAAAGAAAAAAGCAAAGAAAAAAAAATTAGCTAGGAATAGTGCACACTTCTAAGTCCTAGAACTTGGGAATGGGGAGTAAGGGGAGGGGAGACTGACATTTGGGACGGTTAGGAGGAGTTTAATATAACTTAAAATCTAAATAATGACAAGAAGTCTTTTGTGAATAAAAGCCACTCTCAGACATGAGAAACTCCACATACGGAATTCAAAGAAAAAGGCAAAGAGATTAAAGCAGCTAAAGAAAAAATATAAATACAGAGCTTGCACTGGTGATCCAACAGATGAATAATTAGTGTACGTGAGGAAGAAACCAAATTACTGGAGCAGGAAAAAAAATTAAAATGCAACATTATTTTCTCCAAACAAAAGAAAATGTGAATCTATGGTTTCAAATGATTTACTAGATTGAAATGGAACTCTAGAAAATAAACACATAACTAAACTGCTGATACAGATTTTGGTAAAAATATTTTCTCTGGGCATTGTAAAAGGACAACTATAATGATTTAGGCAGGATTCAAAGGAAAAAAATTAAGTGGCTTGCAGATTTTCCTAGCAACTCATATGCAAGAAGACAATGGAAAAATAGCAGTAGAATTTTAAAGGGAAAATGTTAAGACTAGAAAATTCCGGAAACTGATGGCAATAGAAAGACATTCTCGAGCCTGCTTTGGAAGTCTTTCTCTCACAGAAATTCTTCTGAGGAAATGGAGATATCCTGGCCTGTCAGTGGAGATGCAAGAACCCACTGACAGAAGCTGTGAGGAGACAGCCTGCCACGTGTCCTGCATAGCTGAACTCTCAAGACGTTTTATAAAATCCATAAATAACTGGAATTTTTTTTCTCTATTAACCTAGTCAATCTATTCCAGATTAATTGCCCAGACTGGCCTCTTGGACAGCTTCCAACTAATCACCTTAATTAGAAAAACAAAATGTACTCCTCCTAGCTTGGCACTCTTCCCCTTTTACTCTCCCCTGTTTCTTTTATAAATCCTCTACCCTCGCTTGTTTTTGCCTTTGTTCCTTGATAAGTATCTAACTGTCTCCTTAGTGAACTTGTGAGTTAGTGGCACAACTAACTAGATGTTTCTGAGTTAGGCTTTGGCATTCGTGATCCTTCCGGGAAATCTACTAGAGGATATAGTCTAGCACATCAAGAGATGAACTGAAATAAATGACTCAAGCTGGGATGTCATGGGAGAAGAGTCCTCGTGATGAACATTTAATATACTTAAAACATCGTGTTAACTGAAATAATCAGAGCAACAACATAGCAGACAAATATACATCTTGAAAGGAAGGTTACGGAATGTAAAAACAAAAGCATTTTTAGTCACAGTAAATTAGGACAGGAACCCCAAGTTACATTCTAAAGTGTGGGGGGAGGCAAAATCAATAAATGCTAATCTTTCCCCAAATAATTGGCAGGTTAGAGAAGTTGGTTAATAATGAAACATTAGGCCAGGCACGGTGGTTCATGCCTATAATCCCAGCACTTTGGGAGAGTGAGGCAGGAGAATCGCTTGAGCCCAAGAATTTGAGACCAGCCTGGGCAACATAGAAAGACACTGTCTCTACCAAAAAATAAAATAAAAAAAAATTAGCTGGAGGTGGTGGCACACACTTATAGTCCCAACTGCTTGGGAGGCTGAGGTGGAAGGATAGCCTGAGCACAGGAGGTCGAAGCTGCAGTGGGCTGGGATTACGTCATGGTATTCCAAGTTGGGTGACAGAGTGACACCCTGTCTCAAAAAAAAGTAAAGAAAAGAAAGAAATACTGATCATATAGAATAATATAAGGGGGGAGGGAGGAAAGCTTTAAAAAATGGATAGAAGTGGCCAGGCGCAGTGGCTTACACCTACAATCCCAGCACTTTGGGAGGCTGAAGTGAGAGGATTACCTCTCAAATCCACAGATTCGAGACCCGCCCAGGCAACTTGACGAGACCTCATCTCAACAATAAATCAAAAAATTAGTAGGGCATGGTGGCACACGCCTGTAGTTTCAGCTACTTGGAAGGCTGAGGCAGAAGGATCACCTGAGCCCAGTGAGTCAAGATTGCAGTGGTCATGAGCGTGCCACTGTACTCCAACCTGGGCAACAGAGTGAGACTCCAACTCAAAAAAAAAAAAAAAAAAAAAGGATAGAAGTAACACCAAAGTTTTCGCAGCAAACCATAGGTAGAATAATTCTATTATAGTATAAATATTAACATGCGACCTTCCATATGACCCCGCAATCCCCCTACCAGGAATATACCCGGAAGAACTCTATAAAAAAGATAACTGCACACGTATGTTTATCGCAGCATTGTTCACAATAGCAAGAACATGGAACCAACTGTGCTACCATCAAAAGAGGACTAAATAAAAAAATATGGTTCATATATACAATGGAATATTACGCATTCATTAAGAAGAACAAAATCATGAATTTCGCAGCAACTTGGATCGAATTAGAGTTTATAATACTGAGTGATCTTTCACAGAAACAAAGATCTGAGTACCACATGTTCTCACTCATAAGTGGACCTTAAACAACTACTGTAATACTATAAGAAAAGGATTGACAGTAGCAGGAAACTACGGGTGGGGGGCAGGGAGGTGGGATTAATGGTAATCGATATCTGCCTGGGGAAGGTGGGGCATCAACAAGGGTACCTGCACAATGAATATCTGTATACCTAGCCCTTAAATGTACCCCACAATTTTAAAATAAAAATAAATTAAAAAATTTAAAAAAAACATTAACATGAATTCAAAAAGCGACACATCATTATATGTTCTTTGCCCAACTCATACCTAAAAAACTCTATGCAAATTCATTTAAGGATCTAAATAGTCAAAACGCCACACCATACTTCTCGGGAAACACAGAGGTACCACATTCAATTTAGGATCATTCGAGAATGTCTTCCAATATCTCTAGTACTTGCCATCTTCTAGAGGGGCTAGCAAGGGCAACTTAACAAAAAGACATCCAGGCTGGGTGCGGTGGCTCACACCTATAATTCCAGCATTTGGGGAGGCCAAGGTGAGAGGATTGCCTAAGCCCATAGGTGTGAGATCAGTCTGGGCAACTTGGTGAGACCTCATCTCTACAATAAAAAATAATTTAAAAATTACCCAGTTATGGTGGTTCGTGCTTGTAGTTCCAGCTACTTGGAAGGCTGTGGTGGAAGGATCGCCTGAGCCCAGCAGGTCGAGGCTGCGGTGGTCATGAGAGTGTCACTGCACTCCAGCCTGGGTGACAGAATGAGATAAAAAAGACATCCAAACTGGAAAGTTTAGAAATGTTATGAGATCAAATTACCATTGTTAGGAGAATATTTGATTTTTTTAACCTAAAAATCCCAGAAAATAAATTCTTACAAGTGAAAACTGTTTCCAGAAGTGAAGACCTCCTGCAGCAGTGATGGTAAGAGAGACAGAGAGAAAGGCAGAGGCCAGAGGCTGGCCAAGGCTGTGGAGGAAGGGCCAGACCAGAAGGGGGATGTGGGAGACACCAGAGGTTGGGGAGGCGGAGGGACCAGCAGAGACAGGAGCGAGCCACCCTCCCAGTCCCTGCTCTACCTGATTCGCCTCTGTGTGTGCCGCCCAAGCCAAGAGGGTCCCCACCTCACCCCCAAATCTCTGATGCTTTTGTTGTCCCTCAGTTCCCGGGAGACCAGAGCCCCAGCCTCTCCTGAGTTATAGCCCTTTCTTAAAGGGCCAGCATAATGGAAACCCAGATGGGGGTGGGGTCTTCCCAGTGGGCTTCAGGGCTTAGGCCTGTTCTCATCTCAACCCTCAAGCTCCTGCCAGGGCCTTCTTACGACGACATGCCTCTGCAGATGTTTGTTCAGTACCTCCAAACCCAGGTTTATTTTCCCCAGTTCAAGTGCCAACCTTGCATCAGAGCCTGTCTTTCACCCCAGTGGGCTCTAAGGGGATGGAGGAAAATAAAAATTAAAGGTAAATATTATACTTACTTGCAGGAGAGATACCGTGATCATGAAGGTGGTTTTCCCAGGGTGAGGCTTATCCATTGCACTGTAGATGTGCTAACCCCTGCAATTTCCCCAAATGTGGGAAACTTGACTGCATAATTTGTGGTAGTGGGGTACTGCGTTTGCACTGAAAGAAAGAAAGAAAGAAAGAAAGAAAGAAAGAAAGAAAGAAAGAAAGAAAGAAAGAAAGAAAGAAAGAAAGAAAGAAAGAAAGAAAGAAAGATCAAAAAATTGATCTCTTTAGAAAGAAAGAAAGAAAGAAAGAAAGAAAGAAAGAAAGAAAGAAAGAAGAAAGAAAAAGAAAGAAAGAAAACATATATATAAAGTCTTTGCCTATGTTTAAAAGTTAGGAAAAAACATGACACAAAATTGATTTCATCTATTAAACATAAGACAACAGAAAAAAATAGTGAAATAAAATACTCTAAAATGTGGCCAGTGGTTGTCTCTGAGTGTTCTTACCATGGGTTTTTATGTTTTCTATGTTTTCTTTAGACTCTTGTTCTTCTCACTAAATTTTCTTCTCATTACATTTTCTATTGTATGTATATAATATGTATATTTCTATAATATATACATAATAGATGTAAGTTATTTTTAAAAGCCAAGAAAATAAATTTTTATTTTATTCTCTCCAAATCATTTAAATGTCTAGATTTATTGTTTAGTTCAACAACTAGCACTTTTAAAAAAAACAAATTTTAATTAAAAGATATTCAAATTCAGCAAAATATTTCCTGCATGAACTAACAGGAAACTATCAAACAAAAATATACCACATAACTTGTTCTCGTTCACACAAGTGGTCATAGAGAATGTCATAATTACCCATTTCGTGGGTCTTTATAGTCACAACACTCTCCTGGCTTATTTTGAATCTACTGTTTAAGCTCAAGAATACATATTATCTTAAGAGGGAAGATTTGAACTGCACCCAAAATGTGGCTGAATAATTCTCAACCACAAAGAACTTACTTGCAAACTGAGTATGGGAGGCAGCCGTGGTGTCATTGTGAGTTCTCCGAATTAACTTCCATGGACAAGGTTTGGTGAAAGATAGGTGACATGAAAGTGCCCATTTGAAGCTCAGATAAGCACTGCAGTTATTTGGAACTTAGGCCAATAAACAGCCCACATTGTTTAGAACTGTTAGCACATGGCGGTAGTAAGAAGCAGACTGGGTTCTATTATTGTTCTTCTGTGATCTGAGACAATGCTTGCTCTGTGCCTGTCCCTGGACACAAGGCTCCCGCTGCCTGGTTCTCCCTGGAGTGGGACTGGGGTAGATGTCAGCATAGGGCGGAAATCAGATGAGTTTGAGTATAGAATCATGAGAACTTGATGATGGCTCTTCTCTCAGCTTCCATGATCCTACAAGTTCTAGTTTTCTCTTTCCTCTCTATCCTCTCTCAAGGTTTTCTTTCTGGCTCTTCCTCTCCCGTTCAATCTCAAAGCAGGAATGCCCGTGGGCTCCAACCTGGGTCAACCCTCAAGTTTATTCCTCCCCTGGTTTTCACCATCTCAAAACATGGCACCAGCATCCACCTCTTTGCTCAAGCCCACGTGTATCAATCACCCTTTCTTTCTCTCTTTCCTTCCTACCCTAAGCCTGTGGGAACCTGTGGATTCCATCTCCAGTGTGGATCTGGAACACTGGCACCCCACTCCTATGTTTCTATACTTAGGTAAACCCTCTGTTATGGGCTGATTGGGTCTCCTCACATATTCTAACCCCCAGTAGTGCAGAATGTTACTGTATTTGGAGATAGGCTCCTTGAAGAGGTAATTAAGGTTAAATGAGGTCATTAGGGTGGGCCCTAATGCAATATGACTGGTGTTTTTATAAGAAGAGGAGATCAGGGCACAGACACACACAGAAGAAAGACCGTATGAAGACACAGGGCGAAGAAGGCCATCTGCAAGTCAAGAAAAGGAGCCTCAGAAGGAACCAACCCTGCCAGCACCTTGATCTTGGACTTCTAGGTTCCAGAACGGTGACACGCATTGATTTTCTGTTGTTTAAGTCTCACAGTCTGTGCTGCTTTATTAGGGCAGCCAGAGCTGACTAATGTAACTTCCTAACCATCTTTCTGCTTCTCTGAAAATTCCATTTCCCTTTTGTGAATTGATTATTCGTGTACCTTACTCTCCGCCCCACCCCCACCCCCAGCCCAGGGGTTTTCCATTTCTTTCAGCTTTGTAAAAGTTTGCCCATTATGTGACTTAAAACTATCTCTTTCTGGTTTTAGGTTGTGTTTTCACCTTTTAAAAATTTATGTCTGCGGATGGCCAGATTTTAAATTATACCAGTCAAATCTGTCAAGTGTTCTCTTTTTGGTTCGTGCTTTTTGTATCATGTTTAAGAAATACTTCCCTATCTTGAGGTGATAGATATTTTCTTAAAAATTTAAAGTATTTTATATGGTGTAAGGTAGGAATTTTAATTTTTTTCTCTTGAAGAAAACACTTTTTTTTTTTTTTTTGAGTCAGAGTCTCGCTCTGTCACCCTGGCTGGAATGCTGCAGTGGCACCCTCATGGCCACGGCAGCCTCGACCTGCCCAGCTCAGGTCATCCTTCCACCCCAGCCTTCCAAGTAGCTGGAACTACCGGCACACGCCTCCACATCTGGCTAATTTTTTGATTTATTGTAGAGACGAGGTCTTGCCAAGTTGCCCAGGCTGGTCTCAGGCAATCCTCTCGCCTCCTTCTCCCAAAGTTCAGGGCACGAGCCACAGCCCAGCCCACAGATATTCTTTCCAGAAGAGGAGTTTTGACACAGGAGACACACACAGAGGAGATGACCATGTGAAGACTGAAGAGGGAAGCAGAGATTGGAGTGATGCAGCCACAACCCAAGGGATGTCTCACACTCACCAGAACTAGAAAAGGCAAAGGATAGATTCTCCCCCAATAGCTCTGGAGGGAGCAAGCTGTGACAGAATGCTGTCATACATTATTTATATACACACATGAGCAGATTACTAGTTTTCTCTTTCTATTTCTTTGGTCTATTTGTCTGTCTTTTTGTACCCCACTGTCACCCCCAACTAATACGTCTTGATATTACATTTTGATATTTCAGAGCAGAAGCCCCTTAACGTTGTTTGACTCAGTCCCACGTCTTGGGAGGCTGAGGTGAGTGGATTGCCTGAGCCCGCGGGTTTAAGACCCACCTGGGCAACTTGGTGAGCCCTCATCTCTACAATAAATCAAAAAAATTTAGCCGGGTGTGGTAGCGCGCACCTGTAGTTCCAGCTACTTGGAAGGCTGAGGCGGAAGGATCACCGGAGCCCAGCGGCTCGAGGCTGCGGTGGATGGGAGCGGCCACTGTACTCCAGTCTGGGCGACAGAGTGAGACTCCGACTCAATAAATAAATAAATAAATAAAATAAAATAAAATAAAAAATTTAAAAAATTCTTCTTGGCTTCTCTTGGAACTTTTCTCTCCCAAATAGATGACAGGTACTATAAAAAATAACTGTCAGTTACTATAAAAAGCTAACTGGAATTTTAACTAGAATCCAATTTACAAATTAATTTGGAAATAATTGATCTCTTTAAAAATATTACTCTTCCTGTTCACAAACAAATATGCCTTTCATTTATTTTATAGCTTTTTTATGTATTTTGGTCAAGTTTTTTTTCCTTTTGAGTTGAAGTCTCACTCTGTACCCAGGCTGGAGTACAGTGGCACACTCACAGCCACAGCAGCCTCGACTTGCTGGGCTCAGGTGATCCTTCTGCCTCCGTCTTCCAAGTTGCTGGGACCACAGGCATACG
Source organism: Cephalopachus bancanus (assembly GCA_027257055.1). Classification (NCBI taxonomy): domain Eukaryota; kingdom Metazoa; phylum Chordata; class Mammalia; order Primates; family Tarsiidae; genus Cephalopachus; species Cephalopachus bancanus. The sequence goes on along the minus strand of JAPVLO010000120.1, from coordinate 840,141 downwards.
CCACCACACCCAGCTAGTTTTTTGATTTACTGTAGAGATGAGGTCTTGCCAAGTTGCCCAGGCTGCTCTCGACACCATGGGCTTAGGCAGTCCTCTCACCTCAGCCTCCCAAAGTGCTGGGATTATAGACTGAGCCACTGCACCCTGTCGGTCAAGTTTTATCAATTCACTTATGAATGTCTTGCACAGCTAATGTTATATTTTCTAGGTACATTGCAACTTTCTCATTGTTGTAGATGGTATCCTTGACTTATATATTGATCTTATACCTTGAAACTTTGCTAAACTCTCATTTTATTGGATTCTTTTTTGTATTTTCTATATAAACTATGTAGTCTGTGAAAAATGACAGATTTGTTTTTTTTCCTGCAATGCTTACAGTATTTTTCTCTGTCTCATTTTGCTGCACTAGACAAAGCCTCTTACACAATACTGATCAGAAGTGGTGGTAGTGGGCATCCTTGTCTTGTTTTTGACTTTTTAATTTTTATTTATTTATTTATTTTTTGAGTTGAAGTCTCACTCCGTCGCCCAGGCTGGAGTGCAGTGGCATGCTCATGGCCACCCCAGCATCAACCTGCTGTGCACCGGCAATCCTTCCGCCTCAGCCTTCCAAGTAGCCGAAACTACAGGCGCTTGCTACCACGCCTGGCTAATTTTTTTATTTATTGTAAAGATCGAGGTCTAGCCAAGCTGCCCAGGCTGGTTTCAAATCCGTGGGCTCAGGCAGTCCACTCGCTTCGGCCTCCCAAAGTGCTGGGATTACAGGTTGAGCCTCCAAGCCTGGCCGTTTCTGACTTTTTTAAAAAGAAAGCTTCCAAGATTGCACAATTACATATGGAGCTTGCTGGAGGTTTGTATTAGATGCACTTTATTCGGGTAAGCTAATTTTCTTCCAGACCTAATTTATTAATTTGTTTTATTAAATCATAAACGGGTGTTGAGTTTTATCACATGCCTCTTCTGCATCGATTGAAGCCTTTGTAAGATATTTCTTGCATCTGTTAATATGAGCAGGGTCATCCAAAGCCCATATGGTACCTTTGTGTGAATTAGACAAAGGTGCTCCTTCCTCTGGGTGGACAAAGCCGGGTGCCAGGATCCACTGCTTGGCAGCAAAGCTTGAATTGAATTCCGGCCTCTCCCCCACTTCGGCAAGATGCCTGTATACAGGTTAGAATTTATGACGAGTCTGGCTCCAGGCCAAAGTCCTATGTGTGATCTTTCAGGCTTGACCATAAGCAATCACAAAGGCTTCACCAGCAGCCCTCATGGGGGACGGCTGTCTTCCTCATAGAACACCTGGCACACAACCAGCCATTGCAGTCTGGAGAAAGTTGAGGGCAAGGGCCCAGTCCCACCTTTCTTCCCCGGCCATGCTCTTTGGTACACCTGCGTGGCTACTCTATTAGGAAGGCTCCTTATGGGATGATTGGGGCGGGAAGCTTGAAAACACTTCTCCAAACCTACTCAGTACTTTACCACTCCTAGCACTTTGTCCCCTCCCTGTGGCCCCCAGGGCAGCCCCCTTCACTGACTCATCTGACCTTCGCTCAGTGGTTCCGTGGGGAGAACTGGGAGCTGGCATTCTTTCCCGTGCAGCTTCTCGTGTATACCATCGTGGTGAGTAACACTGGTGAATGACTACTACTTAACGGTTTGCCTTCTTGCCTTAATTGTCTGCCCTTGACACTGTGCAGCTGACAGCCTGAATAACCAGATCTGATGGCTTGGTGGCAAATAGCATTAGGGGATTTTCTGATATTAAATCATTCTGGAAAAAAACAAGGATAAACCAAACTTGGTAATGCGAGATTTTTTTTGTTTTTTTTTGAGTGTGAGGCTCACTCTGTCACCCAGGCTGGAGGGCAGTGGCACAATCACAGCTCACAGAAGCCTCGACCTTCTGGGCTCAGGTGATTCTTCTGCCTCAGCCACTCTAGTAGCTGGGACTACAGGTGTGCGCCACCATGCTTGGCTAATTTTTAAAATTTTTATAGAGGCGATGTCTCACTATGTTGCCTAGGCTGGTCTTGAACTCCTGGGCTCAAGCCATCTTCTAATCTCGGCCTCCAAAACTGCTAGGATTACAGGCATGAGCCATTGTGCCTGGTCAGGATTTTTTTTCTTTAAGATATTTTGCTAATGGGCTTCTTAAGATTTTTAAAATAGTGTAGCTCATTAGTTTCCAATCTTTTCCCACCTTTAAGAAAACAGCAGCCGGACTCGGTGGCTCAGCCTGTAATCCCGTGCTTTGGGAGGCTGAGGTGAGTGGATTGCCTGAGCCCGGTTCGAGACCTGCCTGGGCAACTTGGCAAGACCTCATCTCTACAATAAATAAAAAAAAAAAAAAAAAAAAAAAAAAACCAGCAATAGCATATAAGGATATAAATTTTATTTATTTTATTTTTTTAAGTTGGAGTCTTATTCTGTTGCCCAGGCTGGAGTGCAGTAGCACTAGTCCTGCTGGGTTCAGGCAATCCTTCCACCTCAGCCTTCCAAGTAGCTGAAACTACTGGCAAGCGCCACCATACCCGGCTAATTTTTTGATTTATTGTAGAGATGAGGTCTCACTAAGTTGCTCAGGCTGGTCTTGAACCCCTAGACTCAGGCAATCCTCTCACCTCGGCCTCCCAAAGTGCTGGGATTACAGGCTTGAGCCACAGCGCCCAGCCTGCATTAATTTTAATATACAAAGAAAGCAGAATAGACAAATGTAGGAGCATTCCTGGAGTGTCCAGGGTCAGCAAGGAGGCCAATGTGGCTACAGATTTTCTTTTCTTTTTTTTTTTTTTTTTTTGCGTCAGTCTCACTCTGTCTCTGAGGCTGGTGTGGTGCAGTGGTGCAGTGGCACGCTCGTAGCTACCATAGTCTCAACCTGCTGGGCTCAGGCAATCCTTCCACCTTGGCCTTCCAAGTAGCTGGAACTATAGGCATGTACCACCATGCCCAGCTAATTTTATTTTGATTTTTTATTTTTATTGTAGAGACGAGTTCTTGCCAAGGTGCCCAGGCTGGTCTCAAACCCCTTGGCTCAGGCAATCCTCTCACCTCTGCCTCCCAAAGTGCTAGCGTTACAGGTGTGAGCCAACAAACCTGGTTGACTACAAACTTTCTAATTTCCAATGAAAGTTTTTCCCTGACCCTTGAGTTATTTAGAAGTCTTTGCCCTGGTGTGATTCCATCCTACATGGCTATTCTCTAGAGCAGTAGTTGTTTACTTCTGTCTGGCTTTCCCACCCAAGAGCGCACCACCACCTCATGGAAGATTCTACGTACGAGGACATGAGTCCCCAGAGGCTCCAGAACTATCTTTTCGGTTGTGAACTAAAGACCGACAAAGATGATCACTTTTAGGTGGATAATGAGGAAAATGAGCACCAGCTATCTTTAAGAGTAGTCAGTTTAGGGGCTGGTGCAAAGGATGAATTAGACACTGTTGAAGATGGGGAAATGAATTATGAAGACAGTCCAATAAAAGTAACTGGCAACTTTGAAAATGTCTGTATAGCCAGTGCTTTCCCTTGGGGACTTTGAAGTAACATCACATGTGGTCTTACGGTTGAAGTGTGGTTCAGGACCTGTGCATATTAGTGGACGGCATTCTGTGGAAGAAGACACAGAGTCAGAAGATGAAGAGAATGAGGATGTCAAACTCTTAAGTGTATCTGGAAAGCAATCTGCCCCTGGAGGTGGTAGCAAGTTCCCGCAGAAAAAAATAAACCTCGCTGCTGTTGAAGTGGATGATGGTGATGAAGATGGTTTTGATGAGGAAACTGAAGAGAAAGCTCCGGTGAAGAAATCTGTATGAGATACTCCAGCCAAAAATGCACAAAAATCAAACCAGAATGGAAAAGACTCTAAACCTATCAACAAGATCAAAAGGCCAAGAATCCATCAAAAAATCAGGAAAAAACTCCTAAAACACCAAAAGGATCTCGTTCTGTAGAAGACATTAAGGCAAATATGCAAGCAAGGTATAGAAAAAAGTGGTTCTCTTCCCAAAGTGGAAGCCAAGTTCATTCATTATGCGAAGAATTGCTTCTGGATAACTGACCAAGAGACTAGTCAAGATCTCTGGCGGTGAAGGAAATCTCTTTAAGAAAATAGTTTAGGCCAGGAGCAGTGGCTCAAGCCTGCAATCCCAGCACTTTGGGAGGCCAAGGCAAGAGGATTGCCTGAGCCCGCGGGTTCAAGACCAGCCTGGGCAACATGGTGAGACCTCGTCTCTACAATAAATCAAAAATTAGCCGGACGTGGTAGCATGCCCCTGTAGTTCTGGCTACTTGATAGGCTGAGGCGGAAGGATCACCAGAGCTCAGCAGGTCAGCGCTGGGGTGGCCATGAGTGTGCCACTGTACCCCAGCTTGGACGACGGAGTGAGATTCCAACTCAAAATAAAGAGAAAGAAAATAGTTTAAACAGTTTGTTAAATTTTTCTGTCTTATTTAATTTCTGTAACAGTTAATATCTGGCTGTCCTATTTATAATGCAGAATGAGAACTTTCCCTACTGTGTTTGATAAATGTTGTCCAGGTTCCATTACCAAGAATGTGTTGTCTAAAATACCTGTTTAGTTTTTAAAGATGGAACTCCACCCTTTGCTTGGTTTTAAGTATGTAAGGAATGTTACATTAGGGCATAGTTGTAGCAGTGTTCAGACTTAGAAATAGTGGGAGACAAAAATATACATGTGAAATAAACAGTATTTTATTAAAGTAAAAAAAGTGTTTTATACTTCACAAATGTATGTTTTGTTTCAGCTATCCTATTGCTGTTGGTTTCTAGCTTAACTGCATCATGATCAAATAATACAGATAACATGATACTGATTTTTTGTTGCGTCTTGCTTTGTGTCCTAGCACACGGACAGCTTTTGTAAATATTTTATGTGTACTTAAAAAGTGAATATTCTTTGTTTAATACAAATTTGAAGATATTTCTATTAGATCAAGCTTGTTAATTTTGTGGTTTAAATCTTATATATCCTTCAAATTTTTGGTCTATTTTATCTGTGAGTTGATCTCACACTATTAGAATACAACCTATTAGAATTTCCCACTGTAATTGTGATTTATCCATTTCTGTTTGTATTCCGTCATTAATTTATATACTGTGAAACTCTATACTATGGGTTGTATATAAATGTAGAAAAGATAAATCTTTTTGGTAAATTATTATTATTACTTTTTTGAGTTGATATTTCATTCTGTTGCCCAGGCTGGAGTACAGTGGCATGATCATGGCTCACTGCAGCCTTGGCCTCCTGAGCTCAGGCAATCCTTCCACCTCAGCTCCCTGAGTAGCTGGGTCTATAGGCGTGCCCCGCCATGCTCAACTAATTTTTTATTTTTTATTTTTTGTAGAGACAAGATCTTGCTATGTTTCCCAGGCTGTTCTCTAACTCCTGGCCTCAAGTTATCCTCCTGCCTTGGCTTCCCAATTTGCTGGGATTACAGGCATGAGCCACCATGTCCGGCTGTTACTGAGTAATGACTATAACCCTAATAATGTTTTTGCCCTAAAGTTTATTTTGTTTAATATTAAAAGAGATACACCAACTTCTTCTATCTTTTAATTTAAAATACTTGTGTGGGCCAGGTGCGATGGCTCAAGCCTGTAATCCCAGCACTTTGGGAGGCCAAGGCGAGAGGATTGCCTGAACCCAGGGTTTCGAGACCAGCCTGGGTAACTTGGTGAGACCTCGTCTCTACAATATATAAAAAAATTAACCAGGCATGGTAGCACACGCCCATATTTCCAGCAACTTGGAAGGCTGAGGTGGGAGGATCACCTGAGCCCAGTAGGTCAACGCCAGGGTAGCTGTGAGCATGCCACTGCACTCTAGCCTGGGCAACAGAGTGAGACTTTGACTAAACAAAATAAAATATTTGTGTGACCTTAAGTGTGTTCTTTGCAAACAGCTCAGGCCTGAATTTTACAATTTTTTTTAAAAAATCTGATAATATCTATCTTTTATCTGGCAAGTTCTATTTGTCTACACTCATTGTGATTACTGACATATTTTCATAAACTTTTACCATCTTATTTTGTACTTTCTATTTTTTTTTTTTTTTTTTTTTTTTGAGTTGGAGCCTCACTCTGTCGCTCAGGCTGGAGTGCAGTGGCATGCTCATGGCTACCCCAGCATCAACTTGCTGGGCTCTGGTGATCCTTCTGCCTCAGCCTTCCACGTAGCCAGAACTACAGGTGAGCACTACACCTGGCTAATTTCTTATTTATTTTAGAGATGAGGTCTTGCCAAGTTTCCCAAGTTGGTCTCGAACCCACAGGCTCAGGGAATCCACTCGCCTCGCCCTCCCAAAGTGCTGGCTAACAGGCTGAGCTACCAAATCCGGCCTGTACTTTCTATTTACCAAGAGTTTCTGTACTTCTGTTTTTACATTTTCCTATCTTCTACCAGACCGTTTTCTTTATTGCCCTTTTACACCCTCTAATGTTTAGAAGTTATTGATTCAATATCTATTTTTTAAAATAGTTATCCCCTTAAAAAATGGAAGTATAACTTACCCATTAATACGTTTGTCTTCCAGCTTTGTTTCACTTCTCTTCAAGTTTTCCTTGACTGTTCTACATCTCTTGTATGTCCATCTACATTTTAGAATTTGCTTGTTAATTTACACATATACACATAGGCACACACACACACATACATGCACAAAACCTGCTGGGATTTTATACATTTTGGAGGAATGGATGGACATCATTAACATTTGCCTCTATCATATTTTATAGTTTTCAGTGTAGGGCAATGATTTTTCCCTAGGGGTGATTTCCATCCCTCATCCCCCAAGGGGCAATGTCTGGAGACATTTTTGGTTGGCACCTTGGGGGATGGAGGGTGCTACTAGAATCTAGCACCTGGAGGCAGGGGGCCTGTACACATTCGATAGTGTAAAATCCCCACAACAATTAATTCTATCATTATATATTTACCTTGGCAAAAAGGTATTCAACACCTATTATTAGAGCTTTTCCCTGGAATGTGAGATTTTAAAAGCTAGTATAGATCACTTCTTTTACATTTTCATTTTATATTTGTTTGCTAGTATTTAGAAATATAACACATTTTACAAATATCGAGCTCGTGTTCAGCAACCTTGCTAAAATCATTTTTCATTCAATTAGTTTGTCTATAGAGCTTTGCGTGACTACATACACAATTGTATCACCTGTGAATAGGGACAGGCTTATTACTCAAACCGTTCTGCAAAAAAAATACCAGCACATGCATGTTTGTTGTAGTTCTATTCACAATAGCAAAACCAAGGAACCAGCCATGCTGCCCCTCAAAGCTGGAATGGATAAAAAAAATGTGGTACGTATACACAATGGAATATGATGCAGCCATCAAGAAGGACACACATGAACTTCACAGCAACTTGGATGGGTTTAGAGTTGATCATACTCGGTGATCCATCACAGAAACAAAGACAGAGTAACACATGCACTCACTCAAAGCGAACCTTGAACAATTGTCATAATACTATAAGAAAGGGATTGGCAGTAGTGGGGAACTGCCAGGGGAGGGAGGGGCACACCTCATCAACAAGGTTACCTGCATATGAACATCATCTGTATACCTAGCACCGAATTGTACCCCACGTCTCTAAAATAAAATAAAATAATATTTTTTTAAAAGACAGTTTTATTTCTCCTTCTCTGATCCTGCTTCTTCTTCAACAAGTGTTGTACAGGCCACAGCTGACTTCTCTCAGCACAGACAATGGGCTTGAAGGCTGATCTGCCATTTAAAGCAGACATGGGGGGGGGAGCACATGCCCACCATGAAAAGTGCTTCTGGAGTTATTTGGTTTTTGAGAGTCTGTTTAAGAGCAGCCAAGTGTAGGGTGGAGAGGAGGTGGTTTCTTTTCTCTCCATCATAAAGGGTCATGGCCAGCACTCCAATTTAGTGAGATTCCTAGAGAAGAGATTTTAAAAGAGCTGCATTTCTTTTAAAAGGTTTTCTCATTAGATAAGGGAACTTCCAGAGAGAGCCACTCCTGGTGCTTTGAAAAGGAAAGATCAGAGGGACAGGACATTGGGGAAGGTCAGAGAGAAATAAGGCTGCTTCTTTAGTCTTCACGTCAAAATGCTACATTGGCGGGGGGCATCGCTTTCTGACTCCAAAACTGTTGTAACAGAGGGAATACCAAACTGGAAGTGAATACAGTAAATTCCCCTGTGAGCTCTGTGACCCTAGCAAGTCACCTGAGCTCCAGATTCCTCCTGTGTAAACGGAGCCTTTGCTACAATGACCGGGGCTCCTTCCGGCCCTCATGTTCTGGCATTATGACCCTGAACAGTTTCTGTGCAGGAGAAAAGGAACCACACTTCCTCCAAAGAGTAGTTGCAAATGAGTAAAAATGAGAAAACATTAAGATACTTCAGAAGAAAAGAGGGTTACCAAACTCGTCCACAAACCTCGGAGTAGAGCTCCATAAGACTCCTTGAGTTCAAAGCTCTCTCAGTGGTCTCTTCTTCCCCAACAGATCTCTTGGTAGTTCCTTCTTTTCTGACAGCCTAGATTACATTCTCAGCAGACTGAACTGGACTGTCACAGGGACTTGTTCAGCCTTGGCTGCTTCAGGCAGATGGTGAGAGCTGCAGTTTAGCCCTTTCCATCCCTCTCACAACAGGATGTCTGACTTCAGGGCCCTCCCAGGTCCTAGGACTCAGGGTATGCCTAAGAGATTCTGAGGTAGCACTCTTCCCCTCCCCACTCCCATATCACTGGTCCCGAGCGGTGACTAGGGACTCTCCGGCCACCCCCCCCCCAGATGTGGTGCTGTCCCCTCACTGTGTGGCATGGTGGTGCCACTCTGATTTCTGTCTCGAGGCAGCAAGGATTCAAGAAAAGGGAGAAGTGGATCATGCAGAGGAATGCGAAGACAATCAGTTTCAGAAATCATCTTGTCCATCTTGTTCACTTTACAACAGAGAACTGGGAGGCCTGTATGTTCACAGCCATATGACTGGTTAGTAGCTACAGCGAGAACTGGAACCAAGGTCCCCAATTTCCAGCCACGACTGCCCTAGAACCCCTTTCTACCCGACTTCAAAGCAACCTTGGATTTCTTACATTCTCTCTCCCTACTTGATCTCAGTGGAGTCATGGATAGATGGTATTTTTTTTAATGGTACATTGCCTTTTAAGATTTTGAATTACCCAAGAAAAAACTCAATGAAAGCAAATGCTTACACATCATCTCTTCAGTGAAGCCCTCCCTGAGCCCACCAAGCTGAAGTGTTTATTCTCTGAACCTTCTTAAGGTACATCACTTTCAAGAGGGCAGCATCTGAGCATGACTTATCTGGGCCCGACAACTCTCCACGTATAAGACTTATCAGTTTCCTAATAAACCAAGTCCACTCTTGTGGTGCCGACTCCTGATGCAAGACTTAGCCCCACTGTGGGGATCTCACGCTGGAAACTGCAGCCACCACCAGACAGTGCCCTGTAGATTACCCCTTCTTGTTCTCTGATCCAAGCACAGACTCAGCATCTCTTTAATTTCCTGTAGCACAGCAAAGAACCAGGCTGGGTCATTTAAACAAGGATCCTTCAGCAGCTCAGGTCAGTGAAAGAAAAACCTGAAATCAGTTAACAAGATTTGCCAAGTCCAGGCCTCTTCCTCCCTGAAGTAGGAATGGAACCTCAGAGGCGCCACTCTCTCTTCTGCGTGGCTTATCAGCTCAGTCTCTCCCATCCTTCTGATCAGCTCCCTGGCCAACCTTCTAGCCTGTTCCTAACCGTGCACTCAACCTCAAAGCTCATCTCCCCCACATGGCCTGGAAAACACCACGCATGTAGAAGGCACTGAGAAGTACTGATGCTGGACTAAAGTATGGTATCATCCCATGAGCAGAAGAAGTTAGGTCATTTTCAAGATATAATGAGAAGAGGCAATGGAAAACAGATACAACCTGCAGCACACACCTAAACCAAACAGACTATCCTAAGAACTAGTCCTCCCCCCAGGGGAGGTCAGTGTGAGCATGATCAATCTGACTACCTTTTACTGCAGCACAAAGCTCACACTATTAAGGTACTCCACATTCTCCTGCGGTCCTGAGAACCAAAGTGGGTGTTAAACTGGGGCGGGGTTAGAAGGCACTAAGGGACAAGAAATTCGATATAGCCTAAAGAAGAAACAAAGACAAACACGGTTTTTTCTTTTAATTATTTACCAGATAAAAAAGAAAAAATAGTGATTGTTTCTCTTCACCCCCAACATTCCGCTGACCAAGGTCGAGTGGGAGAGAAATTTGTTGAACAGTGATTCGTGCTCCTGGCCTGGAGCAAATTCTTCTCCTCTGCGCCACGTCGCCTCGGGCAGGAGGGACAGGGCAAAGGGCTCCAGGCAGAAATCCTTGTACCTGGGCAGCAGTGGCAGTGTGGCTACCTTTTCTTCTCCCTGTTGCCCAAGCATTCAGACCCTCTCCTGTCTGCCCCTCCATGGTCCCCTCCCCAGTTCCTCAAAGGAAGCAGGAGACTGGGACTGCAGGAGGCAGGGGAAGCAGGAGACTGGGACTGCAGAGCCGGGCCCGGAAAGCACACGGCCGATCTGGCAGAAGGGCATGGCCTCCTGCTTCTATTGCACATCCTGGCTCAGACCCCTGCCCTGAGCAGTGGGCTACAGCAAAATGCTTTCCAAATGAAAACAGAGAGCCTGCTGTGTGTGTGCAAGGCTCAAGGAGGGGAGGTGTGTTGTGTGGCTTGTTCTGGAAAAAATACGTATTTTTTAAAATTTAAGTTATTCCAGGATGGGGCCTCTTTAAAAAAGCACATGGGGCTTGGAGCTCTTGGGGCGTTATGGTCATCTGGGCCGCTCCCCACTCAAGTGCCAAAGACCCAGAATAACCTTTTCTCCATTGACAGATCTTCTGCATAAGACGGAAGAGGCGGCACCCACTGACCACACGAGCCCCTCCCCACTGTCATGACTGAGCCACTCGGGGCAACCTCTCTTTCTGAACATCTGGAGGATTTTGACAAATGACCCTACAGAGAAATCTTTTACACTGTATATTTCTGCGTAAAATGGCAGCTAAGTCCCCTCAAATAAAACTTTTAAATGTTTCATTCTCATTCTTCTCATTATCAGTCAAAATCAAGTGGGGCAGGAATAAGTTATTGAACTGACATCACAGATAGGATAAACCCCTCTAAAAAGCCATGGGGTGGGGGAGGACTGATTTTGATTTGGCAAAGCTGCAAATCTTTTACCTCCATGGGCTGGAACGAAGCTGGTGGGTGAAGACAAACCTAACTGAGCCAATGGCAAGAACTGCAGGCTATGAGAGACGACAGGTCAAACACAGAACTGTATAAATTGTGGCACTATAAAGATGAGAAGGCAGGTCCATGACACAGCTGGGAGCAAGCCTTTGGAGCATCGCTTCCAGAAATTCTATCTGTCCTGTAGTAAGTGGTAGCATCCAGATACATCAGTGGTTCTCCTTCCTCCTCTTCCCAACAAATTCTGAGTTTCTCATTTAAATAACTATGTACACACACACAAGCCTGGTCTCTCTTTTACACGACGGTCCTTCAATTGAGGGTCCTACAATGGCTTTAGACAGTAGGTGCCAATTGTCTTTTTGGAGATTTACTGCTTGGGACCAAACCTGCAAAGAGAAGAAATGACTGAACACTATAATAGGAAAATCTTGATGATGAAAGGAGTCTAGTGTTAAAGGACCAAGTTTTCATATAAATAACAAACCCCCACCATTCTTACAGGGAGGCCACATGCCCACCAGCAACCCTGGAAAACAGCTCCTTACCTCCCTCTGATAAGGATAGTTTCTCAAGTTCAGCTTCAAGTTCAGCATCCGAGATCCTAGGTTTAGGCACACTGTTGGTATAAAATGTCTCGTGGGGGTTGTCGGGCAGATCCAAAGGTTCTTTGGTGGTGTCCTGAAGGAGGATGTCCAATTCCTTCTCCAGTTCCTCACTGTCAAAATCTGGACAGAAGAGATGACGTAAATCCTCTTAAAAATGAATGAAAGGAAGAAAGAAAGTACCACCTTGTTAACTCACCTAAGCCATTGGTCACCCCACCAGCCAGAGTCTGAGTAACCTCATCCTGGGTGTCACAGAGCTGTAAGAGACAAATACAAAGTCTTGAACTGGGAATGGTGGCTCTGAGGCTCTGAGTCTTCAGGGGAAAATTTATAGGGTTACAAAGCAATAGTGCCCCATGTTAGAATCGAAGAAAGCTTCCTTAAGTTCATGAAGTAACAGGTCAAATTTGGAAAAAAAAGACATGCAACAGAGCAAGTATGTCCTATGTAACGTCCTTCTATGTGTCCCTCCCTGGCCCCTTCCTGTACCTCTTGGATCTGATCCACAAGGCTCTCTGCCTTCTCCACTGTGACATCTTTCATGGAGAGTTTTAGTGCTCCTACCCCAGCCTGGTAGGCATTAAAAACCTAAAGAGAAAGCAAAGTTATCAGCACAAATGACAAACACTGGGTAAAATATATACAATATTGTTTCAGCTCCAAAAGACAGCCTTGGGGTTTTTTCTTTGGCCACTCAAGCTCGATGCGGCCCGCACCCACTGAGGTCAAACATCCCAACAGGAAAGGCAAAGACAACCCCAGCCACATCCTGAAAAAACCCAGTCATCCACACAGCAGAGCTGCAGTTCAGGGATGAGCAGCATATGCCAGAGACCAGCGAGTACTGAAGCAGAAGGGAGCAGCTACCATCTGATCTGTCTGGGAGGCGTAGATCCGGTCCAGGATGCCTTGAACTGTGTCCAGCTTGGCATGTAGGGCCTCGATGCGCTTCTCCGTCCGTTGCTTGGCCTTGAGGGACCTCAGTGCCTAGGGAGGCACAAAGACTTAGGTCAGGAGTGGACAGGGAAAGCCAAAGGGCAAGAGGAAGATGGCCCTTCCCTGATAATAAGAACAACTTCCCTGGGCCACCTGCAGCCTTGTTCTGTGAACACCCTCTAGCCCCCAGCAGGTTGCTCTGTGAACTGTGGGTACCGCTCTCTGCCCGCCAGGACACGGCTATGTAGCTGAAGGGGAAGAGAACCCACCAGCTGTTTCTTTCCTGCTCGGCATGCCCGGCGCGCTTCTTCTTTGCACCTGTAAACAAAGGGACAGGTCCAGATGACTGTGCCTCAAGACCGAGGGTGGCAAGGCCCTCAAGGGTCTCTGAGAACAGTACGTGGTTAAGGTGGTCTTAAATGTAAAGATCAAACCTATCCACCCAGTGGCAAGAAAAATGAATCCCATGGTCAAATTCTCGCAGCGAGTCATCACACAGGCTTAAGCCTGTGGGAAGACAAACTGACCAGGAATGGGCTGTTTCAACCTACAGGGAGGGAACATCATGGCATCTCTTCCCATTCTGGGAGACAGGGAGCAATTCCTAACACCAACCATGACCTGAGACGTATCCCTTTGCCTCTCACAAGGCTGGGCTTCTCCCATTGTAAGATGGAGTGAACAAGTTCTAATCTAGTGTCTAAATGTTCTCCTTTCAGACTGCTCTTGTGCCTTTACCAGGGATCCTGGGCACAGCCAGCCAAGGAGAAGAGTGGGAGTGCCTCAGATGGCAGATAAACCTGTCTTGTTCACTGCTGCATGCCCATCCCCTAAGACAATGCCTGGCTCAGTATCAATGTATACTGGTATAGAAGAGCACAATCATTGCATTAACAGCCATCATCTTTGGGGAAAGAATTAAGATTCATTTTTTTGTCCTCTGTAATATTCTGTGTTTTCCATAATTTCTACATTGGAAAATAGGTACTTCTGTAAATCGTTTTTTTAAAAACCTATTTTTTTAAGGGCCCTGAGATATCAGTGTTTCACAAGCTCTGAGGGCCAGCATGGTGTGGAGTAAGACCAGTTCAGGGTGGAAGTTACCTCTCAGCTTCCTGGGATAAGGACTCCACTTTGCGTGAGAGAAGCTGTTCACTCTGCATCAGCTGGTACACCCCAACATCTACGTCGTTGACAGGAGAGACCTTGGCATGTGGCCCCCGGGCAAACTTCACAATCTGAGGGACAGGGACAAATTACTTCTGCTCCCACCACAGATGCTGAGAAATTCCCAAGCAAGAGTGTTGGTGGGCATGGGTATATTCCCCCTTATCCATGGGGGATCCATTCAAGAACCCCAGTAGGTACCTGGAACCTCAGATAGCACATCACACTATACACATATTCCCTTCTTCATAACTGTTCCTATACAAGATTCATTCTTAGTGAAATCTTAGCAACCTCAACATATATATAATTTTTTCCATATTAAGTCAAGAACTTTCACCTTTTTTTTTTTTTTGAGTTGGAGACTCACTCTGTAGCCCAGACTGGAGTGCAGTGGCATGCTCATGGCCATTGCAGCCACGACCTGCTGGGCTCAGGTAATCCTTCCGCAACAGCCTTCCAAGTAGCTGGAACTATAGATGCACGCCACCATGCCCGGCTATTTTTTGGATTTACTGTAGAGATGAGGTCTCGCCAAGTTTCCCAGGCTGGTCTCGAACCCATGGGCTCAGCGAATCCTTTCACTCCGGCCTCCCAAAGTGCTAGGATTATAGGCGTGAGTCGCCACGCCTGGCCTAAGAACTTTCACCTTTTCATAAAGGAAGCACTTTACAACTTCTCTTTGGCATATCCAAATTGCCAGCATCACTACTCTTGTGCTCTGAGACCATTTAAGTACGATAAGGGTTACCTAAAACACAAGCACTGCGACACCACATCAGTAAATCTGATAACTGAGACAGCTACTAAGTGACTCATGGGTGGGCAACACAGAGAACGAGGGGTCACTGGACAAAGGGATGATTCTTGTCCCTGGTGGGATGGAGTAGGGCAGTAGGAGATTTCATAACGCTACCAAAATGGCACACAATTAAAAAGTGATGAATTCTTTATTTCTGGAATTTTTCATTTAATATTTTTGGACTGCTGTTAACTATGAGGAACTGAAACCTTGAAAAGCAAACCCACGGATAAGGGAGGACTACTGTATATACCTAATTGTCACTGCCGAGCCAGCAGTGAACACAGAAACATCCATACCTTTTCCCCATTCTGCTCGAGGACTGTGACTCTCTTCTCCTTCTGCAGCTGCAGCAACACTAGGTAGAAGGTTCTCTCATCTGGGCAGGAGTTAGCACAGAGGGTGCTCAGCTCCGACAGGGCCACCACGGGGTGGGAGGAGAGAGGCGAGTTCTGATACAGACGATACACCTCCTCAGCCTTTTCCTGCAGGGGAGGCAACAGGGGCTGATGGGCCCTGGCCACTGCCATGGGACACAGCGAACCCTGACCTTGAGCTTCAAAACCATGATTACACAAGGCAAGAGCAGAGGAACAGCAACCCCATTCTCCCTAAAGTAACAGTTTGTTTATTTATTTTTGAGACAGGGTCTTACTCTGTTACCCGGGCTAAAATGCAGTGGTTCGATCAGAGTTCACTGTAGCCATGAACACCTGGGCTCAAGCGATCTTCCTGCCCTGACCTCCTGAGTAGCTAGAACTACAGATGCATGCCATCACTCCTGGCTAATTTAAAAAATGTTTTGTAGAGACAAGGTCTAACTATGTTGCCTAAGCTGGTCAAACTCCTGGGCGCAAGTGATCCTCCCACCTTGACCTCCTAAAATTCTGGTATTACAGATGTGAGCTACCATGCCCAGCCAGAAGTAGCAGATGTTTTCAAAGGAAAAGGGATTTTAAACCTTGGAAGCAAGTTTAGTGACTGTGTGAAATGAGGCACAGAAACACTGGAAGCCAGCTCTCTGCTTGCACTTCCATCTGAGACATTACATGTCCACCTCTCCCTGGCCTGTGGTTCCCCAAGGGGAGAATGAGGAGGTACGGTGTGGTGAAATGGGCTATGAACTAAAGCTGAGCCCAGTCTGTGTGACCCTGAACTAGTCACAGTGTCACTAGTCTTCAGTATTCCTCTCACAAACCAAAGAGGGTGGATAAGATGACATCTGAATCCCTTTCCAATTCTGGTCTCTCCATTTTTCTGCCAATTCATGATACTGCAAACACTTTTTTTTTTTTTCCCGAGTTGGAGTCTCACTCTTGTCACCCAGACTGGAGTGCAGTGGCCGCTCCCAGCCACTGCAGCCTCGACCTGCTGGGCTCCAGCGATCCTTCCACCTCAGCCTTCTGAGTAGCCAGAATTACAGGCACGTGCTACCACGCCCGGCTGATTTTTTGATTTATTGTAGAGATGAGGTCTCGCCAAGTTGCCCAGGCGGGTCTCGAACCCGCGGGCACGGGCAATCCACTCACCTCAGCCTCACAAAGCGTGGGATTACAGGCTGAGCCACCGAGCCTGGCTTACTGTTTTTTTTTTTTAGAAAGCAGGATTTATTAAGAGGACAGAAAAGCTCGCACAGTGGGAGGGGACCCGAGGGGGTTGCCCTGCAGACAGTCTTAAAAGCAGGTCACAAATAGGTAGGATAGGGTGAGTGTGAAGACTGAGAAATACAAGTTCTAAGAAACAAAGCCACTATTTCCCTCATACACGGAAATTACTGCCACAAATCAGAATACTTACTGAGGCACCCACCGGATGCCATGAAAATACAGGGAAGAAATGTCTAGAGACCTGGGATTTTCTGGAAGAGTGAACGAGCTCCTAAGTGAAGTGGGTGGGAGGGCTACTTCAGAGAGAGAGAGGATCATGAGCACAGAAGAATGAGTCAGTATGGAGTGCGTCTGTGTATGCAGAGGGGAAGCGAGAGACACTAGTACAAGCACTTCTTGTTATAGAAAAGGTAACATCTTACATGCCGTCCTGTATTCTGCAGATGGTGGGTAGTCACTGAAGGGAACTGGCATGGCTAGATTACCAGAGAGCCAGCTGACAACTGGGAAAGGATGGACAGTAGAGTTAGGAAGACAGGCAGGGAGACATTTACGCAAAAGAATACGTGGGGCTGAACAAGAGAACATGTGGGTAACAGGGACAAAGAAGGGGTGGACTCAAGTCAAATTCAGAAAATAAGCCTGCAATCCATGGTGACTAGGTATGTATAGGGTTGAAGGAGAAAGAGAACTAGATTCTGGCTTAAGTGACCGGTGGACGTGATGCTATTAGTTAACAGCAAAAGCACAGGAGGTAAAGCCTATTTCATAGGAAAGACAAAATATTCTATCTTGGACATGTTGGTTTAGGATGTCTGAGGGATATGCAAGAAGACACACAAAAGAGGTAAGTGGATATACAAATCTGAAACTCAAAGGCAATACCAGGACAGAGGATATAATGCTGAAAGTCCCCAACATACCAATGGTATTAACCTGCCAAGGAAATTCAGAAAGAAGAGTAATAAGCTGAAGAAAGACTGATGTTTAACAAGTGAAGGAACTCACAAAAAAGACCCAGAAGAACTGCTTAGGGAGAATCAAGGAGGGCCAGCAGGGTCATGCAAACAAATTCAAGGAAATGGGAAAGTTTAAGAAGCAAGCGGTCAACAGTGTCAAAGGCAGAAGAGAGAGACTAAAGATTGCATTCAATTTGGTTGCCCTGTCAGATAATCAAACTTACTATAAAGCTGTTATAGTAAGAACAGTACAGTCTCTATACACAAATAGACAAATGGTGCACAACATTAATAAAAGGTACTGAGACAACTAGCTAGCCATTTGCAAGAAGGCAGAGCCTTTCCTCACTACACATACAAAAATAATACTGATGCTGTATAAAGTAATTCAAAGTAAACATAAAAGAGTTTGGTCACGGTGGCTCACACCTGTAATCCTGCCACTTTGGGAGGCCAAGGCAAGAGGATTGCTTGAGCCCAGGAGTTCCAAGACTAGCCTAGGCAACATAGTGAGACCTTGTCGCTACAGGAATAAAAAAATTTGCCAGGTGTGGTGGCACACATCTGTAGTCTCAGCTACTGGAGAGGCTGAGGCGAAAGGACTGCCTAAGCCCAGAAGGTTGAGGATACGGTGAGCTGTGATCTTGTCACTGCACTCCAGCCTGGCAGCCTGGGTGACAGAGTAAGACCCTGACTCAAACAAACAAACAAAAAAGAAAACATAAAAGAATAATCCGATTAAGCCTAAAGCAGAGAAGAACACTTTCCTAAACATGACAAGAAACTCAGTAGCCACAAAGAAGAATTTAAGAGCTACAGAAATATGAAAACTTCTATATGGCAAAAGATATCATAAATAAAAATTCCACTTATACACCTAACCCTGAATTGAACCTCACATCTTTAAAATAAAAATTAAGATAAATAAATAAATAAATATAATTAAGCAAGCAATGGACTAGGAAATAATATTTATATCCCCAATACCAACTACGCCATATTAGACTACCTGTCTGTAATATGTAAAGAACTTCTACAGATTAACATACATGACAACAATGCAACATAAAAACAAGCAAAGGACACAAACAGTCAATTCACATAAAGTGACATGTAAATGGCCAGTAGACACGTTAAAAAAAATGGTCAACTCACAAATCGGGATTGTCCATCAAACTGGCAAAATTTTAAAGGCTAATGTCATCCAGTGCTGACAAGGACATGGGGAGAACGGACTCTCTAACATAGTCTTGATAAAAGTGTAACTTAGTACAAGTTTTAGAAAAGTAGTTGGGAAATTTTTGTTAAAATTTAAAGGGTAAAAATGCATCTCCAGAAATGAATTCTATAAAAACAAAAGTAGAAATACACAGATGTATGCACAGGGCTGTCAAAGTAGTATTTTTTTTTGTAATGGAAAAACAGAGGAATTAGAATGACTTAAAGGTCCACTTGTGGGGCAGCTAGAGCATAAATGATGGCATATCTATAGAGTATTCTACAGCCATCACAGAGAATGACATACATCTATACTGTATATTTCAAGATGCTGAAGTATTAAAGTGAAAATAAAAAGCAGGTTGTAGACCAATTCCATTTCTAGAAAAAAATGAAGGGCACTTGTACACATATGTATATATGTGGAAGTTCATTCATTCAACAAATATTTATTGATGGTCTATTATGTACCAGGCAGTTCCCAGGATTCCAGAGCCCATGTCATTTCTCCCTTCTAGTAGGAAAGACAAACAATTGACAAGACTTTCAGGAAATACCAAATGCTAATAACAAAACAGAATGAAAAGTAACATGATAGAGTAACAGGATCAATAAGAAAATATATGCCTGTAAACATACACACAAACTTTCTCACACTCTCTTTCATACACATACACATTCACTCACACGGGGAGGGAACGTTCCTAAAGTGATAGAAATGAGATGAACAGAAAGTAAACTTTCATTTCTTTGTATAATTTTTTTTGAGTTGGAGTCTCACCCTGTCACTGAGGCTGGAGTGCAGTGGCACATTCATGGCCACCGCAGCCTCAACCCGCTGGGGTCAGGCAATCCTTCCGCCTCAGCCTTCCAAGAAGCTGGAACCACAGACATGCACCAACACAGCCGGCTAATTTTCTGATTTAGTGCAGAGACGAGGTCTTGCCATGTTGCCCAGGCTGGTCTTGAACCCCTGAGCTCAGGGAATCCTCTCGCCTCCGTCTCCTAAAGTGCTGGGATTACAGGCGTGAGCCATTGTGCCCGGCTTGTATAATTTTTTAAAATAGTAAAATCATGGGCAATTTTTGCTTTTTTGTATTTTTTCAGTACTGTTTCAAATACAGTTACTGGTTATTTTGTGTCTGGACTTGATAAAGTCAATTTACCTCAAAAGCAGGATTTGTTTGTTTTATAGTCCTCTTTAGTGATTCAAAGTGAGTTATGAATTTAACAGTACCATGCCCCTGCAGAGCTAGACTGATTTACCTACTTAAATACGATTGGAATACATTGCTCTCAACAATTATTGCTGGTTCTGAAGGATTTATGAAATACCACCTCCCACCCTCATCTCCATGTTGCTTTCGAAAGATTGTTAGCCCAAGGACCCTGACCGAGCCCTGGAGATCAAGGGACCAGGTGAGGGAAATAACCACACAAGTAGTGGTGGTGGGGTGGGTTCCCCCCAGAGAAGACGTGCTCTGCTAAGTCAAAAATTTGGGGAAGCAGGGGGAGACTAGAAGATTTTGGAGACTCCCTCCTCCGTCCCAGACAGAGTAGGCTGGGGTCTGTCAAGGTGAGGAGAAATAGGGGATTCTGAGCTACATGGAAGCCTCCAGGGCTAGGCATGGGCCCTGAGGCCAGGCTTCGTTTGTGAGCTTCAAAAATAACTACTGTCTGCAATACACTTCTGCCACCCGGTGTTTAGTCAACTTTGTAAACACACAGCACACATGCACACATAAGTCAACTTTGTAGACACACACACACTCATTGAAAGGCTCCTATAACCTCATTCACAGCAGTTCTGGTGGAGCGGTTGGGCAGAAACAGGTGTGTACCAGGTGGCAGAATGAGTGGGAGGTGAGAAAGTGGGAACACCAAGCTTGGCAGGGAAGAGGACAGAGCAGTCACTAGGCTGGGCCCAGGTACCACAAAGGAGAACATGTGTGATGGAAAAAGCCAAAGCGGGCTTAGAGGCAGAAGGAGCGCATCAAAAGAGATGGAGACAGAACATGCGGGGCAAAGGGCTAGCGGATGGGACAAAGGGACAAGAGTGCAGCGCACATCAAGAGCAGGCATGGAACAGAGGAAGGACATTGCAGCCTCTAAGCACGGAGGGTGATGGGCTCCGAGGAGGTTAAGCTTGGGGTGGAGAGATAGAAACCGAAGGGCCGACTCAGGACAGTCTACCTCCTCAGTGAAGTGTCTGCAAGAGAATAAAGATGACAGAAGGAAACAAGCCTGTGAGAGGACAGGAGAGGACAAGAGGTGGGCTGGGGAGTGGCTCCAAGGACCTCCTGCAGCTGGGGACCACGAAGGGAGCTCAGTTTGGGCGACAGGGTGATTTTCTCCAGCAGTGATGGCAGACTGTGCAGCTGACCTCAGGCTGCGGAACTGCTGGGTGTCACCCGAGGTGGGCCAACACAGGTGCAAAGGAGTGGAGGGTGCTGCGGAGGGAGGGAGAAAAGCAATGAGCCATGCGACCCAGGCTGGGGAGGAAAGGCAAGCCAGGAGGAAGTGCACTGACCACAAAAGGATGACGGGGTCATGGCCCTGGTGGCCTCTTCAAGGCAGGAGAGCATGGACAGTGAGAGGCAGGCCATCATTAAGCTGGAAGGGGAAAGGGGATGGTCAGGAAGCAGGAAAGTTCGGCCTAGTTTGTTGATACCAGGGGCAGGCAAAGCTGAAAGCCACGCACAGTTCAGAGAGATCCTGAGAAATTCTTGTCAGTAAACTATAGAAGGCAAAGCGTTCTCTGAACTACTGCTTATCACTAATCCCTCAAATTCTAGAAAATAACCCACTGCTTGTTATTGATAATCCCCAGACAAAAGCTCACCCTTGAAATGTAAGACTCCAGCTAGCAAATAATGCTACAAAGTACATTACAAGGGAGGCCAGATAAACTCAGATATCTTTTTTTGTCCACCATGCAAAAAAGAAACAGACTTTTTCCAGAATGTACATGAGGGATGTGAATCACACCTGTGATCACACCAGGTGACACCAGACATCCCCCTCTGAGTACCCACCTTAAGCAGCTCCACAGCCACAAGTACCTCTTCGGCTGGAACCTTATTATCCCCCAGCATGTTAGAAAGAGTCCACTTGAGAGGCTTCAGCAGGAAGACCCCGACCCCCCAGGAGATCCAGCTGCTGTCTACACTGGCCATGAAGTCTGACTCCCGCTGCAGCTCCCCTCGGCTGCAGGGAAAGAAGGAGAAGGGCATGTAGTCGTGCTGAACACAATGTCCCCTTCCAGTCCCCAGCTCCCCGCTTCCCCCAGGAGGAATCTTATCCTCATCATCACGCCCTTCCTTAGGCACCTACCCTGTGCCAGCTACTAGAAGCACATTCATTGTTTATACTCTAGCTCCAAGCCTCACAACAACTCTGCAAGACAGATGGTGTTATCAGCATTTTAACTAATAAGTAAACTGAGGGACCAAGAAGGTAAGGAGAAGCCAAATCTTAAGCGTGATCTGTCTGGCTCCAAAATGCACCCACTCCACTAAGACTGCAGACACACAGAGGGCTGCAGGGCCTGCGCTGAGATTTCCTTTTACAAATGGACCTCAAAACAATAAAATGAAAATAACAGATCACTGTCAAGTGCAAGAGGTAAGGAAGAATACAAAGATGTACTGAGAAAGGACGTCCTGCTATTCCTAAGTTAGGGTGGAGACGCGACGTAAGCATTTCATGGTGCTGGTAATAATAGCAGTTAAATTTACTTTATGCTTACCATGGACCAGTCACTATGCCAAAGGCAGTGCTAGGAATATCTTTTCAAATTCTTGCAATAAACCTGGGTACAATTATCGTCATCATTTTACAATTAGTCAAACTGGGGCTTAAAGATAACATAAGATGTGTCCAGGCCACATCATTTAGCAAATGCCAGAGCCAGGATTTGGGCCCAGGCTGGCCGGCCCTCAAGCAAAGCTGTGAACTACCACACCATGCTGCTTCCACAGAGAACTATCTCCTTCAGCAGTTCTTCAGGTGCCAGACCCAATCAAGCACCAGGAAGCTTCAGCAGAATGCCAGCACCCAGGAGGAGAGAGAGGGAGGTATTAAAGGTCTCTGGGTGGGAAGTGGACGATGACTGTGCTTCTGCAATGAGGAGGGTCATTCTGATCTTGTTCCTCACTGATGTCTTCTGCTACTACTTCCCCTGCTCCCCACCTGAGGTATAGACTAAAACTTTTTTCACAGTACAATTGCTCAGAAAAGCTTGTCACATCAATGGCAGCCAATGGAAAGGCACTGGGAACAAAAGCAGAGAAGGGAGACCTTAAAAACACACACACACACACACACACACACACACACACACACACACACACGCACACACACATCAAAGTTGACTTTCTCCTTCTGTCACTGAGGGAGGTACCATGCTAGGCTGGTCTCAGAATGATATGTACATTGAAGTGCAAACGATTTAGAATCCGAGGACCTGGGGTCCAGTCGTTACGTTATCTCTAAATAGCTGGGTAACCCTGAGTAAGTCATTTGATCTCTCTGAGACTCAGTTTTCTCTTCTGTCTAATAAGGACAACTCTATCACCTTGCCACAAGGCTGAAGAGAGGGTCAGATGAAAGGTATATGCAAAGTATTCGCATACTGTGAAGGGCTGTACATCTATTAGATATCAATGTAATCCCTCGGGCCCCTCTAAAACACGACATCTGTCGCACACGTAACACCTACAGAGCTTTTAATAAAGTACCAAGATACACAAGAAAGCCCTTATCCTCCCTTATATCTTCTCTGCTCCAACGCCAAGGACAAGTCAGGATAGGCCAGACGCATGACCTGTGCCAGGGGCTGTCGGCAAGGCCTCTTCCCTACAGCTGTCCTCTCCTTACTCTAATCTTCCATAGTTCAATAAATCTTACCTCTTAGACCTTCTGCTCCAGGCTTTAATTCAAATCTGGAGGCCCTTACGAAATAGCTACATAACAAGACTCCTGTCTAGACAAATCACCGTCTCTCTACCAGACTGACTTCTCGTCTTGCTGTCCGGAACCCATCTAATCGGACTATTCCGGGTTCCGGTCTCCCCCGAGACCCCCTCTTCCTCTGCCCCCAAGCCTCCCCAGCCTAGCCTCTTCCTTCTTCTTCTCACACTGAACACACGCTGGAGGCCCACTCCGGGCCAGACCGTGGGCAGGGCGCAGGGCGCTGTCAGAGAACAGGACTAGTCGCGGCCCTCAGGGAGCCGCCCCCACCCGCTCGGCCGGGTCCCCGGCCCCGGCCCCGGCCCCGGCCCGCCCCTCACCGTAGCAGGTCCTGCAGCACCGTGGCCAGCCCCAGCGGGACGCTACCCTTGCGCTGAAAGGCCTCTTGCAAGTCCCGCAGACGCAGGCGCACCACCCCCTGGCGGCGGCTGTGGCTCAGCACCAACGGCGCCCAGAAGCCCATCTTGCTGTCCCAGTCGGTGCTGTTCACCTCGCGACTCCTCTTGAAGGCGGAGAACAGGAAGGACATGCGCTCCTCATCCTCCTCCCACTCGGGGGGCAGTAGGCCCGCCGGCTCTCCCCCGGCCGGGGCCTCGGCCTCCCGCTCTGGGGACCACATCGGAACCCCAGCCCCAGCGAGGTTCCGAACACAACCCTGGCTGTGATCCCCTTCCGCCCTAGTTCCCTCCCGGCTTCCGTTCCTTGACCACCTCCTTCTCGGTCACACGTCACCGCCGCATGAAATAAGTCCTACAAATCCCCAAGGCGCATGCGTTGCCCTTCGCTTTCCTTTGACAGGAGGCGGGGTGGTGGCGTTTCAGGGCGACACAGAGCGCTTGCGCCGACCCCTCCTCCCACGGTCTTTGTGCGGGGAAAAAAAAGGGCTTTGCGCATGCGCCGGGGTGGATGCGCGTTGTGCCCCTTCAGAGTCATAGAGTTTGCGGTGTGTTGCAGAGAGGCAAGAGGTTTCACTTCGTGCTTGTGATTTCAGATAGTGGAACTGGAGAGTACCCGCTAAGGGGCGCCCGTGGTGCCAGGACTCCCCTAATAGATCCTTGGATCTCGGGTCACAGCTCCTAGACCAGACGTCCTTACTTTAGACTTTTTGTTTGTTTGTTTTTTTGTTTGTTTTTTGAGTTGGAGCCTCACTCTGTCGCCCAGACTGGAGAGCAGTGGCCACTCCCGGCCACCGCAGCCTCGACCTGCTGGACTCCGGCGATCCTTCCGCCTCAGCCTTCCAAGAAGCTGGAACGACAGGCGTGCGCTACCACGCCCGGCTCATTTTTTGATTTATTATAGAGATGAGGTCTCGCCAGGTTGCCCAGGCGGGTCTCGAACCCGCGGGCTCAGGTAATCCACTCACCTCAGCCTCCCAAAGGGCTGGGATTACAGACTGAGCCACCGAGCCCGGCTTACTTTACACTTTTAAACTCTCAAGATATCTTCCTTTTATGACAATGTCAGCCGATTACAAAAAAAAAAAGTCTGGCGCTCAAGCTCTGCCTTTCTGCTGCTGTATTTCCTGGACTACACAGTTTAACATTTACTATTCTGTCTTTTGGTCCTTCCCTAATTCCTAAAGGGCAGGTATAGTGACTCTAGTGTCTTGCTATGTCAATGGTGCCGAAGAAAATATTCCATAAACTGAAAGGTGCACAACTTGACCTTGGCCTTCAAATATCTTAAAGTCCCGTTAGAATGAGAGCTCATATATATATATAAGACCCTCACAAGGAATCTTACAAGTAATGACTCTATCCAGTATGTTGAGAATAGTTTGAGTTTCTTTTTATCAGAACTAGGTGAAAGGAGTTTCCTGTTTGTAGAAGCTAAGTGACAGTCACTGTAGTTAAATAGAAATCTGGCTTCCTATTACACTCATTGGCTTTGTGACCTTGGTCAAGTACCTAACTTTTCTGGGCCTGTTTCTTCTTATGTAAAATAATGCTTCCAGGCCGGGTGAGGTGGTTCATGCCTGTAATCCCAGCACTTTGAGAGGCCAAGGTGAGAGGATTGCCTGAGCCCACAGGTTCGAGACCAGCCTGGGCAACTTGGCGAGCCCTCCTCTCTACAATGGCTTGGTGGCTCAGCCTGTAATCCCTATGCCTTGGGAGCCTGAGGTGAGTGAATTGCCTGAGCCCGCGGGTTCGAGACCCGCTTGGGAAACTTGGTGAAACCTCATCTCTACAATAAACCAAAAAATTAGCCGGGCATGGTAGCGCATGCCTGTAATTCCGGCTACTTGGAAGGCTGAGGCGGAAGGATCGCCGGAGCCCGGGGGTCGAGGCTGTGGTGGCCGGGAGCAGCCAGTGCACTCCAGTCTGGTCGACAGAGTGAGACTCCAACTCGAAAAAAATAAAAATAAAAAATAAAATAAAATATCTAGCAAATAGCATACTGGGCGTTATCACTGAGTTTCAGGGTATATACTAGTTGGAACTCAGGGTATGAAAATTTTTAATATGCAATTTGAAGGAAACGAATGGATATGATTGATTACATAAATCTGCATATCAACTAACACCTATGTACTGTGAAGCAAGCACTTTTTCACAGTCCTCATTTAATGCTCATAACAACCCTGTGAAATAAGTTTTGATACCGTCTCCTATTTTAAGTAGTCTGGTGGACAACATTTCAGAAAAGAAAAATAGTATGAGATGTGAGCAAATAAATTGTGCCTAAGAAGTACATTTCTGTCATGCTGTCATGCCCAATAAAAAGGTTAATTGGTTTGTATCACCGAGAGAATCACCTTGGTCTGTGGGTCTGATTAAATCAAAATAGTCCAGCACTTCAGGAGAACAACACTATGTACCTGAGACTGCCTGTCACTGTTCCAGGCGCCTCCGGGCAAAAGGTTCTTCACTTTCACCTTTAGGAGGCTGGAAGAGTTACTGGGAGTGGTAGAGAATGGAAGAAGCTCTGCTGATTCTGAGAAGAGATGTGGGGTAGATGTCAAGCTCTTTCTCACCTCAAGGCTTCCACCTACTATACTTCCTTTACTCCACATGACTGATTCTTTATCATCCTTTAGGACACTAAAGGTCACTATGTCATCTCCTCAGAAAGACCTTGTCCGAACACACTCTCTAAAATAGTGCCCTTGGAATTTTAGAACACATGAGTCAGTTTGACAACATCCGCTGGCTAATCTTAACACAGGAAAGAATAACAACCATTCATTATGAGCTTCCTAAAGTAATACAACAAGAAGTACACAAAACCACCTTTGAAGTATTTTTGTCAAAATAATTAAATCTGAGTCTGATCAAGCCCCTAGACCTAAGCACTAGTGTACGGGGGTTAAAAAATCAGAAGTTTAGAGGAACGTGTTAATTGAAACTGAGGTTGCAATCTGCAATATCCAGACTGGAAAATGCTGCTTAATAATGTACTTGTTTCAACAAATAGTGTCAAAAAAGAGACCTTTGATGTGTAAGATGTGGACTTTATTGGAGTCTGTTTATACAAAGAATCATAAAAATTCATCTATGAGACAATTAGATAATCTCAATATTAACTGCATGTTTAATAATCTTAGGGTATTACTTTGAGGGCAATGACATTATGGTTATGATTTATTTAAAGTGTTTATATTTTGAAGATATACCTAAAGTATTTGTGGCAGGGGACTAGGCGGGAGGAGAGTAGGGAAGTATCAGTGAGTATACATTTTGTACTCTTATATGCAACACAGAGCCTGGCATTTAGATATCATTCAGTTTTTTTAATGAATAAGGAAAGAAATGACCTAGACCATTTGGGTTTCATCTCTGTCGGTAAATAGCTGCATGATTTCAGGCAAGCAGGTCTTCTCTCAGATTCCTCCTCTGTGAATTAAAAATTTCTGAGCTATGATCTTGAGGATTTTTCCTAGCACAGACTTTCTGATTCTAAATGTAATATCTACTGTAGATATGTGAGTGATTACTGCAACTTTCTAGTTCTGGGAAATCTGAAGAACAAAATCTTACCAAAATGTCACCATATTGTGTCTGTGCTATTTATTTACTGATGCCCCAATATGTCTTTGGCTAGACAGCTAAACATCCCCACTACAGCCATAATGTGCAAACATTGCAGAAGTGTTAACATTGTGACACCTCTGTTTTGATAGTCCAAGTCCTCTCTTCTGCTTTTCAGGATGTCTCATCATTTCTATAGAAATATGTAAGCCCAGGCCGGGCTTGGTGGCTCAGCCTGTAATCCCAGCACTTTGGGAGGCCAAAGGCAGTAGATTGCCTGAGCCCGCGGGTTCGAGACCAGCCCGGGCAACTTAGTGAGACCTGTCTCTACAATAAAATAAAAAATAGCCGGGCGTGGCAGCGCACATCTGTAGTTCCGGCTACTCGGAAGGCTGAGGCAGAAGCATCACTGGAGCCCAGAGGGTCAACGCTGGGGTGACCGTGAGCATGCGTACCATTGCACTCCAGCCTGGGTGAAGGAGTAAGACTCCAACTCAAAAAAAAAAAAAAAAGAAGGAAAGAAAGAAAAGAAATACACAAGCCCTGTTGTCTTCCCCAGTTATTTCTAGTATTTGTCTCTAGGATTCTCAGCCTTTAGGATTTGACTAGAAGAGGAATGAAAAAAATACATTATTCATAGTCTGTGGCACGTATGGGAGAAGAAGCTAGGCTTGTTAATATTTTGTTCAGGTACCACTATGTCCTGGAATCCTTTCCTGGTCTTTTTCTTTCCTCTTCTTTCCTTCTTATTTCAAGCTAAGTTGAGTTTTCCTTCTTATCTTTCTATAACGCTGTGTATCTATCATTTTGTATGCCACACTGTTTTCTAAGTCTCTGTTTATGTCTATCTCTCTGACTAGCTTAAGTACCTTGTTGGCAGTTAACTGTGTTCTTAGTTATATTTGCTTATAATGTCGCAGGGTTTGGCACATCCCAAGGACTCAGTTTTTTGAATGAATAAATGAATTAATTTAATTAAGCCATAAGTAAAGAAACAATTTCAATAAAACAAACAACAACAGATGCTGGCAAGAATGCAGAGAAAAAGGAATGCTTCTATACCTGTTGGGAATGCAAACTAGTGCAACCTCTTTGGAAGACAGGGTGGCAATTTCTGAAAGAACTAGAAAATGACCTTCCGTCGGGCTCGGTGGCTCAGCCTGTAATCCCGCCCTTTGGGAGGCTGAGGTGAGTGGATTGCCTGAGCCGCGGATTCGAGACCCACCTGGGCAGCGAAACCTCATCTCTACAATAAATTAAAAAATCAGCCGGGTGTGGTAGCGCATGCCTGTAATTCCGGCTACTTGGAAGGCTGAGGCGGAAGGATCACCGGAGCCCAGCAGGTCGAGGCTGCAGTGGCCGGGAGTGGCCACTGCACTCCAGTCTGAGCGACAGAGTGAGACTCCATCTAAAAAAAAGAAAAGAAAGAAAAGAAAAGAAAATGACCTTCCATATGACCCAGTAATCCCCCTATTGGGAATAAACCCGGAGGAACTCAAATCATTTTGCAAAAAAGATACCTGCATGCACATGTTTGTTGCAGCATTATTCACAATAGCAAAAACATGGAACCAACGTGCTGCCCATCAGAACTGGACTAGATAAAAAATGTGGTACATATACACGATGAACTATTATGCAGCCATAAAGAAAAACAGACATATGGACTTTGCAGCAACTTGGATGGATTCAGTCTATCATACTCAGTGATCTATCACAGAAACAGAAAACTGAGTATCACATGTTCTCACTCATAAACAGATCTTGAACAATTATCATAATACTATAAGAAAGAGATTGGTAGTCGTGGGAAACTGCCAGGGTGGGGGATGGGATTGGCAGTAATGGGAAACTGCCAGGGGAGGGGGGCACTCCTCATAGCAAGGGTATCTGCATAATGAATATTTGTATACCTAACCATGAGTTGTACCCCACATCTTAAAATAAAATTTTTTTTTACAAAAGAAACAATTTCATCAAAGCCTTTTCCTTTATGTAAAAAGAACATTTATTCAGATTTAATATACTAATACAATAGCTGTTCCTTTTATTTATTTAAATGGATTATCTGTTTCATAGCCATTTTGAGCTGAAATGCATCTAAATTTAACTACCTTCATGATTGGATGGAGTAGTTAGAACAATTGCAGATCCGGGAAATCCCCTGGTTCCTGTCTTCAAAACATATTACCACAGGAAGCATAAGCTATTAAGCCATTCATGACCATTAACTTCTAGAAACTCAGCGGCCATTTGTGACACTCCAAGGAACTTACCCTTTTAGAATCTCACTATCTTCCCTCCTACTCTTCTCTTTTAAATTGCTTTATTTTCCCAGTCCCACATGTAAGAAGCTTGGAAGTCATCACTCTGTCTTAACAAGAAATCCAAACATGTAAAAAAACTAAAAATCAACAGCTAGAGCTGTGATTGATGAATTTCTGGAGGCTCAGTTTGGACAACTGTGAGAGTTTAAAAATGCCAAGGGAGGCCAGTCTTAGGGGAACCCCCAAACCATTGAGTTTTATCTTTTAGGGGCTTTACCAGTTTTGAGTGAAGCTAAAGGAAATTCCCTCTTACTTCCAGCAGGAGGGAGGAAAAAAGCAGCATTTTGAAACACACTAAAAACTTAAGAAGACCGGCCCTCAAGAGAAACTATTTTATCAGAACCTAACCTACTGGGGATTTATCAAGCCTCACTGATCTGAGGGAAGAGAAATAACCAACTTCAGCCACCCTTATCCATCTTGTCCCACCTGGGTGGAGGGTCAAGGGGATGGTGACAGAAAAGTGCTTGTGAAGTTCCCAGCCTAGGAGCATAGGCTCACTGAAAGACAGAGATGTAATCATAGGATTATAGAATGCCTCTCCTTCTCCCACCCCTTACCACTACATTGTAAAAACCTATTTATCACAGTTGCTTTAACCCAGTGCATCATGTCCAGATTTTTAAAAAAATTACAAGGCACACTGAAAGTAAAAAGATAAAATAAAAATAACACAGTTTGAAGAGACAGAACAGACATTAGAACCAGAGTTGGATATGACAACAATGGTGGAATTATCAGATCAGCAATTATAAATAACGACAATTAATATGCAAAGGATTCTAATGGAAAAGTAGACAACACACAAGAACAGATAGGTAATGTAAGCAGAGTGATGGAAATTCCAAGAAAGAGCCAAAATGAAATGTTAAAGATAAAAAATACTGTAACAGAAATGAAGAATGTCTTTCATGAGCTCATTAGTAACTAGACATATCTGAGGAAAGAAGTAGTTAGCTTGAGGATATGTCAATAGAAACCTCCAAAACTGAAAGCAATATAGCAAGACCTCATCTCTACAAAAAATAAAAATAAAAAATTAGCCAGAAGCAGTGGTGCACACCTGTAGTCACAGCTACTCAGGAAGCTAAGGTGGAAGAATTTTCTGAACCCAGGTCCAGGCTGCTGTGAGCCATGATTGACCCACTGCACTCCAGTCGGAGCAACAAAGTGAGACTCTGACAAACAACAACAACAAACCCTTATTTTTCTTATTATCAGCAGATCCAACAGATAACAATTTACTCAAAATAATAACATGATAAGGCAGGCAGGAGGATTGCTTGACTATAGTTTATGTATAAGTAAAATGAATGACATCAGTGCTAAAGAGTTGGGAGGAAGGAATTAGGAATACCTTGTTATTATGTTACTTGCATGATCTGTGCAATGGTATAGTATCATTTAAAAGTGGATTTTGATTAGTTGTAAATGTATCTTACAAACTCTAGGGCAAACTTTAAAAAAAAAGAAAGAAAAAGAAAAACAAGAAACATAATTGATATGCTAAGAAAGAGAAAAAATAGAGTCATATAAAATGCTCAGTTAAAACCACAAAAGGGCTAGGCACAAGCCTGTAATCCCAACACTTTGGAAGGCTAAGATGGGAGGATTGTTTGGGCCCAGTAGTTCAAGACTACCTGGGCAATAAAGCAAGACCTCGTCTGTACAAGAAAAATAAAAATAAATAAGACCACAAAGGAAGAAAAAGAGACGATGACAAAAATAAGAACACATAATAATGGCAATGAACAGAAAACAGGAATAAATATAATAAATATTGCTCCAATAATTACTTTTGGTTGGGCATAGTAGCTCATGCCTGTAATTTTAGCACTTTGGGAGGCCAAGGTGGGAGGATGACTTGAGGTCAGCCTGGGCAACATAGTGAGACTCTCATCTCTCTTTTAAAAAAATTTGTTTAGGCTTGGTGGTGAGTGCCGTAGTCCTAGCTAGCTACTGGGTAAGCTGAGGCAGGAGGATTGCTTGAGCTTGGAATTTTGAGGTTATAGTAAGCTATGATCCTACCACTGCACTCCAGCCTAGGCGACAGAGCAAGACCCTGTCTCTAAAACACTGTCATAGTAATCACTAAACATCAATGATCTAATTATACCTTTTAAAAACAAAGACTGTAAGAACTGGGGGAGAAGTTCCAATTATATGTTGTCTACAAGAAACTAACCTTTACTATAAAGACACATATCGATTATAAGGAAAGGGATGTAGAAAGATGCAGCATACAGATACTGATCAGAAGAAAATGAAAGTAGCTACACTAAGTTTAGGTCAAGCAGACTTCAGAGCAAAGTTATTAGGAGTAAAGACGGACATTCCAAAATGACAAGGGGTCGAATTTTCCAAGAAGACAGAGACATCTTCAATGTGTGCATGTGCTTAACAAAGCGCATCAAAATACTTGAGGCAGAAACTGATAGAAGTTGCAGAGAGAAAGAAACAAATCCGCTATTATAGCTGGAGGCTTACACAACCCTCTATCAGAAATGGACAGATCCAAGCAGGCAGAAAATCAATAAGGACATAATTGAACTCAACAATACCATCAGTCAGGCGCAGTGACTCACACCTGCAATCCCAGCAATTAGGGAGACAGAGGCGAGAAGATTTTCTGAGCTCCGGGGTTCGAGACCAGCCTGGGCAACTTGCCCAGACTTCGTCTCAACAATAAATGTAAAAAGTAGCTGGGCATAGTGGTGTGTGCCTGTGGTTCCAGCTACTTGGAAGGCTGAAGTGAAAGAATTGCCTGAGCCCAGCAGGCAGAGGCTGTGGTGACTGTGAGTATGCCACTGCAACAGTGAGACTCTGACTCAAAAAACAAACAAAAAACAATACCAACAATCAACTAGATATTCTTGATATCTATAGAATACTTCATCCAACAATAACAGAATACACATTCTGTCAAGCTCACACAAAATATTCACCAAGAAAGACCTCATTCTGGACCATAAAATACACATTAGGTTGAGCTCGTTGACTGAACCTGTCATCCCAGCACTTTGGGAGGCCGAGCTGGCAGGTTCAAGACTAGCCCGGGAAACTTGATGAGCCCTCGTCTCTACAATAAATGAAAAATTAGCTTGACGTGGTAGCGTGTGCCCGTAGTTCCTGCTACTTGGAAGGCTGAGGCGGAAAAAATCGCCAGCGCCCAGCAGGTCAATGTTGTGGTGGCTGTGAGTGTGCCACTGTACTCCAGCCTGGGCAACAGAATGAGACTCCAACTCAAAAAAAAAAAGAACTTTAACAATTTTAAAACAATAGAAATAATGCAATAGCTGTTGTCATACCACAACAAAATTAAACTGCCATCAACAGAAAGATAGCTCAAAAAATCCGGAATACTGAAGATTGACAACATACTTTTAAATAATATATGAGTCAAAGAGGAATTTTAAACTACTTTGAGCTGGCCGGGTGTGGTGGCTCAGCCTGTAATCCCAGCACTTTGGGAGGCCGAGGTGAGAGGATTGCCTGAGCCCAGAGATTCAAGACCAGCCTGGGCAACTTGGTGAGACCTCTTCTCTACAATAAAAATCACAAAACTAGCCGGGTGTGGTGGCATGCTTCTGTAGTTCCAACTACCTGGAAGACTGAGGCGGAAGAATTTTCTAAGCCCAGCAGGTCGAAGCTACTGTGGCCATGAGCATGCCACTGCACTCCAGCCTGGGCGACAAAAAAAAAAAAGCTGGGCTCGGTGGCTCAGCCTGTAATCCCGCGCCTTTGGGAGGCTGAGGTGAGTGGATTGCCTGAACCTGCGGGTTCGAGACCCGCCTGGGCAGTGAGACCTCATCTCTACAATAAATCAAAAAATCAGCCGGGCATGGTAGCGCATGCCTGTAATTCCGGCTACTTGGAAGGCTGAGGCGGAAGGATCACCGGAGCCCAGCAGGTCGAGGCTGCGGTGGCTGGGAGCGGCCACTGCACTCCAGTCTGGGCAACAGAGTGAGACCCCAACTCAAAAAAAAAAAAAAAAAACCACTTTGAGCTAAGTAAAAATGAAGAAAAATTTACCAAAATTTGAGGAATGCAGCAAAAGCAGTGCATGGATGGAAATTTACATCAATGAATGCACAAATCAGAAAATAAGAAAAGATCTAAAATAAATAACTTAAGATTCTACCATAAACAACCAGAAAAAAGACAAATCATATACAAAGTAAGCAGAAGAAAAGAAATAATAAAAAGCAGAAATCAGTGAAATTGAAAACAGAAAATCAATAAAGATATCAACAAAACCTGAAGTTGATGATTTGAAAATATTAATACAACTGATAAATCTCTAGTCAGGCTAACTAAGAAAAAAGCAGAGAAGAAACAAATGGTTAATACTGGAAATGAAAGGAGGGATGTCACTACAGATTTCATGGACATTAAAAAGATAATAAACAAATACTATGAATAGCTGTCTGTCCAAAAATTTGATCACCTAGTTGAAATCGACTAATTCCTTGAAAGCACACTCTGCCAAAACTCACACAAGAAGAAATATGCAAACTGAATATTCTTATATCTGTAAAATTGGAGTAATAATTAACAACATTTCAAACCAAAGCATAGCCTCAGGTAGTTTCCACCTGTAAATTCTACAAAACATTTAAGAGATTGTACACAATTCGAATCAGAAGATAGAAACAAAAGGAAAACTTCCTAACTCATCCTATGAGGCCAGCATTACCCTAATACCAAAACCATACAAAGATATTACTAGAAAGAAAAATCACAAAACAACATATCTTATGAACATAGATACAAAAATCTTCAATAAAATATTAGCCAATAGAATCTAATAGTGTATAAATAGAATTGTACATGATATAGAGTGGGATTTATTCCAGTTGTGCAAGGCTGGTTCAATGTTCAAAAATCAATTAATAGGCCAGGTGTGGTGGCTCAAGCCTGTTATTCCAGTACTTAGGGACACCAAGGTGAGAGGATTGTCTGAGTCCATGGATTCAAGACCAGCCTGGGCAACTTGGCTGGGCAACTCATCCAGCCTGGGCAACTCATCTCTACAATAAATAAAAAAATAAGCCAGGCATGGTAGCATATGCCTGTAGTTCTGGCTACTTGGAAGGCTGAGGCAGAAGGATCTCCTGAGTCCAGCAAGTCAATGCTGGGGTGGCCATGAGCACGCTACTGCACTCCAGCCTGGGCAACAGCATGAGACTCAAACTAAAACTAAAAACAAAAAAACCCAATTAATATAATCCATCACATCAATCAGCTAAAGAAGAAAAATTGCATGATCATATCAATAATTACAGAGAAGGCATTTGCAAAATCCAATACCAGTTCATGATAAAACTCTCAGCACTTGAGAGATCAAGGGAAACTTCCTTTTTTTTTTTTTTTCTGAGTTGGAGTCTCACTCTGTCACCCAGACTGGAGTGCAGTGGCCACTCCCGGCCACCGCAACCTCGACCTGCTGGGCTCCGGTGATCCTTCCGCCTCAGCCTTCCAAGTAGCTGGAACTACAGTCGCGCGCTAC
This sequence comes from Cephalopachus bancanus, assembly GCA_027257055.1. Classification (NCBI taxonomy): domain Eukaryota; kingdom Metazoa; phylum Chordata; class Mammalia; order Primates; family Tarsiidae; genus Cephalopachus; species Cephalopachus bancanus. The sequence continues at coordinate 804,806 of JAPVLO010000120.1, read as the reverse complement.
CATGCCCAGTTAATTTTTGATTTATTGTAAAGATGAGGTCTCACCAAGTTGCCCAACCGGGTCTAGAACCCGCAGGCTCAGGCAATCCACTCACCTCAGCCTCGCAAAGTGCTGGGACTACAGGCTGAGCCACCGAGCCCAGCTGGTAAACTTTCTTAACTTGATAAGAACATAAACAAAAAATCTACAGCTAATATAAGAATTAATGATGAGACCGGTACAGTGGCTCACGCCTATAATCCCAGCACTTTGGGAAGCAGAGATGAGAAGACTGCCTGAGCCCAGGCATTCAAGACCAGACTGGGCAAATTGGCAAGACCTTGTCTCTGCAATAAATAAAAAAAAATTTGCTGGGCATGGTGGCACACGCCTGAAGTTCCAGCTACTTGGAAGGCTGAGGTGGAAGGATTGCTTGAGCCCAGCAGGTCAAGGTTGTGGTGGCTATGAGCATGCCACTGCACTCCAACCTGGGTGACAGAGTGAGACTCCTACTAAAATAAATAAATAAATATAAAAAATAAAAGAATCAATGATGAGAAACTAGGTGCTTTCACACGAAAGTCAGGAATAATGCACAACTCTCCACTCATGCCATTTCTAGTTAGCATGATACTAGAAGTCCTTGCTAATGCAATAAGACAAGAAAAGGAAATAAAAGGTATAGAGACTAAGAAGGAAGAAACAAAACTGTTTATACAGATGATATGATTGTCTATGTGGAAAATCTGAAATTATTGCCAAAACAACCTTCTGGAACAAGAAATAATTATAGCAAGGTTGTAGGGTACAAAGTTAAAATATAAAAGTCAATCCCTTTCCTATTTACTTGTAATAATAAAGTGAACTATCAAATTAAAAACACAATACTATTTACATTAGTACCCCCTTATGAAATATTTAGGTATAAATCTAACAAGATAAGTACAAGATCTACATGAGGAAAACTATAAAGCTCTGGTGAAAGAAATCAAGGAAAAACTAAATGTGCATGAACAGAAAAACTCAATACTATTAAAATGTCAATTCTTCCCAAATTGATCTGTAGATCTAGTGCAATCCCAGTCAAAATCCTGGATAGTTATTTTGTGGATATCAACAAACTGATTATAAAGTTTACATGGAGAGGCAAAATACTCAGAGCTGCCAATACAATATGGAAGAACTAAACCACATGACTGACACAACCCAACTTCATGAATTACTCTAAATCTACAGTAATCAAGACAGTATGGTATCGGTGAAAGAACAAATAGATAAATAGAACAGAATAGAGATCCCAGAAAAAGACACATGTAAATATAGTCAACTGAATTTTGACTAAGGAAGAAAGGCAATACAATGGCTCAAGAAAATCTTTTCAACAATTGGTGCTTAAACAACCATCCATCTCCATGCAAAAAACAGAAATAAATCTAGACACAGATCTTATACCATTCACAGAAATTAACTCAGAATGGATTATGTACCTAAATATAAAACAAAAACCAATAAAACACATAAAAGATAATATAAGAGAACATCTAGATGACCATGGGCATCACAGTGACTTTTTAGATACAACACAAAAAGCACAATCCATGAAAGAGATAATTGATAAGCTGGACATAATTTTAAAAAATATTTTGCTCTGTGAAAGACATTGTCAGGAAAAGGTGTCTATAAACCATAGACTGATAGAAACTACTTGCAAAAGACATATCTGATAAAGGACTGTTGTGCAAACTACACAAATACCTTTTTTTTTCTTTCAGTTGGAATCCCACTCTGTTGCCCAGGTTGGAGTACAGTGGCACACTTATGGCCAACCCAACGTCAACCTGCTGCCCAGCGATCCTTCTGCCTCAGCCTTCCAAGTAGCCAGAACTACAGGTACACACTACAATCTCCAGTTAATTTTTTAAATTCATTGTAGAGACGAGGCCTCACCAAGTTGCCCGGGCTGGTCTCAAACCCGTGGACTCAGATAATCCACTCATCTTGACCTCCCAAAGTGCTGGGATTACAGGCTGAGCCACCGAGCCTGGCCTACAAAGAACTCTTAAATCTCAATAGTAAGAAAACAAACAACCCAATTAAAACTTGGGTAAAAGATCTGAACAGACATCTCACCAAAGAAGATGTATAAATGGCAGATAAGTACATGAAAAGCCCAACATTATATGTTGTTGAGGAATTACAAATTAAACACCAATGGAATAACACTACATACCTATTAGAATGGAAAAAATTAAAACTACTGACCCCACCAAATGTTGGCGAGGATGTGAAGCAACAGGAACTTTCATCCATTGCTAGTAGGAACACAAAATGAGACAATCACCTTGCAAGACAGTCTGACAGTTTCTCACAAAACTAAACATTCTCTTACCACACAATTCAGTCATTGCATTCCTTGGTATTTACCCAATGCCAAGTTGAAAACCTATCTTCACACAACTTCTGCGCACAGATGTTTGTAGTAGGTTTTTTCACACTTACTAAACCTTATAAAGACCCAAGATGTCCTTCAGTAAATGAATGAATAAATAATCTGTGGTATATCCAGAAAATGAATAATTATCTCAGTGCTAAAAAGAAGTAAGCAATCAAGCCACTAAGGGACATGGAGGAAACTTAAATGTACATTGCTAAGTGGAAGAAGACAAACTGAAAAGGCTATGTCAAATCTAATAACAGCGAGGGAGATTCTCCAAAAGAAAAGGACATTTATTTGGGAATGAGCCTTGCAAGGGGAATATGTACGGGTGTATTCAGATGGGTAAAGAAAGACAGGGAGTTTTAAAGCAAAAATGAGGAGGGCCACATAAGATGTTCTGAGAAAATTATCCTTGGATACAAGGATGATGTCAGTCCAAGTTGGACAGGCAATTGCTGGGCAGATGTCTTCACAGAAGTGTATTTTTTTGGTACAAGTTGCAGTAGGCTTTGTGCAAAGTTGTGGTTTTTACAGAAGCTTTTGTGATAATTCTTGCTATTAGGTATATATGTAACATTGGGGGAGACGGTGCATGCAGGAAGAATAGGATATCTCTATATTTTATGCTTAATTTTGCTATGACCCTAAAACTTCTCTGTTCTAGGAGAAATAAAATATTTTGTAGAATTCAGCGTTCAGCCCTTCCTGGCTTTCCCTGTCTCCACTTGTCAGGATTTGACACAAGTGACTCCATTTAGATTCTGACAACTTTCAGCTACAAACTATAAGGTTTCAACTATATAACATTCTAAAAAAATGTAAAATGTCAAAACCATGGAAATTGTAAAAAAAAAAAAAATTGGCTGGGCTCAGTGGTTCAACCTGTAATCCCAGTGGATTACCTGAGCCTGCAGGTTCAAGACCAGCCTGGGCAACTTGGCGAGACCTGTCTCTACAAGAAATAAAAAATTAGCCAGGGGTGGTAGCGCGCCCCTGTGGTTCTGGCTACTTGGAAGGCAGAGGCAGAAGGATTGCCGGAGCCCAGCAGGTTGATGGTGGGGTGGCCGTGAGCGTGCCACTGCACTCCAGCCTGGGTGACAGAGTGAGACTTCAACTAAAAGAAATAATAATAATCAGTGCGTACCAGGGGCTAAGGAGAGAGGGAATGAGTAGGTGGAACACAGAAGACGTTAAGGGCAGTGAACATACTCTGCATGATACTATAATGGTGGATACATGCCATTATATATTTGTCAAAACTCATAAAATGTACAAACCCAAAATGAACCCTTAAGCAAATTATGAACTTTGGGTGGTAATGATGTGTCAGTGGAGGTTCATCAGTTGTAGCAAATTTAACACAATCAATTGTTACAATTGATGTCACCCCTGGTGAGGGGTATTGATCCTGGGGAAAGCTAGGCATGTTGGAGGCACAGGGGTGTGCAGAATAGCTCTGTATTTTCTCCTCAATTTTGCTGTGAACCTAAAACTTCTTAGCTCTAGGAGCAATCAAATATTCTCTGGAATTCAAGTGTAGAACAATAAACCAGATGTTTCCTGCAATCTTTTTCTTGACAGATAAACACGCAGTATGAGTCACTGCCCCATGATTTACTGGCACAAAGAGTCAATGGCTTTCTCTAAACAAGTTTGCACTAGTAGAAAAGAATGATAAAAGTTAAATATCTGGGAAAAGGTTCAGAACCATCTTAGTCACACTACCAAAAACAATCACCCAGAGACAAAGATACTCATCCTACAAATGCACTCATATGAATTATTGTACCTTGAACCCGAAATGGCCAATGAGTTCTCCCCTGTTGGACCACACTGATTCCTTAAGAAGTGAGAAAAAATAGCTTGCAAGAAGTTAAAAATGAGAGAGGGAAGATTGTATTTACTGCATATTTACTGTAAGCCAGTATTAAGTGGTGCTCATTTATGTTTAATATATGCTTATAATATATATGATATTTCTATTTGAAGTAGGTATTATTGTCTAACCTGATCTATAAGCAAATGTACAGAAAGGCCAGGCTTGGTGGTTCAGCCTGTAATCCCAGCACTTTGGGAGGCCGAGGCAAGTGAATTGCCTGAACCCACAAGTTCGAGACCAGCCTGGACAACTTGGCGAGATCTCATCTCTACAATAAATCAAAAAAATTAGCCGAGCATGGTAGCATGCACCTGTAGTTTCAGGTACTTGGAAGGCTGAGGCGGAAGGTTTGCTGGAGCCCAGCAGGTCGACGCTGGGGTGGCCGTGAGTGCACCATGGCACTCCAGCCTGGGCAACAGAGTGAGACTACAAGTCAAAAAAAAAAAAAAAATGTACAGAGAAAAATTAAGTAAGTCTCAGATAAATTAAATAAATTGCTGGACATCACACAGCTTCCAATGGTAGGAAACAGAATTCAAACCCATATTTCCTTCCACTACACCACACTACGTAGAGGTCATGGAGATTTTTTTTGGTGAGAGGTGATTAGGGTCTCACTCTGTTGCTTGGGCTGGAGTGCAGTGGCACAAACATGACTTACCGCAACCTCAGCTTCCCAGGCTCAAGCAATCCTTCCACCTCTGCCTCCCAATTACCTGTAACTACAGGCAAGCATTAACATGACTGGCTATTTTTATGTAGAGACAAGGCCTTGTTATGTTTCCCAGGCTGGTCCCAAACTCCTAGGCTCAAGCAATCCTCCCGCTTCTACCTTTTAAAGTTCACATCACACAGATGTGAACCACTGTATCTAGTCAAGATTTTTGACCAACGTCAAGATACTGGCTTCCAAACTATCTGCATGAAAGACTTCTAGTTGTAAAGTAGTATTTATCAACTTAAAAACTAGTCCTAGCTGTCAGCACATGTCTTACGACTGTTTGGAAATTTTTTTTATATTTTGAAGAGCTGAGTACTCATATCTCAGTCTAAATCACTGAGAATTTGTACATTGTCCTCTAAGTAACAGGCCCTGGTATGGCTCTGCAATGACCTGCAACTTTTCTTCACACTTTATTTCAAGTACATCTTTTAGACACTGTATCTATGAGATATACTTGCCACTGTGTGCTTACATTGGCAACACTGCACAAACAACTCGGTAAGGTTTCATAACCTTGGTATATGAGTGTCTCATAGCTGTGTTAATGTCAATGTGTGGTGATGTCTTGATGAGTGACATTCATTATTGTTATGTGTCTTTGTGTGCCTTTGTGAGAATGTTGGAGCTTGAATTAGAGCAACAAATTTCTTGTTAAACTTGGCAAGAGTGGAAGTGAAATCAGACATGTTAGTCCAAGTTTATGGGGATAATGCCATGAAAACAACGGCAGTGTACAAATGGACTGAACATTTTTCTGAGGGGAGAGAAAGCATCACTGATGAAGAGGGGTTAGAACAGCCAGTAATGAGCAGAACTGACTAAAACACTGCAAAACTTAATTGAATCGTATGTCAGAATTGTTGGCTGGCTGTGAAGTATAGCAGAACAAATAAACATCAATAGAGAAACAGGAAAATTTCAACTGAAAATCTTGGCATGAGAAAGTTATTGCAAAAATGGTCCCAGAGGAGCTCTTGTATCTCAACAATGCACCAGCTCACACAGTGCTGTCTGTGAGGGTTTAGCTAGTAAACAAATAACTGTATTGGCGCACCCTCCCTACTCACCTGATCTGGCCCCCAGTAACTTTTTTCTTTACCCAAAGATAAAAGAAATATTGAAAGGAAGACATTTGGATGACATTCAGGACATCAAAGGTAATATGATGATAGCTCTGATGGCCAGTCCAGAAAAAGAGTTCCAAAATTGCTTTTTAGGGTGGACGGGGCACTGGCGTGGTTGCATAGCTTTCCAAGGGGAGTACTTTGAAGGTGACCATAGTGATAGTCATTCCACAATGAGGTGTGCAGCACGTTTCTAGGATGAGTCCACTAACTTAATTGTCAGCCCTTGTATATCTGGGCTATTTGATTTTGTTGATCTGTCTTTTAGTTCTAGTAATCTCTCAGAGAAATCATAAGGAACTGCACAGAGTTCAATGCCGGCAACTTGCTTAATTCACACTACATTGATTACTAAAGTGAGTCCAGATTATATTAGATAGCTAGGGCTGCTACAGAAAACATGCCACAAAGTGGCTTAAACAATAGACATTTATTTCTCACAAATCTGAAGACTGAGAATTCCTATATCAAGGTGCCAGCAGACTCAGTTTCTGATGAGGGCTCATTTCCTGGCTTGTCCTGCTGTGTGCTCACATGGCCTTACCTTGATGCACATTCAGGGAGAGAGGGAGCTCTGGTGTCTCCTCCTCTTCTTAAAAGAACAGCAACTTCCATTATGGAGGCTCCATCCTCACAAATTCACCTAAATCTAGCTACTTCCCAAAAGACCACCTCCAAATCCAACACGATGGGAGTTAGGGCTTCAACATATGAATTTAGGGGGGACATGAACATTCAGCCTGCAATACTGCTGGATGAGTATCTGTAAGATCTATCACCATTATGATAAGAAGTTTTGCATTTTCATACACAATATAATTGGCTCTTGTGAAAAGTACTTTTGCAGAGGGGCTAAACACAGCAGAAATGTATTCTCTCACAGTCCAGATTCAAGGTGTTGGTAGGGTCACGCTTCCTCTGGAGCCTCTAGGGGATGGTTCTTCCTTGTATCTTCCAACTTCTGGTAGCCTCAGGATTTCAGCAGCATAACTCTTACCTGGCATTTTCTTTGTGTGTCTGTGTCTTTATAAGGGAAACTTCTTTTTTTTTTTTAAGTTGGAGTCTCACTTCCTCACCCAGACGGGAGTGCAGTGGCACATTCACGGACACTCCAGTGTTGACCTGCTGGGCTCTGACAATCCTATCTCAGCCTTCCAAGTAGCTGGAACTGCAGGCGCATGCTACCAAGACCAACTAATTGTTTGATTTTCACTGTAGAGACGAGGTCTCAGCATGTTGTCTAGGCTGGTCATGAACCCGCGGGCTCAGGCAGTCCTCTCACCTCGGCCTCCCAAAGTGCTGGGATTACAGGCTTGAGTCACCATGTCAGGACTTAAGGACAACTTCTTACCAGGGCAGTAGTCATATTGGATGAGGAGCCCATCATAATCCAGTATGACCTCATCTTTTTTTTTTGAGTTGGAGTCTCACTCTGTCGCCCAGACTGGAGTGCAGTCTGGAGTGGCCGCTCCTGGCCACCGCAGCCTCCACCTGCTGGGCTCCGGCGATCCTTCCTCCTCAGCCTTCCGAATAGCCGGAATTACAGGCATGCGCTACCACGCCCAGCTGATTTTTTTGATTTATTGTAGAGATGAGGTCTTGCTGCGCAGACGGGTCTGACCTCATCTTTTTTTAAAAAAATTATGGCTAGGCTCAGTGGCTCAGTCTGTAATCCCAGTACTAAAAAACTAGTCCTAGCTATCAGCACATGTCTTATGGCTGTTTGGAATTTTTTATATATTTTAAAGAGTTGAGTACTCATATCTCAGTCTAAATCATGAAGAATTTGTATATTGTCCTCTAAGTAACAGACCCTGATATGGCTCTGCAATGACCTGCAACTTTTCTTCACGCTTTTTTCCAAGTACATCTTTTAAGACACTGTATCTATGAGGTCTGGCAATCAAGTTCGTGAACTTTCCACTGTGTGCTTATATTGTCAACACTGCATAAACAACTCGGTAAGGTTTCATAACTTTGGTATACTAGTGTCTCATAACTGTGTTCATGTCAATGTGTGACTGAAGAGAATGGATTGCCTGAAGCTGTGGGTTCAAGACCAGCCTGGGTAACTTGGCGAGACCTCGTCTCTACAGTAATTCAAAAAATTAGCCAGATGTGGTAGCGAGCACCTGTAATTCTGGGTAGTTAGAAGGTTGAGGTGTAAGAATCATTGGAGCCCAGCAGGTCGACACTGGGGTGGCCATGAGCGTGCCAAGGTGCCATCCAGCCTAGGCGATGGAATGAGACTCCAACTCAAAAAAGGAAATTGTGATAGAATATACATAAGTAAAATTTACCATTTTAATCATGTTTAAGTGTACAGTTCATTGGCATTAAGTAAGTTCACACAGTTGTGCAAACATTACCATCCCCTATCTCCAGAACTTTTTTCATCATCCCATACTAAAGCTTTGAATTCATTAAACAATAACTCCCCATTCCTCCCCTTTTGTAGGGCTTGTGACCAATGTCCTGTTTTCTGCCCTGAATATGCCTATTCTAGATGCATCATATAAGTGTAATCCTCCAAAATTTGTCCTTTGACTAGCTTATATTTTTGTTTTGCTTTGTTTTTTAATGACTGGCTTGCTTCACTTAGAATAATATCTTCAGGCCGGGCACAGTGGCTCATGCCTATAATCCAAGCACTTTGGGAGGCCGAGAGGTGAGATCATTGCCAGAGCCCATGGGTTTGAGACCAGCCTGAGCAACTTGGCGAGACCTCATCTCTACAATAAATAAAAAAATTAGCCAGGCATGGGGACGCATGCCTGTAGTTTCAGCTACTTGGAAGGCTGAGGCAGAAGGATTGCCTGAGCCCCGCAGGTCGAGGCTGCAGTGGCCGTGAGCGTGCCACCACACTCCAGAATGGGCAACAGAGTGAGACTCCAACTCAAAAAAAACCAAAAAACTGATGTCTTCAAGGTTCTTCCATGCATCAGAATATCCTTCCTTTTTAAGGTTGCATAAGATTTCATTGTGTGTGTGTGTGTGTATATCTATGTATGTATATACATATACACACCACATTTTGTTTATTCATTTATCTGTTCATGCACAAGGGATATTTCCACATTTGGCTATTATGAATAATGCTGCTGAACTTGGGTGTACTAATACTGCTCAAGTTCCTGCTTGCAATTCTCCTGCATAAATACCCAGAAACAGAGTGCTGGATCATACAATAATTTTATGTTTAATTTTTAAAGGAACTGCCATACTATTTTCCTTAGTGAGTGCACAATTTTACATTCCCATCAGCAGTGCACAGGGGTGTCAGTTTCTCTACACTCTTTTCAACACTTGCTGTTTTCTGTTTTTTCTATAATAACGATGCTGATGGATATAAAGTAGTATCTCACTATGGTTTTGATTTGCACTTCCCTAATAATTAGTGAGGTTGAGCAGTTTTTCACCTGGTTATTAGCCACTTGTATATTTTTTATGAAGAAATGTCTATTCAAATCCTTTACTCATTTTTAAATTAGATATTTTGTTGTTATTTGTTTTTGAATTGTAGGAATCCTTTACACTCCGAATATTAACCCCTTTCCAGGTATACAATTGCAAGTACTTTTTCCATTCTCTGGGTTGCACTTTCATTTTATTAATAACTCCCTTTGTTGCACAAAAGTTTCTAATTATGACGAAGTCCAATTCATCTATTTTTCTTTTGTTATCTGTATTCTTGATGTCACAGTCAAGATATCATTGCCAATTCAAACATCTTAAAAGTTTTGCCTGTGTTTTCTTCTAAAAGTTTTAGAGTTGTGGTTAGTACAGTTAGTTCTTTGATTCAATTATAATAATTTTTGTGTATGATGTAAATTAAGGGCCTAGTTTCATTCTTTTGCATATGGATATCCAGTATTCCCAGCACCATTTGTTGAAAGACTGTCTCTTCTCTACTGAACGGTCATGGAACCTGCATTTATGCAATCGAAACCACGATGAAATACCACTTCACAAGAGTCAGTATGACTTTTATTAAAACGTCAAAAAGCAACAGATGTTGGCTGGCAAGTCTGTGGAAAAAAGGGAATACTCTCACACTATTGGTGGGAATGTAAGCTAGTTCAGGTCCTGTGAAAAGCAGTCCAGGGAGTTCTCCAGAACTAAAAATAGATTTACCATCCCACCCAGCCATCCTGCTAATGCATATATACCCAAGAAAGCATAAATTACACTACCAAAAGGACTCACACAATTGCATGTTTATGACAGCACTAGCCACAATAGTAAAAACGTGGAACCAACCCAGGCACCTATTAGTGGATTGGAAAAGGAAAATATGGTACATATACACCATAGATATGCAGCCAAAAAAAAGAAGAAAATCTCATCCTTTGCAGCAACACAGATGCTGATAGAGACCATCATCCTTAGGAAATTATCACAGAAACAGAAAACTGAATACCACATGTTCTCTCTTATAAGTGAGAGCTAAACACTGAATACACACCGGCACTAGGATGGGAACAACAGACACTGGGACACTCCTGTAAAAAGGAGGGAGGAAGAGGAGTAAGTGTTGAAAACCTACCTACTGGATACCATTCCACTACCTAAGTGACAGGGTAAATAGAAGCCCAAACCTCATCATCACACGATGTGCCTATGTAACAAGCCTGCACATTGACCCCTTAAATTAATCAATCAATCCATCCCAGCACTCATGAAAAAAATTTGACTATATATGTGAAGATTTATTTTTGAGTTCTCTATACTGTTTCGTTGGTTGATATGTCTGTTTTTCTAATCCCACACTAATTTGATTCTTGTAGTTTTGTGGTAGGTTTTGAAATCAGGAAGTAAAAGTCCCCCAACTTTGTTCTTTTACTAGATTGTTTTGGAACTTTGGAGTTCTTGAGATTCCATATAAATTTTAGAATGAATTTTTCTATTGCCTCAAAAATAATCTTTAGGATTTTGATAAAGATCACAATGAATATGCAGATTGCTTTAAGTACTATTGACCTATTAACGCTGTTATGTCTTCCAATCCATTAATACAGGATGTCTCTTCCATTTATTGATTTTTTTTTTGTTTACATTTATTTCAGCAAATCTTTGTAGTTTGCAGTGTACATGTCTTTTGCCTTCTTGGTCAAGTTTATTCTGAAGTATTTTTTCATGCTATTGTAAATGGAATTGCTTTCTTAATTTTACTTTCAGATTGCTTTTTGTTAGTATATAGAAAAGAAATAGATTTCTGTGTGCTATTCTGTTTTTCTGCAACTTTTCTGAAAGTTGTTCATTCTAGCAGATTTTTGTGGAATCTTTATATTTTCTACATATAACATCATGGCATCAGAAAACAGAGATAATTTTACTTCTCCCTTTCCAATTTGAATGGGTTTATTACTTGTCTAATTGCTCTAAGACTTCCAATACTATTTTAAATAAAGTTGTGAAAGCAAGCATTCATGTTTTTTTCCTAATATTAGAGGAAATTATTTTAGTCTCTTACCCTTAAGAATTTTAGCTGTTATTTTTCATATGTGGTTTTTATTATGTTGATTAGTTTCCTTCTATTTCTAGTTTGTTGAGTACTTGTATCACACAAGGGTATTTAATTTTGTCAAATGTGTTTCTGCATCAATTGAGATGTTAATGGTGATATAGTTTTTGCTCTTCATTCTGTTAATGTGCTATATATCACATTGATTTATTTTCATTTGTTGAACCATTCCTGCATTTCAGTAATAAATGCCACTTGATCATGGTGTATAATAGTTTTTAAATGTGAAATTCAGTTTGCTACTGTTTTGCTACATTTTTGCAACAATGTCTATAAGAAATATTGATCTATAGTTTTCTTCCTTATAGTGTCTATGCCTGACTTTGGTGTAAGGGCAAAGTTGGCTTCATAAAATGAGTTAGGAAAGGTTCTCTTCTCTTCAATTTTTTGGAAGAATTTTAAAAAGCTTGATGTTGGCCAGGCACGGTGGCTCAAGCCTGTGATCCCAGCACTTTGGGAGGCCGAGGCGAGAGAATTACCTGAGCCTGTGGGTTTAAGACCAACCTGGGCCTCTCTCATTTTTTCAGCAATATTTGTGTCATATGTTATGGACATAATGGACTAGGTAAAAGGAACTGAGCTAAATAGGATGTTATGGGAGGTTTTATGTTTCTTTGACTAGGAATTAGGATGTGTTTTCTATGTTTCCTGGTGAAACCTCATCTCTACAATAAATAAAAAAAATTAGCCGGTTGTGGTAGTGCATGTCGGTAGTTCCGGCTACTTGAAAGGCAGAGGCAGAAGGATTGCCAGAGCCTAGCAGGTCGACACTGGGGTGGCTGTGAGTGTGCCACTGCATTCCAGCCTGGATGATGGAGTGAGACTCCAACTCAAAAAAAAAAAAAGCTTCATGTTAATTTTCTTTAAACATTTGGTAGAATTCACCAGTGAAGCCAAGGAAGTTTTGGGTTATTATTTTCAATCTCCTTTCAGTTATAAGTCTGTTTTGATTTCTAATTTTGTTAAATCAGTCTTGGGAGGTTGTGTGTTTCTGGGGATTTGTCCCTTTCATTTAGATCATCCAGTTTGCTGACATACAATTTTTCATAGTACTCTCTTATAATCCTTTTTATTGCTGTAGAATCAGTAATAATGTCCCACTTTCAATTCAGATTTTAATAATTTGAATTCTCTCTCTTATTTTTCAGTCAATCTAGACAAAGATTTCTTCATTTTCTTCATCTTTTCAAATAATAAACTTATGGTGTTTTTTATTTTCTTTACTGTTTTTCCATTTTAAAAAAATCATCTAATCTTTATTATTTCCTTCCATCTGCTAGCTTGAATTTAGTTTGTTCTTTCTTTTCTAGTTTCTTAATGTGTAAAGTTAGATTTTAGATGTAGCTATTTTTTCCTTTTTAATAAAAGCATTTGCCAATATAAGTGTCCCTCTTACGAGGTCTTCTTTGACTCATTTGTTGTTTCAAAGCTTGTTGTTTAATTTATACATATTTGTGGATTTTGCTCTTTTTCTTTCTAGAGTACTTATGTTGTAGCCAGATTTCAGTCTTTTAAAATGTACAAAAAATTGTTCTGTGACCTAACATTTAGTTTATCCTAGATAATGTTCCCTATGGCTTTGATAAAAATTTGTATTCTTCTGCTTGTGGTGGACTGTTTTGTATGTCTTTTAGATTCCATTAGTCTATGGTGATGTTTAACTATGCTATTTCCTCATTAATCTTTGTTCTGGTTGTTCTATTCATTTTTGAAAAGTGAGGAATTGAAGTCTCCTACTATTACTATAGTCGCCAATCTCTCTCTTCAACTCTGTCAATGATTGCTTCATATGTTATGGACATGATGGACTGGGTAGAAGGAATTGAGCTAAATGGGACTTTATGGGAGGTTTTATGTTTTTTTGACTAGGAATTAGGATGTGTTTCCTGTGTGCTATAGCTATAGGTATCACAGGCTAAAATTGTTTCTGTTGTCCTTGTTTATGTCTCCCCTGTTGTTTTACAGCTTCCCTGAAAACTTCTTTGTAAATAAAGTCTAAGATATTCCCCAGTTCATTTTTCTTCCCTTCTCTTCTCCTCTCCTACATTCTTCCTCCTGATTATGCTAAGTATTTTTTCCATCCCCAGTGAAAACACAAGCTCTTGGGGATACGAGTACTTTTAATATGCCCTGCCAATATCACATTTTATTACAACTGTTTTACTGTCTCTCTCTACAAGAGTGCAAGTCCCTTAGAGTGAGCACTGAATATTTAAAACTTTGTATACATTATGCCTGGTACATAATCAGTAAATACCTGTAAAGTTATTGTATGTAAGAGATAGTGTTTGCTCCTGTTACTACTCATTATAGATGTCATTTTTCTAGGTAGAGTTTCTGTCTTTCCAGTAGTTCTTAATGCTGATTCATAATAGAATCTTTTTTAGGGAGCCACAAAATAGATATTTGGTCTGCAGAAAATATTGCTAACATGAGTGGAAGATAAGCTATTTCAGCATATATATGTAAACTATAAAACAAGAACCAAAAGGAAATTTTAAAACTGAAAGTTCCACTATCTGAAGGGAAAATGTATTTGAATGTTCTTAAGAGAGATTAAATAATGCAGAATAAAGAATGGGTAAAGAAGAAATTAATAGAAAGCATTCAGTCTGACGTACAAAGGAAGAAAGGAGAGAAAGAAAACAAGGAAGTGTCAGTGACCAGTGGTAAAATACTATGCACTATATGTGTAATTGGTGACCAAGAAGAAATGGCTGAAAAAGTGAGAATAAGAAGTTATTTTCCCAAATGTAGTGCAAAGCATCAATTTACAAATTCAAAAAGCTCATCAAACCCCAAGAAATATAAATATAAGGAAAACACTACCTGGGCACATTATAGTCAATAACAAAGAGAAAAACTTGTGCATTCATAGAAAACAAATATATGAATGACAGCTGACTTAAAACAATGGAGCCCAGGATCTTTAAAGTGATGAAAGAAGCCTATTGACCCATTATTCATTCCAGTGATGATAACCTTTAAAAAGAGAGAAATGAAGAAATTTTAGTAGATTGTATTTTTCAAATTTGCTCACAACAATATATGTAACTAGAATAAGCAATCCAATTCAAAGGCAGTCTTTTTCCAACTGGAAAAAAAAAGGCAAGCCAAAGTTATAAACTATCTAAGACACATGTACTTTAAGTATAAAGCTTCAGATAACTTGAAATTAAAAGATGGGAAAAGATATGCTGCACAATCATTAAGCTCAAGAAAACTGGTGTGGCTTTCTTAATGTTGAACAAAGTAGATTCAAGATAGGGCATATTAGTAAAGATAAAGAAGGAATATAATGACAAGCGGGTCAGTTCAGTAGAATAGAGACACAACCAAAATATGTGTATACGTAATAACAGATCTTCAAAGATTTGAAGCAGAAGCTGAAAGAATTAGTAACAGAAACAGACAAATATACAATCATAGATACAGGTTTTTAACATCCCTTGTCAAACAATCAAAAAAACCAGTCAAACAGTCAGTACAGTCATAGACAATCTGAAAAAATGATCCACTACCTTGACCTAATAAACATTTACAGATCACTATTCCTGAGATGTGTACAATATTCATTCTTTTTTAGTGCACTTGGTGTGTTAACTAATTAGGCCCTATTCTGGGCCATGAAAACATCTTAATAAGTTTAAAAGCATTGGAATTGTATAGAGTATATTCTTTAGTTGCAATGAAATGGAATCAGAAATTAATAATAATACAATATATAGAATACTTACCTATTTGGAATGTAAACAGCATACTTATCCATGGGTCAAAGAAGAAACCACCTGGAAATTAGAAAATATTTCAAACTAATGACATACATTTCAAAATGTATGAGAAGCAATTAGAGTAAGGCTAGGAGAGTATGAGTGCTTACAGTGGTAAAGAAGAAAGGACTGAAATCAGTGACCTAGGTTTCCACTTAAAAGCTAGAGAAAAAAAGGGCAAAATAAACCCCACATAAAGAAAAGAAATGTAATAACAAAGAGAAGAAATCTATGGATTAGGAAACAGAAAAACCCTGAAAAAGCAATAAAGAAAATTAACACTGATAGCATAGTTATTGAACAGACTAACATTTATAAATTACTAGCAAAACTCATCTGAAAGAAAGAGAACATAGATTACCAAAATCAGAAGAAAAGATGGGATGTCACTATATGATCACTAAAGATAATCAGGGAATATTGTGAGCAACTTCATGCCAATATTTTAACAGCTTAGATAAAAGAGAAAAAGTCCTTGAACAATATCGCTTGCCAACACAGACACATTAAACAATGGAAAAAACGAATAACACCATATCTATCATGGGATTTGAATTTATTATAAAATCTTTCACACACACCCAACAAAAATAATCTCCAAGTCCTAGGTGGTGTTACTGTGAATGGTTATCAAACAATAAAGGAATAAATAATATCAAACTTACACAACTTTCAGGAAAACTGAACGTGGTTTTATAAGGTCAACATAACCACGATCCCTAAACTTACAAAGACATAACAGAAAAAGAAAATGCTAAACTAATATCCTTCATAAACAGATATGAAAATATCCTTAAGAAAGTATCAGCAAATTAAACCTAGCAATAAGTAAAATAATAATACATCACAACAAGTGAAATTTAACCCAGGACTTCAAGGTAGGTGTAACATTAGAAAGTCAATTCAATTAATCATTTTAATAGCGTAAAGGGGGAAAACCGTATTTATGGTACTCCCAATGGATGCCAAAAAATATCACTTGACTCGTTTCAATATCCATTCATGATTTAAAATAGCAAACATGGAATGAAGGGGATTTTAGCTGATAAAGGGCATTGTCCGTTCATTTCCTGCAGACGGCGGTGTTGGGCATTGGCAGCGCAGATTGTCTCTGGCCATGGTGGTGGTGGCAGCCGCGTCGAGCCCGGCCCATGGCGACCCCCAAAGTACAGCTTCGGTAGGATCAGCCCGCCGCCGACGCCGTTGACGCCGCCCGGCAGGGACCTGTCACTCATGGTGCCGGGCTGGAGGCAGCGGCCGGGGGGGGGGGGGGGGTCGTCCTGGGGGAAGGCCATGAAGTCGAAACTGAAAAACGGAGTGGCAGTCCAGGCTGCCAGAGATGAAAAGAAAGCGAGAAAGAATGGGGGGGGGGGGGTCGTCCTGGGGGAAGGCCATGAAGTCGAAACTGAAAAACGGAGTGGCAGTCCAGGCTGCCAGAGATGAAAAGAAAGCGAGAAAGAATGAGCTGGAGCAATAAGTGGTAGATTTGGAAGAAGAGGACCAAAAACTTTGCTAGAAAAATCAGTTTTTAGGAGAGAAATCTCATGGTTTTGTAGCTGAGGACCAGGAATTAAGACGGCATTTGGGACCACGCCTGTAATCCCAGCAGTTTGGGAGGCCGAGGCTGGAGGATTGCTTGAGCCCACCAGTTCCGAGACCAGCCTGGACAAGATAGCAAGACCTCAGATCTAAAACAAACAGACAAGATAGCGAGACCTCGGATCTACAGTAAATAAATAAATGGATAAATAAATAGAAATCAGCCGGGTGTGATGGTGCCTCTAATCCCTGCTACTCAGGAGTCCGGGGCAGAGGGATCACCTGAGTCCAGAAGATCAAGTGAACTGTGATTGTACCCTGTCCAGCCAGGTGTCAGTGAGCCTCCGACTCCAAAATGAAAAAGGACAGTGCTTGAGGATGGATCCTCTGGTTACTGAAGAGAAGCCAGAGACCCAGGGGAATGGAGCGAGACCAGTGGCTGGGTCTGCTGAGTCCCCAGCAGGTGCAGCTTCAGTTGTCACCCCTCCAGGTCATCTCCAGGTGGATTCAGATGGTGTTGTCTCTTCAGATTCAGAGTCTGGTATTCTGCTGGGCATTCTGGACAACTCGGACCCAGTCATTTTCTTCAAATGTTCTTCTCCAGAGTCTACCAGCCTGAAGGAACTCTCAGAGGTCGACTCAGAACAGTACAGTTCCTTACAAGCCTCCTTTTCTCTGTGGATGGAGATGTCATCAATCAAGCTGGAAGCCATTAATGAACTCATTCCTTTCAACCACAGTTATACCAAGCCCCTAGTCTTAGATATACCTTCTGAGACAGAGAGCCAAGCTAATGGGGAGGTGAAAATCAAGGAAGCACCCCTCAGCTCTGAATTCATTGTCTCAGTGGAGGAAACACCTGCAGATGACTTCACTCCAGAGATGGGTATCTCATATGAGATTTTATCCAGTCACTGCCTGAATCCATCTCCCTACCTGCTGAATGGTGACTAGGAATATTGGGGTGCTCCTTCCTTCTTCACAACATGTCCTGTCCACTTGGTGTAAACCATTCTTGGGAGGACACTTTTGTCAATGAACTCTTTCCCCAGGTGACAGATGTCTAAGGAGTGATCTGATATGTTGCCCTTTTCGTGACTGTGACATTGTCTGGAGAAGAGCAGAGAAGCCTGTCTATGCTCCATTCAAAAGCCAAAGTAGAGAGTGTACAGGCCTAGAGAATTCCTCTACAGTATTTATCTGTTCGAACCTCATAGTTGACCCCAAGCAGTCCAAGGTATTCAGGTACATTACCATGATCCAGAATTACAGCTTTTGAGGTTGTATTTTTATCTTAAAAGTGGTAGTTTGCCCTAAAATACCTATGCAAGGGCCATCAGACAAGTGTCTTGAAGTAGACATGGAATTTATGAATGGCCTTTTATTGGCCCTTTATAATTTCTCTTTCCCCTTCTTGGCAATCCAGACTTGCCTCCAATTTTAGGTCCTTTAGTTTGCTTCTACAAGCAGAGAGAACACCTTCCCGAGGGGGCTCTTTTTTTTTTCTCATGTACCATTCAAGTAAAGATCAATAATCTTTTGTTGAAATATACTGTGTACATATACTGTGTGATGGAATCTTTTCCTGTTAGTGTAGCTTCTGAAAGGTATTTTCTCCATTTATGTGAAACGACTCTGCAATTTAAAAGTGCAATGAAAGACAGAGAGAGAATATTTATTTTTCACAATTCTAGATACTGGAAAGTCCAAGAGCATGAAGCCATCATCCCATGAGGATCACCCCACTACAAAAGTTTAAATAATCTACCAAATAGCAACTAGACATATTGTATAAATTTAGCAGTATCAAAGGCGATATGGCCAATGCATAAACTCAATTTTATTTCTATATAGAAGCAATAAACAATTTGAAAATAAAGGACCTAAACACATTCCACTAAAAATAACATTAAAATATTTAGAAATACATTTACAAAAGATGTGCAAGACCCATACATTGAAAGTTTGAAAAATATTGCCAAGCTTATGTCAAGAAGGCCTAAATAAATAAATCCATCTCCATGGATTGGAAGATTCAATACTGTTAAAATGTCATTTCTCCCAATTGAGCTCTGCCTTTTTTTTGAGTTAGAGTCTCACCTGTCGCCCAGGTTGGATTACAGTGACATGCTCACAGCCACGGGATCCTCCACCCGCTGGGCTCAGGTGATCCTTCCACCTCAGCCTTCCAAATCGCTGTAACTACAGGCACAGGCCACCACGCCCAGCTAATCTTTTTGAATTATTGTAGAGACGAAGTTTCACAATGTTGCCCAGGCTGATCTTGAACCCTTGGGCTCAGACAAGCCTCTCACTTCCGCCTCCCAAAGCGCTGGGATTACAGGCGTGAGGCACCGCGCCTAGGGCGCTCTACATTCAATGCAGTCTCAATGAATAGCTCAGCAGGCTTTTTAGAATTAAAAAAAAATTAATAAAATTTATATGTAAATACAAGCTACTTCGGGGAGGGAGAACCCAGTGGGAGAACATAAATCGCCCGATTTCAAGCCTGATTATGAAGCTACAATAATCAAAGACGTTGTGTGGGCATGAGAATAGGCAAAGAGAGATCCTCGGAGTAGAAGAGTTCAGAAATGGACGGCACTCATCTGCAGTCAGTTGCATTTCAACAAAAGTGCTGAGGCTACTCGAGGGGGAAGGAAAGTCTGTTCAACAAATGGTGTCAGAATAAAACACAGTAAAAAAAAAAAAAAAACACAGGGAGTTAAGCGTTCACGAACAAGAAGAGGAGCAGGTGCCCTGAAAAGGAGACGGGATCGGGACCGGCCTTGAACGCCCCTTCGGGAAACTTTTCCGCTGCTCTCCACCCAGCAGTTCCCGCCCAGACTTGCGCAACGCCAGCGGCAAAACCAGGCGCCTCCCGGGGCCGTCGCCAGATCGCCGGGGAGCAGCGCGTCGGACGGAGGGCCTCGGAGTCAGGGCGTTTCCGCGCGGGGGGTTGAACCCGTGAGCCGGGGGCGAGGACCCCTCTCGCTGTCGCCATGAGACCGCGGGGACAGAGCGCGCCCGCCGGCTTCCGCGCCAGGGCAGGGCGCGCCCCGGGCCCCAGGCCATGGCTCTGGGCCCCCAGGATCCTCGTGTTCGTCGCCGGCGTCTGTGCTCTGCAGGCGGTGAGGCCCCCGCGCCGTCCCTGGGGTCTCGGCCGCGGAAGAGCGCGCAAGATGTCAAAAGCGGGCGGGGGGTGGGGCACGACTGGGGCGCTGGGTCGGGGTCGCCTGCGGCCCGCCATCTTTGGACAGGAGGTGCCCGTCGTGAATCGGGAAGGGGGGGGGTCGCCGGGCCCGGAGGTACCGACCTGGGCAGCCTGGGAGAAGAGCCCCCCACCCCCCGCCCAGTGCGCGGGAGCCTGGACCCAACTCTCCCCGGCGGGCGGCTGCTGCCCGGCGCGGCTCCCTCCTCTACACCCCGCACGATCGGCGCGTTTCCAAGTCGAGCCCCCGCTAGATCCGAGTAGGGGAGCGAGGAGGAGATGTCTCTTTCCTCTTTCTAGCTCCCCCCAACCCCCTCTCCCTCCTCACCCCCTTCTTTCTTTTCTCAGACAAATCGGTGACACTGTAGCCAGTGAAAAGTAACTTTCTCGACCCCGCCTTGTTGCTCTGAGTCCGTCTCCTGAGTGTCCCCGGAGAGTTTCCTTGCAGTCACTCTACCGGGCACCTGCAGGTTCAAGGCCGTGTGTAAACCAAGAATGATACAGCTAGGACCAAAATTCCCGTTTATTGAGGAGGGCCAAGTGTTCTTCCTGTACCGTGATTTCAGTATGGAAGGAAATGTGGCATGCCTCCCAGTTCCTTTTCAAGTCGATTGAGGCTCCCGACAATCGCATCTTGTATGTTCCTGTATTTTTTAAGAAGAAAAAAAAAGCTGCTAAACACCTAAAACACTCACTAATCTTATAGGAAATTGTAAATGGTTTCATTTACCAAATTAATACTAAATCCAGGCGGGAAGCTGGAGGAGGGCGGATCGCTGGAGCCCAGGAGTTTGAGACCAGTCTCTATGAAGAAACAAACAAACAAATTAATAAATCAAAAAACAAGCCGGGCGTGTAGGTGCGCTGTAATCCCAACTACAACGGATGCTGAGGCAGAAGGATCGCCTGAGGCTAAGAGGTCGAGGTTGCTGTGAGCCATGATGGCTGTGATCGTGCTGCTGCACGCCAGCCTGGGCAACAGAATGAGATCCTGACTCAAAAAATAATTTAAAAATTTTTTTAAAAAAAACTAAGTCCAAGAAACCAATAACATTTTGTAACCTCAAAATAATTACAGATTTTATTTTTTAAACTTCAGTTTGTATTAGGTAGAACCCACATTTAATGCTGATTAATTTTTAATAAGCGTATTAAATGCCTTTATTTTTGTTAGGCCAGTGTGCTCCAAGTGCATGCGGGATCACCTGTGTGGACAAGGTGAAAAATCTGAATTTGATGGTTTTGGAAATTCGACAGGTCTTAATTCTTTTCATGTTGCTGTAAAAGAATACCTGATCTTGGTGTGGTAAGCGACATGAGGATACAGATGAGGAGTTCTGCACACATGCTTGTGTCTTTCCACAATGTCAGACTTTTAGGGTTGCCATCTTTTTTTTTTTTTTTTCTTTTTCTTTTTTGAGTCGGAGTCTCACTCTGTCACCCCGACTGGAGTGCAGTGGCCACTCCTGGCCACCACAGCCTCCACAGCCTCCACCTGCTGGGCTCCAGTGATCCTTCCACCTCAGCCTTCCAAGTAGCTGGAACTACAGGTGAGCATTACCACGTCCGCTAATTTTTTTGATTTATTGTAGAGATGGGGGTCTCGCCAGGTACCCCGGGCGGGTCTCAAACCCGTGGGCTCAGGCAGTCCACTCACCTCAGCCTCCCAAAGGCGCGGGATTACAGGCTGAGCCACCGAGCCCGGCCAGGGTTGCCATCTTATTCATAAAAGCTACATGGAGTTCCCAAGGGGCAAATTCCCCTTAGTACTACCCGTTCTCTCCATAGTTGGAGCCGCCGTCACACAGGCTCAGGCCACTCCACAAGTCAGTGAATATTGCAAACCACCCTTACTAGAACACTTCATCAATGTGTAAGTGCTACAGATTAAGCATTCCACAACAAACAAAAGAACGTTTAGAGAAAAGGGATAGGAGAAAGGGTTCACCGACCAGTGGGGGGGGAGTAGCAAGGCGAACAGAAGGAATTTTCTGGGGCAGGCAGGGACAGCAGATCATGGGGCACTGAAAACCTGTCATATGTCTTGCAGGGGAGAGACGTTTGCTGGGGGCAGGGTCTCCAGTGGTAGATGGCCATATAGAAGTCCTGTGTTTTCTTGGTTTTTGTTTTGTTTTGTTTTAATGGCCACAGAGTTCTCTGGTGAAGACAGAGGAAGGGCATATATTTGGTTATTTGGTTGGATGCAGTCTTTACTGATGAGTTACAACGTGAGGACCTGTGGACATGATGCTCTTAAAATGTAAAATGGAGTCTTTTTCTAAAATAGAGTCACTTATGTCGAGGGTGTTCTAAATAATCAACCTGTGATTTTAGTCATCACAATGGAAAAAAATGTTTGAGGAAGGGATTAGGACCATTAAAGCGACCAGTTGTCTGGGGAATTAATTTTCTTCTGGCAACTTGTTTACAAATTGTTTCACTTCCACTCCCCCAACTACCCCCCCTACCCTTTCCACTCGCCTGCTATCTGGCACTGCTCCCTCCTCACCATCCTACCTTATAGGGGTGGGACATTTTAAAAATCCCCTGCTACCTCCCCACAAGGCATGGGTAGGGCATTTCAAAATCGTCGTTGCAGGTTTTGAATGTACAGTAAGCAAAGAATATAGTTACAAAGAAGATGACAAAGTTCTGTAAATGTTTCAAAAAGATTCCAGAATCCAGTTTTTGATTCCAGTCTGACCACAAGCCTTAACAAGAGGTATGACTAAGTCTTTTTGATCATTTGGAAGAAGGTGCATCTTCCGTGTAAGCCATCTAGGTCTTTTTCAAAAACTATTTTGTTTGTGTTTAGCACTGCTATTCCACGTGTTCCTGCCTCAGTGGTGTCTTTCATTTGTGCTCATTCTGTATGGAATTATCACGAGTCTGTTCAAGTTCTTTTGAATTTTCTTGGATGTTTGTGTGTCTGTGTGATGTCTACCTGAGGTGTTTCTCCTATTTAGAACGTCATGATGACAGAAAAATCTCTATACGCCATTTCTTCCATGTGAGTGGGCCGTTTTGAAGTGTTTGTGAGGGTGATGTTTATGACATATATCAATTTGATACATTCATGGTTTAAGTGCTATGTCCTGAAAGACATAGTATATAGTCTTTTATCATTAGAATTCTAGTTCTTTTTTTTTTTAATTTTCAGTTATGGTTTTTATTATCTTAAGAAATCTCTTCACTACTTAAAGGTATTACACAAATGTGGAATTACAATAAATTGACAGTTTTTTGAAAGACAATTAGCAAAATATATAAAAACATTTAAAATATATTTATTCCTTGAATCTACAGTTTTACTTTGCAGAATATATTCTGAGAAGTATATTGATGATATGGATGCTGCTTGTATTTTCTGTTCCAGGAAATGTCTCCTTCTTGTGATACAAGGACCCCAAAACTTCTTTGAGGTCTCTTCCCCTACTCTCAGCTTATTTGTTTAGGTGGGTCTGACCTTAGTCTCATTTCATCTGTGTCCCAGGCTTAAGACAATTGTCCCCTTTCTTTCTTTCTTCCTTCCTTCCTTCCTTCCTTCCTTCCTTCCTTTCTTTTCTTTCTTTCTTTCAAGTGCTTAGGATTCGGTGCACTCTTTTTGCATAAAGTAACCATCAATCAATAATGGCCTTTCTAAGGCAGCTCTTTGTAGGTTGTGTCTTTTATCTTATCTGCACTGCAGAAGGATCACAGGAGCCCAGCAGGTCAATGCTGGGGTGGCCCTGAACGTGCCACTGCACTCCAGTCTGGGCGATGGAGTGAGATTCTAACTCAAAAAATAAAAAATAACAACAACAACAACAACAAAAACACTGCTCTGAATCTTCACATCCTTCGCCTGAATATTTGAATGTATCCAGTTGAACCGTAGCTGCTTTGTCCCAATTTTCTGTAACTAATTTTCCTGATATTATGGTATTCCTTATGTCATTCCAAGACTGAATTAGAAAAGTGCTTAGCTTAGTACATCGTGTTTGCAGTTTGTGTTTTGCCATTAAGTTTCTTAGTGTAAAAAAGTTGGCTTTTAAAATGTCTACCTTGTGTTCGATGTTGCAATGGAATTCTTTTTGAGGTCATTTATGAGTCATCATAGATTGTACTTCACTAAGTGTCTGTGAGATAGATGAAAGTGTAGCTGTGTCAGGGAGCGGTGACTCACACCTGTAATCCTAGCACTTTGGGAGGCTGAAGCGAGAAGATTACTTGAGCCCAGGAGTTAGAGAAAGTGGAGCTGTGATAGTGGACATGTGAGAGGTAAGTTTATGTTTAGCTGGGTGAGGTGGCTCATGCCTGTAATCCCAGTACTTTGGGAGGAAGTAATGAGAGGATTGCCTGAGCACAGGATTTCGAGACCAACCTGGGTGACATGGTGAGACCTCATCTCTACAATGAATCAAAAAATTAGCCGGGCATGGTGACGCATGGCTATGGTTTCAGCTACTTGAGAGGCTGAGGTGGAAGGATCACCTGAGCCCAGCAGGTCGAGGCTGCAGTGGCCATGAGTGTGCCACTGCACTCCAATCTACGTGACAAAGTGAGACTCAACTCAAAAACAAAGTTTATATTTGACTCTTAAAATTAGGTTTAACTCCTAAAAATAGATTTAATTCCTAAAATTAGGTGTTTTAACTTCCTGAATTTCTGCTTCTTGTATTTCTGAAATAAGTTTGAAACTGCAAATATTGGTAGTGGTTCCCTTAAAGTGTTATTTATCTAGTGGTGATAAATTTGATAAAGTGAGCTGTTGGTCATTTCTTTGTCCCCCAAATTGTCTACACTGTGGTAGAATATACATAACTTTAAGTTGTTGTTTTTTGATTTCCTGAGTATTGGTTTGTAGATTAATCTTAATAGGTTAATTAGGATGAGTTCAAATACATCTAGTTTTAGTCATTTAGTTGGAGGGTTTGTTATTCCTTTGGTTCATTTGTGGTTGCCAATGGGGTGTTTTTAAGCAATGTGTATCATTCAAGTATCCCCTGTTAATTATTCATGGTTCGGGGTCTCAAGGTTTAACACAGCATTTTGCAAAAGAGATGTCTTCAGCTATAAATATAGGCAGGTGGGAATCTAGTCTGCTTATATTTTGGTAATAGGATGTCAGACTGACCATGGATTCTTCTTCCATGATCTGTCGGATGCCTGGATCATGGAGAAAAAATAATCTGACATATCTGGGTCTATTTTTGAGACTTTATCCATATTTATTTTTGTTCCTAGTATTTCCCACCGATTGATTTAAATTGTATGTTGTGGTCTCTGCCCATATCTTTGAAATAAAAGTTTAGATCATCCTGAATTTCCAGTGGGTATACTGGAAAAATAACTTGATTTTGTACATGTTTGGTCTTATTGGTAAATTTGTCTTATAATGTCATGTTAATAGTTTATTTTGTTTAAAGAGTGTTCTAATAATCTCTGTTGTTTTGCATGTGGGTATAAATGGGATGAGTTTAGCAATAGTATATTGTAGTTATCTGGTCCGTGAGTACATGTGAATATTAACTGTCCCCATTTTGTTTTTTGAGTTTATCACAGATACTTGTTTCCTTTTTATTTTTATTTTATTTTTGTATTTTAAAGATGTGGCATACAGTTCAGGGTTAGGTATACAAATATTCATTATGCAGGTACCCTTGTTGAGGAGGTGTGTCCCTCCCTCCCCTGGCAGTTTCCCACTACTACCAACCCCTTTCTTATAGTATTATGATAATCATTCAAGGTCCGCTTATGAGTGAGAACATATGGTAACCATGGAACCAACCATGCTGCCCATTAAAGCTGAACTGGAAAAAATATGGGACATATACATGATGGAATAGTATACAACCATAAAGAAGGACAAACATATGAACTTTGCAGCAATTTGGATGAGTTAATAGAGACTTGCTTCCAATGGTGTCCAGGACCACTATGTTTTCCTAGAAAATGTTGATTTCCAGCAATCAGTAAATTTAGTAGGGATTTTCCATGTAGTATCTACTGTGATGATTGGGAACTAGTGCAGTTTTGGTGGTCATGTCCAAAATAAAGCCTGTCTTAGTTTCTGTTACATTCTTCCATAGAGTGAATTTTCCAGTTATGATGCCATAGCTGGGTACATTTTCTTTTTCTTTTTTTAGTTGGAGTCTCACTCTGTTGCCCAGGCTGGAGGGCAGTGGCATGCTACGGCCACTGTAGCCTCAACCTGCTGTGCTCGGGCAATCCTTCCACCTTAAGCTTCTAAGTAGCTGAAACTACAGATGCACACCACAAAGCCCAGCTAATTTTTTTGTGATTTATTGCAGAGACGAGGTCTCATCAAGTTGCCAAGGTTGGTTTTGAACCCCTGGGATCAGGCAATCCTCTTACCTCGGCCTCCCAAAGTGCTGGGATTACAGGCTGAGCCACCATTCCCAGGCTACTTTTTATTTAAATCTTTCCTTAAAGGTAGTTTTGCTATATTGTAGCCAAGTTTGCCATCTACTGTGAATTTAGCCTGTCTACAAAATAAGATATAATAAACTGTGGGTAAATCTCATCTTAAACTCTTCTCTACTACTAAAAACATAGTAGAGAATTGCTTCTAGCAGTGGTATGGCCGCTGGGCTAGGTTACAGTATATCAAACAAAAGCAGGCAGCTATATCAGTTTCCTCCTGTCTTTTTTTTTTTTTTTTTTTTGAGTTGGAGTCTCGCTGTCACCCAGACTAGAGTGCAGTGGCCACTCCTGGCCACCACAGCCTCGACCTGCTGGGCTCTGGTGATCCTTCCCCTCAGCCTTCCAAGTAGCTGGAACTACAGGCGCATGCTACCACGCCCAGCTAATTTTTTTGATTTATTATAGAGATGAGGTCTCGCCTGCTCAGGCAGGTCTCGAACCCGCTGGCTCAGGCAATCCACTCACCTCAGCCTCCCAAAGGCACGGGATTACAGGCTGACCCACCAAGCCTGGCTTCCTCCTGTCTTAATAAGCAGTTCAACAGTACAATTTCCATAATAGGTTAGTAGCCAAGCGAGAGCAGTGCAATCAATGAAGTGTGTATTTTCAGCTAAACCTTGATTGGTTCCTAATACTATATTCAGCTCACAGATATAAGGAAAGCGGAAAATTGGTGGTGGCACCTAGGCCCCTTTAATGTCTGGTCTGAAATTCCATTCTGTGCCTACCTGTGTGGAGCAGTTTGTTCCAGCTAATTCAGCCAGGATACATGATGAAATGGGTCTGAAGAATCTAGGTTGTAAAGATGAGGTTGAATATGGGGAGGAAGAGGAGCGAGGGCAGATGTCTCAGGGATGATGGAGATTTTGGAGAAGGTAAGTCCATATGCTGGGGGCGCATTATAGCTGTCTACAAATTATTAAGCAAATAATGTGCTTAGCAAGCAATCGTGTAATTTATAATTCATCAGCAGTGGGGAGGGTGTGTACTTGTGTTTGTTTTATCTGGTTGCAGTCTCGCTGGTGGCAATATAAGTTATAATAAGACAGTAAAGTTACTACAGTGGCTAGTATGAGGTTGATGAGAAAGGTAATAGGACCAGTGGAGAAGCTACAGAAACTTGTAGCCATGTTGTCTTGAGTAAGGAATTTGATTATTTCAGCGATGGCTACAAATGATCCTGAAGTTAAAAATATTAGGTTGGCTGGGCTTGGTGACGCAGGCTGTAATCTCAGCACTCTGGAAGGCCAAGATGAATGGATTTCCAGACCCCGAGAGTTCGA
Organism: Cephalopachus bancanus; assembly: GCA_027257055.1. NCBI lineage: Eukaryota > Metazoa > Chordata > Mammalia > Primates > Tarsiidae > Cephalopachus > Cephalopachus bancanus. The sequence continues at coordinate 776,910 of JAPVLO010000120.1, read as the reverse complement.
GATCAGCCCGGACAACTTGGCGAGACCTCATCTCTACAATAAATAAAAAAAATTAGTCAGGCGTGGTAGTGTGTGCCTGTAGTTCCATCTACTTGGAAGGTTGAGGTGGAAGGATCGCCAGAGCCCAGCAGGTCGACGCTGGGGTGGCCGTGAGTGTGCCTCCAGCCTGGGTGACGGAGTGAAACTCCAATTCAAAAATATATATATATTAGGTTAGTGGCAAATAATATTGGGTTGAATTGAAGCACATCCTCAGTTATTCTTATGGAGAATATCAATGCAATAACTTGAAGAAAACAGTGTAGCATAAATACTGCAGAAATTGTGGCAACAATTCTAGGTCTCGTGAGAATTTGGAGAGAGATTGGAGATTTTGTATAATTGCAACCTCCTCTTTTCCTATAGTCCAAGTAAGTGTTTCCGTGTCTGTTGGCCACAGTGTCCTGTAAAGAGATAGTGCTGTCATTTGGTCTAGTGCTCACCTTGCAGTGTATAATCTTTGCATCATGTTCTTCCTTATCTCCTTTGCAGCCATTCAGATTGGTCGATTAAGATAAGAGTAGGGGTTATTATTGTGAAATCTTTCGCTTTTGTTTAAATGTAAACATACCAGGTTAAGAGCTTGTTGAAATGTTTTCGTTTTATCTTAGGTTTTTAATTCTCTTCTTAGGAGTTCACTAAGTCTCTCTACATATCCTGCTGCTATGGGATCACAGGGGAGATGGAAATTCCATTGTCTGTCCCATTGATCTGCCAATGCTTGGTTAGTCCTTGCTGTAAAATGAGTTTCCTGGTTGCTTTCAATTATTATCATTGTTGTTGTTGTTGTTGTTATTATTGTTATTTGAAGTTGGAGTCTCACTCTGTCACCCAGGCTGGAGTGCAGTGGCACACTCATGGCCACCCCAGCGTCAACCTGCTGGGCTCCGGTGACCTTTCCGCTTCAGCCTTCCAAGTAGCCGGAACTACAGGCGTGCACTACCACGCCCAGCTAATTTTTTATTTATTGTAGAGATAAGGTCTCGCCAAGTTCCCCAGGCTGGTCTCGAGCCGAGCCACTGAGCCCAACCACTTTCAATTATTTTAGGGGCTCCATAGTGAGCTGCCCACTTTTCTAAGGCTGACAGTATTTGGCAGATGGGTGGCTAGCTGCCATTGCTATGCCAATTCCTATACAGGAATATATCCACCATTGTCTCTGCATATTTTTGTTGGTGGGGGTGTTTTAATGGTCCTGACATCAATCTGTAAGCAGACATTAATGGTGTCAGGTTTGTAGGTATCTATGGGTTTAGTATACCTAGATTAGTCTAAGTTAGTTTTACCTTGTTCACGTTTAGCTAAAGGCTTTTTAACTTGGTGTGTATGTCACCTCCTCATGTCTGTCTGATAGCCATCTGTACAATGTTCCTAAATGTCCTTTTTGCTTATGTAATTGTAGGAGTGTTTGTGGAGTGTAAGTTGTTTCTGGTATCTGTTTGATTTTAAAGTGATCCCCCGTTTTATTGTAGTTGCTGGGGGTACCTGTGGTCTCTCCTATTCATTGTCTGATTTTCTCCTGAGTCATAGAGATGCTAATAAATGTCTCCAAAGTTGACTGGATTTCAGTGTAGCTTTAATTTAGTTATGTTCTGTTGTCAATGGTTATGTTCGCTATTAATGCATCTGCCCGATTATTACATTTTGTGGTCTCTGAGTCATCTTTTTAGTGTGCTGATAACGTGTGTCACAAATATTCCAGTTGTGTTTGATAATTCATGTCGTTTCTCCCAGTAAGACTTGGACCCTGTGTCTTTATCATTAATTTTAAAATTATTTTGTTTCCATTTGTGTGACCATAAGGCTATGCTATTTGCAGCTACCCAAGAGTCTGTAACAATGTAAATTTTCTCTTGATTTTCTTTTTTTTGAGTTGGAGTCTCACTCTGTTACCCAGACTGGAGTGCAGTGGCTGCTCCTGGCCACCGCAGCCTCGACCTGCTGGGCTCCGGCGATCCTTCTGCCTCAGCCTTACAAGTAGCTGGAACTACAGGCGCGCACTACCACGCCTGGCTAGTTTTTGATTTATTGTAGAGATGAGGTCTCACCAAGTTGCCCAGGCAGGTCTCAAACCCGTGGGCTCAGGCAATCCACTCACCTCAGCCTCCCAAAGCGTGGGATTACAGGCTGAGCCACCTGATTTTCTGATAGTGAGTGTCTGACTGCTAGAACAACTGCAGTCAGTTCTGCATGTTGTACATAGAGGGATTTACCTGACTCCTTCAGAATTTCCCGGTCCTTGGGTCTGAGTGCCGCTGCTGTCCATTGAGTCTGGCCCTGGGTCATGGAGGCTGAGCTGTCTGTAAATCAGGTGTTGAGCAAGACGTGAGACCAGACTGGGCCCCATTTTCCTATATTGGCATGGATTTTCCTTGTCCTCAGAATAAATTTTGGCCAGTCTATTTCAGTCTTGTGACTCTCCTTGCTGAGGAGACCTGGTTGACACTTAAAGCCAGTGTCTCAGCCCTGGATGTACCCTTTCCATGTGAACAGCTTGGATCAATCTGGATACCTATCAAGTATTTGGGACTCAAATTTAGATGGTTGAAAGAGAGGCATATGACATCTAATTATAATATTGTTGGCACCAGTCAGAAGCTCAGTATTTTTGAGGGCTTCAAGTGTAAGTCATATGCATTTTTCAAAGGGGCTGTATTTGTTATTAAAGTATGGGAACTTTGTTGTCCGAAATCCGAGAGGTAGGAAAGATTTAGAATCTTGTTTCTTTGTCCATAATGACCACATTCCACATTCATCATTCATTAGAATTTCCAGGTTGAATTGTGAATCTGGAGATAGGGGATGCAAGATTTGGAATGCGGTGATATAATCTTTGTTTCAAGGGCCTATATTTGTTCTTGTCCCCACATGAAGTCTTGAGGTTTCCTAGTTATCCTATATATTGGTTTCAGAATGATGTTTAAGTAAGATATATACTGTCTTCAGTATCCAAATAAATCTGTTAGTCTTTGTGCTTCCTGTTTGTTGTTTGGTACCTTAAGATTTATTTTATCTATCACTGTGGTCAGGATTTTTCTCACTTGTGATGACCATTGTACTGTTAAAAATTTGCAGTTGGTGTCTGGGCCTGTGGCTTTATCTATATTAATAGTCCATCCTAGTGATCTTAAGTGTGTATTATTTGAGATTTTTCTTTTGTAAGGCATTTGTTTGCCATTATAATGTCATCTATATATGATACTGTTAGTGATGTATATTTTGCTTGGTCTGTGTGTGAAGATAAAATGGAGTGAGCTATTACTGGACTATTTAGTTTCCCCATGACAACCTTTTAAATTGGTATTATTGGCTTCCTACATAAAGGTGATCTATTCCTGGCTTTCTTGGTCTATTGTATGGCAGATAATATGTCTGACGTGTCTATAGTTACATAGAATTTATCATTATAGTCAGTGGTCTTATTAACAACTTCTTCTACATCTAGCAATGCTCCTGGAATTTTAGAAGAGACATTATTTAAATTTCTATAGTCAGTAGTGAATCTGTAGCTCCCATTTGGTTTTAGACAGGCCATACTGGACTATTCAAGCTATTTGAAATGACATTTGTAATAATATCTTTTTTGAGGAGTTCTAGAATTGTAGCTATCATTTCTTTCTTTATTTCTTTATTATTCCCTTTAATGGGTATTGTTGAATGTGTGTAGCATGATGTGGTGTAGGTAGTGTTATAGGCTTCATTTTTATTCACATTAGAGTAGAGAATTTTAGTTTATTAAGCTTCTTTAAAAAAACAAAATAAACAAAAACCAGAGTCTCCCTCTGTTGCCAATACTGGAGTGAAGTGGCACAGTCGTGGCTCACCATATCCTCAACCTCCTGGTTGATCCCCTCACCTCAGCCTCCTGAATAGCTGGGACTATAGGTGTATGCCACCACGCCTGGCAATTTTTTTTGGTAGAGATGGGGCCTCACTATGTTACCTAGGCTGGTCTCTAACTCCTGGGCTCAAGCAAATCTTCTGCCCCAGCCTCCCAAAGTGCTAGGATTACAGGCATGAGTCATCATGCCCAGCCCCTTAAACTTCTTGGAAGGCCACCATAAGTTAAAAAGTTTAGGAATTAGATCCATCCTTGTGATGTTTTCTAATTCGGGTGAACAGTAGAAAGTGCAAGGAATAGATTTAGAGTTCTAGAGCAGGATAGAAATAGAAACTGAGAAGCCTGGAGTTACTTTTCCTCCACACCCTTCTGTATGGATGTTCGTGTCAGAGCATGGTACATGGTATTTAAGAAGGCTTAAATGTATGATTCAGTATCCAAAAGAAATGTGTAAGTATGTGTGTGTTTGTCAATTTGTATGGTTAATTTATATATATGATCTGTTATCCCTGGGTTTGAGTGTTATAGCTCTTACTTTGGGAGTTCAGGTTTTTTGAAAATAATTTTCTTGTAAAATTTCTCTGTTATTGTTGCTGCTGTTCTTGAAGTTGTGGGTTTTGTCTTGGGCCTCAGAAAGGTCTTTGCCTAATATTTTGGTATCTGGTTGATGACCTCAGATGGTGGCCTGTTGTCAGTTTTGTCCTTGTGTTCTTGGTTGCCAGTTCTTTTGGTTAGATTGTCAATTATTCTGTCTAGGTTGGCAGTTTGTCCACCTCGGTTTATTTTGCCAAGGTGTCCTGGGCCTGTTTTTAATTACTTTCGGGACTTGCGTATTGAATGCAAATAATTTTAGGCCAGGTGCAGGGGTTCACAGCCGTAACCCCAGCACTTTGGGAGGCCGAGGTGGGAGGACTGCTTGAGCCCAGGAGTTTGAGTTCAGTCCAGGCAACATAGCGAGACCTCATCTCTACCAAAAAATCAAAAAAATTAGCCAGGCATGGTAGTGCAAGCCTGTAGTCCTGGCTACTTGGAGGCTGAAGCAGGAGGATCTCCTGAGCCCAAAAGGTCGAGGCTGTGGTGAGCCATGAGACAGAGTGAGCCCTCAACTCAAGAGAGAGAGAGAGAGAGAGAGAGAATATGTTGGTGCCCTCCTGGAATCATCTCTTGGTGTTTTTGTTTTTTAATCAGGTTTGCATAAATGTTACTCTACGGGTTCCGGATAACTCTGCAGAAAGTTTAAAAGTTTCTAGTATATCTTGCATGGTTCTTCATGCAGAGAGAGTGTTCACATAGGAGACCTTCAGGTTAAGAGGTTCTCCTAACAGAAGTGCTCTCTTAATTTCATTTGTAGCTGAAATTTCAAATGGAGTGGTGTATTGTCTATATCTATCATACGCCACCCCTAAGATAGCTAGTTTTCTTGTGTTTCTCTGTGCCTCTGCTAGGTCATTCACTTTGGGCCATCTCCAAATTCTGTTGACTTTAAATAGGGGTGAACAGATCTCCAGGCTAATGTGATTCTAGTCCCAGAGGGATAGGCCATGTCATGGGTCATTTGCTAGTTCTAATAGTTTATGACCTAGTAATAGGTTTTCTCCTAATACAGTCATCGGATGCATTTCTGTGCCTTATATAGTGCTGTGGTATTTGCTCCATTATCCCGGAGCCAGTGTGCATCTAAGGTCTGTCTTTGACAAAAATCTGTTCTTAGTTTTTTAAATTCTGCTCTGGTGTCCTTGCTGTCATCACTGAAGCCCTGAGGTCTGCTGCTATTCTTCATGGTTATAATCTGTAACTTTTTTTCTAATAATTAAAGGTCTTGTTGCATATACTCCCCCACCAGGGGTTATCATAATGTCCTGAGTCCTCTGGATGGGAGTCTTTGATTCCAGAAGTTCCTCCTTAAAAGTTGCATCTGAGAAGGATTTACTTTTCTTGTTCTTAAAATTCTCTGCCTTGCCGGGCTCGGTGGCTCAGCCTGTAATCCCGCGCCTTTGGGAGGCTGAGGTGAGTGGATTGCCTGAGTCCGCGGGTTCGAGACCCGCCTGGGCAGCGAGACCTCATCTCTACAATAAATCAAAAAATCAGCCGGGCGTGGTAGCACATGCCTGTAATTCTGGCTACTCGGAAGGCTGAGGCAGAAGGATCTCCAGAGCCCAGCAGGTCAAGGCTACGGTGGCCGGGAGCGGCCACTGCTCTCCAGTCTGGGTGACCGAGTGAGACTCCAACTCAAAAAAAAAAAAAAAATCTCTGCCTTTCTAGCGGTTCAGTCTATCTGTGAGTTACTTTGCATGAAAAATGCAGAGATGTCTTCTTTTGGGGTTCTGGTCATAAAGGGCTTAACATTTTTAAGGTCCCTCTGGTGTGACTTTCTGTCCTCAGGGGATTGTACAGGGAGTTTTTTTCTGACTTCCCACTCCTCTGGGTACTAAGGATTCTCAACACTAAGTACTATATTTGGGCGACAAGCCCTCTGGCATGCCTGCTGAATTTTCTTTCCTAGAGCTCACACCATGCAGTATTAATAGTTATTTTATGTAGTTTCTTCATAATAAATATTTCAATTTCTTTTCTTAACCAACCGTATGATTGGAGGGTGTACAATAATTGATTTTCCTTTCTTTCAGCCAAATTAAAATTTTATTTTGCCAACCACAACCTCGCAAGCTGAGACCCAGCTTGGTACTAGCCTTTCTGACTCCTCCAGCTTTCTAGTTTGGTCCCTCAGGGAGCCAAGCTTTCAAGGTCAAGCGAGATTATGTCTCTTTTTGCAGAAGGTGGCAGTTTGTTTTGTCAAATGGCTTGATTTCTTTTTTTCTTTTTCTTTTTTTTTTTTTTTGAGTCGGAGTCTCACTCTGTTGCCCAGCCTGGAGTGCAGTGGCCGCTCCCGGCCACCGCAGCCTCGACCTGCTGGTCTCCGGCGATCCTTCCGCCTCAGCCTTCCAAGTAGCTGGAATTACAGGCATGCGCCACCACGCCCGGCTGATTTTTTGATTTATTGTAGAGATGAGGTCTCGCTGCCCAGGCGGGTCTCGAACCCGCGGACTCAGGCAATCCACTCACCTCAGCCTCCCAAAGGCGCGGGATTACAGGCTGAGCCACCGAGCCCGGCTGATTTTTAATTTAAGTTTTAGTGGAGGCTTTGGCCTTTGGACCAACTACCCCAAATTGTTGTGAGTAGTGCAAAGTTAGAGATAATGAGATCCACATGTGCTGTGTCTTCCCACAATATCAGACCTTTTTTTTGGCGGGGGGGAGTCGATCTCTGTCGCCCAGGCTGGTGTGCTGTGTGGCACAGTCACGATTCACCTCAGCCTCCACTTCCTGGGCTCAAGAGATCCTCCTTCCTCAACCTCTCCAGTACCTGGGACCGCAGGCACGCACCACCATGCCTGACTAGTTTTTTGATTTTTTTGTTTGTTTGTTTTTGTTTTTGCAGAGGCAAGGTCTCTTTATGTTGCCCAGGCTGGTCTCAAACTCCTAGGTTCAAGCAATCCTCCTGCCTCGGCCTCCCAAAGTGCTTGGATTATAGATATAAACCACCACATCCAATCTGTTGTTGTATTTTTTCATTCCTGGATGCTATTAGAGATTTTCAAGGATTCTGGTTTTTTTGAGGCTGGGAGTAAATGACCTGGAGATCCCAGATTAGACAGCAGAGGAGGGTGGCAGAGAAGACTCGAATCCCAGTTCTGCACTTGGAAAATACCAGGTTAGTTGGGGTCAGTTACTGTCCTCTACTATGCCTGTCCCTGGAAATAACATCTACATCCTCGCTGTGTTGTCGGGATCACATCGGATGAGTCCTGGTGCTGAGCTCAATTCCTGCCAGGTCCTGGCTCTGTGAATGCTGGGATGGCCCAATTTCTGTGCTAGGTCTTTCCCCTGTGAATCTCTGTCATCAAAGAAAGAATTGAGAAATTCTGAAGGCCAGAAGCTCAGACACTCAGGCCGTCTAGAAGTCCTGAGATCGGAGGTTGGAGACGGCTGGGTCCTGCTGTGCTCCCCTCTGGCTCTGTGACCATGTGTAGGCTTCAGTTCCTTCCTTCCTTCCTTCATTTCTTCCTTCCTTCCTTCTTTACAAAGGGCAGTGACTGTGGCTCTGTGACCAAGGGGAGGCCCCAGTCTGTTCGTTCCTTCCTACCTCCTTCCTTCCAAAGGGCAATGGCCCTTTACAAGCCGCAGTGTGTTTTGTTACCAGGTGTGTAAGGACATGTGGGAGGAAAAAAAAAAATCTTTGGGGCTGGTGTCAGCCACAAGACGCGTTCTCCTCCCGGCAATGACTTTACCTGCTTGTACGCCCACCCCGGTACTGGCTTCTTGTGGTTGAGGCAGAAGCCTCTGAAGATCGTGTTGGAGAGCTATAGGGAGGGACCATAGAGGAACTCAGAGGAGACAGATTTCACGTGAGGCCCATGGTGGCATTGCAGGGCCACAGGCCTGGCGTGTCTGTCATGCTTGCTGTTGCCCTCCTGATGGGTGCCTGGCCAAGGTTGCGTTTTGAAGAGTGAGCAAGAAACATGTCCTTCCATGTGGCAGCTGATGGCTGGTCACCCAGGCTCGGAGAGGGCTCAGCGCCAGTTCTTGGACCTTTGACCTACTCCCAGGAGTAGAAGGGCAGCAAGACTCGAGCTTCCGGGTCAGGGATGGTAGGGTGGTGGCAGTGCCATGTCTGAGCCTGTGTTACCGGGCAGCTGGTGTCCTGCTCTTGCCAGAGACTCCACATCTGTCATGCAGTCGATTTTCCTAATAACCCGAGGAGATGGGGATTGTTGCTCTCCTTTTGTATGTGGAGAAAATGAGATTTAGAAGGAATACATTTCTGGTATTTTGGGTCTGACCTGCTTTATTTCTTTTTTATTTATTTATCTAAAACAATAGAGATGTAGCCGGGCACGGTGGCACGTGCCTGTAGTTCCAGCTACTTGGATGGCAGAGGCAGAAGGATCGCCTGAGTCCAGTAGGTTGAGGCTGCGGTGGCTGGGAGCATGCTGCTGCACTCCTGCCTGGGTGACAGAGTGAGTCTCCAACTCAGAAAAATAAATAAAAGTCGGGCTCGGTGACTCGGCCTGTAATCCTGCGCCTTTGGGAGGCTGAGGTGAGTGGATTGCCTGAGCCCGTGGGTTCGAGACCCACCTGGGCAGCGAGACCTCATCTCTACAATAAATCAAAAAATCAGCCGGGCGTGGTAGCACATGCCTGTAATTCCGGCTACTTGGAAGGCTGAGGCGGAAGACTGAGGCGGAAGGATCGCCGGAGCCCAGTCTGGGTGACAGAGTGAGACTCCAGCTCAAAAAAATAAATAAATAAAAATAAGTAAATAAATAAATAAATAAAGATGGAGTCTTACTACGTTGCCGAGGCTGATCTCGAACTCCTGGACTCAAGTAATCCTCCTGCCTCGGCTTCCCAATGTGCTGGGATTACAAGTGTGAGCCACTGCGCCCAACCAATTTCTAGTAATTTTTGAATTTGTTGTCAAAGTTATGAATTTTACATTCTTGTGTATTGGATTCTGTTGTACTTCTTTGTAAGGGTGGGTATTTTTCTGGTAAGTGGTGGATAAATTTGAGCGTGAATTTGATCTTCCCAGGCTAGCTTTTTAACGTTATATCTAGTCCACAATTGCCTTATTTGGGGGATAATTTAGTTAACTATGAAGGACACATCCAATGTAACTACCAAGGATTACCTTCTGATGGTTTCTAGCCAGCACCCCTGTCACGAGGTCTGTCTATTAGGAAAACAGAAACAGAGCAATTCCCAGACCCGTGTGGGCCTTGATCCTGGTCCATCTCCTGATGTCTGGTGGTCTCTCTGCATCTCGGTGGCCTCCTCTCAGGCGCCCACAGTCAGTCCCAGCAGACAGAGGACGTGCCCTCTGTAGGGTTCCAGAATCCTCTGTGTTGCTACTTCTCCATGTTTTTGACCTGCACTCAACCTCAAAGAAACCAAAAAACAAAAAAACCAAACAAAACACGGTAACTCAGAAGAAACAGATTTCAGACCACAGGAAGTCCTTAAGAACAAGTCTAACCAATGCCATAACTGCTTAGTTTAAGATCAAGGCTACTTGTAAAGAATTGTTCTGTGAATATTAAACGTGACTCTAAAATAGTCCAACTCTTTCTGCCTCATTAAGGAGGAGAAAGACAAGGAAACTCCCTACTTAATGACTCATCTCAGAAAAACGCAGGGTCAGGACCTGGCACAGTGGCTCATACCTATAGCCTGTTATCCAAGCACTTTGGAAGAGAGGATTTTGAGACCAGCCTGGGCAACATAGCAGACCTTAAGTCTACAGAAAGTAAAAACTAAATCAGTTGAGCGTGGCAGCATGTGCCTATAGTTCCAGCTACTCAGGAGACTGAGGCAGGAGGATTGCTTGATTCCAGAAGTTTGAGGTTGCAGTGAGCCGTGAGTGTGCCACTGCACCATTCCAGAATGAGCAACAAAGTGAGACCCTCAGCTCAAGAAAAAAGAAAAGAAAAGAAAAACACAGGGTCAGTTGGACAAGACCTGGAGTAAGCGCCTGCCTCTTTCTATCTGTTATACAAACACACACACACACACACACACACACACACACACACATATATTCACACACAGACATACACAGAAACCCACACCCTCACACCCCCATGAACCCAAATCTGTGGACCGACAGAACAATAGATCTCTGACCACACCTTTGGTCTCCCTCCGTCAGAGATGCCCACAAACTCTTTATTGCTATTACTGCTCTCCCCCGTTTCTGTGGCTTTTTTTTTTCAATCTGTGATCCTGACTTTCTGGACTTCTTCTATGTCTACCAGTGTCCCTACTACCAATGGTATTGTCACCTCTGCTTGGGAAGCCACTCCAGACTTTCTGCACCTTCATGAACTTTGAGGTTACCTGTGTCTGTGCCTTAGCTCCCTGTGAAAGGAATTGTCTTAAGGAAAGAAAGGGCTGTATCTCGTCCCTGGTATGCCACCGGGTTCCTTGCACCATGTGGTCGCCAGGCCCAGATGTGCTCTCCCCCGAATGACTGAAGAACGTGATTCTAGGATGCCTGCACGGACACTGATGTTATGTCCTCATGTCCTGCTCATAGCCTGTGTGTGACGTGAGTGGTGGGAAGCACAGAGCATCTGAGTCACCAGGAGCCCGTTGTCAGGTTTCCACCTTATATTACCAGAGATTATTTTTTAAAGGTACCATTTGTTGGCTGGGCGCAGTGGCTCAAGCCTGCAGTCCTAGCATTTGGGGAGGCCGAGATGAGGGGATTGCCTGAGCCCACAAGTTCGATAACAGCCTGGGCAACTTGGAGAGACCTCATCTCTACAATAAAGCAAAAAATTAGCTGGGTGTGGTAGCATGAGCCTGAGGCAGAAGGATAGCCTGAGCCCAGCAGGTTGACGCTGGGCTGGCTGTGAGCGTGCCACTGCACTCCAGCTTGAGTGACAATGCCAAAAAAAAAAAAGGCACCATTTGTGATGTCAAAAGTGTCAATTCATCAGTAGTAATAATAATCACAAATGTGAATGTGTCTAATAATATAGCTCTAAAATACATGAAACAAAAATCAAAAAGGACTAAAGGGAAGTCATATCACCCCTTTCTCAGCAATTAATGGGCAATCAGGTGAAAGTAAAGTAATAGCAGATCTGAACACTAATATCCACCTTGACTCATTTGACATTTATAGAGCACACATGCAACAGTTGCTAAAGAGTCACTCTCTTCTAGTGAATGTGGTATTTCACCAGTAAAGACCACATTGTGAACCATAAAACAAATCTAAATCAACTTAAGAGGAATGAAGTCATATAAAATGTTCTCTGATCACAATGAACTTAAATGATTAACAACATCTAGAAAGACCCTCCAAATTTGATATTCAACAGCATACTTACAAAGAATTAATGGTTCATAGATGAAATCAAAAGGGAGTTCAAAAATATTTCAAAATAAATGATGATGATGATATACATTAAACACATGGAAATTTGTGTGAAGCCTCTAAACCAGTGGTTAGAGTGAAATGTACAGCTTTCAAGCTTTTCTATTAAAAAAAAATTGGGAGTTGGGAGAAACAAGGTGTGACTACTAATGGGTATGGAGTTTCTTTTTGGGGTGATGATGTTCAAAAAATTTTTTTACTGATAGTTGTACACCTCTATGAATATATTAAAAAACATGGAGTTGTTCATGTTAAAGAAGTGAATTATATGATATGTGAATTATATCTCAGTAAAGTTCTTAAGGAAAAAAAGAAGAAAGGCATAAAAATCAATGACTCAGCTGGGCGTGGTGGCTCATGACTGTAATCCAGCACTTTGGAAAACTGATTCAGAAGGATTGCTTAACCCCAGGAGTTTGAGATTTGAGATCAGCCTAGGCAACATAGCAAGACATTGTCTCTACCGAAATTCAAAAAATAGCTGGGTGTGGGGGCACATGCCTATAGTCCTGTAGTACATGCCTGTACTTGGGAGACTGAGGAGGAAGAATTGACTGAGTCCAAGAGGTTGAAGCTGCAGTGAGCTGTGATTGTGCCACTGCATTCCAGCCTGGGTGACAGAATGAGACCTCAACTCCAAAAGACAAAAAAAGAAAGAAAAAGAAAAAAATCAGTGACCCAAAGGTATACATTAACCATCCATAAAATAATTGTAAAATAAACCAATATCAGGAATTAATGACACAATATTATTACAAACTCTATGGTGATTAAAAGGATAGTACGGGGATCTTATGAACAACTTTATGCTAATAATTTGACAACTTGAATGAAATAGACAAATTTATTTTAAAATACTACTTACCAAAATAGTCACAAACTGTAAAGATAATTTGAATTATCCTATAGCTGTTTACATGTTGGAATTCATTATTTCATAGCTTTCAATAAAGAAAATTGAAGACCTTTGTCATTTCACTGATGAATTCTATAAATATTTATGGAGAGAAGATCACCAATCTTACACAAATTGTTTCAGAAAATATCACATTTCTTCACTGTGGTCAAAGGCCAGCAGAACCCTGACATCAAAATCTGACAGATATTACAAAAAAAAAAAACCCCGATGGACACTCATTGTAAATATAGAGATAAAAATTCCTAATTAAACAACAGCCAATTGAATTCAACAAGAAGATCATATACTATGAACAAAAGGGGCTTATTTCAGAAATACAGTTGAATTAATATCCAAAAATTAATCAGTGTTATTCACAATATTAACAATGTGAAGGAAGAAAACTATACGATCATGTTAATTGATGCAGAAAAAACATTTGACAAAATTTAACACTTATTCATGATAAAAATTCTTATTATATTAAGAACAGAAGGGAACTTCCTCAATCTGATAAAATACACTATAAAAAGTTATAGCTAATATCAGTTAAAATATTTAATGCTTTCCCTCCATGATTGGTACCTAATCCAAGGGTGTTTACACAGATCGCATTGATTCAGCATTGGAATCAAGGGCATAAACAGTGCAGTAAGGCAGAGGAGGAAGACAGAACGATTGGGAAGGAAAAACATATAACTAGTTTCATTTGCAGAGAACAACTATGAGAAATAACAAGTGAATCTAGCAGGTCACCAAATACAAGCCAGATAGTATACAAGGAAATAGGACTATGGGAACAGAAAAAGGAGACGCAGACAGGATTTGAGGAACGTACAGTGTAGCTGTCACCAAATACTTGAAAGACATTTATGGAGAAGTGGGCTGTATTTTATCTTGTTTAAATCCAGACAGTAGTCAAACAGTTCAACATAAGATGTCTTTGTTTTAACCACTTCCTCCTTTAATTTTGGTAATTTAAAACATACTCCAATTACAGAAAAGTTGCAAAAACTACACAAAAAACACTTTTCCTTGAGCCATTTGAGAGCAGACTACCCACAGAATGCACATCACCCCTGAATACCTCAATGGGTATTTTTAGCAAATAAGGACAATCTCTCCTTTAACCCCAATTCAACCCATAGTATCAGCTAACATCAAAACATTACGACCAGCTAATCCTCAGACCTCATTTAAATTTTGTCACTTGTCTTTATGATGTAATTTATTGCACAAAGATCCTGTCCTGCATTATTGTATTACTGTTTCATCTTTTTTCTATGATTCTTTGGGACACATTGACAGGTTATTTGGGGGACAGTTTGCAAAGTGCCTTTTTAAACCTAAATATTGTTATTTAATGTTTGTTTCAGTATCCTGATTTTTAAGAAGTTGATGCATTGTATAACCCTCGCTAGTAAAAGTGTGTTTATATGTGAACACTGTGCCCAACAACAGCAGAATACACATTTTTCTCAAGAGTGCATGAAACATTCTCCAGAACAGACTATATGCTAGGCTACAACAAAAATCTTAGTAGATTTTTATAAATTAAAATCATACAAAGTATCTTTTCCAACCACAATGAAAGGAAATTAGAAATCAATAGCAGAAGAAAAACTGGAAAATTCACAAATATTTGACACAAAAGAAGTCACAAGGGAAATTGGAAAATACCTTGATACACTGAAAATGCAATATACCCAAACTTATAGGATACAGCAAAAGCAGTACTAAAATGGAAATGAATAGCTGTGAATGCTTACGTTAAAAAAGAAATATCTCAAGTAAACTATCTTTACACCTTAAAAAAGAAATATCTCAAGTAAACTATCTTTACACCTTAATGAACTAAAAATGAAAAGCAAACTAAGCCCAAAGCTAGGGAAGGATGTAAACAATAAAGATTAGAGCAGAGATAAGAGAATATCAATGAGGCCAGACTTGGTGGCTCAGCCTGTAATCTCAGTGCTTTGGAAAGCCGAGGTGAGTGGATTGCCTGAGCCTGCAGGTTTGAGACCCGCCCGGGCCACTTGGCGAGACCTCATCTCTACAATAAATCAAAAATTAGCCGGGCGTGATAGCGCGTGTCTGTAGTTCCGGCTACTTGGAAGGCTGAGGTGGAAGGATCGCCTGAGCCCAACAGATCGAGGCTGCGGTGGCCGGGAGCGTGTCACTGCACTCTAGTCTGGGCGATAGAGTGAGACTCTAACTAAAAAAAAAAAAGAGGGAGAATATCAATGAAACCAGAAGTGGCTCTTAGGAAAGATCTACATTTACCTAGATGGACAAGAAAAAAAAAGAAAAAGAAGATTCAAATACCTAAAATCAGAATTGAAAAAGGGAGCGTTACAAGCAAATTTACAGAAATCAAAAGGAGTACAAGAAAACACTAAATAATTGTACATCAGCAAATTAGATCACCTAGATGAAATGGATAAATTCCTAGACACACACTACTTACCAAGACTGAATATGAAGAAATAGAGATTTCAAACAGAACTATAGCTAATAAAGAGATCGAAACCGTAATGAAAAACCTCCAAACAAACAAAGAAAAACCAGGTCCAGAAGACTTCACAGGTGAATCTACCAAACAGTTAACAAAGAACTAACATCAAAACTCCTCAAACTCTTCCAAGAAAAGTAAAGAGAATGAAACCCTTTCTAGCTATTCTGTGAAGCCAGCATTACCCTGATACCAAAACCAGATAAAGACACTTCAAAAACGCAAAACTACAGACCAATATCCTTTTTGAATATTGATGCCAAAATCCTCAGCCAAATACTAGCAAACAAAATACAGCAGCACATTAAAAAAAAATACACACACACATACACCAAGACCACATGGAATTTGTTATTGGAATGCAAGGAACGTTCAACATATGAAAATTAATAAATCTAACACATATTAACAGCATATTAGCATTAATGGATAATAATTAACAGAGTGCAGAACAAAAGCTACATCATTCCATTCTCAAGTGATGCAGAAAAAGGATTTGATAAGATTCAAAACTTTTTCTTACAAAGACATTCAACAGGGTAACCCCCTCGAGTCCCCTCTTACTGTAGAAGCTTTCCTGTCTTCTCAATAAATCCTGCTTTAAAAAAATAAAGTCACCCAACTAGGAATGAATAGAAACTACCTCAGCATAATAACAGCCACTTATTAAATGACCACAGCTAGCATCATACTCAGTAGTGGAAAACTAAAAGTTTTCAGTCCAAGATAAGGTATGAGACAAAGATGCCTACTCTCATCACCTCTTTTTAACATAGTGGTGGAAGTCATATTCAGAGCAATTAGGCAAGCAACATTTTTGAAAGGCATCAAAATTGAAAAGAAATAAAATTATCTGTTTGCAGCTGTTATTATTTGTTTCTATAGAGAGAGGGTCTTGCTATGTATCCCAGGAGGTCCTGAACTCCTGAACTCAAGTGACTCTCCCACCTTGGCCTTGCAAAGTGCTGGGATTACAGGTGTGAGCCACCACACCTGACTGATGACATAATCTTTTCTTCTTTTTTTTTTTTTTTGAGTCAGAGTCTTCTGTCACCCAGGCTGACTGAATATAGTGGCACGATCACAGCCACCACAGCCTTGCCCTGCTGGGCTCAGGAGATCCTTCTGCCTTAGCCTTCTAAGTAGCTGGAACTATAGGGGAGCACCCCCATGGTTGGCTAATTTGTTTGATTTATTGTAGAGATGAGGTCTCACCAAGTTGCTCAGGCTAGTCTCAAATCCCTGGGCTCGTGCAACTCTTGTCTCTGCCTCCCAAAGTGCTAGGATTACAGGCATGAGCCACTGGGCCCAGTCAACATAATCTTACGTGTAGAAAACTCTAAAGATTCCACAAAAATTTCCTGTATTCATGAATTGGAATACTTAATATTATTAAGAAGTCAATACTACCTGAAGCAATCTAGAAGTTTAATGCAATCCCTATCAAAATCCCAATGGTGTTTTTGCAAAAATAGAAAATTCATTCTAAAATGTATATGGAATCTCAGGGGACACTAAATAGCCAAAACAATCTAAAAAGGAATAAAGTTGGACATCTCAAACTTCCTGATTTTTTTGTTTGCTTGTTTTGAGTTGGAGTCTCACTTTGTTGCCCAGGCTGGAGTTCGTGGCACGCTCACAGCCACCCCAGCGTCGACCTGCCAGGCTCCAGCTATCATTTCTCCTCAGCCTTCCAAGGAGCCAGAACAACAGGCGCGGGTTACCATGCCCGGCTAAGTTTTTGTTGTATTTGTAGAGACCAGGTCTCGCCAAGATGCCCAGCTGGTCTTGAACCCGTGGGCTCAGGCAGTCCACTCACCTCGGCCTCCCAGAATGCAGGGATTACAGGCTGAGCCACTGACCCCAGACAACTTCCTGATTTCAAAACATTTTGCAAGATTATAATACTCAAAACAGTGTTGCACTGACATAAAGAAGAGACATGTAGGCTGATGGAATAGAATAGAGAGCCTAGAAATAATGCCTTGCATATAGGGTCAAATGATTCTCAACAAGAGTACCAACACCATTGAATAGAGAAAGAATAGTCTTTTTATCAAATGATGTTGGGAAAACAATATTTTCATGGAAAAGAATGAAGTTGGTCCCTGTCCCTTACCTTACACCATATATGAAAATGAACTCTAAATTGATCAAAGACCTAAATGTAAGAGCTAAAAGAATCATAAAACTCTTAGAACAAACCATAGGGTGAAAGCACCACAACATTGGATTTGGAAATTATATCTTGGCTAGGACAATAAAAGCACAGGCAAGTAAAGTAAAAATAGATAAATTAGAGTATATAAAAATGAATTTTTTTGCATCAGAACACAACAGAGTTAAAAAGCAACTTATGAAATGGGAGAAAATAAAGACTCAGGGGTTGATATTCAGAGTATGAACACCTACAAGTCAGCAACAACAACAAAATTCCAATTAAAAATAGATTAAGAACTTGAATGAGATATTTTTCCAAAGAAGATATACAAATGGCCAACAAATAGAGTCAAATAAAAAGATGTTCAACACCACTAATTATTAGAAAAGTACAAATCAAAACCACAAGTAAATAGCATCTCATCCAACAGGAAGGCCTATCAAAAAAAAATCATGAATTTTAATGAGAATGTAGAACAATTGAAACCCTTGTACCTTATAGGTGGATATATAAAATGACATAGACACTGGAAAAACAGTATGACAGTTTCTTAAAAAATTAAAAATAGGATTGCCAGAAGATCTAGCAATGTCATCTCTGGGTATATTCCAGAAGAACTGAATGCAAGATCTCAAAGAGATTTTGTACACCCATGTTCATAACAGCATTGTTCACAATAGCTAAAAGGTAGAAGCAACCCTGATGTCCATCAGCAAATGAATGAATAGACAAAATATGATGAATACATACAATGGAATATTATACAGCCTTTAAAAGGAAGCCAGTTCTAACTAATGGTATAACATGGATGGATTGTAAGGATATTATTTTCAGTGAAATACACTAGTCATAAGAAAAAGATAAAAACTGTATGGGTCCACTTATATGAAGCACCTAGAGTAGTCAAATTTATAGAAGCCAAAAGTAAAATAGTGGTTACCAAGGGTTGAGGGAATGAGGCAGAGACAAGTCTGACTATAAATAAATGGTCGAGAGTTTTAGATCTGGGAGAAAGATCCAAGTCTGTTTAGTTTTGGAGGCTGAGGGGAGAGGAATGAGAAATTGACTTGCGATGGGTAAGATCTAGAAGCCCCTCATACCAGTCTCTGCTCTGCCCCCACAGATCCAAAGTGACTCAGCCACAATCACCAGAGTTTATGATCAGTCAACTGCCTTACAACAATTAAAGAAGAGCTTCTTTGGAGGGTTGTGTCCACCAGGTACGTTCTAAGACTGACCTCTAATCCTTTACACCACCTTTGTCTCCGTGTTCTTCCAGTCTTCTGTTTCCTACACTTTCTGGTTCTTTCATTTAGTGGATACTTTTTGCTATTTTGCCAAATCCAAGGTCATATGTTCTGCTAAGAGTTTTGTAGTTTCAGCTCTTACACTTACGTGTTTGATTATTTTTCAATTAATTTTTGTACATGGTGTCAGACAAGGTTCCAATTTTGTTCCTTTGCATGAGTCTATCCACTTACAGTCATCACAGCCCCATTTACTGAAAAGACTGAGTGGTTTTTTTTTCCCATTGAATAGTCTTGGCACCTTTATCAGAAATCAGTTTATTTCTAACATAAACATATGGGTTTATCTTGGGACTCTCAGTTTTATTCCGTTGATCTATGTCTGTCCTTTTGCCAGTACCACATTGTTTTGACTCCTGTTGCTTTGTACTGGGTCTTTTGGTTTTTGGTTTTTTGAGTCATAGTCTCATTCTGTTGCCCAGGCTGGAGTGCATACTGAGTTTTGAAATCAGGAAGTGTGAGTCAAGCTACTTTGTTTACTTTTCCCAGAATTATTTTGTTTATGCTTGATTCCTTGTAATTTTATATGAATTTTAGAATCAGCTTGTCAATTTCTAAAAAGAAATCACCTGAGTTTCTGATGGGGATTGTGTTGAATCTGTAGCTCAGTTTGGAACATATTGTCATCTTAACAATGTTAAGTCTTTTGATTCATAAGCATGAGATGTTTTTCCATTTGTTTAGATTATCTTTAATTTTAAGCAATATTTTATAGTTGTTTTTTGTTTGGTTTTTTTTTTTTTTTGAGTTGGAGTCTCACTCTGTCACCCAGACTAGAGTGTAGTGGCCGCTCCCGGCCACCGCAGCCTCGACCCTCTGGGTTCCGGCGATACTTCCGCCTCAGCCTTCTGAGTAGCCGGAATTACAGGCATGCGCTACGACGCCCAGCTGATTTTTGATTTATTGTAGAGATGAGGTCTCGCTGCCCAGGCGGGTCTCGAACCCGCAGGCTCAGGCAGTCCACTCACCTCAGCCTCCCAAAGGCGTGGGATTACAGGCTGAGCCACCGAGCCTGGCTTATTTTATAGTTTTAAGATTACACATTTTGCATTTGGTTTGCTAAATTAATTTCTAAATATTTAATTTTTTTTGAGTCATGGTCTCATTCTGCTGCTCAGGTTGGAATGCAGTGGCATGATCATGGCTAACCACATCCTCTACCTCCTGGGCTCAGGCGATCCTTCACCTCAGCCTTCCAAGTAGCTTGGACTAAGTGTGTCACCATGCCTAGCTAATTTTTTGAGTTTTATAGAGATGAGGTCTCACTATTGTTGCCTAGGCAAACTCCGGTGCTCAAGCAATCCTCCTGCTTCGGCCTCCCAAAGTGCTAGGATTACAAGTGTGAGCCACTGTGTCCAGCCAGTACTTTTTATACTATTATGAATGAAATTTTTTTCTTTATTTCATTATTGAATTGATTGTATGTATAAAAATATAATTCATTTTTGTACATTGATCTTGTATTCTTTAACCTTACTATATTTTTATATTATTTGTAATGCTTTTATAGTGGATTCCTTAGGATTTTATCTATATAAGATCATGCTGTTTGCAAATAGGGAAAGTTTTCCATCTGTATTCCTTTTTAATATGATGCCTTTTATTTCCTTTTCTTGCCTAATCGCCCCAGCTAGAACCTCCACTCACAATGTTGAATACAAAAGTGTTGAGAACATATATCTGTTTTGTAGAAAATCTTTTAGTCTTTTACCATTAAATATCATGTTAGCTGTGGATTTTTGTAGGTCTCCTAGATGAGGTTGAAAAAATTCACTTCTGTTCTTAGTTTATTTTGTGATTTTTATGATGAAAGGGTATTGAATTTGGTCAAATGCTTTCTCTGTGCCTTTTGAGATAATTATGTGACTTCTGGTTTTAATTCTATTGATATGATTTGTTACATTAATTTATTTCGGGATGTTGAACCAACCTTGAATTCCTGGGATAAAATCCATTGGTCATGATATGTAATTGTTTTTATATTTTTTTGGATTTGATTTATTAGTATTTTGCTGCAAATTTTTGCATCCATATCCATAAGAATCATTGATCTGTGGTTTTCTTGTGATGTCCCTTTTATGGTTTCAGTACTAGGGTAATACTGTCCTTATTAAATGAATTGAAAAGTGCTCCCTCCTCTGCTGTATTTTGTTTGTTTGTTTGTTTTTGAGTTGGAGTCTCACTCTGTCGCCCAGACTGGAGTGCAGTGGCCGCTCCCGTCCACTGCAGCATCGACCTGCTGGGCTCCGGTGATCCTTCCGCCTCAGCCTTCTGAGTAGCCGGAATTACAGGCATGCGCTACCACACCTGGCTGATTTTTTGATTTATTGTAGAGATGAGGTCTTGCTGCCCAGGTGGGTCTCAAACCCACAGGCTCAGGCAATCCACTCACCTTAGCCTCCCAAAGCATAGGATTACAGGCTGAGCCACCGAGCCCGGCTCTCTGCTGTATTTTAAGAAGAATTTGTGGATATCTTTTATTCATTTTTTCTTGAAATGTTCGGTACATTTCAGTAGTGAAGCCATCTAGACCTGGTTTGTTGGTTTTTTTTCAGGGTCTGTTAAGTCCAGGTGGTTTATAATGTTGTTCAAGTCTACTATTTCTTTGTTGATCTTCTGTCTAGTTTTTAAGTGATTCTATAGATTAAGGAAATTATGTTTTTAAATGTGATTTGTGTTACAAATATTTTCTCCTAGTTTATTTTTATCTTAGTCGTGATTTCTTCCATACATAATTTTCTTCCTAATTTTAATATAGTTGTCTTTATGCAAGTTTCATAGTTTCTTGGCATATTGAAACCCTCTCCAAACTTTAAGAAAAATTTTTTCATGTGTCTTTTGCAGTACTTGTGTGGTGTCATATTTTATAGTTGACTCATTGATCTACCTAGTCTTTCTATTCTTATAAGGAGAGCATATGAAACAAATTTTATTATTTTTCGGCAGCAACCTTAGTTGTCCCAGCACCATCATTAAATAATCACTTTTTTTTTTTACTCGAGTCTCATTCCTTTGTCCAGATTGGAGTGCAATGGCACTACATGCTGTCGTGGAATGTAGAGTTGTTCTCCAGGCTTGAGGTGTCAACGGCCACCCCAGTGTCAATCTGCCGGGCTCGGCAATCCTGCCACCTCAGCCTTCCAAGTAGCCAGAACTACAGGCAGGCGCTACCATGCCTGGATAATTTTTAATTTATTGTAGAGATGAGGTCTTGCCAAGTTGCCTGGACTGGTCTTGAACCCATGGGCTCAGGAAATCCACTCGCCTTGGCCTCCCAAAGTGCTAGAATTACAGGCTGAGCCACTGAGCCCAGCCAAATAATTACATTTTAGTCATTGATAGCAACTGTCCTCTCATAACACATTATTAGGAACTATTCTTTAAAGTGGGGTTTCCTAAGAGTATCTTTCAATATTCATAAACATGAATCAGAGAGGAGAAATAGATGCTGCAGAGGAGAGTAAGGTTACGGAAGGACCAGAGCCCTGGAGGTGAAGGTCCAGCCTCGGGACATCCTCACCTCAAGCCTGGAGAACGACTCTGCATTCCACAGCAGCATTAGGTAGGCTCCTTTTCTTTGGATCATCCTTTGATTCTATACAGGTAAGACCTATTATTCTCCTGTGGCAGGTGGCATGAGCTTTAGCTAAAGGTTTTCTCCCTACTGTTGTATGACCTCTGTGCCTGTTAGTGTCTTTTCCTGAGCATGAACTCATTGAGGATGGAGATTAAGCTTTCTTCCATGAGTTTTCAGAGACCCAGATGACACTGTCTCCATCTACAGGCTCACATGCATGTTGATCACTTCAAACATAGCCACTCTGTTTTTTTGTTGTTATTGCTGTGGAGATTAATTTTGTTTTTATTTTTATTTATTTATTTTAGAGTTGTGGGGTACATGTGAGGATTTCCTACATAAGTATATTGTGTGCAGGTGAGGTTTGGGCTTCTAGCGAGCCTTCTCTCCCCCTGGTAGTGGACATGGTACCCAATGGGTGATTGTGTACCCCTGAACCCCCCGTCCTTCTCCCTGCCCCCCCTTCATTAGCAATGCCAGCATTTGTTGTTCCCACCTTTGTGTTCTCATGCCCAATGTTTAGGGCCCACTTATTAGCGAGAACATGTGGTATTCAGTTTTTTGCTCCTGTGATAGTTCACTTAGAAGGGTGGCCTTCAGATGTACCCAATTTTATTTTATTTTATTCTATTTTCCTTTTTCTTTTTTTCTTTTTTTGACTTGGAGTCTCACTCTGTCGCCCAGACTGGAGTGCAGTGGCCGCTCCCAGCCACCGCAGCCTCGACCTGCTGGGCTCCGGCGATCCTTCCGCCTCAGCCTTCCAAGTAGCCGGAATTACAGGCATGCACTACCACGCCCGGCTAACTTTTTCATTTATTGTAGAGATGAGGTCTCGCTGCCCAGGCAGGTCTCGAACCCATGGGCTCAGGCAAGCCACTCACCTCAGCCTCCCAAAGGCGCGGGATTATAGGCTGAGCCATCGAGCCCGGCTTTTTTTCTGTTTTCAAGCATAGCCACTCTGAATGAAGATTTGGAACATACACTTTGGATTTTGAAGACGTAGTTTTAAAAATAGAGTAAAATAACGAAATGCCTTATGTGAATTACATGTTGAAATGGCAATGTTTTGGATATTTTAGGCCAAAAACTACATTGATGACGTTGGTTTGACCTCATTCTTTTTACAGTGTTCATATGGATACTATGAATTTGAATTTCATATGTGGCTTGTGTTATATTTTTTGTCAGCAGTGTTGGTGTGAGGTGTATAGATGCAGAATTAATGACAAGACCAAGCCAGGTAGAGTGGACTTCCTCATGTGGATTCCACGGTGTGGCTAAAGAAGGAGTTTCCCAATCACCACTGCCAGCCTCTGGGAATTCTGTAGCGACTCATTCACTGGCTCTTCTCTTCCTTCACAGGACACTATCGATCAGAGCACACTGGAGGTTGTAAGCAGTGCACAGTTGGCGTGAATTACACTGGTTACCGGAATAACTTGTCTTCCTGTTTACTGTGTTCAGTTTGTAAATCAGGTACAGACATGCGGACCCATAGCAGAGGTGGCGTGCAGGGTGATGGCTGGGAATGGTAGCCCACGAGAGCCAGTGGACCCAAGTTACAGCTCAACTTGGTCTTCATCATACTCTCTTGCTCAATTATGTTTTAGGTCCACAAAATAAAATAAAATTATTTTTATAATGCACGCCACCTAGTAGGGAAATCTTTTAATCTGTCAGTTCCATGGCATGGGGGGTATCACCACAGCATGGAAAAAGCATGGCCGAGTGGGAAGGGCTGGGTTTCAACATGACACAGGTCTGGTCCTGGGCCAGGCTCTCCCCCTGGGCTCAGTGCTCCTGGCAGGTGCCAGGCCTCTCTCAGCCTTCAGGTCCTGAGTCCCCAGCCTCCTCTACAGCTTGGTGAGGCAGTTGGGAAGTCACCCAAGGGCTCCTCCCCTCCCAAGCTTTCTCAGGAGATACCCCTTGCTACTACAATGTGATCTAAATGATTCTTTTTCCCAATCGAATGCGATAAATAAGAAATCACGGTCCTTTTGTATGACTGAGTATGGGTGGCAGCTGACAGTGGCTGTCTTCCCTGTGCCCCGAATGTATTGCTGCAGGAACCGGGCCTCAGGACTCCTTGGTGAACTGAGTGGAACTGAGTGGGAGAGGATTGGGGTGGTGAGGAAGGACTGAGGGACACATGAAGGAAACACATCTTCAAAACTTTATCCTTTGCCTCCAGATGAAGTAGAGGAAAGGCCTTGCACGGAGACCACTGATACCGTATGTCAATGCAAACCAGGCACTTACCAGGATAAAGAGTCCCCTGAGATCTGCCGAAAGTGCCGCTCAGGGTGAGAATGGGGAGCCAAGGGACTCCCAGCAACTTAAGGGAACCCCCAGAAGACCCAAGTTTCCTTGTAGCCCTTATACTCCCTTGGCCCCATGGAGCCTCCACCCCCATGGGGGTCCCTGAGCCCGTGGGGTCTCCTGGGCCTGCAGTGACCCCTCCTGGTTCATCTGCCTGTCCCCATCTCTGTCCCCTGCATCACCCCCTCCCCCACATCCCATCAGCATGTGTCCACCTGTCCAGACTGACTTGTTCACTGGGCCCAGATACCTATAGGGGCCCATGAAATATTCTATTTTGAAATCATTGGAAAATAATTGCATAGTATCCACCATGGCTTGCATTTACCCTTAAAACAAGTGAGTCCTAACATGGATTTTTAGCATATTTATTATTCACCAAGGGGTCCACAGAGTCATATTAAGGCCATGGGTATAGCTCCTTCAAGGTTCCCATGAAGACCTGAGCCAACCCAGCTGGCTTCACCCCAGCACCCCAACCCCACACGTCCCGTCTCTTCCCTATTTGAGGTTTCAGAGTCCAGTAGTGATGTGCTGTTCTCTGACCCCCTGGTGTTGACTGTGACTGGAAGGAAGCCAGTCAGGTGGGACAGGAGCACACTTGTATTAGGGGCTTACTAGAGGAGGGGGCTCAGTTTGGGGCTACACGGACTTCTGACCTTGCCCTGAAGAGAGGGTCCTCCTAACCCGGGCCTCCCCAGCAGCCCAGGGAAGCTCCGTCTGTGCCCTGAAGAGAAGGCTCCTGGCAGCTGCAGCTCTGACCACTGAGCAGGGAGCCTGAGAGGCTGAAGTGCGCATGCTCAGCTCCTTCCCCAGCCTCAGCAAGGGAGAGCGAGCGGCCCCTGCAGACACGAGGACCCTGTCCTTCCCCTGACACCTTCTCAGGGACTCTAGCAGGGAGGGTGGCTTCTCTTTCACCCCATCTGGCTGGCTTTCCCTCACAGAATCCCATCATTTCCTCCCCATGTGTACCCAGGTGCCCCCAAGGGATGGACAAGGTCGGAAATTGTACGCCCAAGAGTGACGTTCAGTGTATACACAAAAAAGCAGGTACAAACACCACCGAGGAAGCCCCATCTCCTGGAGAACCAATGACCACTAACCCAGGAAGCATCATCTCTCCCTTCCCTTCCTCAGGCAGTAGAGACCCCACGGTGTGGATTGTAGTCGGGGCTGTGATTATGGTGCCGATATTTGCACTGATTTCCTGGAAATGCTTCTGCCCAGGTAGGTGTGGCTGAGGGCAGAGGTGCTGGACACTTTCTGCCCTGACCCTACCTGTTCTGTCCCCACATAAATGCTCACTTCTATCCCAAGTCCTAGGGTCTCTGGCCTGGCTCTGTCTTGTACCCTGTGACCACCCCTCCGTCCCCCACCTCCTGTACCTATGAGTACCAGGATCTCATCAATTCCTCTCCTGAGGCTGATGGTCCCCTCATCTTCTGGCCAAGTCCAGGAGGGCAGGCCCAGTTCCTTCCATCTTCAGGGCCCAGCCAGGTCAGAGAAGCAGTTAGCTCTCATCAGGATGAGTAATAGTCAGGGGGTTTATATAGCTTTGGTCAGAGCAGAAACAGATTTCACAGTTTACTTTTATTCTGTTTCCATTCTCCCATCCCTCCCGAGGGTGTGTCTGAGTTGGAAAGGCTTCGTTCCTTTACCCAGGCCCAGGGCTTCTTATCTACTGTCCAAACCCCCGGCCCACCCCTAACCAGGCACTGCCCACTAAGGGAACCCCTTCTCTTTCAGGTCATGGAGGGGACCCTAAGTGCATGAACAGAGTGAGTTGGCTTTTCCTGGACAAAGGGCTTTTGGGGGTCTCAGGAACCCAGAAACCCTGCCCACAACAGAGTCCTTGGTGGGGCTTCCCCATCGTCCTTATGGCTGCCCTGGCTATATCAAGTGGCCCGGGGCTCTAAACTGTGAGGCGCGCGTGGCCATTGTGAACACCTCACAGGCTGGTGGGCCATGTGGCCCTGTCCTTCCCATGGCCTGGGTGACACCCTCACACCAGCAGCCCTGCACCCTGAGGATAAGGGTGACCCTCCCTAGAACAGCACCAGGGGCTCGGTGCCAGGAACCGTCCTGGTGGTGCTAAGCCGATGGCCTCCTGGGGTGACCTCATTGGGAAGGGATGGGAACATCAGGTCCAGACCGGCAGGGAGCCCTGGGTTTGGACTCCTGAGTCAGCCCTTTGCCTTCCCAAGGTCTTTTTCCGGCGCTTATGTCCCCCACAACAAGTGCCAGGGGCTGAGGACAATGACCGCAAGGAGGTCCTGAGCAGCACAGATCCATGGTCCCTCCAGGTCTCTGGGCAGGAAATAGAAGGCCTGAAGCCTGTGGAGCTGGTGGATGTCACCAGACGGCCCTCGGGGGAAGCAGAGCATCTACTGGTGAGTAGGAGGCAGCCGTGCTGGGGCCTGGCCTGCTGCCGTCTCAGGTCTTTGTAGACAGAGGGTAGGGCAGTGCCTCGGCCCTCCTGGCCCAGGGGAAAAGGAGCCTGTGGGAGACGGGGGATTGCAGGGGACTGAGCAGCCAGCCTGACATGGTGACTGGACCACCCTGTGGCCTTCCTGCTCTTGGTCCCTGTTCCGTCTTTGCTGTGTCCCCAGAGCCTCGAGTGGCACACAGAGTGGGTGCCGCAGGGTTCATGGATGACTGAATAAGGGCCACACGGTCCCCACCATGTGCTCCTATCAGAAGTAGGGAGCCCTTGCTCAAAACAGCAGGAGTTTTCAATTTACTCTGAAAAAAAATTTTTTTTTTTGAGTTGGAGTCTCACTCTGTCACCCAGACCGGAGTGCAGTGGCACGCTCCCAGCCACCGCAGCCTCGACCTGCTGGGATCCTTCCGCCTCAGCCTTCCAAGGAGCCAGAACTACAGGCGCGCGCTACCACGCCCAGCTAATTTTTGATTTATTGTAGAGATGAGGTCTCGCCAAGTTGCCCGGGCGGGTCTCGAACCCGCGGGCTCAGGCAATCCACTCACCTCGGCCTCCCAAAGCGCTGGGGTTACAGGCTACTCTGAAATTATTATTACATTGTACATATTTGAAAATAAATCTCTGTCCAGATTTCTGATCATGTTTGTAGGCAGGTTTCTAAGAAGAAGCAGAGTTTGTATAGCCAGGTGTGGTGACGTGCATCTGTAGTTCCAGCTACTTGGAATGCTGAGATGGAAGGATCGCCTGAGCCCAGCAGGTCGAAGCTGGGGTGGCTGTGAGCATGCCACTGCGCTCTAGCCTGAGAAACAAGAGTGAGACTCCAACTCAAAAAAAAAAAAAAAAAGAAGCAGAGTTTGTGAGTCGATGCATAGAAGTGCTATTTTTGCTACACACACACCCAGTTGCCCATACCAGTTCACCAGTGTTGATGTGGTTTGAGTAGGTGTTAAATCTGGGCATACCTTTGATGAGTCATTGCTGGGAAGCCTAGAACGTTCTTCCCTTCAAGGACTGTATTTCTTTTTTTTGTTTGTTTTCTAAGTTGGAGTCTCATTCTGTTGCCCAGGCTGGAGTGCAGTGGCACGCTCATGGCCCCCGCAGCCTTCCAAGTAGCTGGAACTACAGGCACACACCACCATGCCTGGCTAATATTTTGATTTATTGTAGAGATGAGGTCTCACCAAGTTGCCCAGGCTGGTCTCAAACCTGTGAGCTCAGGTAATCCTCTCATCTCAGCCCCCCAAAGTGCTGGGATTATAGGTGTGAGCCACAGCGCCTGGCTTTGGATAATTTGATTTTTAGCATAGAGCACTAGAATAAAAATGGGATTTATTTTGTGATTCAATGTGAAGTGAGGACCTCTGGGAATTATTCTGTGTCTCTGTCTCCTTCCTGGAAGCCCATTTTGCAATGAGGCTTCCATTTCCCTCTGCCTTTGCTCCTTCCTTGGCCACGTGTCAAACATATATAGAGACCACAATCTCCTCCACCTAGATGATGTCTTTCTGTTCTTTTCTTACATCTATACCATTCTCCTTTTTTTTGGAGTCTCACTCTGTTGCCCAGTCTGAAGTGTGGTGGCACTGCCACAGCTCACCTCAGCCTCCTGAAATGCTGGGTCTTCAGGTGTGAGCCAGCATGTCCCGCTAATTTTTAAAATTTTTTTTGTAGAGATGAGGTCTTGTCGTGTTGCCTAGGCTAGTCTTGAACTCCTGGGCTAAAGCAGTCCTTCTGCCTCAGCCTCCTAAAGTGCTGGGGTTATAAGTGTGAGCCACTGCACCTGGTCATATACCACATTATTTTTAATCAAAGAGAAGATATTTTTAATGACAACAAAGACAATTTTAAAATGCCAATAACTCCTCCATGCCGATTCATCACTTTTTTTTTTTTGAGTCACGGTCTCACTCTGTCACCCAGGCTGGATTGTAGTGGATCATTCACGGCTCACTGCTCCCTTGACCTCCTGGGTTCAAGCCATCCTGCTGCCTCATCTCCCAAGTAGCTAGGACTATAGGCATATGCCACCATGCCCATCTAATTTTTTTATTTTTTTGTGAAGACGAGATCTTGCTGTGTTGCCTAAGCTGGTCTCAAATCCCTGGACTTAAGATCCTCCAGCTTCAGCTTTCCAAACTGCTGGGAATACAGGCATAAGCCACCACACTCAGACATCTTGAGCATTTCTTTAAGCGGCTAAATCCACGCATCCACACATCCACCCTAGTATGGAAATACTCGGTGAATAGCAAGATTCTTGTGGTTTCCTCCCCTAGCCCTCTGACCCTGTTTGTAGTGATAGCTACAGCAGACGATTTCTTGTGATTCTTGGCTACACTCTTTATGCAGATGCCATCTGTATACATACATGCGTATGTATGTCTGCATGTTTCATTGACATGAAAGGTATTATATCGTGTACAATACCAAATGAAACTTTCTAATATATTTCATACCTGAGAGAGCAAATACCTCTTCCTTTGTTTTTCAATTAACTTTTTATCAGATAAAATTTAGAATTATCCTTTAAGATTTTCTCCAAACTCCCCCAAGATCACTGGTCCTTTTTTTTTTTTTTTTTTTTTTTTTGAGTTGGAGTCTCCCTTCACCTCAGCCTCCCAAAGTGCTGGGATTACAGGTTTGAGCCACCGAATCACTGGACTTTAAAAATTACCTTTGGTGACTCAACCTGTAATTCCAGCATGGGAGACCAAGGTGAGGGGATTACTTGAGCCCATGGTTTCGAGAACAGCCTGGGAAACTTGGCAAGACTTCATCTCTACAATAAATCCAAAAATTCTCCAGGTATGGTAGCGCGCATCTGTAGTTCCAGTTACTTGGAAGGCTGAGGCAGAAGGATAGCCGGAGCCCAGCAGGTTGATGCTGGGGTGACCGTGAGGGTGCCACTGCACTCCAGCCTGGGCGACGGAGTGAGACTCCAACTCAAAAAAAAAATTAAAATAAAATAAAATATTGCCTTAAATTAGTCAATCTAGGAATAATTGAGATCTTTTCAATATTCAATGTTTTAATCAAATAAAATGGCATTTCAAATCAAGTGTTTTACTATGACTGAATCACGATTTTTTATTTTGTTCAGATGAATTATTTCTATTCCTTGTGAAAGCTGAGTTTTTTTAAAACGTACTTGTGTTTAAACTCGAGGTTTTTAAAATACACAATCAGATCTAAAATAATGATTATTGTATCAACCTCCTTCCAAGAATCTTTTATTCTGTTTCTTGTCTTGTTGGCAGACTTTTAGAACAGTGTTCTGGAAGTGACACGTCACAAGTGTCACAGCTGGCTGCTTGTGAGGGCAGGACTGGAATCCACACTCCTGTCTCTGACCAAAGGCATTTCCCACTGTGTGTTACAGAAACCCGCAGGAGAGGAAGCATCTCAGGGGAGAAGGCTGCTGGTTCCAGCCAATGGTGCTGACCCCATTGAGAGTGAGTGCTCCTGGTGATGCAGCAGGGAGGGAGGGAGTAGGCACAGGGTCCTAACTGCCCACCCCGTAGCTGACAGGGCTTCTCCAGGGTATTCCGTGCTGGGAAAAGGAGACCCTAAGCTATTGTCCCTGGACTTCGGAACTCTAAATCCTCCTCTCCCGTTTCCACATCCGACTTCTCTGGGTCCTAACAACAACTCTGACAACCCTGCTTCTGTCTTCGTCCACCTCCTCCCTGTTCTCCGGTTGGTTGTTCAGGGCCTGGTGCAGACCCCAAGGGCCTCCTGAGAGGCTGTGCTGTCCTGCCGGGCACCACTGGCCTTAAGGGGCTACCAGCACTTGAAGCTACTGAGGCCAGTTTGTGGAGCTGTCATGTAAATGACACACGGTGTCCAAAGAATGAATGCCAAAGAATGGAAAGCATCTATCTCACTGATCATCTTTTGTCTATTGATTGCACATGAAAATTGTATTTTCTGTACACTGAGTCAGTACCACACATGAAAATGAATACCCTTGTTTCTTTTCATGCTCTTTTAAGTGAGGCTGTAGGAAACGTACCCTCGGATCCCCTCCCCTCTGTCACTAAGGACGGCCATGCACTGCACGGGGCACACATTCCCTTTGATCCCTCACACCCTGAGAGCTGGGTGGGGCAGCTCCGTCTTGGGGTTCACTCCTTGCTTAGAATCTGTTTCCTCCACCCGGCTCTGCCCCAGGCCAAGGAGTGAGTGAGGCAGATCTGGGTGTGAATACAAGACTCCTAGCCAGGACAGCACTTGCCCCACTGCAGGTGTGGCAGCCCAGAGACCTGGTCCTGTGACAAACGCAGCCCAAGCAGCTTCCCTCCTCTGAGTCTCTGCCGTTCCCACCCTCTGTCCCACCCTTGGCTTGTCCCCCCAACATGGCTTTCCCCTTCATAGCACCCATCGTCCTTTCCTCAGTGGGTAAGCAGCCTGTAGGTGGAATGTCTCATGACTTTGACTTCCACTTGAGTTCAGATAAGGCCTGGCAGTATGACAGATTCTCTGTGGGTAGAAGCAGGTGGGACGCTGGACTGACAGGCTCAACTGCACAGGTAGCTCACTGGGCTCCACCTTGGTTTCTGAGGCTGATTTAAGACCCCCTACCCTTTCTGAACTGAGACCAGCTCACCTGCCTGTCTCTGTTGGCTTTCTCCTCCTAGCTCTGAGGCTGTTCTTCAACTACTTTTCACAAGTCGTGCCCTATAACTCCTGGAATCAGCTCATGAGGCAGATGGGCCTCTCGGACAATGAAATTCATGTGGCCAGAGAACGTGCGGGCCTGGAGGACGCCCTGTATGAAATGCTGATGATATGGGTCAACAAAACCGGGCAGAGTACTTCGGTCCACACCCTGCTGGATGCCTTGGAAACACTGGGAAAAAAACATGCTAAGGAGAAAATTCAGAACCACCTGGTAGGCTCTGGAAAGTTCATCTATCTAGAATGTGGGGCTGACTTACCTGTATCTCAGGAGTGAAAGGATCTATGCAGGAAGCCACAGATTCCCTGGTTTACCTTTTTTTTTCTGGAAAAAGCTCAATTAGATTTCAGCCTAGAAGCAACAGGCAAACATCATCAATAGTTTAAGAAACTGTGTTATTCAATGTCTTTCAGTGGCTGGAAAGTTCTAGAACTTTTTCAGCGGACTTGGAATATATTCTGTGATCCAGCAGTGATAAACTACGAAAGTTTCTATGGAATCCCCGATGTAGTATACTTCTGTTGTGTGTGTGTGTGTGTGTGTGTTGAGCATTGTTTTAGCATGTTATTCTTTTTAGTTAATGGTACTTTTGCATTCTAATAGAAATTCCTATTTTACCTGTGTTATAGTGTAAGATTCATCCATTAGATCGTGTGCATTACTTATGTTCAACTATTACTTGATACTGTATATTTACCTTTCTATTTTTGTATCTTTGTATGTTGTTACATGAACATGAAGAAACTTTAGACTGTTTACATGATTACGAGCATGAATTAGACAACCATAAAATGTGTAGAAATACAAGGGGAAGAAAGAAGGAAATTCCCCTCTGTAAGGTCTCACTGACTGAGATCCAGCTCTCCCTCATGTAGACTTTGATTCGACCAGGTTTGGGTGACTGATCACTTCTAAAAAGGCTACTCTTTTGAACCTGACAACTTTACAGATGTGTGAATATTTAATAATTTATTGGTAGCCGGGCTCAGTGGCTCAGCCTGTAATCCCGCGCCTTTGGGAGGCTGAGGTGAGTGGATTGCCTGAGCCCGCGGGTTCGAGACCCACCTGGGCAACTTGGCAAGACTGCATCTCTACAATAAATCAAAAAATCAGCCGGGTGTAGTAGCGCATGCCTGTAATTCCGGCTACTCAGAAGGCTGAGGCGGAAGGATCGCTGGAGCCCAGCAGGCGAGACTGCGGTGGCCGGAAGCAGCCACTGCACTCCAGTCTGGGCGACAGAGTGAGACTCCAACTCAAAAAAAAATAAAAAATAAAAATATAATTTATTGGTAGATGTTTACTCATGAGATGGGAACAGAGAAATTTGAAATATGTGAAGCCCTGTATATAGTTGGTCACTGACCTGGGCAGTCATACTTGAACTTCCGTTCCCATGCTTATGGACAAGGTGGGAGGGATGATATATGGTTTAGATAAGAGGTGGCAAATAGGTTTCATTTCAATCCCATTTCCAGTGAATGTTTGTAAACTTGAACACTATTTGGACTCAGGACAGAGGGGGCAGGGATCTCTGCTATCAGTGAGGAAGAGTGAATGGGGCTCAGAAATGATGTGAAATGCTTGTCAGTTCAAGACTGTATGGTCCCTCTGGCTTCTGGTGGCCTGTGACACTAAGCCTTTGAGCTGCGTTTTAAGATATGAACTCCCTGTTTGAGGAGCTTGGCCCCTCTGTAAGTACTTGAATTCTGTGTAAAATAGCACACGGTTGGGCGCAGTGACACACACCTGTAATTCCAGCACTTTGGGAGGCCAAGGTGAGTGGATTGCCTGAGCCAGCAGGTTCGAGACCAACCCCAGGCAATTTGGCGAGACCTCATCTCTACTATCAATCAAAAATTAGCCAGGCATGGGGGCGCATGCCCGTGGTTCCAGCTACTTGGAAGGTTGAGTCAGAAGGATTGCTTAAGCCTAGCACGTCGAGGCTGCAGTGACCGTGAGTGTGCTACTGCACTCCAGCCTGGGCAACAGAGTGAGACTTTGACTCAGAAAAAAAAATACTCAGCACAGAAATGTCAATCATTATTTTTTCTTCTACCTCATCCTTCCAAGTAGCTGGACCCACAGGCATGCACCACCATGCCCAGCTGACTTCCTTTTTTTTTAAATTTATTTTATTTATTTTTTTGAGTTGGAGTCTCACTCTGTCACCCAGACTGGAGTGCAGTGGCCGCTCCTGGCCACCACAGCCTTGACCTGCTGGGCTCCGGCGATCCTTCCGCCTCAGCCTTCCAAGTAGTCGGAATTACAGGCTGGCTAATCTTTTGATTTATTGTAGAGATGAGTCTTTTTTAAAAAATTTATTTATTTATTGTAAAGATGTGGGGTACAATTCAAGGGTATGTATACAAACTTTGATCATGCAGGTACCCTTATTGACGAGGTATGCCCCTCCCTCCCCTAGCAGTTTCCACCAACTGTCAGTCTCATCCCCCCTTCCCCTGACAGTTTCCCGCTACTGCCAATCGCTTTCTTATAGCATTATAATTGTTCAAGGTCATCTTATGAGTCTGATATATTATAGATATAAGGTCTCACCATGTTGCTCAGGCTGGTCTCAAATCCCTGAGCTCAGGCAATCCTCTCACCTCTGCCTCCCAAAGTGCTGGGATTACAGGCATGAGCCACGGAGCCTAGCAAAAATATCAATTCTAAACTACTGCGATAATGGGACCTGGAGTGACTGACACATTAGGCCTTTGTTCTGGTGCTGCTCTCTTATTTTTCCACAACCTCAGTAGAATTTTAGCCTCTTTCCAGCAAAACCTTCCCCACAATATTCCAGTTATGGCTGGGTCATTGATGGAGAGAGTAGATTTCAGAGTCATCGGTTGTTTCCATTTCAAGGCGTTTTGTGTTGTCGTGTTCCAAGACTGTGTGTCAGGGCCAAAGTTAGAGTTGCCTGAAGATTCAGGCTCAGTGAGCATTCCTCCTTCATTTTCTGGAAGCACAGAGTGTTCCTGCCTCCTGACCTTTGCCTTTCATGGTCCTTCAGTGCAGGATGTTCCACCCTTACATCTCAGAGGGAGCCAATCAGGTTTTG
Source organism: Cephalopachus bancanus (assembly GCA_027257055.1). NCBI lineage: Eukaryota > Metazoa > Chordata > Mammalia > Primates > Tarsiidae > Cephalopachus > Cephalopachus bancanus. Next base: position 742,132 of record JAPVLO010000120.1, on the reverse strand, counting down.
GCTTCCCTGTCCCTTCTCAGGGGACTTCCTTAAAAAGCTGCTATAGTATTAACCTTATCAGTGTTTGTCATGTTTATTCCTTTAAGTTGAAAACTCTGAGACGTGAAATTGTTGGGGTTTGATTTTTTAGTTTGGTTAGCTGGGTTTTACTGTAAAGTTTAGCACATGACACATGATAGGCACGAAAGTGTTTCCTTAGTGGTTGGGAATCTTCTGCTTTTGCCCAGCGGAGGTTCCCTATTTGAAAAGTGTGTTGTAATTTCAAACAATGCAATGAAGTTCATTATGTATAAAATACTCATGTGTTTATTAATTTGTGACCAAAATAAATATGGATCCTCATATTAAAAGAAGTGTAATTCAAATATTTTTGTCTCTTTTTGTCCTCTGAAACAACTCTGGGCACAAGAGTCCAGAGTGCATTCTTGCTGTGTGATTCACTCTTTCCTTTCTCCCCTCTATGCCTTCCAGCTTATTCGCATAGAGGTGTTTCCTGCTACTGACTCCCCAGAATTTAAAGTGCCAGGTTCATGAAGACAAGAATCCAGGACATGCTCACCTCCCTTGGAAAACCAAAAATAAAAATTTAAGTCCCACAACTGACTCTGAGCCTAGAAAAACCTGCGAAACTAATTTCTAGACTATGACTACAAAGGTTGTCAGACATTCCTCATTATACTTCTTTCATTTGGGAAACAGAATCTGTGAAAATAAGTTGCCTAATTCCAGTCTGACTTTATAACACCACACAACAGATAGTAGGCCCTAAAAGAAATAAAAATATTTCACCCCAAATACACTTCTTTGATATATTTTGAAATAGCCATGCAAAGTCATCTTCTTTGAGGAGATTTTACATCTGTAGAGAATCTCCATTAACATAGCCAGATCTTTCCTCTTCCAAACCTTCCTGGATCCAGGAGGGATTAACTGAGAGCCTGACATCTTTAAATTTTGAATAAGAGACAGTTGCCATCTATTCTCACTAAAGGTTGCCACCTATGTGGCTTCATTTATCTAAGAACCTTGGTCTCCACATCCCCCTTATCTCAACTCAGACATTCCTTTCTACTGATTTCATATCTTTAGACAATAACTTAACTCTCACCCAGCTGTCAACCAAAAGATGCATACATCAACCTACAACTTGTAAGCCCCAACTTCAAGATGTCCTGTCTTTCAAAGCCAAACCAATATGTACCACATATGTGTTGATTTATGTTCTTGTCTTTAAATGTCTGTCTCCCTCAAGTGTATAAAGCCATGCTATGACCCAACCACCTTGGGCATGAGTTCTTCAAGAGCTCTTGGGATTGTGCCATGGGCCATGGTCAATCATATTTGGCACAGAATAAACCTCTTTAAATATATTACAGAATTTTTGTTTTCATCAACACCTTCCCTCTGGGGATAGGAACACAGGCACTGACTTGGTTAACCCACCACCTCCCATGGTAGCTTTCTGGGCTGCACCTGGGTCTGCTGGGTTCTCCTGTGCTGTGGACGTCCTGTGAAGAAATTCCAGGGAAGAGGTTGCACATTTCTTAGGGACAAATTGACCCTGGTTGCTGGGGAATCCTGTGGCTACTCTTCCGTGGGCTTCCTCCAACCCTTGGCTGACCTTCACTTTCTCTGCACCCTCTCGTCTTTCCCTGCATCATCATCAGTGGACTATGGTTGCTCAGCCTTGCATCCACCTGATTGAAACATTTCCCTTCTGCTTGCAAACCCGGCTCTCCCTCTCACCTACAGTACCCGGAGGCCCAGGTGTGCGCCAACATGTGCCCCTTCCCCTAGGAAATGTGTGGGTGACACAGGATAGCTAGACTAGAGAAAGATGAGTTTCTTGCAGGCTGGCATGGCTTATATAATTTAAAAATCAAGATGGTCAGGCATTTAGCTGGGTGCCGCCTTATCAGGACAGAATTCTCTAGAACAATACCTGCACTGAATCGGGCATTGGATGTACTGGGGATTGGTGTTTTTAGGAAGAAACTTAATTATCAAAACAGTAATTTTTACCATTATCCCAAAATTTTCACAGAATGCAAGGAAGCTCAGAAGTAGATAATAAAGACAGGAAACTGTGATCAACAGGTTGTAACCCACCACAAAGCACACAAATCTTAGTTTAAGAAATAGGTTGCTTAATCATTACTAAAAATATATATATAAAACATTCAGTTAACAACAGGTTGGGGTGCACTTTCTCTTAAGACACCCATGCTCTTCCTTGAGCTTGTCTTTCTCTTTCTTTTTTTTTTTTTTTTTTTTGAGTTGGAGTCTCACTCTATCGCCCAGACTGGAGTGCAGTGGCCGCTCCCGGCCACCGCAGCCTTCACCTGCTGGGCTCTGGTGATCCTTCCGCCTCAGCCTTCCAAGTAGCCGGAATTACAGGCATGCACTACCACGCCCGGCTGATTTTTTGATTTTTTATTGTAGAAATGAGGTCTTGCTGCTCAGGCGGGTCTCGAACCCGCAGGCTCAGGCAATCCACTCACCTCAGCCTCCCAAAGGCGTGGGATTACAGGCTGAGCCACCTGATCCCGGCTTCTCTTTCTTTTTTAAAATTCGTTTTTTATTTTTATTTTGAGTTGGAGTCTCACTCTGTCACCCGGGCTAGAGTGCAGTGTCACACTCATGGTCACCGCAGCCTTGACTTGCTGGGCTCAAATGATCCTTCTGCCTCAGCCTTCCAAGGAACTGGAACTGTAGGCTCACGCTACCACACCCAGCTATTTTTTTTTTTTTTTTATTGTAGAGATGAGGTCTCACCAAGTTGCCCAGGCTGGTCTCAAACCCGTGGACTCCGGCAGTCCTCCCACCTCTGCTTCTCAAAGTGCTGGGATTACAGGCTTGAGCCACCGTGTCTGGCCATCAGAAAATTGCTAAATTCTTAAATAAATAAGAATTTAAAATAAATTTAAATATTTAAAATAAACTCTTAAACTATATTTGGGACTTGCTCTGAAATTCTTTTCTGTGGTGAAGACAAGAACTCATTGAACAACACACCACACCCTACCCAGCATCATGGGATGGGATGCAGTGCTGGACCTTCTGTCTCTCACATTCCCCGAGGTTTTTCTCCTTCCCCTGCCCATGGGCTGAGTTCAGCTTCAGGGAGGCCAACCAATTTGTTGAGGGCAGCATACAACTGGCTTCTCAGCCAGCCACCCTGGAGGTAGCCATAGCCTTAGAGGACCTCGGGCTTGGACAACATGGCTGTACCCCAATGTTAGACCCGCTTGTCAACTTCTACCACCTTCTCTTTCTCTGGATGAGGACTTAACCTCAGATCTCTAGGTCCTGGCACCATACAACCATTGCAGAGGTTGCCTTTGTTTCTGAGTTGACTCTATCTCTCACCTAACCAGGATTTTGGTGGAGGAGCCCACCCCAGGTCTCTGGAATCTTTAAAGGAACATAAAACTCTCAGGACTCCCAACTGCTTATACAAAAGGGAAGATTAAGCCTGGAGGCTGAGCTATGAAACATCCTTATCTAAATGAATAGCTGTTACTATCTTTCTGCGTCAACCAGATCCCCATAGAAAGGTGAAAAGCTTCAGGTGTCTAGAAAGGAGTGACCTCACAGATAACTTATAAATAAATTATTTGTTGGCCTCCATTCATAGGACATGCCGACTATGACCTTAGGTCTATAGTCTATGCCTGGCTTCCAAAACTAAAATCTGTTGGAATTCACACTGACAATGTCCATGACAAGCTTATCTTCCCAGGTGCAGAACAAAGATTCATTCCTCTGCCTACCCAGAGGCAGACTCATTGCTCCACCTACCAATAGTAGACTCTTTCTTCTTTACTCCCTTTTGTAAAATGTAGATTTTACTGGGCAGTAACTAAAGTTTCAAAGGAATGCAACCATTCCCATTACTGCCTCCCTACCCCTTTCACTGCTTCCACCCCCTTTAAGGAAATTTATAAATACTGAATCTCTTCAGAAATACAGCCACAGATGTGTCTGTGACTTGTGCTTTTCCTGGATGCGCCCTCAAACTTAATGAATCTTGATTGACTGAGACTTTTGCCTCAGTCACTCATCTTGTATTGCCAGAGCTAAAGTCAGTCCCTCTCAGTAAAAGACGTTCCCTGGGCAAGTTGACTCCCGAACTCTGAGACCAAAACCTCACTGCCTTCTGGCTCTTCCCTTCATCAGTGAGACTTTCAAATTTAAAAAGGATGTGGGGTAGTGAAACATGGGTCAGGGTTAGAAAACGGGAAAGGGTCAACGGTAGAGGATCAGCAGAGGCAAAGTATGAGGCCAGTCTTTCCAAGGGGCTCTTATCAATTCTATAAAGTCAATCTCAATTTCTTAAAGTCATCTGCTCATATCTGAAAATATGTCATTCTAGTCAAAGCCTTGGTGAAATAACTAGTAGCTCCAATTATGTCCTGTTATAAAAAGGGAACAGATTCTTATGGAAACTATGCAAGTAACCATATCACCATAAATTAAGAATACTCACAAATAGTTTCTGACTTCTGGAGAAATCAGGTAGAGAGAAAGAACTCTGCCACAAATTTTGTTAACAAGAGTATACTCAATTGTCAAAAGTTATAAGTAGCTCAAAAGGAAAAAAATTTTCTTCACTCTGAAAAATAAAACAAAAAAAATCCGTAATATTTTTGTTTAAAGTCATATAAAAAAAACCCAGCCCTCTGTTACCTCTGTCCATGCAATTAACTTCTGTTCTGCATGAAATCAGCCCAAATTCTTTATAGAACAAGAGGTTACAGTCCCTTTTTGAATAAGCATATAAATTGATCTTCCTAGCCTTAAAGTTTGAAACTTACATATTTGTTTTATGGGAGTTCTTTCCTCAGGAAACCAAAGCTCAGGCCTACAATATTAAGAAATGGAAACTTGGCCGGGCTTGGTGGCTTAACCTGTAATCCCAGCACTTTCGGAAGCTGAGGTGAGTGAACTGTCTGAGTCCGAGGGTTCGAGACCAGCTCGGGCAACTTGGGAAGACCTCATCTCTACAATAAAATAAAAATTAACCAGGCATGGTAGCACACACCTGTAGTCCAGCTACTTGAAAGGCTGAAGCAGAAGGATTACAGAGCCCAGCAAGTCAACGCAGGGGTGGTCATGAGTGTGTCACGGCGCTCCAGCCTGGACGACAGAGTAAGATTCCAAAAAAAAGAAAAGAAAAAGAAATGGAAACTCACCAGATCACCACATCCAGACAATGAGATGCCAGACCCCACCTCTTTGCCAACTTCTCTTCCTTACCCCTCCTCAATTCCTGTTTACCAACTTTTTTCTTTTACCCCCCTCCCTAGTTCCTGTTTCATATATTCCTGCCCCGTTATATAAACCCCTGACTTCAGTGGGACTGGGGAACAGATTTGAGAATGAATATCTTATTCTCCTTGGCTGCTATCACCTACTAAAAAGCATTCTTTCTTGGCAGTACTGGTTGTCTCAATGATTGGCTTGCTGTGCAGCAAGCAAAAGGACCCTAAACGAATCTCTTGTGTTTCAGTAACAGATTTTGGTTCCCTGACTATGAAAGTACTGCTCATGGCTCAGCTGTCCTGGCACAGGAGACTATCAGGAACCCTATTATCAGCTGCCTTACCCATTTTGTTAATCAGGAACCCTATCATCAGCTGCCTTACCCATTTTGTTGAGAGATGGATTTTGGTCTCTCTGTGTTCCCACAATTGCTGGCCCCCACTCCCATTCCTGATTGCCTAGGAAGAACAGCATTTGAAATTTAACATCTGGGACTGGCTGAGTGAGTGTCTTTTGTGTGTACCAGACACCGAGATCTGTTTCTTTCAGTTTGGAGAACTCCACTGAAATTTCTGTTTGTATATTGAGCAACTCAACCAATAGAAATAGGAAGCTCCCTGGCTGTTTCAGTTTGGATACTGTTGGAGTTTGTTAGTCGATATTACCATTAGATTGTATGTAGCTAATTTTTTATTTCCATGCGTGTGTCAATTTAGCCATGGGAAATCAGAATTTGATCCCAGAATGTAGCCTTCTCAGGTGTATTCTTCAAAATTGTTCTAGATATTGTCATGAACCAATGGAAAATGATCGTTTTTATGATGTTGTTTAGTCCTAGCATTCTTTAGGGTCTAGGGAAATTTGAAGTCTCAACTCTCCATGGGTGTTTGAATTGTAGTACTGTCTTACAATTAGATTCATTTAGCTATTAAAATGAGAGGAAGTTCTGTATTTCCAGACTTTATGCTGCTGTTGTAAGCAGAGTTGGGCCTGGTTAGTACAGAATGTTCTTCTGTGGTTCTGTTTTCCCCAGTGTTCTTTGGGGTCTGGGGAGGTTTGGCCTTTAAAAATCAAACTGCCGTGGAAACTGCTTTACCTAAAATTTTGGTTCACTGCCTTCATTGGATTAACATGTTTGTAACCCAGTGAGTTTTTATTGCTATCACATAACTAGAGACATCTTTGTTTATGTGTATGTATATTTAAGTGTCTTTATGGTATGAGAGGGACCAAAAAAACAAACCCTGGAATTTATTTATAAAAATTTATATATTTATTCTTACATGTTTAAACTTAAGTCACCTTCAAGGTACTCTCCTTTGTTGCAATACACCTACAGAGACACTTTTGCCAGGGCTCAAAACAGTTTTTTGTTTGTTTGTTTTGAGTTGGAGTCTCACTCCATCACCCAGGCTGGAGAGCAATGGTATACTCATGGCCACTCCAGTGTCAACCTTCTGGGCTCTGGCAATACTTCCACCTTCAACCTTCCAAATAGCTGGAACTACAGGCACACACTACCATGCCAGGCAAATTTTCTAAAATTTTTTATTATTTATTGTAGAGAAGAGGTCTTGCCAAATTGCCCAGGCTGGTCTCGAACCCACAGGTTCAGGCAATTCAAAGTGCTGGGATTACAGGCTGACCCACCGAGTCCAGCCTCAAAACAGTTTTGAATTTATTCATTTTGATGTCTTTTAGCGCTTCTGTCATTTTTTGTTTCACCTCTTCCACATTGGCAAAATGTTTCCCTTTGAGGACTTTTTTCATCCAGAAAAACATTTTAAAAACTTGCTTTCAGTGAGATCAGGTGAATAGGGAGGGTAGAGCATGCGGGTCATACCATTCTTGGTCAAAAACAGTTGAACACTCAGCATAATGTGAACACATGTGCTCATAAATCACTCATCATGAAATTGCCAAATGCATTGAAAGAATCTCCAAAAAGAAATCCACTGAAGCCCAACACAGCCTCTGACAACAACACTAGCTGGTACATTGATGCCGATGGGTTCCTAGAACACCTCCAAAATAATTCCAGGGTTTTTTTTGGGGGGGTCTCCATATGTACATTTATGTTGTCTATAGGGTAATTAACTTATAAGTAAAAGAGCACTCATAAACTAAGTCTAAACATTTTTTGTTGTTGTTGTTGTTTTTGTTTTTGTTTTTTTGAGTTGGAGTCTCACTCTGTCGCCCAGACTGGAGTGCAGTGGCCGCTCCCGGCCACCACAGCCTCGACCTGCTGGGCTCCGGCGATCCTTCCGCCTCAGCCTTCCGAGTAGCTGGAATTACAGGCGCATGCCACCAAGCCCGGCTAATTTTTTGATTTATTGTAGAGATGAGGTCTCGCTGCCCAGGCAGGTCTCGAACCTGCGGGCTCAGGCAATCCATTCACCTCAGCCTCCCAAAGGCGCAGGATTACAGGCTGAGCCACCGAGCCCGGCTGTCTAAACATTTTTAAAGTTTACATGACTTTAGTAAACCTTTAATAAACAGGTTGACTTTAAGATTATTGGTAAAACAAAAATAGAAATGTCTTTGGAACTGTCAGCATACAGGTTTGTCTAGTTTTTATATTTGTCTCTGCTAGATATTTTAAAGTATCAGGATTTGGCACAAAAAGCTATGTGACCATAAACCCAGTCAACAACATAATGACCTTTGTTTATGTAATTTTTTAAATAAATGAAACTAATTTAATTAGAACAGTTAAATCTTCTGAGCTATGGGAGAAAATGCCTATGTATTTAACTTTAAGGTTCTTACTTTGGTGAACCCTTAATGTGCACAGGTTTTTTAAATTGTTAATAAGAAAATGACTAGCACTGTCTAACATCTCAGGGGCTCTTTTTGTTTTTGTTTTTTTGTTTTTAAATAAAAGAGGGAATTTATTGTGGCAGGATTTTATAGAGAGAGACGGGACACTGAGGCTACTTTGCCAGAAAGCAGTGTTTATTTGTGCCAGCACTGGCTCAGCAGACTCGCATCCAAAGACTGAGCCCTGAGCGCAGGGGGGCATTGCCTTTTATACATTTTTAGCTTCTTTGTCCCCCCATAAGAATTACATATTGGTAACATACATTATGATTGGGTATTTTATAGCTCAAGTTTGCAGCAGAGTTATACATGTGCACTACAGATTGAAGGGTACATACATCTTTTAAAGGAAGCTTTTATGGTGCTAGGAGGACCCTTTCACTATTCTGGGAAGACTTTTATCTTACTGTACAAGGAGGGTCTTTTCTCTACCCTGGGAAGGCCCTCATTTTATTAGGTTGGGCAGGGGGCCCTTTGCCTCATTCCCCCATTTGATGCTTGAATTCCTTTTTAGGGTTATAGAGCATCACTTTGGTTTCAGGGTTTGTATTTCCACAGCAGCATTACATGTACTGCTGTTTTGCTTTTGACCATGGCCTCAATGAGGCTGGAGGCAGACCTTATAACCAAGGGCAAGATTAGACAAATTCCCAGCATCACAAGCATAATGCCTATGAGGGTCTTAAATCCCTCAAAAGTTGAGAACCAACCTCTAAACAGTTTTCCGGGGTCCCAGTCTTTTCAGGTTTGGACTGGACATGAGCAATCTTCCTCATTCGGTTGGTGATTTTCTTCTTTAACCTTTCCCTCATCATCTCTTTGCAAGCAGCAGTTACTTAAGTTAAATTTTCACAAATCCCTCCTTCAGAAGCAAGCAAGTAATCTAAAGCTAAGCGGTTTTGATAAATAGCGTCGCACATTTTAATCTGCTGCTTGGCTAACATGTTAAGGGGCTTTGTAGTTTCATTAGTTACAATTTTAACAACTGCCTGTGATTGAATTTTGCAGTTTAGCATGAAAATGGGGGTTGATAACCCCAAATCTATCCTGTGCCCAGGTATCTGGGCCATAGTATTGGATAATACACTCAGGGGACCATTTATAATCTTTCTAGTCCCCAATTTGTAGGGCGTGCTGCTTTCTTTGGGAGTCCCAGTTTTCATGAACTTGGACCCCCAAGTGCTCTCCCTTTGTAAGTGGAAGTAGGAAAAAGTAAGGTCAAATAGACCCTAAAACACAAACCCCTGTCCAGATTGAAGGAAATTCAGTGTAGGCGATTTTTCCACACATCCAGTAAAGTCCATTAGGGGCCTACCATTTGATGTCTGCGTCAACAGCATTCCATGCCTGTTGGAGGTGAGGGAATTAGACAAAGGGTGAGAGTTTGGTTCAGGGTGATCTTGGGGGGGCCCCACCATTGAGTTTTGTTGGCTGTGGCATTATAGTACCTTTGGCCTAAGCATGTCAGACTTCCAACAGGAATGTTGCTTTTTTCCCCATTGAGCAAGAAAGTTCTTTCCTATAATTGGGGTTTTAAGTGGCCAAATTCCACTGACAGGGTTAGGGTACCCTGTTTTATTGTGGGGTTCGTGGAGGTCCAACTCTATAGCTTCCCATAGCCATTGATCTCCCATGTTAGCTCACCCACGTGCATAAGAAAAGGAGATTTTAGAGACTGGGTGATAGTTTCTGCCAATGCTAGGAACAGAATTTTGGTTGTGATGGAGAGGGAAGGGGGACTATTTTCTATTTTTTAATAAAAGGAGTAAAAGATCTCATGGGAGGAAGCTTGGAGTGGGATTGTGACCTTTTTGACGTGTAGTAGGGTTTCAGGGTCAGCACCTCGCCCATGGATATGTATGCCAATTTGACAGTCTGTTTTCCGTCCCAGATCTTCTAGGTTAAAAATGGTAAAATTAACAGTGCTCCAGGCTCCCAATTTCCAACTAGAGGTGGCAACACCGTTTTGAAGGAAAGTGACTTTTCCTCAGTCTTTTCAAGTGACCGGTGATACCTAGCCCCAATAAAGACAAAATAATTCAGGCAAACTATTATATGGGGACTGCATTCTATTTGCAGGTTGTTCACAAATATACTTATCATTGATCCTATACTCTCTTTCCCAGGCTAGGCTCCCACATGATGAAGTACTGGTTACAGCATACCACCAGGTTTTATTTATGACTGAGCAGGTATCAAAAAGTACAGACACTGGTTGGTGGGGATTGGTGATCAGGGTTCGGTTAGTTAAATGCCCTCCTTTGGTACAATGGACCTCTAACCATTTCTCCCTTGAGGGGTATTATGGGTTGAAATAGGTATATAGGCTCCCCTGTTGGCAAATAGAATAGATGGTTTTCTTATGCCTGCAGGCCCTGAGATTATTCCCTGACAAGAGAAATGGGTCTGGTAAAGTAAGGTCCAGGTAACTCCTTGACCCAAACTGGTAGTGCAAACACCTGGGTTACATGAGGCATAGGGTTTTGAAATTACAAGATAGAGCCAGATTAGTAACAATAAACAATGGTTCTACATTCTGTCCAAAAGAGGTAAAAGAGTGCTAACAGTAACCTTTTGCCATGGGTCCAGCTGTCTGGAGCGACCATCGCCAAACCTACAGTGACTGTCACCAAATTTACAGTGAAAACCAAGGCAAGAATTACAGCAACAAATAGCAAGGGATGACACTGCATCACAATAAAAACACAACCCGTTTGTTTGCTTGAGGCTGATTCCTCAAGCTTCTGCCATGCATAAATTAGTCAGCTTCTGGAGTGACTAAAGCAAGGTGATAGTCCTCTAAGGTCCTGGGGTCGCAGCTTGTTTTCTTAGGATAGTCAGCTTCCCAGGCATTGATGGATTAGCAGTGCACTCCCAGTCTCAAAGGCCAGTTTCACTTTGCTGTGATGAATCCATGGGCCCACTCTGCTACCTTTATTGTAGTGGATATGGACAAAATGACAGTAAACAGACCTCTCCAAAGGGGTTTTAGGGGCTGGATGTTCCATTCCTTTACCCATACATCATCTCCTGGTTTAAAGGGGTGAGCATCTGGGGTTAAGCTCACAGGTAACCACCCTCTAACCCAATGATGTATAGTGGTGAGGGCCAAGCTAGAGCCTGCACCTGCTGTCTTAGAGTAAGATTACCCACCACCTTTAAATCCCCTTTTATACCTTTAATAATGAGGGGAAGGCACCCATAAAGAATTTCAGAAGGGGAGAACCCTGTCTGCTTAGTGGAGCTAGATCTGAGGCTTAGCAAAGCAATTGGCAACAGTTGTTCTCATCTCAGGTGAGTTTCCTAACACAGTTTACTAAGTTGCAGTTTTAGAGTCTGGTTCATCCATTCCACTTTTCCAGAGCTCTGGGAGTGATAGGCAGTGTGTAATTTCCATGTGATTCCTAAGCTCCTTCCCACAGATTGTATTACTTCCGCTTCAAATGTTGACCCATTGCCCGATCCTATAGTGATTGGGATTCCGAATCGGGGAATGATTTCCATCAGAAGCAGCCATGCTACTTCACATGCCTTTTTGGTGCAGGCAGGAAGGGCCTCTACCCAACCCGAGGAAGTACACACAAAAACTAACAGATATTTGTAGTCTCAGACCCAGGGAAGCTCAGTGAAGTCCACAACTATGTTCTCAAATGGAGCCCCTCTGTACTCCTGGGGAGATCTTAGGCCCTTGTTGCTGGTTATTTCGGGCACACATTTTACATTGCTCACATACTGCACAGGCTATGTTGGAGAGTTAGGGAGTGCAAAAGTGCCAACTCAATGTGGTCTCAAGAGCTGTCCGGCCATATGGGTTTCTTGATGGGGCCAAAGCCTCGGGGACAGCGACTCACCCATCCTTAAATCTTCACCATCCACCTGGGAGATAGTTCCCATCAAGTCTGCTCATGATGTGAATAATTAGAGTCCCATTCTGCCAACGGACTTGGGAACAATGCAGTGGCCAAAGTCACCAGCTCTGTTGTTCCCTGGGAAGCCAGTTTCCCTGGGAGACCACTGTGTCTCCCCTCTGGTGTCCCTGGCAATGCATAAATGCTACCCTTTTAGGGGCCCATACTGCATCTAAGAGTTCAAGAATTTTTTTAACCATATTTTATGTCTTTGCCGCCTGAGTTGATTAATCCCTTCTCCTTATATAAAGCCCCATGTGCATGGAAGGTGATAAAGGCATATTTAGAGCCAGTGTATACATTGACATTCACTCCTGCCACTAGCTGGACTGCGGGGTCCCGCCCCACAAGGGTCGTGAGATATGTTGAAGGAGAGACAGATAGGCGACGACCACAATCATATACCGGACACCTGCTTCTTGAACAGATGACAATTTAATGCTAGTTAATACAGAGCTTTTATACCATTTTTGAAGGGGCAAGACAAAGAAAACTCTTTCACATACATATCTTTTAAAAGTTACCAGCTAGTGGTCTTAGTAGCAAACAAACCAAGATTCCCATAGGCTTTAGTAGCAAATAAGCCAGGAATCTCATAGGCATTAGACAAGTCCTATTCATAAAGCCAACAATGACACTCTCAGTCCAATGTCCCAAATTACAAATGTTTCAAGAAAGTTTCTTTAAGAGTATATTTCTTTATGTGTCAGGAATATTCTCATCTTAGGCTCTTGTGTTCTTCAGAGTCCTGTGATCGCCTCCCTTGTCCAGATGTCCTTGTTACTCTTATCTTGCAGTGCTTGTTTCTAAAGAGAACTCAAAAGAAGCTTTTAGTAATGTTTCCCAGACCCCTCAAGGTTACTTTCTGTTTTAGCTGATCTGTCATAAAAAGTGTCTTATTATTATATTATGAGTTCAGTGAAAGCCTACTCTATAAATGTTAACTTAGAGTATTAAGTTTATAGTTTTAACTATAGAATTAAGTAAAAACCTTAACATTAATCTTATCCTAAGTTAGTGAAAACAGTGTTAAGTCACCTACATAACTCCTAGATAAGTGTTAGAACTTATAATGAATTCATAATGAACCTATTATAAACTTGTGTTTCTAAAAAATCCTTATGTCTAAACACTAAACTGCATAGTCCTAAATCAAATAAGGAGTGGATATACTCATATTATTTATTACTTAAGCAATGTCTAATAACTTATAACCAAGTGAACTAAAGCATTCTTGATGTGCTTCAGAGTTTAACCCTTGCATATGTTAGAAAAGGCCAAGTGGCATAGTGGGAAAAATGAAAAAATAAACCATGACATTTCCAGGTTAGCTGTGAGTACTTCACATAAACATGCCATTTTCTTCTTCCACGACTGCACAGAATTCTTCGGCGGTATCAAACAGCAAAGGTGAAGGACAGAAGGGCCTCAGCTTCCTGGGCTCGCCCTGCAGCCCGGGGTCTTCGGCCCACCCGAACCCTGTCAATCAGGTGGACCTCCAAGGCTGGCTCCCAACCCTGGAGGACTCGAGTGAGCGTAATTAATTCTGGCTTTTGTGCTGAAGTCCCTTTTGGCAGAGGCTTTGCCTCAATGGTGCACTGCAGGGTTACTACAGGGCATCCTGCAAACCATTCTCCCTCCCTTAGGAAGCTGCTGCCGTCAGTGAAATATTCCACATCGGGGTCCCTGAGAGGCTGGTTCATCAAGTCAGGTCGGCTGGAAAATACCTCATCCATGGCCTTGATGCAAACATGACAGGGCTGACCTGGCTTGGTAGGCAGCAAGGTTGCAGGGTTGAGTCCGCATCCCTTTCAAGTGAATATGTGGATTCTCACATAGCATTCCCTGGTATTTGACCACTTGAGTGTTAGTCAGCCAGTATTGTCCCTTGCATTCCATTAATGTCAACACTGAGTGTAGCACTCGGACCATTAGTTCTTGTTCCATAGTCAGTTTGTCAGCTTCTGCCACTAGAAGAGCCGTAGCAGCAAGTGCCTGTAGGCAAGGCAACCAGCCTTGGGCAAGAGTCAAGCTGCTTGGAGTGGTATGCTACTGGGTGGCACTAGGATCTTAGCATTTGGGTCAAGACCCCTACCGCTATTCCAACATGTTTTTGTACATACAGGAAAAAAGACTTAGATATGTCAGGGAGCCCCAGGCCAGGTGCGTTAACACGGACTTGCTTACTTTCCTTGAAAGTCTTCTGTTGTGCTTGTTCCCATAACAACACTTTGTGACCTCACAGAGAGATTTTGCCAGCAGTGAAAAGTTAGGTATCCAAATTCTACAAACCCTGCAGCCCCAAGAAATTCATGAACCTGACATCTGGTAGTTGAAACTGGGATGGAGAAGACAGCTTGCTTTCTTTCTGGGCTGAGCTGACATTGCCCCTGGGATAAATGGAAGCCGAGGTATTTTACCTTTTCTCAGCAGATTGGGGTCTTTTTCTTTGAAACTTTGTAGCTAGCCTTCCACAAGAGGGTAAGGAGCTGCTGCATTCGTTTCATACAGTCCTCCCACGTTTGCCTGGCCAGCAGCAGATCTTCCATATATTGGAGCAGTTTACAGCCGTACTGGTCTGCCAGGAAGGTCTTTAAGTCAGAAGCTAACTCCGTGCTGAAAATGGTCGGGGGGTTTTTCTACCCCTGTGGCAGTCGAGCCCAAGTCAATTGGCCTTCGTCACCATTTCCAGGAATGTCCCATTGAAAAGTGAAAATCAACTGACTCTGAGGAGCCAAGCAGATACGAAAGAAAGCATCTTTGAGTTCTAAACAGCTCAAGAAGGCAGCTTTCAGTGGGGTTAAGACTTAGGAGAGTTTAGGGGTGGGGACAACTAGATGTAAAGTAACGGTGGCTTGATTTACTACCTGTAAGTTTTGAACCAGCTGGTAATCATTTGCCCTGTGTTTCTGAACTGGCAGTCACAGCATATTCCAGGACGAGTGACAAGGCCAGAGGATCCTGTATTCTAAAAGTCTTTCCAGGTGCTTTTGAATCCCAATCTGCACCTTGTGACGGATGAAATACTGTTTCTGATGGACGCCCAGCTCCCGCCTTTAGTTCTATTATGACTGGGGGTATGTTCCGGACTAGACTGGGGGGATTATCCTCAGTCCATACCCGGGCACCTTAAAGGGAAACTCAGGTCCTTGCCCTGGCTCTTCTATGAGAATATAGAGGTAACACTCTTTCCCTCAGGGGACTGTAAGAGTCATAATCTTTGCTTCAGGAATCTCCTGGCCATTGGAGTAGAAGGTTATCTGGGCTTGCATCTTTCCCTAGAGGTTCCAACCCATTAAAGTCACTGGACAATCTGGGAGATACAGGAATTCATGGACATTTTCACGGCCGCCTAGATTACATCGCCTGGGTTATAAAAAGGGGCAATGAGCCTGGCTACCTGTGGCTCCCACAATGGTGGCTTAGCTTGGTGAGAGAGAGCCCACAGGTTGGGTTACTACAGAATGTTCTGCCCCGGTATCTACCGTGAAGTCAAGGAGCAGGTCTCCTACAGTCATTCGGATCCTAGACTCCCAGGGGCCTAGCAAAATGGAGCCCAGTCTGTCCTAGTCTTCCTCATAGTTTTTCATGGCAGCTAGGCCAATGAAATGATTCTTGGGGAAAAAAAAGAAAAGAAAAGAAATGATTCTCAGGCACCATGTTGGGGCACAGGCTGATATTGTCCCTGAACCACCTGGCCTCTTCCTCTTCTCTGGGGAATCAGACAAAAATCCTCTGGTTCTGGACACTCATTTTTCCAGTGCCCCTTTTGGAAACAGCGCTCACATTGGTTCCACCCAAATCACATCATCAGGTAGGGTAGCCCTTCTTGCTGGCCCCCCTGCTTGCCTTGGTCTCAGCCTCAGCCTTGCCCTGGTGGGGCAGCTCCCTGGGTGCATTGCTTTGCCAAAACAACAGCAAGCAGGTCTACTTTCTTTTTCATTTTTCGGTCTGCCTCCCTTTGGTCCTCTTGGTCTCAGTTGATGAATACCTTTGTCACAACCCTCTACCAGCTGGCTAGCATTTATCCCAGCAAAGCCCTCTAACATTTATAGCTTGTCCCAGATGTCCCCCTGAGTCTGACCGACAAAGGCTACATTAATCATTCGCTTGGTGGCTCAGCCTGTAATCCCGCGCTTTGGGAGGCCAAGGTGAGTGGATTGCCTGAGTGGGTTCGAGACCCGCCTGGGCAACTTGGCGAGACCTCATCTCTACAAGAAATAAAAAAAAATTAGCCGGACGTGGTAGTGCATGCCTGTAATTCAGGCTACTCGGAAGGCTGAGGTGGAAGGATCGCCAGAGCCCAGCAGGTTGAGGCTGCAGTGGCCGGGAGTGGCCACTGTACTCCAGTCTGGGCAGCAGAGTGAGACTCCAACTCAAAAAAAGAAATCTTTCACTGAGTTTTGGCTGCCTCTGGGTTGAAGGGAGTGTAGAGATGGAAAGCCTCACATAGCCTGTCACAAAACTGGCTGGGGTCTCTTCAGGGCCTTGGAGCACCTCTGAGGTTTTGTTCATATTCATGACCTTTCTTCCTCCTTCCTTCATACCACCCACAAAGCCTCTTGATAATTCTCAAGTATTTGAAATTTTCAGCCATCATTAGGATCCCATTGGGGGTCTTCCTCGGGGAACTGGTTCTGAGTGAATGATTGTGCATTCAGTGTCCCTTCAGGGGTGTGCTCCTCTAACCACTTTAAAGCAACCTGAGTAAGTCAGGGGCATTCTTCAGGGTCAAACAAAGTTAAGAGGAGCTGGTGGCCATCAATCCAAGTGGGGCTGTGGGGCTGAATGATGGACTGCATCAGAGCAAGCAATCATGGCCTCAGGTTTCTCAGTATATGAGGGGCTGTGATGTTTCCAGTTCAGGAGGTGAGTGGTGGTAAAGGGCTGATATATAAAAGTACGTTGTCCCTCTTGGATTTGACTGTTGGGACTGTAGTAGAGGGGCCTTCTGGTTTTTCTCAATGACAGTTGTAAAGCCTCTTGACGCTCATGGGAAGGGGGCTGTCAGCAAAATTTCCCTGATGCCTTTCTGCCGGGGGACATGGAACGAACACTGGTGACTCTGGAGTAGCTGTGCCTGGGGTGTTTCAGGTGACTTTGGGGAGGGGATGGATTCTTGGCTAAGGCAACCTCTGGTGTGGCTTCAGCTGTGGCAATTGCAGTGGGTGTTGGCAGCAATGAGGGGTACAGTGAAGTGTAAGGCAGGGGTTTCTCCTCAGGTTCCTCAGACAGAATGGGCTTTCTTGACCCCAGCCGGCACCTTGAGAGAGCTGTTGCTTGGGCCAGCAAGATTTTATAGTTGTTTTTCTAGACAGACTTTTATCCAAGGTGGGTGAGAGAAGACTATATCTTGCCAATGTAGGGAAACCAGTCTGGGTGACCTGGATCCACCACAATGACATCAAACACCTTGCTAACTAGTCTCTCATCTAGTGATCCCTCAGAGGACCATCCCACCCCAAACAAAAGCCAATCTACTTCACAGAGAGTCTGAAACTTTCTGGTAGTCAACTTAATACCACAATTCCCTGAAAATCCCTTTTGGAAATTCTTTACCATGCACTCTAAGGGGATAAGCTTGCTCTGATTGCCACCCATTTCTACCTACTAAAAGATGATAATCACACCCAAGATGGGAAGGAATGGGAGGGGAAAGAGGGATGGATACTTGCTTCATCTGTCTCCAGCCATATCCCTTGCAGAGATATTTCAGGTGCCTTTTGGTGATAGGCGAGTCGGTATAACCCCCAACCAGATTTTGGTCCCACTATAGGACTTACTCCCGCTGTTTAGCCATGAGAAGGTCACCACCGGCCCCTGAATCTACTTCTTCATTTGGCCATGTGAAGGTCACCACTGGAACCAAATCAGGGCTGCTGCACTCGCTTTGCCACCAGATGACGTCTCCTTCACTCACATTCACACAACGTCTCCAACCCGCTGCCCAGTGCCTTAGAGTCGCCTTAGAGTGGGACTACTCAGGCAACTCTGGGAGGTGATCAGGCTCCCCTTCTTCCTCTAGGGGCAGGTCTACCAAATCAAACCCAGATTCTTACCAATCTGACAGGCGGTGCTCCCTTGGCTGGTTCCTGGGACTCACCAGGTTCCTTTGTGCTTCTGGGGTCCTTGCCCTGGCACGCTGGGAGGGCTAGTTCCCTACGGATCATGTGGTCAACTGGCGCCAGGTGAGGTCACCTCTTCCAGCATCCCAGGGATCACACCCCAGTGACAAGGGAGGTGATAACCACCGTCTCTGCCTCTCAATTCCTGGCCAATGCACCAGAGGTGTGGCAGGGTTTTAGAGACAGATGGGACACAGAGGCTACTTTGCCAGGAGGCAGTGTTTATTCATGCCTACACCAGTTCAGCAGATTCACACCCAAAGGCTGAGCCCTGAGCACAGGAGGCATTACCTTTTACACATTTCTAAGTTCTTTGTCCACCCTATAAGGCTTACATATTGGTAACATACATTATGATTGGGTATTTTACAGCTCAAGGTTGCAGTGGGGTTATACATGCATACTACAGATTGGCGACTACAGTTCTTTCTAACATAAATCTTTCTAAGAAAGCTCATCTTATGGTGCTAGGAGGACTCTTTCACTATTCTGGGATGGTTTTTTATCTTATTGTACTAGGAGGGCCCTTTCTCTATCCCGGGAAGGCCCTCATTTTATTAGGCTGGTGGGGGGGTTCCCTGCCTTATTATTAAAATACAAAGGTTCTTGCAGAAATTTCAACAGTTGTAATGAGTCAAAAGCTAGAACTTTCTGAAGGATAGAGCATGCTGTCATCACAAACTAATTCTGGGTTCTGAACGGTCAGGAAGGGTATCCTAAAGGACAGTGCTCTGTGAACATGGTATAAGGGACTAGAATGTGGATTCATTTCTGCCGGCTTTCTGATCCTTGCAATCCTTTATGCTGACCTCAAACGTGTCAAGCACATGTTGGCAGACATTCATGAGCTCATTTAAGCCTCTCTGGAATAGCTCAACAGCTAGAAGAGCGCCCCATGTCTGAATGCATAAATTAATTTTGCTCGGTGGCTCAGCCTGTAATCCCGCGCTTTTGGGAGGCTGAGGTGAGTGGATTGCCTGAGCCCACGGGTTCGAGACCCGCCTGGGCAGCGAGACCTCATCTCTACTATAAATCAAAAAATCAGCCGGGCGTGGTAGCGCATGCCTGTAATTCCAGTTACTTGGAAGGCTGAGGTGGAAGGATTGCTGGAGCCCAGCAGGTCGAGGCTGCAGTGTCTGGGAGCAGCCACTGCACTCCAGTCTGGGCGACAGAGTGAGACTCTGACTCAAAAAAAAAAATTAATTTTGCCCTCTGAAGGATGGGTCATAGTGTAACCGCAACATTCCACTTCTGGGTTCTTCATGATCATGTAAAGCAGAGAATTTCCTAGGGTATGGTCCTCCTCGTGTAACACAAATGTCACATAGTGTCTATCTGTTCCAGCTGCCTGGACCATTTCCAGGGCTGTTTTCCTCTCGCCTTCAGTCACTGAGGTCTTCAATCCAGACACTTTCCTTTCCAGCTCCTGGTCCTTTTCTATTGCAGAGGTGGTTTTCAGGATCCACAGGTTGTGCTGGCAGATCGGAGCCTCAGCCCCATATTGTGACACGTGCCAGCAAAGCAGAAAAGAATGAGAAATTGAGGGAAGACGTGGAGGACAGAAGGAGGGAGGAGGAGCCCCAGCGACGTGTCAGGGGCTGGAGCCTGGTGGGGTGACATCTCAGTTTTTACTAAGTAATCTAGATAAGCTGCTTAAAGTGTGTACAAGTACAATATAAATGCAGTGAATGTTGTAGATGAACCTTTTGAGTTAACTTAAAATCTTGAAATTATTTTGGATGCTCATTAGATGTCTGTGCCATTTCCAACTAAGAAAGGCTTGTGATGTGAGAAAACATGTTTTTAAGAACTGTAGGAGTACTGGGATTACAGGCGTGAGCTACTGCACCTGGCCCCAATACTTCTACTATCAATATCAATAAGTAAAAGTACAACAGATTTGAAAAAAGTAGAGGTGTGGGTTGTTCTCATCTACAAAATACTTATCTCTGGTAGCTCAGGATTTCTTGATTCCTGGGTTTTTTCACTAAAATTTAAGGTTACTAAGAATAAGAATTTTAATTCATATAGAATTCTATATATTAAATGTGCCAAAGAAGATGTATCCTTATTGAGAAAAATAATAATTTTGTCAAGTTCAGAAGTTATCTGAAGGTTGATTCAGACTATGAACTTGAAAAGGTTATTTATAAAACCAGGAAGAAAGGAACCAGTAAGTAGGAGAGAGAGATTTTTTTAAAAACTTATAGATAAAAAGATATATTTATGGTGAGGCGGGTTATAAAAAGAGTGATTTTGTATTTTAACAAAAGGATCTTGTACAAGAGGTTTTGATTTGGATTCTCTTCTTGTCTCGGAGGTGTAATTTTTTTATCACTTCCTACTTTCAGCTTTTATTCCCCAGAAAAGGCCGGAAATAATACGTCAACTGTTTCATCAGTTCCTCTAATTGTATTTCTTTTGCTTTTAACTGCTGTTGTGGTCTGCTGATGAAATATGTATCTTTAAAGTCCAAAAATAGCTGTATTTTCCTCCAGTATTACTTGACTCTGGACTCTTCATTTTTTGTGATATGTCTAAATTCCATAACCAGATATGTTCTGTTTATGCTCCATAACCGGAAAATTTCTTGCACTGTTACTAAGAGTCATCTAGCCCTGTCCAAAATATTAGTTTCCAAGTTTGTTTCACTCGTGATCCTGGTCACACTCTTCCTGTGCTTGATTAATCCAAGTACCTTTCTCATCAGCTTTGACCTTCCGATTGGTTATCCAAATGAGCTTGCCATAAAGAGAAACAATCACAGTACAGAAGTTCTTTCTTTTTTTTTTTTTTTTTTGAATTGGAGTCTCACTCAGTCGCCCAGACTGGAGTGCAGTGGCTGCTCCTGGCCACCGTAGCCTCGACCTGCTGGGCTCCGGTGATCCTTCCGCCTCAGCCTTCCAAGTAACTGGACTACAGGCACATTCTACCACGCCTGGCTAATTTTTGATTTATTGTAGAGATGAGATCTCACCAAGTTGCCCAGGCGGGTCTCGAACCCACGGGCTCAGGCAATTCACTCACCTCAGCCTCCCAATGCACGGCATTACAGGCTGAGCCACCGAGCCCAGCCCAGAAGTTCTTTCTTTGCCTCTTGGTAAATGGCCCAGGAAATGGATTTTCTGTTTTATCAAGATAATTCCTATGTCATTGTCATGGAGTTTTTGATTCCTTAAGAAAAGCGAGACTTAGCCTGGCGTGGTGGCTCACTCCAGTGATTATAGCACTTTGGGAGGCAGAGACAAGAGGTTTGCCTGAGCCCACGGGTTTGAGACAAGCCTGAGCAACATGGTGAGATCTTGTCTCTACAATAAATCAAAAAATTAGCCGGGCATGGTGGTACATGCCTATAGTTCCAGCTACTTGTAAAGTTGAGGCAGAAGGATCTCCTGAGCCCAGCAGGTCGAGGCTGTGGTGGCTGTGAGCATGTCACTGCACTTCAGCCAGCGGAACAGAGTGAGACTCTGACTCAAAAACAACCCCAAAACAACAACAACAACAACAACAATGACAACAACAACAACCACAAAAACCCTGAGACTTGAAAGAGTTTAGGTCTTTGCATCTACATGACTGCTGTTGAAGACATTTGGTAGTCACTTTTGTTAAATGAATAACTATTATTTTGCAATGACCTACTATCCTGTCTTGGTCGAGTGCTCTGAGTCCTTTGATAAACTTCCTATTGACTAATCCCTGTGCTGTTAAGTTACAGATCTTTGACTCCCGGATCTGAAAAAAGTTCAAGCTCCTGCTAAATCACACTAGTCAAGAGTTCACCTTCAGATCCAGGAGAAAGTGATAATCAAAATGAACTGCTTATGTGAGACAAAGGGCCAGAAATGAAAACTAGTCAATTCCTCTAGGCCCAGGGACTATCATGGAAGAGGTGGGCAGGTGAGAATTTTTTGTTCTTTTTTCTTTATATTCTTAGTAGGCAGACACTTATAAGTTAACATGTACTTTCAGAGTTTAGGCCATAATTAATAGTAAATGGTGAAGGAAATAAAAATATTTTACCTTAAAGTGTGGCTTGGCCAGGCTTGGGTGGCTCAGCCTGTCATTCCAGCACTTTGGGAGGCTGAGGCGAGTAGATTGCCTGAACCCGCGGGTTCAAGACCAGCCCGGGCAACTTGGCAAGCCCTCATCTCCACAATAAAATAATTTTTTAAAAAGTAGCCGGTGTGGTAACGTGCGTCTGTAGTTCCAGCTACTTGGAAGGCTGAGGCAGTAGAATTGTCGGAGCCCAGCAGGTCGATGCTGGGGTGGCCATGAGTGTGCATGCCACTGCACTCCAGCCTGGGGGAAGGACTGAGACTCCAACTCAAAAAAAAAAAAAGGTGGCTCGCTGATGTAATGATTATTTTGAATTAAAGCCTGTTCAAGCACTGGAGGAGAGTTTCCCCTGTTAGGTTAAAAATCCCAGCGGGGCCTCCATAATGTGAGGTCAGGCCCGACAGGGATGTGTGTGTTCAATCCAATGCCGTGAGAAGGATGCAAAGAATTGCTCGGAAGTTAGATTGGAAAATATAATTTATTTAAAAAGTAAATTAGAGAGAGGAGACAGAAAGGAGATTCACCTTCCCAAGGTAAGGAAGGGGGCCAAAGCTTAGGAATACATGGCCTGGCCATAGCTCAAAGAACACATGGCCAGACCATGACTTAGGGAGGCAATGGCCCAGCAAGTGAGATTGTAAAGGTCGATTTCAAGGGATAAAATTAGTTCAATTTTCCTGTAAATGAAACATTAATATCAAAAGCACTCTGGTTCAAGGCCAGCGTCTGGGCCCTTGTCAGAATAACAGGGTTTCCTTGAGGCATTTATCTGTCTTTTAAGGGAAAAATTATAAAAAGTTCATGGAAAACTTTCTTTATGGTCAAACAGATTAAACTGGATAAATTTATTTATTTGTAGGGTTTTTTTGTTTGTTTGGTTGGTTTTTGAGTTGGAGTCTCACTCTGTCACCCAGACTGGAGTACAGTGGCATGCTCATGGCCACCCCAGCATCAACATGCTGGGCTCTGGCGATCCTTCCGCCTCAGTCTTCCAAGTAGCCAGAACTACAGGTGTCTGCTACCACACCCAGCTAATTTTTTTTTTCTTAATTGTAGAGTCTAGATTTTGCCAAGTTGCCCGGGCTGGTCTTGAACCCGTGGGCTCAGGCAACCCACTTCCTTTTGGCCTCCCAAAGTGCTGGGATTACAGTCTGTGCCACCAAGTCCAGCCTATTTGTAGGGATATATTAAAATTAGTTGTAACACTGATAGTACACTACGCAGAAGTAAAGTTTGCTCTTCTCCTTTGGGCAAGATTTTCCTGTCATTTTAGTAAGATGGTAGGGAATTTGTTTACCTTTTGAATAAACTGCAGAGAAAAGTAGGGGGAGAGAGAAAGGGACAGATTTAATTGGCCTTATACTGTCTTTATTAGGTCTTGTTTGAGAAATGGAGTCTCCTTTATATCAGAGAATAAAGGTGTTTGCCTTTTTGAAATATTTGAATTATTATTTTGATCCTGTGATCCTATTTTGTGATGCCAAGTGTTTTACTTTTGATATTTGACAAACTTTCTAAAAGAAAAATATCAAGTTCTAAATTCAGTTTTTTTTGTTTTTTTTTTTTTTTTGAGTTGGAGTCTCACTCTATTGCCCAGACTGGAGTGCAGTGGCCGCTCCCGGCCACCGCAGCCTCAACCTGCTGGGCTCCGGTGATCCTTCCGCCTCAGCCTTCCGAGTAGCCGGAATTACAGGTACGCGCTACCATGCCCAGCTGATTTTTTTGATTTATTGTAGAGATGAGGTCTCGCTGCCCAGGCGGGTCTCGAACCCGCGGGCTCAGGCAATCCACTCACCTCAGCCTCCCAAAGGCGCGGGATTACAGGCTGAGCCACCGAGCCCGGCTCTAAATTCAGTATTTTTGAACTCAAACCAACTTTCTTGTTCATTGGGTCCAGATGGAACCAATGGTGCTATGGAAAAAACTTCCATAGAGAAAAAACTTCCAAAACTCTCATTGGAATGCTAATGTCTTCAAGAATTTGGCTGTCCCAATATTGAGAACAGGAGTTAATTGCATAGACTGAGGTATTATATTTTTCATGACTTTTTTGCTTAAAACATTGCCGATTCTTTTTGTGTTTCTCAGAGTCAATAAAAAAACTTTTAAAGTTTGAGCAATTGGTTAGAGTATACTCTTGTAAACAAAATTTATTTGTGGCATATTTCTTTCTCTCTACCTGATTTCAATAGAATTCAGAAGCTGTTTGCGAGTATTCTTAATTTGTGGCTATTTGGTTATTTGCTCCTTCCATAAGAATCTGTTTCCTCTTTATAACAGGACAGAATTGGAGGCCCCGGTTGTTTTACCAAGGCTTTGACTGGAATGACATATTTTCAGAGATGAGCAGACGACTTTGAGAAATTGAGACTGACTTTGTAGAGTTGATAAAAGCCCCTTGGAAAGACTGGCCTTGAACTTTGTCTCTGCAGAACCTCTACGGTATTCCTGACCGGTAGTAAGTACATAATGTACTTTCTAACAGACCCAGGAGCCTCAAGATGTTTTAAGACTTTGAGAAGAGAGGAATTTGTACAAATATTATAAGCACAGTCTAATAGCAAATCCTTGGTTTGGCCTCTGACCATGAGGCCTTTATAGGTTGAATCCCAAATTCCTTATGAAAAAGTTCCAGCAAAACCGAGTGCAATGGTTCAAGTCTGCAATTCCAGCACTTTGGGAAGCCGAGGTGAGAGGATTGCCTGAGCCCAGGAGCTCAAGACCAGTCTGGGCAACTTGGTGAGACCTCATCTCTACAATAAATCAAAAAATTAGCCAGGCATGGGAGCGCATGCCTGTAATTTCAGCTACTTGGAAGGCTGAGGCGGAAGAATCACCTGAGCCCAGTGGATTGACACTGGGGTGACCGTGAGTGTGCCACTGCACTCCAGCCTGGGCAACGGAATGAGACTCCTACTCAAAAAAAAAAAAAAAAAATTTCCAGCAAAGTCAAGTTAAAAGAGCCTATATGGACAAAAATTCTTGCTATACTTTATTCAAATAACCAGGCCCAGTATAATAAGAGTAAACTTATTTTGCCAATAAATTGGTCCCAGTATGATTTGTCTCTGGTAGAAATGAGGGACTGAGGCATGAGGATTGCCTGAGCCTTTGGGTTCGAGAGGAGCCTGGACAACATGGCAAGACCTCATCTCTACAATAAATCAAACAAATTAGCCAGGCATGGTGGCATGCGCCTGTAGTTCCAGCTACTTGGAAGGCTGAAGCAGAAGGATCTCCTGAGCCCAGCAAGTTGAGACTGCAGTGGCCGTGAGTGTGCCACAGCACTCCAGCCTGGGTGAGAGAGTGAGACTCAAAAAATAAAAGAAAAAAAAGAAATGGGAGACTGGACAGAGAGAAACTATGTTTCAAAGAAAAACCATGGTATACTTGTTATTAGATAAACCTTCGATTCTTTGGTGGCAACACAGTCACCCAGTCTACAGAGTCACAATGACGCTATATTTATTTACTAAAATTAAAAGTTACCAGTGGAATTTAGAGGTGGATCCAACTCCTTCCAAATTGCCTCCCAGAATGCATGGGGAATGTGAGCTAATAAGGAAAAAGCAAAGCTTTCAATCCCTTGCTTATTGTTGTTTGTAATAGTTAACTCAAAGTAAGAAAGTGCTGGGTTGGGCCTTGAGGGTGGACCAAGCTCAGATGAGTCTGTCTGGGATGAGATCACTAGCCTCAAAACTAGCAACTCACAAAAGAGAAAATTAGGCCAAAGCACTGGAAAGTACCCCTGTAACCCAAGAAGGCATTCAATGTGGGAGAAGAGAAAAACCAAATAACTATTCAAACAAGAGTGTACAATATGAAGACATTGTTCCATTTTGTAGATTGGTTTCATCAGCTTATTGAGAAATCTTTACTGAAATAGATTGTGAGAGTAACTAATTTGGGAGTAACAACTTTGGCTTTAAATCCTGACGAATGGAGGATCATATTTTCCTTGATACAGAATCCACAGCTCACTACTGAACAATCACAGATGGGTATGTGTACGAGGTCCAACAATTAGGTTCACAAACCATCCTAGAAAAAGTACATATGTCATTGCTGAATATCACTAGGGTCACCTTTGAAGTACTCCCCTTGGGAAGCTATGCACCATCTCCAGCACCTAGTTCACATGTCAAAGCAATTTTGAAAATCTTCTTCTGGAATGGTCATCAGAGCTGTCATCGTTATTTGTTGAGGTCTGACACTTAAGTTCACGAACTTGCCACTGTGCACTTACTTGGGCAAGACTGTACAAATGACTGTATTGGAACACCCTCCCTACTCACCTGATCTGGCCCCCAGTGACTTTTTTCTTTACCTGAAGATTAAGGAAATATTGAAAGGAAGACATTTGATGACATTCAGGACATTAAGTTTCATGTGACCATAGCTCTGATGGCCATTCCAGAAAAAGAGTTCCAAAATTGCTTTGACAGGTGGACTAGGAGCTGGTGTTGATGAACAACTTCCCAAGGGGAGTACTTCGAAGGTGACCATAGTGATTTTCAGGAAAGAGTTATGTAGCGCTCTTCCTAAGATGGTTTGCGAACTTAATTGTCATTCTCCGTATATGATCCAGACACACAGGAGGTAATCCCAAGAGAATAGTCAACCTGGTGGATTGAATAAAAGCCAATGGAAGTCCTGTTTACCCTTAGATGGTAGACTATCAAACTCCACCTGTAAATGCCCAGCGGAGCACTCCAGATAAAGAAGCTGAAATGCTTGATATACAACCCATGGGTGACTGAACTTATGATAGGAATATTAACCTTCCTTTTTGGTTTTTGGTTTTTGGAAATCACAGAGGGAACATTCACTTTAGGATTGTTCTCTTAGATACTCAAGTGGCTCCACTCCATACTTCCTGATTATTTTGAATTTTGGACTATGTTATGAATCGCACCTAAATAATATGCTATTTATGTTTAGTGTTTGTAAGCACTCCCAATGACACATGTAATTTTTAATTCTTCATCGTGATTCCACAGTGCCATTCCTCAGCATGAAACAGAAAGGTCGATAACCAGATTTCTCATGATTGAGGAACTGGTAAATAGAAAGGGTAGAATGACACCAGCCCCGGCCAAGCATGGTAGCTTAAGCCCATCATCCCAACACTTTGGGAGGCCAAGGCAAGAGGATTGCCTGAGCTTAGGGGTTCAAGAACTTGTCTCTACAATAAATCACACACACACACACACACACACACACACACACACACACACACACGCAAACTAGCAGGACATGGTGGTGCACATCTGTAGTTTGAGCTACTTGGAAGGCTGAGGTGGAAGAATTGCCTGAGCCCAGCAGGCCGAGCATGCCACTGCATGACCGTGAGCATGCCACTGCACTCCAGCCTCTGGGAGACAAAGAGTGAGACTCCAACTCAAAAAAAAGAAGGAAACCAGTCCAACTTCCAAGTACAGCTAATAGTTATAGTTTATGGTTTATGTTTGAATCATCATAGTAATTGACCCCCTGGTTTTAAAGCTTGAAACTTACACTTGTTTTTCTTTCTCAAGAAACCAACCTTCAGTTCTAAAATATCAAGAAACTGACCTTACCAGATCACCACATCCAGACAATATAAGACCCCTCCTGTTTACCAACCCCTCTTTCTTAACCCTCCCAGTTCCTGTTTATCAACTCCTTTTCTTCATCCCTCCCTATTTCATGTTTTCTACATTCCTGCTCCATTATAAAAACCTCTGACTTGACTTCAGTGGGACGGGGAGAAGGACTTGAGAACGAATTACTCACTCTCCTTGGCTCTTATTATCTAAATAAATAAAAAGGCTTTTTTCCCTGGCAATGCTTGCTGTCTCAGCAACTGGCTTTCTGTTTGGTGAGCAACAGGACCCCGACCAAACCCCTGTGTTTCAGTATCAAGATGATCTGGTACAATTTTGAAGAAACCCTTCTGTGAGTAAAATGCTATCAAATAGCATCACATGCTTCCTTTTGTGAAAGGAAGAGTCCATTGATGCAGCAATATTGATTGTTGTATTATTTTCAGAAATTACCAGAGCCATCCTAGCCTTCAGCAACCATCACCCTGACCAACCAGCAGCCATCAACGCTGAGGCAAGACCTTCCACCAGCAGAAACCTTATAACTCACTGAAGGCTCAGGTGATCATTAGGATTTTTCACAATAAAATATTTTAGACCGGGCTCAGTGGCTCAGCCTGTAATCCCAGCACTTTGGGAGGCGGAGGCAAGTGGACTGCCTGAGCCCACAGGTTTGAGACCAGCCCAGGCAACTTGGTGAGACCTTGACCCTACAATGTCAAAAAATTAGCCAGACATGGTTGCGTGTGCCTGTAGTTCTGGCTACTTGGAAGGCTGAGGTGGAAGGAACGCCAGAGCTCAGCAGGTTGATGCTGGGGTGGCCGTGAATGTGCCACTGCACTCCAGTGCCACTGCACTCCAGCCTGGGCAATGGAGTGAGACTCCAACTCAAAAAAAAAAATTTATTCAAATTAAGGTATGTACAGCTTTTTAGAGACAATATTATTGCAAATTTAACAGACTACAGCATAGCATACCCATCAATTTTATATGCACTGGAATAGTAAAAACATTGTGTGACCCCCATTTTCCCTGTGAGCATGGCCTGGGGAGGGTGGGGGCAAGACCTCAACTTGCATGCCTTTTGGGAGGCTGGATTCCTAGTGTATAGTGGAGAGGTGTATGAGTCAGGTTAAAAGGCTCTGAACCATGTGAGGACCCCGGGCTAGACCATTGGCTTTATGTGCTAAGTAGTCTGTTTCTGTTCTGCTTTCTAAGAGCATAAAAGAATCTAACAGGAGGCTAAACTGGTGTCTGAAGCCTGTAGTCCCAGCCTTTGGAAGGTTAAGGCAGG
This sequence comes from Cephalopachus bancanus, assembly GCA_027257055.1. Lineage (NCBI taxonomy): Eukaryota > Metazoa > Chordata > Mammalia > Primates > Tarsiidae > Cephalopachus > Cephalopachus bancanus. The sequence goes on along the minus strand of JAPVLO010000120.1, from coordinate 713,076 downwards.
AAGCAGACTTGAGGATAGAAGTTTAAGCCCAGCCTGGTCAACACAGCAAGACCACATCTCTACAAAAATTAGTCAGGTGTGGTGGCACCTGACTGTAGTCCCAGCCACTCAGGAGGCTGAGGCAGGAGGATCTCTTGAGCCCAAGAGGTTGAAGATGCAGTGAGCAGTGAGCTATGACTGTACCACTGCATTCCAGCCTATACATAGAACTCTGCCTAAACAAGCAAACAACAAAAAAAAACAAAAACAAAACACCTAACAGTGAAGGAAAATCCCAGAAGAAAGGTTGAATTGAGTCCCTTGGGGCTTGCCTGATGCCAGAAGCAGTAGGGAGATGACATTTAACTGGTATCCAAATCAGAGACCAAAACCAAGATGACTCAATGGCAAAGTGGTTATTGAGGTTGGATGTGGAAGCCTTTTAGTGACCTCTGGCTCAGACTTGGCGGTAGCTGCTGCTGTGCCTGTCATCCTGCTGACCCACCCATTCATTAGGCGTCTGCTGGGTGCCAGGCGACCGGCTCTCAAGATGCTAAAATACAGCCCCTTCCTGGGAAGCTTGGCCCTCGGACAGTACAGGAAAGGGTGCAGCGACAGCCGAGTCCGGTGAATGAGGCCCCGGGTGGGGGCAGAGGCTGAGAGTGGGCGGAATTCCTTAGACAGGATGGGAAGTAGTTCAGGGTTTAAGAACAGCAGGTAAAAAAAAAACAAAAACAAAAAAACTGGCCGGGCTTAGTGGCTCAGCCTGTAATCCCGCGCTTTGGGAGGCTGAGGTGAGTGGATTGCCTGAGCCCGCGGGTTCAAGACCCTCCTGGGCAATTTGGCAAGACCTCATCTCTACAATAAATTACAAATCAGCCAGGCGTGGTAGCGCGCGCCTGTAGTTCCAGCTACTCGGAAGGCTGAGGCGGAAGGATCGCCGAGCCCAGCAGGTCGAGGTGCGGTGGCCGGGAGCGGCCACTGCACTCCAGTCTGGGCGACAGAGTGAGGCTCCAACTCAAAAAGAAAAGAACAGCAGGGCCAGGTTCCCTGGGAAGGGGATCAGGTCGCGACTGAAATGCCCACGCTGGACCGCAAGACCCTGTTCATGACGGAGGGCACGATCTTGGCGGGCGTCAGCTCCCCCCCACCACCGTCCACCTAAATCCCTACCGTTTTGGTGCCCAAAACCACAGTCTCAAACCACACGCCTGGGGTGGCTTTCACCAGGGCAAGTGTTAGATCCTGTCCCTCCCCCACCCCCAACGGGAAAACCCCCAGAAGGCTACTATTGCAGGGCTCTTTTTCTTTCTTTCTCACTCTCCCTCTGCCCTCCTCACCCGGCTCCTCCCGCCCTTTTTTTTCTCTTGGTCACCAACCAGGCAAAATGGGCACACCCGCCGGGCTTGGTGGCTCACGCCCGTAATCCCAGCACTTTGGGAGGCGGAGGCGAAAGGATTGCCTGAGTCCAGGGGTTCGAGACCAGCCTGGACTTGCTGAGACCTCGTCTCTACAATCCATTAAAAAAAAAAATTAAGCCGGGGTCGGTGGCTCAGCCTGTAATCCCGCACTTGGGAGGCTGAAGTGAGTGGATTGCCTGAGCCCGCGGGTTCGAGACCCGCCTGGGCAGCGAGACCTCATCTCTACAATAAATCAAAAAATCAGCCGGGCGTGGTAGCGCGCGCCTGTAATTCCGGCTACTCGGAAGGCTGAGGAGGAAGGATCGCCTGAGCCCAGCAGGTCGAGGCTGCGGTGGCCGTGAACGTGCCACTGCACTCCTCCATCCCGGGCCACAGAGTGAGACTCCTACTCAAAAACCAAACAAAACCAAAAAAAAAAAAAGAACATACCGGCGCAGATTCGCCCCGCCCAGAATGACACCAGGACTTCCGCTAGAGCACTCAGCCTATAAAAGGCGCAAATTGTTACAGGTCCCAAACCGCTGAGTCTACACCGCGCACCCCGCAGGGACGTCTCCGCGCTCGCGAAATACACAAGACGACTTCTGGTCGACTACGGGAGGTGGAGCCCGCGGGACGGGACGAGAACGGCTCCGCTCCCTGACGCCATGGGACAGCGGGGACAGCGCCCACCGGCCGCTTCGGGGACCCGGGCAGGGCGCGCCCCGGGACGCGGGCCACAGTTCCGGGATCTCAAGGCCCTGCTGTTCGTTTTCGTCGGGGTTCTGCAGTGGGTGAGTCTCCGCTGCGGCCCCCGGGGTCCCTGGCTGGGGCACAGCGAACCTGGTCCCGAGGGGGCGGGGGGGGCGGGCCGGGGGTACACGGCGGGGCCGCCTGACGCGGGCCACCCGCGGCCAGGCACGTCCGGGCAGGACGAAGTCGTCGGGGCCGCGGGGAGGGCGCGCTCCCCCTGGCGTCCCGGGCCGGCGGCCACGCGGAGCGGCCCCGGAGCGACGTCGGGAAAGGCGGGCGAGAGCCGAGCAGCGTGGAGAGTCCCGAGCAGGCCGCGGGAAGCCACGGGGCGGTGGTCTGTCTGCCTTTGGTCTTTCTTTTCCTCCCTCCCTTCCTTTCGTCAACTTCTTTCTTCTGCGCCCCAAAGCTGCTCATTGCAAGACGCTCGAAACCGGCCGCCAGCCCAGGATCACTTTCCTCCGCTGCGCTCGGAAGTAAGTTTACTTTTTCCTCCCCGAGTGTCGCTGCAATCAGGAGACAAGTTCCTTCCCGTCGCTTTGGTGGTTGCCACCGACGCGGGCAGGACTGTGTACCCCAGCTCAGTCTCACTGCCCGGACCTAGGCTCCCCGCGGGACCCCAGGCCGCGGCTTCTGGGTCCTTCTCTCTCTCCACCTACGCGTCCATGGAGCGCCTCTACGCTATGCGGGCGCCGAGCTCCTGGAGTTTAGCGCCTGACCCTAATCCCTATCTCTAACCCCAAACCCAGACCCTAACGCCCACTCCCTAACCCTCATCGTAACCCTAACCCTTAACCCTAACTCCTAAACCCTAACTATAACCTAATCCTTAACCCCTAGCCCTTGATTCCTAACCCTAACCTGAGATGAAATCATCACATTTTACAGATGAGCAGACTGCAGCTGGGGGGGCGGGGGGTAGGGTGGGGCGGGGGGGGGAGCGGTGCTGGCTGGGCTGGGTCTCTGACTCAGCTCCCTCCTGGCTGTGGTTCCTGAGGGGGTTTACTCTGCCATGGCTCATGCGGGGGGGAGGGGGGGGCGGAGTGGGCCTATGTTCTCTTGCTGCTTTTAACATTTTTCTTAGAACCGGTTGGTGGCAGTTTGATTTAGATTTGCGCTGTTGTGGTTTTATGTTTCTTCTACCTGGCTTTGGTTGAATTTCTAGGATCTTTGTGTTTAGAATTTATATTCTACTTGGAAGTTTTTCAGTCATTATTTCCTCACATATTTTTGTTTTCCTTCTCTCCTTCCGCCCCTATTACGCTTAGGTTAGAGTGTTCGATTTTGTATCAGAGCTGAGTATCGGTTACTTTTCCCCCCATCATTTTCTGTTTCATTGTGGATAGTTTCTGTTGCTCTCTGTCTTCATTCATTCATTTTATGCTTTCTGCAGAACCTAATCTGTTAATCCATCTAGTGTATTTCACATGTTGCATTGTTTTAATCTTTAAAAGCTCTGTTTTGGTCTTCTCTGTTTTACATATCTCTCCTGATTATGTTTTTGGTTTTTTTTTTTAATAAAAAAATACTTGAGTTTATTTGTAAGAATTTTGACCTGTTTTAGGGACTTTGTCTATTAATACCATTATTTCTGTCATGACCTCCACTATTTCTATCAGCTGAATTGTTTTCCTGCTCATGGGAATATTTTCTGGATTTTTTTTTCATGCATGGTAATTCTTTCTTGGATAACAGACACTGTGAATTTTGCTTTCTAGAGTATTGACCTTAGTTATGTCATTTTAAATTATATTGGGTATTGTTCTGGTCACTATTAAGAAAACTGAGGATCAGTTTGATCCTCTGGTACTAGCTTTTAACCTTATGTCTGGACCACAGTTGCCTTATTCAGGGGACAATTTAAGCGCATAGTGGTCAATTTATGAGGATAACTAGTCAGCCCCCCTGTCGTGAGGTCTATCCACTTTGGGACTGAAATACTTAGTTTGGAACTGAAACACACCTGGTGGGCCTTGATCCTGGTCCGTCCCCTGATGCCTGATGCTCTTTCTGCACCTGGGCGGCCTCCTCTCAGGTGCCCACAGTCCCAGCAGACAGTGCACGTGCCCTCTACAGGGCTCTGGAATCCTCTATGCAGCTGCTTCTCCAGGTTTCTGCCCTGCACTGGGCCTCTGGGAGCTTCTGTCTGTGGTTCCTCAGCTGAGCCCACAGGGCTCTACAGGGTTCCCCTTCCTGTTCCACAGCCACGAGCCTGTCCTTGGGCAGTGAGCTGAGGCCACCACTGAGCTCACCTCATGTCTTTTGGGGGAGTTGTTTACCCTTCAGATAGACAATGAACTTTTTACTCTGGGAATGTTTGCATCTGGGGTCGGTGGAGGACGAATGAGCCCTGTGGGAATCTTGCTTCCCAGGAGCCCACAGTCTGACAGAGGAGGCGACGCCAGGGACCTGTATAACTAACAGGAGTCAGAAGATCCCACCACCCTTCCTCATCTCACCCTCAGAGGGGTTGTACTGGCTCCAGAGATGTAGTTCTTCCATGTTTGACTCAGACAGAGGAGAGGTTGTAGTTGTGAGACCCAGGTTCTGGTATTGTTGGCCTGGAGGATGTGGTGTGATTAAAATCACCATTGATTTTAATGGTGCGATTCTACTAATTTTAATGGTAATGATTCTACTCATCAGAGCATGTGCTTTAAGTGATTTATTCCAAACACTTTACATGCCTGTGAATGCATTTAATTCTCACCAGATCTAACTATGTAGGAACTATGATTATGAGGGCAGTTTTCAGAGTGTATGTGACCTAGAGAGGAAAGAAGAGATTGCTTGGATTCATTTTTTAACCAGGAAATACGAATGAACTTGAGGTATAGTGCTGTCTAGATCTGAGTCACAGGGGATAACCTGCAAGACAAGGAAACCCTATAATTGATGGCTCATCTCTGGGAGGAGGGGGGGTCCCTACTGTCTAGGCAGGGCAAGAACTAGAGTAAGTCTTGATCGGTCTTCCTTCTTGTTTTCTTCTCTCTCTTAACCATGCCCACACCCTTATACTTGGGAGACTGAGGTAAAAGGATTGCTTGAGCCTAGAAGATCAAGGCTACAGTGAGCTGTGATCTTGCTCCTGCACTCCAGCCTGGGGAGACAGAGTGAAACCCAGATTCAAAAACAAAATGAAACAATATTAATTCTTCCAATCCATGAACATGGGATGTTTTCCACTTATTTGTCTCTTCTATTTCTTTCATGAGTGTGTTACAGTTTTCAGCTTACAGGCATTTTACCTCTTCAAATTTACCTCTAAGTGATTTTTTTATTTTTATTTTTTCTATTGTTAGCAAAATTGTTTTTACATTTCACTTCCAGATAGTTCATGAGTATATAGAAATGCTACTGATTTGTGTCTGTTGATTTTGTATCCTACAACGTGACTGAATGTATCAGTTCTAAGCAGTTTTTTACAGTCTTTAGGGTTTTCTAGATAATGTCATCAGCAAACAGTTTCACTTCTTCCATTCTGATTTGGGTACTTTTTATTTCTTTTTCTTGACTAATTGCTCTGGCTAGGACTTCCAACATGTTGAATAAAGTTGGTGAGCATGGGCATTCTTGTTGATCTTATGGGAAAAGCTTCCAACTTTTCACTGCTGTGTGTGATGCTTGTCATACAAGGCTTTCCTTGTTTTGAGAGACATTCCTTTTATACCTAGTTTGCTGAAAGTTTTTTTATCATGAAACAGTGTTGTATTTTATCAAGTACTTTTTCTGCATCTGTTGAGATAATCATATAGTTTTTGTCCTTCATTCTGTTAAGGTGGTATGGCACATTTAGTGATTTTCTTATGTTGTACCATAACTTTATCCCGGGAATAAATACCGGAATATTTATTATAGTGAATGATTCTTTTAATGAGATACTGAATTTTGTTGGCTAGTATTTTGTTGAAGTTTTTTGCATCTATGTTCATCAGGGATAATGGCCTGTAATTTTCTTTTCTTACAGTATCCTCATCTGGCTTCGAGTTCAAGGTAATGTAGGTATTGTAAAATAAATTTAGAAGTACTACCTCTTGGGGAGGAACATAACATCAATAAGGGTCCGTGATCTCAAACCAGGCAAAGTGGGGACCAAAGGGAGGCCCAAACTTTACCTATGCAATGTCTACTTGTATACCTAATCTTGAATTGTACCCCACATCTTTAAAATAATAGTCCCTCTTTGATTTTTTGGAAAAGTTTGAGAATAATTCATTTTGGTTCTTTAAATGTTTGGGTGACTTCAGCAGTGAAGTTATCTGGTCCAGGCTTTTCTTTGATGGGAGACTTTATTATTGATTCAATCTCTTTACTCACTGGTTTGTTCAGACCTCCCTCTATTTCTTCATGACTCAGTATTGGTAGGTTGTGCATGTTTAGGAATCTATCCTCTTTTTTTTTTTAATTTGAGTTGGAGTCTCACTCTGTCACCCAGGCTGGAGTGCAGTGGCATGCTCATGGCCACCGCAGCCTTGACCTGCTGGGCTCTGGTGATCCTTCCGCCTCAGCCTTCCAAGTAACTGGAACCACAGGCATTCATCACCATGCCTGACTGTTTTTTTGCTTGATTGTAAAGATGAAGTCTCACTATGTTGCTCAGGCTGGTCTTGAACCCCTGAGCTCAAGCAATCGTCTTGCCTCAGCCTCCCAAAGTGCTGGGATTACAGGCATGAGCCATTGTGCTTGGCTAGGAATATATCCATTTCTTCTAGATGTTCTAAATTGGTGAAATATAATTGTTTATAATATTTTTATGTGAACTTTGGTATTTCTGTGGTATTAGTTGTAATGTCTCCTCTTTCATTTTTGATCTTATTTATTTGGGTCTTCTTTTTTTCTCAGTCAGTCTAGCTAAAGGTTTGTTGATTTTGTTCATCTTTTCATAAAACCCAACTTGGTTTTTTTCATTTTTTTGATCGTTCCTATTTTTTCTAGTCTCTATTTAATTTTGCTCTAATCATTATTGTTTGTTTTCTTCTGCTGACTTTGAACTTAGTTTGATTCTTTTTCTATTTTCTTGAGATATAACATTAAGTTATTTTGAGGCCCTTTCCAGTATAGGTGTTTATTGTCGTTTCCTCTTAAAACTGCTTTTGCTGTGTCTCATAAGTTTTGTTATGTTGTGTTGCCATTTTCTTAAGATATCTTAAATTTTTCCTTTTTAATTTCTTTATTGACCCATGGGTTGTTCCAGAGCTTTTGGTCAATTTAAATTCTTTGCTAGTTTTTAAATCAGGTTGTTTCCTTTTTGTGGTTGTTGTTGAGTTTGTATCATCGAGATATTAACCTCTTAACAGATATATGGTTTACAAATTATTTCCCTCATTCTGTGTGTTGTCTTTTCACTGTAATTATCACTTGATGCACAGACGTTTTTAATTGTTATAAAGTCCATCATATCTATATTTTTTTTGTTGTTTGTGTTTTTGGTAGCATATTCAAGAAATCATTGTCAAATCCAAGATTATGAAGAATTGCTTATGTATTTCCTTCTAAGAGTTTTATAGTTTTCATCGTATGTTAGGTCTTTTATTCATTTTCATTTAATTTTGGTATAAATTTTTGTATAAATTTTGTAAGAATCTACATTTATCATTGTGAGTCAATATCCATAGTTCATAAAACAATTTTTTGAAAAGATTGTCCTCTTATTAAACCATCTTAGCACCTTGGGAGGCCAAGGCGAGTGGGTTGCCTGAACCGGCAGGTTCAAGACCAGCCCAGGCAACTTGGTGAGACCTTGTCTCTACAATAAATTTTAAAAATTAGCCAGGCGTGATAGTGCGCACTTGTAGTTCCGGCTACTTGGAAGCCTGAGGCGGAAGGATCTCTGGAACCCAGCAGATTGACCCTGGGGTGGCCATGATGGAGTTAGACTCCAACTAAAAAAAATAATAAATAAAAAGAATTTGCTCATATATTGTCATGCACCACACAACATTTTGGTCTATGATGGACGCATATACAATGGTGGTCCTTTATAATTATAACATCTTGTTTTTACTGTACTTTTTCTTTGTTTGGATATATTTAGATACACAAATACTTCTGTGTTACAATTGCCTACAGTATTCACATGCAGTAACATGCAGTGTGGGTTTGTAGCCCAGGAGCAATTGACTATACCATAGAACCTAGATGTGTAAGTAGGCTGTACCACTAGGCTGAGGTAAGTACACTCTATGATTTTTGCACAATGACAAAAATCTCTTAACCACTCAATTCTCAGTGGCATATCCTGTTATTCAGTGACACATGACTGTATGTGTGCATTTCTTTCTGGACTTTCTGTTCTATTCCATTGGTCAATAGGTCAGGCACCTTTTAAGATCAAACGTTCATTCTTGAAATTTAATCCTGTGTCCCATTTTTATGAGGTTTTTGTATAGTATAATCCTCATTTGTAAAACTGTTTCTTTGTGGGTGTGTCTGTGAATATCTCTGTGAGAGAGACAGAGTCTAGACCAGGCACATCCAACCCAGGGCCAGCAGACCGCATGTGGCCCAGGACAGCTAGTAACACGTCGCACAAAATCTGTTAACATCATGTGTCTTTTAGTGTTTATTTTCTTCATGACCCATGCATACTTCCGTTTTTGAAGTTCACAATCACACCTTATTCATGACATCACTTTTTGGCAGCACACAGATTTGTGACCAGCCATTTTCGGTTAGGAAGCACATGAAGAACAAAATTTAAACAAATATTTCTGATAAACATCTTGAGAACTCACTAAGAACTGCAATCACTTCCATCAAACCAGACATTGCTAGATTCGTTTTACAAAAACAAGGCCACATTTCCCACTAGTTTCATACTGTTCTCATTTTTCTAAACTTTATAATAAAAGTATAAAAAATTAAAGCAGTCTTATTATGAATGTACACTGACTATATTATATAATTTATGTACGACCCAAGAGAATTCCTCTGTACTCTGCGGCCCAGAGAAGCCAAAAGATTGGACACCCCTGTTCTAGACAAAAGCTAGAAATGCTGTCTCTAGTTGAGAACATCATATGTAGTTTTTGTATTCTTCTCAAACCCTTCCTTGCCCACATTTCTAGAATTAATGTGTTTTCTTTTATAATAAGAGATAAAGAAGAGTTCTTCAAGTGTACAAGGGGGTGAGAGTCTGGAAGCCCCTTGTGCCCATCCCTGTTTTGTCTCCACAGGTCTCAGCAAGCTCTGCCATGATCCCCAAACAGGACAAAGTTCCCCAGCAGAGAGCTACACTCCAGGAAAAGATGCACAGCAATGTGGGGTGTTCACCAGGTACATCGTAATACAAGTCTTTGATGCTTGTCACTCCTCCTTGTCTCCATGAGCTTTTCCAGACCGCTGCTTCCTGTCCTTCCTGGTTTTTTATTCCACAGGGATGTACTGGATGTCTTCTGTGAGTCAGGAACTGTACCAATGGAGGGCAAGAGGCAGAACTCAGCAGTGGGTTGCCGGGATCTGATTTGTTTGTTCAGGGCTTGGTGATGGATTGAAGTGGAGCAAGATAGGAAGCAAGTGTAGAGGTCCTTGGGTGTGACTTTTGATCGCCATACTTAATCTCCAAATAATGGCAATAACCCAGTCATACCTTCACCTAACATAATACAACTATTCTGTGTGTAACCCAAAACAGACCAGCCCTTTCTCCAGAAGAGGATGTAAGCCCTTGGCTAATGTTTACTCTTCTTGCTATCCCATAACTTAAATATTAGGATATAAATTAATAATACCTTGGGAGGCCGAGGTGAGAGGATTGCCTGAGCCCACGGGTTCAAGACCAGCCTGACCAACGTGACGAGACCTCATTTCTACAATAAAATAAAAAAATTAGCTGGGCGTGGTGACGCATGCCTGTAGTTCCAGCTACTTGGAAGGCTGAGGTGGAGGGATCATCTGAGCCCAGCAGGTTGAGGCTGCGGTGGCCATGAGCATGCCACAGCAGCTCCAGCCTGGGCAACAGAGTGAGATTCTGACTCACAAAAATAAATACATAAAAATAATATATTTATATGCTATGATATAAAGTCAGTGCATTTTATCTTTTTTTTTTGAGTTGGAGTCTTGCTCTTGACTTCCAGGCTGGAGTGCAGCAGTACGCTCACGGCCATGGCAGCCTCAACCAGCTGGGCTTAAGCGATCCTTCTGCCTCAGCCTTCCAAGTTGCTGGAACTACAGACACATGCCACCATGCCCAGCTAGTTTTTATAATTTACTGTAGAGATGAGGTCTCACCAAGTTGCCCAGGCTGGTCTTGAACCCCTGATCTCAGGCTATCTCACTTCAGCCTCCCAGAGTGCTGGGATTACAGGCTAAGCCACCACACCCAGTCAGATATTTTCTTAACATATATCTGCACATAAAACATACATATAACAAAATAAGGAAGAAAAATGTATAACAATTATAGTCATTATTTCAGTAACTAGCCATGTAGTCACAGCTGGTATTTATAACTACCTTCTTCACTGTCCTTTGGGAATATCCCAGAAAATGGAGATTATGCGTACCTTTCCACTTCTGAGTGGTACCTGCATGTGATGCAGAACCATCTATAGACTGGGCCCAAGTTTGCTCTTTCTCTAGCAACTGATCATAGGGAACTCCCCGTTCTGTACTCCCTCTACCCTTGGTAAGCTTCTCAGCTGGTCATGGCTCTATGCCTAGCAGGGAGAGCTAACCTTCATCCCTTCAAACCTAGAAGGGTTTGAGCTATTAGTGATCCTGCCTGGGTTGGGTTGATTTCTATTGACTTTCATCCCAGGGCATGGTAATACTAAGAGATGCCCTAAGGAATCCCCTGTATTCCAGGCATACTCTTTCTTACCTCCATATGGAATACAGTCCGGTTTCCCCTTGGTAGTCAGGATCAATCACCCTATTCAGTAACTTTTGCCTGATGCTTCAGAGCATAGGGACTCCAATGTGCTCAGGGAGCAGTCTCAATTTCAAGTTAAGTTAAACCATTTTTGCATCTCCTGGTGTTCGCATTCCTCCCTTTGGAACTAAGAGTTCTAGGCCAGCCAAGCATAAAGTTGCTAAAGGAAGCAAAACTTTGCTAGTGGGTCACCAAAGACAATGCTGAGTGGTGCCACTCCCATTTCCACACCTTGATGCCCAGACCCGTGAATCCTTTCTGGAAAAAAAACATCATATGCTGGGTGATGATTCAGAGCGTATACATGTGCTGGAGATGATTCAGAGCATATACATATGCTGGATGATGATTCAGAGCATATATAGCTCCCTGGAGAACCTTATCGCAATCTCATAAGGCATTGCTGCCAAGCTGACAATGTAAATATTCCACCATTCTATCAAGCGAGAGGCTTCAGGATGGTAGGGAACATGATAAGACCAATGAATTCCATGAGCATGAGTTCCTTGGGCAAAAGTAATGCAGTGTGAATACCATGACCATGGAAGGGACATTCTGTAAGTCCATGAATGGTAGTTTTGACAGAAGCATTGCATGCTGGGAAGGCAAATCTATATCCAGGGCAAGCATCTATTCCAGTACAAACTCAGTCCTTTCCATGATGGAAATGGTCCAGTGTGATCAACCTGTGACGGGGTAGCTGGAGATCAACCTGAGCAATGGTGCCTTTTTGGAAACTCAGTGTTGGTCTCTGCTGCTTATAGACTGGGCACTCAGTAGTGTCTATAGCTGGATGGTCACGGTAAGTGGACTCCATGCTGCTGAGGCCATACGTAACCTCTGTCCTTGCCGCCATGGATACTTGGTTGAGTCCGTTGGGTGGTGACAGAGGTGGCTGGGGAAAGAGGCTAACTGTTTTGCACAGAACAGGTTACCCTAACTGGCATATATTAACTCATTCGCGATTGCTGACATGAATTTGTCAATCCAAATTCTGTTCCTGGTTACCTCTTTCCCAGTTGACATCTTTGCAAATTCTGTTTCTGCATGCTGCAACATTGTCTTATGTGTGTGTCTTATTATATTTTGTTTGAAAATGAATAGTGAGACAAGGGGAGTGAAAGTTAATTGAGATAATTATCTGATAGTTAACTGATAATATCAGATAATTAACTGTGAAATATTATTGATTTACGTAGTCAATAAAAATTGCAAGTTGGTCATTATTTTGTTGCGATTAGTGTTGTTTACTTGTATTTTGATATTTCAGGGCTTTCACATTAGAAATAATTTACATTAAATAATTTACAGTAATTATGGAAAATGAAATATATGCTGATGAGATTTTTGAGGTCAAAGGTTAATTCAGTGAACTTATTGGTGATACTGAGACAAATAGTGATGTAATGATGCAATGTAAATGAGAAATATATACAGATGGATATATAATATTTATATATTTGGTTTATAATCCAAATAAAAATACAAAGTACAAAATGCCAATCAGAGTGGTGTCTGAGGCAAAATACTGGATATGTCTGTAACTTTTGGCTGTATTGTGAAAAAGATGACAATTTAGAAAAGACCAGCCAGGCTCGGTGGCTCAGCCTGTAATCCCGCGCCTTTGGGAGGCTGAGGTGAGTGGATTACCTGAGCCCGCGGGTTCGAGACCCGCCTGGGCAGCGAGATCTCATCTCTACAATAAATCAAAAAATCAGCCAGGCGTGGTAGCGCATGCCTGTAATTCCAGCTACTCTTGGAAGGCTGAGGCGGAAGGATCGCTGGAGCCCAGCAGGTCAAGGCTGCAGTGGCCGGGAGTGGCCACTGCACTCCAGTCTGGGCAACAGAGTGAGACTCCAACTCAAAAAAAGAGAAAAGACCATTTCACTTGTGCTTAGCGACAGAAGTTTGCAGCAACCACCTTCAGATTTTTATTTTCACCTGGTCTCAGTCTTAGGACGGTGAAAAATTTGCCAGTCACGAATGTGTTAAAATCATCTTCTGCTGAAGTCACGTTTTGGTGAGCATTCACATGGGACACAAATAATTTCATATTTTTCAGCCATTCAGTGGTGCGTCCACACACCACTTCCCCAGACTTCTTTGTCATCAGTATTCCAGTCATGTTCCTTCCAAGTCCCTGACCATTCAACCAAACCACTGACCAAGATTCACGCATCTGCATATAATTGCATGTCTAGCCATTTCCTTGTAAGAAAAATGAACAGCCAGGTAAACTGCTCAGAATTCTGCCTACTACAAAGATTTCCCTTCGCCACTGTCCTTCGAGAATATCCCAGAAAATGGAGATTATGTGCACCTGTCCACTTCCAAGTGGTACCTGCATGTGATGCAGAACCATCTATAGACTGGGCCCAAGTTTGCTCTTTCTCTAGCAACTGATCATAGGGAACTCCTTGGGAGGCCATGGGTGCAGGCTGGGAGACAGAAAAATGTAGCAGGAGAGGAGACCATGGGCATTGCGCCACGTCTTCATGTAGCTTTCTTGCGCCTTCAGAGCCTGCTTAAGCCCAGGTCTGTATATACGAAATGCTTGATATGTGTGGGATGTTTGTCCCTTCCAAATCTCGTGTTGAAATGTAATCACCACTGTTGGAGGTGGGGCCTAGTGGGAGGTGTTTGAGCCATGGGACGGATCCCTTATGAATGGCTTGGTGCCACTCTTATAGTAACGAGTGAGTTATCACTCTGTTAGGACGCATGAGAATTGATTGTTTAAAAGAGCCTGGCACCACCTCCTCCCTGTCTTTCTCCCTCTCTCACCATGTGATATGTTGATTCTCCTTCCCCTTCCACCATGATTGGAAGCTACATGGGACCTCACCAGAATCAGATACTGGCATTATGATTCTTTTACAGTTCACAGAACTGTGAGCCAAAATAAACCTCTTTTCCTTATAAATGACCCAGACTCAGGTATTCCTTTATAACAACACAAAAGAGACATGTCTCTTTTAAAAGTCTTGCTCCTCTTTGTTAAATTTGTTCCTGAACGTTTTCTTAATTTTCTTTTTGGACTGTTTGCTACTGTAGACGTTTATACTGAAAACTATAAAATATTGTTGAAAGGAATCAAAGAAAACCTGAATAAACAGGAAGACATTCCATGTTCATAGATTGGAAGACTGAATAGTGTTGTGATGACAGATTAGCTGAAGTGATATACAGATTCAATACAATTCCTATCAAAATATCAGTGATGTTATTTCAAAAATAGAAGAACCCATTGTTGAAATCATATGGAGTTTAAAAGGACCCAGATTGACCAAAACAATCTTGCAAAAGAAAAACAGTTGGAGGACTCACCATTTTCTTTTTTCTTTTTTTTTTTTGAGTTGAAGTCTCACTCCGCCGCCCAGGCTGGAGTGCAGTGGCACACTGACGGCCACCCAAGCGTCAACCTGCTGGGCTCTGGCGATCCTTCCACATCAGCCTTCCAAGTAGCTGGAACTACCAGCATGCGCTACCATACCCGGCTAATTTTTCAATTTGTTGTAGAGACAAGGTCTCGCCAAGTTGCCCAGGGTAGTCTTAAACCCATGTGTTCAAGCAATCCCCTTACCTCAGCCTCCCAAAGTGCTGGGATTACAGGCTTGAGCCACTGAACCCGGCCAAGATTCAACATTTTCAAATGTCAAAATGCCCCTCCATTACAGGGCACTCTGACCCCATTTATTTGGGTCATTCTTTGACTCTCTAAACCATTTTTCCTTCCATTTTCTTCTCATGGTTGATGGCATTAGCTTTCATTTTATTTTGTTTTGTTTTTGAATTGGGATCTTACTCTGTCACCCAATCAGGACTCACCAAAGCCTCGACGTCCTGGGCTCAGATGATCCTTCCACCTCAGCCTTCTGAGTAACTGGGGGTATAGGCATGCAACACCATGCTCAGCTAATTTTCTTTTCTTTTCTTTTTTTTTTTTTTGGAGTCAGAGTCTCACTCTCACTGTCACCCCAGCTGGAATGCAATGGCACACTCATGGTCACCCCAGTGTCGACCTGCTGGGGTCCAGCAATCCTTCTGCCTCAGCCTTCCAAGTAGCTGGAACTACAGGCATGCACTACCACACTCAGCTTATTTTTTTATTTATTGTAGAAACAAGGTCTCACCAAGTTGCCCAGCTCCCAAAATGCTGGGATTAAAGGCTTGAGCCACTGCACCCGGCAATTTTTTTCACTTTTATTTTTTATGTTAACTTTAATTTTGAAGCCTTTTTTAAATTGCTGTATTACTTCTACTCCTGTTTATATCTTTCATAGGCTAGGAGCTCGAAGACAGGTATTAGGACTTTTTTCTTTGAGTCTTCCTGGGTCTAAGATGTCAGTGTCCAGTACAGTAGGCACTAGGCCCCATGTGACTGTTGATCACTTGAAATTTGCTACTCCAAAATGAAATGTGCCATGAGTGACAAATATACACTGGATATGAAGATATACTATTAAAGAAAAGTACAGGCCATTGCCTTACTAGACTCTAGTGTGGCCGTGTGCTCTTTGAGCTGTGGCTGTCACCACGTTTCCTGGCTTTGGAGCCCTTCCTTACCTTGGGGAGGTGAATTTCCTCTTTCTCTCTTGTGCATCCTCTGTAATTTACTTTTTAAATAAACTATAGTTTCCGATCTAAAAAAGAAAAAGTACAATATTTAATGTGTTACCATGATTACATATTATTGGGGTATATTAAGTTAGTTGAATCCTTATTACTTTTTTAACATAGTGAGTATGAATTCAAATTTTATGTGAGACTTGCATTCTATTTCTGTAAGCAGTGCTGGTCTAAGGTGTGTAGGAAATGCAGAACTGATGAACTGACTAAGTTGGATAGAGCGGATTTCTCTTGAGATTCCACTGACAACTGGTAGAAGAGTTCCCCCAGCCAGCACTGCTAACCTGGTAATCCAGTAAGGATTCATTAACCAGCTTTTCTCTCCCCTCCCAGGATACTATCGTCCAGATGATGAAGGAGACTGCATACGCTGTGCAGTGTGTCATTCAGGTATAGAACATTTGGACCCCATGCCCAAAGGTGGGATGCAGGGTGATGATATGAAATTTGTAGACAAAATGAAATCAGGAGACCTAGATTCCAGTCCAGGTTGCTCTTCATCAAGCCTTATCCCATGATTAAGTTTTTGCATCATTAAATGAATAAAACATTATTTTTAGAATGCATGCCACATGGTAGGGAAATGTTTTAAAGTGTGTGTAGCAGGCCGGGCTCGGTGGCTCAACCTGTAATCCCGGCATTTTGGGAGGCCGAGGTGAGTGGATTGCCTGAGCCCACGGGTTCGAGACCAACCTGGACAGCTTGGTGAGACCTTGTCTCTACAACAAATCAAAAATTAGCTGGGCGTGGTAGCGCACGCCTGTAGTTCTGGCTACTTGGAAGACTGAGGTGGAAGGATTGCCGGAGCCCAGCAGGTCAACGCTGGGGTGGCCGTGAGTGTGCTACTGCACTCTAGCTTGGGCTACAGTGAGACTCTAACTCAAAAAAATAAAGTATGTGTTGCAGGGGGTGGAGAGTATAGTCGTAGTGTGGAGAAGGCATGGCCAAGTGGGAAGGGCCGGGTTTCAACATGACACGGATCTGGTCCTGGGCCAGGCTCTCTCCCTGGGCTCTGTGCTCCTGGGAGGCGTCTGGCCTTTCTCAGCCTTCAGGTCCTGAGGCCTCTCCCTCTCCAACAGGGCCAGGCGTTTGGGAAGGCACCCAAGGGCGCTTCTTCTTTCAGGGTGATATCCCTCGCTTGTGACCATGTGATCTAAACGATTCATTTTCCCAATCTAATGTAATAAACAATGAATCTCAGTCCTTCTGTATGACTGAGTATGGGTATCAGCTGAGAGTGGCTGTCTTCCTTGTGTCCCGAGTGTATGGCGGCAGGAACTGGGTTTCAGAACTCCTTGGTGAACTGTGTGAAGCTGAGTGGGAAGGGATTGGGGAGGTGAGAAAGGACCAAGGGACACATCGAGGAAATGCATTTCCAAAACTAAGATTTTGTCTCCAGATCAAGTAACGATAAGCTCCTGCACCAGGACCAGCGACACAGTTTGTCAGTGCAAAGAAGGCACTTACCAGGATAAAGACTCCCTGAGATCTGCAAGGAGTGCAGCTCAAGGTGAGACTGGGGACTCAAGGGGTTCCCAGCAGCTTAAGGGAACCCCCAGAGGACCCAAGTTTCCTTCTGTGCCTTTGTCTCCCCTGACCTCATGGAGGCTCCACCCCCACAGGGCATCCCAGGTCCTGAGGGTCTCCTGAGGCTGCAGCGGCCCCTCCTGGTCCATCTGTGCCCACCCCGGTTCCCTGCAGCAGCCCCTCACACTCCTGCTCTTCAGAACGTGTCCCCTTGGTCGTGTTCTTTGGGCACAAGAGGCCATGACTTAGGGCCGATGATACTTTTAAGAGCCCATGAAATTATTTAATTTCTTTTGAAATGAGATTAAAAATGAGTTGAGTGCAGTCAAGCTTATATCTGTCTTCACACCAATTCAGTAATAAACTGTAATTTTTAATATTTTTGTATGCAGGCAGGGATCCAAGAAGATAAAAGTGTCTATGGCCCACGGAGTCATAATAAGGCCATGGGTATAGCTCCTTCAAGGATCCCAGAAGGCCTGAGCCAACCCAACTGGCCTCACCCCGGCCCCCTGATCCCACAAGCCCGTCACTTCCCTGTTTGGGGTTTCAGAGTCCAACAGTGATGGACTCTTCTCTGTGACTGGGAGGAAGCCAGTCAGATCGGACAGGAGCTCACTTGTCTTGGCGGCTGACTAGAGGACGGGGCTCAGTGTGTGGCCACACGGGCTTCTGATTCCCCCCCTGAAGTGAGAGGTCTCCCCTGCAGTCCAGAAAAGCTCCGTCTATGCCCTGAAAAGACGTTCCTGGCAGCTGTGGCCCTGGCCACCGAGCAGGGAGCCTGAGAGGCTGAAGTGTGCATTCTCAGCTCCTTCTCCAGGCTCAGCAAGGGGTGAGGGGTCCCTGCAGACATGAGGACCCTGTCCTTCCTCTGACACCTTCTCGGGACACTAGCAGGGAAGGTGGCTCCTCTTTCATTTCATCTGGCCAGTTTTTCCTCACTGGTTCCCATCATTTCTTCCCCATGTGTATCCAGGTGCCCCGAGGGGAAGCGCCTGGTTAGGAATTGCACACCTGAGAGTGACATCCAGTGTGTCCCCGAAGGAGCCAGTACAAACACTACTGAGGAAGCCCCCGTGCCTGGAGAACCAGCGACTCCTTGCCCAGGGTGTCATGCCTCTTCCTATCCTTCATTGAGTATTCCCATAGGGATCGTATCCACAGTCTTAGTCCTGGCTGTGGCCTTAGTTGTTTGGAAGACTTCATTGTTCAGGAAAATACTTAACTACCTGAAAAGCACAGGCCCAGGTAGGTGTTGGCTAAGGGCAGGGGCACAAGGCACTCTCTGCCCCACCCCCTCCTGTTCTGTTCTCATAAACTAACCTCCCTGGCCCCACCCCCATCCTTAGTCCTAGTGTCTCTAGCCTGTCTCTGTCTTGTACCTTGGACCACTCCTTCGTCCCCCACCTCATGTGCCCCCACGAGGACCAGGATCTCATTGGTTCCTCTCCTGAAGCTTACAGTCCCCTCATCTCCTGGCCAAGTCCAGGAGGGCAGGGTCAGTTCCTCCCATCTTCAGGGCCTAGCCAGGCAGAGGAACAGTCTTATCAGGTGAGAAATAGTCGAGGATTTGGCCAGTGCAGAAACAGATTTCAACCATGTTTATTTTTACAGTTTCCCTTTTCTTCCTCTTCCTGAAGGTGTCCCCATTAGAAAGGCTTCATCCCTGTACCCAGGCCCGGGGTTCCTCATCCGGTGTCCAAATGCCCAGTCCGACCCTACCCAGGCACTGCCCTCGGGGAGGGAGGTGCTGCATGGGACCCCTTCTCACCCGCTAAGGGGACGCTCTTCTCTTTCAGGTCATGAAAAGAAGTGCATGGGCAGAGTGAGTTGGCTTCTCTGGGACATGGGGTTGTCAGGGGTTCAGGAACTGCTTCCCACCCACAACAGAGCCCTGGAGGGGCATTCCCATGGTCCTTATGATTGCCCTGGCTCTATAACGTGGCCTGGGGCTCTGGGCTGACTGTGAGGGGCAGATGGGTGTTTTGAGCACCTCACATGGCAGTGGGCCCAGCTGTGGCCATGTCCTTTCTGTGGCCTGGCTGACACTCTCACACCACAGCCCCGCACCGTGGGGATGGGGTGACCCTCCGTGGCATAGTACCAGGATCTTGGTGCCAGCAACAGTCCTGGATCTGCTGAGTTTGCACCCACCTGGGGTGACCCCAATGGGAGGGGGTGTGGGCTACAGGTCCAGACCTGCAGGGAGTCCTGAGTGTGGACTCCTGAGTCAGCCCTTTGCCTTCCCAAGGCCTTTTTCTGGCCCTTGTGTCCCACACAAGGAGAGCCAGGGGCTGAAGACAATGCCTGCAACGAGGTCCTGAGCAACACAGACCGACGGTCCCTCCAGGTCTCTGGGCAGGAAATGGAAATGGAAGTCCTGAAACCAGCAGAGCTGATGGGTGTCACCACACAGTCCTTAGGGGAAGCAGAACGTCTACTGGTGAGTAGGGGGTGGCCTTGCTGGGCCCTGGACTACTTGCTGCTGTCCTAGGACTTTGTAGACAGAGGGTGAGGGCAGTGCCTCAGCTCTCCAAGCCCAGGGGAAGGGGAGCCTCTGGGAGATGCGGGATTGGAGGGGGAATGAGCAGCCGCCCTGACATGGTGACTGAGCCACCCTGTGGCCTTTCTGGTCTCGATTCCTGTCCAGTCTTTGCTGTGTCCCCAGAGCGGTACAGGCACAGAGTGGGTGCCGAAGGGTTCATGGATGACTGGATAAGGGCGCATGGTCCCCACCATGTGCTCCTCCCAGAACGTTTGGAGCCCTTGCTCAGAACAGAAGGAGTTTCCAATTTACTCTAAAATTGTTATTGCATTCAACATTTTGAAAATAAATCTTTGTCCAGATTTCTGATCATGTTTGTAGGGAGGCTTCTAAGAAGAAGCAGAATTTGTCAATCAATGCATAGAAGTGCTGTTTTTCCTGCAGACATAGGCACACACACCAGGGTGTCCATACCCGTTCACCAGTGTTGATGTGTTAAATCTGGAAATACCCTTGATTGTTCATTCCTGGGAAACTTAGAAAGACCTTCCCACCAATGTAAAATGAGATTGTCTGGTTTCTTAGTTATATTCCCTAATGATTTGATTGTTTGCGTAGAGCAATAGAATGGAAATGGAACTTATTTTGTGACTCAGGGAAGATCTGCCAGAATTATTCTGAGTCTCTGTCTCCTTCCTGGAGCCCATTTAGATCGAGTCTTCCATTTCCTTCTGCCTTACGCCCTGCTTTGCCACCTGTCAAATGTGTTAAGAGACCACGATCCCCTCCACCTGGATGGTTTCCTTCTGTTTTCTGGGGATGGGGGAAGGGGA
The DNA here is from genome assembly GCA_027257055.1 of Cephalopachus bancanus. Taxonomy (NCBI): domain Eukaryota; kingdom Metazoa; phylum Chordata; class Mammalia; order Primates; family Tarsiidae; genus Cephalopachus; species Cephalopachus bancanus. The sequence goes on along the minus strand of JAPVLO010000120.1, from coordinate 692,598 downwards.
TTGCATCTATACCACCTTCTTTTTTTTCTTTTTTTTTAAATCGGGGTCTCTGTCATCCAGGCTGGAGTGCAATGGCGTGAACATGGCTCACCACAGCCTCAACCTCCTGAGCGCAGGTGATCTTTTCACCTCAGTCTCCTGAGTAACTGAGCTATAGGCATGAACCACCACACCCAGCTAATTCCTTGCAGAGAAAGGTCTTGCTATATTGCCTAGACTGGTCTTGAACTTCTGGGCTCAAACAATCATCTCGCCTCAGCCTCCCAAATGGCCATATATCACATTATTTTGAGACAAAGAGAGGATATTTTTTAAAAGGAAACAAATGTTTAAAATGCCAGTAACTCCTACACTCTGATTCAACACCTTGAACAGTTTTTTAAGCAGTTAATATGCATCTATACGTCCACCCTAGTATGGAAATACTTGGTGTGCAACAAGAACCTTGTGTCTACCTCTCCCAGCCCTCTAACCCTGTTTTTTGGGATATCTACCATAGATGATTTCCTGTGATTCTTGGCTAGATCCTTTATGCAGATGCCATCTATACACATATGTGCATATGTACCTCTATATGTTTCATTGACATGAAAGGGGTTATATCACGTGCAACACCAAATGAAACTTTCTAAAATGATTCCATATGTGAGAGAGCGAATAACTCTTCCTTAGTTTTTCAACTACTAGGCAGATAAAATTTAGGATAACCTTTAAGATTTTTCTCCAATCTCCCCCCAGATCACTGGACTTTTAAAAATATTGCCTTACCTTAAATTAATAAATCTATTTAGGGATAATTGAGATCTTTTCAATATTCAATTTTTTAATCAAAGAAGATAGCATTTCAAGTCAAATGTTTTACTATGACTGAATCAAGATTTTTGCGTTTTTCCAGATAAATAATTTTTATTCCTTGTGAAAACTGTTTTTTTAAGTATTGTTTAAAACTTACGGTTTTTAAAATACACAATCCGATCTAAAGTAATAATTCTTGTGTCAGCCTCCTTCCAGAATCTTTCATTCTGTTTCTTGTCTTGTTGACAAGACTTTTAGAACAAGTGTCACAGCTGGCTGCTTGTGGGGGCAGGACTGGAATCCACACTCGTGACTCTGACCAAGGGCATTTCCCACTGTGTGTTACAGGAAACCGCAGGAGAGGAAGCATCTCAGGGGAGAAGGCTGCTGGTTCCGGCCAATGGTGCTGACCCCACTGAGAGTGAGTGCTCCTGGTGATGCAGCAGGGAGACAAGGAGTAGGCACAGGGTCCTAACTGCCCACCCCGTAGCTGACAGGGCTTCTCCAGGGCATTCCGTGCTGGGAAAAGGAGACCCTAAGCTATTGTCCCTGGACTTTGGAACCCTAAATCCTCCTCTCCCGTTTCCACATCTGCCTCCTCTGGGTCCTAACAACAACTCTGACAACCCTGCATCTGTCTTCGTCCACCTCCTCCCTCTGGTTGTTCAGGGCCTGGTTCAGTTCCCGAGAGCCTCCTAAGGGGCTGCGCTGTCCCACAGGGCACCACTGGTCACTGAGCCCAGTTTGCAGAGCTGTAGTGTAAACGAGACATGGTGTCCAAAGAATGAATGCCAAAGAGTGGAAAGCATCTCACTGATCATCTTTTGTCTATTGACTGCACATTAAAAGTAATAGCCCTTTTTTCTTTTTATGCTCTTTAAGTGAGATGGTAGGAAACATAGCCTTGGAGCCCTGCCCCTCTTTCTCTAAGGATGGCCATGAGTAGCATGGGGCACACCACATCCCTTTTTTTTTTGAGTTGGAGTCTCACTCCGTCGCCCAGGCTGGAATGCAGTGGCACACTCACGGCCACCCCAGCGTTGAACTCGTGGGCTCCGGCGATCCTTCCGCCTCAGCCTTCCAAGTAGCCGGAACAGGCCACGCCTGGATAATTTTTTATTTATTGTAGAGACAAGGTCTCACCAAGTTGCCTGGGCAGGTCTCGAACCCGCAGACACAGGCAATCCACTCCCCTCGGCCTCCCAAAGTACTGGGATTACAGGCTGAGCCACCAAGCCCGACCCCACACATCCCCTTTAATCCTTCACAATCTGAGAGCTAGGAAAGGTTGCTCCCTTTCCGGGTTCACTTTTTGCTCAGAGTCTGTTTCCCCATCTGGCTCTGCGGTAGGCCAGGATGGGAGGCCAAGCTGGGAGTGACCAGAGGTCCCCTAGCCCAGGGACTGCGCTTTCCACAGATGTAGGTGTGGCAGCCCTGGGTCCTGCTCCTGCGATAAGCACAGCCCACGCAGCTTCCCTCCTCTGAGCTCCTGCCGCCCCCACCCTCTGTTCCACCATTGGCTCATCCCCACATGGCTTTTCTCTCCGTAGCACCCATCTGTCCTCCCCTGGGAGGGGATGATCAGATTCTCTGGTGACCTTGACTTCCCCTTAGATTCAGATGAGACCTGGTAGTGTAGTGGAAGCAGGTTTGACGCTGGAACGACAGGCAAAGAAGCCCCGGTATCCCATCTCTCTGTAAAGGGTGATACCACATCACCAGCATTTCATACAAGGTGTCCTCCAGGCCTGCTGCATTCTCTCTGGCCACAAGGATCTCATTGTCCGAGAGGTCCACTGCTCCATGAGTTGAATCCAGGAGTTATAGGGCACAATTTGAGAAAAGCATTTAAAGAACAGCCTCAGAGCTAGGTGGAGAAAGCCACAGAGACAAACAGAGAAGTTGGAAGTCAATTCAGAGAGGTCAGGGGATCCTATTTCAGCCTCAGAACCCAAGTGTAGAACCCAAGCAGCGTTTATTTGTGCCGGCACTGGCCCAGCGGATTCACGTCCAAAGACTGAACCCCAAATGCCACAGGTCGTTGCCTTATATGACGTTCTAGCCGCTTTGTTGCCCTTATATGGCAACCTGCATTTTGATTGGGTATTTTATGGCACAGGGTTGTAGAAGGGTTACGTATGCACACTTAGACATTGACTATGTCACATTATTTCCTCTTGGTTCTAGGAAGGCCCTTACCGCAGTGAAATGCGTCAATAAAACTGGGCAGAGTGCCTCGGTCCACACCCTGCTGGATGCCTTGGAGACACTGGGAGAAAGATGTGCCAAAGAGAAAATTCAGAACCACCTAGAGGGCTCCAGAAAGTTCATCTATCTAGAATGCGGGACTGACTTATCTATGTCCTGGGAGTGAAAGGATCTTTGCAGGAAGCCAGAGCTTCCCTAGTTTACCTTTTTTTTTTTCCTGGAGAAAGCCCAGTTGGACTCCAGCCTGCAAGCAACAGGCAAACATCATCAACACTTGAAGAAACGCTACTATCCAGTATCATCCAGTGGATGGAATGTCGTAGAACTTTATTAGTGGACTTGGAGTAATTTCTGTGAAATAGGTATGATAAGCAAACTATGAACATTTCTATGTGATTGCAGACGTAGTGTACTTCTGTGCGTGTGTATAATAAGAGTTGTTTTAGGAAGCCTTTTTTTAGTTTACGGTATAGTTACATTCTAATAGAAATTTCTGTTTTATCAGTGTTATATTGTAAGATTCATGCATTAGTACATTTATATTTATTTATGTCCAGCTATTACTTGATACTATGTTTCATGCACCTCTCTGTTTCAGTATCTTTGTATGTTATTATTACATGAACATGGAGAAACTTTAAGTTGTTTACATAGTTATGAGCATAAATTAGACAATAATAAAATGAGTAAAAATACAAGGAGAAAGAAGAAAAAAAATCCCCTGCTATAAGGTTTTACTTACTGGGGTCCATTTCTCCCTCATATAGACTTTGATTTGACCGGGTTTGGTTGACTCTAAAGAGGCTAGTCTTTTGGACTTGACAACTTTACAGGTGCATGAATATTTTAATCTATTTATTAATAAATGTTTACATGTCAGTAGGGACGGAGGAGAACTGGAATACCTGGAGCCCTGTGTGTGGTCAGTCCCCAATTTGGAGTCCCCAGTTTGGACTCCCACCTCATTCTCTCACTTATGGATAGGGTGGAGAGGGTGATAGATGGTTTAGATAGGAGGTGGTAAAGAGGTTTCATGTCAGCCCCATTTCCAGTGAATGTTCGTGAACTTGAACTATTTGGACTCAGGAGAGAGGGGACAGGGATCTCTGCAATCATTGAGGAAGAGTGAATGGGACTCAGAAATGATCTGAAATGCTTGTCAACTCAAGACTATATGGTCCCTCTCGCTTCTGGTGGCCTATGACACTAAGTCTTTGAGCTGCATTTTGGGTATGAATTCCCTATTTGAGGAGCTTGGCCCCTCTGTAAGTACTTGACTTCTGTGTAAAATACTCAGCAGAGATATATCAATTCTTAACTACTGTGACAATGGGACCTGGAATGGCTGACACATTATTTTTGTTCTGCTTTCTGTTATTTTTCGACAACCTCCGTTTCAGCCTCTTTCCAGCAAAGCCTTCTCCATAATATTCCAGTCATGGCAGGATCACTGATGGAGAGAGTAGATCTCAGAGATTTTTGCCTTGTCCCTCTTGAGGTGTTGTGTGTTGTTGTCTTCCAAGACTGGTGTGTCAGGGCCAAAGTTAGAGTTGCCTGAAGATTCAGGTACATCCAGGGTCCCGCGAGCTTCTCCCTTCATTTTCTGAAAGCAGAGAGTGTTCCTGCCTCCTGGCGTTTGTCTTTGCTGGTCCTTCAGTGCGGACGTTCCACCCTCACATCTCAGAGGGAGTCAGTCAGTTTTCGGCTCCCTTGTCCCTTCCCAGAGGACTTCCTTGAAGATGCCTGTATAGTATTAACCTTATCAGTGTTTGTCATGTTTACTCCTTTATGGAAAACTGTAAGGCATTAAATTGTTGGGGTTTGATTTTGTTTGTTTGGTTGTTTGATTGGGTTTTGCTCTATACCCAGGCTAAAAAGCACATGACACATGATGGGCACAAAAGTGTTTCCTTAGTGATTGGGAATCTTCTTCTGCTTTTGCCCAGTGGAAGGTCCCTATTTGAAAAGTGTGTTGTAATTTCAAACAATACAATGAAGTCCATTATGTATAAAATGCTCGTGTGTTTATGAATTTGTGACCAAAATAAATATGGATCCTCACATAAAAAGAAGTGCAATTCAAATATCTTTGTGTCTTTTTGTCTTCTGAAACAACTCTGGGCACAGGAGTCCAGAATGCATTCTTGCTGCGGGACTCATTCCTTCCTTTCTCCCCTCTATGCCTTCCAGCTTATTTGCATAGAGGTGTTTCCTGCTTCTGACTGCGCAGAATTTCAAGTGCCAAGTTCATGAAGAAAATAATCCAGCACATCCTTCCCTTCCCTTCCCACCTGCCCTTGGTAAACCAAAACAAAAAAACTAAGTCCACTGACTGACTCTGGGCCTAGGGAAACCTGTGAAACTAATTTCCAGACTATGTCTGGAAAGGTGATCAGACATTCCTCATTATACCTCTTTCATTTTGGAGTTTAGGCATTAAAGTAGAAATCATGAGACTGACAAGACAGAATCTGTGAAAATAAGATGCCTAATTCCAGTCTGACACTGGTATAGCAGCACCACACGACAGATAGTAGGCCTTAAAAGAAATAAACATATTTTACCCCCACACATATTTTTGGATATATTTTGAAATAGCCCTGCAAAGCCATCTTTTATGAGGAGATATTGCATCTGTAGAGAATCTCTATTAACATAGCCAGCTCTATCCCCTTCCAGACCTTCCTGGATCCAGGAGGGCTTTACTGAGAGCCTGACACCTTTACACTCCGAGGGAGGAACAGTTGCCATCTATTCGCCTTAAGGATTGCCACCTATGTATCTTCACTGATATAAAAAGAACCTTGGTTTCCACAAACCCCTCATCTTAACTCAGACATTCATTTCTACTGAGTTCAGGTCTTTAGACAATAGCTTAATTCTCAGCCAATTGTCAACCAAAAGATGCCTAAGTCAACCTACAACTTGCAAGCCCAACTTCAAGATAGCCCCACCTTTTAGCCAAACCAATGTGTAACTCATGTGTTTTGATATATGTTCTCTTATTTTCTGTCTCCCCAAAATGCGTGTAAAAGCAGACTGTAAACTGACCACCTTGGGCATGTGTCCTCAGGACCTTTTGGGATTGAGCCATGGGCCAACCATATTGATTGATCACATCTGGCTCAGAATAAACCTCTTTAAATATATTACAGAATTTTTGTTTTTATCAACACCTTCCCTCTGGGGACACAGGAACACAGGCGCTGACCTGGCTAGCCCACAGCCTCCCAGGGTAGCTCTCTGGACTGGGGACGTGCTCTGAAGAAATTCTAGGGAAGGAACTGTAGGTTTCTGAGAGATGAGTCAACCCTCGTTGTGGAGAAATCCTGTGGCTCCTATCCTGTGGGCTTCCTCCAGCCCTTGGCTGACCTTCACCTTCTCACCACCCTCCCAACTTCCCCTGCATCCTCATCAATGGACTCTGGTTGCTCAGCCTTACATTCACCTGGGAGAAACACTTCTTCCCCTTGCAAACCTGGCTCTCCCTCACATTCAGTTCCTGAGAGGCCCAAGCATACCCCTACACTGGGGCCCCTCCCCGAGGAAAGGTGTAGGTGAGACAGGGTAGCTACACTAGAGAAAGATACATGAGTTTCTTACAGGAGGGAATAGCTTAGATAATTTAAAAACCAAGATGGGACCAGGCGTGGTGGCTTAAGTTTATAACTCCAGCACTTTGGGAGGCCAAGACGAGAGGATTGCCTGAACCCATGGGATTGAGACCAACCTGAGCAACATAGTGAAACCTCATCTCTACAATAATCAAAAAATTAGCTGGGTGTGGTAGCGCAGGCCTGTAGTTCCAGCTACTTGGAAGACTGAGGTGGAAGGATTGCCTTAGCCCAGCAGGCCGAGGCTGCAGTGGCCAGGAGTGTGCCACTGCACTCCAGCCTGGCCAGGAGTGTGCCACTGAACTCCAGCCTGGGAGACAGACCGAGACTCCAACTCAAATTAAAAAAAAAAAAAAAAGGTCAGTCATTTAGCTGGGCACTGTCTTATCACGACAGAATTCTCTAGAACAATACCTGCACTGAACCAGGCACCAGATGTACTGGGGGATGCTGTTTTTAGGAATAAATTTAATTAAAATAGTAAAATAGTTACTTTTTATCATTATCCCAACATTTTCACCAGACAAAAGTAGGCTCAGAGGTAGACAATAAAAATAGGAACTTGCTATCAACAGGTTGTAACCCACCACATACCACACAAATCTTAGTTTAAGAAATCGTTTGCTAGCCAGGTACAGTGGCTCTCACCTGTAATCTCAGCACTTTTGGAGACGGAGGCAAGAAGATTGCCTCAGTTCAGGGCTTCCAGACCAGCCTGGCCAACTTGGTGAGACTTCGTCTCTACAATAAATCAAAAAATTAGCCAGGAATGGTGGCATGTGCCTGTGGTTCCAGCTATTTGGAAGGTTGAGACAGAAGGATCACCTGAGGCCAGCAGGTCTTGACTACAATGGCCGTGAGCACACCACTGCACTCCAACCTGGGCAACAGAGTGAGACTCCTACTAAAAAAAAAAAAAAAGAAGCTGGGCTCAGTGGCTCAGCCTGTAATCCCGCGCCTTGGGAGGCTGAGGTGAGTGGATTGCCTGAGCCCGCGGGTTCAAGACCCGCCTGGGCAGCGAGACCTCATCTCTACAATAAATCAAAAAATCAGCTGGGCGTGGTAGCGCATGCCTGTAATTCCGGCTACTCGGAAGGCTGAGGCGGAAGGATCGCCGGAGCCCAGCAGGTCGAGGCTGCGGTGGCCGGGAGCGGCCACTGCACTCCAGTCTGGGTGACAGAGTGAGACTCCAACTCAAAAAAAAAAAATAGGTTGCTTAATCATCACTAAGAAAATATATAAAACACTCAGCTAACAACAAGTTGGGGTGCCCTTTCTCTTAAAGCACCATGCTCTTCCTTGAGCTTGTCTTTTTCTTTCTAATAAGTGCTTAAACTATACTTGGGACTTGCTCTGAAATTCTTTCCTGTGGTGAAGCCAAGAGCCCGTTGAGCAACACACTACACCCCACCCAGCATAATGCGGTATGGTGTAGAGCTGGACTCCCCCTCTCACACACTCCTGCAAGGTTTCCCTTCTTCCTCTGCCCATGGGCTGAGCTCAGCTTCAGGGAGGTCAACCACAACTGGCTTCCTGGCCAGCCACCCCAAAAGATTTGGAGGGGAGGCAGCTACAAACTTGGAGAGTCTCAGCCCTGGACAACTTGACTTCACCCCAATGTTAGGCCTGCTTGTCCTTCCACCCCCTGCTCCTTCCCTGGACTAGGTTTTAACCTCAGATCTCTAAGTCCAGGCACCACACAACCATTGCATTGATCAAGTTCATAGGGTGGCTTCCTAGAAGAGGTAGAATTATTGCATTAATGTGCAGACATTTTTTTCTTGTACACATGTACACACACACTCACATCCCTGTGACACACACATACATATACATGGTTTTGGTCCCCACAATAGTTCATCAGTTTTGTTCTGAAATTAGTGCTCTTTGGTTTCTGTCTTTTAACCAGGAAAAAATAAATTAACTTAAAGATGCATTTCTTTCTTTTTTGACGTATGCTTCCCATGTTTAAAACCACCTGCATAAAATTAATATAGTATAGGACCACAGAATAGAAACTCTAGAGAAGAACTAAGACTAGTAAAGAGGAAGTTATGATTAGAAATGAACATATCTGTTGGTTTGCACAGACACTCCAACAGAGAACAATTGATTATTTTTATGTCCTGAACCTTGAGATGGAGAAACCTGCCCATGGAGTTGGTAAACATATTTTCCCTTTAAAAATGAGCCTTAGCCGGGTGTAGTGGCTCATACCTATAGTCCCAGAACTTTGGGAGGCTGAGGTGAGAGGACTGCCTGAGCCCAGGATTCGAGACCAGCCTGGGCAACTTGGTGAGATCTTGTCTCTACAATAAATTTTTTTAAAAATTAGCTGGGAGTGGTGGTGTGCCTGTAGTTCCAGCTACTTGGAAGTCTGAGGCTGAAGGATAGCCTGAGCCCAGCAGGTCAAGGCTGCGGTGGCTGTGAGTGTATCACTGTACTCCGCTCCAGCCTGGGTGACAGTGAGTTTCCAACCCAAAAATAAATAAATATGCCAGGCTCAGTAGCTCAGCCTGTAATCCCAGCACTTTAGGAGGCCGAGGTGAGTGGATTGCCTGAGCCCATGGGTTCAAGATCAGCCTGGGAAACTTGGCGAGACCTTGTCTCTACAATAAATCAAAAATTAGCCAGGTGTGGTAATGCGTGCCTGTGGTTCCGGCTACTTAGAAGGCTGAGTACTTAGAAGGATCCCCAGAGCCCAGCAGGTTGATGCTGGGGTGGCAGTGAGTGTGCCACTGCACTCCAGCCTGGGCGATGGAGTGAGACTCCAACTCAAATTAAATAAATAAATAAATATACAAATAAATTAAAATGAGTCTCAAATCTCCTTGATGATATCCTGAAGCTTAATGGGCTGAAAGGCAAGGGTAACATTGATCACCAGGGATTCCCCCTCTTGAGTTTATTGATTGCCAGATATGTAACTTCCCAATTGCTCCTATACGAAACATAAACATAAGACTGATATTTGAGATTCATTTTTCAGAGTCTGCATTTAGGCAGGTCTTCAATTGTCAACCAGTGACCCTTGCCCTCCCCAAAACTGACTTGGCCTGCCGGAGACCAGCTCCAGCCGGGTTCAGGGTATCCCAAAGGTGGAGACGGCATTGGCGATTGGGAGGAAGAAGAAAGAGAGAAAGAAAGAGAGAGAGAGAAAGAGACTGGACTCCGGTCTAGTGCTAAAGTGATGTGTGTGTTATTGGGAATTACAACAGGTCTTTTATACACAAAGTCAGATGTGGGAGGGGCGTCCCCCACCCACCAGAAACCTTAATCCATGAAAACTTAATCAATGATTGCCTTTAAACCCTTTTCATATGATAATCTTAAAAATCCCATAACAAAGGATAACCTAATCTGTGACTGACATATTCTATAAACCTTTTTCATCCTAAATTGATTGATTTATGCCAAGTTAAACAATTCTATAGAAGCTTAAGCATTTACTTTACAAACGAAAGTGGCCCATCCCAGAATGTTTGGAATGCGGCCCAATCCAAAGTTCACAGTGGGCTACCCGCAAGTAACCCAGCCGCATTCTTTCAACAAAATGGCTGTCTTCTAAAACTATATTCTACAATTTACACCTTCAATAAATCCTAAGATCATGACCCAGAAGCCTGTGACCAATACTAAGGCTCTTAGATGTGACACGAGTTTGAATTATAAGTTGTGTGAAAGCCAAAACTGCAGTTTGCGGAAGAATGGGAGCAATGAGCTTCTAAAGTTAGCTTGTGTTTGTCCCGGTCTCAGAGTTTTTATGTTTTGAGCTCACAGGAGCTTAATCTGGTTAGTGCTGAGTAGAAAGGGGGAGGAAATGGGGTCAATAGCTCCCAAACGCATCCTAGTGGTCTCGGGGTCAACGGCCCTTCCTGATCCCTAACGCTCAGTGGGCCTCGGTGGCCAGCTCCCAACATTGGCCCAGGAAGAAGATCTTAACATCTCCGTGATTCAATTACCCAACCAATAAGAAGTCCCTAGCCATCTGCCCACCAAATCTCTTTTAAAAAAACCCTAGCCTTGGCAGAGCACAGTGGCTCAAGCCTGTATTCCCAACACTTTGGGAGGACGAGGTAAAGGTACTACCTGAGCCCACAGGTTCAAAAACAGCCCGGGGAACTTGGTGAGACCTCATCTTTACAATAAATAAATAAATAAAAACTGGCCGGTGTGGTAGCATGTACCTGTAGTTCTGTCTACTTGGAAGGCTGAGGGGTAAGGATTGCTGGAGCCCAGCAGGTTGACACTGGGGTGGCCACGAGTGTGCCACTGCACTCCAACTAAAAAAAAAAAAAAAAAACCAAACCCTAGCCTCTAAATTCTTGAGGAGAAGGATTGGAGAAATATCTTCTTTCTTCCTTGCTCAGTTGTTTTGCAATATTAAACTTTTCTCTACCGTATCACCTGTATCAGCATAAGAACCCTGTTTAGGCTTTAACATTGTTACCCATTACCCTTTGCCAAGCATTGGAGTCCTGTGCTTCAGTACCCAGAAAGCCAATTACTGAGACAATAAGTATTGCCAGGGAAGGAGGCTTTTTATTTGGATGATATCAGTCAAGAAGAATGGGAAATTCCTTCTCAAATCAGTCTCCCTATCTCTCTGAAGTCAGGGGTTTATATCTTGGGGCAAGAATGTAGAGAACAGGAATTACGGAGGGATGAGGAAAAGGAGTTGACAAACAGAAGGGTGATAGGGTTTGTAGGGGACAGGAGAGGAAGTTGTAGTTAAAACAACTCATCATGTAAACCTTGCAAATGGAGCACAGAGTTGCGATGGCCCAAAAGCTAACACTGCTCTAATAGAGTCCTGTCGACATCTACATTTGAAGTCCAGACAACTGGACAACTCAAAATCCCAAAACCACTTCTTGACTTCCAACCCAAAACTCCCTAAAATTGTTTCTCAAAGCCCAATGAGCCAAGACTGAGATTTTTATAAGTGGCCTGCAAAAGAACAAAGGCCACTGGTTTCTCCCTATAGAGCCAGCCACACCCACCCCTTCTTTTCTTTTCTTTAATAAACCTTTTTATACACCAGAGGCTTGTCTCTTCCTTCTCGGCATACATTACAAAAGGGTCTGGCATCTCCTTGTCTGAATGCAGTGATCTGGTGAGTTTCAGTCTCTTGAAATAGACCTGAGGGTTGATATCCTGAGAAAGAGAACGAAACTTAGGACAAATGTAATTTTTTGTTGTTGTTGTTGGAGTCTCACTCTGTCACCCAGGCTGGAGTGCAGTGGCACACTCACGGCTACCCCAACGTCGACCTGCTGGACTCTGGCAATCCTTCCGCCTCAGCCTTCCAAGTAGCTGGATTTAGAATTAGCCCAAGCCCGACTAATTTTTTTGATTTTATTGTGAGACGAGATCTCACCATGTTGCCCAGGCTGGTCTAGAACCCACGGGCTCAGGCAATCCTCTTGCCTCGGCCTCCCAAAGTGCTGGGATTGCAGGCTTGAGCCACCTCACCTGGCTGTAAATATACTTCGAACCATTAGTTCTATTAGGAAATTGGGTGGTTTACAGTCCTTTCCCTTTCCATTTATCATTTCCACAATCATAGGGAATCTGGTTGTCAATCTTTCTAACTGCTTCATGCTGAGGAAGGATGTTCTTGAATAACGATGAGAAATCAGTACTAATCTACAAAATGAACATTTCATTCACATTACTCCCTCTGGTTTCAGTTGCTGCTTGGTTTTGCACTTCCTCCACATCGAGTGACTTCTTTGAAACCACAGGTCACAGGGGTAGCTTCTGGTGTCTTGGCATAATTTTCTCTTGTGTGGGTATCTTTGAGAAGCAAATCCCAGACAGACCCATATCTAAGCTTGATCCAGCCTTAAGGCCCAACCTTGCACTTTCTTACTTTCATTTGAGATATTTTACATCCTAATAACTAAGGAATTGAATGTTTTGCTTTTTCCTTATTAGTCTGCATTTCCTTATGCAGCTAGTGAAAGAACGTGCCAGGAGGTGAATCCATCTCTAAATTCCACCGATAATATTTAGTTTTAGTAGCTTGAATACAGCACTACTGCAGTTCCATACCATGGGAGAACACATTGTCGCCAAGGAATAAAAGGTTAATCTAATAACAAGTATACCAGGGTTTTCTTCTGAAACATAATTTTTCTCTCTCCAGTTCCCCATTTCTACCAGAGAGATCATATTGGGACCAATTTATTGGCAAAATAATTTTTAGTTTTATTATACTGGGCCTGATTATTTGTAGAAAGAACTTTTGTCCATATAGGCTCTTTTTAAATGGTTTCACTGAAATTTTTTCATAAGGTATTTTGAATTCAATGCTTTAAAAGCCCCAAAGCCAAAGGCCAAGTCAAGTATTTTCGATTAGACTGTGCTAATAATACCTGTAAAATTTCTCTCTTCTCAAAGTCTCAAAATATCTCAAGGCTCCTGGGCACATTAGAAAGTGACATTCTTTATTTACCACAGGTCACAGGTGAAGAATTTTGTAGAGGATCAGCAGAGACAATGTACAAAGCCAGTCTTTCAAGGGATTTTTTTATCGCTCTATAAAGTCAATCTCAATTTCTCAAAGCCGTCTGCTCATATCTGAAACTATGTCATTCCAGTCAAAGCCTTAGTAAAATAACCAGCAGCTCCAAGTATGTCCTGTTATTAAAAGGGAAAAGATTCTTTTTTTCTGTTTTGAGTTGGAATCTTACTCTGTCACCCAGGCTGGAGTGCAGTAGCATACTCACAGCTACCACAGCCTCGACCTGCTGGGCTCCAGCGATTCTTCCGCCTCAGCCTTCCAAGTAGCTGCAACTACAGGTGTGTGCTACCACGCCTGGCTAATTTTTGATTTTATTGTAGAGATGAGGTCTCGCCAAGTTGCCCAGACAGGTCTCAAACCCACGGGCTCAGGCAATCCACTTACCTTGGCCTCCCAAAGCACTGGGATTACAGGCTAAGCCACCCAACTCGGCATATAATTTCTTTTTGAATAAACATAGAAATTGATCTTCCTGGCCTTAAAGCTTGAAACTTACACTTGCTTCCTGGGCATTCTTGCCTCAGGAAACCAACATTCAGGCCTACAGTATCAAGAAATAGAAGCTCACCAGATCACCACACCCAACGAGTTGTCACACCCAACCTGTTTGCCAACTCCTCTTCCTTACCCCTCCTCAATTCCTGTTTACCAACTTTTCTCTTTTACCCCTCCCTATTCCTGTTTTCTACATTCCTGCCCCATTATATAAACGCCCCACTTCAGTGGGACTGGGAGACGGATTTGAGAATGAGTATCTTATTCTCCTTGGCTGCTATCACCCTACTAAAAAGCATTCTTTCTTGGCAGTACCTGTCTCAGTGATTGGCCTTCTGTGCAGCAAGCAAAAGGACCCTGACTGAATCTCTTGTGTTTGGGGACAGATTTTGGGTCCCTGACTGTGAAAGTACTGCTCATGGCTCAGCTGCTGTGGCACAGGAGACTTTCAGGAACCCAAGTGCCTGACCCGTTTTGGCCAGAGGTGGATTTTGATCTTTTCTCTCTGGCCCTACCATTGCTGGCCGCCCGCCCCCATTCCTGATTACCTAGAAAGAGCAGCATATTTGACACCTGGGACTGGCTGAGTGAATGTCCTTAGTGGATACAGACATTGCCATCTGCTTCTCTCAGCTTGGGAAACGCCAGTGAAGTTGCTATTTGTATATGGAAGCCCCCCGACTGTTTTAGTTGGGATACTCTAGAAATCTGCTAGTCGATACTACAATTAGATTGCATTTTGATCATTTTTTGTTTACTTATGTGTGTCAGTTTGTGGCAGGATTTTATAGAGAGAGTCAGGACACTGAGTGGGGACACAGTTTTATTTGTGCTGGCACTGGCTCAGCAGATCGCATCCAAAGGCTGAGCCCTGAGCACAGGGAGGCATTGCCTTTTATACATTTTTAGCTTCTTTATCCCCCCCGATAAGGTTTACATATTAGTAAATACAGGCTAATCAGGTATTTCATAGCTCAAGGTCACAGCAGAGTTACACATGCGCACCACAGATTGGGGCTACATTCCTTTCTAACATGAATCTTCCGAGAAAGTTCTTATCTTATGGTGCTAGAAGAACTCTTTTATTCCTCTGGGAAGGCTTTTATCTTACTGTACTGAGGGTGCCCCTACTGTGTCCTGGGAAGGTCTTCATCTTATTAGGCTTGAGGGAAGGGCTCCCTACCTCAGGTTTAGCCATGGGAGGTCAGAATTTGATGCCAGAATGCAGCCTGCTTGGGTGCATTCTTCAAAATTGTTCTAGATATACTCATGGACCAATGGAAAATGATCATTTTTATAATGTTGGTGAGTCCCAGCATTCTTTGGGATCTAGGGAAGTTGAAGTCTGGACTCTCAACGGGTGTTTGAATAGTACTGTCTTACCATTAGATTCATTTAGCTGCTAAAATGAAATGAAGTTCTGTGTATCCAGACTTGATGCTGCTATTGTAAGCAGAGTTGGGCCTGGTTAGTATAGGATAGTTCTTCTGTGAAGCTGTTTTCCCCATTGTTCTTTGGGATCTGGAGAGATTTGGCCTTTAAAAATCAAACTACCATGCAAACTGCTTTACCTAAAATTTTGGTTCACAGCTTTCATTGAATTAACGTGTTTGTGACCCGGTGAGTTTGTATTGCAGTCTCATGGCTAGAATTATCTTTGTTTATGTGTATGTATAGTTAAGTGTCTTTATGCATGTGAGAGGGACCCAGAAAAACCCGGAATTTATTTATTAAAAAATTGTATATTTAATCTTACAAGTTTAAACTGAAGTCACCTTCAAAGTACTCTCCCTTTGTTGCAATACACCTGTCGAGACATTTTTGCCACTGCTCAAGCCAGTTTTTGAAATCATCCATTATGATGCCTTTTAGTGCTTCTGCCATTTTTTTGTTTCACCTCATCCACATTGGCAAAATGTTTCCCTTTGAGGACTTTTTTCACCCAGAAAAACAAAACCAAAAAAAGTTGCTTAGGGTAAGAACAGGTGAATAGGGAAGGTGGAGTATGAGGGTGACCCATTCGGGGTCAAAAACTGTTGCGTATTCAGCATGATGTGGGCCCATGTGCTTGTAAATCACTCATCATGAAATAGGCAAATGCGTAGAAAGACTCTCCAAAAAAAAAAAAAATCCACCTAAGCCGAACACAGCTTCTCACTATAACATTGGCTGACACATTGGTGCTGATGGGTTCCTAGAACACTTACCCAGCAGGGGAGGCCTACACTGCAAGAAGCCTGCCCTCCAAAAGATATTTTAGTGCCACGTCCCGCGCGGCTGCCTTGGGGGTCCCAAGAGACAGCAGCGAGATTAAGAAAGACACAGACACAAAGACATAAAGAAAAGCTGAGGCCAGGTAGGACACTGATAGAGGAGAAGTGGCCCCAAACTAGCACAGCATGTTTATTTTATAACCAAGCACAAAAGAGATTGGGAGGGATTCAAGGTCTATGAGGGAGCTATAATGGAATTTTGTTGCTACCTAAATGGCAAGCTGTTTTGCAATTATCTTCTTGTTGCCAAGGCTTTATCTATATGATTTGCACGGGGATATGTGGGCTCTGAGACACCATTCCGTGTAGCAGTCTGCATCCCTTGCTCTTTGGCTAGGGTGCGGAGCAACCAAGTGGGACCTTGGCCTCGCTTAGGGCCTTGCCTTTGCTGGAGGTCTGCTGTTCCGACAGGGCTCAACCGCTCCCCACATCTCATTCACTCCCGCAGTTTAGGTATTTTGGGGGCCCCCATATGTACATTTGTGTTGTCTATAGGGCAATTAGCTTATAAACAAAGGAACACTCATAAATTAAGTAAATAAGTCCAAACATGTTTCAAGTTTACGTGACTTTGGTAAACCTTTAATAAACAAGCTGGCTCTAAGATGATTGGTAAAATAAAAATAGAAATGTCTTTGGAATTGTCAACATACTGTTTTGTCTAGTTTTTATATTTGTCTCTGCTAGATAATTTAAGGTATCAGGGTTTGGCACAAAAGGCTATAAAACCATAAACACAGTTAACAACATAATGGCCTGTTTATGTAGCTTTTTTAATAAATGAAGCTAGTTAAATAAGAACAGCTAAATCTTCTGAGTTATTGGAGAAAATACCCATGTATTTAACTTAGTGTTCTTACGGAAGTGAACCCTTAATGTGCACGGGCTATAAAAATTGTTAATAAGAAAATGACTAGCATTGTCTAGCATCTCAGTTTTTTATAAGTAATACAGATAAACTGCTCAAAGTGAATAAAATATAAATGCTATCGGTGAACCTTTTATGTAACTTTAAGTCTTGAAACCATTTTGGATGTTCGTTAGATGTCTGTTACTTCCAACTAAGAAAGGCTTGTGATGTGAGAAAACATGTTTTTAAAGAACTATGGGGGCCAGGCTCAGTGGCTCAGCCTGTAATCCCAGCACTTTGGGAGGCCGAGGCGAGTGGATTGCCTAAGCCCATGGATTTGAGACCCACCTGGGCAACTTGGCGAGACCTCATTTCTACAATAAATCAAAAATTAGCCAGGCGTAGTAGCACATGCCTATAGTTCCGGCTCCTTGCAAGGCTGAGGCGGAAGGATCGCCTGAGCCCAGCAGGTCAAGGCTGCAGTGGCTGGGAGCATGCCACTCCCCTCCAGCCTGGGTGACAGAATGAGACTCCAACTCAAAAAAAAAAAAAGACATATTTTTGCTACAACAGGTTATAAAAATAATGATTTTTGTTTAAAAAAAAGGATGTAGTACAAGAGGTTTTGATTTTGATTCTCATCTTATCTCAGAAGTGCAACTTTTTTGTGTCTTGCCGCTTTCAGCTTTTGTTCCCCTGAGAAGGCCAACAATAACAACAAACTATTTCATCAGTTCCTCTAATTGTTTTCCTTCGCTTTTAACTGCCCTTGTGACCTGATAATGAAATATTTATCTTTAAAGTCTGGAAAAGTAGTATTTTCTTCCTGTATAACTTGACTCTATACTCTTCACTTTTTGTGATATGTCTAAATTCCACACCCAGATATGGTTCATAACCAGACAACTTCTCACATTGTTACTAGGAGCCATTTAGATCTCTATCTAAAATATTAACTTTCAAGTTTGTTTCACTCGTGACCTGGACACACTCTTCCTATGCCTGGTTAATTCAAGTATCTTTTTCATCAGCTTTAATTTTCAGGTTATTTAGGTGAGGTTTCCATAAAGAGAAACAGTCACACTATAGAAGGTCTTTCTTTGCCTCTTGGTAAATGGTCTAGGAAATGGATTTTCTGTTTTATCAAAATAATTCCTATGTCATTGTCGTGGAGTTTTTGATTCCTTAAGAAAACTGAGACTTGGAAGAGTTTAGGGTTTTGCATCGATGTGGCTTGCTGTATTGCTTTTGAAAACTTTTGGTTGTCACTTTCGTTAAATGAATAACTATTATTTTACAATGACCTGTGACCCTGTCGTGGTCGAGTGCTCTGAGTCTTTTGATATCTTTGATAAACTTCCTATTGACTAATCTTTGTGCTGTCAAGTTACAGAGTTTTGACTCCTGGATCTGAAAAAAAGCCCAAGCTCCTGCTAAATCACACTAGTCAGGAGTTCACCTTCAGATCCAGGAGAAAGTGATAATCAAAATGAACTGCTTATGTGAGACAAAGGGCCAGAAATGAAAACTAGTCAATCCCTCTAGGCCCAGGGACTATCATGGAAGAGGTGGGCAAGTGAGATTGCAAAGACCAATTTCGAGGGATAAAATCAGTTCAATTTTCCTATAAATGAAATGAAACATTAATATCAAAAGCACAGTGGTCAAGGCCAATGTCTCAGCCCTTGTCAGAATAGCAGGGCTTCAATGAAGCATTAATCTGTCCTTTAAAAAAGACATTATAAAAAGTTTATGAAAATCTTTCTTTGTGGTCAGTTAAACTGGATAAACTTGTTTGCAGAGTTTTATTAAAATTAGCTGTAACACTAATAATACACTATGCAGAAGTAAAATTTGGTCTTCTTTTTTGGTCAAGATTTTCATATGATATTAGTAAGAGATGGTAGACAATTCTTATTTGCCTTTGGAATAAACTGCAATGACAACAAGGAGGGGAGAGAGAGGGACAGATTTAGCTGGGCTCATGCTGTCTTTATTAGGTCTTATTTGGGAAATGGAGTCTCCTTTGTACCATAGAATAAAGGTGTTTGTCTTTTTGAAATTTTTAAATTATCATTTGGGCTAAATGAATGACTATTTTATAGAGACCTGTGATCCTATTTTGTGATGCCAAGTGTTTTACCTTTGATATTGGACAAGCTTTCTTAAAGAAAAATACCAAGTTCTAAATTCAATATTTTTGAACACAAACTAACTTTCTTGTATATTGGTTCCAAATGGAACCAATAGTGCCATAGAACTAGAGAAAAAACTCTCATTAGAGCTAATGTCTTCATGAACTTGGCTGGTCCAATATTAAGAACAGGAATTAATCGTATGGATTGAGGTAATAGAGAGCTGCTATTATTTTTTTCATGATTTCTTTATTTGAAACATGGCCGATTTTTTTGTTTTGCTTCTCAGAGTCAAGAAAAATTTTTCTCTTTTGAGCTATGTATATAGCCTTTAACAATTGGTTAGCGCATACTCTTGTAAACAAAATTCGAGGCATGTTTCTTTCTCTCTACCTGATTTCAATAGTATTCAGAAACTATTTGTGAGTATTCTTAATTTATGGCTATATGGTTATTGGCATCCTTCCGTAAGAATGTTTCCTTTTTTTGTTTTGTTTTGAGTCGGAGTCTCACTCTTTCTCCCAGGCTAGAGTGCAGTGGCACACTCACGACCACTGCAGCCATGACCTGCTGGGCTCAGGGGATCCTTCTGCCTCAGCCCTTCTAGTAGCTGGAACTACAGGTACATACCACCACGCCCGGCTAATTTTTCAATTTATTATAGAGACAAGGTCTTGCCAAATTGCCCAGGCTGGTCTCGAACCTGTGGACTCAGGCAATCCTCACTCTTCCTTTTTCCAAAGTGCTGGTATTATAGGCATGAGCCACTGTGCCTGCCAGAATCTGTTTCCTTTTTATAATAGTATACAGTTGGAGGCCCTGGTGATTTACCAAGGCTTTGACTGGAATGACATATTTTCAGGTATGAACAGATGGCTTTGAGAAATTGAGATTGACTTCATAGAGTTGATAAAAGCCCGTTGGAAAGACTGGCCTCGTACAGATTTTTTTTTTCTGTACAGATCCTCTACGGTATTCCTGACCTGTAGTAAGTAAAGAATGTCACTTTCAAGATGTTTTGAGACCTTGAGAAGAGAGGAATTTGAAGGTATTATAAGCACAGTTTAATGGCAAATCCTTGGCTTGGCTTTTAAAGTTGAATTCATAATTCCTTATGAAAAAGTTCCAGGAAAGCCAAGTTAAAAGAGCCTATATGGACAAAAATTAGTGCTATACTTAATGCAAATAATCAGGCCCTGTATAATAAGACTAAAACTTATCTTGCCAATAAATTGGTCCCTGTATGATTATTCTCTGATAGAAATGAGGGACTGGAGAGAAGTTATGCTTCAGAAGAAAACCATGGTACACCTGCTATTAGATTAACCTTTGATTCTTTGGTGGCAACCTGGTCACCCAGGCTACAGAGCCACGGGAGTGCTACATTTATTTACTAAAGTTACAAGTTACCAATGGAATTTAGAGATAGATTCAACTCCTGCTGAATTGGTTCACTGAATGCATAGGGAAAAGTGGGCTAATAAGGAAAAAATGAAGTTTTCGAACCCTTGCTTATTGTTGTTTGTAATCCCTAAAATGAAAGTAGAAATACGGGTGTGGTGGCTCACACCTGTAACCCCAGGAGTTTGGGAGGTGGAGATGAGAGAATTGCCTAAGCCCAGCATTCGAAACTAGCCTGGACAATTTGGTGAGACCTCATGTCTACAGTAAATTTTTTTTTTTAATTAGCCAGGCGTGGTGGTGAGTGCCTCTAGTTCCAGTTACTTGGAAAGCTGAGGCAGAAGGGAGCCCAGCAGATCAAGACTGTGGTGGCAGTGAGCATGCCACTGCACTCCAGCCTGGGCAACAGAGTGAAACTCCAATTAAAAAAAAAAAAAAGTGCAGGGTTGGGCCTGGAGGGTGGACCAAGCTCAGATGAGAGTCTGTCTGGAATGAGATCACTAGCCTCAAGGGTACTCACAAAAGAGAAAATTAAGCCAAGATACTAGAAATCACCTCTATAACCCATGATTTCCAAGAAGGCACTCAATCTGGGCGAAGGGAAAAACCAAATAACTATTCAAACTACAGTGTGTAACATGAAGGAATTATTCCATTTTGTAGATCGGCTTCATCAGCTTATTGAGAAATCTTTACTGAAATGGGTTGTTAGAGTAACTAATTTGGGAGTCATATTTTTGGATTTAAATCTTGCCAAACGGAAGGTGATGTTTTTATTTTTGCAGAATCCACAGCTCACTGTTGAACAGTCACAGATGGGTATAGGGGTCTGATAATTAGATTCACCAACCATCCTAGAAAAAGTGCTACATACCTCATTGCTGAATATCACTAGGGTCAACTTCGAAGTACTCCCCTTGGGAAGCTACGCACCGATGCCAGCACCTAGTCCACCTGTCAAAGCAGTTTTGGAACTCTTTTTCTGGAATGGCCGTCAGAACCGTTGTCGTTATTTGTTAAGGTCGACAATTAAGTTCACAATCTTCCCACTATGCACTTAACTTTGGCAGCACTGTGCAAATAACTGTATTGGAACACCCTCCCCAGTCACATGATCTGGTCACCACTGACTTTTTTCTTTACGCTAAGATTAAAGGAGATATTGAAAGGAAGACATTTGATGACATTCAGGACATCAAGGGTCATATGACCACAATTGTGATAACCATTCCAGAAAAAGAGTTCCAAAATTACTTTGATGGCCAGGCTCGGTGGTTCAGCCTGTAATCCCAGCACTTTGGGAGGCTGAGACAAGTGGATTGCCTGAGCCTGCAGGTTCGAGACCAGCCCAGGCAACTTGGCGAGTCCTCATCTCTACAATAAATCAAAAATTAGTTGGATGTGGTTGCGTGCACCTGTAGTTCCTGCTACTTGGAAGCCTGAGATGGAAGGATCACCAGAGCCCAGCATGCCACTGCACTCCAGCCTGGGCCATAGAGTGAGACTCCAACTCAAAAAAAAAAAAATTGCTTTGACAGGTGGACTAGGTGCTGGTGTCAGTGCATAGCTTCCCAAGGGGAGTACTTGTAAGGTGACCGTAGTGATGTTCAGCAATGAGTTATGCAGCACTTTTTCTAAGATGGTTCTTAAGCAATTGTCAGACCCCATATATGATCCAGACACACAGAAGGTAATCCTAAGAGGATAGTCACTCTGGTGGACTGAATAAAAGTCAACATAAGGTCTGTTTACCCTTAGAAGAAAAACTATCAAACTCCACCTATAAATGCCATGTGTAGCACCTAAGATAAGGCAGCTGAAATGCTTAATATGCAAGCCATGGGGGACTGAATTTATGATAGTAATGAGAGAGGAGACAGTCAGAAACTGGTTAGGCAGACAAAGAGGGAGGGTCTAGGTTGGGCATGGTAGTTCACACCTATAATCCCAGCTCTTAGGGAGGCTGAGGTGAGAGGACTGACTGAGCCCATGGGTTCAAGACCAGCCTGGACAACTTGGTGAAACCTCATCTCTACAATAAATCAAGAAAAATTAGTCGGGCCTGATGGTGCATGCCTGTAATTCCAGCTTCTTGGAAGACTGAGGCGGAAGGATCACCTGAGCCCAACAGGTCGAGGCTGCAGTAGCGGTGAATGTGCCACTGCACTCCAGCCTGGGTGACAGAGTGATACTCTGACTCAAAAAAAAAAAGAATGCCCCCTGCACCACCCCCATTATCTAACTGTTGGCTGGAAATGTGGTTAGTGTGGCTAAGAACATCCTTTCAACCCAGGATGTACTGCTAAAAGGAACCTTTTGCTACTTAAATGTAGGCACAAAAGTGGCTCTGTAGCGCAATGGATAGCTCACTGGACTTCTACACACAGGCCCAGTAGCTTAGCTAAATGTCCTAACTTGACCTTGGCTAATAATAATATCATTAACATAGCATTTGCTTTGTGGTTTTACCTCCCCCCTCCTCAGTGGGCTTTTCTGTGGTACTTGTGGATAATATTCAAGATGGAGTAACTTTGGCCAAGGACCCAAATGTGCAATAAGAATTGGATCTCAGGAAGTAAGGGGCTGATGAGATGTAAATGAAACAAACTCCCCCAGAAAAGAAAAACAAAACCACAAACAAACTCCTAACATCGGGTGACCCATTTGGGGCCCCCTCTCTTCTCTGGAGAGAGCTTTGCTGCTTAACAAACTCCTTCTTTCACTCATGCTTTTGGTGTTTGTGTTCCTTGATCTTCTCTGTCGTGGGCCAAGAACCCGAGGTTGCTGGCTTAAGCTGACAGTGGAGTTCAAAACTCTTACAACACGTTGGTGCCGTGACTCAGATCAAAGGATCGGAAGGGTGAGTGAAAGTGGACCCGTCTCTTTACTTTCATTTCTGAGGCTTCTCATTTTCAAAGTAGTTTTCTCTCTCTCAAAACCAACATGGGCCTCTGTCAGTCACTTAAAAGCAGATAGCGTGGCTTCCGTTCTATGTCACAGAGGATAGCCTTGCAGGAAAGGGCTCAGTGAATCCCCCATCGCCCTTGGGTGTTGGGAATGTTGGTTCTGTTCCGATCCAGTTTCCTTTCAAGGATGTCTAGCCACTGCGTGGAGCTGGATTCAGTTTGGGAGTAATTGAAGATTTCTGGCCAAGGCTACACCTTGGTGTTACCTGAAGGCTCTCAGACTGATTCCAATTCCCAACCGCCCATTAGGGTATCAGCAAAAGATTTCCAGTCTTTCCTATCACATTTTCTTTCTTTCAAAACTGCCATGGTTCCTATCGTGTCTTTGCATTCTATGTTAAAAAATTTTATGCAGGGCTGGATGCAGTGGCTCAAGCCTGTAATCCCAGCACTTTGGGAGGCCAAGGCCAGAGGATTGCCTGAGCCCAGGGGTTTGAGACCAGCCGGGCAACTTAGCAAGACCTCACCGCTACAATAAATCAAAAAATTAGCCGGGCGTGGTGGCGCGTGTCTGTAGTCCCAGCTACTTGGAAGGCTGGGTCAGAAGGAATCACCTGAGCCCAGCAGGTCGAGACTGCGGTGGCCACGAGTGTGCCACTACACTCCAGCCTGGGCGATAGAGTGAGATTCTAACTTAAAAAAAAAGAAGTTACATGCACTGTGATGAAATGTTGGTATTTGATATGATGTGTTTTAGATATAAGAAATATGACAAGGGACAATGTTGTTTTGCCCTTTTCTGAGAACAGGGGGAAGTGAAGAAACAGAAAGTTGGATCCTAAGGTGTGTTAGGGACCTTTCAGGAACTAGGATAGGAGGATATCATTCTCCTAGCTTTATTCTGCCATTACATCTGGGCTACTTCTTTAACCACGTCAAGGATCAACACAGTTTTGCTAATGTAAAGGGGATGACTATATGGGCCCTCAATTTTCTCATCTTGGGCACAATTTTGTGGGGCCAAATCACTCCTCCCCCAGACATCCCCGCACTTCTTTATCTAAGACAGATATGAATACAAAGTTACATTTTAGCCTTTCAGGCTTTTCCCCCTGCAGGATATAAGCTATTGAGGAAATATGGATTTTCCCTCTTGGAATACTATCTACCCTATGTCCTAAAACTCAGGTAGTTCATCCTCTCACCTCATTAAGACCCAAGTTCCATTTGAACTGTCCCATCTGTAATTCAAAAATCATATGCGGAACAGGAATCCGTTCATGTGATGTCTCGCCAAATAACAGCTACGATATGTCAAAGTCCATTGAAAAGAGATTCAGAGCTGGGCTCGGTGGCTCAGCCTGTAATCCTGCGCCTTTGGGAGCTGAGGTGAGTGGATTGCCTGAGCCCGTGGGTTCGAGACCCGCCTGGGCAACTTGGCGAGACCTCAACTCTACAATAAATCAAAAAATTAGCCGGGCGTGGTAGCACGCGCCTGTAGGTCCAGCTACTTGGAAGGCTGAGGCGGAAGAATCACCGGAGCCCAGCAGGTCGAGGCTGCGGTGGCCGGGAGCGGCCACTGCACTCCAGTCTGGGTGACAGAGTGAGACTCCAACTCAAAAAAAAAAAAAAAAAAGAAAAGAGATTCAGTAGATTCATATACCTTCCTCAGACACTTTTTATGCCTCAATTTGAATGGTCACACAGAAAAGGAGGGTTCTACCTATAAATTAATCCTTCTCATTTTTGTGGGTGCTGCCACAAAATTTTCAAAGAAATGAAGGGAGGAGAATGCATGTGCAAAGACTGGTGCATATGTTACTCATACAACTGGTCCAATTCACACCCACCCTAAGGTGCGAATACAAGAACAGATGTGTATGCCTTCCTCGAACACCCACGCCACTCCCTCTGAGTGCACTAGCTCACATTCAAGAACTCCAATGCATCTTTCAGATTTCCATATGGGAAGACCTAACAAGGCAACAAGGCCAACAATCTAGGAAATTCAGAGGCGGTCTCAGCCAGGGGTGTGGGGCCGGGGTTCACGCAGGTAAGCATGAGTAAAACCTGTCAACAGAGTCTCTCCCACACACATGGATGGAGGTGGAGGGCACATCCATGTGAGACAGGAGATAGCTAGAGAAAGGCTAAGCAGTAAGGCAGGTGGGGCCTCTGGTAACAATGTAGCGAACTCCCAGGCAGGCCACTCAGGCTCAGCATTGGTAAACAAGCTCCCTGGGAGCCTCACAAGCTAGAGCTTAAGTACTCACTGCTGGGATAGAAAAGCAACCAATCAGCCCACCATTAGGCCCCTACCTCCTGCCAATTGGCCCTTAATACTAACAGCTACCGCTCACAGTTAGTGCTAGCCAGTTGGCTTGGACTTTGGGCTATGTAAGCACCAGGTTTTCCGTCCTGATGGGCACTCCCTTCAGGTTCCCTCCCACTGTGGGAGCTTCTCTATCTTCTCAATAGATCCTGCTTTCTCACTTTCTGGCTGTCAGTGTCCCTCATTCTTCCTGGGCATGAGATAAGAACCCTGGCCTTGAAGAGCTGTGACCTGAAGATCGTCGGAGCCCAAGAGACATGCACCCCAGAGGCTGGCTTGCCAGCCGATGAAGCAGCTAAACCAGGAAAGCTGCTGGAAGAAGGTGAGACTCCGAAGCTGAGACACTCGGGGCTATGCTTACCAGCCCACCAAACCAGCAACGCTCTCAGGGCCTGGCTTGCCAGCCCATCAGAGCCAACACTCCGGGGGCTAGGCTTACCAGCCCCCTGAACCAGCAACATTCTCAGGGTTTGGCTTGCCAGCTCGTTAGAGCCAACACTTCCGGGCTAGGCTTGCCAGTCCCTCGAGACGACCCTTTCTGGGGCTTGGCTGGCCAATCCATTGAACTGACGCTCTTGAGGTCCAGGCTAACCTGAAAAATTCACATCACATGGGGAC
This sequence comes from Cephalopachus bancanus, assembly GCA_027257055.1. Classification (NCBI taxonomy): domain Eukaryota; kingdom Metazoa; phylum Chordata; class Mammalia; order Primates; family Tarsiidae; genus Cephalopachus; species Cephalopachus bancanus. The sequence goes on along the minus strand of JAPVLO010000120.1, from coordinate 666,442 downwards.
CTCATGAGTATCTGAGAACAGGGAGAGTAGGGGAAAGCCCGCCTTCCTTTGACCTCACTCATGCTGGCCAGAGACAGGAAAAGTAAGGGACACGTTTCTTTTGCCTCTCTCTCATTTCAGGCCATCTGCATCAACAGTTTGCACTCCTGTCACACTGGGACAACAGTGCACCCTGTCACACTGGGACTCCTTTGATTCTCAAACACTGGAGAAAGAACACTTTAAATTCTTTTGCTCCCAAACATGGCCAAGTTACAAATTACAGGATGGGGAAATCTGGCCTCCAGAGGAAAGTATCAATTATAATACAATCTTTCAATTAGACCTTTTTTTGTAGAAGGGAGAGCAAATGGTCTGAGGTTCCATATATGCGTGCTTTCTTTACTTTAAGAGAAAATCTGAAACTTTGTCAACATTGTATAATAGACTCAGCTCTTTTAGCAGTCCTTTCTAAAGATGGCCCAAAGAAACAAAGAAAGCTGGCTCCAGAGGTGCCACTGGAGAAGGCTGTAACTGTACCCCCCGAAACCATCTCACCTAACCCTTCCTGCCCCCCTTACCCGGGACCTTCCTGTACCTCAAAACTACTGCCTCCTGAAGCTTTATAACCAAAGCAAGTCCCTGCCTTATGCATGCCCTTGCAGGAGATGCCTGGTGAATCTGGCCCTACTAGAATACAGGTTCCTTTCTCCCTACAGGATCTGAGACAAATCAAGGAGGATCTTGGTAAATTTTCAGATGATTCAGACAGATATACAGATGATTTTCAAAACTTAACTCAAGTTTTTGAACTTTCCTGGAAAGACATGTGGCTCTTGAGTCAAACGGTAACAATTACTGAAAAACAAGCTGCTCTGCAAGCAGCAGAGAAATCTGGGGATGAAATGTGTATCTCCAGTACTGACAAAGAAGGGGACAAACCTTATCTCACTGGGAAATTAGCAGTCCCATTAGAGGACCCTTGATGGGATCCTGAGAGTGACCTAGGGGAATGGAAAAGGAAACACTTTCAGATGTGCATACTAGAAGGTGTCAGAAGAATCAGAACCTAAACCTCGGAATTATTCTAAGCTATCCATGATAGATCAAAGACCAGATGAGAATCCCTCTGCCTTTCTGGAGAGATTAAGAGAAACTTTATTTTACTTTATTTTATTTTTTTGAGTTGGAGTCTCACTCCATCGCCCAGGCTGGGGTACAGTGGCATGCTCACGACACCCCAGCGTCAACCTACTGGGTTCCAGTGATCCTTCCACCTCAACCTTCCAGGTAGTTGGAACTATGGGCGTGTGCCACCATGCCCAGCTATTTTTTTTTATTTATTGTAGTGATGAGGTCTTGCCAAGTTGCCCAAGCTGTTCTCAAACCCGTGGGCTCGGACAATCCCCTTACTTCGGTCCCCCAAAGTGCTGGAATTACGGGCTTGAGCCATTGTGCCTGGCCAAGAGAAGCTTTAATTAAGCACACCTTGCTGGCTCCTGAGTCAGTTGGGCGATAACTTATCTTAAAGGACAAATATATCACTCAGTCAGCTCCTGACATTAGAAGGAAGCTGCAGAGGCCGGGCTCAGTGGCTCATCCTATAATCCCACGCTTTGGGAGGCTGAGGTGAGCGAATTGCCTGAGCCCGCGGGTTCGAGACCCGCCTGGGCAACTTGACAAGACCTCATCTCTACAATAAATCAAAAAAATTAGCCAGGCGTAGTAGCGCACACTTGTAGTTCCAGCTACTTGGAAGGCTAAGGTGGAAGGATTGCTGGAGCCCAGCAGGTCGAGGCTGCACTCCAGTCTGGGTGACAGAGTGAGACTCCAACTCAAAAAAAAAAAAGAAGGAAGCTGCAGAAATAGGCCATAGGACCAGATATCACCTTGGAGAATCTCCTGAAAGTGGCCATTCGGTCTTTTACAATAGGGATCAGAAGGACAATTTGGAAAAGGAGAGGAAATACAGAAAGAAGGTAAAACTTTTAATGGCCACTTTTCAAACTTACAAACCCTAGAATCTCCCACGGGCTCCTGTAACCTGCTATGAATGCGGTGAGCCAGGGCACTCTAAATACAATTGTGCTGCCAATGGGGTGAAGCCAAGAAAGGGGCTGCCACCACACCCTTGTCCAATATGCAAAGGGGACCACTGGAAGTCGTTTTAGAGAAGAACGACTTCCAGTCCCCGGAAGCGCAAGTCATCGGGTCCAAAGCTAACTTTACAAATGGTCCGGCAGGACTGATGGAGCCCAAGGCTTACCTCCCTGGTTCCAGTGGCTCAAACCGCCATTATTATCCAGGAGACCCGGGGTCATGTTGGAGGTTGAAGGGAGGAAAGTTAATTTCCTCCTGGATACTGGCATGGCAATTTCTGTTCTCCTCTCCAATCCAGGCTTTCTTTCCTCCCTTAGCACTACCATAAAGGACCTCTCAAGACAGCCTTTAGTTGGATACTTTTCCCAACCCCTTAGCTGTAGTTGGGAAGATCTCTTGTTTACTCATGCCTTTCTGATTATACCAGAGAGTTCAAGTCCTCTACTAGGTAGAGATATTTTAGCCTGCATGGGGGCCGTTGTTCTTATGGTGCCAGGACAGCTCCTCTGTCTACCCCTTATGGAGACTGATATCAATCCAGAGGTGTGGGCAACTCATGAAAAGATAGGTCGGGCTACTACAGTTACAACTGTCTGTATCCACCTTAAAGACTCCACCTCCTTTTCCAACCAAAAACAACAATATCCCTGAAATCTGAGGCTAAAAAAGGGATTTGAAATCATCATTGCTGGGCACAGTGGCTCAAGCCTATAATCCCAGCACTTTGGGAGGCCGTGGAGAGAGGATTGACTAAGTTCAGGGGTTTGAGGCCAGCCTGGACAACTTGGAGAGATCGCGTCTCTACAATAAACAAAAAAATAAGTCGAGTATGGTAGCGCGCACCCGTAGTTCCAGGCACTTGGAAGGCTGAGGCAGAAGGATTGCCCAGCAGGCGGAGGCTGCAGTTGGCTGTGAGTGTGCCACTGCACTCCAGCCTAGGTAACAGAGTGAGACTGTGACTCAAAAAAGAAAAAGAAAAAAAAATCATCATTAGCAATCTGAAAATGCAGGGCCCCCTTAAACCTTGCAATAGTCAATGTAATACCCCAATATTGGGAGTACAAAAACCCAACGGGGAATGGAGATTAGTCCAAGACCTTCGCCTCATTAATGAGGCTGATTCCAATTTACCCAGTGGTTCCCCAATCACTGTACTCTATTAATCCAAATACCTTAGGAGACTATGGTTTACAGTCTTAGATCTAAAAGAAGCTTTCTTTTGTATTCCCTTACACCCTGTCTCTCAATACTTATTTGCATTTGAGGATCCTTCCCATCAGGTCACCCAACTCACCTGGACAGTATTGCCCCAGGGATTCCCCGACAGCCCTCACCTATTTGGACAGGCATTATCTCGAGATCTCTCTGAATTCTTACCCTCAAGTCAAAGTTCTGCAATAGGTAGATGATATCCTTCTATGTGCTCCAAAGGAAGAAATTTCTCAGGAAGATACCAGAGCCCTTCTCAATTTCTTAGCTGAGAGAGGATATAAAATTTCAAAATCCAAGGCTCAGCTTTGTCAGACCTCAGTAAAATACCTAGGCCTAACCCTATCGGAGGGAATTAAGACACTAGATGAGGTAACATTCAAGCCAATTGCCTCCTTTCCTCTTCCAAAATCTCTTAAACAGTTAAGAGGATTCTTGAGTGTTACCGGATTCTGCAGGTTATGGATCTCTGGATACGGGGAAATAGCCTGTCCCTTATACCAGCTAATAAGGGAAACCCAAGCAGCAGGAACTCACATTCCCAGCTGGGAACCAGAAACAGACAAACAAAAACCTTCAACCAATTAAAACGGGCCTTTCTTAGGGCACCAGCCCTCAGCCTCCCCATGGGAAAAACATTTAACCTGTATGTATCTCAAAGAAAAGGAATGGCTCTGGGAGCTCTGACCCAGACCCAGGGTCCAGCTCATCAATCTGTAGGTTACCTGAGCAAAGAACTTGATTTAGTGGCAAAAGGATGGCCAGCTTGCCTTCGGGCAGTTGCAGCAGTAACTTTATTAATCCCAGAAGCTACTAAGTTAACAACAGGCAAAGGTCTGACAACGTATGCCCCACGTGATATGATAGGATTGCTATCTATCAAAGGGAGCCACTGGCTAACTGATGGCCGCCTCCTGAAATACCAGGCCCTATTATTAGAATGACCTGCAGTCCAATTAAAAACCTGTTGTGTCTGGGCTTGGTGGCTCAGCCTGTAATCCCAGCACTTTGGGAGGCCGAGGCAAGTGGATTGCCTGAGCCCGCAGGTTCGAGACCCACCCGGGCAACTTGGCAAGACCTTGTCCCTACAATAGATTAAAAATTAGCCAGGCGTCGTAGCGCGCGCCTGAAGTTCTGGCTACTCGGAAGGCTGAGGCAGAAGGATTGCCAGAGCCCAGCGGGTCGAGGCTGCAGTGGCCAGGAGCATGCCCCTGCACTCCAGTCTGGGCGACAGAGTGAGACTCCAACTCAAAAAAATAAAATAAAAATAAAAACCTGTTCTTCTCTAAACCCATCCACCTCTCTCCCTGAAGAAACCGGGGAACCTGAATATGATTGTGAACATTTAGCAATGCAGACTTATGCAGCAAGGGAGGATTTACAGGAAACCCCTTTAGAAAACCCAAACTGGATTCTCTTTACTGATGGAAGTTCTTTTGTAGAACAAGGGATCCGCAAAGCAGGATATGCCACAGTCACCCTTGATGATATTATCAAGAATGCACCTCTTCCCTCAAACACCAGTGCTCAACTGGCAGAGCTAACTGCTCTACAAGAGGAGGCCGAGGCAAGAGGATTGCCTGAGTCCATGAGTTTGAGACCAGTCTGGGCAACATGGTGAGACCTCGTCTCTACAGTAAATTAAAAAATTATCTGAGCATGGTAGCACATGCCTGTAGTTCCCGCTACTTGGAAGGCTGAGGTAGAAGGATAGCCAGAGCCCAGCAAGTCAATGCTGGGGTGGTCGTGAGTGTGCCATTGCACTCCAGCCTGGGCAACAGAATGAGACTCCAACTCAAAAAAAAAAGAACACGAATTAAGTAAGGGGAAAATAGTTACCATTTATACTGATTCTAAATGTGCTTTTCTAATTCTGCATGCCCATGCCACTATTTGGAAAGAAAGACATTTCCTTGCAGCCAGTGGATCTCCTATATTTTAGATACCATCAGAAAATCAACAAATTATTATTATTATTTATTATTATTATTATTATTATTTTGAGTTGGAGTCTCACTACATTGCCCAGACTGGAGTGCAGTGGCATGCTCATGATCACCCCAGTATCAACCTGTTGGGCTCTGGTGATTCTTCTGCCTCAGCCTTCCAAGTAGCTGAAATTACAGGTGCATGCTACCATGACCGGCTAATTTTTTTATTTATTACAGAGATAAGGTCTTGCCAAGTAGCCCAGGCTGTTCTCGAACCCGTGGGCTCAGTCAGTCTTCTCACCTCGGCCTCCCAAAGTACTAGGATTACAGGCTTGAGCCACCGAGCCCAGCCATCAACAAATTACTAACCTCAGTGTTTCTTTTCCCAAAAGTGACAGTAATACATTGTAAAGGCAACCAAAAAGAAACAGATGAAGCCAGGCTTGGTGGATCAGCCTGTAATCCCGCACCTTGGGAGGCTGAGGTAAGTGGAATGCCTGAGCCCGCGGGTTCGAGACCCGCCTGGGCAACCTGGTGAGACCTCTTCTCTACAATAAATTTAAAAAAAAATTAGCCAGGTGTGGTAGCGTGCGCCTGTAGTTCCAGCTACTTGGAAGGCTGAGGCGGAAGGATCGCTGGAGCCCAGCAGGTCGAGGCTGTGGTGGCCGGGAGCGGCCACTGCACTCTAGTCTGGGTGACAGAGTAAGATTCCAACTCAAAAAAAAAAGAAAAAAGAAACAGATGAGACCGGGTATAGTGGCTCAAGCCTGTAATACCAACACTTTGGGAGGCCAAGGTGAGGGGATTGCCTGAGCCCACGGGTTGGAGACCGGCCTGGGTAACTTGGCAACACCTTGTTTCTACACTAAAAATCAAACAGTTAGCCAGGAGAGGTAATGCATGCCTGTAGTTTCGGCTACTTGGAAGGCTGAAGCGGAAGGATCATTGGAGTCCAGAAGGTCAATGCTAGGGTGGCCATGAGCGTAACACTGTACTCCAGCCTGGGTGCTGGAGTGAGACTCCAACTCAAAAAAAAAAGAAACAGGTGAAGTAGCTCAAGGAAATAGAATAACAGATCAAGTGGCCAAATCAACAGCAAGAAAGTCCACAGTTCCAGATATAACTGAGGCACCGCTAATGTGGGAGAGTTCCATAAAGAAATAAAGCCCCAGGCCGGGCTTGGTGGCTCAGCCTGTAATCCCGCACCTTTGGGAGGCTGAGGTGAGTGGATTGCCTGAGCCCGCGAGTTCAAGACCCACCTGGGCAACTTGGCGAGACCTCATCTCTACAATAAATCAAAAAATTAGCCGGGCGTGGTAGCGCGTGCCTGTAGTTCCAGCTACTTGGAAGGCTGAGGCGAAAGGATCACAGCAGGTTGAGGCTGCAGTGGCCAGGAGCAGCCACTGCACTCTAGTCTGGGCGACAGAGTGAGACTCCAACTCAAAAAAAAAACAAACAAAAAGAATAAAGCCCCAGTATTCCCTTTCCGAGATAGAATGGGCTACCTCACGGGGATATACTTCCCAATCTCCACACTGGCTAAAATCAGAGGATGGCAAATTTCACTTGCCACCTCTTGTCAATGGAAAATCCTTAAGACCATTCACTAAGGCTTTCACCTGGGGAGGAACAAAACTTTCCAAACAGTCCAAAGGTTATTTACAGGAAAGAATTCACAAAAGACAGCCAAACAAGTTGTAAATGCTTGTGAAATTTGCCTTAGGAATAACCCTCTCAATAAATAAATTCTCCCTCCCAAAATGCAATGGATGGCAGGGTACCCAGGGGAAGACTGACAGACATACTTTACACATATGCCCCAAACAAAAGGCATCCAGTATCTGCCAGTATGGGTAGATACCTTCACTAACTGGGCAGAGGCATTTCCATGCTGAACAGAAAAAGCTTCTGAGGTGCTAAAAACCTTACTTGATGAGATAATTCCTCGTTTTGGACTTCCTAAATACCTCCAAAGCCTGTTCTTATTACCAATACCAGACTGTTTTGACTATTGTAGCCTTATAGTTAAGTTTGAAGTCTGGAAGTGTGATACCTCCTGCTTTGTTTCTTTTGCTAAGGACTGTTTTGGCTATTCATGGTCATTTATGTTTCCATATGAATTTCTGTATTGTCATCTCCAGGTCTGAGAAGAATGATGTTGGTAATTTAATGGGTATTACGTTGAATCTGTAGATTGCCCTTGGTAGGATGGACATCTTAACGATGTTGATACTTCCTATCCATGAGCATGGAATATTTTTCCATTTGTTTGTGTCTTCTTGGATTTCTTTAAGCAGTGTTTTGTAATTCTCATTGTAAAGGTCTTTCACTTCTCTGGTTAGGAAGATGCCACAAAAATTTTATAATAAAAATTTTTTTAAAAACTTCCAAAGCGATTGCACCCTGTTCATCACAACTCATTGTAAGCCCTGTCAAAGATTGGACTAAGTCTTTATACCTTGTATTTTATATCCTTTATCTAAAAAACCTAATTCACAGGAAAAAACCCCAAAACTTCCAAAGCGATAATGGCTCCTCATTCAAAGCTGCGTTCACCTAGGGGGTCTCAAAGGAATTAGGAATTCAATGTCCTCTTCATTGTGCCTGGAGACCACAATCTTCAGGAAAAGTGGAAAAAATGAATGATATTATTAAAAGATATCTTAAAAAGCTGTCACAGCAAACTCATCTCCCTGAACTACTCTGTTACCCATGGTCTTACTACACATCAGAAATACCCCAACAAAACTGAGACCAAGTCCTTTTGAAATGATGTATGGATGGCCTTTTCTGACTAATAGTCTCTTGCTGGACCAGGAATACTCAGGTCTAATTTTAAAAATTACCCCATTAGGCCAATTTCAACAAGAATTACAAGGGTTATCAGGGCTATTGCCTTGCTAGACTCTGGTATCGCCATGCTTCCTGGTTTTGGCCCTCTCCTCCACCTTGGGGAGGTGAATCATCTCTCTCTCTCTCTTCGAATTTACTTTTAAATAAACTATATTTTCTAGGCTAAAAAAAGGGGGTTATCAGAAGTACAACCCAGAGAGCAAGGTTCACCCCTGTTTAACCCAGGAGACTGAGGACTGGTGAAGGCTCTTCCTCCTCTCTCCTTCTTTAGATCTGGATTGAGAGGGACCCTACACAGTCCTCTTTCCAACCCTTCAGCAATAAAGGTTGCTGGAATAGATTCCTGGATTCACCACAAGAGAGTAAAGCCTTGAAGTCTTGAGGACATCACTGCTATCAGTCCCCAGTCCAGAGGGACCTACAGACTACTGCTGTGAGGAGGTTGGCGACCTCAAACTGAAAATCATGAAAAGACACCCTTCCCTTTTTTTTTTTTTTTGAGTCCAAGTCTCACTCTGTAGCCAGGCTGGAGTGCAGTGGCATGCTGCTCACGGCCACCGCCTCAACCTGCTGGGTTCCGGGGATCCTTCTGCCTCAGCCTTCCAAGTAGTTGGAACTACAGACACGTGCCACCATGCCCAGATGAGGTCTCACCAAGTTGCCCAGGCTGAGCTCAAGCCTGTGAGCTCAGGAAATTCTCTCACCTCTGCCTCCCAAAGTGCTAGGATTATAGGCGTGAGCTACTGCGCTCTTAACACAGGAAAATTTTAAACATCTATGAATATTCTTTTTATAATTCTGCCAATAATTGCTGCCATTATATTCATTTTAGCTTGCATTGTAAGGCATTTTTGTAGAAAAATGCCCAGACTGCAGCACCCCATCGTCCTTTCTCCTTCCCTAACCTAATGAACCCTACTTTCAATGAATTCTTAAATATCCTCCTCTCTAATCTTACTCTCTACCCACTAACAATCCTCTTACCTCCATCACTGAGCTACTCTCAATAATTGCCGACCTTTGGCTACAAAGAGATCTGTGCACTATCTCTCCTGACCTTATCCATTGGTACTCCTTTCTAACCTGTATTTTGCTTTGGGAAGTATTACATCTACCTGAAGTGTTATATTATGAAGTTAACAACCCTCAATATCGGTCCCTAAGTTTCACAATAATAGCCTCTAGATACATCACATTTTCATTTACTTTATCCTTTAATAGCTGGATTTCTATAATCGATCTCACACACCAATTTCTCAACAACACAAACGTATCCAATTGCTGGATGTGCATGTCAACCCAAACACAACCCTACACAGCTATCCCACTGAACTTAACTGCCTGGACCCAAACTAACTTGAACATACATCTCAAATTTCTAGCAGAACCTTCAGTAGATCCCATTACTGACTTTGGAAAGCTAAGAGAATTGGCCTGGAGACGTTCTCCACAATTTACCAAGCATGCTACTTGCCTTTATTTTGAGACATACCTCCCAGAATGGCAACATATTAAAACCTACCTCCAACCAACAAACCCCAGACCTCCAATCTGGGTACCCATTACCTCCCAGGTCATATTAACCACTCCAGCATCTTTTTGCATCTGGCACTTTTTCTCCAATCCATCCCATGTGGTCCCCTTGGGAACTCTTCCTCTTCACCTTTGTAAATATACACTTACTCTTCAGCCCTTCAAAAATCACATGAACCACCATCTCAGAGTCTGGACACACCCGCTCCAATTTTCTGGCCCTCCATCCATAGCAAAAGACACCTATCCACAACCTTTTCTTTTCTTTTCTTTTCTTTTTTTTTTGAGTTGGAGTCTCACTCGGTCGCCCAGACTGGAGTGCAGTGGCCACTCCCAGCCACCGCAGCCTCGACCTGCTGGGCTCTGGCGAGCCTTCCGCCTCAACCTTCCAAGTAGCCGGAATTACAGGCATGCGCTACCACGCCCGGCTGATTTTTTTGATTTATTGTAGAGATGAGGTCTCGCTGCCCAGGCGGGTCTCGAACTCGCGGGCGCAGGCATTCCACTCACCTCAGCCTCCCAAAGGCGTGGGATTACAGCCTGAGCCACCGAGCCCGGCTCCACATCCTTTTCATGTCAGTGACCACGTCCTGCTTGCATAAACCATCACAAGGAAGCATATGCTAAATTAACACCAAGAACGCAATACTTTAATTCTGGGGCACCTTGGCATGAATGTACAGACATTCCTTTATGCTCATTTCTAAACCTCACCAACCCACAAGGGTTGATCTCAGCTACTTCTCTTTATTGACATATCAACAATACAGATATACAACCCCTCACAATAATATACACTTTCAGGCCCTCACCAGAGCTACTCTTGCAGGTAGCTACTCCATTTGGGAATTTAAACTTTACACCAGAAAAAAAGGGAGAAAGACTAGTAGCCACCATCTCCTGATTTTTGCCTTTCTACACCAGGAATGTTTTTCTTATGTGGCACATCTTCTTATCTCTGCCTGTCTGCTAATTGGTCAGGCATCTGCACCCAAATAGATCAAAACCCAGATACCAGCATCCTACTGAATAACCAAACCCTTCAAGTTCCTTTATTAGCTCCAGTCTCTTCATCTCTAACCAGATCCAACAGAGCAATTCAATTCATACCCCTGTCAGCAGGAATGGGTTTTTCAAACACCATAAGCACAGGGTGGCAGGCATCACTACACCCACCAAATATCTCTACAATCTTCTGTAACACCATAGAGGAAATACATATTTTCACACATACGTACATAACCAGACTCCAAAGACAAACTCGGTGGCACTTGATCTATTAACTGTCAAGGAAGGGAGAACATGTATACATGTGTATACCTTCAGGAAGAGTGTTGCCTCTTTGCTAACGAATCAGACATAGTTCGGGATGCAGCTCCCAGACTTCAAGAGCAAGCAGCAGAACACACGTGGCAAGTCACTAATTCATGATGGTCCAAATTAACACTCTTCTCTTCAATAAATGGCTATTATCTTTTGGGGGCCCCCTAATAATAATCTTTCTGGCGTTGTTTTTTGGACCCTGTATATTAAACCTTCTTGTAAAATTTGTTCCTTCTCGTCTAGAATCCATCAAACTTTAAATGGTGATGTAGACTCGGAAACCCACATGACAGATCCTTTCTTCCAAGGCCCATTGGACCGCCCTCTGGAGGATCCCTGATTGCCACCCCCTCACAGCTTGAAGAAGCTAGAGCGGACATCTCTTCTTTCCCCTAATGGCAGTTAGGGATACCAATCAAGAGGAGAGAATGAGAGAGGAGATAGAAGCTGGTTAGGCAGACAGAGAGGGAGGGTCTCAAGGTGACTTAACACCTGCGGGGACCTGCACCATTCCCATTATCTAATTATTTACTGGAAATTTGGTTAATGTGGTTAAGAACATTCCTTCAACCCAGGATGTACAGCTAAAAGAGATTAAATGCAGGCACAGTAGCTTAACGAAATGTCCTAACTTGACCTTGGCTTATTATAATATCATTAACATAGTATTTGCATTGTGGTTTAACCCCCCCTCCCCCTCAGTGGGCTTTTCTGGGGTACTTATGGGGGATATTCAAGATGGAGTAACTTTGGTCAAGGAACAATCCTAATGCATAATAAGAATTGGGTCTCGGCTTTGCAGACACTGCCGCTTATAATCCCAGCACTTTGGGAGGCCCAGGTGAGTGGGTTGCTTGAGCCCACGGGTTCGAGACCAGCCTGGGCAACTTGACGAGATCTCATCTCTACAGTAAATAAAAAAATTAGATGGCGTGGTGGCGCACACCTGTAGTTCCAGCTACTTGGAAGGCTGAGTTCCAACTACTTGAAGGATCACCTAAGCCCAGCAGGTCGAGGCTGCAGTGGCCATGAATGTGCCACTGCACTCCAGCCTGGACAACAGAGTGAGACTCTGACTCAAAAGAAAGAGGGTAGGAAGGAAGGAAGGAAGGAAGGCAAGAAAGAGAGAGAGAGAGAAAAGAAAGAGAGAAGAAAGAAAAGGAAGAGAGAGAGAAAGAGAGAGAAAAAGAAAGAAAAGAAAGAAAGAAAGAAAGAAAGAAAGAAAGAAAGAAAGAAAGAAAGAAAGAAAGAAAGAAAGAAAGAAAGAAAGAAAAGAAAGAGAAAGACTCTAACAGTGAAGGAGGAAAATCTAGAAGAAAGGCTGAATTGAGGAGCAGTAGAGTGGAGATGGCATTAAACAGCCATCAAAACCACAGACCAGCCGGGCTCGGTGGCTCAGCCTGTAATCCCACGCCTTTGGGAGGTTGAGGTGAGTGGATTGCCTGAGCCCGCAGGTTCGAGACCCGCCTGGGCAGCGAGACCTCATCTCTACAATAAATCAAAAAATCAGCCGGGCGTGGTAGCTCATGCCTGTAATTCCGGCTACTCGGAAGGCTGAGGTGAAAGGATCGCCAGAGCCCAGCAGGTCGAGGCTGCGGTGACCGGAAGCGGCCACTGCCCTCCAGCCTGGGTGACAGAGTGAGACTCCAACTCAAAAAAAAAAAAAAACCACAGACCAAAACCAAGATGACAAAATGGCAAGGTGGTTACTGGGGTTGGACGTGGAAGCCTTTTAGTTGAACCTGGGTTCAGACACAGCGACCGCCGCCTCTGGGTCCCACATTCCGCCGACCCATCCGTTCGTTAGGCGCCAAGCGACCAGCTCCTGAGATGCTCAAGTACTGCCCCCGCCTGGGAAGCTCGGCTCTGGGACAGAGCAGAAAGGCTGCAGCGGCATCCGTGCGTGGGTGAACGAGGCTCTGGGTGGGGGCAGAAGCCGAGAGTTGGCAGAATTCCTCAGAGGGGACCAGAAGTAGTTCGGGCTTTAAGAACAGCAGGGCCAGGTTCCCTGGGAAGGGGAGGGGATCAGGTCGCGACTGAATGCCCACGCTGGACCTTAAGACCCTGTTCATGGCGGAGGGCACGAAGTTGGCGGGCGTCAGCTCCCTCCCGCACCCCCCCCACCCCATTTCCTCCTGCTTTTGACGGTGACCAAAACCACAGAGACAAACCACACGCCCAGAATGGCTTTCACCAGGACAAGTGTGAGATCCTGCCCCTCTCTCGACCCCCCAACGGGAAATGCCCCGAGGGCTGCCGTTCCAGGGTTCTCTTTCTTTCTCCCTCTCTCCCTCCCCGTCCCTCTCCTCCTCCCCTCCGGTCTCCTCCCGTCCCCTTCCCTTCTCCCCTCCACGTCACCAACGTGTGCGAAAAGTGCACACCGATGCAGCTTCACCCCGCCCAGAATGACGCCCGGAGAAACTTCCGCCAGAGCTCAGCCTGGGTGTAAATCATCACAGGCCCGGCGGACCGCGGAGTGTACAGCCCGCGCCCTGCAGGCGCGTCTCTTCGCCCACGAAATACACATTCCTGGTCGATTTCGGCAGGCTGAGCCCGGGGGCCGGGAACGAGGACCGCTGCCTGACGCCATGGGACAGCGGGGACAGCGCGCACCGGCCGCGTCGGGGCCCCGGGCAGGGCGCGCCCCGGGACGCGGGCCACGGTTCCGGGTCCTCGAGACCCTACTGTTCGTTGTCGTCGGCGGTCTGCAGTTGGTGAGTCTCCGCGGGGTCCCCGGCTGGGGGAGAGCGAGCCTGGTTACCGAGACACGGCAGAAAGAGGGCTCAGGCCGAGGGGGTCCACGGCGGGGCCGCCCGACGCGGGCCACCTGCGACCGGGCATGTCCGGGCAGGACCAACTCGTCGTCGGAGTGGCGGGGAGGGCGCGCGACCCCTCGGCGTCCTGGGCGAGCGGTCCCCGAGCGGCGTCAGAATGGCGGGAGAGAGTGAGTCCACGTGGAAAGTCCCGAGCAGGCCGCGGGAAGGCGCGGAGCGGCCGTCTGCCTGCCGTTAGTCTTTCTTTTCCTGCCTCTCTCCCTCCCTTCCTTCCCTCCTTCTTTCGTCGACCTGTTTCTTTTGCGCCCTCGTTTAAATTCCTAAAGGCGCTCGTTGCAAATCGCCTGAAACCCGCCGCCAGCCAAGGTTAACTTTCCTCCGCTGCGCTCGGAAGTTTAGTTTTCCTTCCCTGAATGTCGCTGCGACGAGGTGGCAAGTGCTTTCCAGTCGCTTTGGTGGTTGCCACCGACGGCCGGGGCTGAGGACCCCAGTTCAGTCTCGCTGCCCGGACCTAAGCTCCCCGCTGGACCCCGCGGCCGCGACTTCTGGGTCCTTCATGCCCTCCGCCTGTGCGTTCACGGAGCGCCGGCGGTACGCCAGGCGCCGAGCTCCCGAGGCGCTGGAGCCGAGCGCCTGACTCTAACCCTTCCCTCTAACCCCAACCCCAGACCTTAACGCCCACTCCCTAACCCTCATCGTAACCCTAACCCTGAACCCTAACTCCTAAACCCTAACTATAACCCGAACCCTAACCCCCTACCCCTTGATTTCAAACCCAACCCGAGATGAGATCCTCACATTTTACCGATGGGCAGACTGCGGCTGGGGATTGGTTGTCTGGGCTGGACTAAACTGGAGTCTGTAGAGAGTGGCTGGTCAGGAGAGAAGGAAACTAAAAATGATTCCTTTTGCAAGGTAAAGACAATTGCAAAGTTGTCATTAGATTTTTTTTTGATTACTGTATTTGTATGGCTTAGATAGTCGTCGCACCCCCCAACTCCCTCAACCTCCCATCACCCGCCTCCCCCCCCGTCTCCCCCGTCGCCCCCCCCGCCAACTTCCCCCCCCCGCCAACCTCCCCCCCCCCGCCAACCTCCCCCCCCCGTGTCTATGTCTATTCTTGGTCTCTGCAGTGATGGACCAGCCCAGATCAGAGGAGGAAGGAGCCGTGCTGGTTGGGCTGGATCTCTGACTCAGCCCCCTCCTGCCGTGGTTCCTGAGGGGATTTACTCAGCACTGGCTCTCTGTGGGGAGCGGGCCTGTGTTCTCTGGCTGCTTGTAACATTCATCTTAGAACTGGTGGTTGGCAATTTGATTTAGATTTGCCCTGTTGTGGTTTTCTTTGTGTTTCCTCTGCTTGGCTTTTGCTGAATTTCTTGGGTCTTTTGTTTAGAGTGTATATCCTACTTGGAAGTTTTTTAGTCATTTTTTCCTTACATATTTTTGTTGGCAGTCTCCCCTTCCTGAGCCTCTTATTACTTAGGTTAGAGTGCTCGGTTTTGTATCAGAGCTATGTGTCTTTTTTTCCCCGCATCATTTTTTTTCTCTCTGTTTCACTGTGGATAGTTTCTTTCTTTTCTTTCTTTTTTTTTTTTTTTTTTTGTCGGATTTTTACTCTGTCGCCCGTAGTAATTTTTTCTTGGATAATAGACATTGTGCATTTTGCTTTCTAGAGTATTGACCTTAGTTATGTTCCTTAAAAGTGTGTTGGGTATTGTTCTGGTCACTACTTCGGAAACTGAGGATAAGCTTGATCCTTGGATACTAGTTTTTAACCTTATGTCTGGTCCACAGTTGCCTTGTTCAGGGGATAATTTAGCGCACAGTGGTTAACTTCTGTTGGTAACTAGTCAGTACCCTGTCGTGAGTTCTGTCCACTGGGAACAGGAATACGAACAAAATTTCCAGACCTTGATCCTGGCCCATTCCCTGACGTCTGGTGATCTCTCTGCACCTGAGTGGCCTCCTCTCAGGCGCCCACAGTCAGTCCCAGCAGACAGTGGACGTGCCCTCTCAGGGCTCTAGAATCCTCTATGCAGCTGCTTCTCCAGGTTTCTGCCCTGCACTGGGCCTCTGGGAGCTCCTGTCTGTGGTTTCTCAGCAGAGCCCACAGGGCTCTACAGGGTTCCCCTTCCTGTTCCACAGCCAAGAGCCTGTCCTTGGGCAGTGAGCTGAGGCCACCACTGAGCTCACCTCATGTGTTTTGGGGGAGTCATTTATCCTTCAAATAGACGATGTGCCCTTTTACTCTGGGAACGTCTGCGTCTAGGGTGGGTGAAGGGCGAATGAGCCCTGTGGGAATCTTGTTTCTCAGGAGCCCACAGTCTAACAGAGGAGGCGACACCAGGGACCTGTAAAACTAGCAAGAGCCACGAGATCCCGGCACCCTTGCCTCATCCCACCCTCAGAGGGGCTGTATTGGCTGCAGAGATGTCATTCTTCCGTGCTTGACTCAGACAGAGGAGAGGCTGTGTAATGAGGCCCAGGTTCTGGTATTGTTGGCCTGGAGGATGTGGTGTGATTAAAATCACCATTGAGGCCGGGCATGGTGGCTCAAGCATATAATCCCAGCACTTTGGGAGGCCGAGGCAAGAGGATTACCTGAGCCCACAGGTTCGAGACTAGCCTGGACAACATGGTAAGACTATGTCTCTGTAATAAATCAGAAAATTAGCTGGGTGTGGTAGCATGCACCTGTAGTTCTGGCTATTTGGAAGGCTGATGTGGAAGGATTGCCTGAGGTGGCCGGGAATGTGCCACTGCACTCCAGCCTAGGCAACTCAAAAAAATAATTAAATAAATAAAAATTAAAATCACCGTTGTTTTTTGTTGGTTTTTTTTTTTGAGTTGAGTTTTTTTTTCCGACCTGCTGGGCTCTGGCAATCCTTCCGCCTCAGCCTTCCAAGTAGCTGGAACCACAGGCGCGCACTACCACACCCGGCTATCCATTGATTTTTTTTTTTTTTTTTGAGTTGGAGTCTCACTCTGTCGCCCAGACTGGAGAGCAGTGGCCGCTCCCGGCCACCGCAGCCTCGACCTGCTAGACTCCGGCAATCCTTCCGCCTCAGCCTTCTGAGTAGCGGAATTACAGGCACACGCTACCACGCCCGGCTAATTTTTTTAAAATTGTATTGTAGAGATGAGGTCTCGCCTGCCCAGGCAGGTCTCGAACCCGCGGGCTCAGACAATCCACTCACCTCAGCCTCCCAAAGGCGCGGGATTACAGGCTGAGCCACCGAGCCCAGCTATCCATTGATTTTTAATGGTGTGATTCTACTAGGTTTAATGATAATGTTTCTACTAATCAGAGCATGTGCTTAAAAATGCTTTATTCTAAGCACTTTACATAACTATGAATGCATTTCATTCTCACAAAGCCTAACAGTGTAGGAACTGTGGATATCCAGGGCAGTTTTCAGAGCGTATGTGACCTAGAGAGGAGAGAAGAGATTGCTTGGATTCATTTTTTATCAGAAAGTGCTAATGACATGAGGTAGAAAGCAGTCTAAATCTGAGTCACGCGATAAACCACAAGACAAGGAAACAATACAGTTAATGACTCAACTCCGGGAGGAAGTGGTGTCCCTACTGTCTAGGCAGGGCAAAACCCTTCCTCCTCATTTTCTTCTCTTTCAGCCATGCTTACACCCTTATACCCCATGAGCCCTGGTCTGAGGATTGATGCAATTCAGATCCCTCAGTCAGAGACTGTCACAAATTGAAGAACCTGATCTCGACCTCACCTGCCATTACTCCCCTCCCCCATTACTGTGACTTTTTCCTCTATCTGTGATCCTGACTGCGTGGACGTTTCCCTCTATGTCCAGCAGGGTCCCTCCCACCAGTGGCATTTGTCATGTCTGCCTGGGAAGCCCCTCTAGACTCTGCACCTTCGTGGACTTTGAGGTTGCCTGCATCTGTGCATCAGCTCCCTGTGAAAGGAAAGAAAGGCCGTGTCTCGTCCCTGATGCTCTGTGGAATTCTTTGCACAGTGTGGTTACCGGGCACACACGCACCCCATTGAATGAACAACTTGATTCTAGGCTGCCTGCACTGTTGCTGATATTCCGTCTTCCTCCTGCTCATAGTGTGTGTTTGATGTGAGTGGTAGGAAGCACAGAACATCTGAGTAGAATGCTGAAAATGCTGGGCCCAGAGTCACCAGGAGACCCTTGTCAGGTTTTCACCAGGGAGATCCCTGATCCAATCAGCACTTTGAGAATAAGTGATTACTCAGCAGACAGAGGGGTGACCTCAGAAGTGACCTGAGTAGCATTAGGCGTGTCCTAGTGGCTAGGTTGAGTCATCAGGTTGTATCATCCTGAAGGAGGAACTTGACAACTGAGACAGAGCTAGGGAAAGGATCATGAAAAAGCAGGCAAGTGAGGGGATGGGTTTGGCAAGAGGAAGGGGTTTCAAGGTGGTTTTCCCTACGCTGAGAGTTGACTGAGGTCATTAACATAAAAGAAAGAGTAAGTGGGCATAAAATGGCTTTAAGAATTAGGAATCCGGAAGTGTCGTTGGGAATAGTATCGAGATCATTGTCAGCTGACCTGAGTACACAAAATCCTAAAAGATTTCAGTCTGAACTGAAATGAATCCAAATGGAAACATGGATTTTTTTTTTTTTTTTTGAGTTGGAGTCTCACTCCATCACCCAGGCTGGAGGGTAGTGGCACACTCACAGCCACCCCAGAGTCAACCTACTGGGCTCCAGTGATCCTTCCACCTCAGCCTTCCAAGTAGCCGGTACTACAGGCGCACACAAATTTAAATTTTTAAATTTACTGTAGAGACAAGGTCATGCCAAGTTGCCTGGGCTGGTCTCAAACCCACAGACTCAGGCAATCCACTCGCCTCAGCTTCCCAAAGTGTTAGGATTACAGCCTGGCCAGAAACATGGATCTTAAGAAAGGAAGGAAGATCATCAGAAATAGAAAGTATGAAGGTACACATATAAAGAACTATTACTCTCTCTTAATTTGTTGAAAATAGACGCTACCAAATAATATTTCACTGTTTCTGGTTTTGAAATGTATGTACATACCTAAGACAACTATAGCCAAACAAATGGGGGTGATGGTGAATGGACCTATATGAGTTCATATGTCCCTACATTTTGCAATAGCATTACAATATTAATTCACCAAAACAACTCAGTAATATAAAGGAAGTATTGATGAGTGAATTTCAAAATAATTATGAATGAATTTCAAAAGAATTATTGAGTGAATTTCAAAATAATTGTGCTCCATGAAAGAAGCCAGGTAGAGAAGCATATACACCATCTGATTCCACTTTTGACATTTGTAGCCAGAAATGCTCTCATTAAAATAGATCTCAGCCAGACTCGGTGGCTCACCCTATAATCCTGCGCTTTGGGAGGCCGAGATCAGTGAATTGCCTGAGCTCGCGGGTTCAAGACCCACCTGGGCAACTTGACGAGACCTCATCTCTACAATAAATTTTTTAAAAAATTAGCTGGACATGGTAAGCACGCGCCTGTAGTTCCAGCTACTTGGAAGGCTGAGGCGGAAGAATTGCCAGAGCCCAGCAGGTTGAGGCTGTACTCCAGTCTGGGCGACAGAGTGAGACTCCAACTCAAAAAAAAAAAAAAAAGATCTCAACTCAACAAGCCAACTTTGCAGCCTTAGGACTTAGAAAAAGAAGCATGAAGCAAACCCAGAGTTAGCATGATAAAGGAAATAACAATAATTACAACAGAGATAAGTAAAATAGAGCATAGAAAAACAATAGGGAAAATCCACAAAACCACATGTTGGTTCTTCACAAACACTAACTAAATTTTAATAGACTATTACCTAGATAGATTAAGAAAAAAATAGAGCTCAAATTACTAAAATCAGAATTCAAAGAAGGGCATTACTACTGACTACAGAAATAATAGGGAGCATAAGGGAGTACTATGAACAATTGCATGCCAATAAATCAGGTAACCTAGACTGAAATAGATACATTTTTAGAAACACAAAACCTACCAAGACTGAATCACAAACAAGTAGAAAATCTAAATACAGTCATAACTGCTGAGGAAATAGAATCAATAATCCCAAATCTCCCAACAACAACAACAAAAACCTGAACCTGATACCTTTACTAGTGAATCGTAACAAAGTTTTAAAGAAGAGCTAATATCACCACTTCTCAAACCCTTTCCAAAAATTGAAGGGGAAGAAACTTTTAACTCTTTCCATGTGGCCGTCATTACTCTGATACCGAAGCTGGACAAAGATACGACAGGAAAATAAACCTACAGACCAGTATCCCTGATGGATGGGAGCACACTCAGCAAAATACTAGCACAGGGAATTCAACAGTACATTGAATGGATTATACACCATAAAAAAGGTGGATTTATTTCTCGAATGCAGGGATGGTTGAACAAATGAAAGTTGAACAGTATACTACGTTACTTTCGTAGAATGAAGGGGGGAAAAAAAAACCCAGACATGATCATCTCAATTGATGCAGGAAAACCATCTGATAAAATTTAAAACTCTTTAATGATGAAAACACCCAACAAACTAGGAATAGACAAAAACTGCCACAATGTAATAATAGCTCTATGAGAAAACTCTACAGCTAACATCATACTCAATGGTTAAAAAAAAAATTTTCCCTCTAAGATCAGAAACAACGTAAGCATACCCACCTTTGCCACTTCTATTAACAACAGTACTGGAAATTCTAGCTAGAGCCATTAGGCAAGAAAAATAAATAAAGGCACCTGAATTGTAAAGGAAGAATTAAAATCATCTGTTTCCAGATGATGATATGATTTTATTTGTAGAAAATCTGAAAGATTTCCAAAAAAAGCTGTTAGAGCTGTCGAAAATAGGCCGGGCGCGGTGGCTCATGTCTCTAATCCCAGCCCTTTGGGAGGCCGAGGTGAGAGGATTGCCTGAGCTCAGAGGTTCGAGACCAGTCTGGGCAACTTGGTGAGACCTCATCTCTACAATAAATCAAAAAATTAGCCAGGTGTGGTGGCACATGCCACTAGTTCCAGCTATTTGGATGGCTGAGGCAGAAGCTGTTACCTGAGCCCAGAAGATCAAGGCTGAGGTGGCTGTGAGCATGCTACTGAACTCCAGCCTGGGCGACAGAGTGAGACTCTGACTCAAAAAAAAAAAAAAAAAGAAAGAAAGCTGTTAGAACTGTTAAAAATAAAAATCAGATCAAATTTTTAAAAGAATTTCAAGTGTATTGTTGTATAATAAAGTACAGCTCACAATCTGGGAGACTTCAAACCAAGTGGCAATAAACTTGCCTTATAGCAATTATGGGGAAGTTTATAGAGCATAAAGAAAAAAGTACTTTGACCTTTTTTTGTGATTGGCTGTTATAAATTCACATTCTTTTGTAAAGGCAAGCAGAGCTTTAGAAGCTGATTTGTCTACAGGCAGTTGATTCATGCTGACAAAGATGTAAAGCTTACATTTTGTGTTTTGTTTATGGTAAAAGCTAGTGTTTCAGGGAAATCAGGATGGTGTAATTTTGGGCTACATGGTTATGGGCAGTTAACCTTGGAGGTATATCTAAACTGTTACCTTTATTATTATTTTTTTTTCTTTAAGAATATTAAAAAAAAAAAACAAACGGCTAGGCACGATAGCTCATACCTGTAATCCTAGCACTTTGAGTGGCTGAGATGAGAGGATTGCCTGAGCCCACAGGTTTGAGACCAGCCTGGGCAACTTGGCAAGACCTCATCTCTACAATAAATAAAAAAATTTGCCAGGCGTGGTGGCACATGCCTGTAGTCCCAGCTACTTGGAAGGCTGAGGTGGAAGGATTGCCTGAGCCCAGCAGGTCAAGGCTGTGGTGGCCATGAGTGTGCCACTGCACTCCAGCCTGGGCGATAGAGTGAGATATCAACACACACACACGCACACAAAGACTACCAAAAAAAATGAATCCATCAAAGAAGCAGGATACAAATTCAGCATAAATCTGTTCTATACACTACCAACGAAGCAATCTAAAAAACTAGATTAGGAAAAAACTTCATTTAGAACAGCATCAAGAATAATAAAAATAGAAATAAACTTCAACAAGGAAGTGAAAGACTTACAATAAACTATAAAATATTACTGAAAGAAATGAAAGAAAACAAATAAATGGAAAGATGTCCCATGTTTATTGATTTAAGACTTAATATCATGTCAATATTCCCAAAAGTGATATATACATTCATTGTAATCCCTGTCAAAAATCAAATGACTTTTTTGCAGAAATAGTAAAATCTATTCTAAAATTCATGTGGACTCTCTAGGGACCTAAACAGCCAAAAAAATCTTTTAAAACTGTAAAAATGTAAATGGACTCACACTTCTTGATTTCAAAACTTACTACATTCCAGATGTAGTGGTTCACACCTGTAATCCTAGCACTTTGGGAGGCAGAGGTGAGACTGCCTGAGCCCACAGGCTTGAGACCAGCCTGGGCCACTTGGCAAGACCCTCTCTCTACACTAAACTAAAAAAATTAGCCAGGCATGGTGCAACATGATGCCTGTAGTTCCAGCTACTTGGAAGGCTGAGGCGATAGGGTCACCTGAGCCCAGCAGGTCAATGGCTATGATCATGTCACTGCACTCCAGCCTGAGTAACAGAATGAGACTCTGATTCAAAAAAATAAAAAATAAAAAAAACTTACCATAAAGCTGCACTAATCAAAACAGCATGGCACTGGAATAAAGACAGACAGATAGGTCAATGGAATAGAAGAGAGAAGCCAGAAATAAACTCTGACATATATGGTCAAATTATTTTTTTAAAAGAATGCCAAGTCTGTTGGCTGGAGAAAAGGATAGTCTTTTCAATGAATGGGGCTAGAAAACTAGATGTTTGCATTGAAAACAATGAAGTTGGACCCTAACCTAACAAACTCAAGGTGGATCTTAGGTCTAAAAGTAAGTGCTAGAAATATAGAAGTCTTAGAAGAAAACATAGAATGGAAACTTCATGATATTGGACTTGGCAGTTATTTCTCAGATGTGGTACTTAGACCCAGGCAACAAAAGAAAAAATAGACGTTTAAGACCTCATGAAAATCAGTAATGTGGCTGGCCACAGTGGCTCATACCTGTAATCCCAGCACTTTGGGAGGTGAAGGCCAAGAGGATTGCCTGAGCCCAGGGATTCGAGACCAACCTGGGCAACTTGGCAAGACCCTGTCTCCACAATAAATTAAAAAAAAAAAATTAGCCGAGTATGGTGGCCCCTGCCTGTAGTTCCAGCTACTTGGGAGGCTGAGGCAAAAGGATCACCTGAGCCTAGCAGGTCGAGGCTGCAGTGGACATGAGTGTGCCACTGCACTCCAACCTGGGCGATAGAGTGAGACTCCTACTCAAAACAAACAAACAAACAAACTTTTGTGCATCATAAGACATTACTAACAGAGTAAAGAGGCAACCCACAGAATGAGAGAAAATATTTGCAGATCCTACATCTGATGAAGTGTTAATATCTAGAATTATACAAAGAACTCCTATAATTCCACATGAAAAGTTCTACGTCACTGTTAGGGAAATGCTAATGAAAACCACAGAGATACCACTCAGAGATACCCATTAGGATGGCTACTAAAACACACACACACACACACACACACACACACACACACACACACGCTGGCAAGGATGTAGAGAATCAAAACCCCTGGGAATATATCCAAAGGAATACAAATGACAATACAAAAACAAAAACACCTGCATGAATAAGTTTATGGAAACACTATTCAAAACCAACCCAGACACCCATCAAAGGTGGGCTAGATGAAGAAAATGTGGTACATATACACAATGGAATACTATGCAGCCATAAAGAACAAAATCATGTCTTTTGCAGCAATGGATGCAGCTGGAGACCATCATTCTGAGTGAACTATCACAGAAATAAAAAACTGAATACTGCATGTTCTCACACATAAATGGGCCCTAAGCATGGAGCACATGGACACAAGGACAGGTACAGAAGACGCTGGACACTACTAAAAGAGGGAGGATGGGAGGGGGGGATAAGAGATACAAAACCAGCTGGGCTCGGTGGCTCAGCCTGTAATCCTGCGCCTTTGGGAGGCTGAGGTGAGTGGATTGCCTGAGCCCGCGGGTTCGAGACCCGCCTGGGCAGCGAGACCTCATCTCTACAATAAATCAAAACATCAGCCGGGCGTGGTAGCGCATGCCTGTAATTCCGGCTACTCGGAAGGCTGAGGCGGAAGACTGAGGCGGAAGGATCGCCGGAGCCCAGCAGGTCGAGGCTGCGGTGACCGGGAGCGGCCACTGCACTCCAGTCTGGGTGACAGACTGAGACTCCAACTCAAAAAAAGAGATACAAAACCACCCAGTGGGTCCCGTACCCACCCCTGGGGGTGGGGGAGGGTCATCAGAAACCCAACTTGACCTTCACGCAATGTATTTATGTAGGAAATCCTCACATGTACCCGATTCTAAAATTAAAATAAAAAATTTTTAGAAATTATGTAATGTATATTTTAAACCAGTTTTGAATTTTTTAAAATAGCGTGTTATCATCTCGATAGCCACTTCATATAAATAATGGAAATTTATAGATAAAAAACCAATGCACACACAATTAAAACAGAATTCTTAAAAGTATTCAGTTAACACTAAATATACAGGTAAAAAGGAATGAATAAAATAGAATGGACAAACGAAATAAATGGTAAAATCGTAAAACCGTTTCAGCGATATTAGTAATTATATTAACTGTACATTCATTAAACACCACAATTTAAAGGTAGATATGGTTAGAGCCACAAAAAAAGCAAGACCCAACTACATACTGTGTGTAAGAGATGCAATTTTAAAGCAAAATACAGATATATTAAAAGAGCAATTGGATGGAAAAAGATATACCACACAAATAGTAAGCCTTAGAAAGCAGTTGTAGCCATCTTAATATCAGACGATGTTGAATTTAAGGCAAAGAATATTATGAGTGATGAAAAGGGCTTTTTTTGGTCATGTTAAAAGGGTTAATTCATCAGGGAAGCTTTAAGAATCATAAAAGTACATGTCCCTAATAGATCACAGAGCTTCACAATAAACTAAGCTTTAAAGAATTTGAAGGATTATACTAACCTTTTGTAAGCAATTGTCTTTTATCTCTTTGATAATAGCTATTCTGACAGATATAAGGTGATACCTCATGTGTTATTAGTTTACGGGTTGAGCATTTTTATGTATATCTGCTGGCCAATTTGCATGTCTTTTGGGAAATGTGTATTCAAGTTTCTTATCCGTTTATTTTATTTTATTTTAATTCTAGTTTCAGGTTAACTTCTTCAAGTGAGGTCTTACCCATTTTTAAATTGGATTATTTCCTCTCTTTCAGCAGAGTTAAGTTCCTTATGTATTTTGAATACTATCCCCTTGTCAGATGTATGGCTTGCAAAAATTTTCTCCCAGAACATAACCTGTCACTTCACTCTGTTAATTGTTTATTTTGTTGTGCAGAAATGTTTTATTTTGATGTAATTCCATTTGTCTGTTTGCTTCTGTTGCCTGTGCTTCAGGGAGCAAATCTAAAAAAGCATTGCCCAAGACAGTACATGTAGATTTACCCCTATGTTTTTCTATAGTAGTTTTATGATTTCAGGTCTTATGTTGACGTCTTTAATTCATTTTGAGTTGATTTTTTGCATATGGTTTGAGATAAGGGTCCAGTTGCATTCTTCTGCTTATGGATTTCCCAGCACCATTTATTGAAGAGACAGTTTTTCCCATTGGATATTTTTGGCACCTTGGTCAAAAGTCAGTTGAGGCCGGGTGCGGTGACTCAAGCCTGTATAATCCCAGCACTTTGGGAGACCGAGGTGGTTCTGGCTACTTGGAAGGCTGAGGCGGAAGGCTCAGCTGAGCCCAGCAGGTTAACACTGAGGTGACCCTGAGCGTGCCACGGCACTCCAGTTGGGGCGACAGAGAGACTCAAACTGGAAAAAAAAAGTTGATCATGCATGTGCTGATTCATATCTGGACTCTATTCTGTTCCATTGCTCAATGTGTCTATTTTTAGGCCTGTACTATGTTATTTTAATTAATATAACTAGTATAATTTGAAGTGTGGTAGTGTGATATCTTCAGCTTTTTAAAAAATTAATCATGATTAGTTTTTTTGTGTGGTTCAGTATGACTTTTATGATGGTTTTTCTATTTCTGTGAAAAATGACATTAGAATTTCGATAGAACTTACATTTAATCTGTAGATTGCTTTGGGTAATATGGACACTTTAACAATATTAAGGCCAGGCATGATGACTCACCCTTGTAATCCCAGCATTTGGGAAAGAGAAGCCAGAAGATTGCTTGAGCTCAAGAATTCAAGACCAGCCTTAGGCAACATAGCAAGACCTTGTCTCTACACAAAAAACCCAAAAGATCAGCCAGGTGTGGTGATGTGCATTTGTAGTCTCAGCTACTTGGGAGGCTGAGGCAAAAGGATCGCCTGAGCCCAGAAGATAGTGGTTGTAGTGAGCTGTGATCTTGCTCCCGAACTCCATCCTGGGAGACAGAGTGAAATCCCGACTCAAAAGTAAAATGAAACAATACTAATTCT
The DNA here is from genome assembly GCA_027257055.1 of Cephalopachus bancanus. NCBI lineage: Eukaryota > Metazoa > Chordata > Mammalia > Primates > Tarsiidae > Cephalopachus > Cephalopachus bancanus. Next base: position 640,141 of record JAPVLO010000120.1, on the reverse strand, counting down.
TCCAATCTATGAACACAGGATGTTTTTCCATTTATTTGTCTCTTCTAGTTCTTTCCTCAGTGTGTTGTAGTTTTCAGTTTATACCTTCTTGGGTAAATTTACCTCTAGGCCAGTCATGGTGGCTCTTACCTATAATCCCAGCACTTTGGGAAGCTGAGGTGAGAGGATTGCCTGAGTCCACAGGTTTGAGACCAGCCCAGGCAACTTGGCAAGAGGTTATCTCTAAAATAAATCCAAAAATTAGCCAGGCATGGTGGCGCATGCCTGTAGTTCCAGCCACTTGGAAGGCTGAGGCAAAAGTATCACCTGAGCCCCACAGGTCGAGGCTGCGGTGGCTGTGAGTGTGCTACTGCACTCCAGCCTTGGCAACAGAGTGAGACTCCAAAAAAAAAAAAAAAGTTTCTTTTTGCTATTGTTAGTGAAATTGTGTTTTAATTTCATTTCCAGATAGTTAATTAGTATATAGACATGCTACTGGTTTTTGTATGTTGATTTTGTATCCTACAACATTACTGAATATCATTTCTAAGCAGTTTTTGGCAGTCTTTAGGGTTTTCTGTATATAAGATTATGTCATCAGCAAGCAGTGTCACGTCTTCCATTCTAATTTGGATGTTTTATTTCTTTTTGTTGACTAATTGCTCTGGCTAGGATTCCCAGCATGTTGATGGTGAGAGTAAGCATTCTTGTTGTGTCGCTGATCTTTTTTTTTTCTTTCTTTTTTTTGAGTTGGAGTCTCACTCTGTCACCCAGACTGGAGTGCAGTGGCCGCTCCCGGCCACCGCAGCCTCGACCTGCTGGGCTCCGGCGATCCTTCTGCCTCAGCCTTCCAAGTAGCTGGAACTACAGGCGCGCGCTACCCCGCCTGGCTAATTTTTGATTTATTGTAGAGATGAGGTCTCTCCAAGTTGCCCACGCGGGTCTCAAACCCGCGGGCTCAGGCAATCCACTCACCTCGGCCTCCCAAAGCACAGGATTACAGGCTGAGCCACTGAACCCGGTCGTGTTCCTGATCTTACAGGAAAAACTTCCAACTTTTCACTGCTGAGTGTGATGCTTGTCATACAAGGCTTTCCTTGTTTTGAGAGACATTCCTTTTATACCTAGTTTGTTGAGAGTTTTTATCCTAAAAGAATGTTGTATTTTGTCAAGTACTTTTTCTGCATCTGTTGAGATAATCTATACAGTTTTTGGCCTTGATTCTGTTAATGTGGTGTGGCACATTTATCAATTTTCATATGTTGGGCCATCCCTTTACCCCAAGAATAAATCCCACTCGATTATGGTAAATGATCCTTTTAATGAGCTACTGAATTTTGTTGGCTAGTATTTTGTTGAAGATTTTTGCATCTGTGATCTTCAGGGATAATGGCCTGTAATTTTATCTTCTTACAGTATTTTTATCTGGCTTTGATATTAAAGGTAATGTAGGTCTTGTAATATAAGTTTAGAAGTATTTTCTCTAATTTTTTGGAAAAGTTTGAGAATGATTAGTTTGGGTTCTTATTTATTTAGTTATTTAGTTATTTATTTGGAGTCTCACTAGTGTGGAGTGCAGTGGCACACTCATGTCCCCTGCAGTCTCAACCTGCTGGGCTCAGGTGATCCACCTGCCTCAGCCTTCCAAGTAGCTGGAACTACAGGTGTGTGCCACCATGCCCAGCTAATTTTTTGATTTATTGTAGAGACGAGGTCTCACCACGTTGCCAAGGCTGGCCTCGAATCTTTGGACTCAGGCAATCCTCTCGCCTCCGCCTCCCAAAGTGCTGGGATTACAGGTGTGAGCTACTGTGCCCTCCTGGTTCTTCTTTAAATGTTTGGGTGAATTCAGTAGTGAAGTCATCTGGTCAGGTGTTTCTTTGATGGGAAACTTTTTATTATTGGTTCAGTCTCCTTACTCATTATTGGCCTGTTCAGACTTTCTACTTCTTCATGATTCAGTATTGGTAGGTTATATGTTTTTAAGAATGTATCTATTTCTTCCAGGTGTTCCGAGTTGATAGAATATCATTGTTCATAATATTTTTATATGATCCTTGGCATTTCTGTGGTATCAGTTGTAATGTTTCCTCTTTCACTTTTGATCTTGTTTATTTGAGACTTCTTTTTTTCTTAGTCAGTCTAGCTAAAAGCTTGTTGGTTTTCAGCAAAACCCAATCCATCTTTTCAAAAAACCCAACTCTTGGTTTTTTGATTTTTTTGATCTTTCCTATTATTCTGGTTTCTGTCTTAATTTTGCTGTGATCGTTATTATTTCCTTTTTTTCTGTTAACTTTGAGCTTAGTTTATCTTCTTTTTCCATTTCCTTGAGGCATAACTTTCAGTTATTTATTTAAGATTTTCTTTTTCAGTGTAGAAATTTCTTGGTTTTCTCTTAAAACTGCTTTTGGTGGCCAAGCACAGTGGCTTATGTCTAGAATCCCAGCACTTTGGGAGGCCGAGGTGAGAGGATTGCCTGAGCACATGGGTTCAAGTCCAGCCTGGGCAACTTGGTGATACCTCATCTCTACAATAAATAAAAAAATTAGCTGGACATGGTGGCGCATGCCTGTAGTTCCAGCTACTTGGAATGCTAAGGCAGAAGGATTGCCTGAGCCCAGTAGGTCAAAGCTGCGGTGTCTGTGAGCGTGCCACTGCATTCCAGCCTGGGCAACAGAGTGAGACTCCAACTCAAAAAACAAAACAAAACAACAGCAACAAAAAAAACCCTGCTTTTGCGGCATCCCATAAGTTTTGGTATGTTGTGTTTCCATTTTCTTAAGCTATCTTAAATTGTTCCTTTTAATCTCTTTTGACCCATTGGTTATTTAGGATCTTTTTGTCATTTTTAAATCGGGTTGTTTTTGTTGTTTTTGAGTTGGTGGAATTCTTTGTATATTTGAGATATTAACCTCTGATCAGACATATAATTTGCAAATTTTTTTCCCTCATTCTGTAGGTTGCCTTTTCACTGTTATTGCCACTTGATGCACGGAAGTTTTTAATTGTTATATAGTTCAATGTATCTATATTTTTCATATGCTGCCTGTGTTTTTGATATCATATTCAAGAAATCATTCCCAAATCCAAGATTACAAAGAATAGCTTGTCTATTTCCTTCTAAGAGTTTTATAGTTTTCACCATTGTATTAGATCTTTCATTCATCTTGAGTTAATTTCTGTGTATCTTTGTATAAATTTTGTAAGAGCCCCAATTTATTGTTTTGTAATGAGTCAGTATCCACATTGTATAAGATCATTTTTGAAAAGATTATCCTTCTCTTTTTAAACTGTCTTGGCACCATTCTCAAAAATAATTTGCTCATATATAATCATGCGCCACACAACATTTTGGTCAAGGATGGATCGCGTATACATTGGTGATCCCATACAATAATAATACTTTGTTTTTCCTGTATCTTTTCTATGTTTGAATACGTTTAGATACACAAATACTTAGCATCATGTTACAATTGCCTAAAATATTCACATATGGTAACGTGCTGTACAGGTTTGTAGCCTAGGAGCAATAAGCTATACCATATAACCTAAATGTGTAGTAGGCTGTAGCACATAGGTTTGGGTAATACGTGCTATGATTTTCACACCGTGACAAAATCCCTTAACATCTCATTTCCTAGTGCATATCCCGTTATTAAGTGACGTGTGTCTGTATGTGATGAGCATTCTTTTCTGGGCTTAAAATCAGAAACTCATCGTTTGATATTTAATCCTGTGTCCCATTTTTACAAAATTTTCATATATAGTATAATCCTCATTTGTAAAAATGTGTCTCTGTGTGGGAGGTTGGGGGGGCACACTTCATCAATAAGGGCACCTGATCTCAAACCAGGTGACATAGGGACCAAAGTGAGGCCCAAACTTTACCTGTACAATGACCATCTGTGTACCTAACTCTAAATTGTACCCCTCATCTTTAAAATAAAATTTTTAAGAAATTGTTAAAACAAAAAAAATGTGTCTTTGTGGGTGTGTCTGTCTGTGTGGATGTGTCTGTTACAGAGACAAGGAGAGGCTAGACCAGGCATGTCCAGCCGGGGCCTGCAGGCTTCATGTGGCCCAGGACAGCTAGTAATATGCCCCCACAAAACCTTTTAACACCATGTGTTTTTTAGCATTTATTTTCTTCATCACCCCATGCATACTTCCATTTTTGAAGTTCACAATGTGGAAGAGCAAAATTCAAACAAACATTTCTGACGAGCACCTTGAGAACTCGCTAAGAATTGCAACTCCTTCCATCGAACCAGGTGTTCATTTTACAAAAACAAGCTCAGATTTCCCACTAGTTTCATATTGTTCTCATTTTTATAAACTTTATAATAAAAATCTAAAAATAAACTAAGTCTTTATGTATATACAGAAACTATATTATATAATTGATGTGCAACCCAAGAGCCTTCCTCTGTACTCTGCAGCCCAGGGAGCCAAAAGATTGGACACCCCAGTTCCAGACAAAAGCTAGAAATCCTGTCTCTAATTGAGAACATCACATGTGGTTTTTGTATTCTTTTCAAACCTTTCCTTGCCCACATTTTCTGGAATAAACATGTTTTCTTTTCCCATAGCTCCTAGCGGACTCTGCCACGATCATCCAGCAGAATAAAGTTCCTCAGCAGGCAGCTGCCCTCCAGGGAGGGAGGCACAGCGCCACGGAGCTAGAATGTTCACCAGGTATGTTCTAAGACAATTCTCTGACACTTGTCTCTCCTCCCCTTGTCTCCATGAACTTCCAGGCCTCTGCTTCCCACCCTTCCTGGTTCTGTCTCCCAGCCTGCACCCATGGCCTCCCAAGGAGTTCCCTGTGATCAGTTGCTAGAGAAAGAGTAAACTTGGGCCTGGTCTATAGATGGTTCTGCATCACATGCAGGTACCACTTGGAAGTAGACAGGTGAAGCATAACCTCTACTTTCTGGAATATCCCCGAAGGACAGTGGTGAAGGAAATCCTCCCAGTAGGAAGAACTCTGAGCAGTGTACCTGGTTGTTCATTTTTCTTAGAAGGAAAATGGCTAGATATGCAATTATATGCTGATTCATGAGCTGTGGTCAGTGGTTTGGTTGAATGGTCAGGGAGTGTCATTTGCTGAGATCCATCTGTCTTCAGCACAGGCTGAATGGGGATATGGTGGGAATCACCATCCATGCATGCATCCTCGATGATGGCGCTGATCTCTGCAGTTCTAGGAATGTGATGTTGCTTTTGTTTTACTATTTTTCTTTTTCATTTTTTTTTATTTTGAGCTGGAGTCTCACTCTGTCACCCAGACTGGAGTGCAGTGGCACCCTTACAGCCAACACAGCCTTGACCTGCTGGGTTCAGGTGATCCTTCTGTCTCAGCCTTCAAAATAGCTGGAACTACAGGCATGCACCACCACAGCCAGCTAGTTTTTCTTGATTTATTGTAGAGATGAGGTCTCGCCAAGTTGCCCAGGCTGGTCTCGAACCCACGGGCTCAGGCAATCCACTCACCTCGGCCTCCCAAAAGTGCTGGGATTATAGGCGTGAGCCACTGTGCCTGGCCCTGTTTTGCTTTTTCTCTAGGTAGAGGAAGATCTGTTGGTTTCCACCTGGCTTTTCCACCACAGTAGCCCTCACTTCACATGTCAGGAACTAATGTGAGGACTATGCTAGTTGCTGAGTACATCTATGCCAATTATATACCTGAAGCTGGAGGTATCATACAGGATGGGTTTGAGAGCTCATCGGACCCTTTCTAAGATGAACTTGGCTGGGCACAGTGGCTCACACCTGCACTTTGGGAGGCAGAGGCAAGAGGATTGCCTGAGCCTGAGGGTTTGAGACCAGCTTGGGCAACTTGGCAAGACATCATCTCTACAGCACATCAAAAAATTAGCTGGGCATGGTGGCTTGCACCTGTAGTTTCAGCTTCTTGGAAGGCTGAGGCAGAAGGATCACCTGTGCCCAGCAGGTCACGGCTGCGGTGGCCTAGAGCATGCCACTGCACTCCAGCCTGGGCGACAAAGTGAGGCTCCAACTCAAAAAAAAAAAAAAATTGTATTTCCAGCAAAACTATTCTTCAAGAATGAAGGAAAAATTAAGAGTCCTGCAGATTGATATAAACTGTTATTAGATAGTAACTCAAAATCATATGATGAAATAAAGAACACTGGGAAAGGTAACTACATAGGTAAATGGAAATGCCAGTGTGTTCTCATAGTCTACTCGGGCTGTTATAACAAAATACTATTGGCTTAAACAATAGAAAAGTATTCCTCAAATTCTGGAGGCCACCATCTCTCTGTGTGCTTACATGGCCTCTTCTTCGTGCACAAAGGAACAGAAAAAGAGAGAGACAGATGTGTAGACATATCTTTTTCAAAAGTCTTGTTCCTCTTTGTTAAATTTATTCCTGAATGTTTTATTCTTTTTGATGCCATTATGAATGAAATTGTTTTCTTAATTTTCTTTTTGGATTGTTCTTTGCTACTGTAGCCTTTTTTTTTTTTTTTCTTGGTGTTGGAGTCTCACTCCATCGTCCAAGCTGGAGTGTGTGGCTTGCTCACAGCCATTCCAGTGTCAATCTTCTGGGCTCCAGCAATCCTTCCGCCTCAACCTTCCAAGTAGCCAGAACTACAGGCACATGCTACCATGCCCGGCTAATTTTTTTGGTAGTAGAGACGAGGTCTTTCCAAGTTCCCCGGGCTGGTCTCGAACCCGTGGGCTTAGGCAATCCACTCGCTTTGGCATCCCAAAGTGCTGGGAACACAGGCTGAGCCACCGAGCCCGGCTTCTGCTGTAGTCTTTTGCACTGAAAACTATAAAATATTGCTCAAAGGGATTACAGAAAACCTAAATTAACAGGAAGATATTCCATGGTCATAGATTAGAAAACCAAATAGTATTAAGATGACAAATTACCTGAAGTGATATACAGATTCAATGCAATTCTTATAAAATCTTGGTGATGTTATTTCAGAGATGGAAGAACCCATTCTCGAAGTCATGTGGAATTTAAAAGGACCTAGACTGACCAAAACAATCTTGCAAAAGAAAAACAAAGTAGGAAGACTTACATTTTCAAATGTCAGAATGCCCCTCCATCCCAGGGCATTCTGGCCCCATTTCTTTTCTTTTTTTTTTTTTTTGAGTTGGAGTCTCACTCTGTTGCCCAGATTGGAGTGCAGTGGCCGCTCCCGGCCACCACAGCCTCCACCTGCTGGACTCTGGCGATCCTTCCCCGCCTCAGCCTTCCGAGTAGCTGGAATTGCAGGCGCGCGCTACCACGCCCGGCTGATTTTTGATTTATTGTAGAGATGAGGTCTTGCCAAGTTGCCCAGGCGGGTCTCGAACCCGCAGGCTCAGGCAATCCACTCACTGGCCCCATTTCTTTGGGTAATTCTTTGACTCTCTAGAGATAGAACCCATTTTCTTTTCATTTTCTCCCATAGATGATGGTGTTAGCTTTAATTGTGTTTTGTTTTGTTTTTTTGAGTTGGGATCTCTGTCACCCAAGCTGGAGTGCAGTGGCATCATCAAGGCTTACCACAACCCCTTTCTACTGGGCTCTGGCACTCCTGGCTCAGTTTTCTGAGTAGCTGAGGGGTACAGGTGTACACCAACACACTCAACCAATTTTTTATTTTATTTTTTAGGTTAGCTTAAATTTTGAAGACTTTTTCCGTTGCCATATTACTTCTGCTTCTGTTTGTATCTTTCATTGGCTGAGAGCTCATTGAAGACAGGTATTAGGACATTCTTCTTTGAGCTTCTGGGGTCTAGAATGGCAGTGTCCAATAATGTAGGCACCAGGCCCATGTGACTGTTGATCACTTAAAATATGCTATTCCAAAATGAGATGTGCCATGAGTGAGAAATATACACCAGATTTGGGAATGTACTGTAAAAAAAAGTTATAATATGTCAATGTGTTACAGCGATTACATATTATTGGGGTACATTAACTTAGGTGCATTATTAAAATTAGTTTTAGTCCTTATCACTTTTTTTTTAATGTAGTGAGTATAAGTTTAAATTTCATGCGAGGCTTGGATTGTATTTCTGTCAGTAGTGCTGGTCTAAGGTGTGTAGGAAGTGCAGAATTGATGAACTGACCAAGGGGGTAGAGTGAATTTCTCTGTTGGGATTCCACTGACAGCTGAAAGAAGAGGCCCCCAGCCAGCACTGCTAGCCTCTGGGAATCCTGTGAACATTTATTAACCAGCCTTTCTCTCTCTTCCCAGAATATTATCGTCCAGCAGGTAGCGTAGGCTGCATACCCTGTGCGGATTGTAATTCAGGTACAGAACATATGGGCCCCAAGCCCAAAGGTAGGATGCAGGGGGATGATATAAAATTTGTAGACAAAATAGAATCAGGAGACCTGGATTCCAGTCCAAGTTACTCTTCATCAGGCCCTGTCCCATGATTAAGTTTTTGCATCATTAAATAAATAAAAGATTATTTTAGAACGCAAGCCACTTGGTGGGGAAATGTTTTCAAGTATGTGTTGCAAGGAGTGGGGAGTGTAGTCGTAGTTGGGGAGAAGGCATGGCCAAGTGGGAAGGGCTGGGTTTCAACATGACACGGGTCTGGTCCTGGGCCAGGCTCTCCCCCTGGGCTCTGTGCTCCTGGGAGGCGTCTGGCCTTTCTCAGCCTTCAGGGCCTCGCCCTCTCCAACAGGGCCAGGCATTTGGGAAGCCACCCAAGGGCGCTTCTTCTTTCAGGGTCTTTCAGGTGATACTCCTTGCTTGTGACCATGTGATCTAAACGATTCATTTTCCCAATCTAATGTAATAAATAACGAATCACAGTCCTTCTGTATGACTGAGTATGGGTATCAGCTGAGAGTGGCTGTCTTCCTTGTGTCCGGAGTGTATTGCGGCAGGAACCGGGTCTCAGAACTCCTTGGTGAACTGAGTGGAGCTGAATGGGAGGGGGTTGGAGTGGTGAGGAAGGGCCAAGGGACACATCAAGGAAACACATCTCCATAACCTTATTCTTTGTCTCCAGATCAAGTAAAGAGAAGTCCCTGCACCAGGATCAGTGACACGGTATGTGAGTGCAAAGAAGGCACTTACCGGGATAAAGATTCCCCTGAGATCTGTCGGAGGTGCAGCTTAAGGTGAGACTGGGGACTCAAGGGGCTCCGGGCAGCTTGGGTCAAGTTTCCTTCTGTGCCTTTGTCTCCCCTGACCTCATGGAGGCTCCACCCCCATGGGGCATCCTTGATCCTGAGGGTCTCCTGAGCCTGCAGCGGCCCCTGCTGGTCCCTCTGTCCCCATCCCCGTTCCCTGCAGCAGCCCCTCACACACCTCCTCTTCAGAACCTGTCCTTTGGCCGGGTCGTCGTGTTCTTTGTGCACAAGAAGACATGACTTAGGGCCGATGATGCTTTAACTTTTTTTTTTTGAGTTAGAGTCTCACTCTGTTGCCCAGGCTGGAGTGCAGTGGCATACTCATAGCCACCGCAGCCTCAACCTGCTGGGCTTAGGCGATCCTTCTGCCTCAACCTTCCAAGTAGCTGGAACTACAGACACACACCACCACACCCGGCTAATTTTTGTGATTTATTGTAGAGACAAGGTCTCGCCAAGTTGTCCAGGCTGGTCTTGAACCCCCAGGTTCAGGCAATCCTCTTGCCTCAGCCTCCCACAGTGCTGGGATTACTGGCTGAGCCACTGTACCTGGCCGATGATACTTTCAGGAGCCCGTGAAATTATTTAATTTCTTTTTATACCAATTCAGTAACAAATTGTAATTTTTAATATTTTTGTATGCAGGCAGGGATCCAAGAAGATAAAAATGTCTATGGCCCACGGAGTCATAACTAGGCCATGAGTATAGCTCCTTCAAGGATCCCAGAAGACCTGAGCCAACCCAACTGGCCTCACCCCGGCCCCCTGATTCCACAAGCCCTGTCTCTTCCCTGTTTGGGGTTTCAGAGTCCAACAGTGATGGACTCTTCTCTGTGACTGGGAGAAAGCCAGTCAGATCGGACAGGAGCTCACTTGTCTTGGGGGCTAACTAGAGGACGGGGCTCAGTGTGTGGCCACACGGGCTTCTGATCCCCCCCTGAAGTGAGAGGTCTCCCCTGCAGTCCAGAAAAGCTCCGTCTATGTCCTGAAAAGACGTTCCTGGCAGCTGTGGCCCTGGCCACCGAGCAGGGAGCCTGAGAGGCCGAAGTGTGCATTCTCAGCTCCTTCTCCAGGTTCAGCAAGGGGTGAGGGGTCCCTGCAGACACGAGGACCCTGTCCTTCCTCTGACACCTTCTCGGGACACTAGCAGGGAAGGTGGCTCCTTTTTCATCCCATCTGGCCAGTTTTTCCTCACTGATTCCCGTCATTTCTTTCCTGTGTGTATCCAGGTGCCCCGAGGGGACGCACCAGGTTGGGAATTGTACACCCGAGAGTGACATCCAGTGTGTCCCCGAAGGAGCCGGTACAGACGCTACTGGGAAAGCCCCAGCACCTGGAGAACCAGCGACCCCTTGCCCAGGGGGTCATGCCACTGTCTATCTTTTCTTGGGTATTTTCATAGGGATCATATCCACAGTCTTAGTCATGGCTGTGGCCTTAGTTGTTCGGAAGACTTCATTGTGCAGGAACATACTTAACTACTTGAAAAGCACAGGCCCAGGTAGGTGTTGGCTAAGGGCAGGGGCACAAGGCACTCTCTGCCCCACCCGCTCCTGTTCTGTTCTCATAAACTAACCTCCCTGCCCCCACCCCATCCCTAGTCCTAGCTTCCCTAGCCTGTCTCTGTCTTGTACCTGTGACCACCTCCTTCGTCCCCCACCTCATGTGCCCCCACGAGGACCAGGATCTCATTGGTTCCTCTCCTGAGGCTTACAGTCCCGTCATCTCCTAGCCAAGTCCAGGAGGGCAGGGTCAGTTCCTCCAATCTTCAGGACCTAGCCAGGCAGAGGAACAGTCTTATCAGGATGAGAAATAGTCAGAGGGTTTAAATAGCTTTGGCCAGTGCAGAAACAGATTTCATACATGTTTATTTTTATAGTTTCCCTTTTCTTCCTCTTCCTGAGGGTGTCCCTATTAGAAAGGCTTCATCCCTGTATCTAGGCCCGGGGCTCCTCATCCGGTGTTGAAATGCCCAGAACAAGCCGGGCTCGGTGGCTCAGCCTGTAATCCCATGCCTTTGGGAGGCTGAGGTGAGTGGATTGCCTGAGCCCACGGGTTCGAGACCCGCCTGGGCAACTTGGCGAGACCTCATCTCTACAGTAAATCAAAAACCAGCCGGGTGTGGTAGTGCGCGCCTGTAGTTCCAGCTACTGGAAGGCTGAGGTGGAAGGATCACCGGAGCCCAGCGGATCGAGGCTGCGGTGGCCGGGAGCTGCCGCTGCACTCCAGTCTGGGCAAGAGAGTGAGACTCCAACTCAAAAAAAAGAAATGCCTAGTCCACCCCTACCCAGGCACTGTCCTTAGGGAGGGGGGTGCTGCATGGGACCCCTTCTCACCCACTAAGGGAACCCTCTTTTTTTTCAGGTCGTGGAGAGGACCGTAAATGCATGGACAGGGTGAGCTAGCTTCTCTAAGACATGAATTTTGGGGGGTTCAGGAACTGCTTCCCGCCCACAACAGAGCCTTGGGTGGGGCATCCCCAGGTCTTTATGGTTGGCCTGGGGCTCTGGGCTGTCAGTGAAGGGCACATGGGCGCTTTGAGCACCTCACATGGCATTGGGCCCATTTGTGACCCTGTCCTTCCTGTGGCCTGGGTGACACCCTCACACCACAGCCCTGCACCCTGGGGATGGGGTGACTAACCGTGGCATAGTGCCAGGGGCTTGATGCCAGCAACAGTCCTAGTTCTGCTGAACCCGCGCCCACCTGGGGTGGCCCCATTGGGAGGGATGTGGACAACAGGTTCAGACCTGCAGAGAGTCCTGAGTGTAAACTCCTGAGTCAGCCCTTTGTCTTCCCAAGGTCTTTTTCTGGCGCTCGTGTCCTCCACAAGGAGAACCAGGGGCTGAAGACAATGCCCGCAACGAGGTTCTGAGCAACCCAGACCGACAGTCGTTCCTGGTCTCTGGGCAGGAAATGGAAGGCCTGGAGCCTGTGGAGCTGATGAGTGTCGCCACACAGCCCTTAGGGGAAGCAGGACATCTGCTGGTGAGTAGGGGATGGCCGTGCTGGGGCCTGGCCTGCTGCTGTCTCAGGACTTTGTAGACAGAGGGTGATGGCGGTGCCTCAGCTCTCCTGGCCCAGGGGAAGAGGAGCCTGTGGGAGATGGGGGATTGCAGGGGACTGAGCAGCCACCCTGACGTCCCTGCTCTCGGTTCCTGTCCCATTTTTGCTGTGTCCCCAGAGCGTCGAGTGGCACAGACACAGAGTGGGTGCCGCAGGGTTCGTGGATGGCTGAATAAGGGCCACACAGTCCCCACCATGTGCTCCTACTGGAAGGTAGGGAGCCCTTGCTCAGAACAGCAGGAGTTTCCGATTTACTCTGAAATTATTATTACATTGCACATATTTGAAAATAAATCTCTGTCCAGATTTCTGATCATGTATGTAGAGAGACTTCTAAGAAGAAGCAGAGCTTGTGAGTCAATGCATAGAAGCGCTATTTTTACAGCACACGCAGGCACACACACCCAGTTGTCTATACCAGTTCTCCAGTGTTGGTGTGGTGCTGAGTAGATGTTCAATGTGGACACACCTTTGATTGCCCATTGCTGGGAAGCTTATAAAGTCCTTCCAGCCAATGTAAAATGAGATTATTTGGTTTTTTTTTTCACAGAGTTGTATTCCCTAAATATTTGATTATTAGCATAGAGCAATAGAATTGAAATGGAACTTATTTTGTAATTCACTAGGACGTGAGGACCTCCCAGATTTTTTCTGAGTCTCTGTCTCCTTCCTGGAAGCCCATTTAGCATGAAGTTTTTCATTTCCCTCTGCCTTTGCTCCCTCCTGGGCCACATGGCAAATGTGTTTAGGGACCATGATTCCCTCCACCTGGACAGTTTCTTTTTGTTTTGGGGGGTTTTTTGCATCCATACCACATTTCCTATTTCTTTTTTGTTTTGTTTTTTTAGTTGGAGTCTCATTCTGTTGCCCAGGCTGGAGTGCGGTGGCATGCTCGCGGCCACTGCAGCCTTGACCTGCTGGGCTCAGACAATCCTTCCACCTCAGCCTTCCAAGTAGCTGGGACCACAGGCTTACGCCACCACTCCCGGCTAATTTTTGATTTATTGTAGAGATGAGGTCTCACCAAGTTGCCTAGGCTGGTCTTGAACCCATGGGTTCAGGCAATCCTCTTACCCCAGCCTCCCAAAGTGCTGAGATTATAGGCATAAGCCACCACGCCCAGCCTATTTCTTTTTATTTTTTATTTTTTGAATTGGGGTCTCACTCGGTCACCCAGGCTGGAGTGCAGTGGCATGATCATGCCTCACCACAGCCTCAACTTCCAGGTGATTCTTTCACCTCAGCCTCCATGGTAGCAGGGACTACAGGTGTGTGCCTCAACCCCTGCTAACTTTTTGTAGAGACAAGGTCTTGCTACGTTGCCTAGACTGGTCTCAAACTCCTGGGCTCAAGCAATCCTCCCACCTTAGCTTCCCAAAGTGCTGGGATTATAGGTGTGAGCCACCATGTCTGGCCATATACCACATTTTTTTGAAACAAAGAGATGGCCGGGCTCGGTGGCTCAGTCTGTAATCCCAGCGCTTTGGGAGGCCGAGGTGAGTGAATTGCCAGAGCCTGCAGGTTCGAGACCTGCCTGGGCAACTTGGTGAGACTTCATCTCTACAATAAATCAAAAAATTAGCCAGGCGTGGTAGTGCGCGCCTGTAGTTCCAGCTGCTTGGAAGGCTGAGGCGGAAGGATCGCCGGAGCCCAGCAGGCGAGGCTGCAGTGGCCAGGAGCAGCCACTGCGCTCTAGTTTGGGTGACAGAGTGAGACTCCAACTCAAAAAAAAAAAAAAGAAAGAAACAAAGAGAAGATATTTTTAAAAAGGAAACAAGGCGGCACAGTGGTGTATGCTTGTAATCCCAGCACTTTGGGAGGCGAAGGCAAGAGGATTATCCAAGCCCAGGAGTTTGAAACCAGCCTGAGAAACATGGCAAGACAAAAAAGGAAACAAATGTTTAAAATGCCAGTAACTCGGCTTGGCGTGGTGGCTCACGCCTATAATCCCGGCACTTTGGGAGACCGAGGTGAGAGGACTGCCCAAGCCCACGGGTTCGAGACCAGCCTAGGCAACTTGGCGAGACCTCATCTCTACAATAAAAAAAAATTATCCGGTCATGGTGGTGCATGCCTGTAGTTCCAGCTACTGGGAAGGCTGAGGCAGAAGGATCACCTGAGCCCAGCAGGTCGAGGCTGCAGTGGCCGTGAGCATTCCACTGCACTCCAGCCTGGGAGATAGAGTGAGACTCCGACTCAAAAATAATAATAATAAAATAAAATGCCAGTAACTTTTCCATTCTGATTCATCACCTTGAATGTTTTTTTAAGCGGTTAATCCACATATCCACCCTAGTGTGGAAATACTCGGTGAATAGCAGTGGCCTCATACTTTCTTCCCCCAGCCCTCTGGCCCTGTTTATTTGGGATATCTGCAGGAAAGGATTTCTTGTGATTTTTGGCTACACTGTTTATGCAGATGCCATCTGTATACATACATGCACATGTATATCTATATGTTTCATTGACATGAAAGGGATTATATCATGTTTAATACCAAATGAAACTTTCTAATATGATTTCATATGTGAGAAAGCCAGTGATACTTCCTCAATTTTTCAAGATTAGCCGTTATTCAGAAACAATTTAGAATAATCTTTAAATTTTTTTCCAATCTACCCCCAAATCACTGAACTTTAAAAAGTTTTAACTTAAATGATTAAATCAATTTAGAAAGAATTGAGATCTTTTCAATATTCAATTTTTGTTTTGAGTTGGAGTCTCCCTCTGTTGTCCAGACTGGAGTTCAGTGGCACACTTACGGCCACTGCAGCCTCGACCTACTGGGCTCAAGCGATCCTTCTGCCTCAGTCTTCCAAGTAGCTGGAACTACAGGTGCATGCCACCATATACGACTAATTTTTTTGATTTATTGTAAAGACGAAGTCCTGCCAAGTTGCTCAGTCTGATCTCGAACCCCTGGGCTCGGGCAATTCTCTCGCTGAGATTACACCATGCCTGGCTCAATTTTTTTTTTTTTTTTTTTTAAGTTGGAGTCTCACTCTGTCGCCCAGACTGGAGTGCAGTGGCCGCTCCCGGCCACCGCAGCCTCGACCTGCTGGGCTCCAGCGATCCTTCAGCCTCAGCCTTCCAAGTAGCTGGAATTACAGGCATGCACTACCACGCCCGGCTGATTTTTTGATTTATTGTAGAGATGAGGTCTCGCTGCCCAGGCGGGTCTCGAACCCGCAGGCTCAGGCAATCCACTCACCTCAGCTTCCCAAAGGCGCGGGATTACAGGCTGAGCCACAGAGCCCGGCTTCAATTTTTTAATCAAAGAAGATAGTATTTCAAGTCAAGTGTTTTACTATGACTGAATCAAGATTTGGGTTTTTTCCAGATAAATTATTCCTATTCTTTGTGAAAGCTGTTTTTTTGGTTTTTTTGAGTTGGAGTCTCACTCGGTTGCCCAGACTGGAGTGTAGTGGCCGCTCCCGGCCACCACAGCCTCACCTGCTGGGCTCCGGGATCCTTCCGCCTCAGCCTTCCGAGTAGCCGGAATTACAGGCTGTTTTTTTTTTTCTTAAGTATTGTTGTTTAAACTTTTTGTTGTTTAAACGGTTGTTAAAATATGTAATCCAATCTAAAATAATGATTATCGTGTCAGCCTCCTTCCAGAAATCGTATCTCTTATTCGGTTTTTTGTCTTGTTGGCAGATTGTAGAACAATGTTCTGGAAGTGACATGCCACAAGTGTCACCGCTGGCTAGTTGTGGGGACGGGACTGGAACCCACACTCCTGACTCTGACCAAGGGCGTTTCCCACTGTGTGTTACAGGACCCCGCAGGAGCGGAATCATCTCAGGGAAGAAGGCTCCTTGTTCCAGCCAATGGTGCTGACCCCATTGAGAGTGAGTGCTCCTGGTGATGCAGCAGGGAGGGAGGGAGTAGGCACAGGGTCCTAACTGCCCACTGCATTGCTGACAGGACTCCTCCAGGACATCCCATGCTGGAAAAGGAGACCCTAAGCTATTGTCCCTGGACTTCCAGAACCCTAAATCCTCCCCTCCCATTTCCACATCTGCCTCTACTTCCCCACCTTCTCTGGTTCCTAACAGCAACTCTGGCAACCCTGCATCTGTCCTTGTCCTCCTCCTCTCCTCCCTGTTCTCTGGCTGTTCAGGGCCTGGTTCTGTCCCCAAGGGCCTTCTAAAGGGCTGCGCTATCCTGCAGGGCACCACTGGCCCCTGAGCACTTGAGGCTACTGAGCCCAGTTTGTGGAGCTGGAGTGTAAACGACACATGGTATCCAAAGAATGAATGCCAAAGAATGGAAAGCATCTCACTGATCATCTTTTGTCTATTGATTGTACGTTAAAATTATATTTTCTATATACTGAATCAGTGCCATACATTCAAATGAATCCCATTCTTTCTTTTCATGTTCTTTAAATGAGGCTTTTGGAAGCTTAGCCTCAGATTCCTGCCCCTTTGTCTCTAAAGACAGCAGTGCGCAGTGCAGGACACATGTCCCTTTTAATCTCTTGTGCCCCAAAAGCTGGCGGGATTGCTGTCTCAGGGATTGCTTCTTGCTGTCTATTTCCCCGCCTCCCGGCTCTGTCCCAGGCCAGGGAGTGAGGCCCAGCTGAGTGTGACTAGAAAGCCCCTACCCCAGGACTCCCATACTTTCCACAGATGCGGGTGTGGCAGTCCTGGGACCTGCTCTGGGACAAGTGCAGCCCAAGCAACTTCCCTCTTGTGTGCTCCTGCACTCCCGCTCTCTATCCTCCCACCCTTGGTTCATCCCCTCATTAGCGCCCATGTGTCCTTCCCAGGTGGGTGATCTGTTTCTCTGATGTCCTTGACTCCCCCTTGGGTGTAGATGAGGCCTGGTGGTGTGACCGGTTCTCTGTGGGTGGAAGCAGATGGGACGCTGGAGTGACAGAGTCACCCCACACCAGGAGCTCACTGGGTTCCACACTTGGGTTCTGAGGTTGCTGTAAGAGCTCCTGCCCTTTCTTAACCGAGCCCAACTCACCTGCCTGTCTCTGCGGCTTTCTCCACCTAGCTCTGAGGCGGACCTTCAACTGCTTTTCACTAATAGTGCCCTATTACTCTTGGAACCAGCTCATGAGACAGTTGGGCCTCTCAGACAATGAGATCCGTGTGGCCAGAGACTGTGCGGCAGGCCCAGAGGACGCCTTGTATGAAATGCTGGTGAAGTGGGTCAACAAAACGGGCCAGAGTGCCTCGGTCCACACCTTGCTGGACGCCTTGGAAACACTGGGAGAAAGATGTGCCAAAGAGAAAATCCAGGCCCACCTGGTGGAGTCCGGAATGTTCACCTATCTAGACTTTGGGGCTGCTTCTGCTGTGTTCTCAGAGTGAAAGGATGTCTGCAGGAAGCCAGAGCTTCTCTACTTGACCCTTATTTTTCTGGAGAAAGCTCAGCTGGACTGCAGCCTGTTAACTGGTGGTCCCTGACTGGTTTTGTGGAAGCCAATCTCTCCATGGATGGAGGGAGGGGATGCGTGTGAGGGCGTGGTTTTGTGATGATTCAAGGGCATTACATTTATTGTGTTCTTTATTTCTATTATTATTACATTGTAATATATAATGAAATAATTATATAGCTCTTCATAATTGCCTTAGCCATATACAATAAGGTTCATGCCATGAGAATCTAATGACACCGCTGATCTGACAGCAGTCAGAGCTCATGGGAACACAAGCGATAGGGAACAGCTGTAAATACAGATGAAGCTTTGCTTGCTTGCCTGCCACTCACTGTTACCGGACCTTCCAGTCCATGCTTAAGGGTCAGGGACCCCTGCTGAAAGCAACAGGCAAACATTTCACATACTCAATACTTGAAAAACCTTACCATTAAGTGTCATAAGGTTCTAAAACACTCAGTGGAATTGGAGTCATTTCTATGAATAGGTGTGTGTATAAGTAAACTGTGAAATCTCTATCTGGGCCAGGTACAGTGGCTCATGCCTGTAACCCCAGCACTTTGGGAGGCCAAGGTGAGAGGATTGCCTGGGCTCATGGGTTCAAGATCAGCCGGGGCAACTTGGCGAGACCTCATCTCTACAATAAATCAAAAAAATTAGCTGGACATGGTGGAGCACGACTGTAGTTACAGCTACTTGGAAGGCTGAAGCGGAAGGATCTCCTGAACCTAGCAGGTCGAGGCTGCGGTGGCTGTGAGCGTGCCACTGTACTCCAGCCTGGGCAACAGAGTGAGACTCCCACTCAAAAAAAAAAAAAAGAAAGAAAGAAAATATCTTATTCTTGATGTAGTATAGTTGTGTGTGTGTTGAGAGTTGTGTTAGGATGTAATTCATTTTAGTTCATGGAGCTTTTTTCCTCATAGCAGCTGCTCTTTTACCTGTGTTTTAAATGTAAGAGTTGTGTGTGAGTATGTGTACATTTACTGGACATATTACATTAAATGTACTTTTCTACTTCTGTATCTTTGTATGTGATTATTAGTACACATGGGGAACTTTAGGTTGTTTACATGGTTACAAGGATGGATTAGACAACCATAAAATGAGTAGAAATACAAGGGAAAGGAAGACAGACTGGGATCTAGCTCTCCCTCGTATAGACTTTGATTCAGCCAGGTTTGGATGACTGGCAACTTCTGAAGGGGTCAGTCTTTGGAGCGTAACAACGTGACAGGTGCAATGAATATTTAATTATTTATTGGTAGACGTTTACATGTCAGTAGGGACCGAGGACGACTGGAACACGTAAAGCCCTGTTTGTCGTCGGTCCCTGACCTTGGGCAATCACACTTGGACCTCCATCCCCTCACTTATATCAGGGTGGGGAGGGAGGCAGATGGGCTAGACAGGAGGGGGCAGATGGGTTCCATGTCATGTCCTACTTCCAGTGAATGTTAATGAACTTGAACCCTACTGGGGCCTGGGGGAGAGGGGACAGGGTCTCTGCCATCAGTGAGGAAGCGTGAGTGGGGCTCAGGAGTGATGTGAAATGCTTGTCAAAGTAAACTTATGTGGCCCCTCTTGCTTCTGGTGGCCTGTGACACTAAGCCTTTGAGCTGCATTTTAGGGTGTGGATTCCCTAATTGTGGAGATTGGCCCCTCTGTAATTACTTGACTTTTGTGTAAAACACAGCACAGAAACCAATTCTTAACTACTGCAACAACAGGGCCTGGAATGGCTGACACATTAGGCCTTTGTCCTGGTGCTGCTTTATTTTTTGACAACCTCAGTAGAATTTCAGCCTCTTTCCAGCAAAGCCTTCTCCGTAACATTCCAGTCATGGCAGAATCATTGATGGAGAGAGTAGATCTCAGGGTTGTTGGTCTTTGCCATCTTGAAATGTTATGTGCTACCATGTTCCAGCACTATTGTGTCAGGGTCAAAGTTAGAGTTGCCTGAAGATTCAGGCATGTCCAGGGTCCCACAGGCTTCCCCCATTTTCTGAAAGCACAGAGTGTTCCTGCCTCCTGGCTTTTGTCTTTGCTGGTTCTTCAGTGCAAGATGCTCATGCTCCACCCTCACATCTCAGAGGGAGCCAGTCAGGTCTGGGCTCCCTTCTCCCTTCCCAGAGGACTTTCTTAAAGATGCCTCTATGGCCGGGCGTGGTGGCTCATGCCTGTAATCCCAGCACTTTGGGAGGCCAAGGTGAGAGGATTGCTGGAGCCCATAGGTTCGAGAAGAGCCTGGGCAACTTGGTGAGACCTCATCTCTATAATAAATCAAAAAATTTAGCTGGGTGTGGTGGTGCACGCCTATAGTTCCAGTTACTTGGAAGGCTAAGGCAGAAGGATCACCTGAACCCAGCTGGTCGAGGCTGTGGTGGTTGTGACCATGCCACTGCACTCCAGCCTGGGCAACAGAGTGACTCCGACTCAAAAAAAAAAAGATGCCTCTATAGTATTAACCTTCTCAGTGTTTGTCATGTTTTTTTTCCTTTATGAAACCCTCTGGGCGGGGCGCATTGGCTCAGGCCTGTAATCCCAGCACTTTGGGAGGTGGAGGCAAGAGGATTACCTGAGCCCGCAGGTTCGAGACCAGCCTGGGCAACATGGCAAGACCTCATCTCTACAATAAATCAAAAAATTTAGCTGGGCCTGGTGGCACATGCCTGTAGTTCCAGCTACTTGGAAGGCTGAGGTGGAAGGTGGTGGCCATGAGCGTGCCACTACACTCCTGCCTGGGTGACAGAGTGAGACTCTGGCTCAACAAAAAAAAGGAAAACTCTGTGACATGAAATTGGGTTTTGCTCCATTACCCAGGCCAAATAGCACCTGACACATGATAGGCACACAAGTGTTTTGTAAGTGGTTGGGCAATCTTCTGCTTCTGCCCAGCAGAAGGTTCCTATTTGAAGAGTGTGTTGTAGTATCAAAAATTACAAGAACAGCTGTTATGTACAAAATACTCATGTATTTATGAATTCATGACCAAATTAAATATGAAACCTTATATAAAAAGAGGTGTGGTTTTGTGTTTTTTTTTCTTTTTGCCCCATCGTCCTTTGCTTCTGAAGCAGCCCTGGGTGACAAGAGTCCAGGGGTGTGGCCTTGCTGTGTGATTCACTCCTTTCTCCTCTCTGTCCCTTTGGGCTTGTCCTGCATGTGGGTGTTTCCTGCTTCTGAGTCCCTGGATTCCCAAGCGCCAGGTTCATGGGGACTGGATCCCTGCACCTCCTTCCTCCCTTCCTGCTTGCCTTCCCTCCGGGGACAGGGACACCTGCACTGGCCTGGCTCACCCACAGCCTTCCAGGGTGGTTCTCTGGGCTGTACCTGGGGCTGCTGAGCTTCCTGTGCCGTGGACGGGCTCTGAAGAGATGCCAGGAAAGGGGCGGTGGGTCCCTGAGGGGTGAGCTGGCCCTGGTTGCTGGGGAGTCCTGTGGCCACCGTCCTGTGGGCTTCCTCCAGCCCTTGGCCGACCTTCCCTTTCTCCCCATGGCCTTTCCTGCGTCCTCAAGTGAACACAGCTTGCTCAGCCTGTAAGCTCCTGGGAAAAACATTTCCCCTTCCCCTTGAGGACCTTACTCTCCCTCTCACCTGCAGTTCCTGGGAGGTCCTGGCGTGACCCCTCCCTCACCACCTCCCCTCCCCAGAGGAAAGTTGTGGGGTGCTGCATTGAGATTCCCTAACCCCTAATGCTTCTCTTCTTCCGGGGATTGCAGACCATGAGCTCTTCAGCCTCACTTGAAGCGTGGGCTGCGAGCTCAGGTGCAGGATGCAGACCAGCCTGTGGGGGGCAGCACATGACTGGCTTCCAAGCCAGCCATTCTGGATGGCTCAGAGGGGTTGCAGCCATACATAGCCTTGGAGGGTCCGACACCATGGCTTCTTCACCCCATCATCGGACCTCTCTTTCTCTGGATGAGGATTTACCCTCAGATCTCTCATCTTGGCACCACACAACAGTTACAGGTTTGCTCAATGCCAGGTCTAATCAGCATTCAGTCCCCCTCAGCTAAAACACCTTTCTCAGGAGTCCATAACCCTACTGCCTCCTGGCTCTGTGTCCCCATCAGAGGGATGTTTAACTCTAAAAAAGGCGATAAAATACAGGTCGGGGCTAGAAAACAGGAAAGGGTTAATTGTGGCCCAGATTTCGCCCCATGGGGGCTGCAAGCTACTTCTAATCCCCCACCTCTCTCCTCCAGCCCCATCCTTCCTCCTTTCTGGACCAACCTTGTTTTTCCTTCTTGCTCAATTCTCCCTTTCCCGCTTCCCTTTATCCCATATCAGCCCTAAAGAAGGCTTCATGTCCTGTGACCTTCCGTTTACAAGAGCCTCCAGTTCCCCAGGTCAATGCGCCTTTCCTGGCCTTTAGTCCTTCCAGTAATCCCCCAAAACACACTATAAACACCCTGTGGGGCGGCCCTCTGAAGGCCCGGAGGAAAGCCTGCATTCCTAAGATGGGCAAAAGCAAGACTTGAATGCCGTTTGTGCCCAAACCAAACCCCTCGCTGCCACCAGCCCTGACACTTTAATCACCAACTGGCCAACGGCCAGGACCCTGTACTGCCCCCAGAGCCGTCCACAGCGCCAGGGCATCTGCAGTCAGAGAAGGGACAGGTCCTCTCTTGAAAGGCATTAGAGTTGACACTACCACCTAAACCTTTGTCTCATCACAGGGGTGGGGGTGGGGCTTGGGCTGTTTTTATAAAAACGTGAGCTATGTAGTCTTTGTTTTTCATCCTTTGGGGGGGAGAGAGGACAGAGTGCTTTTGTGGGTAGTCATTTTTTGTTTTCAGTTTGGGTTTTTGTTGTTGCTGTTGGTTTTTGGGGTTTTTTTTTTTTTGCTAATTTTGCCCCACTCCATAAAAAGCAGTGCTACCCAGAGGCAGGGGAAGGGGCCCAGAGAAGCACGGGATTGCTGTGAAGACACCCACCCCTTCCTTCTCCACCTCTCCCAGCTGTTTCCTTTGGTTCCCACCTCCAAACCTGAGGAGTGAAGAAGGAAGGGCAAGGGAAAGTTTCTCGTTGCACCAAGAGGTGCTGCTTCCGGGCCTGGCACTCCAAACAACCCCTGTGCCCCTCGAAGGAGAGACGCCGGCAAGACACAGGCCTTTCTGCTCATGGCCTCTTGCAGCTGCACCCCAGGATGTAGCAGCCTCGAGTTGGGCTCTGAAGGCTTAATTTCTACCCTGACTTCTCCAGTGAGGATTTGAGTAGACTGTGGCAATGCCCACGAAACCTGTGCAACCCTCAGGTCCATTGGTGGAAACACATGGCCAACAGGGGCAGGGCCCCGGAGGCTTAATTCTGCTCACTGGCAGGAGTCCGCCTCCCCGGACAGAGGACAGAGCAGCAATCAAGACACACAGCGCAATCAAGACACACAGCGAAGCCCTCAAGGCTGGGGGAGGCGGGGCTCTTCCCTCTGCCTCTAGGGTCCTAGAACCCAGAGACAAAACACCAGAGCTCTTAGTTCCTCCCCTGCCCCCGCCTCCCAGCAGCTTTGGATCTGGGGACCTCTACAGAGGCCCCTGCCCTGGTCCACAGGGTCCAGCTCCTCTCCGGCTGGGCCAGGGTGAGAACAGCTGGTGAGAACAGCTTTGCCCTCAGGGTCCTGGTTGCGTGGGTCCCCTTGTCCCTGTAAGGAGGGGGGGTGGGGGTGATGCAGAAGAGCGGAGGGGCGAGGGCGGACGGGACAACAGCAGCAGGGTCAGAAGAGGGCGCAGCATCTCACACCACAGCCGAGGAGGAAGACGGGGACGAGGAGGAGGCGGCCGAAGAGGACGGGGAGGATGGACTGTTCCAGAACAGCCACCGCCGCTTGGGCTGCCGCTTCAGATGGAGGTAGTCCTCCTTCTCACGCTCCTTCCGGGCCCTCTGGTAGTGATCTTCTTCCTTCAGGTACCAGACAGGTGGCCACCGGTGCTTCTCGAAATACTCCTGGTTTTCTGAGCCAGAGCGCAGTGGGGCTCGGTTAGAAGGGAGGCAGAGGAAGAAGAGGAGCACAGGACACCACCCCACCCCGCCACATGCAGGACCCTGGGGCCTGTGACACGAGAGCCTCCCACCCAAAAAGCAAACTGTCCAGGGAAAGGCCCTTCCGGTTGTGTTTTTCTTCAGAGACAGAGGGGAGATCTAGACTGGGGCTTCGTGTGCTGGGGACAAAAAGGCTGACACCCAGAATGAGGGAGAAGAGATAGGCAAAGCTGTCAGCTGGAAGTCCTCGCCACGGTTGGGGGATGAGAGCAGACACTTCCAGCCCGAGCAGAAGTTCCGAGGGGAATCGGGAGGCAGGGCCTCAGCAGGACACGGGGTGAGACCAGAGGGAAGGCTGGCCTTATTTTGGGGGGCATGGGGAGCCGTGGAAGGTTTGGAACCAGAGGAGTGGTGCAACTGGATCTGTGCTTTAGAAAGAAAATGCTAGGCCGGGCACGGTGGCTCACACCTGTCATCCCAGCACTTTGGGAAGCTGAGGTAAGAGGATTACCTGAGCCACAGGTTCGAGACCAGCCTGGGCAACTTGTTGAGCCCTCATCTCTACAATAAATTTAAAAATTAGCCACGGGTTCGAGACCCACCTGGGCAGCAAGACCTCATCTCTACAATAAATAAAAAAATCAGCCGGGCATGGTAGCGCATGCCTGTAATTCCGGCTACTTGGAAGGCTGAGGCGGAAGGATCGCCGGAGCCCAGCAGGTCGAGGCTGTGGTGGCCGGGAGCAGCCACTGCACTCCAGTCTGGGCAACAGAGTGAGACCCCAACTCAAAAAAAAAAAAAAATTAGGCTGAGGCAGAAGGACTGCCTGGGCCCAGCAGGTCTAGGCTGCAGTGGCTGTGAGTGTGTCACTCTAGCCCGTATGTCAGAGTGAGACAGGAAGGAAGGAAGGAAGGAAGGAAGGAAGGAAGGAAGGAAGGAAGGAAGGAAGGAAGGAAGGAAGGAGCTAGAAAAGATGTGACA
The DNA here is from genome assembly GCA_027257055.1 of Cephalopachus bancanus. Classification (NCBI taxonomy): domain Eukaryota; kingdom Metazoa; phylum Chordata; class Mammalia; order Primates; family Tarsiidae; genus Cephalopachus; species Cephalopachus bancanus. The sequence goes on along the minus strand of JAPVLO010000120.1, from coordinate 615,623 downwards.
AATGTCAACAGGTGGAGAGAACTGGGGTGGGAGAACTGGTAGGATGCTTCAACAACCTGGCAGTGGGGAGGAGGGTCCCAGCAAAGTGGAGGGAGCCCAGTAAAGACCTCAGAAGCCAGGCTCGGTGGCTTAGCCTGTAATCCCACGCCTTGGGAGGCTGAGGTGAGTGGATTGCCTGAGCCCGCGAGTTCGAGACCTCATCTCTACAATAAAGCAAAAAATGAGCCAGGCATGGTAGTGCACGCCTGTAGTTCCAGCTACTCGGGAGGCTGAGGCGGAAGGATCGCCGGAGCCCAGTATGTCGAGGCTGTGGTGGCCGGAGCGGCCGCTGCACTCCAGTCTGGGCGACAGAGTGAGACTCCAACTTAAAAAACAAAAAAAAAGACCCCAGAATACGGAGTGGGAAAGCTCTCAAGGAGGCCAGCGACACCTCTCCCTGGGGCCTGTGCAGCTTCCATTGGGCTCTAGGCCCTGATCAATTAATCAAGGAAAGACAGAGCTGCAAGAGACCCGAGGGGATGTCCAGACCTGGGTGGTGCACGCTGTGGGTTGTGTCCATTCCTGGGTTGTGCAATCAATTTAATGGGCATGAGCAGCGTTTTAAAACATACTAAGCTGTACATGGTGGTTCATGCCTGTAATCCCAGGACTTTGGGAGGAAGAGGCGAAAGGACTGCCTGAGCCCAGGGTTTCAAGACTAGCCTGGGCAACTTGGCAAGACCTCGTCTCTACAATAAATCAAAAAAATTAGCCGGGTGTGGTAGTAGTGTATGCCTGTAGTTCCAGTTACTTGGGAGGCTGAGGCAGAAGGATCGCCTGAGCCCAGCAGGTCAAGGCCGCGGTAGCTATGATTGTGCCACTGCACTCCAGCCTGGGTGACAATGGAGACTCTGACTCAAAAGGAAAAAAAGTACAAATTTTTTTTGGTATTGAGGTGTCCTGTCTAGAAAATTCTGAAAACTACCAAATCTAGTCCAACACCCTCTTTGTATCTCTGAGAAACAGAAGCCCAGACAAGTAGGGTGAGCTGCCCCCAGGTCAGCACTTTCCTTCCTGGGCCCCCTCTGTGTGGCTGGAGGTTCGTTTGACAGCTGCTCCCACCCCAAGGTCAAGTGAGGCCCAAGGACACCTGGCAGCCTCTGGGTCCCTGGAGTTAAATCGAAGCTGTGGACCCATGAGGGGAGAGCAGCAGGTTGCTAGATGCTCACCTGGGGACATGGCCTTCATGTCTCGGGGGAACTTGCGGCACACGTTGTTGTAGTTGGTGCAGATATGGTGGAGACACCAGTCAGCCAACTGGTGAGCACAGTGGAACTGGAGACAGAAGAGGAGCGTCTGTACTGAGACCCTGGCGGCAGGGCTCTGCATAAACACCTACAGCTGCCTTCAGAGCTGAAGCTCTGGTGCAGGATGGGCAAATGCCCTGTGGTCACAGAGAGCCCATCACCTGAGGCAAGGCCACACAAAACTGAAGAAAGCGATGCTGATTTGGGCTCTTTGGGCACTGTTCCCAACACAACCACCGCTCTACCTCTGCTCTACCCCTGGCATCCTCACCACAGACATCCGGAGTCCTATGTGGTAGCGTCCTACTATATTTGTCCTCCTCAGATCTCACCCCACATGACTTCCTTCTCCTCCCTGTCAGGGGCCAAAGCAGATTGCACTAAGGTGTTGACAACCAGGCTCAGGGAGCTGACTTTGCCAAGTGCGTCTGCGAGCCTTGAATCAGCCAGGCTTTAATTCCATAAACTAATCTTTGGTGGCTTGAATTTCTGGTACTGTGAGGACCCGGTGGGAGATCTTGCATGTCTGTTTGGGAATAAGGGGATGAGCAGTTGATTTCAGGTGGAGAGTCCTCAATGCCCCTTAAATGACTCCAGACAGGTAGCAACCATGTCTATGCCTGAGACTGGGGTTCCCTCCCTGGCCCTATGGTTACCTAAAATCCCATGGCCAGCTGTCCTCCAGGCACGTCACAGAGTTCTCTAGCTGCTTCCCGGAGGGGAGGAGGAGAAGACGGCTCTGCCCAATCAGGGAGCCAAGACTGATAACGGGCTCCTTCCTGCCCACCACCTCCCAGCCCTCCTCCTTCACTGCCAATGGGCAGACAAGAGCATTGAGCTGAGGCTGTTGCAGATCCTGTCCCTTGCCATGATACCTGAGCCAGTTCCAGAAACACAAGGACGTCCCCATCAATGTCCACCATCATCTGGGTCGCTTCCATCAGCCCGGTCACTGTGTACTGCTCTGTGAGACAGACAGCCAGCAATCAGCAAAGAGCCCCATGAACGGGCCTGCACTAACAGCTCCCAGCAGGGGTCCCCATTCAGAAAATCCAGGCCAGTAACAAGTCCCCACAGGCCAGGAAAGGCCACAGCAGGTTCAAAGTCTGCTCTCACCAGGAGGAAAACTGGGATGACAGCAAGACTTTCTCAGTGGGGTGGGGGGTGGAAGGTGAAGAAAGGTGTTAGAATCATGCAAGAGGATTTTTCTTTTCTTTTCTTTTCTTTTCTTTTGAGTTGGAGTCTCACTCTGTCGGCCAGACTGGAATGCAGTGGCTGCTCCCGGCCACCGCAGCCTCAACCTGCTGGGCTCTGGCGATCCTTCTGCCTCAGCCTTCCAAGTAGCCGGAATGAGGCATGCGCTACCATGCCTGGCTGATTTTTTGATTTATTGTAGAGATGAGGTCTCGCCGCCCAGGCGGGCCTCGAACCCACGGGCTCAGGCAATCCACTCACCTAGTGACACACGTCCCACCACATAGCCTGCTATACACAGGGTGAAAGTCCCCAACAGAATCAGCCACAGGCATTGAGGACTCTCCACCTGAAAGTATTAAGCCTCACACTTGCTGAAACCAGAAAAAAAAAAAGCTGAGAGTTGTGATTTAGAACTATAGGTTAAACCTAGTCGTTTGTCTTAATTTCAATTTTGTAACTAGTTGTATACTAACCCTGCATTTTATGTTAAAACATTTATATTGGCCAGTGGCAGTGGCTCACTCCTATAATCCCAGCACTTTGGGAGGCTGAGGTAAGAAGACTGCCTGAGCCCATGGGTTCAAGACCAGCCTGGGCAACCTGGTGAGACCTCATCTCTACAATAAATCAAAAAAACAAGCCAGGCGTGACAGTACGTACCTGTAGTTTCAGCTACTTGGAAGACTGAGGCAGAAGGATCACCAGAGCCCAGCAGGTTGAGGCTGGGGTGGCCGTGAGCAGTGTGCCACTGCACTCCAGCCTGGGCAACACAGTGAGACTCCAACTCAAAAAATTTATATTGAAGTAAACACCCTTGGTTCTGAATTTTAATTAGAAGTATCCATATAAACTGAGGTATTTTATTTTTAAAAAGATAAATGTACTTCCCAGCTCTGTCCACAGAAAAGACCCAGAAACAACCATTCCAGTAGCAATGAGCATTGCTAGTGCATAGAAATACCATTTCCACTTCCAATGATAAGAAATCAGGACTTCTTGGAGAAATGACTGATTCTGGATCTGGGAAATGGCGTTCATAAGAGAAACATAGAACATCCCACCATTCCAGACAGTGAGGAAGTCCAAAGACTCCAGCCAACTCAGAGACTCCCACTGACTAAGAGTACAGGATCTGAGCTTCAAAAGGATAATTGCAATTTTTTTTTTTTTTGACTTGGAATCTCACCCTGTCGCCCAGACTGGAGTGCAGTGGCCACTCCCGGCCACCGCAGCCTCGAGCTGCTGGGCTCCGGCAATCTTCCACCTCAGCCTTCCAAGTAGCTGGAACTACAGGCGCGCGCTACCACGCCTGGCTAATTTTTTTTTTTTATTTATTATAGAGATGAGGTCTCGTCAAGTTGCCCAGGCGGGTCTCGAACCCGTGGGCTCAGGCAATCCACTCACTTCAGCCTCCCAAGGCGCGGGATTACAGGCTGAGCCACCGAGCCCAGCTGATAATTGCAATTAGTTGGAACCATTCAAATATGTTCACATCTAAGAGTTCATAATAATCCTTTGAAAAGATCTAACTGGTCACCATGAAAGGGTGAAAGGAGAGAAATTTATCTTGCAAAGTGGTAAATAAAAGAAAGTATCAGGTAGGGCGTGGTGGCTTAAGTCTGTAATCCCAGCACTTTGGGAGGCTGAGATGAGAGGATTGCCTGAGTCCAGGGGTTCGAGACTAGCCTGGGCAACTTGGTGAGACCTCTTCTCTATAATAAATCAAAAAATTAGCCGGGCATGGTAGCACGTATCTGTAGTTTCAGCTACTTGGAAGGCTGAGAAGGAAAGATCGTCTGAGCCCAGCAGATCGAGGCTGCAGTGGCCATGAGTATGCCACTGCACTTCAGCCTGGGCAGCAGAGTGAGACTCCAACTCAGTAAAAAAAAGAAAGAAATCAAGCATTCACCTGCCTTTTTTATATGAACTGTACCACTGGGTAACCAATCAGTAGGTGAGGGGAAGCTTCTCTCTTTTTTGAAGTATTCTAACAGATATAGGAAGAAAGAATGATTGAACTGGAATATTACCATTCTGCAATATCTAACAAGTTGATGGATCCAGGAAATGATACTCAATGGCTGCTAATATTGCAAAAGAGAGACAAGGCAAACGATCAATGCCTCTTAAGGAAAAAACCACCTATGAAGTCGTCTTACCAAAAGAAAACGGAATGTGCATCTGATCTAGCCTCCAGAGTCAACTACCAGTTTATAGGAAATACAGCAGGCAGAAGAATATTTTAAATTACACTACAGAAATGCAATCAGCAGAAATCTAGATCATAGAAAAAACTCCACAGGAATAAAAGACCAGTGTTTGGATTTTTTTCAATAAACAATTGCAAAGGAAAAACGTTTTTTATTTATTTATTTATTTATTTTGAGTTGGAGTCTCACTCTGTCACCCAGACTGGAGTGCAGTGGCTGCTCCTCGCCACCGCAGCCTCGACCTGCTGGGCTCCGGCGATCCTTCCGCCTCAGCCTTCCAAGTAGCTGGAACTACAGGCGCGCGCTACCATGCCTGGCTAATTTTTTTTTGATTTATTGTAGAGATGAGGTCTCGCCAAGTTTCCCAGGTGGGTCTTGAACCTGTGGGCTCAGGCAATCCACTCACTTCAGCCTCCCAAAGGCGCAGGATTACAGACTGAGCCGTCGAGCCCGGCTGGAAAAACGTTTTTTAATAGACAAGGTACCCATAGATGAAAAGAAATGGAAAAGACATAAAAAAAAAAACCATGCTATAGTGCTTAAGGATACACATTTAGATGATAAAACTCCAAAGGAAAGTAAGGAAGTAAGTCCACAAAAAGTAAAAAAGGAGTACTGGGCAGCATGGTTCCTTCTAGGGAGAAGGGAGAGGACTTCCGACGGCCCATAAGGTTCTACCTCCTGACATGGGTTACCATTAGAAAGGTGTTTTGCTTTATAATAATTCATTCAACTAGACCAGGTGTGGTGGGCCACATCTATAATCCCAGCACTCTGGAAGGCTGAGGCAGGAGGACCATTTGAAGCCAGGAGTTCAAGACCAAACTGGGCAACATAGAGAGACCTCATCTCTATATAAAAAAATTTTTTTAAATAGCTGAGGGGCAACCCCTTCAGGTCCCCTCCCACTGTGGGTGCTTTTCTGTCCTCTCAATAAATCCTGCTTTTTCACACACACACAAAAATTAGTTAGGTGTAGTGGTGCACATCTATATTACCAGCTGCTCAGGAAGCTGAGGTAGGAGGATCACTTGAGCCCAGGAGTTCGAAGCTGCAGTGAGCTATGATCACACCACTGCACTCCAGCCTGGATGACAGAATAAGCCCCTAGCTCTTAAAAAAATAATAATAATAATCCATTACAATGAATTTCTTAAACATATGTTCCCTACACTTTTAGGTATTTGTGTTCTATTTAACAATAATAAAGTTTTAAGTTTGAATTAAGTTTCATGGGAAGTACATCTCATAGAACTCAAAGCATCACCAATTACATAAAACTTGGCACCTTCCACTGATCCTTAATAAGATAGATACATACATTTTTGTGTATGTTTTCTAGTGTATATGGACCACTTCGTGAGAAAAGTTATTCAACATAATTTTCTATGCCTTTCTGTGCAGCAGTACAGTTCAACGTTTTTAACGACTACCACCTAAAAATTGTCTGTGTGTGTTTAACCAATGGTACCTCTGTGATTTGCTTCCAACTACCTGCAATGAGAAAATGAACTTCTAGAAATACTTTCATGAATTTTCCCCCTTTGCGTCATTTCTTTGGAGACGGTGTTTTATTTTGTTTTGTTTTTTGAATCAGAGCCTCACTCTGTCACCCAGGCTGGAATGTAGTGGCACACTCTCACCCACTGCAGCCTCGATTTGCTAGGCTCAGGTGATCCCTCTGCCTCAGCCTTCCAAGTAGCTGGCACCACAGACGTGCACTAACACACCCAGCTTATTTTTTTATTTATTGTAGAAACGAGATCTCAACAAATTGCTCTGGCTAGTCTCAAACCCCTGGGCTCAAGCAATCCTCTTGCCTCCACCTCCCAAAGGGCTGGGACTACAGGCATAAGTCATCTTGCCCAGCCTGGAGATAGTCTTTTAACAGTGGAATTATTCCATTTAAAAATGTAAAGTTATGGCCGGGCTCGGTGGCTCAGCCTGTAATCCCGTGCTTTGGGAGGCCGAGGTGAGTGAATTGCCTGAGCCTGCGAGTTCCAGACCCACCTGGGCAACTTGGCGAGACCTCGTCTCTACAATAAATCAAAAATTAGCCGGGTGTGGTAGCGCGTGCCTGTAGTTCCAGCTACTCGGAAGGCTGAGGCAGAAGGATCACCAGAGCACAGCAGGTCAAGGCTGCGGTGGCCAGGAGCGGCCACTGCACTCCAGTCTGGGCGACAGAGTGAGACTCCAATTTAAAAAAAAAAAAAAAAAATGTAAAGTTAGGCTGAAAGCGGTAGCCCACACCTATAATCCCAGCACTTTGGGAGGCCGAGGTGAGAGGACTGCCTGAGTCCAGGGGTTTGAGACCAGCCTGGGCATCTTGGTGAGACCTCGTATCTACAATAAATCAAAAAATTAGCCAGGCATGGTGGCATGTGACTATAGTTCCAGCTACTTGGAAGGCTGAGGTGGAAGGATCACCTGAGCCCAGCAGGTTGAGGCTGCAGTGGCTGCAAGCATGCCACTGCACTCCAGCCTGGATGAGAGAGTGAGACTCCAACTTAAAAAGCAAAACAAAACAAAAAAGCAACAGTGGAATTATTCCATTTAAATACGTGAAGTTAGGTCAGGCACGGTAGCTCAAGCCTATAATCCCAGCACTTTGGGAGGCTGAGGAGAGACGGTTACCTGAGTCCAGAGGTTCAAGACCAGCCTGGGCAACTTGGTGAGACCTCATCTCTACAATAAATGAAAAAATTAGCCAGGCGTAGTGGCATGCACCTGTAGTTCCAGCTCCTTAGAAGGCTGAGGCGGAAGAATTGCCTGAGCCCAGCAGCTTGTGGCTGCAGTGGCTATGAGCATGCCACTGTCCTCTAGCCTGGGCAACAGGATGAGACTCCTACTCAAAAAAAAAAAAAGTGAAGTTGTATGTGCTCTGAGAAAACTACACTATTTTTCAAGGACAACAAAAGATGACCTACTGCTGTAGCTATGATCTTTAAAAGACACTTGCCAGGAAGTTCTTTTTGCTCCCAGTCAGGGTCCCTAGACTCCCCCTGCAAACTCAGGTCTTAATATTCTGGTTCCGATCAATGATTTCTGCCTTCTTCCTGTAACCAAGCCCCACACTGTAATTCACTTCTCATCACAGGACTGCTGCTTTCCCTCATATCTGATCCCTATTCTTGATCATCTGCCCAGGGCTACAGCAGATCTGACACTGGGTCCTTCTCTGAACCTCAGCTCAATATCTGAGGACCTGCTCTCTGCCCCCCGACCTGCTTAAGAATAATAACGTCGCCATCAACACCAGCACTGGGCCAGAGCCAACATCAACGCCAACACAAATGCCAACTCCATAAAACGGGAGTCATCTGTCTGCCTGGGTCTCTGGCAGCAGACTCCCTTCACCCCCCAAGCACCATTTCTCTTGCCCAAGCCCTTAGGCCCAGACTGCCTGGCGCTTGATCTTCCTATTGCCTCAGTTCTTCTCCACCCCAGAGGACCCCTGGGATTGATCCATACTAAACGCTGAGTTCCAGTGCTCACCACCCTTTCAGGGAATTACGACTGGCAGGTCAATGTTTTTTGTTTCTGGAAGAAGGAAAAGAAGGCAAAGTCAAAAGTAGAGGAAGAAGAGAAAAAGAAGGGCCAGGCAAGGTGGCTCATGCCTGTAATCCCAGCACTTTGGGAGGCAGAGGTGAGAGGACTGTCTGAGCTCAGGTGTTCTTGGTCAGCCTGAGCAACATGGTGAGGCCTCATCTCTACAATAAATCAAAAAAATTAGCCAGGCATGGTGGTACACGCCTGTGGTTCCAGCTACTTGGAAAGCTGAGAAGGAAGGATCACCTGAGCCCAGCAGGCAGAGGCTGCGGTGGCCATAAGTGTGTCATGGCACTTCAGCCTGGGCAACAGAGTGAGACTCCAACTGAAAAAAAGGAGAGAGAGAGAGAGAGAGAGAGAAAATGAAGAAAGACCAGGCATGGTGGCTCAAGCCTGTAATCCTAGCACTTTGGGAGGCCGAGGTGAGGGGATCGCCTCACGGGTTTGAGAACAGCCTGGGCAACTTGGCAAGACATCATCTCTACAATAAATCAAAAACTTAGCCGGGCGTGGTAGCACACGCCTGTAGTTCCAGCTATTTGGAAGGCTGAGGTGGAAGGATCGCCAGAGCCCAGCAGGTCGACGCCAGGGTGGCCATGAGTGTGCCACTGCACTCCAGCCTGGGTGACAGAGTGAGACTCCAACTCAAAAAAAAAAAAGAAAGAAAGAAAAAGAAGGAAAAAAGAAAATGGAAGGAAGAAGAGGTGGAGAAAAACCATAGGGCAGACACTTGGAATTGTGTTCTATTCTTTTTTGACTCAAGTGTGCCTAAATAAAGCCAAGCAAAGAATGTAAAGAGCTGACATTGACTGGAGGCCACTTTCTTGAGCCAAAATAGCCTTTGAAGAGAGTCTCTTGGGTGACCCCATCAAACATCCCACTCACACACACCGCTTCACGTCTAAATATTCATCCAGAACTCTGTACACATCACAGCCTTATTTCCTTGGTGCTTCCACCTGTCCCCCAGGAGGAGAGAGGTGAGAGAACATATAATCACTCCTCGGGGGTTCCCTGATCTCTCACCCAGGGAGGTCCCTGAACTCTCCGGTTAGATACCTGTGAGGGCAACCAGGTGCGGCAGACAGAGGCGGTTGGCCAGGATGATAAGCTTCATGTCGTCCAGGTCGGGGCTGGAGGTGAACATGCCCGTGTAGAGGTATTCCAGCACTGCCCTCATGCAGCTCTTGCTTGTATAAGGAAACACCACCTGGGGCGGGAAGGAATGAGCAGCTTAGGAAAGAACAAACTCAGCCCCGAGAAACTGAAAAGGCCTGGCCCACACAGCTGGTCTCCCCAGACAGGCACCCTTCCCTGTGCTGTACCTCTATCTGTTGAGAAGACCCTCAGGGCCTGGCCCCCAGAGCAATGATCTGAGCTGTCCCAGTTTGCTGACAGCATCCGTGAACAGGGCCCTGATATCTTTTATTTATTTTATTTATTCTTTTAGAAATGGGGTCTCACTATGTCGCCCAGGCTGGTCTTGAACTCCTAGCTTTAAGTGATCCTCCTGCCTCAGCCTCCCAAGTGAGTAGCTATGATTTTGTCTGGCTTTTAATTTTTTTTTTTTTAGTTGAAATCGCACTCTGTCCAGGCTGGAATACAGTGGCATGCTCCTGGCCACCGCAACCTCGACCTGCTGGGCTCAGGCGATCGTTCCGCCTCAACCTTCCTAGTAGCCAGAACTACAGGCACGCGCTACCATGCCCAGCTAATTGTTTGATTTATTGTAGAGACAAGGTCTCACCATGTTGCCCAGGCTGGCCTCGAACCCACGGGCTCAGGCAATCCTCTCGCCTAGGCCTCTCAAAGTGCTGGGATTATACGCTTGAGCCACCACGCCTGGCCCTAATATCTTTTTTTTTTTTTTTTTTTTTTTGAGTTGGAGTCTCACTTTGTCGCCCAGACTGGAGTGCAGTGGCCGCTCCCGGCCACCGCAGCCTCGACCTGCTGGGCTCCGGCGATCCTTCCACCTCTGCCTTCCGAGTAGCTGGAATTACAGGCATGTGCTACCACGCCCGGCTGATTTTTTGATTTATTGTAGAGATGAGGTCTCGCTGCCCAGGCGGGTCTCGAACCCACGGGCTCAAGCAATCCTCTCACCTCAGCCTCCCAAAGGCGTGGGATTACAGGCTGAGCCACCGAGCCCAGCTCCTAATATCTTTTAAGACACCAGGGTACTCACTGGCATCCTTTGGAAGCCGCTCTAGCTTAAAAGGTGCTTGCAAGAGTCTTTTTGGTCACCTCAGCCTACAACCTGGCCCCTCCTGTCCCTGCAGGGAGCGTGATAAGTGGGATACAGAATGAGCAAAGCCAACACCAGCTGGCTTCTCTCTGGCTGCTCAAAGCTGCTGCTTTGGGCCTCTGGGATCTCTTCAGAGTAGCGCTGCAACAAAAACTGCTTCCTCATCAGGCGCAAGTCTCTCCAGGCTGTGCTGGGAATCGGCTAGAGCTTTAAAGCTGGCATCTGCAGTACTGAGAAGTGCCCAGGGCTGGCAGGCCCCCTGGGGCTTCCGAGTGTTCCTAGTCTCACATTTTATATATCCAAATCCTACTCCCACTTCAGAGACCAACTCAGATCTCAACCCTTCCACTTAGTCTTGCAGAAGTACTTCCTCCCCAGAAATCTTATGAAACTCACATTCCACAACACAGGATGTAGTGCAACATTATTCTTGTCATTCAAGTATCGGGTGAGACCAGTGCTGAGGGGGATTCTTGGCAGGAGGGAAACACCTAGTCCCTGTGCTCAGAAGCAATGACAGAACAGTAGGAAAATGCATGTGGACACTCAGAACTAAGCATCTGCACAAAGTAGAACCTCGCTAACTACAAGGTTGAGTGACAGGCGATTAAGGTTCAGAGAAGATGGGAGAGCATCGAGGGGCGTTGCCTGGATTCCTCTGCTTGGCTAGGAGAATAGAAAAGGGAGAAGGAACTAAAGGATCTTTCTCTTTTCACTCTCTCTCTCTCTTTCTTTTTCTTTCTTAGTCAGTCTCATTCTGTTGCGCAGGCTGGAGTTCAGTGGCACCATCCTGGCTTACTGCAGTCTCAACCTCCTGGGCTCAGGCAATCCTTCCATCTCAGCTTTCCAAGTAGCTGGAACTACAGGCATGTACCACCACACTCAGCTAATTTTTTTAATTTTTTTTTATTTTTTTGGTAGCTATAAGGTCTCACTATGCTGCCCAGGCTGATTTCCAAGTCCTGGACTCAAGCAATTCTCCTGCCTCGCCCTCCCTCCTGCCCCCAAAGTGCTAGTGTGAGACAGCCCATTGGGCCTGAGCCACTGCAAACGGCCAAAGAATATTTCTAAGGACAATCAGTCAGTCCCTTCCAACTCTAAGTTTCCAGTCTTGATGTCTAACAAAGTATTGAGGAGGGAACAAGTGAGTTGAGGGAAAGGAGATCATATGAAGCATAACTTTGATTTTCTGCATTTTGATGCTTTGACATCTAGAGCCTTGCTGGGTCTTCCAGGGCCACCCAGAGACAGTCAAGGAGTTGCCTGCAAGCATGCCTTTCATGTGCAAACCAACCCATCCAAAGTCCACATCCCACCAGCTCCTCCATAGGTGCTCATACTCCTTGCCCTATCACCTCAGAGCCAGGTACCAGACAATTAGGGACAGCTGTTACCCTGAAAGCCCACTGAAAATATTCAAAGCAGATAATCCTAAGCCTGCTCACCCTGCTTCACCTATTCCCGTCCACAGAAACCTTGTGCTTCCTGTCCCACTCTGATGCTTCCCATGTGACCCCATCCTGGTGGGGTGCATGCCCCTCTTCTGGGGACCTGTGAGTAGCAATCTATCTTTTCACTAATTGTAGAGCTGAGGTCTCACCAAGTTGCCCAGGCTGGTCTTGAACCCCTGGGCTCAGGCAATCCTCCCAGCCTCCCAAAGTACTGGGGTTACAGGCATGAGCCACTGCACCCAGCTACAATCTTTTCAATGGCAGGCGTCTATTGATCTGTTGGTCTCACCATACTACAATAACAATAAAATTTTTCTTCTGAAGCCGTGATGAATTCAGCCTGGAACACACACTGAATTTTTTCTAATGTGTGTCATAGGGGCAGCAAAGGTATCATGTAAACACAGCCACGGAATTGAAATCTTGAGTTCAAGTCCTAACCTCTACTTTCTACTTATACAACTTTGTACAAGTCACTTAACTTCTCAGGGCCTCCCTTTCCTGGGTATATCATGGATATATATGCAACACTATGTGTAAGAGTCATGTGTGAATTCAATGAGATAATGCACTAAAAGTGTTTTCTAAACTCAAGATGTTGCTACAAATCCCTTTCCTGGCATATTGTAAAATCCTTGGCTCTAGGAACCTTCTCATGCAATTCTCTTGGTCCCATCACTCTGTGGTCAGCATTTGGTCAACATTGAAGAAAGTACCATTAGATAGTGGGTGCCTCAGATGCAAAGGGTATACATGTCTCTCTCCTCCCTCCCCTTTCTGTCCTTGGCCTTACCTCCCGGGTGGAACTCTCCACAAACGGCCCCCCAAACATGGCAGCCATCCAGTCACAGCTGGAAATCAACAGAGGCTTGTGGGCGCTAATGGTGCCATCATCCAGGATGAAGGTCACATCTGTCCAGAAGGAGAAGAGGCATCACAGGAGAGGACACAGCGAAAGAAGGTGAGATAACCAGTTCCAAGAGTAGTCACTGAGCCCAGACAAGACAGCTTCCTTCTGAAGCCACAAGATGCACAGTACGAAACAACCAAGCTCCGACCCCAGGAAGAACAGGGCAGCCTTATCTCCAGGACATCAGGAGCTGAGACTGACTCAGAATTTTCATGGAACCAACCCAGAACTCCCCTGCCTTCTAAGCTCGTTCCGTACCTGAAAAGGTGCCTTTTGCCAAGCACTCCTTAACCCGGTTGGTCCGGCGGACGTGGAAGGCCTTGGTGATCTCCTGGTTCATGAAGGCCTCGTTATTGAGAATGTTGGCCACCATCATGCGCAGGTCAAAGACTTCAAGCAGCTCAGCAATGTGTGCGATGTGCATGAGGTCCCGCTCATTCTCATCCAGCTCCCCCGTGTACAGGTACTTGAGAACAGCCCGGAAGGGCCCTGGCTGGATGGAGCTGTCCATCTTCACCACCACCATCAGCCGAGATTTATAGGTCAGAGGATCTTCCGCCATCTCTTCCTGGATGCTCACAAAAGCTCGGCTCCAGGAAGAGAGCACACGACCCCTGCCTGGCAGGTACCCTGTTCCATTGCCCCGTAAGATCCCGTCACTGGTTGAGGCTCGGAGGCCAGCAGGCCCAGAGCCCCCGGCCTCGTCCACGCTTTCACACACATCGAAGCTGGCTGCTCGAAGCAGGAAGTCCCGCCCGTGGTGGTGGTGGTGATGGTGGTAATGTTGATCGGAGTGGCCCTGGTGGTCCTCTGGGCGGGCGCCCCCTGGCCCTGAGGGGCCCCCCAGCTCCCCCTCACTCAGGTCCATGAGGAACAGGTCGTAGAACTTGGAGGAGGAGGTGGAGAGGTAGATCTTGTGGGCAAAGATGCGCACCCGCTCCTGCAGCACCAGGATGACATCCGCGCAGAGCGGGTCCTCCAGGAGGTGGGCGGGGCACTCCTCGCTGCTGGAGGGGGGGTCAGGCACCACGATGATGGGGGGTGGCGGCTTGGGGGGCAGGAAGGGTGCCTGCAGCAGAGGCCGCTGCACGTTGCGGAGGTGGGACTTCCAGAACTGGAGGTGGCGGCGGGAGATGAGCGCGGCCCGGATGGCGTTGTCAAAGACGTCCTTGATGCCAAACTGGGCCACCACGCTGGTCTCGTAGTAGGGGATGCCCAGCTCCTTGGCCACCTCCCGACCCTTCTCTGGGGGAAGGATCTCATTGGGTTTGATGGGCCTAGGGAGTTCAAGAAGGGACACCAAGCTTGTGTCCTTCCACAGGCTGGAGAGACTCTGCTTAGCAGCTGCATCCCCAGCCCCACCCCCACTCCTGTCCTTCTCTTTCTCCTCCGTCTGGCCAAATCCTATCAAGCTCCTTCAAGGCCAACCCCAACCCTCTTGTCTTCCAGGAAGCCTCCCTGCCTACGCCAGGCCCCAGTGACCTCTCCAGTTCACTCAGTGACAGTACTACCTCTCTGGCAATTAGTACCCAATGCTTTGCATAGTGTTTGCATATTACTTTTTTTTTTTAGAGTTGAAGTCTCACTTGGTCGCCTAGGCTAGGGTGCAGTGGCACGCTCACGGTCACCGCAGCCTCGACCTGCTGGGCTCAGGTGATCCTTCCGCCTCAGCCTTCCAAGCTGGAACCACAGGCATGTGCCACCACGCCCGGCTAATGTTTTTATTTATTGCAGATAAGAGGCCTCACCATGTTGCTCAGGCTGCTCTCGTACCCCTGAACTCAGGCAGTCCTCTCGGCTCAGTCTCCCAAAGTGCTGGAATTATAGGCTTGAGCCACCACGCCTGGATCATATTACTTTTCAACAATATGAAAAGAAAAGTTGTCCTTTTCATGCAAATACCACCTTCCCCTCTCTGTCTTTCCTCATGGTGTTTAGCACAGGACTACCCACATAGTAGGTGTGCACTAGGTATGTGAATGAATGAATGAGCATGCTTGTTGGCTTCTAATGAGAGCATGCTCCAAATGGAGGGAGATGAGGCTTGATGGGATTCTCTCGGGGTTGCATGGGGGCCAGGCCACAGTGACATGTCCTTCCCTCTGTCTGCCTCCCTGCCTCTCCCCGGGCACCAGCACCTCCTACCTAGCCAAGGGTCGTCTGGCCCTGTTGACGGCCTCCAGGTCGGCGTAGCGCAGGTCCAGCTGGCAGCCCACCAGGATGACAGGTGCTCGGGGACAGAAGTGCTTGATTTCTGGGTACCACATGGTCTTGACATGGTGGAGGGAATTGGGGTTGGCGATGGAGAAGCACAGAACCACCACGTCAGATCTGTGGGTGAGAGAATAAGGTCCTGGGCAGAGAAGGCTGGCGGTGGGTGGCCTGACTCTGGAAGGAGGGATAACATTCACACACCCCACCTCCACCCACCCCACACTGGGCTTAGGGATCTGCTCACGTGCTCTTACACAAAACATACAACAGTACCTCCATTGTATGCAGCATTTTAGAGCTCAATCACTCATTTTGGCCTCACAGCTATTAGGTGAGTTAGAAATGATCATTTTTACCATCTCACAGCTGAGAAATCATCTCCATGCTACTAGGTGGCAGAGCTGGGACTCAAATCAGGCCTCCTGACCCTAAGCCCCGGATCCCTTCACTGTTCCACACCCAGGGTCTGCAGAAGTGTTTTCTCCACTCCTTCCTCTCAGCTGAAATTTCAGTGACGTGTCCCTCCCTCTGTCTGCCTCCCTGCCTCTCCCCTGGCACCAGCACCTCCTACCTAGCCAAGGGTCACCAGTTACTTGGGAAAGCAGAACACCCCACCTACTTGGCTCCTTGCAGGCAGCCAGGAGCCTTCCCTACCTCCCATAAGCAAAGCGACGGTCTTTGTGGTGGTCTCCAAAGGTGTCCCAGAGGCGCAGGGAGACACTGACGTCATCTACCACGTCTCGGGAGCGTTCCAGCACCTGAGAAGGGAGTGAGAGGGGAAGGGCTGAAGGGCAGTTCTTAGGGTCCCCTGCATGTCCACTTAGGGAAGGCACCAGCTCATCCTGGAGGGTCCCAGGCAGCACTGGGGATAGAGGGGCGGGGCTGGTGTAACCCACTGTGTCACTTGCACATCACTTTCATTCACATGAAGTCTCTGCAGAATCAAAAACAAGGGCAACCTCCAAGGCTACCAGAGCAGAGACCCTAAGAGAGCAGGCATTCTGGGTGTGGAAGGGATGAGCCTCTGGTCTTTTGGAATCAGCTGCCGACTTCTTTCCCCCTCTCAGCTCTCATCTCACCCAAGCCCCCAGTGCTCCCCAGCATTAGGGCTGTAGTTACACAAGATGGAGGACCCCAGACAAAGCAGTGACCCCAGGCACCAACTCAACCATGGAAAACATAGTCAGCCGGACACGGTGGCTCAGTCAGTCACCCCAGCACTTTGGGAGCCGAGGCGAGTGGACTGCCTGAGCCCGAGGGTTCCAAACCAGCCCAGGCAACTTGGCAAGACCTCGTCTCTACAATAAGTCGAAAATTAGCCGGGTGTGGTAACGTGCACCTGTAGTTCCGGCTACTTGGAAAGGCTGAGATGGAGAGACAGAAGGATCGCCGGAGCCCAGCAGGTAGAGGCTGCGGTGGCCGTGAGCATGCCACTGCACTCCAGCCTAGGCAACAAGAGTGAGACTCCACCTCAAAAAAAAAAAAAAAAAAAAAAAAGGCAGGGCAGGGGGCCGGGCTCGGTGGCTCAGCCTATAATCCCAGCGCTTCAGGAGGCCGAGGCGAGTGGATTGCCTGAGCCCACGGGTTCGAGACCTGCCTGGCCAACTTGGCAAGCCCTCTTCTCTACAATAAATTAAAAAAAAAAAAAAAAAAAGGGAAAGAAAACACAGTCAGAGACGTCCTCCAGGGCAGGCTCACCTCAGACCTCTCTCCAGGGTTTCCTTCCTCTTCAGCTGCCCCCGCCTGACCCCTAGGAGACTCGAGCTCTGGAGACCCCAGCCAACCACTCAAGAAGAAGCCCCAGAGTCCAGATGCGTGGTATGGACCCCAGCCCAGTGGCCGAGCAGCCTTACCTCCTGGCACACACGGTACTGGTCGATGGCCCACACTGTCGGCACGTGGGTGGCCAGCAGCTGGTACTGGGTGAGGGTTGCATTGCAGGCGCGGGCACAGATGAGTCTGGTCTTGCCCACGGCGTTGTCCCCCACTACAACGCACTTGATGGTCTCTACGTTTGGCCTTTCATAATCCATGTCAGAATCCATTAAACGGGACCTGAGGCAGAGGAAGGAAGCGGTCAGGGTGGCTTGGCATGCCAGCTCTAAGCAGGCCAGGGCCAGCGCCCACAGGTCTCCTCGGTGGGGGCTGCCTGCTCTTCGAGCGTCGGAGCTGATGGGAGGGGAACGGAGCGGGATGCTTTCTGGACAACAGCTCTGCAAGGGTCTGAGGAGTCAGGAGCCCATCCAGGGTGAGAGGAGTGGTGTCCCCAGATGGGCCACCTGTCCCCCTCCTGCTCCCACCATCCTCCAGCTGCGTGTCTGGGTGGAGACTTGCGAGACAGCCCCAGAGGAGCCCACCCAGGGCCTCTACTCTACTCTCCAGAGAGAGCAGAGTCTGCCAGGGCAGCTCCCTCATTATCTGCTCTCCTCCTCCTTCCCCAGCAGGGCAGTGGCAGCAGAAAAACAAACAGCTGAGAGAAGCAGAGTCGGCCAAGTCCCCACCCCTTCCCAGCAGGCCCCAAAGCAGGGCCACTTTAAAATTTAATGGACTGGGCAGGGCACAGTGGCTCATGCCTATAATCCCAGCACTTTGGGAGGCTGAGGTAGGAGGACTGCCTGAGCCCACGGGTCCAAGACCATCCTGGACAACTTGGTGAGACCTCATCTCTACAATAAATCAAAAAATAAAAAATTAGCCGGGCATGGTGGCACATGACTGTGGTTCCAGCTACATGGAAGGCTGAAGCGGAAGGATCAACTGAGTCCTGCAGGTCTAGGCTATGATGGCTGTGAGTGTGCCACTGCACTTCTGCCTGGACAACAGAGTGAGACTCTTACTCACAAAAAAAAAAAAGTTTCCTTCTAGCTTCTCTGGGATAGGGAGACTTCTGGATGCACCTCTCCGTGGGCCTTCCTTCCTCCACTGTGGGTCTGTCACATGGCCCATATGTCTCACCCAGCCCTGGGCTGGGCTTTGAGATGGGGATGGGGGCAACTATAGGCCTGTGAGTATATAGGCCATGCCCCATGGGTCTCCCTGTCCCCTACCCAGGGCTGTCCTCCCAGCATCCTGCGTCCAGCCTCAAAGAGAGTGAGATCTGCCCTCTTCTGCCCTTCCCAGTCCCCCAGACAGCTGGCACTCCTGGGAGATGCTCTCGCCAAATTGGCTACAAGGGTGATGGAGCTGCTGGAGGAAGCAGAGGATTACAAACTTGGGCCTGACTTTCTGGGCAAATGCTTGCCTCAGTTGCCCTCCATATTGAGCAGAGAGAGAGTAGCGTGTCCACCCACAGAGAGAATGGCTCATGCTAACAAACAGAAGATCTTCCTGTAGTCAAAATGTCATGTCAGTATTTACAAAGCTGTCACCAGGAGGCCCCGGGGCTTGAGGGGCTTTCACTAGCCGCCTCCAAGTTGGCATCCACCCTCCTGGGGCGGGGGACAAGGGACCAGGGGCAGGGTGGGCATTAATAGGAAGCCCAGTTTCTCCAGGGTCATCATTCCCTGTGTACACAAAAGTGGTCTGGGGGCTGGAGCAACCTGAAGTCATCCTTCCTGGGCCGAGGAAGGCTAAGCTCAGAGTCCTGGAGCCAGGCCACCAGCAGTAAGAGAGACTCCACTCCCGCACCGGGCTGTAACTGGATGCCAGCATGCAGGAATGCAGCACTGAAATATCCAAGTAACGATGGCAACTGGGATTTGCGCGAGTGGATGCAACTCAGCAACCTAAGCAAAAAGTGCAGCAAGGACTTTTCAATGAGACAACCTCCTCCTCCTTCTTGGAATTTTACAGGCTCTGGGCCATTCCACAACAAGGGGTCTCCACGCAGCTCCCGCCCCAGTCTCCAGGGCGACTTCTGCATCATTCCTTCTCCCTCTCCACCCTCTCCCTGCAGGAACTGTTATTCTAACCACTAACCACCAACTTCACCTCTCTCTCTCTCTCTCTCTCTCTCTCTTTCTCTCTCTCTCTCTCTCTCTCTCTCTCTCCCTCCCTCCCTCCCTCCCTCCTCCCTCCTCGCTGACAACTGGGTACCCCACTTTGACAGTTCCTAGTCTCAAGCTGAGAGGTGTGTTGATGTCCGGAGGAGTCATCTGGGCTGTGGTTTCTGTTTTATCAAGGGAATAACAAAACAGATAGAACCCCAAGGACAAAATATGTGCAGCTGCAGGATAAAGATAAAAACCCACTAGCCACAAGAACTTCTTTCTCAAGTTTAGATTCGAGCAGCATGTGGGTCTGCAGGCGGAAGGGGGCAATGAGAAGGCGTGGAGGAAAGGGCACCGGCTCTTAAATCCAGGAGCACCTTGACAGTGAGCACGATGCCAGGACACCAGCAGAGCGGTGTTGGTCCAAGTTCAGCTACTTTATAATTAAAACACGTGCACATCTTGTGTTACGCACCTCTAGGGTTAAGGAGGGGACAGCCAACCAACAGGTTGGAGAGTGACAAATACCGCGCAGTGCCTTTAGACACCAGACCAGCTGAATTGTTACTCAAGCTGACCTCCCCCCTCCCCACTCACCATCTGTTCCCCAGCCCCTTCAGACTCCGCCTCTCCCCCTTCGTGGCCTTCAACTTTCTTCCTATTTTTATCACCTCACCCATTCCACCCGGTCCCAACTACCTGACCGGCAGGCTTTATTGTCCTATCTAGGAAACAGCAAATCACGTCTCTGGGTATCAGTCTCCACCTCTGGAAAATGGGTATGATAGCATTGGAAGAAAGTCTCCTGACTCCTGGTTCATTCGTGCCAAGGGATCCTAGGCTGAAAGGAGGGACTTGTCTTCTTATGTAATACATTATATAATGCGAGATTACATATCTATAAGTGTAATTATATCTCTCCTTAAGATACAGACTGGCCCAATTAAGCCAGCAGAACTCTTAGTCCAGTCAGGCCTATCTTAAATGAGGATCCTGTCCTGGAGAGAGCATGCCAAAAGTAATACTCTTCTTGCCCTAGAATATTGCTGTTTTACTGTATCATTGCCGATGTATGATGATACAACCCACTCAGCGAGCTTCTGAACTTCCCCTCTCCCTCTGGCACTCTCTCCTTCGATGATTCTAGACTTTTCCTCACAATTGCCTCATCCCCGTTCAACTAACCTCCACAAACTAACGCCACCCTGACGGGAGTTATTACAACCCCCAATGCACTCCTCTCCCGCAATAATCCCAAAGTCATAGAAACGTGCTCCTCCCACCCCTGTCCCATGATCGCTGTGCCCCTCTCTGAAACAGCCTCCTGCCCAATGCTCTACCAGCTCTTTGTACCTGGTCCAGGCCAAAACCCGAGGTGTGTTCACATTAGTTACAAACCTCGTGCTCTCCCATTCCCACCCCCACACCCCTACACACACTCTTTGCAGAGCTCAGAAAGGCCCCCTCTCCCTCCCACAGCTGATAGGAGGCTTGTTCATCTGTGGCTGCCCTAGTCTGGTTGTCAAGGAAACGACAGAATCTCCCTGGGAGCCTGGCTTGTCTCCTAGCAACCAATATCCCACATCCTGCATCTCACAAAACGCAAAAGGGAGGAAAATCCTGAAAATGAAGGTAAAAATCACGGGAGATAAAGATAGGAAGGGAGAATTGGGAGGAGAAGAACAAAGAGTGCACTCTGAATTAAAGGAAGCTCCCTCGTGGGTCGCTGACATTGTAACCAGTCCTGCACATATCCAACGGAAAGCAAGGCCCGAAGGGATCCTGAATGGTCATATTAACAAAAAATGCGAGCCGAAACACAGGATACGCCTTCTCCAACCTAGAATGTGGAAACATTCACAAACACCCTAAGGATTCCCCCAGGAGTTTGACAGAACTCAGCTGCAGACTGCAATGGAGTTGAGTTCAAAGGAACATCCCCAGAACCGCGAGCAAAACACCCAAATTTCCCTGTTTTTTTGCTTTTTTAAAACGGAAACACTTCCACCACTCTGAACCTTGTTTTTCCTGGCACGCTGCTCTGCACACACACAAAACAGAAATATAAAATAACAGGGAAGGGGGAGGGGCACGACACGCCAAGGCAATCCAAGTCATCTTCCTTTTCCCTAGAAAAAAACCGGAAAAGGTGAGTCCCACGCCCCTCCGAACCAGCAGCCGAAGCAATAGCCGAGGGAAGACAAGGACCCCAGGGAAAGTTAGGAGGGGCCCAGCCAGGGCCGGGGAGGGCGCAGGGGGCGGCAGGAGGGCGTAGCGGCGCGTTTGCAGGAGCTGCTGGCAACCCCCGGCCGTTAAGAGAAATGAATCATTTACTTACACCACTACATGTGACGGAGTGGTTTCTAGTGTAAGGAACACATCTCTTCCTGCTAAGCACGCTCATTTTAGTGAAATGTCTGGGGCCACTCCGCGCGTGCAAGTTGGGACGATGCGGGCGCCGCCGCGCTGACGCTGGGCTCCAGCCTCCGGGCCGGGTCGCGTTCGATCAGAAACTCCGACCCCGCAGCCCAGGCCGGACGGCGGGCTGGGAGCACTGCGGCCACCGCCTCTTCCGGATCAGCATCTCCCCGCACCCCGGGCGCCCAGCGTCATGGAGGCGCGCGGGAGTCGGGCTGCGCGCGGCCGCTCCGACCTCGGGCGCTGGGGCCGCGCCGCTGCCGCTGCCGCGGGTCCTGGGGCTGCGGAGGCCGCGGGCGGCGCGCAGGAGCCGCCGGAGAGGGGCGAGGCCGCCGCCGCTACGCGCCCGGGCCCGCGGCTGAGGCGCTGCCGCGAAGACGCCTGGCGCTGCAGTCGCGGGGACCGCTGGCGACCTCCTTTTTTCATTCACAAAAAAAGGAAAGGGAAAAAAAAAAAAAAGAGGAGGAAGAAAGAGGGAGAAAAAAATCGCAACCAGGACGGCTGCCCGCGGCAGGCCCCACCCACCGCGGCGCCCCATTGGTGGAGAGCGGTTGGGGGCGGAGAAGAAAGGGGATTGGGGCGGCCCGGAGGCCCCGCCCCGCCGCTCCTCCCTCCCTCCTCTGCCCCGCCCGCAGGGAAGCCGCGGGGAGGGTCTCCGCTCCCCTCTTGGGGCCGGGTCCCATCCCTCCACCCGGCCGGGGGCAAAACCTCCCTGGACTCCCACGGGAAGGGGTTTTTCCCTTTTCCCCAGGAGCCTGGGAAGGACCTGAGGGCATCCTAACGCGCCCTGGAAGGGATGCGAGTTAGAAGAGAATGCAAGGTTTACACCCAGGCTCCCACCGCTTTGCCCATGAATGGTGGGCGAGGGCGCAAAGAACGGCGTTTCCATGTACGCCCCTCTGTCACCCTGGGATTTTTCCTGGCATTTGAAGGGCTTGCTCCCTCCACTGTCCTTACAGCTACACTCTGCCATGGTCCGTGGGTACCCGTACCACTTACCTGTCTCCCTTATCTGTACTTACCTGTCTCCCACCAAGGCCTTCTTCAGAGATCGCTACCCCAATCCCACCCCGATCCTATTGCCACCTGGAGTTCAGTAATATCTATGACCTCTGAAAGATATGCCACCAAGACAGTAGCCACAGAAACAGTTCATAAGATTCCTTTGGGCTCTCTGCCTCAATTTACCCCTCTAAAATAGGGAAATTATAAGGGATAACATCTATAACATGATGGCCCTCCAAAGAAAGTTTCCATAGTCAAGGCTGGTTTTATTATGATGATCTTGACTGCTAGTGATTACAATAATCAGCTCAGTGTGGTTTGATCTATCTTGTTGGTTACCTCTGGACAATTTTTAGAGCCCAGACTGGCATGCCTCCCACCTAAACCGCCTCCATCACACCTCCAACTTGTGCTCTGAGAATGCAAATTCACTCTAATATTAGTTTCTGCAAAATATGATTAGGAAGAGAAATTTACTGCCAAAAAAAAGCGCCAAGTACAGAATGAATTTTGTATTGTCTGAAGAATGCTTCTCATCTATTCATGCATATAATTGGAAGCTGCCCATCATTTTGTTTGTGATAAACATGCTTTCTGACCTGGTTGATGTGCAGTAAGTGCTTGGTTGTTGAAGCTTCCCCCACTTCCTCCTGAATCTTCCTACAGCTGGAGAAGAGGTTAACAATGACTGAAGGTGCTACCTACTTCACACGTCCAGTTAGAATTCACCCTCCATGAAACAGAAAGTACTAGATTGAATACATACTTAGGAAATAAACTAAGCAATTTTAAAGTGTGTTCTTTATCCTCTGTGTACTAGAGTCCCTACACCAGAGAGACGCACAGAATGAGAGCTCTGTGCAATTCCCATGGCAGGCGAGGGCCTCTCCCACCAACACCCTGTTCTCTTCACCAACCTCCAGAGAGCCACCTGTGTGCCAACTGCAGGTTGGCATCACCTTCCACATGTCCTGGCCCCAGACACAGCCCCAGAGCAGGGTGGAGTAGGAAAACAGAACTCCCCTCCACCCAAAGTCACTGGGCCTGTGACTATGAAGCCAGTCCTCTTTCCCTCTGTGAAGAAAAAGCCAGCTCTGCATGGAAACCTTAACCAGGTTGGACTGTGGGAATTCCAGGTGTAGGGTTCGAGGTGGGGCAGGAGTCTCCTGGACCAGTGCAGGCGATTAAGTCGCATTCCCCCCCCCCAGTAAACAGTTCCAAGTAGAGTGGCTGCTTTACTGGGAAGATGCCCTCAAATCTCAGCCCTGCTTTCTGCAGAGTTCCTTCCTTTTCTTCAAACCAAAGTCCTTCCAAATCACCTCACCTCTCAGGCTGTCCCAGTCAGAGCCCCACTCACTCCTCTCCTATCATCAGAGTTCCTCCAAATCCCCACCTCCTCAGAAGCCAATGCCTCACCCCACCCCATTCTCCTCAGGCCCTTTGTCACTGTCACGCCACCTTATCCCACGTGGGCTGTCTGGGGGCCTTGGCGGATCTCTCCATCAGGCCAGCCTGTGAGGATCCCCGGCGGCTTCTCGCCCCCTGCTCAGCTCCCAGCTTTTTCCCTACCACCAAGCTCCAGCCCTCAGTTTGTGCCCCAACTGTGGCCGATGCCAGGTCTTCACAGCCAGCGCTGGCCAGGCCCTTCCCCGGGGCCTCCACTCCACCCTTCAGTAAGTGCCAATCAAGACAGCCACAAATCCCTGGCTCCCTGTCACACTTCTTCACTTTTGCTCAGCCCTCCAGTACCAGATCTTGGAAAACAGGGCCTCATCCCAAGGCTGGTTCCCCCACTAGCAAGCAAGGAGTTTCAGGCGGCCCACTTCCTGTCCCCAGCTGTCAGCACCCGGCAGCAACAATCTTACCACACAGACAGCCTCCCACTCCCCTCCTCACACCCTCCCATCCCAGGCCCGGGGGAGGCTGTTTTCCTTACTTCAGGTGACTTCTCAAGGCAGGCCACCCAGGGAAGTTTTTCCAGAAGTCTCCTGGCCTCTTTCTCTCTCTGCTCTCTCCTTTCCTTTGTTTTATACACACACAAACACACACACACACACACACACACACACACACACACACACACACACACACACACCCCAACCCTCTCTGCTTGTATGCATGCTGCAGCTTGGAGCTACTGGAGTGATTCTGCAGAGTGGTTCAGAGCTAGCGTTCATTCTCCCTCATCACTGGCTGACTGGACTTCCATGCTGCTCTCCTGCTGGTGGGCCTGGGCAGTGCCCTGCCACGTGCCAGGCCGTGTGGCTGCAGCCTGCAGGCCTCCTGGCAATGTGGAGGAAGATTCCATTCCAGGATCTCCTGCCCCTCTACCTCAGCATTTCTTCCCTTACCAAGGCCTTCTTGTGACTCCCCTCCCCCGTAACATAAAGCCCCAGACCCCGTACCCAAAAGGCACCCTTCCATTCGTCCCACAATCACCCTCCTGCAGGCTGTCAAAGGCTGTTTCCTGAAACTGGACAGATACCTGCTAGGGAGCAGGAGGCCTTTCTGGGAAAAGAGAAAGGAAAGCACACCCGAAACAGGCTCCCTGGCCAGTCCCACTAGCTCTGAAGGCCCCTCCCCAGGGCCAACCCAACGTCTGCAAATCCCTCTCAGCCCCTCCTTCCACCTGCGGCTTCCCTTTCCTTCACAGGCAGCTTTTCCTTCCAACTCTTTGCAGGGTACTAACCCCTCTCCTGGAACACTAGAGTCTCTTTGGGGAGCTCACCTCATGGGTCTTGTGACATGAACTCCACCCCCACCCCGCCCCCAGTAGCAGGCAGTCTGAGGCACGCGGCATCCCTACCCTGCACTTGGGGCCAAGTTCAGAACCAGCCTTGAGCAAAAGCAGAGCCATTTTAAGATACACAGTCTAGGCCAGGCGCGGTGGCTCAGCCTGTAATCCCAGCACTTTGGAAGGCCGAGGCTAGAGGAGTACCTGAGCCCGGAGGTTCGAGACCAGCCTGGGCAAGTTGGTGAGACCTCATCTCTACAATAAATAAATAAAAACAATAAGCTGAGAGTGGTAGCACGCACCTGTAGCTCCAGCTACTTGGAAGGCTGAGACGGAAGGATTGCCTAAGACCACCAAGCCAAGGCTGTAGTGGCCGTGAGCATGGCACTGCACTCCAGCCTGGGCAACAGAGTGAGACTCCAACTCAAAAAAAAAAAATTGTCAGCCTCCCTGCCCAGAGGTTAGGGGGCACCACCAGGTCCCCAGAGGGGGTAGGAAACTTCTGGGACTTTGCACAAGCAGTCCTCTCAGACTAAACAATCTTCTTTCTTTTCTTTTCTTTCTTTTTTTTTTTTTTGAGCTGGAGTCTCACTCTGTCTTCCAGGCTGGAGAGCAGTGGCATGCCCACAGTCACCGTAGCCTTGACCTGCTGGGCTCAGGTGATCCCTCTGCCTTGGCCTTCCAAGTAGCTGGGACTACAGGCACACACCACCTCGCCAGGCTAATTTTTTGATTTATTGTAGAGATGAAGTCTCACCAAGTTGCCCAGGCTGATCTCGAACCCATGGGCTCAGGCAAACCTCTCTCCTCATCCTCCCAGAATGCTGGGATTATAGGCGTGAACCATTGCACCCAACCAACACTCTTCTTTCTACTGCCTTCACCAGAAAAATGCATACTCAAGTTTTAGCATAGAAATCATTTCCTCTAGGAAGCCTTCCATGATTGCCCCATTGCCAAGTCTGGGTTTCCTGTTCTTCCCCTGTGCTCCCCTAATAATACCAATCACACCATGGTCTAATTGGGTCTCTCTCTCCCTCTCCCTAAAGAACTCCTTTAAGGAAGGGTCAGTGCTTTTTCTAAAGGATATTTTCATGCTGGTCTAGTGCCTGTCATCTAGTGCCTCCATAAGCTCTGAATAGATGCTCAATAATTGCTTGTAGGATGGATGAATGAATGTTTGGGGAGGGGGAGTCGAGGGGGGAATGACACCACACAGTGGCTACTCACTTGTCCTGGGAGGTCTTCCACGGGCTATACTGGCCTTTTCTGTTGGCCGCCATTGCTCTTCGTTCCCTCCAGGCTCCTGGTTGGGGTGGGCGGAGTGAATGAAGCAGGGCAGCGGGGACAGAGGGGAGAAGCACAATGTGAGTTCCAAAGGTTGATCGGTCCCCTAGAGGGCCTGACTCAAGGGCAAGGGAGTGGTCCCTGCGGTCTAGGCCCCATGGGATGAGATACCAGCCTGGGAGTCAAGAC
This sequence comes from Cephalopachus bancanus, assembly GCA_027257055.1. NCBI lineage: Eukaryota > Metazoa > Chordata > Mammalia > Primates > Tarsiidae > Cephalopachus > Cephalopachus bancanus. The sequence goes on along the minus strand of JAPVLO010000120.1, from coordinate 588,999 downwards.
CGAAGCCATTCCAGGCAGTCAAGGGGCTTGACAAGAGGCAGAAACTGGAGTCCTGGCCCCTCCCGTGCCGCAGGCATCGGTAAATTCTGAACTGGTTTAGCAATTTGGAAAAAAGCAGTCAGTCATCATCAAGGGGCCTGGACTCGATCCCGATAAAGTTGTGTGACGCCAGAAAATTCCCTCTCCTCTCACGGCCTCGCTTTCTCATGGACAAGGGTCAGGTCAGGTGACCTCCAGGCTCATTCCAGTCCTGACAGCCTACGCAGGTGCCTAGTATCGAATGTCTATATTTCTTTGGCCATCCCTTTCTTTGGAACAGCTCCTGACCCAAATTGGGACTCAGCAACATATCAGCTGATGGCCATCAAGGCTGAGAAAGGAAGGAGGAGGTATTTTTTGGAGAGAGTGAGGATTAGACACATGGTAAGAGACAGAAAGAGAATCTAATTCTGCAATCGTGCCCACCTTCAGCTTCCTTAAATGGCCAGTCACAATCTTGGGACCAGTTTAGCCAAAGAAAATTCTAGAATTGAAAATGATCAAGAAAAACACAGGAGAGGCTAGTGGACAGCTCTGGAGGCTGTGGCACTGTGTCGTTAAGGGAGCATGGCGGGGCATCTCTGTGGCAAACCCTAGGGGCATGGTGGCCACAGGTCAGGAGAAAGCTAAGACAAGAGGAATTCCTCAAGAGTTGAAAAGAAACCAAAGAAGAGGAGAAGCCACTGAACTCAGTGCCAGCCTCAGAACTGTGTGACTTTGGGCAAGGAACTTAATCTCTCTCTCTGGTCTCCCATTGGGGTAAACATCACAACTTGCCTGAAAGCTGTGGTGGCTAGATAACCTTCTCACTATCCCTGCCAGGATTGATCTCCTTTTTTTTTGAGTTGGAGTCTCACTCTGTCGCCCAGGCTGGAGTGCAGTGGCACGCTCACTGGCCACCCCAGCGTCGACCTGCTGGGCTCCAGTGATCCTTCCGCCTCAGCCTTCCAAGTAAAAAAGGAATTACAGGTGCATGCTACCATGCCCGACCAATTTTTAGTTTTTATTGTAGAGATGAAGTACGGCCAAGTTGCCCGGGCTGGCCTTGAACCCGTGGGCTCAGGCAATCCACTCGCCTCGGCCTCCCAAAGTGCTGGCGTTACAGCCTGGCCCCTGAGCTCCTTCTAACTCCTCCTCTGCTTCTGCCTGCTCCCACACACAGACCTGTGCTCTGTGCACCTGGGTAGAGGACCCAGCTACCATTTGTGACCCGGCTGTCTGGGCCACATATGGAAAGCAGACAGCACAGAGGTCAAACGGGTGAGTTCTGAATGTCTAATCCACCAGGGTAAAAAAATCCCATGTAGAGACGGATCTGGTGGCTCATGCCTATCGTCCCAGCTACTTAGGAGGCTGAGGCGGGAGGATCACTTGACACCAGGAGTTCCAGGCTGCAGTGAGCTCTGATCATGACCGTGAATAGCCACCACACTCCAGCCTAGACAACATGGAGAGACCCCTTTCCTCTAAGAAAAAAAGAAAAAGTAAAACATCAGCCTTTCTTAGCCCTAGTGTCCTGTGGGTCTCCTGAGAAAATGTGGAAGAGGTCAGGGAAGACAGGACAGGAACATCAGTGAGAGTTCTCAGAGTCCTGGAGCCAACCACACTGTGCAGTTAACCAAGAAGGATCCACTCCCCCTCTGATCCAACCAGGCTACAGCAGTTCCCACTGGCAGAGATCTGGGCATGCAGACCCCTGTGCCCACTCCGCCAATCCCCTCTACTCTGACCCTGCCGCTTAGGGAGCCAGGGCTCCCTGAGGCCTCCATGAAACTGCATCTCTGGAGTGGCTCTCCATTCAGTAGAAAAATATGGGCTCTCATTGGTTTGTATCTTCTGAGAGCTCCAAGTACCACCCCTAATGCCATGACACATGGCATGCAAAGAAAATGCATCACACTTTGTGATGGTTGTTGACTGACCCCCAAATCTTCTGGGATTTTTTTTTTTTTTTTTTGAATTGGAGTCTTGCTCTGTCATCCAGATTGGAGTGCAGTGGCCACTCCCGGCCACCGCAGCCTCGACCTGCTGGGCTCCGGCAATCCTTCCGCCTCAGCCTTCCAAGTAGCTGGAACTACAGGCGCGCACTACCACACCCAGCTAATTTTTTGATTTATTGTAGAAATGAGGTCTCGCCAAGTTGCCCAGATGGGTCTCGAACCCGCGGGCTCAGGCAATTCACTCACCTCAGCCTCCCAAAGGCATGGGATTACAGGCTGAGCCACCAAGCCCAGCTTCTTCTGGGATATTGATTTCTCAGGACAGTGCCCCAAAGCCACCATCAGGCTGGCCTGCTGCAGAAAGAAACTGGATCTTGTTACTTCTACCCTGTTCTCTAGGCAGAGAAGGTACAAAAGGGAGACAAAAATGCAAACCACAGTCTGCCCAGGCTCAAGAATCCTTTGCCTTGACCAAGCTGCAGACCTCCTGAGAGAGGGCAGGCCCTGTTCCTTGAGCCCTGCAGAGCTGGGAGTGAGAAGCTTAGAGGAGGCTGATCACCCCAAAATAAACTTGTTTTTTTTTTTCACAACTCTTTCATGAGCCATTGGCATCTCTTGCAGCATGGAAAAAAAATAGTCTGAACTGTTAACAAATAAAGATTATAAAAAGCCCCAACTCTTCCCCCACGGGTTCTCATGTGGCTGCAGTGTGTTGAGGGGACAGAGAGGTATGCATCCAGGAGCATACCTATCTCTTCTCCAGCCCACTTCTCTCCCTCAGTAGTTGGTTCTGCTCACAAGGATAACAGCCGATGTCAGGGATGGGAAAGGTTTTTTGTTGACCTTCAGAAAGAAGTGGTCCACTGTGAGTGAGTATTCTTGTTTACTGCTTTCAGATAAAGACGTGGATGGCACAGAGCAGGGCATCTTAGAAACATGATCATATTGCAATGAGGCTGCTTTCAATTAGGCTGTCCTACTGGGAGAACAGAATTTGTTTAGTAAACACTTGGGAGACAATGTTCTAGTCAAGGTCGGCTTAACCTGAACTTGGACCCTTCTTTGAGCATTGCTGAGTGTCAGTAGCCAGACATGAGTATGAGGTTTGCAGCTGCTTTTGACCCAGGTTAAAGGGTCTGGTCCTCACCTCTGCCCTGCGTTCCCCTTGGAGCATTCCAGGCCGACCCTTGGGACTTCCTGATAAAGCAAGTAAGAGAATGGTGCAAAAGGCCCTGGACTGGAGCCAGGAACTGGCCTCACATGCCCAAGCGGTCTTCAATAAAATGAGTGGTTGGCCTGGATGATCGCTGGAGGATCTTTGGCCCTGACTTTTTATCGTCAGAAGGAAATAGTTCCTCCCACCAGCTCTCCAGGGATCTGTGTTCTCCACTAAGTCAGAAATCCATCCTGGTCCACCTTCACAAGCCCCCCTTTTTTCACCTCCTTTCCTCCTTCTCCGTCTCCTTCTTGTTTGTCTGCCCTTTCCTTTCCCCACTTCCTGAGTAGAGATTTCTGTAAAAATATAGGCACGTGGCTCTGGCCCGGACAGTGTACAAATGAGCAGGTTGGGGAACAGCCACAGCACCAGGGACCCTGATGGGCAGCATGCAACCCTGAACGGGCCTCGGGCAGATGGGGAAGGGGACAGGGAATGCTGGCCAGAAGGTGGTGACACCTATCCGAGGTGGTGACCGTGATGAGGGACCAACAGGGCGGGGCGTTGTCTCTGGCCTTCTCTGGACCCAACAGCCCTCTCTCAGACACCCACCAGCCAGAGTTGGTAGCCATCTCTGTGGTCTCCCAGCTACCCAGGGGAACTTCAGCCCCTTGTAGGGTGACCAATTTTTAATCTAAGGAGAGGGGAAAGGCTGAGCAAAGAACACCAGGAGTCCAAGTCACAGCCAAAGCACGGCCCTGGAGGACGTGGTCATTCCCAGCTTAAGGCAGCCCTTCATCTGACCCCCCAGGCCTCCCACAAGGCATGAAGTGAGGAGGGGAGAAGGAAGGCAGGCCTGGCCACAGGGGAGCTGACGCAGGACCGAAGTGCTCAGAGTTGGAAGCTTTCCCTGGAACAGGCAGGACATGTTCCCCAGATGGCCTGGGGCACAGGTGCCTGGGCAGAGTGGCCAGGGCTGCAGGCTACTACAGTTCAGGGTGCCTCAAAGGACTCGACTTTGTCTGGGGCTCACCATATACTCTTCAAAGTTCACTCTTGGTCACACGACCTTCCTCCTAACCTATCCTCTCTTTCTTCTTGGGAGCGGGGGAGGAGGGGGAGGATGCCAGTAAGGAGTCCTTTGGCGCCTGAGCTACCAGTAATAGATGCCCAGGACTGGAGACAGTCCCAAGAGATACTGGTACTGTCATCTCCACAGCCTGATTGGGTGGCATGGGGTGGAGTGGGGAACCTCAGAGTGGCCATCATTTAATAGATGCAGAACTTTGGACCAGGGAGCCGGGAGCTAGGAGGAACCATAGAGGGTGGCGGGGGGTTGAAGGTATCAGAGTTCGAGGTCGAGCCCAGCCATCCTGACCCCAAGCTGCCTACCTGCTAGGTGGAGATGTGGAAGGCAGTAGGGGGCGGGGGGCACCACTTGGGGCACAGGCCAAAGGCACCTGTCCTGCCTGTGCAACCCAAGTCACCTGGTTAACTGGTTCTCACATTTCTCTGGAAAAAAGAAAAAACAAAACAGAGCTTGTTTGGCCATTCCTTCCTTCCTTCATTTATCCTTTATTTTATGTGTGAAAGGTATGTTAAGCTCCTGCTGGTGCCACACACTGCGCTAGAGGTGGTGAGGGTTATAAAATGACAATTTTATAACCCTCACCACCTCTAGCGCAGTGTGTGGCACCAGCAGGAGCCAGGTGCAGTGGCTCACGCCTATAATCCCAGTATTTTGGGAGGCTGAGGTGAGAGGACAGCCTGATCTCATGGGTTTGAGACCAGCCTGAGCGATTTGGTGAGCCCTCATCTCTACAATAAATAAAAAAATTAGCTGGGCAGGGTGGCATGTGCCTGTAGTTCCAGCTACTTGGAAGGCTGAAGTGGAAGGATCGCCTAAGCTCAGCAGGTCAAGGCTGAGGTGGCCGTGAGCGTGCCACTGCACTTTAGCCTGGGTGTCAGAGTGAGACTCCAACTAAAAAATAAAATAAAATGACAATGAACATGGCATGTCATGAAGGAGCTTAAGGTTAATGATAATGACACTAAAGCTAAGACACTGAGTGTCTCTACATGCCCTGTGTTGTGCTGCATGTACTTCTTCATGTAAATTTCAAAACAACCCTATGAGAGGGAGGAACTATTATTATCTCCATCTGGCAGAGAAGGAAACTGAAGCTTCAAGACGGAATGCAACTTGCCAGAGTGGAAAAGCAGGCAGGCAGGACGAGGATCCCACCAGGCAGCTGGCTCAGAGCTCTCGGGGAGACACACGCCCTAAGCCCCCTCCAGTCTCATGTCCTAGCATGTTGTTCTTCATTCGTGTCAAAATAACCCTCTTCATCCTACAGATGAGCAAACCGAGGCCTGTGCAAAATCACAGCTGCTGGGTGCAGTGGTTCACACCTCTAATCCCAGCACTTTGGGAGGCCGAGGTGATAAGATTGCCTAAGCTCACGGGTTTGAGACTAGTCCAGGCAAATTGGGAAGACCTCATCGCTACAATAAATTGAAAACAAAAATTAGCTGGGCGTGGTGGCGAATGCCTGTAGTTCCAGCTACTTGGAAGGCTGAGGCGGAAGAATCACTTGAGCCCAGCAGGTCGAGGCCACAGCATTCCAGACTGGATGACAGAGTGAGACTCCAACTCAAAAAAAGAAAAAAGAAAAGTCACAGCTGTGTGGTGGTGTCAGACCCAGCACTAAGATCCTGACGTCAGACTTTATCTCTGGTCTTCGGCTTCTTCCTGTGTACATGAACGTGGGCAGTTTCCTTAGATGATGCCTCCAGTTTTAAAATTCTGACTATAGGATGCTACTGTATGACGTTGCTTGATGCAACCAGAGAGGGTCAAACGGAGGGTCAACCGTAGCTCAAGGGCCAGAGAGAGACAGAAAGCAGAGCCCTGCCCAGAGCCCTGCTCCACCCAAAACCAGCCCAAGATTGGGACCCTGGAGAGCCTGATTCCATAGGGAGGCCAAGGTGAGAGGATTGTCTGAGCCCACTGGTTCGAGACCGGACTGGGCAACTTGGTGAGACCTCATCTCTACAATAAATCAAAAAATTAGCCAAGTGTGGCACATGCCTATAGTTCCAGCTACTTGGAAGGCTGAGGTAAAAGGATCACCTGAGCCCAGCAGATCAAGGCTGTGATGGTCTTGAGCGTGCCCCTGCACTCCGGCCTGGGCGACTCAAACTCAATAAATAAATAAATAAAAGAATGCAAAAATAGCTGGGAGTGGTGGCTCATGCCTCTAATCCCAGCACTTTAGGAGGCAGAGATGAGAGGACTGCCTGAGCCCAGGAGTTCGAGACCAGCCTGGACAACTTGGTGAGACATCATCTCTACAAAAAATTAGCCAAGCGTAATGGCGCACACTTGTAGTTCCAGGTACTTGGAAGGCTGAGACAGAAGGATCTCCTGAACCCAGCAAGTCAAGGCTGCGGTGGCCCGTGAGCATGCCACTGCACTCAAGCCTGGAGACAGAGTGACATTCCAACTCCAAAAAAAAAAGAATGCGGAAATGTTTTCATGCTTCAAGGCACAGAACCTTGAAGGAATGGATACATTTATAGAGAAGACCATCTAGGATCTGGTAGATCTTAACAGTTGTAGATAAGGAAATATATACCCTCCAGGTAGGGGGGGGGGGAAGAAGATACAAAATTCTTTAACTTAGAGCCTGGGGCAAAGGTCAATTAAACATGCTCATCAAGATCCCTAAAAGACTGTGTCAGAGAGCCCTTCTCACCAGACACTTCTGCAAGCCTTTGTCCTTCTCTTCCTTGGTGCCCAGTGCTGCCCATCTCAGCCCAAGTCCCTTGTCTGGCTGCAACACCCTTAGGCCCCAAGAAGCCTCTGGCTCAACCTTGTCCTTTCTTAAAGCCAAAGGGATTTTGCAAGGAAGTAGCAGCAGCCTTGAGTGATAGAGTTCCGGGAGGGGGTCTCTATTCCCCTGTACAGAATTCCTACAGCAAGCCTGAAAGCGCCTAGCCAGGTGTGACTAGAGAGAGGAACAAAATTTGGGGAGTAGAGATTTTGTGTCTCTTCTGATAAATACAGGGGATGCCAAAAAATGTAGACACATTTTAAGTGGGATGTTCGCTGAAAAGATGGCGAAAATGAAAGCTAGCATCACCAGGTAACAGGCAGGTCAAAGAAAATGCCGGAAGCATGGCTGCATCATACTACACATTCCTATGGTAAATCGATTCAGCTTCGAAAAGTAATACATAGACAACGCCGCTTAAGTCGCGCGTACATTTTTTTGGCACCCCCTGTACATTCGATTGCCTGAAGAATCTGAGAGTTCCCAGGGTAGAGAGGGGCTGTAAAAGGCCACCCAAAGCCTAAGGATGAGTGATTTAAGGGAAGGCCAGGTGCAGGAAAAGGATGCTGGAGAGTAGAGGCATCCCTTACAGAAGTCAAGTATTGTCAGGGGCCCTTTAGACCTCGGAGGGGCAGGAGATAGAGTGGCCTTGAGGCGTGGGGCGGCCCTGGCACCACAGGCTGTGCCTGTGCTCCATCCTGGAGCCCAGTGTAGGCACTTTGGTGGATAAGGAGACAATGGGCTGGTGAAAGGGTGGCATCATCTGCTGGATCCCATCCCCTGGCCTCCCTTCTGTCCTGGCCAGGCTCACAAAGAGTGGCACACCACAAACGTATGAGACCTCGTCTCTACAATAAATCAAAAAATTAGCCGGGTGTGGCGCATGCCTTTAGTTCCAGCTACTTGGAAGGCTGAGGTAAAAGGATCACATGAGCCCAGCAGGCCAAGGCTGTGGTGGTCTTGAATGACACACTCCTTTGAGTGGCACAGTCCTTTGACATCACATGGCAGTGGAAGCGCTCAACCACTTGCCCAGGGTCTGGCTGTCACACGTAGCTCCGGGGCCACAGTCCAGGGGCTACTGCACCATGGCAGGTAAGACACCTGATTCCCCGCCCCGACCTGTTTTTTTTTTTTTTTTTTGAGGTTGGTCTCACTCTGTTGCCCTAGCAGGAGTGCAGTGGCATGCTCATGGCCACTGTAGCCTCCACCTGTGGGCTCAGGTGATCCTTCCAAGTAGCTGGAACTACAGGCATGCACTACCACGTCCCGTTAATTTTTTTGATTTATTGTAGAGAGGAGGTCTCACCAAGTTGCACGGGCTGGTCTTGCCCGCGGGCTCAGGCAATCCGCTCACCTCCGCCTCCCAAAGTGCTGGGATTACAGACTGAGCCACTGAACCTGGCCCGACACCTGATTCCTTAATGCACCTCATCCCACCTTCACGTATCCCTCCTTTAAGAAGACCTCATTGTGAGGACCACAAATTGTAACAGTGCTGTGAGTGACCAGGTGGAGACAGGTAGAGTAACCAGTGCTTGGAGATGCCTCTGGCAAGGACCCAGGGATCATAGACTTACCTTTTGCCTCTCCTGGGGGGTGGGGCCCGGCTGGCCTGTCACTACTCTCTGTCCTGAAGCTGTGTCCTGGGCCAGGTGAGTGGGAGGAAACACACAAGGATTTTAAGACAATGCACTGGGCTGGGACCCAATGTCCAGCCTATGGGGAGCCAGGTGAGGGCCATGGTTACTGTATCCAGGGGTGTGGCCCAGAGGTTGGCCTCCTGCTTAGGTCCCTCCTCCTCCAGGGCCCTGTAGAGCCCAGAGATTAGCCACCTGGACAGGAAGCCCTATTCCCATCTTTGGACAGGTGAGCGTTCTTGGTGTCTGGCCCCAGCCCCAGGGGCCCCATTTTGGTCTGCCCCAGACTTTTTTCTGACTTCGGCCCTGGCCTGTCCTTCTCAGCCCCTGGTGACTCACACCGCTTTGGAATTTCACTCACTGGCGTTTTCTGACGCACATCCTGGGAGCCTGGCCTGGAGCCAGAAAACAGCGCTGTAGCTTTTACCCCACCAGTGATTAACTCTGGCTACCTGAGCTGTAGGCCACAAAGGCTGGGGAGAGAAAAAGCAGTGGATCAGCAAGGTGGGGATGGCTGCTGGTTGATGGGATGAGGCTTTTTCCTGCTTCTGTTCACCTGCCCAGAGGTAGAAAGCAAAACAGCAAGGACGTTATCAGTTTGTCATGGCCAGACGGCCCTGCCAGTCAGCCAGCCACGAAACACAAGGCATAAGCCACTGCACTGGGCCCTGTGTGTTCTTAGTTTTGAGAAATTGTGTTGTACTGAATATGTAATAACACACTGGATTAGTTTTTTTCTCTGAGCATTATGCTATTAAGATCTGGTCTTAGCTGGGCACTATGGCTCATGCCTATAATCCCAGCACATTGGGAGGCTGAGGTGAGAGGATTGCCTGAGCCCACAGGTTTGAGGCCAGACTGGACAACATGGAGAGACCTTTTCTCTACAATAAATCAAAAAAAATTAGCCAGGCATTGTGCCAAACACCTGTAATTCCAGCTACTTGGAAGGCTGAAGTGAAAGATCGCCTGAGTTCAGCAGACTGAGGCTGTGGTGGCTGAGCGTGCCACTGCACACCAGCCTGGACGACAGAGTGAGACGCCAACTCAAAAAAAACCCCAAACTGGTCTCATTGATGTGTGTAGCCGTAGCTGCTTCATTTTCATTGCAGTATAGTATTCCATGGCTACAGCATAGTATTCTGCTGTTCAGTTTTTTGCTGTGATGAAAACTGCTTATGTGAATATTCTTGTGTTTGTTTTCAAGTGCACAAGTTCAAGCATTTCTAAAATGCGTAAATACCTGGGATTGTAATTGCTGGTTTATAGGGTATGTACTCACTGCGCAAGATAATACCCGAATGTTTTCCAAAGTGCCTAGAACACCAGGGGCTTCTAATGGGTGCAAGAATGGTATCTCAGTTGTAATAGTCTGTGCTTCTCTGATTGCTAACAAAGTTGAGTAGATAAATTCATGTGTTTTGTCCATTTTTTGGATACTTTTTGTCATTTTCTTATCATCAGTGATTTGTAGGAGTTATTTATATATTCTAAAACCATTCCTTTTCAGTGAAATGTGTGATGAATATTTTCTTCAGAGATGTGATTTGTTACATAACTTTCTTTATGTAACATGAAGAAATTTATGAACATAAATTCTTAATTATATTGTACTTGAATTTATCAAGTTTTCTTCCACAACTAGTATATTTTATGTCTTGATTAAGAAACCCTATCCCAAGGTGATAAATATAGCTTTCTTTTTTTTTCTTTTGAGTCAGAGTCTCATTCTGTCACCCAGGCTGGAGTGCAGTGGCATGCTAACGGCCACTGCAGACTCGACCTGCTGGGTTCAGGCAAGCCTTCTGCCTCAGCCTTCCAAGTAGCTGGGACTACAGGCATGCGCCACCACACCCAGCTAATATTTTGAGATAAATATAGTTTTCTATATTTTTTCTCAAACATGTCAAATCTTGCCTTTCCTTTTTAGATCTTTACTCCATCTGTCATTGGTTTTTATCAGTTGGATAGTTTTTTGTTTTGGTTTTTTTGAGTCGGAGTCTCACTCTGTCACCCAGGCTGGAGTGCAGTGGCACACTCACAGTCACTGCAGCCTTGACCAATGGGGCTCAGGTGATCCTTCTGCCTCAGCCTTCCAAGTAGCCAGAACTGCAGGTGAGCGCTACCATGCCCGGCTAATTTTTTGATTTATTGTAGAGACAAGGTCTCACCAAGATGCCCAGGCTGGTCTGGAACCTGTGCACTCAGGCAATCCTCTCACCTCGGCCTCCCAAAGTGCTGGGATTATAGGCTTGAGACATCGTGTCGGGCCTGACTATGCAAGTTTACAGTAGAACATTGAGAAAGTAGAAGATGAAGAAAAAAATAGTACATGCCTCATGCTACTCTGAAAGTGTTAAATGTGCCTCCCCATATTCTTACTGGTTATTCAGGGGTAGAATTCACCAGTGAGGAGGTTCCAGATCACAGTTGTCACCACCACCAGTTGAAAGACTTTCGGGCCATATCATTAACCAGAAAGACACTCCTGTATATCTCCTGCAATAAGCATGTCTTGAGGGGGACCCTTGACAACAAATATAATTACAGACAGGCCCACTCAGATTTCAAGGAAAAAAATTAATGTTGAATTTTTGTGTGTGTGTGTCAGAGACTCACTCTGCTGCCCAGGCTGGAGTGCAGTGGCACGCTCATGGCCACCACAGCCTCAACCTGCTGGGCTCAGGTGATCCTTCAACTTCAGTCTTCCAAGTAGCTGGAACTGCAGGTGTGCATCACCATGCCCAGCTAACTTTTTTTGACTTACTATAGAGACTAGGTCTTGCCAAGTTGTCCAAGCTGGTCTCGAACCCCTGGGCTTAGGTAATCCTCTGGCCTCGGATGGCTCAAGTGATGGCACATGCCTATAGCTCCAGCTACTTGGAAGGCTGAGGTGGAAGGATCGCCTATGCCCAGCAAGTCGAGGCTGCAGTGACCGTGAGTGTGCCACTGCACTCCAGCCAGGGTGACGGAGTGAGACTTCAGCTCAAAAATAAAAGCGGAGCTTTCGGGAGCAATTAGATCATGAGGGCCCCATCCTCATGAATTGGATTGGTCCCCTTATACATGGTGGTTTAAGAGAGCCATTTTGTCCCTTCTGTTGTCTTAGGATGCAGCAAGGAGTCGCCATTTATGAGAAACTAGTCCTCATCAGACGCTAAATGTGTTGGCACTTTGATCTTGGACTTTGCAGCCTTCAGAACCAGGAGCAATCAGTTTCTAAGTCATCCAGTCTAAGGCATTTTGTGATAGCCACCTTGAATGGACTAAGAGAGTATTTAAGAAAGACTTGAGAATGAAGAGTGGTGAGAGGGTGTAGTGGGCAATTGAAAGGATAGAACAGAGCGGCATGCCCCAACAAAAGGTGGAAAGGTCAGGGAACTGGAGAGAGGTTCCAAAATAGGCACCACCATCTTGTCCAGACCCTTTCTTGGTTGGCATAACAGCATGGAGATGAACCACTATACCGGCAGGTTCTGAGTTTTCTTGCGCCTGGGCCAGGTGGAATGGTGGGAGGACGGAGCTAGAGGCCTTCAGAGCAAGAGAGTTTCTTCTAGTCTGCTGCAATGCTTGTGCAGGTCCCAATGCTTAGCCTGTCCAGCGACAGTCACCACGGTTTCTATTCTGGGGGCTTTGAGATCTGAGTGGGGAGGCCTGGGGGTGGGGGGCGGTGGGCAGAGAGACCAGCCTGCACCAGAGCGTAAAGTGGTCCAGATACAGGGCCGTCTGGGCTGCAGCAGCGAGATACCACTGCAGCTGGTGCTCAGCTGACTGGGCTCAGGGCCAAACTGAGGCCCTAAACCCGTCTGGAGAAGCTGGCACTTTCCCGTAAGGCCATGCCAGCTGGGAATGGGCCTATTGCTCCTTCTGCAATCTCCTGGGGAGAAGACTGAATTGCTTCAGGGGCAGGTAGGAGGAGGCAGGGGCCATGACTGCACCTACCTCAGTCCCCTTCTGGCCTCACCCCCTGCCCCTCCCCACCCCCCTGCAGCCCCCTCAAAAGGAGCCTACATTGGCCTCAGCTGTGAATTCCTGAATTCCCTGCAGGGACCTGGTGGCTTATTCAAACGAATCCAGTTGGCAAAAGACTCAGCTCTCAAAACCAGCCTCCTTGGAACAGTCTCAAGGGGCCTGCCCTAGTGAGAGAATGTTTCAGGGCTCCTTCAAAGCAAAGAAGAATGAGGGTTGAGAATGGGATGGTGAAGGCCCACACCAGGAATGAGTTGAGGGTAACTCCTCAGATTTGCCCAAACTCTCCTTCTTTTGATCATTGATGGAATTCAGCTTAGGTTTAAAAATGGCTGTCACCACAGCCAGAGTTAAGGAGACATTTCACTTTTACTGGTGGTTGAATCAGCTCCAGCCAATAAGCATTTCTTGAACAAGTTTTCTGGCTGGTGCCCTGTGCCAGACACTGACAATTTTGCTTTATAACAGGAAACGAGACGTAAGAAAAGAATATGTAATCTGACAAGCAGACCTTTTATATATACCGAAGTTGGATTCTGGAAAAATGTATGTATAAATCTCAGAGACGAATCAGTTGGTGGTTTAAAATTGGAAAGTTGTGAACAAATTCTCTTGCTTTAATCTCTACAAACAGATAACGTATCACACTTGGAAGAAGCAGCACAGAGCAATTTGGTGTTTTCTTTTGACTGGCTGTGGCTGAAAGAGAAAGTTAAATATAGGAGATGTGAGCAAATTGAAAAATATTGTTTTTGGGTCACAGCTTTGGGGTGAGGTGCACTTAATGTAATCAAGCTGAAACACAAAAATGTAATTTGGGATTTCTAAAGTATTTGGGACATCACACAAAGTTGTTGGAAGATTAGATTCCTTGGAATTTAGAACTCTAATTTTAAATATCCACAGAGTTTGTTTTTTAAAAAAACTTGGTATTGGACATTAGTTCAAAATTTCACTTTGAAGACAGCTAGCATAACAATCAAAATTGTCCTGATTAAATGAACTGACCCTTTTGTTTTTCAAAATTATTAAGGAATTTGGTGATTAAATGAATTCTTATTTCTCTTCACACCAATGAGGTAAACACACAAGTTTTTATTTTTTATCCTTGTAAATATTTTAATGTAACAATTGAACATGTAAAACCTGAAGGATTTTCACTTACTTGTAAATTATTTTTAGCAAATAAAAATAGGTAAAGAACAAGATATAATTCATTAAAAAGGAAATAAGGCCAGGTGTGGCAGTTCACACCTATAATCCCAGCACTTTGGGAGGCTAAGGTGAGAGGATTGCCTGAGCGCTCAGGTTCGAGACCTGCCTGGGCAACTTGGTGAGACCTCATCTCTACAATAAATTAAAAAATTAGCCAGGCATGGTGGTACGTGCCTAGAGTTCCAACTACTTGGAAGGCTGAGGGAGAAGGATCGCCTGAGCCTGAGCCCAGCAGGTCGAGGCTGTGGTGACTGGGAACATGCCACTGCACTCCAGCCTGGGTGACAGAGTGAGACACCAACTCAAAAAAAAAAATCTAAATTTAACCTTTTAAAATTACTAAGTGAGGTAAACCTTTAAAATGTCTATTTCCATTTCTTTTCTTTTCTTTTCTTTTCTTTTGAGTTGGAGTCTCATTCTGTCGCCCAGGCTGGAGTGCAGTGGCACACTCACGGCCTCTGTAGCCTTAACTCTGCTGGGCTCAGGTGATCCTTCCCCCTCAGCCTTCCAAGTAGCTGGAACTACAGGCGCTCGCTACCACGCCCTGCTTATTTTTAAAATTTATTTTCGAGACGAGGTCTTGCCAAGTTGCTCAGGCTGGTCTCGAACCCCTGAGCTCAGGCTGTCCTCTCGCCTCGGCCTCCCTAAGTGCTGGGATTACAGACTTGAGCCACCACGCCTGGCCTAGCTTAATTTTTAATCTATCAAATTGATAAGGATTTTTTAAAATGATAATACTCATCTCCCTCTCCTTAATAAGAGTATAAATTAGTAAAACACGTCTGGTAAATAATCAGAGGACCTATGTAAGGACCCACGAAGAACCCCAGAGTTGACATGAAGATTATTTAAGCCTTTAACCATTTAGGGAGGCTGTTACTTCTTTAATTGATCCCCATGTGCATACTTTTCTTAATCTATCTTTTGTCAGCTTAATTCACAGACCTTGGGTACTGAATCTAGCAGGGTAGACTAAACACTTTCTTCATTTTCTCCTACGTGGATATTAAGAGGCTTAAAAGAGTTCACATAATATGCCAGGCGCAGTGGCTCACGCCTATAATCCCAGCACTTTGAGAGACAGAGACGAGAGGATTGCCTGAGCCCAAGGGTTTGAGACCAGCCTGGGCAACTTGACAAGACCTCATTTCTACAATAAATCAAAAAATTAGCCAGGCGTGGTGGCGTGCACCTGTGGTTCTAGCTACCTGGGAGGCTGAGGCGGAGGATCACCTGAACCCAGCAGGTAGAGGCTGTGTTGGCAGTGAATGTGTCCCTGGGCAACAGAATGAGATTCCCACTCAAAAAAAAAAAGTTCACATAATTTGTTCCAAGAAAATTATAATAACAAAATCTAAGGAAATAATCAGAAGTCAGGAAAAGATTTATGTATAGAATGTTCACAGCACTAGTAATAGTGGGGGGAGATTAATAAAACATAAACTGCCTCACAATAGGGGAAAGTTTAAATGAACAATAGTAAATCCATAATATGGAATGTGTGTGGTACATGCGTGCACACAAACACATGAAGGGTATATGATTATTTATGAGGATGTTCTCATTTTTTTTTTTTTTTTTTTTGAGTTGGAGTCTCACTCTGTCGCCCAGACTGGAGTACAGTGGCTGCTCCCGGTCACCGCAGCCTCGACCTGCTGGGCTCCGGCGATCCTTCCGCCTCAGCCTTCCGAGTAGCCGGAATTACAGGGGCGCGCTACCACGCCTGGCTAATTTTTTGATTTATTGTAGAGATGAGGTCTCGCCTGCCCAGGCGGGTCTCGAACCCGCGGGCTCAGGCAATCCACTCACCTCAGCCTCCCAAAGGCGCGGGATTACAGGCTGAGCCACCGAGCCCGGCAGAGAATGTTCTCAGTTATTAAAGAAAAACTCATACATGAGAAAAAGGACAGAAAAAGATATTGTAAAATATAAATAGTGGTTATCTCAAGATTTCAAAATCATCAGTCTTAGAATTTTCTTTTTTCTGTACATGTTTAATCTTTTCCATATTTGTAGAATGGCTATATAATATCTTTAGATTGAGAGAAGTGGGACAAGCACAACTTTGTTTATTTACCAAAATAATAAACTATTTTGAAAAGAAGAAAGGAAGCAAAGAAGGAAGGACAATGTTTTGCCGGGTCTTTTCTTTTGGTTGTAAATGTCATGAAAGCAACAAATGTGGGTAGATTTTTTCTTAAGGTACAAACAGTTTTATTGCATCAGCGATAAAATAAATGTAACCAAATTCAACCACAAAGTTACAAAATGATATGTTAAGTAACTTGTTCATAAAAGACTCTAATAGCCGGGCTCGGTGGCTCAGCCTATAATCCCGTGTTTGGAAGGCTGAGGTGAGTGGATTGCCTGAGCCCACAGGTTCGAGACCCATCTGGGCAACTTGGCAAGACTTCATCTCTACAATAAATCAAAAATTAGCCGGGCCTGGTAGTGCGTGCCTGTAGTTCCAGCTACTTGGAAGGCTGAGGCAGAAGAAGGATCGCCGGAGCCCAGCAGGTCGAGGCTGCAGTGGCCGGGAGCAGCCTCTGCACTCCAGTCTGGGTGAAGGAGTGAGACTCCAACTCAAAAAAAAAAAAAAAGACTCTAATAAAGATATATACATATATATCTCTCATGTCAATTTATAGGATAAAGTTAGGCAGTGAATTGCTTTTTGTAAATAACATTGAAGCATACTTTTCAAAGATAAGAAACAGGATAATAGGAAGGCTAGTAGTGGTGAGTCACGCCTATAATCCCAGCATTTTGGAAAGCTGAGGCAAGAGGATTGCTTGAGCACAGGAGTTCAGGACCAGCCTGGGGTAACATAGCAAGACTCGACCCTACAAAAATTCAAAAAATTAGCCAGATGTGGCGGCAGGTGCCTATAGTTCCAGCCACTCGCCTAAGCCCAATAGGTTGAGGCTGTGGTGAGCCATGATCATGCCACTACACTCCAGCCTGAGCGACAGAATGCCCAACTCCTAAAGAAAAGAAAAGAAGTAATAATAATAATAGGAAGTTAAGTTTTAAGAAATCCTCCATGATTTCAACATCTGAATGCCAATTATTTTCAGTTGTTATATTTGCCTGTTATACACTTCCTATATATTTTTTTTTTGCTTTTTAATTGATCAGTCTTAAAAGATATTACATTTTTCTTTCTTCTAGCTTCTTGTTACCTGGAATACGTTATATTTTCTTTCTTTTTTTTTTTTTTGAGTTGGAGTCTCACTGTCACCCAAGCTGGAGTGCAGTGGCATGCTCACGGCCACCACAGTCTCAAAGGATTTGCTCAGGCAATCCTTCTGCCTCAGTCTTCCAAGTAACTGGAACTACAGGTATGCCACCACGCCTGGCTAATTTTTTGATTTATTGTAGAGACAAGGTTTCACCAAGTTGCTCAGGCTGGTCTCGAACCCACGGGCTCAGAAATCCTCTTGCCTCCATTTCCTAAAACGCTGGGATTACAGGTGTGATCCACTGTGCCCAGCTACATTACATTTTCTAGCTATTGAACTATTTGCATACATACAGAAAAACTTTGTAAAAGTACAATGAATACTCATGTTCCTATTACCTAGACTAAACAATTATTAATTTTTCATATGCTTTCTTTTTATTGCCCAAAACTTTTCAAAATAACTTGATGTCACTGGGCATGGTGGCTCATGCCTATAATCTCAGCACTCTGAGAGGCTGAGGCTGAGAATTGCCTGAGTCCAAGGGTTCAAGACCAGCCTGGGCAACTTGGTAAGACCTCCTCTCTACAATGAATACAACAATTAGCTGGGTGTGGTGGCGCAGGCCTGTAGTACCAGCTACTTGGAAGGCTGAAGTGGAAGGATCACCTGAGTGCAGCTGTTTGAGGTTGCGGTAACTGTGAATGGACCACTGCACTCCAGGATGGGTGACAGAGTGAGACTCTAGCTCAAAAAAAAAAAAAAAAGAAAACTTGATGTCATGACACTTTACTCACAATACTCCTAAATATTTTAACATGCATTCTGCTACTAAGCCACAAAGCCACCATTACACTTGAGAAAATTAATAAAAATGACCTGTTATTATCTACTACCCAGTTGCTAGTCATTTTCCAATTGTGCCAGATATTTGCAAAGCTGTTTTCTCATTTATACCTTTTATACAGTTGTCTAATATTACTATCGGCAGATATACCATTCTGGTATTAGCTAATTCTCCTAGATTTTATCATTTAAGGTGTTTGGGATGATCAAAGAGATGTCTTGCATATATGTTCTTCCAATAAGTATTTGTTGAGCCTCTAGACCGTGTTCCAGGAAAGTTTTGGGTGCTGAGAAGTCTAGAATGGAAGTCACTATCTCTATCTTTGTGCAGCAAGTGGTCAGCAGACAAGGAGTCATTTTTTTCTTCATTTAAACATTTCTAAATTAGCTGAAGAGGGAGAAATTGAGTCAAATACCAGGAACTTGCATTTTTATATGTATATTATCATTTTAAAATCGTTCCATGGATTATGCTACATCAACAGAAAAAATGTTTTCGACATTTATCCCAACTAAAAAATGGCAATGTTCCCATATTGGGATTACTTCTTTTTATGTTTATTTTTGATATTTCATTAGTTAGAAGATGATACTGCCTTTTCTTTTCTTTTTCTTTCTTTTTTTTTTTTTTTTTTTTTTTTTGGAGTTGGAGTCTCTCTGTCTCCCAGGCTGGAGTGCAGTGGCAAGCTCACAGCCACCACAGCCTAGACCTGCTGGGCTCAGGCGATCCTTCCACTTCAACCTTCCAAGTAGCTGGAACTACAGGCACACACTACCATGCCTGGTGTATTTTTTTATTTATTGTAGAGACGAGGTCTCACCAAGTTGCCCAGGCTGATCTCAAACCCCTGGGCTCAGGCAATCCTCTCGCCTCGGCCTCCCAAAGTGCCAAGATGACAGGCTTGAGCCACGGCACCTGGCCGCTGCCTTTTCTTTATTCCTTGATGACCAAAGTGGGTTTTTGTTGTTGTTGTTGTTGTTTTGAGTCAGGGTCTCACTCTGTCTTCCAGGCTGGAGTGCAGTGGCACAGTTGTGGCTCATCACAGCCTCAAACTGGACTCTAGCGATCCTCCTACCAGCCTCTCAAGTACCCGGTACTACAGGCACATGCCACCATGCCTAGCTAGTTTTTTTATTTTTTGTGGAGACGAGGTCTAGGCTACGTTGCCTAGGCTGGTCTCGAACTCCTGGGTTCAGGCAATGCTCCTGCCTCGGCTCCCAAAGTGCTAGGATTACAGGCATGAGCCACAGCACCAGCAAAAGTAGATGTTTCTTCCCAAACCTCCAAGTGCCTTGCTTGGTTCTTCTTCCAGGATTTTTTTGGCACCACCTTTGTCCCAGCTTCCCCACTTCCCAAGCTGGAATATTTACTGTCCAGGAATCTGTCCTTGAAGTAGAATATCCTGAGAAACCACCTGTTCTCAGTCTGTGAGACCTAC
Source organism: Cephalopachus bancanus (assembly GCA_027257055.1). NCBI lineage: Eukaryota > Metazoa > Chordata > Mammalia > Primates > Tarsiidae > Cephalopachus > Cephalopachus bancanus. The sequence goes on along the minus strand of JAPVLO010000120.1, from coordinate 569,737 downwards.
TGGGCTATCCTCAGCCTTCTTCCTGAGGCAGTATCATCATCTCAACCTAAATAAATTACTTTACAACTTTGACCCTTGCCCTCCTTCCCCAGGAGTCCCCTGTGGTCTTTATTGAGAGAACTGGGACGAAACAGGATTCCAAGACAGTTTTGAATCCAGGCCTCCCCTGGTTGCTTCTTCGCTCCTATAAGACTGTTGCATTCTCTGAGCATCACACATACCCTGTGTGACGGGCTTTTCCTGATCTTACTTGGGGGCCATGTCTCTACCCATCATCTCCTCCAATGTCAGGTTTGCCACCCTCCAGGCCAAACCTAATTCTAGTGTTTTCTAGTGCTTTTTATCTCCTCTCAGTTCCCAGCCTCTGGCTCCAACCACCTCAGGCCACCAGTTCTTGCATCATAGGAAACCCACTCCATGCAACTCAACTCCCCACTTCCTGGGGTGCTTCCAGACAGGCTGGTGGGAGTCACGGGATTGCTTCGGTATGCATCTCAATGGGAACCGACCACCAAAGCCTGTCCCCACAGCCTGCAATCTTTCCTGGCAGTGCCAAGGGAATGCAACTTTGGGACATTCTCTGCTGGCTAAGGAAGTCCCCATTCTGCTCTTCCAAGGTAGACTGGGCGTGGGGCAGACCGAAGTGTCTGGTGGAGTCCTCTTGGAGGGGGCTGATTTGGGTGTGGAAGAAGCATGTGGATCAGCTTTGAGATTTTTGAATGAGAGGCATTGGGGCACACCTGTTTGGAGATTGGTCTTGACTCTCAAGAGAGAGGAGGCGCCTGAGATGTAGGTTTTGGGGTCAGCAGCATGGGGGTAGACGTTTAGTCCCTGGAAAGGAATATCTAACTCTAGGGAGACAATAGAAAGAGGGTCAAGGGACAAAACCATGATCCAGGAGATACCCCAGTTGAAGAGGTGCACAAGGGGGAACTTAGTGGGCGAGTCATTTCTCTGATCTTTTATTTGTTTGTTTGTTAGTTTGAGAAGTCTCACTCTGTTGCCCAGGCTGGAGTACAGTGACAAGCTCACAGCCACCACAGCCTTGGCCCTCTGGGCTACAGGCTTGACCTTACAGCTCCAAGTAGCTGGAATTACAGGCTTGTGCCACCACACCCAGCTAATTTTTTGATTTGTTGTAGAGACAAGGTCTCGCCAAGTAGCCCAGGCTGGCCTTGAATCCCTGGGCTCAGGCAATCCTTTCGCCTCTGCCTTCCAAAGTGCTGGGATTACAGATGTGAAGCACCATGCCCAGCTCTATTTTTATCTTTTTATTTTTTGAGTTGGTCTCACTCTGTCACCCAAGCTGGATGAAGTACAGTAGCAGCACGATCATGGCTCATGGCAGCCTTGACTTCCTGGGTTCAGGCAGTCCTCCTGCCTCAGCCTCCAGAGTAGCTGGGACTACAGGTGTGCGCCACCACACCCGACTAACTTTTGTTTTTTGGTTTTTTTTGTAGAGACGAGGTCTTGCTATGTTGCCCAGGCTGGTCTTGAACTCCTGGGCTCAAGCAATCTTCCCTCCTAGGCCTCCCAAAGCACTGGGATTATAGGTATGAGCCATCATACCTGGCCTCTCTTGTCATTTTATCAGGTCTTCAAAGTTCACATAACAGGAACTCTGAGTAGTCCCAGCTTGTGCACAGTACCTGGGACACACCTGTCCCCAGCCACCTTTCCTCGCTCCATGCTGGTCATGTGATTGAATTATTAGCTCAGGAAAGGGAATTCCCAGTCCAGAACCTTGATGGCCAACTAAAACTTTTTACCTACTGCATTTCACAGGCCAGGACTCAGCCTGGCTCAGTCTTATAGCTTCCAGGCCTTCAGGGAGCTTTCATTTCTCCCAGACCAACACTTCAGTGATGAAGGTATTCACTTTCACAGGGCCTGAGAGGGAGAAAAATTAGAATTCCGAAAGGGGCTGAGGCATTGGCCTGTACTAGTTACAGGTGGGTTGCCCAAGCTGGGGTGAGAAGCCAGGGGTCCCCTGGACCTCAGCTCCCAAGTTGTGGGCCCAAGCTTGTCTGGCTTCTCACCCGAGACACTAAAAAAGGCTCCGAAAGCCAGCAGGCCACCCTGCACCCCGCACCTTACCTCTGCCTTGTGACTGTGCTTAATATAGGTCAAATGAAAACAGCTCCCAAAATAGATCTTCTCTGAGAAGCAGCTGCAGTTGTGCAATGCTCCACAGAAAGGGAAAAGGTGTGGGTGACGTGAGCCTAGTTCTCCTCAGGTGTTACGTAACCCAGGCTTGAAAATTGGGGCCAAATAATCTCAGAGAACAAGCCAGTCTGCCCCTTCCCCTTCCCCTTCCCCCCTGCTTTTCCCCCTCTGTCACAGCCCCCAGACCCGGGAATCGGCCCAAGCTCACAGCGGCAAACTCGGAAGGAAGGAGCCCGGTCCGTTCTGGGCGGCAAGGTCACCCCTCAAAGCATCCCTCCGGGGAGCGGGTCATGCATACCTAAGTGATCACATGACCCCACCAGGGCTGGCTGAGAGCCTGCCTAGGAAGTGGTCAGGTGACTCCCTGGAAGCGTTGGTGCCTGGGGTGGGTTTCACTGGCCCCAAGCGGTGGAGGTGGGAGGTGGGTGAGGGCGGGTGGCCTTAGGGACAGAGGAGATGACTGTGGGAGGAGAGGCCCTCGGGAGAAGGCTGCTGCTCTGGCCGGTCGGGGGACAGAGGAGGCATCTGGGAGGAGGCTACCTCTGTGCCCTTCCCCCTCCACAGATGCTGTCTTTTCCCACTGCGCTCCCACCCCACCCCCCAGCAGAGCCCTGTGGCCTAGCACTCCCCAGGGCAGCCTCCACCTTTGGCTTTTTTCATCTTTGCCTCAGCAGGGAGGGGGATTTTTTTAATCATGAGACAGGCCAGCCTCCTTCCCATGACTCATTTTTGCATTCATTCAGTGATCATTTCGTAAGGGCCCAGCACTGCACTGCAGAGACAGCTGTGAATGAGACTCGCAGCTTGCCCTCTAGGGTCTCACGGTTTAGAGAGGAGGGCAAAGAGGGAGTTGGAGCTCAGGGCACTAAGAGCTGGGGGAGGAGCACAGAGGGTGGTGGAAGGCCCTGGGAGGGCGCTATCTTGGGGAAGACAGATGATCGAGATGACTTGCCTGAAGAACTGAATTACATTTTTCTTCTTTCTTTTTTTCTTTTTCTGAGTTAGAGTCTCACTCTGTCACCCAGGCTGGAGGGCAGTGGCACACTCCCAGCCACTGCAGCCTTAACGTGCTGGGCACAGGCGATCCTTTCGCCTCAGCCTTCCAAGTAGCTGGACCTACAGACACACGCCGCCATGCCCAACTGATTTTTTGATTTATTGTAGAGAGGAGGTCTCACCAAGTTGCCCAAGCTGGTCTTGAACCCATGGGCTTAGGCAATTCTCTCACCTCGGCCTCCCAAAGGGCTGGAATTATAGACATGAGTCACCTTGCCCAGTCTTTTTTTTTTTTTAAGAGACAGGTCTCACTCTGTCACCCAGGCTGGAGTGCAGTGGTGTGGTCATAGCTCACTGCAGCCTCAAACTCCTGGGCTTAAGTGATCTTCTCACCCCAGCCTCCCCAGAAACAGAGATTATAGGCTTGCACCACTAAGCCCAGCTAATTTTTTTTTTTTTAATTTTCTGTACAAACGGTGGTCTCACTATGTTGCCCGGGCTTGTCTCGAACTCCTGGCCACCTCACGCAATCCTCCCACCTTGGCCTCCAAAAGTGCTGGGATTACAGGCATGAGTCACCATGCCCAGCCAGAAGTGACTTCTGACAACAGACTGGAAGGTTGAAAAGAGCCAGCCAGGCCAGGTGAGGTGGCGCATGCCTGTAATCCCAGCACTTTTGGAGGCCAAGGTGGGAGGATTGCTTGAATTTAGGGGTTCGAGACTAGCCTGGGCAACTTGGTGAGACCTCATCTCTACAATATATCCAAAAAAATAGAAAGAAATAAGCCAGGTGTGGTAACTTGCATCTATAGTTCAAATTACTTGGAAGGCTGAAGGGATAAGATGGCCTGAGCACAGCAGGTCCAGGCTGCAGTGGCCATGAGTATGCCACTGCACTCCAGCCTGGGCGATGGAATGAGACAGGAAGGAAGGAAGGGAAGGAGGGAGGGAGGGAGGGAGGGAGGAAGGAAGCCAGGGGAAGGGAGTGAGGAGGAACAATACCTATGCAAAGGCCCAGGGGCCAGGTAGAGAGCCTATCCACACAGGGAAACTGTCTCAGAATGGCTGCATGACAGATTCAGAAAGAAAAGATGAGGGGTGAGATTGATGAGGTCTGATGTTCTCACTGAAACTGAGAACACAAAGGCCACATTGGAAAGGACTTTGCAAGGAAGAGAGAAAGTGTGGACTTCATCCTGACAGAATTAGGGAACTACTAGAGGAGGGGTTTCTCCAAGCATGGTCAGAGGGGAGTCAGAGGGGGGGCGGGTCAGAAAAGCAAATTGTTTGGCCTCACCTGTTCTGTTCAGCCATTGGTGTCTTCATGAAGCCCTCCAAGCGATTCAAATGCATGCTAACATTTGAGATCCACTGAGCAAAGAGCTTTTATTCCAGGGAAGAGCATAGCAGCTTAGAAAGATCTCTCTGGTTGCAGCCAGGAGAGTAGTTTGGACGTGGAGGAGACTGGAAGCAGAACAGGAAGAAGGGTGTGCCGTGGCACCCGGCACTCCGGGGAGGGACAGCAGTTAGGATACAGCCAAGTGCCAGATTCCAGAAACTTTAGCAAAGTCAGGCAATGACCTGGGAAGGTTCTAGGCACTATTAACTTTGTGGAACACTTTTTCTATAAACAAATATTTAAAATTATGTTTGATGACAACATTAGTATAAAGATGAATATACTCCAGGCTTATGTTAATTTCTCTCTGTTTTAAAACAAATGATTTTTTTTCATTTTTTTGTAGAAAGTGTTTCACTATGTTGTTCAGGTTGGTCTTAAATGTCTGGCCTCAAACGATTCTCCCACCTTGGCTTTCCAAAGTACTAGGGTTACAGGGTTAGCCATCATGCCTGGTCTACATTTTTGTGGGCCCCTACATGTGTCATGAACTCTAAGTGCTGTGCCTAGTCGGTGTGTTGGCCCTGACCATCCAGGCTCTAGTCTCAACAGGATGTGCATGGCATCTGATGGAATGGGGGAAGGAAGAAAGGGAGGCCTCATGGCTGACACCCAGCATCTGGGTTGGGGTCCTGGGGGATGGAAGTTCACTGAAACTGAGAACACAGAGAAGGGTTGGACATGGTGGCTCACACCTATAATACCAGCACTTTGAGAGGCCGAGGTAAGAGAATTGCCTCAGCCTATGGGTTCGAGACCAGCCTGGACAACTTGACGAGACCACATCTCTACAATAAATCAAAAAATTAGCCAATTGTGGTGGCACTTGCCTATAGTCCCAGCTACTTGGAAAGCTGAGATGGAAGGATTACCTGAACCCAGCAGATTGAGGCTGTAGTGGCTGTGAGCGTGCCATTGCACTCCAGCCTGGGCGACAGAGTGACTCCGACTCAAAAAAAAAAAAAAGAACACAGAGAAGAACACAGAAGAGGAGCAGATTTACACTAGGAGATAAGACGATTTACTTTATATAGGTTCGAGTCCCAGATGCCCAGGGAATGTCCACGTGGAAACGTCCAAATGGCAGCTGGATAATGGGGTTCAGATCTTAGATCTGGATGTGTAAGTCATGGTCATGAAGGGGTCACTGAAGCAAAGTGAGAGCATAGGTTATCCTGCAGGAAGTAGAAAGACAAGATTCCAGTGGGTGAAACCCAAGGGGAGTGACATTTAAAGGATGAAACAGCCATGGGGGGGCAGAAGGAAACCCTGAAAAACGTAGGATACACCAAAGGGGCTGAGCATTTCAAGGGGGGAACAATTTACAGTGTCAAATGCTGCAGAGAAGTTCAGCGAACGGGCAGCGAACTGTGTCCTTTGGATGGAGTTGCCAACAGACAAGATGGTGTTGGCCTTGACCCTTCAGAGTGGATGGAGCGTGGAAGTTGACTCATAGAAGTAGAGGTAGTGCGTAGAGGCTGCTCTTCCAAGAAGTTGGACTGTGAAGGAATGGAAAGAGATGGGATGGTGGGGATGAGAGTGTCTGATGTGGTTTCCCTGGGTAGCAGATGCTGAGATGGAGGTTTGCAGCCGGGGAGTATCGTGGGGGTGCTCTCGGGAGTGGGGGAAGTACATGGAGCTAAGGGAGACGTCGCCCATGGGGCAGTGATAACAGACTTCAGCAGAGCTCTCTGGGAGCTGTGGAGTTAGGATGGCCTTTCAGAGTTGTCCCAGAATCAGAGCAAAGGGAGGCCTTCACTTCCACGAATGAATCATGCCTTTTATTTTCTATGTTTTCTGATGCTTTGACATCCAGGTCCTCCCTGGGCTAGCTAATTCCTAGAAATAGCAAATGGCTTCCCCATGAGCACACCTTCAACATTCAAAGGAACCCATCCAAAGCCCGCACCCTCCAATTGCCTCCTTTCTGGGGCTCAGGCCACTAACTACCTGTCCTCACCATCCCAGGGTCAGATTATGAGGGACAACCCTTATACCCCAGAGCCCTCTGAACTTATTCAAACTGCCAAGTGTACTCCCAGAACTTTGGGAGGCTGAGGCAGGAGGATCATTTGAGGTCAGGAGTTCTAGACCAGTCAGCAACAGGGAAGGCTCTGTCTCTACAAAATAATAATAATAATAAGCCAGGCTCGGTGGCTCAGCCTGTAATCCCGTGCTTTGGGAGGCTGAGGTGAGTGGATTGCCTGAGACCGTGGGTTTGAGACCCACCTGGGCAACTTGGCGAGACCTCATCTCTACAATAAATCAAAAATTAGCCAGGCGTGGTAGCGCGCACCTGTAGTTCCAGCTACTTGGAGGGCTGAGGCAGAAGGATCGCTGGAGCCCAGCAGGTCGAGGCTGCAGTGGCCAGGAGTGGCCACTGCACTCCAGTCTGGATGACAGAGTGAGACTCCAACTCAAAATAAATAAATAAATAATAATAATAATAATAATAATGAAGTCAAAGTCTACTTTGCTTTACCTGGCATTTACAGTGGAAGCCACGATAAAGGCTCTTGGCCACGTTTTCCCTCACTCCCTCTGCCTCCCAAGTCACCCTGGTGCTTCCCTGTGTGACCCTGAGTGTCATGACTCCTGTTTCTGGGGATCTGTGAGCACAAGACCTTCTTGTTTCATGACAGTCATTTCTGTTTCTATGTGTCTTACCACAGCTGAATATTTATTTATTTTTGAGTTGGAGTCTCACTCTACCGCCCAAGCTGGAGTGTAGTGGCACGCTCATGGCCACCGCAGCCTCTACCTGCTGGGCTCAGGTGATCCACCTCAGCCTTCCAAGTAGCTGGAACTATAGGCATGCACCTGGCTGATTTTTTGATTTATTGTAGCGATGAGGTCTCACCAAGTTGCCCAGGCATGCACCCGGCTGATTTTTTGATTTATTGTAGCAATAAGGTCTCATCAAGTTGCCCGTGGGCTCAAGCAATTCTCTCACTTCAGCCTCCCAAAATGTTGGGATTATAGGCGTGAGCCACTGCGCCCAGTCTAACCATGCCTGATTAAAACAAATCCCAGTTACCCTGAAAATACCCCAGCACCAATCAGAGATTTGATGTGGCCTTTGATGGGCAAGCTGGCTTCCTTGGAAAATTCCCAGAAGGGGATGGAGCCATGTGCCTTCAGTAGCCAATACTCCTGTCAGCCAAGAGAAAATGAATGCCTCTGTCCAGAAGGGGGCATCTGGGTGGTTCCTCACAGCATCCACTACAGAAACGTCTTCTAAAGATGGAAGAAACTTAGTGTATTTCAGTCTGGTCAGAAGAAGCACGTTGAAAGGGAGTAAAGGCCGGGCTCGGTGGCTCAGCCTGTCATCCCAGCACTTTGAGAGGCCGAGGTGAGTAGATTACCTGAGCCTACAGGTTCGAGACCAGCCCAGGCAACTTGGTGAGACCTCGTCTCTACAATCAATCAAAAATTAACCAGGCGCAGTAGCGCGCACCTGTAGTTCTGGCTACTTGGAAGGTTGAGGTGGAAGGATCGTTGGAGCCCAGCAGGTTGATGCTGGGTTGGCCATGAGCGTGCCACTGAACTCCAGCCTGGGTGATAGAGTGAGACTCCAACTCAAAAAAAAAAAAAAAAGAAAGAAAGGAGTAAAGATGCAGGGGAAAAAACTGGAAGAACAAATGGGCTGAGTCAGGGCGGGAGAGAGAGAGGATCCAAACACAGGAAGAGGGAAAAGCCTTGGAATCAGGGAGAAATGGCTTCCATCATGTTGGAAAGGAAAGTGGAAGAATTCAGGTGGTTCTTGTTTTATAGCTTCTACTTTTTTGCTGTAAAACAGAAAGGACTAAGAAACAGAGACTGGAAGGTTGGTTGAGGGTGAAGAAGATTTGTAATTATTACTGTGGAGAATAGGAGAGTAAGAAGGCACTAGAAAATTATAAATGAAACTGTGTGACATTAAGGACCCCAAAGAAAGTTAAGACTGTCACATTTTAGCTGCAGCCATCTGTGGAATTGGGTGTTTTATCCTGAAGAGTTCAGCAGCCCAAGTGCAGACACAGATAAGGCTAGTGGTAGGATTCCTTTGGGGCTATAGTTCTTTCAGGCGTTTTCTTTTTTTTTTTTTTCTTTTGTTGTTGTTGAGTTGGAGTCTCACTCTGTCACCCAGACTGGAGTGCAGTGGCCGCTCCCGGCCACCGCAGCCTCAACCTGCTGGGCTCCGGCGATCCTTCCACCTCAGCCTTCCAAGTAAGCTGGAACTACAGGTGTGCGCTACCACGTCCGGCTAATTTTTGATTTATTGTAGAGATGAGGTCTTGCCAAGTTGCCCAGGAGGGTCTCCAACCCGCGGGCTCAGGCAATCCACTCACCTCAGCCTCCCAAAGCTCTGGGATTACAGGCTGAGCCACCGAGCCCGGCTTCTAGGGTGTTTTCTAAGGAAAGACATCTGGGCAAAGGTAAAAAATAGTGCGAAGCTGCTGGTTGAGATAACTCTAGGCTGGAAGGAAGGAAAATATGAGAAGAGAACATAATGAGTATGAGATTGATGTTAGTTTTTTGTTTTTGTTTTGAATTGTAGTCTCACTCCGTCACCCAGGCTGGAGTGCAGTGACACACTCATGGCCACCCTAGCATCCACCTGCTGGGCTCCGGCGATCCTTCTGCCTCAGCCTTCCAAGTAGCTGGAACTACAGACGGACGCTACCACACCCAACTAATTTTTTATTTTATTGTGGAGACGAGGTGTCACCAAGTTGCCCGGGCTGGTCTCGAACCCGTGGGCTCAGGCAATCCACTCGCCTCAACCTCCCAAAGAGCTGGATGACAGGCTGAGCCACCAAACCCAGCCTTTTTTTTTTTTTTTTTTTGAGGCAGAGTCTCAATCTGTTGTCCAGGCTGGAGTGCAGTGGTGTGATCATAACTCAAGGTAACCATGAACTCTTGGGTTCAAGCGACCGACCCTGCTGCCTCAGCCTCCCAAGCAGATAGGATTACAGAGGCGTGCTACCACACCCAGCTCAGGATTGATGGACTTGATGAGGTCAAGAAACTGCATCGGGAAGAAGTGAAATGAACGGGAGAGCTGGAAGGATGGGGCTGAAAAAGGAAATAAGATTTAGGAGTACAGAAGTGGAGCTGTTAGGACATGGTCAGCTTTCGACTGGGGGAGTGGATGGTGAAGAAAGATGGGAGACACAGCTCTTAGAAGATGAGGCAATCAAAGAACTAAGATGCCATAGTGCTGGATAGCTCAGATGTATTGTATGCTGAATTCATCTAGAAGGTGCTAAGAGCTTAAGTAGGGAAGACAGTGACCTGGGTTTCAATGTCATCAGGGAATGAAGAGATGTGAAGCGAACGTCTGCAGATGGCACTGACAAATAGGCATAGAGGGCGGCATGTCCTGGAGTCTGAAAGAACTTTAGACTTTAGTTGCCATGACAGATAAGGCTAGAGGTAGGCAATGTCTGCAGGAAAATGACTTCCCAACTCCTTTTTACTTAAATTTAAGTCATGTGTTTGTGTGACTTGTCTCACAACTATCACCACATATTCTAAAGTCTATAAGATAAGATTTGTGTTTCTTCCTTAGAAGGAATTTTAGAGCAAAAGGAGCTTGAGAAATCATAATATCATAATGTAATAGAGCCTGCAGATACATATATGTGGCCTGGACATGAAGGACACTGTGGCCACATGGGGCAGTTATTATCTTTTGTCTCTCTTCTCTGCTTGTTGTACCTATCTAGTCTCTCCTCTCCTGATTTACTTACTTAATATCTTCTGATTTATGATAGAAAAACACATTTGCTTTCTAAACTTTTGAAATAAAAGAATTAAGAAACAAAAACAAAACTATAATTCCTGCTCTTCTAGGATAACAACTCAAAGATAGCTGCACCAGCCAAAAACAACTTCTGCGAATATTTTACTTTTTTTTTTTTTTTTTAATAGGAGTCTCACTCTGTCACCCAGGCTGGAGTGCAGTGGCATGCTCATGGCCACCGCAGCCCTGACCTGCAGGACTCAGGTGATCCTTCCACCTCAGTCTTCCAAGTAGCTGGAACTACAGGTGCATGCCACCACACCTGGCTAGTTTTTTTATTTATTGTAGAGACACGATCTTGCCAAGTTGCCCAGGCTGGTCTTGAACCCCTGGGCTCAGGCAAGCCTCTCACCTCTGCCTCCCAAAGTGCTGAGATTACAGGAGTGAGCTGCTGTGCCTGGTAATATTTTGATTTTTTTTAATTTTATTTTTTATTGTAGAGATGAGAGCTCACCAAGTTGCTCAGGCTGATCTTGAACCTGTGGGCTCAGGCAATCCTCTCACCTTGGCCTCCCAAAGTGCTGGGACTATAGGAGTGAGCCACCACGCCCAACCAATATTTTGATTTTTAATCCAGGTTTTTAAAATTTCATCTTCTTAAAGCCATTTTAGACAAAGATATATTGATATAGATATACATATATATCTTCTTTTTTTTCTTAACTCTTGAGGCTAGAAGTCCAAGATCAAGACCAAGTTGTTGGCAGGTCTGATTTCTTCCGAGGTATCTCTCCTTGGCTAATAGATGCATACTTTCTCACTGTGTTCTCACATGGTCTTTCCTCTGTGTACCCATCTGGGCGTCTTCCAATTTTTGGAATTCTTATTTTATTTTTTAGTGACATTCATTCTATGAAATTTAACAAATACATAAAAATTAAAGCTATATAAAAATCAGCCATACTAGGTATTACAACCCAGGTATATCACTTATAATGTTCATATAAAAATGGCCATCCGGAAGGATGGTCTGAGTCTAGCAGATCGATGCTGGGGTGGCCATGAGTGTGTCACTGCACTCCAGCCTGGGCAAAGAAGTGAGACTCCAACTCAAACAACACAAAAAATGGTTGTTTAACTTTATACTGTTCTATCATACATCTTCTGTGAGCCCTTGGATCCAGTCTCTACCTTCTCTGCCCTGCTGTCTGTCCTAGGAGGCTGACTATGGAGCAACCTTGTCCCTTGACTTCTGGTTGGGGCCAGTTAAGGAGAAACCCTGGCCGGGCGAGCCTATAATCCCAGCACTTTGGGAGGCCGAGGCGAGAGAATTGCCTGAGCCCGCGGGTTCGAGACCAGCCTGGACAACATGGTGAGACCTCATCTCTACAATAAATCAAAAAAATTAGCTGAATGTGGTAGCATATGCCTGCAGTTCCAGCTACTTGGAAGGTTGAGGCAGAATGATCGCCTGAGTCCAGCAGTCGAGGCTGCGGTGGCCAGGAGCATGTTATTGCACTCCAGCCTGAGCGACAGAGTGAGACTCTAACTCAAGAAAAAAAGGAGAAAAGGAGAAACCCTGCTGGGAAAAAAAAGGACAAAACTGGAGTGAGAAGAAGGCATTTATCTCAGGCAGCCTCTCTGTGAGGGCTGCCTCCGTTCACCTTATTATAAAGGTCACTGCTCCTCTCTACACAGTCTTTGCTACAGAATTTTCCTTCCAGTTTCCCTCGATAGCATCCTCTCCCAGGGGCAGGAGTGGGATGAGCCAAGTGGGGGTCCTTAGGGCACAAAACTTCAGGAGGCATTCATGCTCACCTGCACAGCCCTGAGAGTGAGTGCCTCCTCAATTCTTGCACCCTAGATGCTTACCTCGCTGAAAATGGAGCTGTACCTTCCCTCTTTTTTCTTTATTTTTTATTTTTGAGTTGGAAACAGACTAAGACAGTGTATTTTCTAATTTTAATGGTGTATTCCTCTGTATAAAATGCTATAGTTTGTGAAAATCTAATTCCCTTTTTTTTAGATTTATATAGTTTTCAAATTATTACTACTATAAATAATATTGCAACTACTTGGACATTTCCTTAAGGTAATTTCTGAGTAGAATTTCTGGGTTAAATTGTATAAACACTTTTTTTTTTTTTTTTTGAGTTGGAGTCTCACTCTGTCACCCAGACTGGAGTGCAATGGCCGCTCCCGACCACCACAGCCTCGACCTCCTGGGCTCCGGCGACCCTTCCACCTCAGCCTTCCATGTAGCTGGAACTACAGGCACATGCTACCACGCTCGGCTAATTTTTGATTTGTTGTAGAGATGAGGTCTTGTCAAGTTCCCCAAGCGGGTCTCGAACCCGCGGGCTCAGGCAATCCACTCACCTCGGCCTCCCAAAGTGCTGGGATTATAGGCTGAGCCACCAAACCCGGCCTGTATAAACATTTTTAAGGCTTTTGATTAGTGTTGTGCACCAAAATGTACCTAGTTTCAATTTGAAAATTTTTTTTTTTTTTAGTTTGTGTCTCACTCTGTTGCCCAGGCTGGAGTGCAGTGGCATGCCCATGACCACCTCAGCCTCGACCTGCTGAGCTAAGGCGATCCTTCTACTTCAGCCTTCCAAGTAGCTGGGTCGACGGGTATGCACCACCACGCCTGGCTAGTTTTTTGATTTATTGTAGAGATAAGGTCTCACCAAGTTGCCCAGGCTGGTCTGGAACCTGTGGGCTCAGGCAATCCTCTCACCTTAGCCTCCCAAAGTTCTGGGATTATAGGCGTGAGCCACTGTACCTGGCCTTCAATATGAATTTTTTGAGTACTAATAAGACTGATTTTTTTTAATCATATTTTTACTTCTTCTTTTGTGAATTGCTTATTCATGATCTTTACTCATTTTTCTAGAGAAGTGCTACTTTTTTCTTATTGGTTTATGATGACTCTCTTTATATATTAATATTTATCTTTTGTCATGTGTTGTCAATGGTATGTCCTACTTTTTGCTTTACTTTTATACTATTTTTTGACATTCAGTGATTTCTAATTTTTATCTCTTAAAAGATATTCTTTTTTGGTTTTGGTGACTTGCTTTGCTTTTATTCTTTTTTTTTTTTTTTTTTTTGAGTTGGAGTCTCTCTGTCACCCAGACTGGAGTGCAGTAGCAGGCTGACGGCCACCACAGCCTCGACCTACTGGGCTCAGGTGATCCTTCCGCCTCAGCCTTCCAAGTAGCTGGAACTACAGGCACCTGCCACTGCTATATTTTTGATTTATTATAGAGATGAAGTCTCACCAAGTTGCCCAGGCTGTGGCAGGGCAATCCCCTCACCTAGCCTCCTAGAGTACTGGGATTATAGGCGTGTGCTACCGTGCCCAGCAGAAGAGCTTTTCTCTTTTCAATACCATATAAATATTTTATATTATTCTCTTCATTCTTTTATAGTTTTATATTCATGTTTAACTCTTTGAGCGATCTGGATTTTTTTTTCTTTCTGAATAATCAATTGCCCTAGAGTCTTTACGTCTCTAATTTAATCACACTTTCATCATATATTAAATATTTACTCATTCTTGAGTTTGTTCCTGTACCTCCAGTTCTGTTTCATTGACCTGCTTATTGTTGTAAGAGACCATACTGTTTTAATTATTGCTACTTTCCAGAAAAACTCTTAATAAGAAATTATCTCCCTTCCACACCTCATTAATTTTCTTTTTCAAAAAATTTCTGGATGATTTTGCTACATTGATTCTTCCAAACGAAGTCTAGACTTACTTTCTAAAGTTGCACTGAAAACTCAAAATTTTGACTGGAGTTACTTTATACCTATAAAATCATTTAAAAGTAATTGACACTTTAAAAATATTAAGCCTTCTCTGCTGGGCATAGTGGCTCACACCTATAATCCCAGCACTTTGGGAGGCCGAGGCAAGAGGATTGCCTGAGCTTCGAGATCAGCCTGGGCAACTTGGCGAGATCTCAAAGCTACAATAAATCAAAAAGTTAGCCGAGTGTGGTGGCTCATGCCTGTAGTTCCAGCTACTTGGAAGGCTGAGGCAGAAGGATCGCCTGAGCCCAGCAGGTCGAGGCTGCAGTGGCTGTGAGAGTGCCCCTACACTCCAGCCTAGGTGACAGAATGAGACTCCAACTCAAAAAAATAAAATAAATAAATATTAAGTCTTCTCAACTAGATTCATTAGTGTCTCCATCAATTCAATACCTTTTTAAAAAAAGTTAATATTTCTTTAATAAACTGTTAAATGTTGTCATTTTCTTCATATGTATCTTTAATTTCATATACATTTCATTTAATTTGTTTAGGAAAAAACCTTTTTCTAGTTGACAAAGATGTGTTTTTATGTTGTTTTAAAAATTTTTGTTAAATTTTTTGGCTTTAATTGTGGTAGTAAAATATACATAAAACTTACCATCTTAACCATTTCTTGGGTTTTTTTTTGAGTTGGAGTCTCACTCTTGTTGCCCAGGCTTGAGTGCAGTGGCACGCTCACGGCCACCACAGCCTGGACCCGCGCTCAGGCAATCCTTCTGCCTCAGTCTTTCAAGTAGCTGGAACTACAGTCATGCACCACCATTCCCAGGTAATTTTTTGGTTTATTGTAGAGACACGGTCTCTTCAAGTTACCCAGGCTGGTCTCGAAACCATGGGATCAGGCAGTCCTCTCGCATTGGCCTCCCCAAGTGCTAGGATTACAGGGTTGAGCCACCATGCCTGGCCCATCTTAACCATTTCTAAGTGTATAGTTCAAATGCCTTGAGGGCCTTGCATTCACATCGTTGTATCCCCATCACCCTCCATCCATCTCCAGAACTTGTTGTATCTTGTAAAACTGAAACTTTATACACATTAAACAATAACTCTCCATTATTTCTTCCCCTCACCCCCTAGCAACTGCCATTCTGCTTTCTGTCTCTATACATGTGACTACTCTAAGTACCTCAGATCAGTGGATAATATAGTATTTGTCCTTTTATGACTGTCTTATTTCACTTAGCATAATCATGTCTTCAGGACTCATCTATGCTGTAGCATGTGTCTGAATTTTTTTCCTATTAAAGACTAGATAAGCTGGGTGCGGTGGCTCACGCCTGCAATCCCAGCATTTTGGGAGGCGCAGGCGAGAGGATTGCCTGAGCTCAGGGGTCCTAGACCAGCCTGGGCAACATAGTGAGACCTAGTCTCTACAGTAAATAATTTTTAAAAATTAGCCTGGCATGGTGGCACACACCTGTGGTTCCAGGTACTTGGAAGGCTAAGGTGGAAGGATCTCCTGAGCCCAGAGGGTTGCGGCTACAGTGGCCATGAGCATGCCACTGCACTCCAGCATGGGTGACAGAGTGAAACTTCAACAAAATAAATAGAATAGAATAGAATAATTTTCCATTCTATGCATAAACTATATATTGTTTATCCAATCATTCATTGATGGTTGATGGATACTTTGCTTCCACCTTTGGTTATTGTGAATAAGGCTATTACAAGGATGAATGTACAAATATCTCTGTAAGACTCTGCTTTAAGTCCTTTTGGGTATATATCCAGGAGTGGAATTTCTGGATTATACAGTAATTTTTTTTGTTGTTTTTTATTTTTATTTATTTATTTATTTTTGAGTTGGAGTCTCACTCTGTCGCCCAGACTGGAGTGCAGTGGCTGCTCCCGGCCACCGCAGCCTCGACCTGCTGGGCTCCGGCGATCCTTCCACCTCAGCCTTCCCAGTAGCCGGAATTACAGGCATGCGCTACCATGCCCGGCTGATTTTTTTGATTTCTTGTAGAGATGAGGTCTCGCTGCCCAGGCGGGTCTCGAACCCGCGGGCTCAGGCAATCCACTCACCTCAGCCTCCCAAAGGCGCGGGATTCTTTTTTTTTTTGAGTTGGAGTCTCACTCCGTCACCCAGGCTGGAGTGCAGTGGCATGCTCACAGCCACCCCAGCGTCGGCCTGCTAGGCTCCGGCGATCCTTCTGCCTCAACCTTCCAAGTAGCCAGAACTACAGGTGCGCGCTACCGCACCCGGCTAATTTGTTTTTTGATTTATTGTAGAGATGAGGTCTCATCAAGTTGCCCAGGCTGGTGTAATTTATTTTTTAAGAAACTACCATACTGCAAAGATTTATTTCTGGGCTCTCTATTGTATGTCACTGGTTCACATTCTGTCTATCAGTAACATGTTGCTTTAATTACTATAGTTTTGTAGTATGCTTTGAAATCAGGAAGCATGAGTCTTCCAACTTAGTTCTTTTTCTTTTTTTGAGTTGGAGTCTCATTGTTGCCCAGATTGGAGTACAGTGGCCACTCCCAGCCACCACAGCCTCGACCTGCTGGGCTCTGGCGATCCTTCCGCCTCAGCCTTCCAAGTAGCTGGAACTACAGGTGCACGCTACCACTCCTGGCTAATTTTTTTGATTTATTGTAGAGATGAGGTCTCGCCTGCCCAGGCGGGTCTCGAACCCGCAGGTTCAGGCAATCCACTCACCTCAGCCTCCCAAAGGCGCGGGATTACAGGCTGAGCCACCGAGCCCGGCTTAGTTCTTTTTCAATGTTGTTTTGGCTATTAGGGATTCCTTGAGATTCTAATGAATTTTATAATTTTTTTTCTACTTCTGTAAAAAAGCATCATTGGAATTTCTGATAGGAATTGCATTAAATCTTTCATGCTTTGAGTGGTGTTGACATCTTAGCATCTTAGCAATATTATGACTTCTAATTCATGAACAAGGGATTTTTTTCCATTCGATGTTGTTGGTATTTATTTATTTATTTATTTTGAGTCAGAGTCTCGCTCTGTCACCAAGGCTGGAATGCAGCGACATGTCACGGCAACCACAGTCTCGGCCTGCTGGGTTCAGGTGATTCTTCTGCCTCAGCCTTCCAAGCAACTGGAACTACAGGCGTGGGCTACCACACCCAGCTACTTTTTTTTTTATTATTATTGTAGAGACCAGGTTTCCCCAGGTTGCCCAGGCTGGTCTCAAATCCCTGAGCTCAGGCAATCCTCTAACCTCAACCTCCCAGAATGCTGGAATTACAAAATTAAGTCACCGCGCCTGGCCTTTTTTTGACTCTTAAAAAAAAAACAAATTAGGCTGGGCATGGTGGTTCAAGCCTGTAATCCCAGCACTTTGGGAGGCCGAGGTGAGAGGATTGTCTGAGCCCAGGGGTTCGAGACCAGCTTGGGCAACTTGGTGAGACCCCTATTTCTATAATAAATTTAAAAATTAGCCAGGTGTGGTAGTGCAGGCTTGTAGTTCCAACTACTTGGAAGACTGAAACGGAAGGATCGTCTGAGCCCAGCAGGGAGAGGCTGTGGTGGCTGTGAGTGTGCCTCTGCACTCCAGCCTAAAAAAAAAAAGTCAAAAAGATTATTTTACTTTATTTTTTATTTTTTTGCTGGAGTCTCACTCTGTCACTCAGACTGGAGAGCACTGGCACACTCCCGTCCACTGCAGCCTCGACCTGCTGGGCTCAGGCAATCCTTCAGCCTCAGCCTTCCAAGTAGCTGGAACTACAGGCATACACCACCATGCCCGGCTACAAGAAGTTTAATGTCATCACTACTGTTTTTAAAGTCAACTATGATCATGACAAATATGGATTCGTCTACAGCAAATTTCTAATTTTCAAGATACAAAAGACAATAAATATGAATTCAAGTCTGCCTAAAAACAAGATTCTAAAGCTAATTACAGTAGTATAGTTTTGTTTCAAATTTAAAATATATGATTAATTTTTTTTTTTTGAGTTGGAGTCTCACTCTGTCGCCCAGACTGGAGTGCAGTGGCCACTCCCGGCCACCACAGCCTCGACCTGCTGGGCTTCGGTGATCCTTCCGCCTCAGTCTTCCAAGGGGCTAGAACTACAGACGCGCGCTACCACGCCCGGCTCATTTTTTATTTATTGTAGAGATGAAGTCTCGCCAAGTTGCCCAGGCGGGTCTTAAACCTGCGGGCTCAGGCAATCCACTCACCTCGGCCTCCCAAAGTGCTGGGATTACAGGCTGAGCCACCGAGCCTGGCCTGATTAATTCTTAAGATGTTACAAGAACTCATATGATAAAGATATTGCCCACTGGCAACCAACTAACAGTTCTTCACTGGTAATCCAAGCATATGGTACCTTCAAACCTTCACACAAATCCTCTGAGGGTGTGCTGGTGCTAGGGAACAGCTGGTTCTTTCTGGTTGGAAGACTGGTATAGGAGCAAGTGCTGAAAATGCCCACGAAGCAGGAAATAAAGCTGATTTCCCAATAGTCCAATAAAAACTCTCATTTCTTGCAGAAAACAAGATTGTTGCTGTATATTTTTCTGACAGTTACATGGAACACCTTTGACTCAACACAGTATGGGCTGCTTACTTGTTTTAAATATTAAGGATTGATGGCAAGGCACAGTGGCTCATGCCTATAATCCCAGCACTTTGGGAGGCTGAGATGAGAGGACTGCCTGAGCTCAGGGGTTTGAGACCAGCCTGAGCAACATGGTGAGACCTAGGTCTCTACAATAAAATTTTTTTTTTAATTAGAGTCTTACTCTGTCACCCAGGCTGGGGAGTACAGTGGCTCGCTCACAGCCATCGAAGTCTCGAACTGCTGGGCTCAGATGATCCTTCCACAGCAGCCTGGCTAGTTTTTTGAAAAAATGTATTGTAGAGTGCGGCTCGGTGACTCACACCTATAATCCCAGCACTTTGGGAGGCCAAGGCAAGAAGATTGCCTGAGGTCATGGGTTCAAGACCGGCCTGGGCAACTTGGTGAGACCTCATCTCTAAAATAAATCAAAAAATTAGCCAGGAATGGTGGCTCGTGCTGTAGTTCCAGCTACTTGGAAGGCTGAGGCGGAAGGTTCATCTGAGCCCATCAGGTAGAGGTGTGGTGGCTGTGACCATGCCACTGCACCCCAATCTGAACAAAAGAGTGAGACTCCAACTCAGAAAAAAAAAAAAGGAAAAATGGTGAGTTGTCAGTAGAGAATACCAGCAGACACTACCTTAACCAAATGGTCAAGGTCAACATCATCAGGAATATATATTGATATCATGTAGCACCAATCCAATGAACAGAGAAGGGTATATCACCTCTGTGGTGGCCATTAGCGTGAGTGGTATCCTCTTCAATAACATGCAACCTCAATCTAATTGTGAGATAGCATTTTCTTTTCTTTTCTTTTCTTTTTTTTTTGAGTTGGAGTCTCACTCTGTCACTAGACTAGAGGGCAGTGGCACACTCACAGCCACAGCCTCGACCTGCTGGGCTCCGTTGATCCTTCTGCCTCAGTCTTCTAAGTAACCAGAACTACAGGCTCACGCTAATATTTTTTTTTTTTTTGAGTTCGAGTCTCACTCAGTCTCCCAGACTAGAGTGCAGTGGCCGCTCCCGGCCACCGCAGCCTCAACCTGCTGGGCTCTGGAGATCCTTCTGCCTCAGCCTTCCAAGTAACTGGAACTACAGGCACGCGCTACCATGCCCAGCTAATTTTTTTGATTTATTGTAGAGATGAGGTCTCGCTGCCCAGGCAGGTCTCGAACCCACGGGCTCAGGCAATCCACTCACCTCGGCCTCCCAAAGGTGCGGGATTACAGGCTGAGCCACCGAGCCCAGCCCGGCTAATTTTTTAATTCATTGTAGAGACAAGGTCTTGCCAAGTTGCCCCAGCTGGTCTTGAACCCGCAGGCTCAGGCAATCCACTTACCTTGGCCCCCCAAAGGGCAGGGATTACAGGTTGAGCCATCGAGCCCGGTCAAGAAAGCATTTCCTATAAAGTATCCAATCAGTGCTCTTCAAAATGTCAAGGTCATAAAAGACAAGAGAAGATTGAGGAACTCTTACAGACTGGAGCTAACATGTGATGACCAATACAGTGTGAATCCTGGATTGGATCCTGGGACAGAAAAGGGCATTAGTGGATAAACTTCAGAAATCCAAATAAATTCTGTGGTTTCATTAATAGTATGGTACCAAGGCTCATTGCCTGGTTTGGATCATTGTTCTTTGGTTATGCAAGACGTTTGTTATCGTTAGGTGAAGCTGGGTGTAGGGTATACAGGAAATTCTCTGTACTATTTTTGTAATTTCTGTGTAAGTATGCAATGAACAGAGAAAAAAAGGCACTCCACAAACTCACAGGGATAGGTTGAGGGGCTAGCCACAGGTAAGCATAGCCAGGGTCCCAGAGCCCTTCCTTAGTGTTTGTGTCTCTTGGGGATTGTACCCTCATTTTTGTGATTCATCAGTCGCTGAAAGGGCCACTAGGAGCTGGGATCCTACCATGTCTTCTGTACCCAGCACAGAGTAGGCACTAAAAATTTGTTGAATGGATGGAAGAATGGATGAATAGGATAATGATTTCCAGAATGCAAGCAGAATTGGCCTCTGCAACGAGACTCTTCAAAGCAAACTGCATTTGTTCAAGTCTGCGGGTTAGTCCAGGTCCTGAAGAATCAGATTGCGGAGCCAGAGTGAGCTAATCTAGATGTGGGCTGAGTCCCTGGAGCTACAGTTGTCCCACTAGGTTCCTTTTATTTTTTATTTTTTTGAGTTGGAGTCTCTCTCTGTCGCCCAGGCTGGAGTGCAGTGGCATGCTCACGGCCACCGCAGCCTTGACCTGCTGGGCTCAGGCAATCCTTCTGCCTTAGCCTTCTAAGTAGCTAGAACTACGGACACACACCACCACACCCGGCTAATTTTTTATTTATTGTAGAGACAAGGGCTCGACAAGTTGCCTGGGTGGGTCTTGAACCCGTGGGCTCAGGCAATTCTCTCACCTCGGCCTCCCAAAGTGCTGGGATTACAGGCTGAGCCACTGCGCCTGGCCTCATTTCACTTTTTAATCCACCTGAAATGTGTTCTGCATAAAGTATGGCATTACCACATAATTTTATTTTTTCATATGGAATTCAATGGTCTCAGCCCCATTTATTGAGTAGTCTATCATTTCCCCATCGACTTCAAAGGCAACTTCTGCCAGACAAGGAAGTTTGTAATAAGCAAGAAAGATTACTGAGCATTTGCAATAAAAAACTATGTTCTGCACATTCTCCCAGGTTCTCTGATTCTTTCATTGGCTTGAGCTATTTTACAACTTTCTAAATTATAGATAACTAAGTGCAATATAGAGTCATTCTTATCTATAAATATGTAAAAAAAAAAAATCCTGTCTGATGAATATTCCATTGAGATCTCCTCTCCCACTGTGGAAGTAGCTAATTTTGGCACCATTTATTCGTTCATGTCAATATCCCTGATCTGTCAATGTGTTCATTCCTTGGCTTGTCCTTGTACAATCTTGCCAGTTCCCTCATTAATAATGAGTTAAATAAAAATTTTACTATATGTTCATTTTATATCTGTATGAGAGTGATTATTTCAACCTGTTTTGAAAACCACCCCTTCACAATCACATGCCAATGTTGTATAGCTTTAAGCACACAGATGGGATCGATTAGATCACGATATTCACTTATATAATCTCTTCCCGCAGTAGGATCCAGTTTACAAGTGTTTAGACCATTTTTTTCAGCAGCTTGGCCCTGAGTACAAAGACAGGCTTGTACATCTGACAGTGCTCTGGCTGGTCAGGGAAACAAACAAACTGTGCTTATTCTTTTGTGTATCATCATATTACAGGAAGCTCTGTAACATTGTGATGATTGTATAATCACACGGAACATCTGGAATGTAGGCACCTGACTAAACCGAGCAAAAGGCATGAACTTTCTAGGAGCTCCCATAGTTCCATTCATTCACTCAATAAATATTTACTAGGTGTCTATACTGTGCAGTGCCTGGTGCTAAAATGCAGTAGGGAGATAAAGAAATAAAAGTCTCTTTGGTCTGGTTGAAATTAATTTCCGGCTGGGCACAGTGGCTCACACCTGTAATCCTAGCACTTTGGGAGGTGGAGGAGAGAGGATTGTCTGAGCCCAAGGGTTCTGGTCCAACCTGAGCAACTTGGCAAGATCTAATCTTTATAATACATTTTTTAAAAAATTAGTCAGATGTGGTGACGCACACCTGTAGTTCCAGCTACTTGGAAAGCTGAGGTGGAAGTATCACCTGAGCCCAGCAGGCCGAGGCTGTGGTCGCTGTGAGCATGCCACTGCACTCCAGCCTGGGCGACAGAGTGAGACTCTGACTCAAAAAAAAAAAAAAAAAAAGATTAATTTCTGAATTCCTGTCCCTGCCTCTTGCCCTAATTTTTGAGTCAAAGTCTCACTCTGTGGCCCAGGCTGGAATGCAGTGGCACCATCATGGCTCACCACAGCCTTGACCTCCTGGGCTCTGGCAATCCTTCCAACTCAGCCTCCCGAGTAGCTAGGACTACAGGCATGCACCACCATATCCAGCTAAATTTCAGATTATTTTTAGAGAAGAGGTCTTGTTATGTTGCCTAGGCTAATTTCCTAATTCAAAAGGAGGAACTAACCACATGAGTTCTACACACAGAGAGGTATGTCATGGACTATTAATAGGATGTGTTATGGTATCATGAAATGATATAAGAGATATCATATTTTCACTGGTTATTTTTGGGCCAAAAAGCAAGTTACAATGTTGCCAACAGTCTTAGACCAGGTTGGAGAGAATGGGAGGGGCCCAGCCCAGAAGAGAGTGAGGCGCTCTGGTCCCCATTATTCCAGGCAGGGACGCATTGTCTGTTTGTTGTTGATGTTGTTGTTTTTGAGTCGGAGTCTCACTCTGTTGCCCAAGCTGGAGTGCAGTGGTACTCTCATGGCCACCCCAGTGTCGACCTGCTGGGCTCAGGCAATCCTTCCGCCTCAGCCTTCCGAGTAGCCAGAATTACATGCGCGCGCTACCACGCCCAGCTCATTTTTTATTTATTGTAGAGACGAGGTCTCGCCAAACTGCCCAGGCTGATCTCGAACCCATGGACTCAGGTGATCCACTTGCCTCGGCCTCCCAAATTGCTGGGATTACAGGCTGAGCTACTGAGCCCAGCCGGAACATTGTCACGGATGGCAGAGAAGGACTGGCATCCTTCCCACATCTCCTTGCTCCCCACATGGTCATCTGGGAGGGTTCTGCTAGGTGTGAACATCTGGCTGTCCTGCAGAGAAACCTCCTCCAAGGAACCCCCTGGGGGAAGCCATGGCAACATCTGTTTCTAATTCAAAGTCTGTGGACTCTACTAGTTTAGTAGGCAATCTGGTGACAAAGGGAGAAAGTCTCACTATCAAGTGGCATATGCTTGGGAAGCCAAGCCCCTCAAAAGGAGGTTTTCCCAAAGATTCCTCCAATGCAAAGACAGATTAGCTGTCATTAAGAAATATATAGGCTTGGCGTGGTGGCTCACACCTGTGATCCCAGCACTTTGGGAGACCGAGGCAAGAGAACTGCCTGAGTCCAGGGATTCGCGAGACCAGCCCGGCAACTTTGCGAGACCTCATCCCAACAATAAATCAAAAAATTAGCCAGGCATGGTGGCATGCACCTATAGTTCCAGCTACCTGGAAGGCTGAGGTGGAAGGATCATCTGAGACCAGCAAGTTGAGGCCGCCGTGGCTGTGAGTGTGCCACTATACCCCAACCTGGGCAACAGAGTGAGACTCTGACTCAAAAAAAGAAAAGAAATATACAGCCTACTTGAGATGGCAGATCTGCACAGGTAGGTCAAAAAGTATACCCTGACCTAGAATGAGGTTACATCCTAATAAACCCATCACAAACTGAAAATGTCGTACGTTGAAAATACATGCAGGCCAAGCACAGTGGCTCACGCCTATAATCCCAGCACTTTGGGGGGCCAAGGTGAGAGGACCGCCTGAGCCCAGGTGTTCAAGAAAAATCTGGACAACTTGGCGAGACCTCATCGCTACAATAAGTCAAAAAATTAGCTGGGCATGGTGGCAAATGCTTGTAGTTCCAGCTATTTGGAAGGTTGAGATGGAAGGATCGCCTAAGCCCAACATGTCAAGGCTGCAGTGGTCATGAGTGTGCCACTGCACTCCAGCTTGGGCAACAGAGTGAGACTCTAACAGAAAGAAAGAGAGAGAGAGGAAGGAAGGAAGGAAGGAAGGAAAGGAAGGAAGGAAGGAAGGAAGGAAGAGGAAGGAAGGAAGGAAATACATTTAATACACCTAATCACCGAAGGAAGGAAGGAAGGAAGGAAATACATTTAATACACCTAATCATCGAACATCACAACTTAGCCTACCCTACCTTAAACGTGCTCAAACACTGACATTAGCCTACAGTTGGGCAAAATAACTTAACACAAGGTCTGTCTTATAAATAAAATGTTAAATATATCATGTAATTTATTGGAGGCAATACACTGTGGCATACAGTATCGGCATACAGTATCTCACTCTATTCTCGTGATCGCCTGGCTGACTGGGAACAGTTGCCAATGCCCAGCATTGTAAGACAGCGTCCTACCAACATCACTAGCCCAGGAAAAGTTCAAAATTCGAGACTAGGCACAGTGCCTCATGCCTGTAATCCCAGCATTTGGGAGGCTGAGGTGGGAGGATCACTTGAGCCCAGGAGTTGGAGACCAGCTAGAGCAACATAGCAAGACCTTCTCTCTACAAAAAAAAAAAAATCAAAAAATTACCTATAGTCATATTAATAATTAAAAAATAAAATAGCAAAATTTGAAGTATGGTTTCTACTGAATGTGTCTCACCATCATAAAGTTGAAAGATTGTAAGTCGAGTCATTGTAAGTCGGGGACCATCTATTGTGATGTTTCAGTGTAATTCTTGCAGGTCCAGTGGATCATTGGGGAAAAAGAACCAGGCCTGGACTGGGTATTGGAGGCAGGATCAGACTCTGTAGTAAGGTAAGGGAGTGGAGGGCATTCCCAGGGCAGTCCCCAGACAGAGAGGGAGAGAGCCAGAGGGTCCCAGAGACAGGACAGCAAGGGAAGCCTGATTGCGGGGGAATGGTATTTCTATCATGTGAGGACAGGACCCGGGAAAGGGTCCCCCACAGTGGTGCTCTCTCTTGAGAGGAGGCATGCAGAGCTGCCCTGATGTGAGCTCGCTTCCTCCCTGGCCAAGGAGATCCCCTTCTTCCAGGCTAGGAAATCCCCTAAGGTCAGACATTTCAGAAGCCTTTCCCTCTTACACCTATGAAAAAATACCCAGGCCTCAAGGTCTTTCCTCCCATCTGACTGCAGCCTGTCCTGCAGAATTGAACTTGCAAGCTGGAGGACACACAAGGCTTGGGAAGGTCAGAGTAGGCAGTTAGGTCAAATTCAGCCTCAGTCACAGTGTTGCCCAGAGTCATTTGATAAACACAGAGACATCATACTGTAGTCCTCGGAGGCAGGAAGGTCATGTGGGAAAGGGCAGAGGCCCAGGGTCAGCATGGCCCGCTTTAGACCCAGTCGCTTCCATTTACCAACCATGAACCTTGGCCAAGCTTCTGGCACTCTTTGTGCCTGGGGACAGTCACTGCACACCCCATAAAGTATTTGTGAGGGTATAAGGGGGCAACCCAGGTTAAGAATGCAGAAGAACAGCCAGGTGCAGTGGCTCAAGCCTGTAATCCCAGCACTTTGGGAAACTGAGATGAGGGGATTGCCTGAGACTACGGGTTCGAGAACAGCCTGGACAACTTGGAAAGACCTCATCTCTACGATAAATCCAAAAATTATCTGGGCGTGGTAGCGTGTGCCTGTAGTTCTGGCTACTTGGAAGACTGAGGTGGAAGGGTCACCTGAGCCCAGCAGGTCAACGCTGGGGTGGCTGTGAGTGTGCCACTGAACTCTAACCTGGGCGACAGAGTGAGACTCCAACTCAAAAAAAAAAGAATGTAGAACAGGCAAGGGCACAACAGAGCTGAGTTAGTGTTAATTCATCCAGTGAATTCTTGACTATCTACCAGCACAATTATTTGTCCTAAACAGAACCCTAATATAGAAAGGGGACCCATGCTCTAACCGGTCGGCTTTTCCTCTCCACACCTTGTATCCCCAATATTTCCTGAAGCACCTTTGGAGAGCACAGGCTGCTCCAAGTTTGCTCCAAACCCATTCTTTTCCCAAGAGTGGAATCCTGTTCGCAGTGTCCTGGCAAGACATAGCTTTCCCTGGCGGGTCCCTTGAAGAAGGTTTCTCTGCAAGACAGCCAGATGGCCACACCCACTGTTATAAGCCAAGACTCCGGAACAGGGGTTTCTTATATTTCTCACATTTAATTCAAAGTTGTTTATCTAAGTGTACCAAGGTAGCTCCTTTGATGGTTGTAACTTACATCTTCCCCCTCCCCCAGCAAAGGAACTATAAAATCTAAAGCCCTCGTAGTTGTAAATTCCCAACATTTCTATAAAATGTCAACAAGATTAGAAGATCTTGGGTAGCAGAAACTGCCTGTAGGTCTTGTAAATTCAGCCTCAGGAATGGCTGAAGAAAAAGAAGATCTTGAGTCATGCCCTTGTTAATTTAAACACAGGGAGTGGATAAGGGGCTACAGAGTATAAATTCTGAGTAAGTTGTACTGTTGGGGAAATATACCAATTTGCTCCCTGATTCCATGATATCAGATTAAAAGCTCCTTTCTCCACTCTTCTGCCTCTTATCTCTGATTGACCCCAAGGGAGAGTTCCTGAAGAACCGTCAGAGAGAACCACACCCACCAGAAACCTCCCAGATGACTATGTCAGAAGCATGGGCTGTGGGAAGGGTGCTAGTCCCTCTCTGCCAGCTGTGACAACATGCCCCTGCCTGAAATGATGAGAACCTAAACTCTTCTCTCTCCTCTGGACTGGCCTCCGCCCATATCTTCCTTCCTTGGTCTGCATCTAAACACGTTGCTGATGGGTCTCTTGCAGATTCCTAGATGGCCCAGCAGGGCACTGGTCATCCCATCAGTGGTTGCTGACCTTATGCTGGTCAGAAATCTGCCTCTGGGTAGCTCGATCCATCTCCCCTCTAGAGCTAGGGAAGTGTTCCCCAACCCTTCCACCTGTACCCCTTTGGGAGATAATCACTGCATGTAAACGGAATATGGGTTCAGCTGAATTCCATAGTGATCCACCCTGATCCTAACAAAGCTCCCTCCCAGGTAAGCATCTTGGATGGGGGCGAGGAGAAGAGTCTGTCAGAAGGCCCAGGAAAGCTACCCTCATCTTTTCCCTGAGGTTTCAAATGGCCTTCCTGGTGAAGAGCAAGAACCCGGCCTCAACCCAGGCCGGATCTTTATTCTGTGGCTGGTGTTTGCGAAGGCTGTGACACACAGGCCAGGCCTTTCTCGGCTCCCAGCACAAACTTGCTCCTGGTGGCTTCGAGCTTAATGCCTTGGCTGCATTCACCGAACATCATTACAACCATCAGCCCTCAGACCAAACGCTGCTGGGAGGATTGATGAAAGGACGCCCTGGAAAGGGCTTTGGAGGCCCAACCAGGAACGCTGAGCTAGCAGCTGTGTGAGAGGTTCTGATGAGACTCCACGGTGATACCTAATTAGGTGTCAGAGCTTGGGGCACAGGCAGGTCCTGAAGGATTTGATGTATTCTAGTCCCCCTCAAGGAAAAAAGAATGAGGTTAGAGCAAACAACCTCCAGGCTCATTGCAAAATACCCCCTCCATTGTAGTCTTCCTCAATTCCGTTCCCACAAGTTTCCCTACTAAGTTCACTCCTTTATTATAGCTCTTATCATGGGCTGTGTTGTTTTACTGTTTTGCTTTTTTGTTTTGTTTTTTGGGTTGCAGTCTTACTCTGTCGTCCAAGCTGGAGTGCAGTGGCACACTCACAGCCACCCCACTGTCAACCTGCTGGGCTCTGGCAATCTGTCCACCTCAGCCAAGTAGCTCAGTTCCAAGCAGCTACCATGCCTGGTTAATTTTTTTGATTTATTGTAGAGACGAGGTCTCGCCAAGTTGCCCAGGCTGGTCTTGAACCCCTGGGCTCAGGCAATCCTCTCACCTCGGCCTCCCAAAGTGCTGGAATTACAGGCTTGAGCCACCATGCTCGACGCAAGCTGTCAATTGAAAGAGTAAATGAGATGACACACACTGAGAGGTGTCAAAGAAGGTGGACCCAAAATATCACAGTTTGGGTGACCTGTGAATCAAAGAGATGGAGCTTGCTGCGACAAAGGGGCATTGGTGTCCACAGGTCTTTGGATAGAGCCTGGGAGATACCGGAAAATGTCCCGGGATATCCCAGAGTAGGTAATTAACAACACGGGCTGTGGATTCAGACAGATCTGGGGTTGGGTTCTGGCTGTTTCGTTCACTAACTGTGTGACTTTGGATAAAGCTTGCAACCACATCTTGCTTCAGCTGGAAGTTGGGGGCATGTGAGGCGTGGGCCCAACATGCACTATTTCCCCCTCCCCCTTCCCTTGGGAGCAACCTCTGGCCAAGGTAAGTAGAACAGCTGCCAATCCTATTTAAACATCCACTGGACTCAACAGCGTGTAATGCAGTGCCCTAAGCTCTGGAGAATACCTCCAAAAAAAAAATGCAACCTCTGAAGTGTATTCATATTCCCAAAAACAAGTCACAGAGTGCAGGTGACCAAGCAGAGCTGAAAGCAATGTAGCTGTCACATGTAATCAATATAATTGTAAACACTGGATAGGAATTTGATTAATTGACTTGCTTGCCTAGAAAACTGTTTGCTGTACTGCCCCGAAGTGTGGTTTCTTTCCACTCAGAGCCGCTGCCATGGGTGCTCCGTGGGAAGAACCTTTCCTCACTGACTCACCGCCCTCGGTGCTTCCTGTAAGGAAACCAATGTCTCCCTGCTGGACCTCTGGTGACTTTTTGGAATATGTAAAGAACCTTACACTCAAGCCCTCTCAGATTTTGGATTGCCATGTTACAGGACAGAAGTCCTCACGTCATGGGGCTATGGGAGGATGAAATGGAATCGCTCCGGTCATGCGTGCCCACACACTGCTTGGCACATGGTGAGTGGTCCTTGGTCATTGGAACAGCCCTAGGGGCACAAGTCATCCAAGAGGAGTCGAGCACCTGGAGGTAGAGAGCTGAGGTAGAAAGGCGGTCTGTCCCCAGCCTTTCCTTTCTGCAGAGAGGCTCAGGAAGTAGTTCGGATGTCTGAATTCCGACGGTCTGTTCCAACATCTGTCTGGCCTGGTGCTTCCTCTGGAGGCTGTCCAGGAAAGTGACAAGGGCTTCTTTGGCACAGCAGGATGAGGAGGGTGAACACTGTCTGACTCAGTGGATTGACAGCCCCAAGGGCCTTCATGGCAGGGATGCCCTTACTGAATCATTCCCCCCTGAGCTTCCATCTTGTAGTTTCTACGGATCATGTCTCTTTTGGTTCTTCTTAGGGTCACACTCTTCCAGTGGGGCCTCCAGAATGTTAGGTCAGGCCCGCTGGGGGTGTGGGTGTCCGGGGTGCGATCTAATGCCTCATGAAAGAGGCAAAAGGCTGGGCGTGGTGGCTCATGCCTATAATCCCAGCACTCTGGGAGGCCAAGGTGAGAGAATTGCCTGAGTCCACGGGTTCAAGATCAGCCCAGGTGACTTGGCGAAACCTCATCTCTACAATAAATCAAAAAATTAGCTGGGCATGGTAGCGCATGCCTACAGTTTCAGCTACTTGGAAGGCTGAGGCGGAAGGATCACCTGAGCCCAGCAGGTTGACGCAGGGGTGGCCATGAACATGCCACTGCACTCCAGCCTGGACGATGGAGTGAGACTCCAACTCAAAACAAAACAAAACAAAACAAAACAGCAGGAAGTGGCTCATGCCTTCCCAGCACTTTGGGAGGCCGAGGTGAGAGGATTGACTGAACCCAGGGGTTTGAGACCAGCCTGGGCAACTTGGTGAGACCCCCCATCTCTACAATAAGTTAAAAAATTAGCTGGGTGTGGTGGCACTCGCCTGTAGTTCCAGCTATTTGGAAGGCTGAAGTGGAAGGATAGCCGGAGCCCAGCAGGTCAAGGCTGTGGTGGCTGTGAACATGCCACTGCACTCTAGCCTGGGCGACAGAGTGAGACTCCAACTCAAAAAATAAAAAATAAAATAAAGTAAAAACAGCAGGAAACCCAAGTCCTAAGAACAAGGGCTTTGCCCTAGGTCACCCATTTGATAGAAACTTACCTGCCAAAACCTATGTTAGACTGGGCATTGTGGCTCAGGCCTGTAATCCAGTACTTTGGGAGGCCGAGGCAAAAGGATTGCCTGAGTCCAGGGGCTCGAGACCAGCCTGGACAACTTGGTGAGACCTTGTCTCTACAAAAAATAAAAATAAAAAAATTTGCCAGACATGGTGGCACACTTGTATTTCCAGTTACTTGGAAGACTGAGGTAGAAAGATCACCTGAGCCCAGCAGGTCGAGGCTGCAGTGGCTGTGAAGGTGACACTGCACTCCAGCCTGGGCAACAGAGTGAGACTTTGACTAAAAAAAAAAACCAAAACTGGGACTGGGCACAGTGGCTCATGCCTATAATCTCAGCACTCTGGGAGACCACGGTGAGAGGATTGCCTGAGCCCGTAGGTTCGAGACCAGCCTGGGCATCTCTACAATAAATCAAAAAATTAGCTGGGCGTGGTAGCATGTGCCTATAGTTTCAGCTACTTGGAAGGCTGAGGCGGAAGGATTGCCTGTGCCCAGCAGGTCGACACTGGGGTGGCCTCGAGCATGCCGCTGCACTCCAGCCTGGGCGACAGAGTGACACTCCAACTCAAAAACAACCAAAAGGTCGAGTGCGGTGGCTCAAACCTATAATCCTAGCACTTTGAGAGGCTGAGGCAAGAGAATTGTCTGAGCCCGTGGGTTTAAGACCAGCCTGGGCAACATGGTGAGACCTCGTCTCTATAATAAAATAAAATAAAATAATTAGCTTGGTGTGGTAGCACACGCCTGTAGTTTCGGCTATTTGAAAGGCTGAGGTGCAAGGATTGCCTGAGCCCAGCAGATCGAGGTTATGGGGGCCAGAAGCATGCCACTGCACTCCAGCCTGGGAGACTCCAACTCAAAAAACAACAACAAAAAAAAAAGCACCAAAAAACAAAATAAAACAAATCTAAGTCTGAGCAGGCCTGGAAGACCTGAGCCTGAACCGGGTGTTTTTGTTGTTGTTTTATTATTTATTTTATTTTATTTTTTATGGGTTCGGGCAATGCTCTTACCTCAGCCTTCCAAAGTGCTGGGATTATAGGCATGTGCCACTGTGCACAGCCTATTATTATTTTTAAAGATAGGGCTCTCACACTGCTGTCCAGGCTGGAGTACAGTGGCACAACCATAGCTCACTGTAACCTCGAAATCCTGGGCTAAAGTAATTCTCCCACCTCAGTCTTCTTAGTAGCTGGGATTACATGCATGTCCCACCACATCTAGCTAAGTTTTTGTGTAGAGATGAGGCCTCACTATGTTGCCCAAACTGGTCTCAAACTCCTGGCCTTAGGACAACCTTCTGACTCGGCCTACTGAGTAGCTGGAATTACAGACACAAGGCACTGTGCCCTGGCTGTTGTTCTCCATGCTTCAGGCCATACTCCTTGGGGAAAGAGATGGTTCCAAGCCTCCCCCAGATTGGTAACTCCGAGACAGTCTGCTGTCTATAGCTACATGCCTTTTGCTCTGTGTGTTCAAATGCTGCCTCTGGTCTCGGTGGTTTCTCTTCTGCATCTGTCTCTGCAGCTTTCTCGCTATGATTCTCTTGTGTCCCTTCTGCCTGTCCCAGCCACAGTATATCTTGAAAAGTAGGAGGAACAGTAAGAGAATCGTCTCTCCAGTTTCCACTCATTCCCTTACAGTCCTTGGAAGGAGGAACACCAGAAAACCCACCCACCCTTCTTTTCCTAGTCTCTTCTGCCCTACATATTAGCTCCTTGCTGGAACTTTCCTGGAATTCCAACTGCCTCCCCAACGGGCAGCTGCCAACGGCTTCCTCCTCATCTGCTGTTCCAGGAACCTTCCCAAACACTCTCAACATCAGCAAGGCCTAACAGGCCTAAACTGTGGGGCACCCTGGAGGGAACTTTCTCCTCACCTTCTCCAGCCCAGAAACCTACCAAGATTTCTTGTCTTCCTGAAGCTACCACCCAACAGCTGCTTCAATGGCCTTGGTGAGTGACAAGGGATCTTCTCCCTGTTGGTGTAGAGTTTTCCATCAGACAGAGACAGACAGAGACAGAAAGACAGACAGAGGTGGGAGACAGAGGAAATAGAGACAGAAGGAAACAGAGAAAGGAAGGAAGAGAGAGAGAGAATCTTAGAGACTGGAACTTGGCCTTCGGGAGCTGACAGAAATTAGTGTTAAGGATGTATTTCTGATTTCTTCATTCCAGCATGCTAGGAAGCCATCGTTCAAGGTGTTGTCTATGGCATTATCCATGGTGTTCCTAGGGGCCTGCCTCTTAGCATCAGATATTTCTCTAAATCTCTCCAGAAAGGGCACTTTGGTACATTCCTCAGCATTCAAGTTCTGGACCAGGATGAGCCTTACTGATTTCAGGCAGACCTTATTCCTGACAGACTTACCAAGTTTCTTACCTTTGCAGGAGTCCTCATTCCCCTTTCCACGAAACAGGAAGAAGAGTCTCTACTAACCCCTATCCTTAGAAATGTAGGGAGAAGCCCAGGCAGGGTGGTTCATGCCTATAATCTCAACATTTTGGGAGGCCAAGATGAGAGGATTGCCTGAACCCATGGGTTTGAGACCAACCTGGGCAACTTGGCGAGACTTCATCTCTACAATAAATCAAAAAATTAGCCAGGCATGATGGCATGCGCCTGTAGTTCCAGCTACTTGGAAGGCTGAAGCAGAAGGATTGCCTGAACCAGCAGGTCGAGGCTGTGGTGGCCGTAAGCGTGCCATTGCACTCCAGCCTGGGTGACAGAGTGAGACTCCAACTCAAAAATAAAAATAAATGTGGGGAGAACCAGAGACTGGATCTGTCCCTGAAAGGAGAAGTGAAGCAGATATGCAGCCCTGGTAGGTTCTAAGTTCAATTCTCACCTCCATAAGAACAGACAAAATGTTCAACCACTCAAGGGTGGTATGGCAGCCAATGAATATGTGAAATGCCACCGTTTTATAGTGCCTGTGGAGCCTTATTCCATGGATGAAGTGATTTGTTAATATATGTAGTTGATTGATAAGATTCACCACAAAAGAGAATCTGTGTCCCTAGGGTGAAATGGCCCCGCCCCCAGCCTCTGGGGTGGTCTAACAAGACCTTTGGATAAATGAAGAGGTGAGTCTGGGCTTATCTGACTCTCTCCTGACTCCTGGGAAACGTAACTGCTTGGAAAATCTAGTTCTGGAACTCTCTTTGCTCATTCCACTGCCACTACCACAAATGCCTCCATCTTCTGCTTGATAGAAGGAAAGCAAGCATTTCCTAAAACTACAGCAGTGCTAGCCCAGACACCATGTAAAAGATTCCCCATTCCGTCCTTCTGTTCATTACACATTGTTAGCATTTATCCACTTATCCAGGAACCATCATCACTCAAGACATTCTTGTTACTATGACTTTAAACAAACAAATATCTATTAGGCCAACTAAGGGTTATAGAAATAAAATATTTTATTTTACTTTGGTTTACTCCATCTTTTTTTTTCTGAGTTGGAGCCTCACTCTGTCACCCAGGCTGGAGGGCAGTGGCATGTTCATGGCCCCCTCAATCTCGACCTGCTGGGCTCAGATGATCCTTCCGCCTTAGCCTTCCAAGTAACTGGAACCACAGGTGCATACCACCATGCCTGGCTAATTCTTTTTTATTTATTGTAGAGATGAGGACTCGCCAAGTTGTCCAGGCTAGTCTCAAACCCCGAGACTCAGGTAATCCTCTCGCTTTGGCCTCCCAAAATGCTGGGATGACAGGCTGAGTCACCGCGCCTGTCCTTGATATTTTATTTTACTTTGGTTTAGTCCATTTTTTTTGAATTGAAGTCTCACTCTGTCACCCAGGCTAGAGTGCAGTGGAACACTCACGGCCACCACAGCCTTGACCTGCTGGGCTCAGGTGATCCTTCTGCCTCAGCCTTCCAAGTAGCTGGAACTACAGACACATGCCACCATGCCCGACTAGTTTTTTGTGATTTATTGTAGCCTCAACCAAGTTGCCCGGGCTGGTCTCGAACCTGTGAGCTCAGACAATCCTCTCACCTTAGCCTCCCAACGTGCTGGGATTATATGTGTGAGCCAACTGCGCCCAGACAGTTTATTCCATCTTTGATGCTCTTTTTGTATGTGGGTCCAAGATTCTGAGCTATAACATTTTCTTCCTCACTGAAGGGCTTGTTTTCTTGCAAGGCAGGTCTACTGGTAAAAACATTCCCTCAGTTTTTGTTGTTGTCTGAAAAAGTCCTTATGCCCCCTTTATTTGTGAAGGATAATTCCACTAAATACAGATTCTAGATTTGATGAGGTTTTTCTTTTTCTTTCTTTTTTTATTTTTATTTTTTTGAGTCGAGGGCTTACTTATAAATGAACAATGGTAAGAATTGCATCAAACTTCTCATCAGAGAGCATGCAAGCAAGAAGAGAGTGGAGGGACTATTAAAAGTGTTGAAAGCCGGGCTCGGTGACTCAGCCTCTAATCCCAGCACTTTGGGAGGCCGAGGCGAGTGGATTGCCTGAGCCCGCGGGTTCGAGACCCGCCTGGGCAACTTGGCGAGACCTCATCTCTACAATAAATAAAAAATTAGCTGGGTGTGGTAGTGCGCGCCTGTAGTTCCAGCTACTCAGAAGGCTGAGGTGGAAGGATCGCCGGAGCCCAGCAGGTCGAGGCTGCAGTGGCCGGGAGCAGCCACTGCACTCCAGTCTGGGTGACAGAGTGAGACTCCAACTCAAAAAAAAAAATGTTGAAAGAAGTTGGGCATGGTGGCTCACACATGTAATCCCAGTACTTTGGGAGGCAGAGGCGAGAGGATTGCCTGAGTCCAGGGGTTCTAGACCAGCCTGGGCAACTTGGCGGGACTGTAGTTCCAGCTGCTTGGAAGGCTGAGGTGGAAGGACCACCTGATCCCAGCTGGTTGAGGCTGCAGTGGCTGTGAGCATGCCACTGCACTCCAGCCTGGATGACAGAGTGAGACTCTGACACAAAAAATAAATTAGATAAATATGAAGCAGGGAGACACCTCTTATCAACAAGGGTGCCTGAACGAAGCATATTTGTATACCTAACCCTTAACTGTACCCCTCAATATCATAATACAAAATATTGATTATTAAAACAACCAACCAAACAAAATAAATAAATGTGAAGGACAACTAAAGGTCAGAATAGTCTGCTTATTACATATGGGTGGTTTTTTTTTTTTTGAGCTGGAGTCTCACTCTGTGGCCCAGGCTTGAGTGCAGTGGCACACTCATGTCCGCCACAGTCTCAGCCTGCTGGGCTCAGGTGATCCTTCTGCCTCTGCCTCCCAAGTAACTGGAACCACAGGCGTACGCCACCATGCCTGGCTAATTTTTTGAATTATTGTAGAGATGAGGTCTCACCATGTTGCCCAGGCTGGCCTTGAACCACTGGTCTCAGGCAATCCTCTCACCTCCACCTCCCAATGTCCTGGGATTACCAGCATGAGCCACTGCACCCAGCTGAGTTAATTTTTATATATGGTGTAAGGCAAGGGTTCATCTTCATTCTTTTGCATGTGACTTTCCAATTGTACCAGCACCATTTGTTGAAATGACTGTTCTTTTTCCATTGAGTGGGTTAGCACCATTGTTGCAAATCACTTGAATATATATAGATAGATATGTGCATGTGACTGATATTCAGGTCCTACTTATGAGTGAGAACATGCGGTATTCAGTTGTTTCTGTGATAGATCACTAAGTATGATGGTCTCCAACTCCGTCCGATTTGCTGTGAATAGTTTATTCTTTTTTTTTTCTTATTGAGTTGGAGACTCACTCTGTCACCCAGGCTGTAGGGCAGTGGTACACTCCTGGCTACCGCAGCCTCGACCTGCTGGGCTCAAACGATCCTTCCGCCTCAGTCTTCCAACTAGCTGGAACTACAGGCAGGCACCATGATGCCCGATTAATTTTTTGATTTATTGTAGAGATGAGGTCTCTCCAAGTTGCCCAGGCTGGTCTCGAATTCACAGGCTCGGACAATCCTCTCACCTTGATCTCCCAAAGTGCTAGGCTTATAGGCCTGAGCCACTGCGCCTGGCAGTTTATTCTTTTTGATGCTATTGTAAGTGGAGTTGTTTTCCTGGTTTCCTATTTGGATTCTTTATTATTCGAGTAAGGGAATGCATTTGATTTTGTGTGACTTTATAACTTGCAACTTTGCTTAATTCACTTAGCAATTTTTCTCAACCTTTTGAATTATTAGGGTTTTCTGCATATAAGATTATGCCATCTACAGAGACATAATTTTGCTTCCTCTTTTCTAACTTGAGTGTCTTTTATTTCCTTTTCTTGCATAATTTCTGTGGCTAGGACTTCCAATATATGTTGAATAGAAGTGGCAAATGCATGTATCCTTGTCTTATTCCTGATCACAGAGGAAAATTTTAAGACTTTCAGAATTGAGTATGATGGCATCTGTGGGTTTTTCCTATATGTCCTTTATCATTTTGAGGAAGTTTCTTTCTCTTCTTAGTGTTTTTTTATCATGAAAACACTAGTTATTTCATGATGTTGGATTTTGTTAATGCTCTCTCTGCATCAGTTGAGATGGTCATGTAGTATTTTCCCTCCATTCTACTAACGTGATGTTTTATACTGATTGGTTTTTGTATGTTGAATCATCCTTGCATTCCAGGAGTACATGCCACTTGGTCATGGTATGTAATCTTTTCAATTTGCTGTTAAAATCTCTGTGCAGTATTTTGTGGAGGACTTTTGCATCAATGTTCATAAGAGATATTGGTCTGTAGTTTTCTTGCAGTGTCTTTGTCTGGCTTTGATATCAGGGTAATACTGGCTTCACAGAATGAATCAGGAAGTAGTCCCTCCTCTTCAAGGCTTTGGAAGAGTCTGAGAAGGATTTGGTGTCAATTCTTTAAATGTTTTGTATAACTCACCAGTGAAACTATCTGGTCCAGTATTTTTCTTCATTGGGAGGTTTTCTGATTACTGATTCAATCTTCTTAAGAATTATAGGTCTAGCGGGCTCGGTGGCTCAGCCTGTAATTCCGTGCCTTTGGGAGGCTGAGATGAGTGGATTGCCTGAGCCCGCGGGTTTGAGACCCGCCTGGGCAGCGAGACCTCATCTCTATAATAAACCAAAAATTAGCCGGGCGTGGTAGTG
Organism: Cephalopachus bancanus; assembly: GCA_027257055.1. Taxonomy (NCBI): domain Eukaryota; kingdom Metazoa; phylum Chordata; class Mammalia; order Primates; family Tarsiidae; genus Cephalopachus; species Cephalopachus bancanus. Next base: position 532,270 of record JAPVLO010000120.1, on the reverse strand, counting down.
CACGCCTGTAGTTCCAGCTACTTGGAAGACTGAGGCGGAAGGATCACCGGAGCCCAGCAGGTGGAGGCTGCGGTGGCCGGGAGCGGCCACTGCACTCCAGTCTGGTCTCCAGAGTGAGACTCCAACTCAAAAAAAAAAAAAAAAAGAATTATAGGTCTATTCAGATTTTCTATTTCTTTGTGACTCAGTCTTGGTAGGTTTTATGTGTCCATTTCATCTAGGTTATCCAATTTGTTTGTTTGTTTGTTTGTTTTTGAGTTGAAGTCTCACTCTGTCACCCAGGCTAGAAGGCAGTGGCACACTCTTGGCCACTGCAGCCTCGACCTGCTGGGCTCAGGCGATCCTTCCACCTCAGCCTTCCAAGTAGCTGAAACTACATGCATGCACCACCACGCCCGGCTAATTTTTTGGTTTATTGTAGAGATAAGGTCTTTCCAAGTTGTCCAGGCTGGTCTCAAAACCGAGGGCTCAGGTAATACTCTCACCTTGGCCACCCAAAGTGCTGGGATTATAGACATGAGCCACCGCACCCAGCCTCCAATTTGTTAAATAACTAACCCAGTTGCTCATTTTAATCTGTTATAATCCTTTTAAACTCTCTACAGTATTATTTATTTTTTATTTATATACATGTTGTAGTAATGTCCGCAGTTTTCATTTCTGATGTTAGTAAAGTGAGTCTTCTCTCTTTTTTTTTTACATTGGAAAATATAGTTTATTTAGAAAGTAAATTAGAGAGAGAGAGAGAGAAAGAGAGAGAGAGAGAGAGAAAGGAGACTTACCTCCCCAAGGTAGGGGAGGAGGGGGCCAAAGCCAAGAAACATAGTGCCCATAGCTCAAAGAGCCACGTGGTCACATGCCCAGACCAGAGTTTAACAAAGTAATGGCCTTCTCTCTTATTTTATGAGTCAATCTAGCTGAAAAATATCTTGCTGATGTTTTTCAAAGAACCAACTTTTGGTTTCGTTGATTTTCTCTATTGTTTTTCTGTTCTCTATTTTGTTTATTTCTGCTGTAATCTTTATTATTTCTTTCTGCTGGCTCTGAATTTATTTTACTCTTCTTTTCTAGTTCCTTAGGTTTAAATTTAGCTTGTTGATTTGAGATCATTCTTCTTCTTCTTTTAACTTTTAATTGTTGTAGAGACGAGGTCTCACTGTTGCTTAGGCTGGTCCCAAACTCCTGGGCTCAAGCAATCCTCTCACCTCAGCCTCCCAAAGTACTGGAATTATAGGCATGAGTCACCATGCCCGGCGTCATTCTTCTTTTTTAATGTAAGCATTAACAACCTCTTAATGTAAGCACTTACCACATTTACAGCTATATTACAGCATCAACAGCTTTCACTGCATCCCATATATCTTTTTTTTTAGATTGGAAAATATAGTTTACTTAGAAAACAAATTAAAGAAAAAAGAGAGAGGAGATTCACCTCCCCAAGGTAGGGGAGGGGACCAAAGCTAGGAAACATGGTCATAGCTCAAAGAACCACACAGACATGAGTTTAACAAAGCAATGGCCCATATATCCTTTTTTTTTTTTTTTTGAGTTGGAGTCTCACTCTGTCACCCAGGCTGGAGTTCAGTGGCATGCTCACGGCCACTGCAGCCTCAACCTGCTGGGCTTAGGCAATCCTTCCGCTTCAGCCTTCTAAGCAGCTGGAACTACAGGCACACACCACCATGCCTGGCGAATTTTTTGGTTTTTAAAATTTATTGTAGAGACAAGGTCTTGCCAAGTTGCCCAGGCTGGTCTCGAACCCCTAGTCTCAGGCATTCCTCCCACCTCAGCCTCTCAAAGTGTTGGGATTACAGGCTTGAGCCACCACACCCAGCCCATATATCTTGGTATACAGATTGAGGATCCCTAATCTGAAGCTTGAAACCAGAAGTGTTCTGAATTTCAGAATTTTCAGATTTTGGAATATTTGCATATATACATTAAGATATTAAGATATTTTGGGGATGGGACACAAGTCTAAGCACAAAATTTATTTACATTTCATATACTCCTTACACATACAGCCTGAAAATAACTTTATACAATATTTTAAATAATTTGCACATGAAACAAACTTTTGACTGTGTTTTGACTGTAGTCTGTCACATGAAGTCAGGTATGGAATTTTTCACTTGTGGTGTCATACTGGCACTCAAAAAAGCTTTGGATTTTGGAGCATTTCAGAATTCAGTTTTCAGGTTTAGGGATGCTCAGCCTGTGTTGTGTTTTCAACTTCATCTCTCAAGTTATTCTTTAACTTCCCTTGTGATGTCTTTTTTGACTTGTTTAATTTCCACATTTGTGACTTTTCCAGTTTTTCTTCTGCTATTGATTTAATCCTTTGTGTTCGTTCTCAAAAGATACTTTGTATGATTTCAATCTTTTAGATTTATTAAGACTTCTTTTGTGGCCTAACATATGGCCTATCCTGGAGAATGTTCCATGTGCATTTGAGGAAAATTTGTCTTTTCCTGTTATCAGATGGAGTGTTCATATATGTTTGTTTTATCCAATTGGTGTAGAGTGTTATCTAAGACTCCCATTTCTTTTCTTTTTCTTTTTTCTTTTTTTTTAGTTGGAGTCTCACTCTGTCACCTAAGGTTGGAGTGCAGTGGCATGCTCACAGCCACCTCAGCCTCCACCTGCTGGGTTCAGGCAATCCTTCCACCTCAGCCTTCCAAGTAGCCAGAACAACAGGCGTGCACCATCATGCCCGGGTAATTTTTTGGTTTATTGTGAAGATGAGATCTCACCAGTTGCCCAGGCTGGTCTCGAACCCACAGGCTCAGGCAATTGTCTCACCTCGGCCTCCCAAAGTTGCTGGGACCTACAGACGTGTGTCATCGTGCCTGGCCAATTCCCATTTCTTTATTAGTCATCTGCCTAGTTGTTCTGTCAATTACTAAAAGTGGACTGTTGAAATCTCCAACAAGGATTGTCAGGCGGTCAGCTTCTCCCTTCAATCCTGCCAGTATTGTCTTCATATATTTTGGATTTCTGAGGTTGGTGCATATTTTTTTTTTGTTTTGTTTTTTAAAGCAAGATTTATTGAGAGGACAGAAAAGCTCCCACAGTAGGAGGGGACCCAAGGGAGTTGCCTGCATATATGTTTTTAACTGTTATATCTTCTTGATGAATTGACTCTTCTATCATATACAATGTCCTTCTTTGCCTCTTGAAACAGATCTTGACTTAAAGTCTATTTTGTCTGATATTAATATAACCATCCCTGCCTGATCGCATTCTCTCTTTTCTCTCTCTCTCTCTCTCTCTCTCTCTCTCTCTCTCTCTCTCTCCCCACCTCTCCCTCTTTTTTATTTTGCTTTGTTTTATTTTTGAGAAAGCAGGATTTATTGAGAACAGAAAAACTCCCACAGAGGGAGGCGACCTGAAGGGGTTGCCCCTCCTGTCCCTCTTTTAATGATATAGGGTCTCATTCTGTCACCCAGGCTAGAGTGCAATGGTGCGATCCTGGCTCACTTGAATCACTCAAGTGATTCCTCCATCTCAGTCTCCCATGTAGCTGGGACTACAGGTGCGTGCCACCATACTCAGCTAATTTTTTGATTTTCTTTTTTTTTTTTAGAGATGAGATCTTACTATGTTGTCCAGGCTGGTCTCAAACTCCTGAGCTCAAGCAGTCCTTCTACTTCAGACTCCCAAAGTGCTGAAGCATGAGCCACGGTGCCTGGCCAATCCCGGCTCTCTTTTAGTTACTATGCGCATGAGACATCTTTTTCTATCCTTTTTCTTTTTCTTTTCTTTCTTTTTTTTTTTTTTTGAGTCGGCATCTTACTCTGTCACCCAGGTTGAAGTGCAGTGGCATGCTCATGGTCACTACAGCCTAGAACTGCTGGGCTCAGATGATCCTTTCACCTCAGTCTTCCAAGTAGCTGGAACTACAGGCACACACCACTGCAGCCAGCTAATTTTTTGATTTATTGTGGAGATGAGGTCTCGCCATGTTGCCCAGGCTGGTCTCGAACACCTGGCCTCGGCAATCCTCTTGCCTCTACCTCCCAAAGTGCTGGGATTACAGACGTGAGCCACTGCACCCAACTTATCCTTTCTCTTTCAATCTAGGTATATACTTAGATCTAAAAATGAGTCTGATATAGATAGCATGTAGTTGGATCATGCATCATGCTTTTCTTCTTTTTTTTGAGTTGGAGTCCCACTCTGCCACCCAGGCTGGAGTGCAGTGGCACGCTCATGGCCACCGCAGCCTCGACCTCCTGGTTTAGTAGATATATATATACACTTTTTTTTGTAGCAACAAGTTTGATTCACTTCTCATTTTATTTTGTGTATATTCTTTAGATATATTTTGTGGTTACCATGGGGACTGCATATAGCATCCTAAAGTTATAAAGATTTAATTTAAGTTGATAATAACTTAACTTTAATTGTATAAACTTCAACTGCAGTTCCATACCCCCCTCCATTTTATGTTACTAATGTCAAAATTTACATCTTTATATGTTTCATACCCATTAACATAGATTTATAATTGTTTCATTCATTGTCTTTAAATCCTGTGCTATCATTTGGATGTCTTTCCCCTCCAAATCTCATGTTGGAAATGGGGCTTAATGGGAGGTATTTGGGTCATAGGGGAAGATCCCTCATGAATAGATTAATACCCTCCCTGGGGGAGAAGGGGAGTGAGTTCTCACTCTGTCCCCAGAATAACTGGTTGTTAAAGAAGAGTCTGGCCCCTTTCCTCTCTTACCCTGGCTTCTTCTCACCATGTGATCTCTGCCCACACTGGCTCCCTCTGGCTTCTGCTGTGAGGAGAAGCCTGAGGCTTTCACCAGATGCCCAATATTCCAGCTAGCAGAACTGTGAGCCAAATAAACCTCTTTTCTTTATAAATTACCCAGCCTCCGGTATCCATTTACAGCAACACTAAATGGACTAAGATCTCCTATATTTTAAAAGTGGGGTTGCAAGTCGAGTGCGGTGGCTCGCGCCTGAAATCCCAACACTTTGGGAGGCAGAGATGAGAAAACTGCCTGAACTCAGGGGTTCGAGACCAGCCTGAGCAATATGGTGGGACCTTGTCTCTACAAAATAAATTTTAAAAATTAGCCAGGTGTGGTAGTGCATGCCTATGGTTCCAGCTACTTGGAAGGCTGAGGCGGAAGGATCGCCAGAGCCCAGCAGGTTGAGGCTGCGGTGGCCATGAGCAGCGTGCCACTGCACTCCAGCCTGGGTGACAGAGTGAGACTCTGACTCAAATAAATAATAATAATAAAGTGGGGTTACAAGCCAAAAATTGGGTCGGACGTAGTGGCTCACGCCTATAATCCCAGAACTTTGGAAGACCAAGGTGAGAGGATTGCCTGAGCCCACAGGTTTAAGACCAGACTGGGCAACTTCGTGAGACCTCATCTCTACAATAAATAAAAAAATTAGCCAGATGTGGTGGTGCGTGCCTGTAGTTCTAGCAACTTGGAAAGCTGAGGCAGAAGGATCACTGGAGCCCAGCAGGTCGAGGCTGCGGTGGCTGTGAGCATGCCACTGCACTCCATCCTGGGCGACAGAGTGAGTCTCTGACTTAAAAAAACAAAACAAAACAAAAATTATAATAATACTGGATTTTATATTTGTCTATTTTTTACCCCCAAAAGATCTTTATCTTTTTTTCATCCAGTTTCAATTTACTGTAATCTTTTTATTTCAGCCTGAAGCGCTACATTTTTGCAGGACAGCTTTAGTGGTAATAAACTCCATCAGCCTTTGTTTATGTGGGCATGTCTTAATTTCTCCGTTACTTTTTGAAGATAGTTTTGCTGAATATAGAACTCTAAGCTGCCTTTTTTTTCTCTCAGCACTTTAAATATATCATACTAATGTCCAATGGCTTCAAGATTTCTTCTGACAAATTGGTTGATACTTTGTTTAAGGATCTCTGTATCTCATGAATCACTTCTCGCTTGTTACTTTCACAATTCTCTTTGGTCTTTGGATTCCAACAGTTTAATTATAATGTGTCTCAGTGTAGGTATCTTTGAGTTTATCTTAGTTGGAGTTCTTCCAGCTTCTTGGTTATTCAAATTCATGTATGTCATAAAATTTAGGAAGTTGTAAGCCATTATTTCTCGAAATAATCTCTCTACTCTTTGTCTTTTTTTTTTCTCCTTCTTGGACTCTCATAATGCATATAGTTGCTTGATGGTGTCCCACAAATCCCTTATGATCTTTTCACCTTCTTCATTCTTTTTATTTCTTTCTGCTCCTTAGACTCAGTATTTTTTTTTTTTTTGAGTTGGAGTCTCACTCTGTCACCCAGACTGGAGTGCAGTGGCATGCTCACAGCCACCGCAGCCTCAACCTACTAGACTCAGGCAATCCTTCCATCTCAACATTCCAAGTAGCGAATTTAGAGATGAGGTCTCGCCAAGTTGCCCAGGCTGGTCTTGAACCCACGGGCTCAGACAGTCCTCACACCTTGGCCTCCAAAGTGCTGGGATTATAGGCACGAGCCACCACGCCTGGCCTACTCAGTAATTTCAATTGTCCTATATTCAGGTTCATTGAATATTTCTTTTGCTCACATCTTCTGTTGAACCCATCTACTGAATTTATCACTTCAGTTTTCATATTTTTCAGCTTCAGAGTTTCTATTTGATTCCTATTTGTACAGTCTTTCCCTTTTATCTGTAGTTTTGCTTGCCATGGTTTCAGTTACTTAAATAAGCCGATGGAAAATTCCAGAAATAAACAATTCATTCGTTTACTATTATGTGCTGTTCTGAATAGCATGATGAAATCCTGTGATTTCTCACTTTGTCCTGCTTGGTATTACCTGTTTTGCCTGGTGAATCATCCCTTTGTCCCATATACCCACACTGGCTATACTACCCACCCATCAGTCACTTGCCATTTATCAGACTGTTGCAGTATCACAATCTTGTGTTCAAGCAACCCTTATTTTACTTTAGAATGGCTCCAGGCCGGGTGTGGTGGCTCACACCTATAATCCCAGAACTTTGGGAGGCTGAGGTAAGAGGATTGTCTGAACCCATGGGTTCAAGACCAGCCTGGGCAACTTGGTGAGACCTTGTCTTTACAATAAATCAAAAAATAAGCTGGGCGTGGTAGCGCATGCCTATATTTTCAGCTACTTGGAAAACTGGGACAGACGGATCTCCTGAGCTCAGCAGTTTGAGGCTGCAGTGGCCATGACATGCCACCGCACTCTAGCCTGGGCACAGAGTGAGACTCCGACTCAAAAAAAAAAAAAAAAAAAAGAATGACCCCAAAATGCAAAAGTAGTGATTCTGACAATTTGGATATGCCAGAGAAGGTAAAGTGCTTCCTTTAAATGAAAAGTAGAAAGTTCTTGACTTCATACAAAAAGGAAAAATATTGTATGCTGAGGTTGCATGAATCTTCTATCCATGAAATTGTGAAGAAGAAAAAAGAAATTAGTGCTAGTTTTGCTGTTGTTCTTCCAACTGCAAAAGTTTTGGCCACAGTATATGATAAGTGCTTAGTGAAGATGGAAAAGGCATTCAATTTGTGGGTAGAAGACATAAACAGAAATGTGTTCCAATTGACAGACTCAGATTTGGTTTTATCTGAGGTTTGGGGCATCCACTCTGGGTCTTGGAATGTGTTCCTCATGGGTAATGGGGAGACTATAGTGATTTCTATCTCTTTATTGATATCTCATTTTGTTTATATATTGTTTTCTGATTTCCTCTAGTTCTTTGTGTTTTCTTTTTTTTTTTTTTTTTTGAGTTGGAGTCTCACTCTGTGCCCAGACTGGAGGGCAGTGGCCGCTCCCGGCCACTGCAGCCTCAACCTGCTGGGCTCCAGCGATCCTTCCGCCTCAGCCTTCCAAGTAGCCGGAACTACAGGTGCGCACTACCATACCCGGCTCATTTTTTGATTTATTGTAGAGATGAGGTCTCGCCAAGTTGCCCGGGTGGGTCTCGAACCCGCGGGCTCAGGCAATCCACTCACCTCAGCCTCCCAAAGGCGTGGGATTATAGGCTGAACCACCGAGCCCGGCTAGTTCTTTGTGTTTTCCTTTAGTTTTTTGAGCATTTTTTTTAACCTTTGAGTCTGAGTCTCACTCTGTCACACAGGCTGGGGTGCTGTGGCACGGAGCTCACAGCCACGCAGCCTCTACTTGCTGGGCTCAGGTGATCCTTCCTCCTCAGCCTTCCAAGAAGCTGGAACCACAGGCAAGCACCACCATGCCTGGCTAATTTTTTTATTTATTGCAGAGATGAGGTCTCGCCATGTTGCTCAGGCTGGACGTGAACCCGAGCTCAGTCATCCTCTCGCCTCTGCCTTCCAAAGTGCTGGGATTATAGGCGTGAGCCACCACGCCTGGCTAGTTTTTTGAGCTATTTAAGACAGTTATTTTAAACTCTTTGCACTAAGTCTGATGTCTGGGCTTCCTCAGAGACAGTTTCTGTACATTTAATTTGTACTTTTGAGTGCACTCTTTTCCTTTTTCTTTGTATGCCTAGAGAATTCTTTTTGTTAAAAATTGGGGCTAGGGTGGTGGCTCATGCCTCTAATCCCAGCACTTTGGGAGGCTGAGGTGAAAGGGTTGCCTGAGCCTGTGCGTTCGAGACCAGCCTGGGCAACTTGGTGAGACCTCGTCTCTACAATAAACCAAAAAATTAACTGGGCATGGTGGTGCGTGCCTGTAGTTCCAGCTACTTGGTAGGCTGAGGTGGAAGGATCGCCTGAGCCCAGCAGGTCGAGGCTGTGGTTGCTGGGAGCATGCCACTACCCTCCAGTCTGGGTGACAGAGTGAGACTCCAACTCAAAAAAATAAAAATTATAATAAAAAATTAGCTGGGCTCAGTGGCTCTGCCTGTAATCCCACGCCTTTGGGAGGCTGAGGTGAGTGAATTGCCTGAGCCCGCGGGTTCGAGACCCGCCTGGGCAGCGAGACCTCATCTCTACAATAAATCAAAAAATTAGCCGGGCGTGGTAGTACGCGCCTGTAGTTCCAGCTATTTGGAAGGTTGAAGTGGAAGGATCACTGGAGCCCAGCAGGCGAGGCTGCGTGGCCGGGAGCGGCCACTGCACTCCAGTCTGGGTGACCGAGTGAGACTCCAACTCAAAAAAAAAAAAATTGGACACTTGGAGAAAAAAACAGCCATCTCCCCCAGTCTTTGCCAACTGGCTATGTGCTAGAATAGTCCTTTACCAATTAGCTGGGCTTGATCTGAACCTGAGGATCGGCCAGATACGAAACCTTTAAGTTTTTGGAGGCCAGGCACAGTGGCTCACAACCTGTAATCCTAGCACGTTGGGAGACAGAGGAGAGAGGATTGCCTGAACCCAGGAGTTTGAGACCAGCCTGGACAACATGGCGAGACCTCCTCTCCACAATAAATCAAAAAAATTAGCCGGGCCTGGTGGCAGGTGCCTGTAGTTCCAGCTACTTGGAAGGCTGAGGAGGAAGATTGCCTGAACCCAGCAGGTCGAGGCTGCGGTGACTGTGAGTTTGCCACTGCACTCCAGCCTGGGTGACAGAGTGAGACTCCAACTCAAAACTAATAAACTAACTAAATCTTTATTTATTTAAAGTCAGCGTCTCACTCTGACGCCCAGGCTGGACTGCAGTGGCACACTCATAGCCACTGCAGCCTCCACCTGCTGGATCCAGGTGATCCTTCTGCCTCAGCCTTCTGAGCAGTTGGAACCACAGGTGTGCGCCACTGCACCCGGTAATTTTTTGATTTATTATACAGACGAGGTCTCACCAGGTTGACCAGGCTGGTCTCAAACCCCTAGATTCAGGCAATCCTCTCGCCTCTGCCTCCCAAATTGCTGGGATTACAGGCATGAGCCACTGAGTCCAGTTTTAACTAACTAAATAAATAAAATCTTCAGGGCATGTGTCTTATAAGGGCCTGCATGTGACTTTGCTGATTTCCCCACAAACACAGCTGCTTTCAAAATGTCTTAATTTCCCAGAATCTCACCCCAGGAACTCCTTGAGGCCTTAGATGGTCTATTGTAGTCTTAAGCTTCAATCTTTGTCCCACTGTCTGCATTCTGTACTGTCTCTGCTGCTTTCACCAACAATATCTGCCCCTTTTTCTTACCAGTCATCCAAATTAGGCAAAACAGAGAGCAGTCCCATTGGCAGTCCCCAGACAGGTTAGAACAACGCAAATAAGGTCTGCCCTGTCTCCTGCGCTTTGAGAGAGGGAATTGAGAATTCAGCTACCATGTCCTCCAGACCAGGATGGTTGCTGTATTGGAGAAGTGGAGCAAAGGAGAAAGAAAATGAAATTCCCACCATTTGAAGGAGGCTTTTCTTGATGGGGCATTTACTTGGTTGCTCTAAATCTTTGACTGTTTTCCAGAGTGCCTATAAAGTTAATCCAGCATGTATGTGCATGCACACATGTGCGTTTCCATGAGGGAAAAAGAGCTTGGAGCTTCCTGGTCCTCCATTTTGCTGATGCCACCAGGGTTGTTTTTTTTTTTTTTTTTTTTTTTGAACAATTTTATTGAGATCCTTCACATATCTTACGATTCACCATTTTATTTTTTTAATTTTTAATTTTTTGAGTCAGAGTCTCACTCTTTCACCCAGACTGGAGTGCAGTGGCATTCTCATGGCCACCGCAGCCTCGACCTGCTGAGTTCAGGCGATCCTTCCGCCTCAGCCTTCCAAGTGGCTGGAACTACAGACACACGCCGCCACGCCCGGTTAATTTTTTGATTTACTGTAGAGATGAGGTCTTGCCAAGTTGGCCAGGCTGGTCTCGAACCCGTGGGCTCAGGCAATCCACTCACCTCAATCTCCCAAAGTGCTGGGATTATAGGCATGAGACACCACACCCGGCCCCCCAAATTTAAACAAACAAACAAATAAATAAAAAGATGAAATGCTGTGGGAATAATAAGAGTAGGAAAAAGAGATTATGATCAGAATGGCAGCTTAAATTTATGATTGTAGGGATGGAGCAGTTTTTAGTGCTGACAGTGACCAAGAAAGTGGCCATGGGATGGGAGGCTGAAGGGGAGCGAGGGAAAGCTGTTGTCCATGCAGACAAAAAGGAGATTATTGTCATCAAGGGCTGTGTGGGAGGGAGAAATAGTGGGTCACTGCTGATGAGCACAGGACATCCTTTGGGTTGATGAAAACGGTCTGTGAGTAGGTAGTGGTGATGTTTGCACAACCCTATTGTAGTACCTCAAAAGTTAGGTTCAAGTACCTGATGCACAGAGAGCCAAACACTAACACATCAGCACTTAGGAGCCGAGAAAGGTTGATTCAATTAAGCCAAAACGTGAGAGTGGGAGAAGCAAGCTGTCAAATCTGACCTGCCTTTGAACATAACGGGAGGCTTTTTTTTTTTTTTTAGTTGGAGTCTCACTCTGCTGTGTTGCCCAGGCTGGAGGGCAGTGGCATACTCACGGCCACCGAAGTCTCCAACTGCTGGGCTCCAGTAGTCCTTCCACCTCAGCCTTCTAAGAAGCTGGAACTACAGGCACATGCCACCACGCCCAGCTATTTTTTTTTTTTTTTTTTTAATTTATTGTAGAGACAAGGTCTCACTAAGTTTCCCGGGTTGGTCTCGAACCCCTGGTCTCATGCAACCCTCTTGCCTTGGCCTCCCAAAGTGCTGGGATTACAGGCTTGAACCACCACACCCAACCAACTGGGGACTTTTATGAGTAAGGTAGACTTGGGGGAGGTAAGATTCCCCAACATCAAAGCTGAGTCCCTCGGCCAATCAAACTTTTGGATGCCATCAAGGAGGTCTAAATGACCTAAGGGTTATTGTTCTTTAAAAGAAAACAAAGCCGGGCCGGTGGCTCAGCCTGTCCCACGCCTTTGGGAGGCTGAGGTGAGTGGATTGCCTGAGCCCACAGGTTCGAGACTCGCCTGGGCAGCAAGACCTCATCTGTACAATAAATCAAAAAATCAACTGGGCGTGGTAGCGCATGCTTATAATTCTGGCTACTTGAAGGATCGCCAGAGCCCAGCAGGTCGAGGCTGCAGTGGCCAGGAGTGGCCACTACACTCCAGTCTGGGCGACAGAGTGAGACTCCAACTCCAAAAAATAAATAAATAAATAAAAGAAAAACAAACCGGGCTCGGTGGCTCAACCTATAATCCCAGTGCTTTGGGAGGCCGAGGTGAGTGGATTGCCTGAGCCCGTGGGTTCGAGACCCGCCTGGGCAAGTTGACGAGACCTCACCTTTACAATAAAAATCAAAAAATTAGCCGGGTGTGGTAGCGCACGCCTGTAGTTCCAGCTACTTGGAAGGCTGAGGCGGAAGGATCGCCTGAGTCCAGCGGGTCGAGGCTGCGGTGGCCGGGAGCAGCCACTATACTCCAGTCTGGGTGACAGAGTGAGACTCAAAAAACAAAAAACAAAGTGAAACAAGGATGTTGGGAGCCGGCCACGGAGGCCCACTGAGCGTTAGGGATCAGGAAGGGCCGTAGACCCCGAGACCACTAGGATGTGTTCTGGAGCTGTTGACCCATTCCCTCCCTCCTTTTCCATTTGGCACTAACTACCAAGAAAAGCTCCAGCTGGCTCTAACAGAAGACTCTGAGACGGGAACGAACACAGCTAACCTAGGAGTCCATTGTTCCCATTCCCCACGACTTTGGTCTTTTGCTTTATCACAATTTAAGTTTGGCTTTGAGTCACATTGAAGAGCCTTAGTGCAGGTCACAGGTTCTCTTGATGCGACCTTTAGAAATTTATAGATATAGGTTTTAAGAAAATAGTTTATATAGATTAAGAAAAATTAAGTAACCATTTTATTACAGAAGTGTGGTTAGTTTAGTTTGATTTAGGGGGGCTAGTGAAGTTTGAATTAGGCCAGCTGGTACTAGAAGAGTGTAACCATAGCAGCAATTGTTTTAATAAAAACTAGTTTGAATTAGTACAAAATAGTGGAAGTTAATAATTCACTATGGTGGTTTTGGGTTTAGACATTGAGTGATGTTAATTCAAGATGATGTAGTTGTAATACAATTAAGGGCATGTAAGAAACTGGTTTGGGGAACATTAAGTTAGCATAAGATACAAAAAGACAATTTGTGGTTGTTCTTCCTCATGTTCTTCCTTACGTATGAAAGAACGTTTGCTTGAGATTGGGGGTGTCCTTTGAGCATCCGGACCTGTTCATGTGAAAGACACATGCTACCATTGTTTCCTGTGATAATGACTTTGCAGAGTTTGGGGATAAAAGCCCTGAGATTACACCCATTAAACGGCTTCTGGTCACCTGAGCAGGAGTCCAGTCTCTTCCTTTCTCCCCTCTCTATTTCTCCAGAATAATCGCCGACGCTGCCACACCTTCCAAGGGACCCTCTAATCTCTGTGGGGGCTGGCCCCCCGCACAAGTTCATTAATCTTGCGGGCAGCCCCCAGGCGTTAGGAATGAAGTTAATCAATTACTAGTGACTATCCCCTATCACAGTGTACTCAAGCAATCATACATGGAGGAAGAAAAGAACAAAGAAAATAAGTAGGGCAAACACCTTATGATTTTTATAGTGTGGGCTCAGTTACAAACCTTGTGACTCTATTAAATCCTTGGATTGTACACGTTGAAAGTGTGAATTTTACGGTGTGTGAATTATATCTCAATTAATTGCTTTTTTTTAGGGATGAAAAAAACCAAAAAGAATAAGGGACAGTTAGTTTACTACAGTTCAGAGATTCCAGAGGGCATATGTGGAAAGGTGTAGGGGAAGGGAAAGAGTGAGAGAGTCTGTGTCTAGAAGAAGGAAGTGAGGCTTGGGTAGTGATGGGGGAGTGTCAAGCACAGGTGGCCTGGAGGGGTGAGGGGATCCAGAGTTCCAGCAGCACTGGTCCAGCAGATCTCGGTGGCCGGAGGGGCCAAAGCACCTTACAAAGCCACAGGCTTGCCTGATTGATGGCGTTTGGAGGTGGTCCCAGTCCAGGTGACTGAGGGAAGAGACTGAGGATTCAGGGGTGGGCACTGAGGGATCTAGCCATGGAAGCTTCCAGAAGCGAGGCAATTGAGCGAAGCCAGCTGGTGAAGGGGAGGGGAGGTGTGCCTATCCCCACTCACGCAGTGGGATGAGCTTGGACACAGCTCCCAGATCTTGGATTTCAAGCACGAAGCAAAATCCTGAGAATCCCCAAGAGAAAGATCAGGTTTGAAAATACTGAGAAACACTACATTCTGCCAGATCTCTCTGTATGAAAACAAGCCAGAGAAGGTTAGATAAATAAGCAAAAGGAATCCAGGGCTAGAGGCCAACCTGAGTGATTAGTTTCCTACTGATGTTTATAGTTTTGAGCTGTTACGTGAAAATAAGGATGATCAGAAAGAGAAGTGGTGTTTGTGGTGCGTTTAAACACACATTTTATTAAGCATCTATGTACTCCAGGTAGGGCACTTGAAATCCCCAACACAGACACAGACTTGGTGCTGCCTCCCAGAAGTATGTAGGTTGGGGTGGGGGGTGGGGGAATCTATCACGAAGCAAATAACTACAAAATAATTGATTGCACATGTATAGAAAGAATGAGGAAAGGAGTAAGGTGCTCTGATTGTGTATAACAGGAATCTAATTGAGCCTGGAGGTCAGAGCAAGTTTCTCTGAGGAGATGCCATTTCAGCTACCCACCAAAGAGGGGGTGGTGCACTTGAAGGCCCCGGGACAAGAAGGAGCTTGAGGGACCTGCTGGAGTTAGCATGTGAGAGGCGGAAGGCGGTGGCCAGAGAGGGGTCGCCTGGAGGAATCTGGGCCTCCTCCCAAGAGCAAAGGGAATACAGAGGGGGTAAGTGGGAGGCTACAGAGCTGCAGTAGGGGGCAGTGGGGCACAGACTCAGCTGGGTTTGGTGGCTCAGCCTGTAATCCCAGCCCTTTGGGAGGCCGAGGTGAGTGGATTGCCTGAGCCTGCGGGTTCAAGACCAGCCTGGACAACTTGGTGAGACCTCATCTCTACAATAAAAGAAGAAAAACAAAATTAACCAGGTAGGGTAGCATGTGCCTGTAGTTCCGACTACTTGGAAGGCTGAGGGGGAAGGATCACCGGAGCCCAGCAGGTCAAGGCTGGGGTGGCTGTGAGCATGCCACTGTACTCCAGTCTGGGCGATGAAGTGAGACTCCAACTCAAAGAAAAAGAACACAGACTCCGGAGCCAGACTGCCTGGGTTCAAATCCCAGGTCTGCCACTTCCTAGCTGGGTGACCAAGATCAGGTTAGCTAACCTCTCTGTGCCTCCTTCCCCTCTGTAAGGTGGGGTGCCTACTTCAGAGGCTTGGCATGAGGATTTTGAGACAGGAGTGCCTGGCACGTGAAAAACTGCTGCTATGTGTGGGCTTAACAGAAGCAGCCCGTATCGTGGACGCTTCCTCTACCTCCAGGCTGCCATCATCATCTCTGCTAACATCAGTTGACACCCAGGTTTTGGTTTCTCTAGTGGATGCCACTTAGAAGACAAGAGTCTTTTGACCTCGGGAGATCATTCATTCTGACAGCATCACACTCTGGCTCTGAATGTCCCTGTGTGAAGATAGGGACTGTGCTCGACCTAGACCCCAGGGCCTCCATGACAGGCATGTGAGAGGAGCTTAATACCTATCGGTGAAGTGGATTGCAAATGAATGAATGGATGAATGGATCTGTGGAAGAATACTTACACTACTATTACATTATTGAGTATTTATTATGTGCCAGTCACGCTCCTGATTCCTTTCATTTTATTCTACAGTGGTCTTCTTAGGGGAGATCTTGGGAATAAGTTCTCGGGGTGGGGGAGGGTATCCTGGGTGGTCTTCAGGCAGCCTAATGATTGAGAAATGTGTTTAGTTTGTAGTCCCAAAGGAGGGGACTTTTTGCTATAGGTTGGGATCCTGGAGGCAGGAATTGAACCGGAAGGCAAGCCATGCCGAAAATAGTTTCTTTCGTTCTTTTTTTTTTAAAGTTGGGGTCTCAGCCAGGCTCGGTGGCTCAGCCTGTAATCCCGCACCTTTGGGAGGCTGAGGTGAGTGGATTGCCTGAGCCCGTGGGTTCGAGACCCGCCTGGGCAACTGAGCGAGACTTCATCTCTACAGTAAATCAAAAAATGAGCCGGGCATGGTAGTGCACACCTGTAGTTCCAGCTACTTGGAAGGCTGAGGCGGAAGGATCGCCGGAGCCCAACAGGTCGAGGCTGTGGTGGCTGGGAGCGGCCACTGCACTCCAGTCTGGGCGACAGAGTGAGACTCTAACTCAAAAAAAAAAAAAAGTTGGAGTCTCACTCCATCACCCAGGTAGAAGTGCAGTAGCATGTTCAGGGCCACCCCAGCATCGACCTTCTGGGCTCAGGCAATCCTTCTGCCTCAGCCTTCCAAGTAGCTGGAACTACAGACATGCGCCACCACACCTGGTTAATTTTTTAATTTATTGTAGAAAGGAGGTCTCACCAACTTGCCCAGGCTGTTCTCGAACCCATAGGCTCAGGCAATTCCTCGCCTCGGCCTCCCAAAGTGCTGGGATGACAGGTTAAGCCACCGTGCCCGGCCTGAAAATAGTTTCTTTAAAGATCTAGCTTCGTGTACTTTGTAGCCATGACCTCATCTTCCGCAGCAAGGCAGGGGTGACAGGAATCATTTTACTTGTTTGTGAAAGAGACAAGGGTGCATCCCAGGGAGGCACCGTGGCCTCCTCAGCACCCAGGCAGAGTTCAGAGCAGAAGCCACAGGTCCCAGTTGCCAGCTGGTGGTGCATCCCCACACCCTGACCCCTGAGAGGTCCTCCCACAGCAGAGCCATTGGCAAGGCTGTGAGAAGCTGCCTTTGATCTTCCCTGGCCCGCACAGGCGCTAATCAGAGTCCCAGGCATGCCTTGCTGGACTGTTCTAGGAAAGCTGAAGTCTCCGCTTCCCCTTCCCCTTCCTCCTGGCGCAGTTCGGGGGCAGGCCGCCCCCTCCCCAGCGCCTAGCAGCCTGCAGGCCTCCTTTTCCAGAGACTGTTATTCTGGGAGAGTACTGAGGTCAGCACAGCTGCAAGGTGCAGCCGGATGCACCTTCTGTCCTCAGCTGGCCCTTCAGAGCTGGCCTTGGGCCCTGGGGTGCCCTGTTCCCACCCCCTGCAGCAGCCCTTCCTACACGGGGCCACTGTGTCCGGCCACCT
Organism: Cephalopachus bancanus; assembly: GCA_027257055.1. Taxonomy (NCBI): domain Eukaryota; kingdom Metazoa; phylum Chordata; class Mammalia; order Primates; family Tarsiidae; genus Cephalopachus; species Cephalopachus bancanus. Next base: position 515,164 of record JAPVLO010000120.1, on the reverse strand, counting down.
CTACCTTGGGACTGCCCCACAGGCTATGGAGACTGGCGGTAGAGGAACTGGGTCAGGAGAGGCAGAGCCAGTCAGAGGGGCCCCTCCCTCAGGCTCTACCCTCTGCCCTGAGCCTGGGTCACCAGCTTCCCAGGGCTTGTCTTAAAGCTTAGAACAGGCTGGCCCTGGCTAGGTGACCATCCATGCCTGGGGCAAGAGCCGGGCAGGATAAGGCACCCAGAAAGCCTTACACAAGCACTCATCTGCAGCCTGTTCGCTGTCCTCGCAGCCAGGAAAAGAATGACAGCACAGTAATGGCCTGCCAGGGGAGGGGCCTCCACTAGGACGACACATTGAGTCCAGCTTGGAGGAGGCCCAAGTCCTCCCAAGGAACTCGTGTTTGCGTGGCAGATTAGCTGCTAGAGCCCCAGCAGCTAGCTGCCTGTCTTTCCTCCTGTGCCTACCAGAGGTCTCTGTCCCTCCAGGTGGGCCCCTGGGGTGGGGGCACAGGCAGTGGGCAAGGGCCCCCTACAGAAGCTCCAGCAGCAGCTGGAACTAAAGGCTCTTTCTGTTCCAGGTGCCCGCAGGTAGGACAACAAAGCTGGTGGTCCTGTCGGCCCTGTTGCTGGGTCTTGTGGTGGTGGCCCTGTTGCTGAGTTTTGCGATGGCAGGCCCCAAAGATCAGGAAAACAACACACCTGGCTCAGGTGGAGCTGGCTCAGGTGGAGGTGTCCAATGTACCTTCGAGGACCTGCCAGCTCAAGACCGAGATGTGTGCGGGTAAGGCAGGGCGGGCTGGGAGGCAGGAGGCGCAGAGGTGACCGCAAGGGTGGGTCTCAGGGAGGAGGTGGTTCCAGGACCCAGGAAAGTCATCTCTTTTTTTTTTTTTTGAGTCAGAATCTCATGGTCACCCAGGCTGGAGTGCAGTGACATGCTCACAGCCACCACAGCCTTGACCTTCTGGGCTTAGGCCATCCTTCTGCCTCAGTCTTCCAAGTAGCTGGAACTATAGGCATGAGCTACCATGCCTGGCTAATTGTGTGTTTTGTGTGTGTGTGTGTGTGTGTGTGTGTGTGTGTGTGTGTGTGTGTGTGTGTGTGTTGGAGTCTCACTTTTGTAGCCCAGGCTGGAGTGCAGTGGCATGCTCACGGCCACAGCAGCCTTGACCTGCAGTACTCAGGCGATCCTTCCACCTCAGCCTTCCAAGTAGCTGAAACTACAGATGCACACCACCCTGCCCAGCTAGTTTTTGTGATTTATTGTAGAGACAGAGACGAGGTCTCACCAAGTTGCCCAGGCTGGTCTCGAACACCTGAGCTCAGGCAATCCTCTCACCTCGGCCTCCCGAAGTGCTAGGATGACAGGCATGAGCCACCATGCCCAGTGAATGCCATCTCTTGAACCCGCTTTTGTGGGAAAGCAGGATCGATATTAGGTCTGGAGACACCCTCGGTGGAGGACAAAAGACACTGAAAAAGGAACTTGGAAACAGGTTCCTTCCTGCCTTCAGAGTGTACTTCTCCCCGACTAGGAGGGCTGTGGACACGGTCGGCTCTCTCAGGCCTTCCAAACTGAAGGGTCTTGAGGAAGGGGGACTGGCCTCGCCCCTTTTGTGAGAGCCAGAGAGAGACCGTTCCTCCCTACAGCCCAGAAAGACCCGCCTTTCCCTGCAGCCCTAACAAAGCCACATCTTCATAAAAAGTAGAGGTTGTTAGGCCGGGCACAGTGGCTCGTGCCTGTAATCCCAGCACTTTGGGAAGTGGAGTCGAGACCAACCTGGATAACTTGGCGAGACCTCGTCTCTACAATAAACCAAAAAATTAGCTGGGTATGGTGGTGTGCACCTGTGGTTCCAGCTACTTAGAAAGCTGAGGCGGAAGGATCACTTGAGCCCAGCGGGTCAAGGCTGCAGTGGCCGTGATCATGCCGCTGTACTGCAGACTGGGCGACAGAGTGAGACTCCTACTCAAAAAAAATAAAAGTAGACATTGCAAGGAAGTGTGAGTTGACCCTCTCTATGTAAGAGATCCTTTAAGAGAGTGGTTCACAGAAGTGTTTGGACAGATGGCCCCGAAGGGGCCGTGGCACTGGACAGACCTCAGCGTCAAGGCTGGCTGGGGCCAGATTATCCTTCCAAGGGCATGAGCTCCAATCAGACAGAAAGCCTGACATTCCCCTCTCTCCTCATGGATTCTGCTGGTTAGAAAAGCAAGTCTTTACTACTCTATACTCACAGTCCTCCTGAGGGCTCCCCAGGTCACCTTGCTGCCAACCTACCCTGCCGGTTAGTGGTTGACAAGAGGGATACTCCATGGAGCCCATCGCTGAGAAATGGGAGAAGGGAAGAAAGATCTTTCACTTCTTACTTGCTTTTCTTTTGTACCTTTGAATTTTTATGAACCATTACTTTTTGTTTATTTTATCTACTTATGTTTAATTTTTTTTACAAACTATACTTTTAGAACAATAAATATAGGTCCTCTCTTTAAAAATTATGTAGCTGAGGCCAGGCACGGTGGCTCATACCTATAATCCCAACAGTTTGGGATGCCGAGGTGAGCGTAGTGCCTGAGCCCACGGGGTTCGAGATCAGCCTGGGCAACTTGGCGAGACTTTATCTTTACAATAAACCAAAAAAAAAAAAAAAGAAAGAAAGAAAGAAAGAAATTAACTGGGCATGGTGGTACATGCCTGTAGTTGCAGCTGAGGGGGAAGAATCGCCTGAGCCCAGCGGTCGAGGCTGCGGTGGTCGTGAGAGTGTCACTGCACTCCAGCCTGGGTGACAGAATGAGACTCCAACTCAAAATAAATAAATAAATAAATAAAAATTATGTAGTTGAATCCTTAAAAAAAATAATAATAATAACAGGCCTGGCATGGTGGCTCACATCTTGTAATGCTAGCACTTAGGGAGGCCAAGGCTGGAGGATCGCTTGAGCTTAGGAGTCTGAGACCGGCTTAGGTAACACAGAGACCTCGTCTGTAAAAAAATTTTTTAAATTAGCTAGACATGGTGGTGCGAGTCTGTAGTCCCAGCTACTTGGGAGACTGAGGCAGAAGGATTACTGAAGCCCAGGATTTCCAGGCTGTGGTGTTCATGCCTCCAGCCTGGGTGGCAGAGTGAGACTCCAACTCAAAAAAGAAAAGTAACAAATTTTGTGCATATCAGTACATTCTGTAAAATCTTGTTCAGCGACTCTGGATGAAGTTTCTATGTTGGAGAAAGAAGAGAACCATGACTGACTCCCTCTCACAGGTGGGCCCCCGTTTTCTAGGTTCAGTGGACCCAGAGGTAAGCAGGTGTCTCACTCTGAGAGGTGCAAGGTCGACACCCCAACCCCCAGAAGTCAGCTGGGCCAGGGTAAGGCAGGACGGGGCCACAACAACGGTGCCGCGAAGACGTGCCTTGGCGCTTCCTGTGTCTCCCATACTGGGAAGACACAGGAAAGGAGGGTGTCTGCAGCGTTGCTGGAAGTGACCAGCCTAGGGCCCTGGATGCCTCAGGCTCTGACCTGCAGAGACCACATCTCAGCACCCTGGTGACGCGTGCACAGGGGCATACGTGGGTAGCTTCGGGTCACCTGCTATGTGCCAGGCATCCTGCCAGAACTTAAACTCCTTGGCTCATTTCACTGGCAGCATGAACCTGCCAAATTGGTTTTATCACCTCCATTCTGCAGATTGAGTCCCCAGAGATTAAGGAACCTGCCCACAGCTCAGAAACGGCACAGCCAGGACCCAGCTCCCTTGTCTGACTCCACACTCCCGCTCTGCCCCCATCTGCTTCTGCTGATGGTCCTCATCCAGGGCTCAGCATTTGTCAGACTGGAGTCATGGGAGCTATCCTCAGGACCTCTTGGACATGCCAGCAGACCCTCCAGTTTGAGAAACACGGATTTATGACCCTGAGGTCTCATGGTAGGAAGATGTCTTTTGATTGCAAGGCATCATTGCAGAAAAGAAGATTTGTCTCTACTACTGCTGAATATTTTCATTGCAAGAGATCGTCACTGAAATAAAAGCACCTTGTCTTGTTCTGGTTTTCAAAGGAAATGATTCCAGTTTCTGTCTGTTTAGCAGTAAGTTGGCTGTGGGTTTCTCGTAGATGGCTCATACTGTTTTGAGGTATGTTCCATCTATGCCAAGATGTTCGAGGGTCTTTATCAGGAAGGGGTGCTGGATTTTATCAAAAACTTTTTCCGCTTCTGATGATATAATCATGTGATTTTTGTCTTTATATCTGTTGATATATTTAATTACATTTATGGTCTTGAACCAGCCCTGCATCCTAGGGGTGAAGCCTACTTGGTCGTGGTGGATGATTTTTGAGATGTGTTGTTGGATCCGGTTTGCTAGGCTATTGTTGAGAATTTTAGCATCTATGTTCATCAAAGATATTGGTCTGTAGTTTTCTTTGTTGGATCTTTACCCCGATTTGGGTATCAATGTGATGTTAGCTTCATAAAATGATTTGTGGAGAGTTCCATCTTCTCAATTGCCTGGAATACTTTCAATAGGATTGGTATCAGCTCCTCCTTGTACATTTTGTAGAATTCTGCTGGAAAGCCATCTGGTTCAGGGCTTTTTTTTTTTTAGGTAGTTTTCTTATGGCATAGTTGATTTCCTGAGTTGTTATTGATCTATTTAGGGTCTTGATTTCTTCTTGTTTCAACCTGGAAAGGTTGTGTGATGTAAGAAAGTCATCCATTTCATTTAGGTTTTCGAGTTTATTTCCATACAGGTGTACATAGTAATCTCTGATAATCTTTTGTACTGAAAACTGGAACAAGACAAGGATGCCTGCTTTCACCCCTCCTGTTCAACAAGTATTGGAAGTCCTATCTAGAGCAGTAAGACAAGAGAAGGAAATCAGGGGTATCCAAATAAGAAAAGAGGAGTTGAGTTATCCCTCTTTGCAGGCCATATGATTCTATACCTCGAAAACCCAAAAGAATCTGTCAAAAACCTCCTTGCACTGATAAAGGACTTTGGCAAAGTCCCAGGTTATAAAATAAATGTGAAAAAGCCATTTACATTCCTATACATCAACAATAAACAAACAGAAACCCAAATCAAAAGCACAATCCCATTCACAATAGCCACACATAAAAATGAAATACCTTGGTATTTTCCTAACCAGAGAAGTCAAAGACCTTTACAACAAAAACTACAAAACACTGCTCAAAGAAATCAAAGATGACATAAACAAATGGAAAAATATTCCATGCTCATGGATTGGAAGAATTAACATTGTTAAGATGTCCACCCTACCCAAGACAATCTACAGATTTAACGCAACGCAATACTCATTAAATTACCAGCAGCATTCTTCTCAGACCTGGAAACATACAGTAATTCATATGGAAACATAAATGACCATGAATAGCCAAAACAATCTCAGCAAAAACAAAACAAGACAAAGCAAGCAGGGCACAGTAGCTCACGCCTATAATCCCAGCACTTTGAGAAACTGAGGTGAGAGGATTGTCTGAGCCCACAGGCTGAAGATCAGCCTGGGCAACTTGGTGAGACCTCATCTCTACAATAAATCAAAATATAAGCTTGGTGTGGTAGCACACACCTATAGTTCCAGCTACTTGGAAGGCTGAGGTGGAAGGATCGCCGGAGCCCAGCAGTCCGAGGCTGCGGTGACTGGGAGCACGACACTGCACTCCAGCCTGGGCGACAGAGTGAGAATCCAACTCAAAAACAGAAATGAAGCAGAAGGCATCACGCTCCCAGACTTTAAGCTTTATTTTAAAGCTATAATAATCAAAACAGCCTGGTATTGGTACAAGAACAGGTAGATAGACCAATGGAACAGGACAGAGATTCTGGAAGCAAAACCTCAATTTCTCAACCAACTCATCTTCGACAAAGCCTCCACCATCAACCACTGGGGAGAAGAGTAAATGGTGCTGGGAAAACTGGCTGACCACATGCAGAAGATTAAAACAAGACCCCTACCTGTCACCATACACAAAAATCAACTCTAAATGGATCCAAGATCTAAACATAAAACCTCAAACTATAAGAACCTTAGAAAATGCAGGAGACACCCCTATGGAAATTGGAACTGGCAACCAATTCCTGATCAAAACCCCAGATGCCCATGCCATAAGAGATAAGATAGACAAGCGGGACCTCATCAAACCGACAAGCTTCTACAAGGCCAAAAGAAACTATTGTGAGAGTGGGAGACAGCCCACAGACTGGGAAAAAATATTTGCCAACTGTATGTTTGACAAAGGCCTAACATCTAGGATCCACAAGGAACTCAAACATGCCAAGAAGAAAAAACACGAACAGCCCTATTACAAAGTGGGCAAAAGACATGAATAGACACTTCTCAAGAGAAGACATACGGGCAGCCAACAGATACATGGAAAAATGCTCAGTCTCACGAGTCATCAAAGAAATGCAAATCAAAACCACGCTGAGATGCTGCCTAACTCTAGTCAGGATGGCCATCATCAAAAACTCAAAAAACCACAGATGTTGGAGAGGATGTGGCCAAAAGGGAACACTTCTACATGTTGGTGAAAAGCAGTGTGGGGATTCCTAAAAGATCTAAAAATCGACCTTCCATACGACCCCACAATCCCCCTACTGGGAATATACCCAGAGGAACTCAAATCACTCTATGAAAAAGATACCTGCACATGCATGTTTCTTGCAGTATCATTCACAACAGCAAAAACATGGAAGCAACCGTGCTGCCCATGGAAAGAGGACTGGATTTTTTTTTTTTTTAATGTGGTACACATACACGATGGCTGTGTAATCACAGCCACGAAGAAGGACAAAATTATGAACTTCGCAGCAACTTGGATGGGCTTCAGAGTCTAAAATACTGACTGATCTATCACAGAACCAAAGAACCAAGTATCGCAGGGTCCCTTGAACATCCTCTTGCCTCAGCCTCCCAAAGCCCCGGGATCACAGGCTTGAGCCACCGCACCCAGCCGGGTATGCTCTTTGTAAATGTGACATCCCACGCTTTCACAGAGTGCCGTGACAAAGAGACTCAAGCGACCATCTTGCTCACACTGAAGCCTGGAGAAACGAAACGACTCGCGAGGGATATGCGTGGCGCTGGGAAAGTGCGAACAGGCCTGCTGGATTCGTTCTCTGCTGCCCACAACAGATGATCCCAACACTTAGCAGCTGCAAACGTGTATTGTCCCGGACTTTCTCAGTTTACTGGTCTGGGAGAGGAGCTTAAGAGTAACAGCTGCTTCAAGGTACTGTTGCATTAACTGAGATAATATGTATGTGACGCACCTGGTCTGCTGGGGTGGGCCCCATAAATGCCCTTCCCTTGCCCCAGTTTCTTACGCAGAGTTAGTTAATGGCAAAGCTGGGACCAGGGACCCGACACTTTTCTTTCTTTTGTTTTTTTTTTTTTTTTTCCTGAGTTGGAGTCTCACTCTGTCACCCAGGCTGACGGCCGTGGCATGCTCACAGCCACTGCAGCCTCAACCTGCCGGGCTCAGGTGATCCTTCCACCTCAGTCTTCCATGGAGCTGGAACTACAGGCATACACCACCATGCCCAGCTGATTTTTTCATTTTACTGTAGAGGCGAGGTCTCACCAAGTTGCCCAGGCTGTTCTCCAACCCCTGGGTTCAGGCAATCCGCTCACCTCGGCCTCCCAAAATGCTGGGATGACAGGCCACCGTGCCTAGCCTTGAACTTTTCAAGTCTTGTCAAGGAGGATTGGGAGGTCCCCAAAATGTCAGAATGGAAATTAGAACACGTCCCATGTTAGGCAACCACAAGCAGCAAGCAGGGGCTCACGAGACGGTGGCACCTTTGAGGTTTTTGGACTTGAATTCAAGTTTTTAAAGTGTATTCTCACTTACTTTAATTTTTGTTCCAGTTCACCGTGGGCTTGTCCAGATCTTCTCGTAGGCCGAGATGGTTGTCTGAGTTGTTAGTCACCGGCTCTGAGCCATCTGCAAATTTGGTGTCCCTCTCCCAGCCTTTGATCACGCTGCTGGGCAGGACAGCGGCCTGCATGTGCCCTCCGGCGCGTCCTGCTGTGTGGGGCGATATGCTATCATCAAGCCCTGGGCTGGCTGTGACAAAGGGGACAGAGACAGGATTGCTGATCCCCTGGCACGTGCCCTGTCCTAGCAGGGTACTCTCTGTGGCTCTCGGTTCACTCACCAAATACCAGTTTGCTGATTTCGCTTGTTTAACTTTTTTTTACCACGTGGAGCAATTCCAAACCAGGACGAAAAGGAGAGATCCGCTGTGGGTGTGAGAAGGCTCTCCACCCTCAGTTTACCTCCTCCCTGTCCCTCCCCCGGTGTTTCCCAGCCCTGTGCTATGTGTTGACTGTCGGTCTCTGGCCCACAGAGGGTCTCCACCTCACCTTTCGCCAACTGTGGCGGCCGGGGGCTGTGGCAGAGACAGACCAAATGGCCCTTAAAGGGCTGCTGTGAAAAGAAATGAAAACCCATCCCTAAAACTTCTTCAAAAGGTGTGGACACCATGCCATCCAGAAGGATCCCTGTAAACGCGCAAAGAGTTCAAAGAAACAAAAGCGCTCAGCAGGCAGCGACTTTTCCCCATCTCTCTCAGTGAATCGTCCTCATCAAATGAATTCCCCAGAGACCCTGGGTCTTGGCGATCAAAACAACAAAAGGGCAAGTGAAAAAAAATTTTAAATACCGATTTGAAGGTCTGGCTTACGCTTCTGAGTGTCAAACACAGGTGAGCCCCTAAGGCCAACCCTGGTGCCGCCGTGGATTTGCCAGGCTTGTCCCACGCTGCAGCCTCTGTCTCCTTGTTCCACATCCTTTTGTCTCTCTTCCAGGAACCCAGATTCTCAGAATACCTGTGCTGGGGGAAATAGACTACAGTCTTTGCAAGTAGATGTTTTTCCCCCGAGGGATATTTGCATTGTTTATAATTTTTTTTTTTTTTGAGTTGGAGTCTCACTCCTGGTGCAGGCTGGACTGCATTGGCACACTCGTGGCCACTGCAGTCTTGACCTGCTGGGCTCAGGCGATCCTTCTGCCTCAGCCTTCCAAGTAGCTGGAACTACAGGCACGTTCCACAATGCCTGGCAAATTTTTTGGATTTATTGTAGAGATGAGGTCTTGCCAAGTTGTCCAGGCTGGTCTCGAACCCATGGGCTCAGGCAATCTTCTCACCTCGGCCTCCCAAAGTGCTGGGATTATAGGCATGAGCCACTGTGCCCGGCCTATAATTTTTTTTTTTTTTTTTTTTTTAGTGATAGAAAAGAGATCTTGCTAGGTTGCCCAGACTGGTCTCAAACTCCTGGGCACAATTTTTCCACTTCAGCCTCCCAAAGTGCAGGGATCCCAGGCATGAGCCACCACACCTGACCAATATTTGCTTTTTTTTTTGAATCGGAGTCTCATTCTGTTGCCCAGGCTGGAGTGCAGTGGCACGCTCACAGCCACCACAGCCTCGACCTGCTGGGCTCCAGTGATCCTTCTGCCTCAGCCTTCCAAGTAGCTAGAACTACAGGCATGTGCTACCACGCCTGGTTAATTATTTTAAGGAGAACCCAGGCTATGGGCAATGCTTAATCCAAAGAAAAGTAATTTTTTCCACTAATGATGGGTCTTCAGGCATGGGGCGCTCTTTAGAGGAGAGAGAAGTCTCTGCCCATGACTGAGGCTATGACTACTTGTTAAACCTTTCTTTCTGTAATAAGAATGTTCCTAAAGCAATATATTCATATTGTTCTTATAAACTCAGTCCTACTTTAAAGATCCTGCCCAAGTTTGCCCAAGGAGGTATAGTCCTCTTGGACATGAATACTGGTGGTTGTTAACACTTTCTGATCACTTTCAATGTCCAAGGCTCTGTTCCAAACACAGACCACACTATACTCCTCACACCCACCCTATGAATTAGTGTCCTTCTTTTACAGTTGAGGAAACCAAAAAGTTCAAGTCACTCTCGGGTCACCCAGCTAGTTAATGGCAGATTTAAGATGTAATCCCATTTGATTTCACATTGCTTTTTTTTTTTTGAGTCAAAGTCTCACTCTGTCGCCCAGACTGGAGTACAGTGGCACACTCACGGGCACCCGAGTGTGGACCTGCTGGACTCTGGCAATCCTTCCACCAGCCTTCCAAGTAGCTGGAACTACAGGCACCTGCTACCACACCTGGCTAATTTTTGATTTCACTGTAGAGACGAGGTCTCGCCAAGTTGCCCGTGCGGTCTCGAACCCCCGGGCTCCCAAAGTGCTGAGATTACAGGCTGAGCCACATTCCTGATAGGGCTAGACTGAACCCTAAACCCTCACACAGGGTGACCTCCTCCCTCTCTCCACAGGGACCTTCAAGTTAGCTACCCAGAGATGGGGGACATCAGCTGCAAGATTGTTCCTGATTGCAACGGGTACAGACAGAAGATCACCCAGTGGCCCAAGCCCGTCGTCAAGTACCCGAGTGCCGTGGACGTGAGTGAGATGGGCTGGCCTGAAAGGGAGAACTGGGAGTGCATGAATGTCATGCACACCTGGGTTGCTCACCTGGGTGACTTGAAGCCACGTGCAGAGCCATCTGGGTCGGGCCTGATGGCACCACATGGCCGCGGCCTGCAGGAGGACTGCAGGCTGGCAGCTTTGGTGGTGGTCAAGGGCCACTCTGCCCAGGACGCTTCTCGTCCCCCGTTACCCCTGCCATCCCTGAGGCCCTGAGCTTGGGTCTACAGAGTCACCATGGAGACCGGCCGGGGTGTGCTGTGGAGCCAGCAGAGATAAGGAACAGAGGAAGTGTGCTCTCTCGAGGTGCGGGGTGGCTGGGCCTTCCCAATGGTCTTCTGAGCCAGACAAGAGTCAGTGAGTAACAGGGCAAAGCTTCCCAGGTAGGATCCACAAGCAGAGGTCGGTACATCTTGATGCCTGATTGTGACAACATGAGACATGCTCTTCTTTTGCCCAGCGCTGTCTAACTAACATAGAAGACCAAGGCATGTTAGGATTAGAAATAACTATTTCTTTTACTCAGGAGGGATTACTACCATCCTGTTCTGGAAACTTCCCTTGAATTGGGGGTCTGAAAAGCCTGCAGAAAGGGTTGTGGCGGTGGGAAGCTGGCTGCCACTGCTCCCAGCAGCTAAAGCATGTTCTTGGGGAACTGCCCTGGTCTTCTGGTCGTCACTTCTTTCTGCCTTGACTCCCCGGGCAGACCGAACCCCCAGAGCGTCGGTTGTCTTCTTGCTTCCTGCTGTGTTTGCAGGAGGGATGAGTGTCAGTGGAGGTACAAGGACTGGGAGTGTGGTCAGGACCCAGGTCACAAAGGCCTGGAGATGGGAGGGCCGTGGTCGGGACGTGGCCAAGCGCACACATCAAGACCGACCTTCTGCCCAGGGTGGCAGGGAGGAGCCGCAGGGGTTCTCCCCCGCTCTTGGTGCTGCTCGCATCAGGCTGGCAGAAGACAGCATCTGCGTGGCAAGGCAGCACGCTCCAGAGGGTGGCAGCGCCAGGGCTGTTTGGCTGTGGAGGGGTAGATGTGTTCGCTGCCATCAGAGAGCACAGAGACTGATATGTCTCACAATGTATGAGGCTGAGGTCATGAGGCCTTGAAAGAGTGTCCCGTTTGCAAACATGATGAGCAATCATTCCTTTTTTTTTTTTTTTTTTTGAGTTGGAGTCTCACTCTGTTGCCCAGGCTGGAGTGCAGTGACACGTTCCTGGCCACCGCAGCCTCGACCTGCTGGGCTCCGGTGATCCTTCCGCCTCAGCCTTCCAAGTAGCCAGAACTACAGGCGTGCACTACGGCGCCCGACTAATTTTTTGATTTATTGTAGCGATGAGGTCTCACCATGTTGCCCAGGCTGGTCTCGAACCCGCGGGCTCAGGCAATCCTCTGGCCTCATCCTTCCAAAGTGCTGGGATTATAATCTTGAGTCACCACACCCGGCCAGAAAAATCTTTCCTTTGGAAAGTTGAGCAAACACGCACACACACACACACACACACACACACACACACACACACGTACACGTGCACACACACGTGTGTGCATGCTGGCCCTCCTCCCTGCAGACCCTTGACCTGGGTCACGCCCGTGGAGAGCTGAGAGGAACAGAGAAACGAAGGCCTCTGTGAGTCTAACTCAGGATAGGAGATGCAGGGCCACAGATGCGGGGCGGGAGCCCAGTCCCTCAGGAGAGAGTATATGCTACCCCGTGGGACAGGACCCTCGACTTCACCATTAATTCGCTTGTCCTTGGGTTTTTCACGAATGGAGTGAGGGCCGGGTGCTTGTCAGGGGCCGGCAGCTGTCCCAAGGGTATTCTCAGCCAAGGGCTCCCCTCCGTGTGCTGCTGTTGCGGCACATGTCCACTAGATGGCGGTGTAGACTTTCTGAGCACCTGATGTCCTTGATGGCGGGGATTTGAAACCAGTTCCGAGTCTTGGGTTTGGCTGGGTTTCGTTGACCCTGGTTGTCCTGGGGTATGGGTACATAAGACAGAGCTGATATCGACCCAGGCATGTTCTGAAATCTCCAATTGTTAACAAGCCCATCCAGTCTCAGCCTAGGGGTGGGGCAGAGAAGAAGACGGGTCTGGAATATAGAGGACACAGCGGTGGTCAAGAAAGCCAAGGTGGGAGAGTAATGATTTCACAAAGGAAGGTTTGATGGAAACCGTGGGAAGAATGAAAAAGTATTATTCTACTACTATAGAACTTTATGGAAATTTACAGAGCTCTGAGAAGGCAAATTTAGTTAGAATTCGCAAAAGTTACCAGGCATTGAGTGTCACTTCACTCTGGGTACTAATCGTACATCATTCCATTTAATTCTCTCACTGAGTCTGCAAGGTAAGTATTTCTTTAGTCAAGACTTAGTAGCAACTGACAAAAGGCCAACTCAATCTGGCTTAAGTAAAAAAGGAGGGGAACTTATTGGTTCACAAAATGGAAAACTCCAGGGACAACTTCAGGCATGGCTGGACCCAGGTGTTTGATGTCACTAGGAATCCATCTACCTGTCTCTTGACTGCTTTTTTTTTTCTGTGCTGTTTTTATTTTTAAATAAACTCTTTCTTTGTGGTGATAAAGATGGCCCCCGACAGCTTCAGGTATACGTCTGACCCTCTTATCAATCAAAGTGGAAATAGACGGACACTGTCCAACCATGAAAAGTCACGGGATTTGTCAGCCTTGCTAAGGAAGGTGGTGGTTGCAGCTTCCCTCAGTGGGTGGAGGGAACAAACCCCTGTAGAGAGAGAGCCCCTGGTAAAGCTGGAGAAGAAGTGGGTGCTGTCTCGGTCCCTCAAGAATGGGGTGGGAGGAGCCTGAGCTCTTAGAGAAGCCTGAAGGCATTTCCCCCGGGCCTGGGGCACAAGTTGGCAGCTGGCTGTGTGAGTAAAGCAATGCTGCTGAAACAGTGAATACCAGTGGACATGCCCAGGAGCCCCCAAACAAGCCCCGATGCCCTGGAAGGCGGGATGCAGTGGGCATGGGACGACATCCAGGATGGATGCTTGAGGGGAGAACAGGCTCTTTGTACATGGGGCTGCTTGGTATCTTTGCATCCTGCCCCCATCCAAATGCTTCCCCCTCCAGGAAGCTCCCCCGACTGCCTCCCTCTGGGCTCCACTCACATCCCTGGCTGGGGGTCCTTTCTTTTTCTGACATTCTTAAATATCTCCTACCCTCTAAACTGGGTGTTTACTTCCTTCTGTCTTGTACCCTAGCGGCTCATTCATATCTCTCATATTTCTTTGAATCAGCCACAACCTCTTAAAGCATCACAGATCCCACGATAGCTTCCTGGGCAACCAGGTGAGTGAATGCATTGGTGAATGAATGAATGAATACATGAATGAATGAATAAATGGCAGGTGGAAGAGCATCTCCTGGAGTGTGAGCTATGAGCTGTGTCAACCCCACCGTTGGCCCTTTGAGCCGCTGGGGCATCAGAAGACGAGCCGCTGAGCCTAGCGGACCCCGGGCGGCAGGGCTGTCTCCTCCCCCCAGCATGGGCATGAGCCTGGGGGTGGGAGGGAAAGTGGGGAGAGGAAGAGAGGGAGTCAGGAGGTTCCACGAGAAGACAAAACAGTGCGGGAAAAGGTGGATGGTTCCTGTGCCAGCCCTGGCTGAGCGTGAGAGGTGTCCGGGGAGAGGAAGCGTTTCTCCCCCGGCGCCCTGACAAGCATCGAGAGGCAAACACTGTGAAATGCATCCCGGTCTCAAGCCAAGGAAAACGGAAAGGCCCCTGAGAAGCGGCTCGACCAGGGGCTTATTCTTCACCTTAAATTTAGCCAGCTGGAATCCTTTTGAAGCGAAGAGACTAACTGCCTTTAAACGCGGAGCGTGCGTTGCATTCGTGGAAGGGAACGAAAGATTTAGCCCCCAGTCCCCGCTGTCCCTCCAGTTTCCAGTCAGGCTCGGCTCTGGCCCGACTCCCCCTCCCGAGAGAGCAGGCCACCCGGAGGGTCCTACCCAGCTGGGCCGGCCCCGTCCCTCTGCCAGCCTGGGCCTCTAGCAGCCTTGGTGGCAGAGACACAAGTGTCCACACACATATTCCAGAGGCCTGGAACTCTCCTCTCCGCCAGAGACCCCGGAGCTCACCGGCCCGCCTCCACCCCCCTTCGGTGTCTACACAGCGCAGGGAAAGGGGGGCTGCGGGGGTCCCAGGATGCTCGGGGAGGCGAGACGCGGGGCTCCCAGCCCCCGGGGCGACTCTGGAAGCACAGCGCCTCCCGAGGGGGCACGGACGCGGCCCAGGGGCGGGCTCTCCCGGCAGAGGGCGCGCGCGGTCAAGGCCAAGGCCACGGGCTCCGGGGCCGCCGCCGCCGCCGCCGCCGCCGCCGCCGCCGCCGGGGTGCTGGGGTGGGAAGTGATTCACCGAATATTCCCGAACACACGCAGCGCGCCAGGCACAACGCCGGTGCTGTCGATTCAGAGATAAAAGACACCCTCCCGGAGCGCACAGCATATAGGTGGGAAAGCAGGCTGACCGGCCGTTGGCCCCCGCCGAGGGACAGATGGGAGCCGGGGCGTCGGGGCGAGGCTTGGGAGCGGGCAGGGGCAACCGGGAGGAGCCGGGAGCCGCGTGGCCCTGGTGCGGAGTCGGGGTTGTTTTTATCCTGAAGCCAAGCGGGGGGGGGGCTTTTGAGGCTGGAGGCGAAGGGGGTCCGGTTTGCCATCCGGGGAGGCCACCCCGCGCAGCCCCCCGGGGGCAGGATGGAAGGGAGGTGGGAGGGAAGGTGGGCGCCCACCTGCCTGAAGCTGCGGAGGGCGGTGCGTGAGCCGCGGGGGGGGCGCTGCGAGATGCCGAGCGGGTGGGATTTCTAGGGCTGGGAGGGTGGGCGTGTCTGGGGCGAGGGAGGGTCTGGGTGCCGCTTGGGCAGGCAGGTGGGCGAGGGCGGGGTTGGGCATGTCCTTTGGCATCCGAAGCAAGACCCTTCTGAGGGCGAAGTGCTGTCGTGTTAATAATGATGCCAGGCCCGGTGTGGTGGCGCACAGGTGCAGCCCCGGCTGCTCGGGAAGCTGAGTGGGGAGGGTCCCTCGAGGCCGGGAGTTTGAGACCCGCCGGGACAATATAGCAAGACCGCATCTCAAAAATTAAAAAAATAATAATCGGCCGGCTTCGGTGGCTCAGCCTGTAATCCCAGCACTTTGGGAGGCCGAGGAGAGTGAATTGTCTGAGCCCGTGAGTTCAAAACCCGCCCGGGCAACTTGGCCAGACCTCGTCTCTGCAATAAATCAAAAAGTATCTGGGCGTCGTAGCATGCGCCTGTAGTTCCAGCCACTTGGAAGGCTGAGGCAGAAGGATTGCCAGAGCCCGGCAGGTCAACACTGGGGTGGCCGTGAATGTGCCACGGCACTCCAGCCTGGGCGACAGAGTGAGACTGCAACTCAAAAGAATAATAATAACAACAATAACTATTATTATTAATAATAGCTATTATGATGATGCCGGGACAACGGGTGTCATTGGGCACAGTCCTGGCAAGCTGGGGTGTACGTTAACCCTAATAATGGTGCATTCACCACAGAAAGGACAGGGGTAAACACTTGGCTGACAAGGACGGCAGCCCGTCTCAGCGACTGCTGCACCCACCGAGCTTGAGGAGACTGTGGCACCCAGAGACAGCTGCCCAGGAGGCAGGTCTGAGGCAAGAAGGCAAGGCTGAGGGGCGGATTTAGGGCCTCAGCGTCCAGGCCAGGATGGATGCTTGAGGGGAGAACAGGCTCACTTGGGAGAGGACATGCTGTGGTCTGCAGCAGTGAGCCTCAGAGGTCGGGCTGCACAAGCTTCAGGACACGTGTATCCAACCTCACCCTAGCAAGCCATGCGTCACCGTGTGAGGGGACAGGGCGAGGGCGAGAAGTGGATGCCGGGGAGTGGGCCACTCACACCGGAGCTTTGCCAGGAGAGGAGAGACGTCTGAGAAAGAGGAGACGGCGGCCCATTGGAAATGCTCACGTCCGAGCAGAGGAACAGCGGGCGTGGGGCTGAGGTCAGAGAGATTTCGAAGTGTCCCAGTTGCCTCGGAGCTTCAGGACCTGGCCACTGCCTGGAGGTCGGGTGGGAAGAGCAGAAGTTACTTCCGAGGCCCTTGGCTCGGGAGGCCAGGAAGAGGAGGGGGAAGGGGATGAGTGGGCACCAGGAGTTCGGGTGTGGTCCCAGGGGAATGGACGGGGGTGGGGGGTGCCCAGCCCTGGCCCCGAGAGCTGGAGCTCAGCCAGCCAAGACTTCCTGCAGGGGAAGGTGCGGTCCAGAGGGGCATCATGAAATTGCAGATGGGAAGGCACACGTCGCGGGCATTGCAGAAGAGGGAAGGGGGCGCCAAGGAGCAAGCAGGAACGGGCAGCCAGTCTCCGACACTGGGCCAGGCTGTTTCAGGGCCAGGCCGGCGGAGAACCCCTCGGATCTAGGGCAGTGGGCTGGGGACGGAAGGCAAAGTCAGAGCAGGGTGAGGGCTCCACCCGTGGGGAGGCTACCGACGCATCGAGTGACGGTTGAGGGGGGAATGAATGAGAAAGCCACCATAATCCGTGTCCAGCCCCTGGCCAGAGCTTAATGAACAGGATCGGTTGTGGTAATGATAAGAAGGAATGGGTTTGTTGTCTGAAGGGTAGAAGACGCAGAAGAGAGGTCGGGCTTTTTGAGGCTCTAGGAGGCCTGGGTGAGTTTGAGGCCCAGAAGCAGGAACCAGAGTATGGGGGGTGGGGAGAAGGTGAGGGGGTTGCAGCTGAGGTTGTCAAAGAAGGGCGGTGGGTGACAGAGGGAGCCAGGTCTGAGAAGGCAGGCAAGGGAGCACCCCGCACCCAGCGGGGACACATCCGGGAGAGCCTGCTGCCATGTCATTTTATCCCTTGTCCTGGGCTCCTTTGCTCAGGTGGTCAAAGTCTGCTAAAAGCACCCAGCTGTGTCCCACCCCAGCCCAGGCCGCCTGGCCCTCTGTTACCAGGACCCTCCTGGAACAGTGTGATGAGGTCAAAGGAAGTGGTGATTGTCAGCATTTCTAGCCTTCACAGGTAGAGGTTCAGGTTGCAAAGAAATTTCCATGTGGGATTTCATACAGCCTTTTAGCAATATCGGAGGGCGGACAGAGCAGGGATTCTCCCCACAGGGACAGGTGAGGGCCCTGCCTGAGGTCACGCTTGCCAAAGCGGAGAAGTGGAAGAACCAGCCCCAAAGGGCAGGCGCCCTGCCT
The DNA here is from genome assembly GCA_027257055.1 of Cephalopachus bancanus. Classification (NCBI taxonomy): domain Eukaryota; kingdom Metazoa; phylum Chordata; class Mammalia; order Primates; family Tarsiidae; genus Cephalopachus; species Cephalopachus bancanus. The sequence continues at coordinate 497,515 of JAPVLO010000120.1, read as the reverse complement.
TGCAGTCCGCCGTCCTTTCGCCCACATGCCACTTGTGCCTCTTGAATCCACCCTGCTCGTTGGAAGACAGTCCCGATATGAATGTAGGACTCGGGTGTCATTCGTTCGTTCATTCATTCATTCATTTATTGGAGATCTCTACGGAGCTCCACTCTCTGCCCCTCTGCTGGATACTATTCCAGGAACTAGGAATACAAACAAAACAAATCCCTGCCCCGTCCGTGATGGGCATCTGGTAATAGTGAGACTAAATTGTCATGACCTGCCCATGCAGCACGTAATGGCTGAACCACAAATGAATGAGCTATGTGCTCAGGTGATTGTCTTATTCCAGGGTAGCTTGTTAGGAAGCTTCTCGTCTTCTTTCAAAAAATTATTATTATTTTGAGTAGGAGTCTGTCACCCAGGCTGGAGGGCAGAGCACGCTCCCAGCCACTGTAGCCTCAACCTGCTGGACTCAGGCGATCTTTCCGCCTCAACCTTCCAAGTAGCTAGAACTACAGACACACGCCACCACGTCTGGCTAATTTTTTGATTTATTGTAGAGATGAGATCTCACCAAGTTGCCCAGGCTGGTATCGAACCCGTAGGCTCAGGCAATCCTCTCACCTCGGCCTCCCAAAGTGCTGGGATTATAGGCATGAGCCACTGCATCCTGCCTTAAAATCATTTTATTTTATTTTTTTGAGTTGGAGTCTCACTCGGTCTCCCAGACTAGAGTGCAGTGGCACACTCATGGCCACCCCAGTGTTGACCTGCTGGGCTCTGGCGATCCTTCCACCTCAGCCTTCCAAGTAGCCAGAACTACAGGTGTGTACTACCACACCCGGCTATAAAATTATTTTTTAATGTTTATAGATTTAGGGGGTACAAGTGCATGTCTCTTACATGCATATGTTGCGTTCTGGTGAAGTCTAGGCTTTGAGTGTACCCACTCTGCGAATAGGGAACATTGTACCCAGGTAATTTTTCAAACCTCATGTCCTCCCAGCCTCCCACCTTTTGTAAACTTCTCCATCTTGATTTTCCTGTCCAGCCCTCTTTATCCCCACCTCACTGCTTCTGGGTTTACGGCACTTCCGATCAGACCTGTGCCTGTCCCCAGGAGCTTTTTTTTTTTTTTTTTTTTTGAGTTGGAGTCTCACTCTGTCGCCCAGACTGGAGTGCAGTGGCCGCTCCCGGCCACCACAGCCTCGACCTGCTGGGGATCCGCTGATCCTTCCGCCTCAGCCTTCCAAGTAGCCAGAATTACAGGCGCGCGCTACCACGTCCAGCAGATTTTTTGATTTATTGTAGAGATGAGGTCTCGCCAAGTTGCCCAGGCGGGTCTCGAACCCGTGGGCTCAGGCAATCCACTCACCTCAGCCTCCCAAAGTGCTGGGATTACAGACTGAGCCACCGAGCCCAGGAGCTTTTAATCAAGCGGGGCCCACCCCGGTCCGAGGGATCCTGCTGGAAGCACACGCAGGCAGGTGTGTGCTCAGGGATCAAACAGCCCTGGTGGCAGCTGGAATCTCCCCAGTCAAGTGCGGGGGAGACAGGTTCCAGATGTTTCTCAGATAAAATGCTGTTTCTTTGAAAAAGCCGCGTTGGCTGCTCCATGGAGGGGGCGTCCTGAAAGGGGAGTTCAGTGGGTCCGCATCCTGGTTTGTCTTTTACTGTAAAGACATTTAGCGAGTGTCTGCGTGGGGCTCTTGGCATCTTTGGGATCTGTTCACAGCGTCCTGTTGGGAGTGTCAGCAAAGGCTTCTTGGTTTTAAAATAGCTGCCCGGCCTTTGTTGGAGCCATTTACAGGGACCAGCACGTGCATTTTGAATGCGGCAGTGACTTGTTGCCTGCTCTGGTTGGAGGAAGGAGGCGGGGGCCCCGGAGAGGAGTTTTGGGAAAGGGTTTGCGGATTTTTAGAGGAGTCATGATGCCAACGTGTTATTCATTAGGCGCTGCAGGCTTGCGGATGAGGGGAGGGGAGGAGGAGGTGGGGTAAATCCTCTGTGGGGTGGAGCTGCTGTTGGTCTGAGGTTCCCCGCTGCAGTCTCACTGCCCTTCCCAGTGGGGAATTGCCTGAGGACAGGGCTGTGGGAGGTGCTGGGGGCCGGACGGCGGGGGTGGGGGCAGTTGTCATAGGACCCCAACTTCGTTTTTGGTTTTTTTTTTGAGTTGGAGTCTCACTCTGTCGCCCGGACTGGAGTGCAGTGGCCGCTCCCGGCCACCGCAGCCTCGCCTGCTGGGCTCCGGCGATCCTTCCGCCTCAGCCTTCCAAGTAGCTGGAATTACAGGCATGTGCTACCACACCCGGCTGATTTTTTTTATTTATTGTAGAGATGAAGTCTCGCTGCCCAGGCGGGTCTCAAACCCGCGGGCTCAGGCAATCCACTCACCTCAGCCTCCCAAAGGCACGGGATTACAGGCTGAGCCACCAAGCCCGACTAGGACCCCAACTTTGAATGCATTTCTCACTCTTCCAGCAACCAGTGCACCCCTGATGCTTTGTAGTTTGCCGAACTCTGGCCACGGCCACGTGGGTGACATGACAGGCAGAGTGCGTGCTAGGATCTCTGTTGTACAGACGAGGAAACAACAGTTGGGGGGGAGGGAGTTATTTATTATTATTTTTTTTATTTTTATTTTTTTGAATTGAGGTCTCACTCTGTTGCCCAGGCTGGAGTCCAGTGGCACAATCACAGCTCACTGTAGCCTCGACCTCCTGTGCTCAGGTGATCCTTCCACCTCAGCCTCCCTAGTAGCTGGGACTGCAGGAGCATCCCTGACTGATTTTTTGATTTTTTTGTAGAGACAAGGTCTAGTTATGTTGCCCAGGCTGGCCTCAAACTCCCGGGCTCCAGCAGTCCTCCCACCTCGGCCTCTCCTCATACAGGTATGAGCCACCATGCCCTACCGGAAATTGTTTCATTTCTGATAGACTTTATCTTTTAGAGCAGTTTCAGGCTCACAGGAAAACTGTGCAGAAAATACAGAGGGTGCCCACCTACCCCGACTCCACACTGGCATAGCCTCCCCCACTACCAGCAACCCCCTCACACAGTATTTCATTTGTTATAACTGATGACTTCACATCAACACGTCACTATCACCAAGAGCCCATGGTTTGCATTGGGTTCACTCTTGGCGTTGGATGTTCTAGGAGTTTGGACACATGTACAAAGACACGGAACCTCCATTACAGTCTCATACAGAAGAGTTTCACTGCCCTGAAAATCCCTCCTGTTCACCCCTCCTTCCCACTGACCCCTGGCAACCCCTGATCTTTTTACCATCTCCATGGCTTTGCCTTTTCTAGACTGTCATATGGTTGGAATCGCACAGCAGGTAGTCTTTTGAGATTAATAGAGAGTTTAGACTATCAGCCAGGACTCCCTTCTGTTCCAGCACCTTCTTCACTGTACAAGGGTCCCATAATGCTGTCCAGCTTTGCCCAAGCCAGTGGGCAGTAGCCATGTGGCTGAGCCTTCCTTCTGAGAGCTGCTCTTCCCTTCACTGGTCATTTCTACCAAGGCTTTGGAGTGGACAGAGGGCCTGCCCCTGGCGTGGACTTCAATGTTCTCACTGTTCATTTTCTTGTCTGTCTCTCTGACAAGAATGTAAACTCCTCGAGGGCAGTGTGCTCTGAACGCTCGGGAGACCAAAAAGAAAACAGGCAGTTCCCGTGCAGGCAGATGCATGCCGGGTCATGGAGCTGAGTGTAGGATGCTGGGGCTTGTGTCTTGGTAATAACAGGGTAAGCTTTAAAATTGTTGAAATGCTTTCCCTGCCCTGACAGTCCTCTCTGTTTGCACCACGTCTGTGCTGTCATTTCACATTCCCTGAGCCCTGAGAGGTGGTCTGGCAGGTGTTGGGCTCTGTCTGTGGTGGAGAATTCAAGGCCCACGGAGGTGAAGCGACTCTCCCGGGATCAGCAGGAGAGCGCAGATATGCTGGCTCTGAGCCCGGCGCCCTCAGCCCATTGCTTCAGTACCCCATTTGCATCTCATCCCAAACTGGCAGACGTTAGTTTGTTCTACAGAGGTGTTACGTGGGGTGATGAGACTAGAGCCTGAATCCTTGTCTCCGAAACCTGCTCTTCCCCCCACCCCATTCCATCCCTACTGTCCCTAAGTGCTTATTACAAGGCAAAACTTACTGTTTCCCCCCCATGGCCCGGCTCTGCGCTAAGTGCTTTGCAAGCGTGATCACACTTAAGCCTTGCAGCCATCTAGCACAGCGGGTATGACTGCCTTCATTTTAACAAGGAGGAAACCAAGGCACAGAAAGATCCCACAGCTCACGAGTGACAGTCAGGATTTGAACCCAAGTCTGTGTGGACTCCACAGCGCATGCCCCTAGCCACTCCACAGTACTGCCTTCCGACAAGTAGAGAGTAACCTATGGCGTGCCCCAAATGGCCTGACATGTTTCCCAACTGCCACCAGGACCACCAAGCTCCAGGCCCAAGGAAGAAGCCAGCCATCTAAGCCGTTGCAGGGAAGAAGTGGGTTATTGGGGCTTTTCTTGTTCTGTCCCCTCCCTTTATTTTTATTTATTGTATTATTTTTTTTTAATATAGAGATAGAGGTCTCACTATGTTGCCCAGGCTGATCTTGAACTCCTGGCCACAAGTGATCCTCCCACCTTGGCCTCAACGTGCTCAAATTACAGGGACAAACTACCTCGAGCGGCCTGTCCCCTACATTTACAAATAGGCTGATTACAAATGGGCTAATGGTGGCCCAGCAATATCAAGTGACTTAGCCGAGGGAGTGGTGGAGCGGTCAGAAGGGCTGTGCAAAGGCGTGCACTGATCAGGGACCCTCAGTCTCCTTACTGTGGGTTGGGTCTGCGTGGCTAACTCAGTGTAGTCAGGAGAAGCCATCTGAACTCCCAGGCCTGTGTCCTTCCCACCGCATTGGAAATTCAGAGGGCCAGTGACACTGCCAGGCGTAGAGCCCTAGAGACCCCGCCCTGCTCGTTAGGCGTGGCTCTCCAGCCTCCCTGGTGGGTGGACATCGCTTTCTGCCATCTCCTGGGGACTGCAGTTGGAAGAGCCAACACCAGGGGGAGATAGGTGACCGTCATCCTGCCCCGAGGACCCGCGAGCTGGCTTCGTGGCTGGGGCCACTGATACAAGAAGGCATCGCCGAGGGCGCGGGTCACCTGGTAGTGAGGAAGCAGAGGCTACCTGCTTTGGGGGGGGGTGTTCACCTCTACAGCCCTGGCCCTATCGCTTCTTTGCCAATTGGTTGCGGCCTGCCCTTGCAGTTAAAAATGCAAATATTCCTGGAGTGCCAGGTCCCTAATGAGCTGACTGGCCACTTGCAAGAAAAAGAGGCCCAGGAAGCCCGCTGGCGCTGAGAACACCTCTCAGTGCCCCACCCCTGATTTAAATGGTTTTTTTTTAATGGTGCTGGTGGCCAGTCGTCCATTCGTCCCTAGTTCTCCCTGACTTGCAGACTTTCTGAGTATGAATACTCCAGCAGGAATGCAAATTGTTGACTAGTAGAGCGGGCTCTTTTGGCTTATGAATACTTGGAGCCTGGGGGGCAAGTTTGAGAAGTGCCAAGGATCCTGGCTTTGCTCTGACCTGGTTTTAAATCCCAGCGTGGTTGCTTGTGACTCTGACCTTGGACAACTGACTTCCTCCCTCTAAGATTCTTTTTTCTCACCATAAAATGGGCAGAACATCCATCTCAAGGATGAGAGCAAGTGGTCCATCCTCAATCCTGATCTGTCTTGACCCATCAGCCACATTCCACCCAGGGGTTGCTTTCTCCTCTTAGACAGCTGTTTCTTCATGTGGCTTTCGCGATCCACACTCGCTGGACTTGCCTTCTCCCTTTCTGACTCTCACGTCTCTGTCTTTTTCACTTGTTGTTCCTCTTCTCCCCAATCTTTCCTACTTTTGGTGGTTGCATGCGGTGCCCCAACCTTAAGTTATCACCCACATAGTAATGATTATCTCCTCACATGCCTCTGGGGAGTCTAATAGACCCCTCACCTGAAGCATATCCAGCCCCAGGTGCCCAATCTCGCACTTTGTCCCAAACCTGCTCCATCTTCGACCTTTCCCCATCTCGGTCAAGAGTATCCCCAGCCTTCCAGCTGTGCAGAGCGGACATCCTAGAGGCACAGCAATTCCTCTCTCTCCCACCACAAAGCCAATGCACTAGAGAAGTTCATACAGAGCTGGTCTGCCATCCACACCCTGACCGGGCCACCACCATCTCTCCGTGGGTTATCACAACCAATCTTCCTTCTACCATTCCTGCCTGCCCCAAATGCCCGACATATTCTCAGCTTGACAGTCAGATCAGTTCACGCCTCTGCTCAAAATCCTTCCACCCCTCTCCGATTCACCAGTGTAAGAGCCAAAGTGCTGACAGTGGCTTCCCAGACCCCGGGTGACAGGCCCATCACCAACTCTCTGACCTCAACTCCCTACAGCCGTTGGCCTCTCTCACTCCCCTGGCTCCAGGCCTCCCGGTCCCCTTTCTGCTTCTTGATCACACACGGATGCTCTAGGGCAGGGGTCCCCGACACCCAGACCGTGGACCAGTACTAGATTCTCACAGGAGGGCGAACCCTATTGTGAACTGCACATGTGAGGGATCTAGGTCACATGCTCCTTATGAGAATCTAGTGTCTATGACCCACACCTCCTCCAAGTCCGTGGAAAAATTGTCTTCCACAAAACTGGTCCCTGATGCCAAAAAGGTTGAGGACCGCTGCTCTGGGGTCTTTGCACAAGGGTGGTCTCTGCCTGGATTCCCCTTCCCCCCATGGCTTTTTGACTCATGTCCTCTCCACCTTCAAATATTTGCTTTAAGGGTCACCCTCCCAAGGAGGCCTTCCGGGTCACCCCACTCGAAGCAACCTGGATTCCTTTTATCCCTCTCAACTTCTTTCCACTGTATTTACCACCTTCTAACCTGCGCATTATTTTTTCATTTATCATGTTTTCACTTGGTTGTTTGGTCTGTTCCCATCCTCAGCCCACAGCTCGAATGAAAGCCCCATGAGGGCAAGAGTCTTTGTCTAGTTTATTAACTGGTGTATCCCAAGCACTGGAATAGTCCTGGCCACAAAGCAAGCATTCGATAAAGATTTGTTGAGGAAAGTTTATTCGATGAAGATCACAAGAGATTATGTATATAAAGTCTGTCAGTGCCTGGACACAAGAAGCATCCAGCAGATGATGGTGATGACCATGGCGGTGGGGGTGGGGGTGATGGTGATGGATAATCTTCTCAGCCGTCCGGGTGACTAGGACAGCCTTACAACATGACAGTCAAGGCAAGTGGGCATGGTGGACATGGGATTCAAGATAGAGGGGGTTTTTGTTTTGTTTTGTTTTGTTTTGTTTTTGCGTTGGGATCTCACTCCATTGCTCAGGCTGGGATGCAGTGGCACGCTCACAGCCACCCCAGCGTCGACTTGTTGGGCCCCAGCGATCCTTCTGCCTCAACCTTCCAAGTAGCCAGAACTACAGGCACATGCTACCATGCCTGGCTAATTTTTGATTTATTGTAGAGACGAGGTCTCGCCGAGTTGCCTGGGCTGGTCTCGAACCTGCGGACTCAGGCAGTCCACTTGTCTTGGCCTCCCAAAGTGCTGGGATTACAGGCTGAGCCACCAAGCCCAGCCTGGTTTTTTTTTCCCCCCCAGGGACTTTAGGAGAGCTGGAGGAGGGATGGGAGGGAAGTATTTTATCCCTGGTTGAAGAGGAAGAGGAATAGATGTGCAAGGCTGGACACACGGCCACTCAGATAGTAGGTGCTCAGTCCTGTGGAAGGACTGCACAAGTCCTTTGTCTCGTCAGCACATGCAGAGCTGACTTTGGCAAACTGTCCAAGCAGCCTCAGCAGGAAGTTTGAGGGCTGGGATGACATAAGAATGATGGAAGCCATAGCCTCCTGAGGCTGGATAGGAGAGGCAGTGTGCAGCGTCCTCTTCTGGAACAGTGTTCCGAGATAACCGCCCTAGCTCTGCATCACACTGTCCCGCCTGCGACTTTCTGGGTTTGGGGCCCCTCATTGGCTTCGACTGAAGAGGAGACCTGGGGCTCCCCAGAGAGGAGTTTCTGCACCCCTAGAGCCTCTCCCTCATGAAAATCTGGTATCCGAGGATATGCAATGTCAGCAAAGTTGCCTCGAGCTCTTGGTCTCGCAAATAGAGTGATGGTTAATTTCAGGTTTGGAATCAGATTCCTTGATTTCTAACGTGCTGAGACAGAGCCGCTTGCCAGCTCCCCATGCATCTGGCGCTCCCATCCTCCACCGCCCCCACCTCAGATGGGAAGCAGGGCCACGTGAGGTGTACCTTTTTCAGTGTGTAATCGCGAAACAGCCATTTCCTCCTCTCCATGCATCTCTCCCATTCACTAGCGACAACCACGCAGGGCCCGGCGCAAAGGCGGGGGCCTTCGAGGCCAAGACCCACAAGGCGGGAGCAGCAGACAGGGCAGGCCCTCCTTTTCTCCCTGGCCATCTCCTCTGACCTGGTGGTGCAGGCTCCTGCCTGGGGACTTCTAGAGAAGCGAAGGCCGAACCCCAGCTTCACTTGAAGCCCAGGTGACTTACAGCAGCCAGCGGAAAGCCAAACCCACATAGACATAACCTGACTAGAAGAGCAACAGCCAGTTGAACACATATCTGATCTCAGGGCAGAGAAGGTCTGCCTGGGCACAAAACCAAAGATCAAAGTCATAAAGCAAACAGAGGATGGATGTGAGTCGCAACAATATTTGAAACTTCTGCACTTAAAAATGCCATAAATAAAATAAAAACCCGACGAGAAATTGAGAGAACATATGTGCCACAGGTATGCAAAGCGTTATTATCTTTATGCGTAAAGGCTCTTACAAATCAGAAAAGAGCCGGGCTCGGTGGCTCAGCCTGTAATCCCGCGCCTTTGGGAGGCTGAGGTGAGTGGATTGCCTGAGCCCGCGGGTTCGAGACCCGCCTGGGCAGTGAGACCTCATCTCTGCAATAAATCAAAAAATCAGCCGGGCGTGGTAGCGCATGCCTGTAATTCCGGATACTTGGAAGGCTGAGGTGGAAGGATCGCCGGAGCCCAGCAGGTGAGGCTGCGGTGGCCGGGAGCGGCCACTACACTCCAGTCTGGGCGACTGAGTGAGACTCCAACTCAAAAAATAAATAAATAAATAAATAAATAAATCAGAAAAGGATGAATATCCCATAGAAAAAGGAAGCAGGGAATGTTCGTCGGTGGTATTAGAAAGAAGAAAGTGTATTAAAGATATAGGGGAAAGTTCAATTCCATTTGTAATTCCAAAATACTTAATTTTAGAAAATGGTGTAGAACTTTATTTAAAAACCAACCCAATGGCAATTCGTGTTCTTTTTTTTTTTAAGGAGGGTATATATTGCAGATAGAAGTGTAGATTGCTTCAACTTTTCTGAAGGGTGATTTGATAATGCGATCAAAATCATTAGCATGTTCATTGTGTTTGAATAGTAATTTTAGTTCTAGGGATTTATTCTAATCTGGTTACTTAATCAGAGGCATACGCAACATTTTATGTAAAAGGATGTTCATTGTAGTGTTATTTAAAATAGCAGGAAAAAAACTTAAACATTCTATAATAGATTGGTTAAATAAAATGTGCTCTATCCATATGAAAAAGTACCATATAGCCATTAAAAATCGTGTTCTCAAAGAATATTTCAGGCTATTGGAAAGTCTAAATATATTTTTAAGTGAAAGAAACCAAGTGATAAAACAGTAATTTAACAATAGTTCCAATTTTCAAAAATTATATCTTTTTATGCATGCAAAAAAAAAAAAAAAACCCAGACAAATGAAGAATACATGCAAATGATAACACGGGGTCTCCTTGAGTGTTGGGATTAAGGGTGATTTTTATTTTCTCCTTTATGCCTGTCTGTAATTTCCATATGTTCTCCAATGAATGTGTGTTACTTTAATAACAAGAAAAAAAATGCTATTTGGGGGAAAAAAAAGTGAACGCTAAGAGGAAAAGGCTTCAGCTACCCAAATGGTCTGAGTGCTGGTTGCCGTGGAAACCGTAACTTTGAATTGCCCAACTTTTTGTGAATTACTTTCCTGCTCTGCAGGGTTGTGCTGGTGCTGGATTGGCATTATCCAGGTGTGGGCACGTATCTGGGGGGACTGTCAAAGCCGAGGGTCCCTGGCTCCTGCCAAGATCCACAGAGACCCCTTTGGGGTTCATTCATCCTGACTCCCTCTCCCAGGTAAGGAGAGCCCTGGGGTCCCACAGCAGATATTAGGGCACAAGTTGCCGGTGTGCAGGTCAGCCAGGGAGCCAAGGAAGCCCACTGCTTCTCTGAGTAGGGTCCCCCAGCCTCCATGGAGTAGTTGATGGTTCTCATTAAACAACCTCGCGCCACTCCCAGCCTGGCATCTAAAGATAGTGTCCCAGTCACAGTGTCGGGAGGTAGGGCTAGTGGCTTTAGTTTTCTTTTTGTGTCAATGAACAAAGACGGGAACTCAACGGAGTCCTAGGGACAGTTCACCGAAGCTGGGCGTCTAAATAGAAGTCCTCCTCCCAGCAGGAGCCTTGACCGTTGGCTCTGTCGTGCCTTCCTTGTCTTTGCCATGAGAGAGCAGTGCCTGCCTGGAAGCGGGGAAGCTGGGGACCAGGTAACCCTGGAGTTGCACAGGCACTTTTGTCTGCCTATTCTCGGCACACGAATGTCTTGCTGCCATTTGTGAATCCCACTTGGAGCTCTAGGGTGTGGAGAACTGGTTGATTTATAGATCGAGGCAGCCACAAGTTGGAATTTTAAAAAGCAATGTGTCCTTTGAGCAGGAGCCCGGGCTGGGGGCTTTGCAGGCTGTCGCTTTGTCCCAGGGACCAGATGGAACTTGTTTTTCTGCGCACTTGGGGGTTTAACCCTTCATGCACGCCCTCCCCTGCAGCCCCATTCAGGAGCTGCTGCCTCTGGGGCCAGGAGAGAGAATCCGCGCATTTGAACCTCAACGGTTTTTTTTCTCGGAAATGCCTCCTCTTTTTAATCCCTTGCCTTTGCCCGAGTATTTTGTTTTATTTAGCACACGCTGACATATGCCAAGTGCTGTTCTAAGTGCTCTGGAAATATTAGCTCATTTATTCTTCACGGTCATTATTATCCCCGTTTTACGGATGAAGACACTGAGGCACAAATAGGTTAAGCAACGTGTCCAAGATCACACAGTTGGTGACAGATGAAGCCAGGATTTGAACGCCAGCTGTCTGGTTCCCAAATTTGTGCATTTAGTCACAACATCATGGCTGGCTCTCAAACTGTGGGCAAATAAGTCCTGCTCTTAACGTTGCAGAATTTCTGTGGTGATTCTTCCCCCTTAAGCTCTGGGAGTGGAAGTCACCATCAGAGCAAGATGGAATCCGAGTACCAGGCGCTTGTGATGGAAATATCACTGTCATCCTTTCAGGTCCATCAGGCTGCCAGCCCCCTATTTATAAGGTCCATGCAGTGTAAGGAGAAAGGTTCAGGGTTTGGTACCCACCCCCACTCCACCGGCAGCGTGTGGGAACCCAGGGCTGCCCTGCAGAATCAGGGATTCTGAAGTCTGGACCTTCTGTTCTCCCGGAAAAGCTTTGTGTCCAATGCAGTTTCCCTCCAGCAGGGTCCTTGGGCTGGCCTTTTGACAAACTCTCTTGCTTGTTTGTGCAGCAGAACCCTCAGGGCTCTTTGATCCTCTGTGAAATGTTGGGAGGCAGAAGGAACTGTTTCTCACCCTTGGGAAGTCTGTAGAGACGGGAGCTGGACAGAGCCCAGCCCTCAAGGCTGTGACAGTACTGCAGCTAGGGTCCAGGTGTCCAGGCCACCCAGGCCGTGAGGGGAGAGGATATATCCTGGGGAGAGGCTAATAAGGCCTCAGATCCTAAGCAGAGCAAAATGGAGTTTGTCACATCCTCATCAAGGTCACATTTGCACGTGGGAGCACTCTGTCTGTCTTATGCCATGAGGTTCCAGGGGACCTGGGGAACTTGATAGGGAGTATTACAGTAATGACATGGGGCTCGGAGTAATAAGATAGGGTTTTGTTTGTTTGTTTGTGTTTGTTTTTGAGTTGGAGTCTCCTTCCATCGCCCAGGCTGGAGTGCAGTGGTAGGCTCATGGCCACCCCAGCGTCAATCCGTTGGGCTCCGGTGAGCCTTCTGCCTCAGCCTTCCAAATAGCCAGAACTACAGGCGTGCGCTACCATGCCCGGCTAGTTTTTTATTTATTGTAGAGACGAGGTCTCACCAAGTTGCCCGGGCTGGTCTTGAACCTGTGGGCTCAGGCAATCCACTCGTCTCAGCTGGGGTTTTTTTTTGTTTTTTTTTTTAAGAAAGCAGGATTTATTGAGAGGACAGAAAAGCTCCCACAGTTGAAGGGGACCCGAAGGGGTTGCCCCCTTTTTTAAAAAATTTTAAATGGCAATACTGTAATACCACCCTTGGGGATGAACTGTTCTTTCTAAGCTCATCTTCTGGGTAGCTGACCCTTGCTTGTTTATGTACTCATGTCTTCTTTCAATCATTTTAAAAGGCAGTCTTTCTCAAATAGATGGCATACAACCTTGCCTTCTTGAACAGAGTCTAATGAACATGATTTAACCTTTGTAAAATGACTCCGTGACATCACTGCAAACATCTGTCACAGAATGGTCCCCTCGCTCGCTGTGTATGAGTATCTCTTTTCTGCGGTGGCAGGGGTTGTTGACTTGCGCTCTAAAAGGGTTCTCTCAAGGTACTCCTACAGAGCCTGCAAAGCCCCCAGCCCAGGATCCTTTGGGCAGGTCTGGTCTCGCATGAAGAGGAGGTTGCCTTTAATATCAATCATCTAGGACAGGGACTCAGAACTCTGGAGGTTACCTTAGTCGCACTGCACAGTGTAGAGCATAGGTAAGCAATATTACAGATGACTTTGGCTACCCGAAGGCAGGCTGGACCAGGAGGGGATACATCCCTCCCCAGGGGTCAGAAGCTGAAGATTAACACGACACACTCCCTATAAGAGCCTAGGTAGCTTCAAGAGGCCAGAAAGGGAGAGAGAAAGAGAGAGAGAGAGAGAGTTATTCTATTCCACAACTGAATCCCCTGGGCCCAGGACTGTGCCCGCAGATGGCAGGTTCCTGATCCACATTCACCGATTATGCAAATGAAAAACCAATGGCGATCTGGCATTGGATCCTCTGGTTTCCCATTATTCTCTTCATTTGCTTCCCTTTTGCTGCCACCAAGTCTTCAGTGAATACATGTTGCATCTCCCGTCTCACAAGCAGCCCCACCCGGCGCGGAGAGTCTTTTTCTGGAGCCAGGCCTGCGTGGGGAATATAGGTTTCATTTTATATTCATAAGGAAGGCAGAATTTTCTTAGATCACGCACAGTGATATCTGCGGGGATCAAGGAAATATGTAGGGCTATTTGCTTCTCCACAAAACCACCCAAAACTGCTAAAATTATTTTTAAAATTTTTATTTTCCTCCTGTCATCTGTCACTTCTTGCTGCTGTCAGAGATGATTAGTATCCGTCCTTATGGTCCTTCTAATGTGTGACGGGGTGCGGGACCTGATCACCGAGCATGTCAGAATTATGTCTAAACTGAGAGTAAATCGGTGCAAAATGACGCCGTGAGTCAAGTCCTGTGCTTTAGCAGACGAGCCCCGTGACATATCTAAGACGCCTCTGTGTGTATTTTTCAGAAGTGGAGACCAGGAAGGCCGCCTAGGACAGTCAGAGCATGAGCCGTGGGGGCTTCGAAAGATCTAGTTCAGGTCTCAGCTCTGTATCTAACTGGCTTTGATAAGTTTCGCAACCTCCTAGCCTCAGTTTCCTCATCTGTAAAGTGGATAGTAATATCTACCTTATGGGGTACCGAGAGGATCAAGGGAGAAAACATACTCAAAAGAACTAATTAGAGTGTATGGAGCTTTTTCCGTAGTAGGTGCTCACTAAACATCATCTTGTGCCCCCCCCCCGCTCAGTTGTGTTGTGGGACTCATGACCACCAGATAAGAAAGCCTGTTGTATGTTTCAGATTCCTTGACCTTGTCTCATGACAGTCCTGTGCGGTTGGTGCAGTCAGTCTCCTCAGTCTGTAGACAGCCAAAGCGTAGAGAAGGTTCTCGCCCGAGATCACACAGGCAGGTGGTGATAAAACCCAAGCGAGCCAGATAACCGAGCCATTTTTCTTGCACTTCCTCTGCCCTGTCCTACTGTTACTCACCTGGTGACTACAGGTGAGAAGGTTGGGTCCTCCCCCCATCTTCTTCATCTCCTGCGTCGCAGGGGCTAATAACACCTTCCTGGCCATCCCTACTGTCCTAGGGTTGTCAGGTGGCTCGGGCAACATCATAATGCCCATGAAAGCTTTCAAAAATGAAAAGCGGCACATGCGCAAATTCCATTTTTCTGAACTGTTTTAATTCGTTTCTGGCATTGAGTAGATGAGATGCCTGACACCCCGCTTGCTCCATCTCTACCCTGGCTTGGGAAAAAGCAGCCAGCAGTCAGAGTCACTGTTCCGAACTGAGAGGCGCCCCCACTTAGGTACTTCTTGGCAGACACCACGGTAACAGGGTGAGTCTCATGTGCCGGGAGCCCGGCATCAGGCTTAAAGACGCTTAAGCTTAAGTCTGGGCTTGGTGGCCCACACCTGTAATCCCAGCACTTTGGGAGACCAATACGGGAGAATTACTTAAGGCCAGGAGTTCAAGACCAGCTTAGGCAATATAGTGAGACCCCTCCATCTCTACTAAAAATCAGAAAATTGGACTGGCATAGTGGCTCACATCTTTAGTCCTAGCTACTTGGGAGGCTGAGGCAGGAGGATCACGAGCCCAGGAGTTCAAGGCTGCAGTGAGCGATGATCATGAAGCTATGACCGCACTGCAGCCTAGGAGAAAGAGCAAGACCCTTGTCTCTACAAATAACAATAGCAATAATGATGAATAATGATGATATTAAGAAATATAATTTAATTTTAAAAAGTAAAAATAAATAAAAACACTGTCTAAAAAAAGGAGCTTAAGCTTAAGAAATGGAGTGTGCCCAAGAGCCCCCCAGAATAGAATGCTAACAAACACACCTTTTTCACCCCCTGAAAAAGGGGGTTTCTCGTCATGCTTGGACTTTTCATTATTAATGATTTTGAAGGCCCAGCTCCCTCATGTAAGCTGTCGGAGGCCCTCAGACAGAGAAACGGGAGCCACTTTCTCTGCCCTTCCATTGGCCAAGGTTCCCCAGAGAGGAGGTGGCACTTGCCCAGAGGGCTTTGGGCCAGGGAAGGGGCAGTGATAGGCCCAGGTCTGTGTGTAGCCTGCTTAGGCTGGCGGGTCCACCTCCAGAGAGCGGAACTAGGAAGTTACTCTATGTGTCAGACGCTGTCCTGGGTTCTCTGTGTATCATCATCCTTTGATCTTCCCAACAAAGCTATAGGCGGGTACTATTATTATTCCCATTTTCCAAATGGAGAAGCAGATGTAGAGCTTGCCCAGGCCATAGCTTGTGAGCTTCAGAGGGTGTGAATGAACCACCATGCTACACTGCCTGCTAGGACAGTGGCCTTAACCAAGCCACACTTCTCAGAAGCATCTTCAGCGGGGACTAGCAAAGAAACACGGGCTCATTTTCCTTGTCAGACCTAATTGAATTCTTCTTTTCTGGGTAGTAGGGGAGACCCCTCAGGGCTCAGCCCCTCAAAATTCACCCCTTTATTAGCTCACAGAGCTCTCCAGCCTACCCTGCCCTTCAACCTGGGTCTCAGCCCACACACACTCTTCTCTCTCTCTCTCTCTCTCTCTCTCTCTCTCGCTCTCTTTTGAGTTGGAGTCTCCCTCTTGCTGCCCAGGCTGGAATGCAGTGGCATGCTCACGGCCACCACAGCCTCGATCTGCTGGGCTTAGGCCATCCTTCCACCTCAGCCTTCCAAGTAGCTGGAACTATAGACGCACACCACCACGTCCAGCTAGTTTTTTGTGTGTGATTTATTGTAGAGACGCGGTCTCACCAAGTTGCCCAGGCTGGTCTTGAACCCCTGGGGCTCAGGCAATCCTCTCACCTCAGCCTCCTAAAGTGGAGGGATTACAGGCTGAGCTACCGCACCTGGCCTTCTCTTATGAGTAGCATCTCATCTACTCAACATCCTCAAGAACTGACTTCAAAGAAAGAAAAGGAGGTAAAGAGGAACTAAAAGACACCCCAGGGGACACCTCTAGCTTTCACCTGAGAGGGCAGGGCATGAGGTGGCGGTTCCCTCATGCATGAGCATCTATGGTTATCTTTCCAAACTTACCACAAGCCAGAGCTTAGAGCCTATGGATTAGATTGAGCATTGACGAGTGGGAGGATAGAATTTCGCTTTTGTTTCTGACCAAGTCTCACTCTGTTGCCCAGGCTGCAGTGCAGTGGCATGATCACGGTTCACCACAGCCTTGAAATCCTGGGCTCAAGCCATTCTCTCACCTCAGCCTTCCGAGTAGCTAGGACAACAGGCGCATGCCACCACACTGACTAATTTATTTAGTCAGTGAGATCTCACTATGTTGCCCAGGCTGGTCTCAAACTCCTGGACTCAAGCAGTCCTCCTGCCTCAGCCTCCCAAAGTGCTGGAATGGCAGGCATGAGCCACAGCACCCAACTAAAAGTATCTTTTTCTGAGATGGTATCTTAGTCAGCTTGGGCTGCCATATCAAAATACCATAGACTGGGTGGCTTAAACAGCAGACATTTATTTTTTCACAGTTCTGGAAGCTGGAAGTGTAATGTCAAGGTGCCAGCAGATTCTGTTCCTGGTGAAGGTTCCCTTCCTCATTTGAAGATGGCCACCTTCTCACTGTGCCCTTCCATGGTGGAGAGAGACAGTGAATCTCGGGAGTCTCTTTTTATACTAATCCCATCGCGAGGGCCCCACCCTTCTGATCTAATCACCTCCAATGGCCCCCTTCCCCAAATGCCATCACTTTGGGGGTTAGAGCTTCAACATACATGTTTGGGAGACAGTTCAGTGTGTAGCAGATGGGGAGGGCCAAGGGAAAAGTACATTTAGGAGATGAGTGCAAGAGCTCGAGGGTTCTGATTTTGGATGTGGTAAGAATGTGAGGCATTGTCAGACATTCAGGGAAAGTGACAACTGTGTTCATTTTTTTTTAGAGTTAGAGTCTCACTCTGTCGCCCAGGCTGGAGTGCAGTGGCATGCTCACAGCCACCGCAGCCTCGATCTGTTGGGCTCAGGAGATCCTTCCCCCTCAGCCTTCCAAGCAGCCGGAACTACAGGCACGCGCTACCACGCCCAGCTAATTTTTTGATTTATTGTAGAGACAAGGTCTCACCATGTTGCCCAGGCTGGTCTCGAACCCCTGGGCTCAGGCAACCCTCTCGCCTCAGTCTCCCAAAGTGCTGGGATTACAGACTTGAGCCACCGCGCCCAGCCGAGTATGTTCTTATATGAGTTTGATGTTCAAAGAAGACATCCGAGCTGGAGATAGAAATGGATTTGAAACTCACCACTCCAAGCCAGTTTTCTCAACTGTAAAATGGGATTAATAATACCCATCTAATAAGGTTGTTGCAAGGTTTGAATGGGAAAAGCAAAATACCTGGCAATATTTTTATGCACACTAAAACCAGAGAGTCAAAGGGTGGAGATAAGCCTGAGTTTTGATATTGTGAAAGGGTTTATCTTTGGTGTCTCAGTCCTCCACATAGTGTGACCTTTCCCATACCTCGTTTCCCCTTGGACACAGCCCCCTCCTCATTCTCCTCCCCCACCCCGCCCCCATGGATATCTGTGCTTCTGAGCAGACCCAGTCACATCGAAGTGCAGTGACTGATAGCAGCTTAAAAATGTGATCTGTCCCCGGGGACTTTGCATGCTAGGAGTCTGAAGAGTCTTACATTTAAAGGAGAAGGAAGAGGAGGAGGAGAAAAGGAGCCGTATTTTCTCAATTAACAGGAAAAAATATAGAGATTTTACTCAATTTTGAGGGCTTCTTCCATACTTTAAAGAAAATCTTTCCCACATCTCAATGTCTACACTAAGCCTTAGTCTATTTGCATATTGTGTGTGTATCTATTTATGTATGTGTGTGTATATGCATACACACACATACATATATAGATAGGTATAAATATAGATATATTATCCTTTTTCTATGTTTGATTTAGCATATATATAAATCTAAATATGCTATACATAAAAATATCCAAATAGATTATAGATATAAGATATAGAGAGAATACGTCATGTACTATTCATCAACATAAGTTGAGAATTAGTAAGCTAAAGAAAAGAGACACAAATTGTGTGTTTTCGGGCATTGTATATCAGATGGTAAGATCGTTGAGGCATCTGACACCTTTGAAATTCTGCCCCATCACCAGTTGTCGCCTTCCACCCTCTGTGTAATGCTGGCTCTGTCAGTGGCTGAATGAGGCATTGGGAGAGTCTGCGTAACTGCCGAGCTGCTGTGTCTTGAACAATAACAGAAAGGCCAAGGACAGGTGGGAGAAATGAGAAATGAAATAGGTGACGTGGTTCTTCGGCTATTCAGAACCAGAAAAAGCTGTCTGGACAAAGTGTCAGAAAGTGAGAGCCGGAATACATCTGAGTCACCCCCAAGAAAGCCATAGTGGGGAGGAGTGGAAGGAAACCAATCACTGGAATGATGAGAGAAGATCAGGGGAGACTCCACTTGGCCTGAGGGTTACTTGGAGCACGCGGGATCGAGCCCTCATAATATCCCCACTGGACACTGTAACCATCGGGTAAATAAGCCATCAGGGTAAGAATTGATGCAGAGTCAGCAGGACAAAATGCAATGATTCTTGATTATTAGTGGGTGTTAACCTTGTCCCGTGTATTGCTCGAGTTCAGAACTTCATCGTGTTCAACTAGGGCTGTGACAGTGATTTTCCAATCTCTACTTCTGTCTCTTCTTCCGCATTAGCACATCTTCCTCCTCTGGGCTTCCACATCACTCTGTGTTCCAATGGTACTTGTCTCACTCTATGCCAGGTTGTGGGGTTTGAGAACATATCTCATCTCCCCCAGCTACATTACCAGCAACTTTAAGGCCACACGTCAGACCCACCCTGGGGCAGAGAGGCACTAGGTAGGCAGTCACTGGGAGTTCAGGAAGGCAGGTTGGCATGAAGAAATCCGCACCTGGGAAGCAGGGCCTGTACCACCCAGGCTGGGTTCAGGGATAAGTCTCATCTGGCAAAACAGGCAGAACCTCCACCAAACCTAGAAAACTAGACAGTTACTGAAATAGGAACCTAAAATGAGCTTCTCAGCAAATTAGACATAACAGATGTGAACTTGAAGCATCAGGGAACTTGGAGAGAGAGACATAGAAGTCATCTAGATACACTTAAAGAGAGAAAAGAAGGGTAGGACAGAACAGAGCACCCAAACATTGTGGGACAACATAAAATGGTCTAACATACATATAGTTAGGATTCCATTAAGAAAGGAGAGAGAGCCAGGCTCGGTGGTTCAGCCTGTAATCCTGCGCCTTTGGGAGGCTGAGGTGAGTGAATTGCCTGAGCCCGTGGGTTCGAGACCCGCCTGGGCAGCGAGACCTCCTCTCTACAATAAATCAAAAAATCAGCTGGGCGTGGTAGCGCGCACCTGTAGTTCCAGCTACTTGGAAGGCTGAGGCAGAAGGATTGCCGGAGCCCAGCAGGTCGAGCCTGCGGTAGCCGGGAGTGGCCACTGCACTCCAGTCTGGGCAACAGAGTGAGACTCCAACTCAAAAAAAAAAAAAAAAAGAAAGGAGAGAGAGCAGGGTAGAAGAAATCTTTGAAGAGATAATGGCCAAGAACTTCTCAAAGTGATGAAAGCCAACAAGCCACAGATCCAAGAAGCTCAGAGAACCTTAATCAGAATACACACACACACATACACACACACACACACACACAATTTTTTGTTTTTAGCCATATCATGGTCAAACTGCAAAAAACCAAAGATAAACTCTGAAGGCAACCAAGAAAAAGAGAATACTGGCATCCCCCTCACCAAAGCATTTCTAAATGCTCATGAAGGAAATATGTCCTCCGAGTTCAGGAGTACGTGAGGGGTCTATATGTATAAATTCGACCCCAGCGTTTCTATAACTCTCTAGGTATTGAGATTTTTGTCACCTCAGCTTTATGTCATATAGGATGCCATTGAGTTCAGCTGTCATCAGGTAACCCAGTGAGCAAACAGAACCATACCCAGATGGTTCAGCCAGCACTTTGGACCCAGAATCTGTATTGATTGATATGGCCCAATTGAAAACCATCATCTTTCCTCTCTGAGCACTTTACTATGTATTTCTCAAGTTGCTGTCAACAAATATAAGGAAACAAATGACATCTATTTTGGTGTGGAAGTCTACTGCTTCAGAATCAGGCTTTGTACTTGTCTCCTTCAGACCTGCTGAAATCTGGCTCTAGCATAGGTCAGAGCAGTGAGAGTGGGAAGTGTGGGCATCAGGGAACAGGGATTATCTTATATGGCAAGAGGTGAAGAGGAAGGTCAGCTTCTGCTGGAGCAGGAGGCTCAGTGGGGTCTGAGTTTAGTTATCTGAATCCACCATCCCAATTCATAGGGTTCCATCTTTCCCAGTCAATAGCCTCTCCCATAAGAGAGAGCTTATGAGCCTGTGAACTTAATTTCAGTTGTAATTCAGCAATCTGCAGAGTCAGATTCCATTTTTGATTTCAGTTCTTTTGGCCCCCAAGCTTCAAAACATGGGAGGTTCTTTCAAGATAGTCATAAGTGTTCCCTGTTCTCCTGGTTGTGCCTTGAACCAAGACTTTAAATTCCAGTCGTCTAATTTTCTTCTTCAATCTTTCCACCACTTCTAGCAGAAGAATCATCTTATTCCACCATCTTTGTATTCATCATGCTGACAAAATCATCTCTCCTGCAACTCTGCCAAACTCTTATTTTCAATGGACACTGCATTCTAGACAACCACACTTGATCCTTAAGAATCTTTTTCTATGCATGCCTTGGGCTACCAGTGTCACATTTGCTAGTGGTAACCTGTTCTCCCATCTGCATCACTGGTTTTGAGAAATTTGATTATGGTGCGCTTTGGTATAGTTGTCTTCAAGTCTCTTTTGCTTGGCATTTCTTTTGTTGGCTTCTTGGATCTGTGGGTTATCGTTTTCGTGAACTTTGGAAATTTTTCAGCCACTTTTTTTTTTCTAATATTTTTCTGCCCCCACCTCCTGTTTCAGGGACTCTGATTACTGTATCTTAGGCTACTTGAAGATGTCCCATAACTCACTGATATGCTTTTCTGGATTTTGTCCAGTCTCTTTCTTTCTATTTTATTTTGGGTAGTTTTTCTTGCTATGTCTTCAAGTTCCTAATATTTTTCTTCTATGTAGTTAACCTTCTGTTAAATCCCATTTAGTGTCTTTTTCCATATTAGACATTTAAATTATCTCTTTAAATTTTATTTGCATCTTTAAAAATATTTTATGTGTCTCTGGGAATGTTTAAGCATTTCTCTGCCTTCTTGAAGAAATGGAATATATAGTTATGATAGCTATTTTAATGTATGTTTGTATTACTTCTATTATCTGTGTCATTTCTAGGTATATTTATATTAATTGATATTTTTCTTTGTTATGGTTTCTATTTTCCTTCTTCTTTGCATGTCTAGTAATTTTTTTAAGTGCTAGACATTGTGAAGTTTTACTTTGTTAGGGTAAAATATTATTATCTTGTAAACATTCTTGAGATTTGTTCTGGGTTGTAGGTTAGGTTTATTGAAAACAGTTTGACCAGCCAAGCATGGTGGCTCAGCCTGTAATCCCAGCACTTTAGGAGGCTGAGGTGAGAAGATTGCCTGAGCCTGGGGGTTTGAGACCAGCCTGGGCAACTTGGTGAGACCTCATCTCTACAATAAATCACACATACACTCACACACACACACACACACACACACACACACACACACACACACGCACGCACAAACTAGCCAGGCATGGTGGCATGCATCTGTAGATCTGTAGTTCCAGCTACTTGGAAGGCTGAGGCGGAAGGATCACCTAAGCCCAGCAGGTCGAGGTTGCAGTGACCGAGAGCGTGTCACTGCACTCCAGCCTGGGCGACAAGAGTGAGACTCCAACTCAAAATAACAACAACAACAAAACAGTTTGATCCTTTTCAGGGCTGATTTTAAGCTTTAGATGATGGGGCCAGAGCGGCTTTTTTCTGGGGACTAATTTTGTCCCACTGCTAAGTACTCACCCTGCTGTCCCAGGAATTGTGTGTTGGTGCTTTTGTTTTTTAACTCTGCTAGGTGGAAATACAAACCTTCCCAGTCCTGTGTGAACCCTTAAGATTGTTCCCTGTGTTTCATTTGGGTAGTTTTTTCCCTGGATACAGGTAATTTCCTTACATGCATATGCTTAGCCACACTCAACTGAAGACTCGAAAAGGAATTTCTGCAATTTCCAGAGTTCGCTCTCTGCACATCTGTCTCACCCTGTGAATTTTGGGCATCCTAATCTCCTTGAACTTGCAGCTCTGTCCTCACCTCAAGGTGACTGTCAGCTTCCCTGTGTTCTCCTTCCCTGCACTGCTGCCTAGAAACTCTGGTGGCAGGCTGGGGTGATTGTAAGATTAACTTCATTTGGTTCCTCTCATTGATTTTACTGTCAAAGTCTGAAAACCATGTTTTTTGTTGATGTTGTTTCGGGAGGCAAGGTAAATCTCTGGTACTTCATTTCTTCTGGAACTAGAGGACCTTTGCCTGTCTTTATTTATTATTATTTGTTTGTTTGTTTGTTTGTGTTTGAGTTGGAGTCTCATTCTGTTGCCCAGGCTGGAGGACAGTGATATGCTCCTGGCCACCACAGCCTCGACCTGCTGAGCTTAGGCGATCCTTCCGCTTCAGCCTTCCAAGTAGCTAGAACTACAGGCACACGCCACCACGCCGGGCTATTTTTTTGATTTATTGTAGAGGTGAGGTCTCACCAAGTTTCCCAGGCTGTTCTTGAACCCATGGGCTCAGGTAATCCTCTCACTTCAGCCTTCTCAAAGTTCTGGGATCATAAACGTGGGCCACCTTACCCAGCCTATCTGTCTTTAAATACAACCAGGCAGATAATCAACCCCAAATATGAGGACCATTGCCTGCAACCCCTTGTAGTTCCAAAACACTATGTCAATCAGTGTTTACTTGCAGAAAACAAGCTGAACTCTAGTTATTTTGAGCAGGAAAGTAGTGAATACAGGAAATTGGGTGCTCCTGGACTTGTTAGATGGGCTGAGAAGTAGGCGATAGTTTCGTCCTCCAGGAATAACTCCACTAGGAATAAAACCACCAAACTGGCCTGCCAGAGGAGCTGAGTTTTCTGCTCCAGTGAGGAAACTGGGGAATCGGAGAGTTGCTACCAACTTCAGAAGCTCACAGTCACTACAATTCAGGATCAGGAAGCTGCCACCACCTCTGCCTCAAGTGCCTCTTAGCTGCCGTAAAGTCAGAGACCAGACATGAGAACACTGAACCTGGATGTCTCTGCTGCTGCATGTCTCTCCCAATACCTAGGAAGCGGATACCAACACTAGAATGCTGCTACAGAGAAACCCAAAACCCTCTACAACCGCACCAGCCCAGGTTGTAGGAGATGGCTTCTGCCTCGCTTTGTTTGTACGAGTGTATCCCATTGGTGAAATTTCATTTGCATCCAGAACCTTCACTGAAAGGGAGTCTGGGAAATGTAGTTTTTCACTTCCTGCCTCTGCGGTTCAGGATGGTACACTTGCAGGAGACGGCACAGGAAGTCCAGTGACAGTCGCCATGATTACCTCATAGGAAAGGTGAGTCAGGGATGGGATGAACGCAGCGGGAAATTGGATGGAAATACACAGAACCGTGATCTATCTAAACATATCTAGATTCCTTTTTTTACTTTGTGTCCTGTTGACAGTTCCTTGTGTGGAATGTATAAACTGATACACCTCATGTGGTGATGAGGAAATCTCTGGGCTGAAGAGAGTGAGACTCTTGATGACCATGAGGAAGTGTCCTGGAAATGCAGGAGGGTCTTGGGCTCCTGACCTTTATCGTGGGGAGGTCCCCAAGTTCTCAGCTGGTAATAGCAAAAGCAGAAGCCACTGTGTACAGTCATGTCCTTCAGCAAAAGGCATTAGCGTGACAGTTTTATTGACAATATCCTAGTCTGGCCTCTGAGCAGTGACGTTGGGGGTTAGTGACCTGACACCCATACCAAATTTTAGTGACTAGGGATTTGAATAAAATAAAAGGAAATAACACACGGCAGGTATTTTATTGCTGCTATGCTCAGTTGTTCAGAACATAGCCCTTATCCTGGGGTCTATCAATGGTCCTGAGATTCTGGAGAGTCTTTGGGGGAATCTACAAAGTCCCCAGATTATTTTCAAATTTACTTCTACAAAGTATTTTCTAGATTCTATATATTTTCCCCTCTATACTCTCTTTAGAGAGCTGAGATTTTAAGAAATTAGGTATCCTTGATGTGATCCCTCTTTCAAATTACAAAAAAAAAAAAAAAAAATTTAGCCTTCGCAAAGCCAATTGTCTCAGTGGTTTTCAAAACTATAATTTCATGAACGTTGCAATGTATTACTATGCCCATTTCCAAGCTATAAAAACTGGAGCCCAAGAAATTTGAATTTGTTCTAATTCCAAATTAAATTGCCACTTAAACCATCAGTTAGCTTGGCATCTTCTGGGCTCCTCAGACTTCACTTAACCCATTGGGCCATGCTATCTGCCACCTTATAATCTCTAATTTCATCATCCATTGCTTATCAATATTAATGTTAGAAGCAGTACAGAGTCTTCCTATCCTGGTTTTGCTTACTCTGATTTAGGGGAAACTGAAGGGTCACCTTTATGTACCAAGGACATGCAAAAGAAGGGAAGACCAGAGTGAGTAGCTTGAGTCAGGGCAGCCTTCTTAGAAGACGCAACCCTTTAAGCCACTTGATGTTTCCTTGATACTGTCAAGAAGAGGAAAGAGTAGAAGGTTCAAAGTGAAGGCATGGAGCAGAATGCACAGACAGAAGGAAAGTAACATTTCTTGAGTATATCCTCTACACTGAATCTCGTTTAATTATCACAGTCCTAGGAGGCTATGACTTTATCATCCCTAGTTTGCTTATCAGAACTGAGGCTCAGAGAGATAAATAACTTGTTCAAGGTAACACATTTGTGAGTCACAATAAAAACAAACAAAACCTGCCTGAATGGAGGGAGGAAAAAAAAACAAAACATACAAAGCTTCAGAAGTTTAATCCAGGAAGTGTAGATATATTTATATGTACCCATTTTATTTTTGTTAATGTTCCTGCCACTCTTTGGCAAATATGTTACCTTCTGAATTTTGTAATTTTAGATTGCTATTTTGTTGCTATAGTTATAACGATAGTAAAGGTAATATGAAAAAATTTACATTAAAACATAACATATGGCCCTTCTCTGAAACCATATGCAAAAATTAACTCAAAATGGACCAAAGACCTAACTGTAAAAGCTAAAATTATAAAACTCTTAGAAGAAAACCTAGAGAAAAACCTTTATGGCATTTAATTTGGCAATTATTTCTTGGAAATAACACCAAAAGCACAGGCAATAAAAAAAATAGATCAATTGGATTACATCAAAATTTAAAACTTCTATGCATCAAAGAAAACAATCAACAGAACCTATGGAATAGGAAAAATATTTGCAAACCATACATCTAATAGGGGCTTAATATCTAGCATACATCAAGAAGTCCTCCAACAATGACAATAAAACAGCCCAACTTTTAAAATGGACAAAAGAGCCGGGCTCGGTGGCTCAGCCTGTAATCCCGCGCCTTTGGGAGGCTGAGGTGAGAGGATTGCCTGAGCCCGTGGATTCGAGACCCGCCTGGGCAACTTGGTGAGACCTCATCTCTACAATAAATCAAAATGAGCCGGGTGTGGTAGCGCGCGCCTGTAGTTCCAGCTACTTGGAAGGCTGAGGCAGAAGGATCGCCGGAGCCCAGCTGGTCGAGGCTGCGGTGGCCGGGAGCGGCCACTGCACTCCAGTCTAGGTGACAGAGTGAGACTCCAACTCAAAAAAAAAAAAAAAAAAATGGACAAAGGAGCCGAATAGATATTTCTCTAAAGAAAGTATCCAAATGGCCAATACACACATGAGAAATGTAAATGTTCAGCATCACTAAACTTTAGGGAAATGCACATCAAAACCATAGCGCGATGCTACTTCATATTCATTAGGATAGCTATTAGAAAGTAAATTAATAAACAGAAAATAATAAGTATTGGTGAAGATGTATTGGAACCCTTGTGCACTGTGGGTGAGAACGTAAAATGGTGCAGCCCTTATGGACAACAGTATGACAGTTCTTTAAAAGTTAAAAATGAAATGACTATAGGATTCAGCAATTCCACTTCTGGGTGTGTACCCAAAAGAATTGGAAGCAGGGTCTTGAAGAGATATTTGCATTACTCACAATAGCCAAAAGGTAGAAGTGACCCAGGAGTCCAGTGGATAAATGGGTAAACAAAACATCGTATATGAATATAATGGAGTACAACTCATCTTCAAAAAGGAAGAAAATTCTGACACATACTACACAACATGGATGAATTTTGAGGACTTCAATGCTAAGTGAAATAAGCCAATCACAAAAAGACAAATACTGCACAGAAGTACTAGAATGGTCAAATTTATAGATACGAAGTGTAGGATCGTGGTGAACAGAGGCGGGGACTGAGAGAATAAGGAGTTTAATAGGGATGGAGTTTTCGTTTTGCAGGATGAAAAGAGTTATGGAGACGGATGTTGGTGGTAGTTACACAACAATGTAAATACGCTTCACACTGAATTGTACACTTAAAAATGGTTAAGATGGTAGATTTTGTTATGTATATTATACCACAATTTAAGAAAAACTGATACATACCATCTTAAAATAATTCAGATGTGCTCACTTCAACAGCACATATACTAAAATTGGAGCGATACAGATTAGCATGGCCCCTGCGTAAGGATGACACGCAAATTCATGAAGCATTCCACAGTTAAAATAATAATAATAATAATTCAGAAAAGATGTTACTTAGAAACTTATTTCAGATATTTAAGCATTAAATAGGCTATTAAAGTTTTATTTCTCAGCCGGGCTCGGTGGCTCAGCCTGTAATCCCGCGCCTTTGGGAGGCTGAGGTGAGTGGATTGCCTGAGCCCGTGGGTTCGAGACCCGCCTGGGCAGCGAGACCTCATCTCTACAATAAATCAAAAAATCAGCCGGGAGTGGTAGTGCATGCCTGTAATTCCAGCTACTCAGAAGGCTGAGGCGGAAGGATCACTGGAGCCCAGCAGGTTGAGGCTGCGGTGGCCGGGAGCGGCCACTGCACTCCAGTCTGGGCGACAGAGTGAGACTCCAACTCAAAAAAAAAAAAATTTATTTCTCAACATTTGGTTTAACTATTATAATTCTTAGTCTGTCTACTTTCTCCTTCCTTGGTTTCCTAAGATATGAACGAGACTTTGTCTATGTTGGAAAAATGATGGGGAATGGTCAGAAGACCTAGTTACAGTCTCAGCTTCTCTGAGGCAGGCCCTCTTGAGTGAACTTCACTGAAGGCCTTAGCTATCTCTTGAGACTGCTCGCTAAATAACTTGAACATTTGCCCACATGACCCCGACTTCTACATCAGGAACGTCCCCTGGTGTACTAGAGACAAGACAGTGCCTAACCATATTGTCATTCCCACACCCGAACTCCTCATTCCCCAAACAACTTCACCCCGTAGGTGGGATGAATCGCACGGACCCAAGAGGCTGAAATGAGCATTTCATACATTCATCACTCAGATTTCATTGGAGGAAGGTAAGGATGTGGGAGAAAGCAGGTGAGGTGGGAGAGGAAGCAGGAAGCACCAGCTACATCACTCCCACCCTGCCTTCTGCCCTGGCTTCTCCCTGTGTATGACCTAGCTGGTGTTAGTTACTTAAACTTTCTTTGAATTGGCTACACATAGACTCATACATCTGGCAAGTGCAGACTGAATAAATATACAAGGCAGCTGACTCTTAGTGAGCATGTTTTTTTGAGTTGGAGTCTTATTCTTGTCACTCAGGCTGGAGTGCTGTGGCATGCTCACAGCCACCGCAGCCTCTACTAGCTGCTGGGCGTAGGCAATCCTTCCACCTCAGCCTTCCAAGTAGCTGGAACTACAGATGCACACCATACCCGGCTAGTTTTTATGATTTATTGTAAAGATGAGGTCTCACCAAGTTTCCCAGGCTGGTATCAAAGCCCCGGGCTCAGGCAATCCTCTTGTCTTGGCCTCCCAAAGTGCTGGGATTCCAGGTCATTATACTGTACACGTTATCCTATATAAGAAGATGAGTAGATGTTGAGGAAAGAAAAGTATTCCTAAGTTACTAGTGAGGAAGCTGAGGTCAGGGAGGTAAAGAAACTTGCCTAAACCAAGCATACTTGCTAGTAAGTGGTAAGGACTCAAACCCATGTTGTCTAATTCTAAACACTGTTTATGCCACTGCACCGCTAACTGCCACCTATCAGACAGTCTCTGAACACAAGTGAGCTCTAGTCACTCTCTGTCCGGTGGACAACACAGTGTGATGTGACAAATAGAACTACAAAGGTGTGCCCAACATTTCTACCGGGGCACAGGGAAGGGAAACACGGAATTTGAAAGATAGAGCTAACAATACCTCCCCCCTCTGAAGGTTGGAGAATGTGCCAGATTTCTTCTTGGGGCCTTTCCAGCTCTGAGATTTGTAAGTCTAGGACCTGAGGATGCTTAAGACAATAATTTTCTAATTAGAAATTCTAGAGAACTGCTACCCAGAGCATGGCCGGTGGCCTAGCAGCACTGTCATCCCCTGGCCACTTATTGGAAGTGCACAGGCCCAGGCCCCATCGAGGCCTGCTCCATCAGCATTTGCATCTGAGCAAAATTTCCAGACTCTCGGGTGTTCATTGCTGCAGCTTCTTTCTTGGATGTCCTCTTCCCCTTCACCCTTCGGCCTGGATGCCCCACAACAGTTGCTGGGTCCCCAAAGCGGGAAGCCACTGCCTCTTCTCCATCATTCATCTCCTTCCAGAACTTTCCATCTGTCTGCCCGTTGAGGGTGGTGAGTCCCAGCTTGCGTTCTCCTCACTCCTGTCAAGGAGCTTGAGGTCTTCCAGGTAACATCTGGTGGTGCTCAGTGGCTTGCTCAGAGACCTCAATATTGCTTGGCTCAACCAAAAATAAATTGAAAAAGAAAATTGAACATTGCATCAATTTGGAGCAAGTTTATAAATTCTGCAGCTAAGCAATACCAATAGAAAATGATAGATCGCCACCGCGCAGGGCGTCCCTGCAGTGATGTATAGTCACATTAGCTGAAATACCGTATTACATGATTCTGCTTTATTACCAGTGTTGGTGGCAGACAGAAAAACAGATTACACTTGAGTTCAAATCGATAGGAACTTTATTTACTGGTCTTTTAAAAACATATTTCTGCACTTTATAAAAACATACGGTAGATGCTATTGATAGAGCTTGTCTGCTTGTTAAAAAGCAATTTGCCCAAAACGAGGCTTTTAAGCTGTAATTTACGGCATTACCTTTTACCTCCTTTTTTTCAGGGTTCTGTTTGCCTGGCTGTTCTTTGACGACTTCCTTAGACTTCTCCTGCCTTTAATTTTCTCTCCCACTTACCATCTCCCTAAACCCTGAGCTCCCCAGAGCCTTAGAGCAGAACGGAGAAGCATCTTCTCCTGATGGAGACTGGGGTCCCTCCCTAGAGCCCACCTTTCTGTTCTCAGTCCGTCTTTGTTCTGGATTTTGAGGGGGCCTTGTAGGTTCAGATGGCCCAGCCTCTGCCTCCTGCTGTCTCTCCCTCCCATAAACTCTCCTTTCTTCTTCCCTGCTCTAAAACGGTGCTTCTCTCTTCTGAACCCTGATTTCAAATACATCTTGTATGGTAGGAATGCTTATCCCCATGTTATAGCTGTGCAAGCTCAGGCTCGAGAAGGTGAAACCCAAGTCTTCTGAAAGCAAATCAAATCAAGTCGTTTCGAGGTTTGAAGATGTGCCTGAAAGCAAGCCCTGGCTGTGGGGATGCAGGGCGGCTAATGTGTGAACCAGGCTGTCCCAGAGCTTCGGGATCCAGTTGGGAAGACAAAACAAACATACTTTTGAAAAAACTGCAGGAGGAACTTCTCAGCGGTTAAACTGTATAGTGACAGCAGCACGTGGGATGCAGGGTAGGTCTGCAGAGGCCCGGAGGCTTGAACACGTGGGTGGGGTTAGCCCAAGGTTAGCCAGGAAAGGGGACAGATGAGAACTCCCAGCAGGGGGAATCAGGCGACAGAATCCTGAGCCCAGTGCTTCCTGATGTGGTGCAGAGGAGGCCTGGCTGTGTGCCAGACAGAAGGAACAACCAGTCAGCTGGGCATGAGGACCTGGTGGCAGAGGCCTCTGACACCTGGCTGAGATTCCATGGGGACAGAAGGGAGGTATCATGGAGTCCCGGGCATGAAATAGCATGAAAGAAATGGTTTAGGAAGATTGATTCACAGTGACGTGTGGGATACTGGTTGGGAATCTGGGGACTCAGTGCCAGTCCCCTGAGCAAGCTGGTGTGGCCCAGCTGCGAAGGGCTCCGGGGCCCTGGTTGGAGGCGGGCATGCCGACCCAAGGCCACCTCACTTACAAGCCACCCCCTCTGAGTAGAGGCCATGACTGTGGGTTCTCCCATGGTCCATCCTTTTAGAAGTGGGCAGGACAGTTGAAAACCCCAGGCCAGTTCAGCACCCAAAGAGCTTAAGTCCTAAGGAAGATGCGGGGAGTCCTCTGCAGGCCACAATTAATCAGAAATAAGTGGAACACAATTAGACCCAGAGTACTAGCTCCATTTTTTTGTTGTCACTGTTGTTATTAAATGTTTTTGAGTTAGCAGGAGTATAAGAAAGGGTCATCGTGGAAAGCTTGTCTCCCTCCCACTCAGCTTTCTACCTCCCAAGCAGCTACTGCTCCGTGTGTGTGTGTGTGTGTGTGTGTGTGTGTGTGTGTGTGTGTGTGTATTCTCCAGAGACATTTCAGAGAGCTTTTTTTAAAAGAGCATAAAATATAAAATGCTAGGGAATATAATAAAACTTCACTTGGTAAATATTATAAAAATATACTAGGAGTTTCTGCAGAGTCCAGCAACTTGGGAGGATTAAAATAAAGAATATAAGTCACAAAAGAGTAAAATAATAAGAGATGAGTCAGCCAGGCACAGTGGCTCAAGTCTGAAAACCCAGCACTTTGAGAGGACGAGGCAAGAGGATTGCCTGAGTCCAGGGGTTCGAGACCAGCCTGAACACCTTGGTGAGACGTCATCTCTATAATACATTTAAAAAAACAAGCCAGGTGTGGTAACACCTCCTCTGTGCCTGTTGTTAGCTACTTGGAAGGCTGAGGCAGAAGGATCGTCTGAGCCCAGCAGGCTGAGGCTGCGGTGGCCATCAGCGTGCCATTGCACTCTAGCCTAGGTGACAGAGTAAGACTCCAACTCAAAAAAAAAAAAATAAAAAATAAAAAATTAAAGATGCATCGCCGGGTACAGTGGCTCAAGCCTGTAATCCCAGTACTTTGGGAGGCCAAGGTGAGAGAATTGCCTGAGTCCAGGGGTTCAAGACCAGTCTGAAGAACTTGGTGAGAACTCATCTCTACAGTAAATAATAAAAACAATTAGCCAGGCATGGTGGCATGCACCTGTAGTTCCAGCTACTTGGAAGGTTGAGGCAGAAGGATCGCCTGAGCCCAGCAGGTCAGGGCTGTAGTGGCCATGAGCATACCAGTACATTCCAACCTGGGTGACAGAGTGAGACTCCAACTCAAAAAAAAAAAGAGACTAGTCATAATGAGACCAATAACTCCCCCTCAGCCCGTCCCCCGTCCTCTGCATCTTTACTCTGACTTAAGCAGCATCCTACCCCGGGGTGATCCCTGTGCCTCCTCCAGCCCCTCTGACCTCTCCCACAAAAAAGACCCCTGCTGCAAGGGACAGTGCTGCTAACCACACCCTCCATCACCAACCTCTATCCCTGCCTGAAAGAGTCCCTCACCCTCTGGACAACGCACCCAATGCTAGGCTCTCAGTTAGGCGGGCTGCCTTCAGACCCTTGTCACTGTACCTGTTGCTGCCAGGTGAGGAGTGGGGGCTTGGACAACTAGGCCAGGCATACCAGAATGGCCACTGTCCCCACCAGGTTTGTTCTGGAATAGACAGACTGTTTGGGGACTGGAGCCTCACCCCGAAAGACTGCCAGGTGGCAGGACACTGTATGAATCCAAATAGAAAGAAGTCACACCTCTCCCTGCCCCTGTATCTTGGCCTTGACCTTGATGTCACGTGTGCCAAATGCTTTATACACATGATCCCTCTTAGCCCTTACTACTCCATGAGATAGGCATTGTTTCTAGTTGCATTTTAAAGATGAGAAATCTAGATTTGGGGAATTTAGGAAGTGCTCAAGGTCCCACAGGCACTAATCGCCAGCCAGGGTGATAGAGCCTGCTGATAAACTGAGGGCCAGATGCAAACGGCTATGAGCTGCAGTGAATGTCCTCTTGATGACTGACCTGGGTTGAGGAGTTGCCTTTTGCCTCTTCCAGAAATGTGCCAGGTGAGAATCCCACAGTCGGTGCCTGCTTCCGATCACTTCTATCTTGTCTGTCTGTAAAGTGCAGAAATAGACCCTGAGCGCCTGTGGGAAGAAGCACTTACTCCCTTGACAGGCCTAGCACCCAACAGATAGTTAACCTGGAGCAGAGAGTCAGTCTTTGTCTAGAAAGGGTTTCATTGCTGAAGAAATGACTGATGAGCAGGCAAGCGAGTGAATGAATGAATACAACTTCCTTCCCTCCTTTACCTGTAATCCCATGTTAGTCACAGAAGAGAAGCAAGCCTGTCTCCTGGGAAGGTATGGCTAAGTCAGCTCCTCAGGCGGTCTGTGACTAGGAAGCAATGGGCCGATTCTTTGAGCGGTTTATAAACCACTCTATTTGCTTTATTGCTACAAACAAAGGCGATTCCCAATCTCTGGTGTTCCCACACTCTTGCATACAGACGGGGTGTCTGGAATGCAGGGCCGGCTTCCCAAGAAGATCCCGGGTGAATACCAATGAGAAATGCTCATCGGACGTGTGAGTCCTGACTTCATTCAGAAAATCGCTGACGAGACTTGCTGGAGCAGCTTTGATAGCAACGGTGCTGCAGAAGCCAAGAAGTGGAGACAGTGTGTATAGAATGTCCTTCTGTGTCCTTCTAGGCTGGGCATCTTGAGTCTTTTTTACCCTGAAACTGGAGCACAAAGCTCCTTTCCTTCGGTGAGAGGGTGTGTCAGCTTCCTCTCAGACTCTGGAGGGCTCACTGTAGTGTCATGTGCTGGGTGCTGGGGAGATGAAGTGAACCAGGACCAGCAGCAGGCGTGACCTGACCCAGCATGCACAGTGGGACCTGCCTCTTGCGCTTGGTTGTGGAGGAAAAGGAATCTGGCTGCTGGAGTCAGTCAGACCAGCACTTGAACTTGAATTCTGGTTCAGCCCTGTACTATCCATGTGACGCTGAGCAAATTGCCTAGATGCCTACGCCTCAGTTTCCTCATCTGTAAAAGGGGGGAATAAGAGAAAGCACCTCACAGGATCGCTGGAAAGATTAGATGAGACGGTTCACGTAAAGTCCTCAGCACTCATAAGCTCCCAGCAAATAAGAGCTCTCTTTACCAACCAGCATCAAGCAGAGATGGTGTACATCTCCTGGGCCAGGTCATATAGTTTTTAGTATGATCACAATCTTCACTTGCATTGCTGAATGCACTGCTGTGTGTAAAGAGACATCATATTCTCTTCTTTTTTTTTTTTGAGTTGGAGTTTCAACTGTCACCCAGACTGGAGTGCAGTGGCCGCTCCCGGCCGCTGCAGCCTCAACCTGCTGGGCTCCGGCAATCCTTCCGCCTCAGCCTTCCAAGTAGCTGGAACTACAGGTGCGCGCTACCACGCCCCGCTCATTTTTGATTTATTGTAGAGATGAGGTCTCGTCAAGTTGCCCAGGCAGGTCTCGAACCCGCAGGCTCAGGCAATCCACCCACCTCAGCCTCCCAAAGCATATTCTCTTCTTACTTCCAACAAATGTACACTTCGTTTGGGGAGAGAGCAGTGAACACTGTGTTCAATGTAAACTGATAAATATCCAATAGTAGGGTGGGTCCTTCTGGAAGAGGTGAGACTGGCCACGCCTTGAAGGGTGATGGGTAGACTTGAATGAGCAGAGAGAAAAGGAGAAAATCTTTCCAGGCAGGGCAGAAAGAACAGGATGAGCCAGTATGTGGGGACAAAAATTCGCATAGAAGGATGCAACCAAATAAGGAGGGGACATTGGGAGGAGATGGAGATGGAGTAGGATTGAACTTGTCAAGTGAGGGCTGGAGATGAGTAGGAAAATGCTCAGGGGAGAAAAAAAAGAAAGTCAGAAAGCACCCTGAGCTTGGAAGGAAGCCCAAGTCAAGGGGATGGAGGCTGACCCTTGGAAGAGGACTTCCTCCCTTCCCGCTCCTGGTATTCTCAACAGTCATGTCCTGAGTGAGTCTCGTCAACCCTCTCTTCCCTGATTAGCTGTCCTCCCGGAGTCTCAAGCGACGATCTGCACTTGTTTTCACCTAATAGCCACTGTGTCCCGCCATCCTACTGGGAGAGAACGCACGTCCTGACTTTATAATAGGCTCGGCAGAGAAGGCAATGCTATCATCGTGTGGTGACAGCGGGCTCCAAGCCCTGCCAGGTAGTTTTAGCGACTTTCTAGTCTTCCTTGTCTTATTAATTAGGAGAGTCTATCTCAGAGATTTGGGCTACGAATCTCTGATAACAGCTCTTCAAACTTCATAACTGCTTCTAACTAGCCGGTAGGGCCAGGTGCATATCGTCTTCGTTTTAAAGAGGCCCCTGTGTCGGAGATCTGTATAGGAGCCCTCTCTGCAGGACGGGAGCGAAAGGACCTGCTGGGGATGGCAGGCAGAGAGACATTTTCTACATGGCTCTTCACTCTGCCTCCAGAATTGCAGGCTCTTCGGCCCTTAAGTCAAGAGGTGTCACCCCTCGCCCCGTCTCCCGTCTCAGAGGCGAGGACACATGTCCAGGTGTTGGAAGTCTTTTTACTCCAACATAAATATTTGCGAGCCGAGAGTTGGTGAAATCAGCGGATGGTGGAGTTGTCCCCCCGTCTTTGTATCCTCTGTAAATAGTATACGGTAATCAAAGTTTAAGCCTCCTGAGATGAAATAATTGCTTAACGATCATATAAGACAAAATGATTCAACAAATGACAATGAGGCCCCGTGATACACGGAACAGATGCAGTCAGTGTACCATATTCTAATGTGCTAATCCAAGATTGACAGCACAATAATAGGAGTGAGCAGCGATTCAGCCTATAATTCCAAAGCAAATGTGAGGCTGTCCAGAGAACTCAAATCCTAGCAGGCTGCAAAATTAGAGGTAACACCACGCAAGGTTCAAGACGACTCATTAGCAGGTTGGCAGAGTGTTTCAGAAGCAAATTTGTCTGTCGAAGGAACTAATTTTGTGCTATCTTCAGTTCAACTTTTGTGTGTGTGTGTGCTGCTACAATCTTCCCTGGAGAGGGATGCAGGGGTAGAAGTTTAAGATCTGGTTGGAGCCCCTTGGGGCACTGGGAGGTCACTGGTGTCTGTTTTTGAGTGGCCACTATTGGTGAGTAATCGGGGTATATTCAGGGTGGCACGGAGCAGGGGTGATATCACAAACACTATTCAGGAAGATCTTAGTGTGAGAGAGTGACGAGACTCCCTGCTGGTCCTTTGGGGATATCCCTACATCAGAAAGGGTCTGGATTGAGGATATAATTTAGGATATTGTAATAAGGGTCTTTCCAGGTCCTGAATTCCTGAACCTCTTTGAAACAAGCGTCACAACCCCTGCTGTGTACAGATACCCTTATCGTTTTTAGGGTACCTGGGATTTGTCTTAATCAGCTGTAGTGAGACATGCAGACAAATGATTGTCATGAAGGAAGGAGGCTTTATACTCACAGATTCCCAGAAACAGAAGGTTCAGTGCATAGAATCACATGGAGAAGGTAGGTCAGGAGACAGAGGGAGTGAGAAAGAAACATGGACAGAAGTCTCTATCATGGTTTCTGTGGGAAGGAACAGGTAAGGCAGAGTGAGAAGCCCTAAGGTTGGCTAGTGTGGATCATTTCAGTGGACTCTGAGGCATAGGGACTGTCCCTAGTTGTCTGGTACCCAGCCCGGGGTGGTGAGGGCAGGTGGACAGTGGCCTAAAGTGTGAAAAGCTAAGAGAAGGCAGTTGGGGGCGAGGACTCTGGACGAGAACTCTGGTTGGTTTTCATCTGAAAGATGTGCCTACAGGGGAGATTCCCATCTCTAGGAATTAGCCAGCCCTGGGAGGGGCAGTCCCTTCAGGATCGGTGATGCCCCAAGATTTCAAAATGCCAATAATACAGGGTAGCCGGGCACAGTGGCTTACGCCTGTAATCCCAGCACTTTGGGAGGTGCAGGCAAGAGGATTGCCTGAGCCCAGGGGTTCAAGACCAGCCTGGGCAACTTGTTGAGACCTCTTCTCTGCAATATATCAAAAGATCAGTCGGGTGTGGTGGCATTCACCTGTGCTTCCAGCTACTTGGAAGGCTGATGTGAGAGGATTGCCTGAGCCCAGCAGGTTAAGGCTGTGGTAGCTGTGATCATACCACTGCATTCAAGCCTGGACAACAGAGTGACACTCCAACTCATAATAATAACAATAATAATAATAATACATAAAAAGACAAACCTTGACAGTCCCACAATTGCAGCTGCCCTCTTTTCTACAACCATATCCCCTTTTCTGCCAGCTTGAGCCTCCTTCTGTCCTTTGGCTCAAACCCTGGATCAAAACAGGGTGTGGTAGCATTACCATGTGCACATGACACACAGCTGTGGTATATTCTCCACACCACCCCACCTCTGGGCCTATGAGATCTGGAGGGGAAGACTCCTACCTCCCTTTGACTGGTGGACCCTCCCATCTCTGGTAGACCCTCCCAGCTCTCCTCCATCTGTGGCTGTCTGGGCATTAACAGCGCTGGCTGGGTCACCAGTGCTGACACTGCAGGCTTTCCTAGAGTGTGATTCAGAAGCCCCTTGTCCCCCAGTTCCACCAATAACAGACTGTGGGCCTTGGCAAGGCGGCTTCACTTTTCCAGGTCTCCATTTCCTTCCCCGAAGAGATGTAGGTTGGATCTCAGTTCTAACGCTCCTTTTCTCTGAAAAATTGGGGAAAGGATGGAGAGAAACAGCAGAAAAGCTAATGAGATGCAGGGGCGTATCCTCTAGTCCTCACATAAAACCGGGGACAGTCACACACTGGAGAAGCCTCCCAATCTCATCTGCACCTGTTCATCCGTCCTGTGAACTGACGCCCTCACAGGGATTTTCATGGCCACGATAACAGCTATTCAGCTCCTGTGGGGTGGCCAGACTTTGACACATGTTACCTTGTGTCACTCTCACAACAACCCTAGGTGGAGTAGCCACTCACAGCATCATTTTACAGCTGGAGAAACTGAGGGCTCGAGAGGTTAGGTCACTTGTCCCCTCTTGCTCATGGTCACACAGGTAGTCAGCACTGGAGCCAGGACTTTAACCCGAAAGCCCCTTCCCTAATCGCTGGGCCCAACTTCCTCCAACTTCCTCCCTCTGTCATGGTTGGGATCATCCCAATAGGATAGGATGGCTCAAGTGTGTTCCAGGCAGCAACAGACATGAATTCCAAGCAGGGTTAGAAGGAATCTCAGATGAAAGATCCTGCTGCGGGGAGAATGATGTTTGGAACTGAAGGGGCTTCACTGATTTCTTCTCTCAACAGTGTTATGTGTCCATTAGAGGCCCAGCATGGCTCTAGGCCGGGGGGACGCACAACTGTCAACAGGATGGTCCAAGGCCCTGCACTCAGGAAGTTTTTGGCTTGGTAGAGAGGGACAGACACAAGAAAAGTTAACGAGTAAATATGGTAGTGGCAGGAAGCACGAGTCTGATGGGTTCTGGGCCTCTCTGCATCCAGGCCTGCAGGTTGGCTGACCCTGAACACTCAGGAAGGCATGAGTCCTCATCAGAGGCCGAAAGGCTGTATTACAAACAAGGGGTTTAATGCAGGGAGTTGCGTATGTAGCTGACGGGAAGTCTGAGAAGCCAAAAAAGACGGTGAGAGGCATTCCAAAAGTGACCGATTATCCCCTTTAGACTGGAGGGACAAAAGGGACGGTGTGGGGTTGGGAGAGTTGGGACTGGAGCATCCCTAGGGATGCAGGAGTCCCGCAGGGCCAGGTAGACAGAGACCAGAGACACTGATGGACCACAAGAGGAAAATGTAAAACTATCCTGGCTTCTCCCTCCCTGTCGTCCTTTGCTTCTTTGTTTGTTTTTGAGTAGGAGTCTCACTCTGACATCCAGGCTGGAGTGCAGTGGTACACTCATGGCTACCACAGGCTCAGCCTAGGGGGCTCAGACAATCCTTCCACCTCAGCCTTCCAAGTAGCTGTAATTACAGGAGCGCACCACCATGCCTAGCTAGTTTTTTGATTTATCATAGAGACAAAGTCTCACCAAGTTGCCCAGGTTGGTCTCAAATCCCTGGGCTCAGGCAGTCCTCTCGCCTCTGCCTCCCAAAGTGCTGTAACTACAGGTGTGAGCCACCACGCCCACCTCCTCTCGCCCTTGAATCCCCTGCCAGTGCCTCTCGATGGCCCAACCCAGACCAAATCCAGATGGCTGGGAAGTGTGCCTTCAGAAGTCAGTCCCCACACCCCACCCCCAGGCAAAGCAGAGCAGAAAGGATGAAGAGAAGACCTTGTGAGAACAAGCAGGTCCAGGTCCTATGTGTCTCCTTCTTTGAGGGCCATGTCACAATCTTGTGGTCTACAAAAGCTTCTGGTGCACAGGTGACTCACTAGCTTTGAGCAGACTGACGCCGGGGTTGCCCCCACCAGTGCCCCACTGAGCTCGTGCCCTCTCTCACTGAGCCCCCTGGGCCACCCACACCCCATCTCTGCATGGCTAACTGAAACTGCAGAATGGGAGGAAGGTCTCTTTCGTTTTCCCATTTCACAGAGGAGTAGGGAAGGGCAAGCAGGGAGAGCCTGGGTCCTGGGTATGAAAAACAGGGGATGGGAAGGAGGGCACGGGCCACTTGGAGCTATCCCCCAGAGCCGGTATGCACCTGCCACGTGGCAGGTACCTGTTCAGTGAAGGGATGGAGACCCTGCTTGGGAAAGACTTTCGTTAGCATCAGGAACAAAACACATACACCGACAGCCGCCATGAAAGAGAAGTCAGCCCAAGTGCGAGGCAGATTGTAGCTGCATTAGGAGCCTTTTTGAGCAATATTTCTCTTAAGACTCCAGGGCAGTCATCTACAGCCCCACCTGCCTCTTCGTGCGGGAGGAACGATGCCTTACATGTATACAGTCCTTTGAGTCTCTGAAAACAGGTTCACATGTCATTTGACCCTCACAAAAGCCCTGCGAAGTAGACGTTCACGCTAAGGTCACCCTGGCGTCCACTATAGAGGCAGGTCCCACTCGGAGCTGCCATCCCCTCAGCTGAGTCTCCTAAAGGCCGACCTGCCCATGTGGCTTTGTCATCGCCTCCCCATTATCCACTGTCTTCTGGGTCCAGGCCCAGGACCGAGTCCCAGGCTGTACTCTCTTCCTCAGCCCCTAGCTCAGGCCCAGAGTTTGGGTGGAAATATTCCGATTTGCAGCCAAACTTGGGCACATGCTTTTCATTTCAAAACATCAAAAAGGAACAATATTTTCAGCTGCAGAGACAAGCAACGAAACAAAAACGGTGTTTGGTCCCTTTACGCAAACATAACATACCCCTCTGTGTGACGGTCTACGTTTTATCGTATTTTGCCATGATATAAACACAGAAAATATTTTTGTTTCTTTTCTTCTGTGGGGGAGGATAAAGAGATTTTGGTAATTAAAACCCCCATCGATCAATGCTCAGGGATAATTGCATTGCGACTGCAGATGTGTGTTGAATCATGCAGTCTTGTTTTCAAGCCCGTGTGTGCCCCAAGG
This sequence comes from Cephalopachus bancanus, assembly GCA_027257055.1. Classification (NCBI taxonomy): domain Eukaryota; kingdom Metazoa; phylum Chordata; class Mammalia; order Primates; family Tarsiidae; genus Cephalopachus; species Cephalopachus bancanus. The sequence goes on along the minus strand of JAPVLO010000120.1, from coordinate 457,348 downwards.
CCTGGAATCACACCTCCCCTGGTGTGAAGCCCCCATGGGCCTGCTCTCTGACCTTCTCACCTGGTGTGGGGTAGCATGGTGAGGACGACTGGGTTGGCAGTCCCTGCCCTGCCATGAATTAGCTGTGCAGGATTGAGCCTGTGGCCTAACCTCTCTGGATCTCCGTTTTCTCTTCTGCAGACTGAAGAGTTGGAATTGGATGATCTCAAGATTCTTTCTACCTCTTTTAATGCTTCTTAAAGCCATCTCTCCACGCTGGCTTTAAATCTCATCTCCGCTACTAACTGGCTAATGAGTCTACAGCGCACTTGAGTGCCCGTCGTGTGGCAGTCCCAGCAGTAGGCTTGGAAGTACAGGCGTGACTAAGATACAGTCCCTGCCTCTGCTTGAGTCTGGTGGGACAGGCAGTCCAGAAGCAGACGCATCATGATAAAATATGTTGACTGCTGTTTCGGAGGTGTGTGCTCTCACCATGCGACCTTACACCAGTCACTTCGATCTCCGTGTCTGGCTCTTCATCTGTTACCTGGAAATATTTGCTTGCCTGCCTAGCCGGGGTGCCACCCCCTGTGAGTGGGCCCAAGAGAGTAAAAGTGTGACAGTGCAGCGTTGCAGTAGAGCATTTCCCATGGGCAAGGGTGTGTCCTCGCTCTCTGCGGCAAAAAAGGTCAAGGAACTCAGAGGACATACCACCGGCCCCATAGCCACACAGAGCTGGGGGAAAAAAAAAACCACATTATTTTCGACCCTTACTCCTACCTACTGCTCTGTGATAAGAAAACAACCCAATGTCATTCCGAATGCCCCCTTTTGGCCTCTGGGTTCTTGCCCATGGTGGCTTAACCTAACCACAATGACTGCAGTTAAAGAGCAAGAATCCTTTGGAAGGAGGGATATTTTTTCCTTCAGCTTCTGGCTTGGCCTAGACACTCAGTTTGCTGCTCTGTCCCCTGAGCTCTGAGCCTCCTCTCTGCTGAGGCCAGGGAGTAGCCCCTGTTTGGAGATCCTGTTCTCCACTCACTTGCTTCAGGCCGGCCAGGAGTGAAGTGTCTGTGTGAGCAGCCCACAGGCAGGAGGCCAGGGGCCCTGAACTCATGACCTCCAGGGCCAGAGGAAAGCCCTCTGCTCTCCTGTCTGGGATTTGTAATCAGATATGAGCAATGGACTGACTCCCAGCCTCCATGGCAGCAATCAGCTGTGTCAGGTAAACTGACAAGCAGAAAAGTTAGAAAGTGTGACCCAGAGACTGGAGCCTTCTGCAGCATGCCTAGTCTTCCCACCTCTCAGAACCCACTCCCTGAACCTCCACCGACCTCCACCTCTCCAACAGAACCCGTACTAATCTGACCTGCCCGATACCATCTGACCACGCCATTTCTCTACTATATTCTCTTACCGCAAATTCCAGGGATTCCGCCCCTCCCTCCCTCTCCACCTTCCCCCCATCCCCCCCCCCCCCCGTACCTGGGGTAGATTCACCTGCAAACACACAGCTTGTAGTAGACAGCAGACTGAGCTTCCTTCCGTAGTGTTTGGAGGCGGGTGTGGGTGGGAGGACAGAGGCTGAGTCTAGTAAAGAATGAGGATTATTGGCCAGGCACAGTGGCTCACGCCTGCAATCCCAGCACTCTGGGAGGCCAAGGCCAGAGCATCACTTGAGCCCAGGAGTTCAAGACCAGCCCAGGCACTATAGAAAGACCTCATCTCCACAAAAGAATAAAACAAAAGTAGTCCCAGTGACTCAGGAGGCCGAGGCAGAAAGATAACCTGAACCCAGGAGGTTGAGACTGTGGTGAGCTGTGATCATGCCACTGCATTCCAGCCTGGGTGACAGAGTGAGCCCCGACTCAAAAAAAGAAAAAAAGAATGAGGACTATTTAGTTGTACTGCCTTCTTTCCTGTCTCCCAGCTGCAGCTGAGAAGGGGATGAACCCTGTATGAGTGTGTGAGTGTGAGTGTGTGTGTGTGTGTGTGTGTGTGTGTGTGTGTGTGTGTGTGTGTGTGGTGCCTACATGCACAGACGGCCCCTCCGCAGTGGGGTGGAGAGCCGTTCTCCCACCCTGTAGCTCTCTGCCTCCCCCCCCTCCTCCAGCTCGACTCCCTGCGTCCCACACTGCAGGTGTCTCTGAGCAGTGTTTATGTAAGCAGCTTATGCTCTGCAGAGCTACAGCGAGAAACCGTTGTCAATTCGAGGAAAGCCCTCGGCTGCCCACATGTGTGGTTGTCCCCGGAGGTTTCGTAACAGGACTGGGAGGCGGGGTGGTGGGCCCCCGGGGTGCTGGTGGCAGGGCTCAGCCCAGGAGCCTGCCCTGCTGCCACCACCCTGTGGCGTGTGTTTACAAGCTGCAGGCCTCCAGGCTTCTCGGCACCGCAGCTGGAGCCTGGCTCCGCCCCCTCCTCCTCCCCATCCCATTTCCCTGCCATTTGGCCGTGCGGGACACCGTCAGTGCCTCCTGGCTCTGGCTGGCCCTGCCCGGGAATGTATAGCTGGTTGTGCTGGTATATTTTTGTATTTTTATTTTTTGAGTCAGATTCTCACTCTCTTGCCCAGGCTGGAGTGCAGTGACACAATCATGGCTCACCACAGCCTCAAACTCCTGGGCTCAGGCGATCCTTCCACCTCAGCCTCCTGAGTAGCTGGGACTACAGGCGTGCGTCAGAACTGGGTAATTTTCTTTTTCTGTAGAGACAAGGTCTTGCTATGTTGCCCAGGCTGGTCTCGAACTCCTGGGCTCAAGCGATCCTCCTGCCTGGGCCTCCCAAAGTGCTGGTATTACAGGCATGAGCCACTGCACCCCGCCATGCTGGGCTACTTAAGTCAGGGCAAAGAACCTGGTGTCTTGAAGGCATGAAAGTTCCAAGGATCTACTCACCAATCCAGCGGGCTCCAGTGACCTCCACATGGCCCCTCAGATTTAGATTCCTAATAAAGAAAAGTAGCTTCTTAGTTATCTGACTTCATTCCAAAGTCAGCTGTCCTCAGATAGACGACCAAGGACAGGGAGAGAGTGAACAAAAGGACGTTGAGCCACCAAAGCAGTTGCAGTGTCTGAGACTCCTTATCCCCGAGGCTGAAGGGCTGAGTTCAAGGATTCCCACCCAGCACAGAGGCATCAGAGTTTTGTCACTGCTTAGCTGGCTTCTGACTGTATCAGCTCTCTCATTCGGAGAGCCCAATTTGGAGCGGAGAAAACAGACCAAACAAAACATGATGTCCACTTGATGTGTTTATAAGGACAGAATAAAATCCCTGAAACCCAAGTCATAATTACAATAGCTAATATGTTTGAAGTGTTTTTCTGTTCCAGGCATCAGGCTATGTGATTTACACTTAGATCCTGTCAAGGACTTAATGCAGGAGGCATTCTTATTATGCCCATTTTAAAGATAAAGGGCCAAGACCCAGAGAGGTTAAATAACTTGCCCAGGGTCACACAGCAGTTAAGGGAGAAGCTCCCATCAAAACCCAGAGTCTTTCTTTCTACCTTTAACACCATTAGAAATTTGCGTATGTCTTCTTGTTAACTGCGCTAGGATTTGGCTTTGCTCCAAGGAAGCTAATATCCCACCTGAGAAATGGCTTTGTTTAAACAGTGGAAGAAACAAGTTCTAACTCATTTATTTGCTTCTAATGTCATACTCCAAGTGCTGTTTATTTACACAAGCCCAGCACTGTAAACACACATTGTCATCAATGAAGCATGTTTGCAAAGTGCCCCTGGGTAGAGACAGGACATGTCACCACCCATCGTACCTTTGTCATCGGATGGTGACCTCTCTCCTGAGTTTCTGGCTTTTCACATGCTCCCAATTATTTTCCTGCCATCCCTCCCCTGGCATAGGGCCGAAAGGAACATCCTGAGACCCAGAAGAATAAACTGGATACTGTGTCATCCGAGTAGTTCATTCATTCAGTCCAACAAACACGGGATACTGCTGATTTCACCACGCACACCGCACCGGTGATGCAGAAAGTACTGAGCCCTGATCTCTGACCTTGTCAGAAGCTGGCAGAGAGAGCCAGGTGACACGTCACCGTAGTACGTATACAATGCTTAAGGAGCTGCTGTAGTCATGAAAGAAGTGGTTGCAGAACATGTGACATCTGAACTGAATCTTGGAGGCTGACAATTCCAAATCTGGGAAGGCTGGAAAGAGCGATGCAGGGAGAGGGAAGAGTCAAGGCACTGACAAGGAGATCGGGCAGGCCCGGCTGCGTGTGGAGCATGTCGTGAGGTTTCGCGGGATATCTGGCCAGGGCGATGGGTGAAGGGCAGGAAGATGAGTAGGAAAGGTCGGTGAGGGCTAGCCTGTGAGAGCCTTGGGGGTTGGAACCAGACAACCAGGCCCCTAATAATTCCCAGCTTCAGCTTTCACTGATGACAGAGGACTAAGTCAAAACCACGTATGAGTGGGGTCCCAAGTGTTTTGTGTTCCAGACAAGTGCCAAAATTTGTTAATAATTTCCTCTTGTTAAAAAATTGGCTCACTAGCTGGGCGCGGTGGCTCAGCCTGCAATCCCGCGCCTTTGGGAGGCTGCGGTGAGTGGATTGCCTGAGCCCGCGGGTTCGAGACCCGCCTGGGCAGCAAGACCTCATCTCTACAGTAAATCAAAAAATCACTCGGGCGTGGTAGCGCATGCCTGTAATTCCGGCTACACGGAAGGCTGAGGCGGAAGGATCGCCGGAGCCCAGCAGGTCGAGGCTGCGGTGGCCGGGAGCGGCCACTGCACTCCAGTCTGGGCAGCCGAGTGAGACTCCAACACAAAAAATAAAAAAAAATTGGCTCACATATAAGATTATTACTAACATACTATCTTGTATTTTTTTTTTTGAGTTGGAGCCTTACTCTGTCACCCATGCTGGAGTGCAGTGGCCCGCTCACAGCCGCCGCAGTCTCGACCTGCTGGGCTCCGGCGATCCTTCCGCCTCAGCCTTCCAAGTAGCCAGAACTACAGGTGCGCGCTACCACGCCCAGCTAATTTTTGATTTATTGTAGAGACTAGGTCTCGCCAAGTTGCCTGGATGAGTCTCGAACCCATGGGTTCAGGCAATCCACTCGCCTCGGCCTCCCAAAGTGCTGGGATTACAGGCTGAGCCACCAAGCCCGGCTGTCTTGCATGGTTCTGAGACTGGGGAAGAAAGGAGAGGTGTTCCCTTCTTGGGGAATTGCATATAATGTCGGGTGCCTTCGCTTATGAGTGTGTTAAATTTGCTACTCACCTGGCACATGTAGGTTTCAGTGGTGAAAAGGCTGCACTCAGCTAGCTCCGAGGGATAAATTCATTCTTTCACTAACGAGGTCAACTCCCAAGGTGGTGAAGAGAAAAGTTGCAGAGGCTGTGGACATGTGGCCTGAATGGGGATTACAGGGAAGCAGCCACAGACGCCACCAAAAAACACAAGGGGCAGGTTGACCACCAGAACCACCATTTCTTAAAGCCCCGCTGAACAGCTGGAAATGACTTGCCCTTGAAAAAAATAATAATAAATTCCGCATTATCATTTCAATGGCTCTCACATAAATACCAAAGAATCAGAAAAGCTGGTGCCTCATGTTGTTCCTGGAATCTAAGAAATGATATCTTTCAGTTATCGGATTTTATTTCTTTCCAGCATTACGTTTTATACATATTTATTCATGCAGAACAGAGCGCTGCCACAGGAGCGGAGGAAAAGCTGTTATACATGAGAATGCTCTCCATTTACATTGTTGCACTTTGCAACAATTGAACTATATGCAACTGGTTTTTTTTAAAATATAAAAAAAACTCTGGTTTGCATTTCATTTGCCGATTTTTTTTTCTTTTCCTACTCCTGAATTTTCATATGCCATAGAAATGTGAAATGGGGAGGGGGTGTCAAAATCCTTGAAGATACAGAGGGTGGGGTGAAGGGAGGGCTGACAGGAGGGAGCTTTAGTGGGGAGGAGTCAGGGACCCACAGCTAGTTTATAACTATTTCTTTTTTAACAGATGCAGTTAACTGAACTGTAAAACATTCATCTTCTGATTTAATAACTCATTCTCCCTGCATGAAGACAGGGGTATTATCTTGCTGGATATTGCTTTTTGAGCTTTTGAGTGTCAATGATGAATCCCCATCTTCTAATAAAATACATTTTCATAGTAATTGAAATAATCATTTTTTTTTTTTTTGCCTCTTCATTTTCCCGGATACTTAAAAAAGGGCTTTTGAGTCCAGACCGAAACTATGTGTATCCCTCAAAGCGATTGGCATTTTTTTTTAATTTAAGCAAAATTTTTAAAAAGGCTTTTGACTTCTTTCCCCGTCCCCTGTGCTGACCTTACTGCAATTCCTTCAGCTCCTGAGCTGCTCAAGTCGAGGCTCCTGGCATCTGGGTTCCGATGGCCTCCACGGTCACAGCCTCAGAACGGGCTTCCAAACACTCAGGACTAAGATATCAAGAGTTGGAATTCTTCCTGGGCTTGGCTTTACAGCTCCATTTGCTTAGGAAGCTAAGCTGTCCCCGGAGAGGGACTAATGTGGTAACCAGGTAGCTGGGGGATGAGCAGGGAGTGGCCCAAAGCTCACATCCTGGGCCAATCTCTAAGTCTTCCCTGACATACCCCCACCAAGGTCAAGATCTGGGACTGCCCCACCCCATTCCACACGCACCAGTCAGGCTGCCAGCTCTCTCCTCCCCAGGAATTTAAATAAATATCGGAATGTGCAGAACGGCATTAATTTCTAAAGCAGACAATGATGATATTACACAGTGGAAGACGTTTCATCTGCAGCTCTGTGAGCAGGGTTACTTCATGTGCTATCTTGGTGAACTTAACTTGAATGGAAAAATGGAAACATGTCACCTAGGGCATCTCTTCTTCTCATCCTTCCCTCCGTGGTTGACAATGAAGAGAAAGAAGAAGAATATAGCTAAGACTAGAATGGATTTGAGAAGAACAATCCAGGAACAGCCTCTCCGGTAACAGTGCCAGCTTCAAGAAGATTTCCTTGGCCCTTTCTCTTTTTACACTCCCAGGAAGAACCATGTTGGCGAGAACTAGCTCAGTTGAAGTTGTAATTTAACTGTACCTATAGTACTTCTCCCCTTTCTGCATCTAATCTTCCCTCGTGTAGTAGAAAGATCTTGGAAGTCAAGAATCAGGGTTTGGAAGCAGTTTTTGCCAGGAGATCAAAGTAGCTACAGAGTAAGTGGACAGGAAAACTGAAACCCATTGAAGGCAGTGCTCTCATTCATAATAATGGAAATAATGCTTTTCTGTCTCTTTATTTTCCCAGGTACTTAACAAAAGCCTCTTGACTTCTCTCCCTTTCCCAGTCCTAACAGAAACTGAGTACATGGCCTGGCCAGGCCCAGAGAGAAACTTTGTGCAAACTACAAAAAGGAGTACTGTCTTCTGGTCTGATTCATTCCTAGACCGGGAGGCATAGCTTGGCAAGGAGTCAGGGACTGAATTTTAGTCACCCCCGTGCCTGAGAGCTTTTGTGCAGTGCATGTATGACTTAACCCTGCTGGCAGTAGATGGTAGCTTTTGAGTTAAAAAGACCCAAGTTTGAATCCTGACTCTACCATTTTCTGGCTGTGTTGCCTTGGGCAAGTAGCTTGATCTCATACATACTAGTATTTAAGTCATAATAATGTTGTAGGGACTAATTGAGATGACATATGTAAATCTCTTAGCACCATACCAGGCACTAAATCTATGGTGACTATCATTATTCTAGAGAGGTATTTTTAATGTCCTTTAGTGCCCGGCAATGAGGGTGACAAAATGTGGCCCGGGCCTGGATGTGAATTGTCCTTAGGACAGAATTCCTGAGGTTTGACCGTGGCTTCTAGACAGAGGCCGGATTCTTACTTCTGCTTTCTGGGGTCACCCATCCCCGCTGTTCCTGCATCTCTATTTCCCCCCACTCCCTGTCCCCAGGGCTTCAGTGGATTAAAAGATCCTGCTTCACCCCAGACTTTGGGACTGGAAGGTGGGGACAGCAACAGGAAGTTTTCCTTTATTTTCCTGCCCTTGTTCTCAAGTTGAACAACAAAGGAGCAAGTCTAGGGCTTCTGCAGAGGATTCTCCAGAATGGTCCCTTCACACTGTTATCTGGGGCCATCTTTGATCCTGAGAGTCTTGAGATGAGGGTTGTTCCAGAACAAAGCCTCTTCTCCGGCAGAGACCAGAGCCTTCTTTGGACAGCTGAGAGGTAGCCATTCAGAGCCTGCAAATCTGCTGCTTGAAAAGACCTGTAGCCTTTGACTTTATTTTTTTTTCAGGTTCATAACAGAATTGAGCAGAAAGTACAGAGAGTTCCCACATACCTCCCTGACTCTTCCCATCCACCCCCTCCCCACTACTCACTATCAACCTCTTTTGTTACAGTCGATGAACCCACATTGACACATCATGATCGCCCAAAGTCCATAGTTTATATTAGGGTTCACTCTTGCTATTGAACATCCCATGTGTTAGGATACATGTATAATGACACGTCTCCACTGGGTAGCATCACTACAGAGTAGTTTTACTGTCCTAAAAAATCCCCTGTGTTCCACCTAGTCATTTCTCCCTCATCCCAACCTCTGATCTTTTTTACTGGTTCCATAGTTTTGCCTTTAACAGAATGTCACATAGTTAGAATCATATAGTTTATAGCTTCTTTCATGTAGGAATGTGCATTTAAGTTTCCCCCATGTCTTGTCATGACTTGCTAGCTCATTTCTTTTTAGTGCTGAATAATATTTCATTGCATGGATGTGCCACAACGTATCCATTTATGACCCAAGGGAACTCTTGGTTGCTTCCAAGTTGTAGCAATTATGAGTAAACAGCTATGTGCAGGTTTTTGTGCGGAATTAAGTTTACTTTTCTTTTCTTTTTTTGGTGGGAGAACGAGCAAAAGCAGAGAAAATAGTTGGGACTCTTGCAGGTAACAGATTGCATTGCTGAGACTCATGTGATGGCAACAGAGATGGAGGGAGGTGGGTGGAGTAGAGATTTATTTTGAAAGTAGAGTGGATGGGATTTGCTCATGAACTGTTGTAGGGGGAAAGAAAGAAGTCAATCTGATATTTTGGTTTCTGACTCAAACATCTGGGTGGATGGTGTGGCCATCATCTTTCTGGTTTAGCTTGTAGACTCAAGAAGTTTTCATATAGTAGATAATTTTCAATAGTTCTTAGACATAATTTTTCCTGACTTAATGCAAAAGTCTGATATCATTCAGGTGCAGGAAGGAAGCTTTCCTGGAAAAGATGTATCTTGAGATGGATGTAGAATGAGAGGCAAGCTGAATTTAAAATTACAGGGGATGGAGTGAAGTTTATGTTCCTCTCACTCACAATCCATTTGTGTTAATTTTCTGGGATGCCTATTATCCTTCATGAAACTTACATTCTAAAGGGGGAAGAATCAGAGTTAAGTTTTCAACTCCTTTATGCAAATACCAAAGGGTGTGATTGCTGGATCTTATGGTTTTCTGAGAACTTACCAAAGGAGGATGTCTCATTTTGCGTTCTCACTGTCAATAAGTGAAAGTTCCTGTTGCTCCACATAGTTGCCAGCAGTTGATGTTGTCAGTGTTCAGGATTTTGGCCATTCTAATAGGTGTGTTTTAGTATCTCATCGTTGTTTTAATTTGCAATTCACTAATGACATATGATGTCACGCATCTTTTCATGTGCTTACTTGCTAGTTGTAAATCTTCTTTGGTGAGGTGAGGTGCCTGTTCAGATCTTTTGCCCATTTTTTAATTGGGTGGTTCATTTTCCTATGGATGCATTTTAAGGGTGCTTTGTGTATTTTGAATACCAGCCCTTTATCGGGTATGTCTTTTGCTGATACTTTCTCCCAAACTGTGACCTGCCTCCTCATTCTCTTGACCCCATTTAATTTTGTTTCCTCTTCCTGTGTGTTCGCAGAGAATCCAGGACAGCTGCGGAGGGGCGTGGTGCCCTGGGAGAAAGTGTGTGGGCCTGCCACTGTTCCCTTTGAACATACATGTTTATTCATTCTTTAAACATTTACACCATGCTGGGCACTAAGATCTAGAGATGCTTCCATTAATGAAAGAGACAAAGCCCTAAGTCTTATGAGCTCACTTTCTGGTAGAGGAGACATATACAGAAAATAATAATAATAAACATAGAGACATATATTGAAAAGCATACCTAAGTATATTGCACAGCATTCTGAAACAAAATTCAATGTGAGAGTACACCAGAGGAGACTGGAAGTGCTGGCACAGGGACATTTGCAAACTCAGTAGGGTGGCAGGGTGGGCTTCATCGAGATGGGGATACTTAAACAAAGAGGAGGAAGTACAGATGAGCCAAGAGGGAAGGGAAATCAGGCAAGGGGACTAGCCAGTGCAAAGGCCACAAGGCCGGAGTGTGCCTGGTGTGTTTGAGAAACTGCACAGAGGCCAGTGTGGCTGGAGTCGTGTAGAGGTGGGGAGAAAGACACAGGATGGTTTTGGGGGGGAGTGTGTAAGCAGATCTGATCCTCTAGGGCAGTGGTCCCCAACCTTCTTGCCATTGGGGACTGGTTTCGTGGCAGACAATTTTTCCACGGACCAGGATGGAGGGATGGTTTCAGGATGATTCAAGCACACAACATTTATTGTGTACTTTATTTCTATTACATTGTAATATATAATTAAATAATCATACAACGCACCACAAAAAAAGAGGCCCAGATAGAAGTGGTAAATAAAATAATGGGCGGGCCACATGCAGACTAAGTGTCAGGTTCTGACTTCAAAAGCCTACACGGGAGGCAGTTGGACAACTGAAGTACATCAACTCACTTGCCATCGATAGGGTTTTGATATGCGTCTGCAAGCAATTGATTTATTGTGGCCTCGGGTGCAGTCAAACCTCACTGCTAATGTTGATCTGTATTTGCAGCCACTCTCCGGTGCTTGCATCACCACCTCAGCTCCACCTCAGACCATCAGGCATTCCATTCTCAGAAGGAGCGTGCAGCCTAGATCCCTTGCGTGTGCAGTTCACAACAGGGTTCCTGCTCCTATGAGAATCTTAATGCCATCGCTGATCTGACAGAAGGCGGAGCTCAGGTAGTAAGGCGAGCAATGAGCAGCTGTAACTACAGATGAAGCTTTGCTTGCTCACCCACTGCTCATCTCCTGTTGTGTGGCCCAGTTCCTAACAGGCCCAGACTGGTACCAGGGGTTGGGAACCCCTGCTGTGGAGTCTTGTAGTCCTTGTATAGTCTGTGGCTTTTGCTCAGGAGAAATGGGGAGCCTGGGAGGGATCTGAGCACTGAGTAGTGACACAACTCACTTAGGTTTGAACACTGCTTCCCTGGCTACCATGTTGAAAACGGCTACCCAGGAGGCCCAGGCGAAAGCAGAGAGTCCCTTGCAATAATTCAGGTAGGAGATGATGGAGGAGGTGAAGTCAGTGAGACACGGTCAGATTCTGGATCTATCTGAAGGTAGCACCGCCAGGATTTCCTGCTGTATTAGATGTAGGGGTAAGAGAAAGAAGAATCCTGGACGATACCCAGATGTGTGACCTGAACCACTGGAAGGATGGAGTTACCATTAGCTGAGATGGGGAAGAGCAGGCTTTGGGGGCAGGGCTGGGGCACGGGTTTACGTCCTGCTGGAGATGGTAGGCAGATGTTGGACAGATGGGGTTGGAGTTCAGGGCTGTTTGTGCAAAGGACACAGGGCTGAGTGCTGTAGGGGAACAAAAAGGAAGAATAAAATCCAATTCCTCTCACCCCTGCCTCAGCCCAGGACTGACCAGGGAGGTGAAGAGGGTACAAGAGGGCAAAGCATAAACAGGCACACCCACTGGTAAGTAGCTCCTTTGAGACTCCCTTGAGGTCTGAAGGCAGGTGAACAAATCCAAGCTATCAAAATTTATGCCTAGGAGACAATCAGATACAAGACAAACCCCCAAAACACCTTGACCACTCACCACTAAAGAGATGGTGAGAAGAGGAAAGAAGGGGGTGTTTTCCCTTCTCCAGCAAGAGAAACACAGACACATCTGACTTTTAAAGGTGGTTACAGTGGCTCTTCATAGCCCGTCTGCCTTCCCTTTCACCTACTAGGTGAGAAAACAGAGGGAACCCACCCTGATGTTGGGGTAGTCCCTTTAGCTCTGCCCCCAGCCACTTGTCAAGCAGCCAGATCAGCCCTGGATCCCTGCCAGCCGTGCTGGGTCCTGCTGCCTGTGGTCTGTACATGCATGGAGGTAGGTGTCTGTTTAAAAGGAGGAGATCTGTGTCTAGGGCTCATCACCTATTAGACCGATATTAGTACAAAGCCCTAATATGGGTAACCCAGAGCCCAGTGTTCATGTGCCAGCTGTGGGCCTCACCCTGAAATCCAATCAGCTGCCCAGGCAAGAGCCGAGTTTTCACATTAAACATCCCTGAGTCTCTCTTGTTCAAGTGGCAGATGGTGAATTTCATGCAATGACGTGAGCAAAGGCCCCTCTATTTCCAGCTTGGAACTCAGAATCTGCGGAGAAGCTGCTAGCCTGTGTTCTGTGCACTGAATGTTGCAACCCTCGGGGTGGGGGTGGGGGTCGGGGGTGTTTCTGAGAGGGCTAGAGCCAGGAGGGAGAAGAACAGTGAACTGGCCTTTGTCCCGGGCTCCCCAGCAGGGAAAGGAGAACCAGGGCACTTTGGGAATGCTGCACTGGTGTAGAGGACAAGACCTGCCACTCACAACTTGAAAATCTAGTGTTTTAATAAGCCAAGGCTGACATTAGACCTGGCGTGCCAAAGAGACCTTGGAGAGAGGGGCAGAACAGAGCAAGAAGCGGGGGGCTATTGTTACCATGTCTTTGCAGGCTTGGATCTGAGCGAGAGTAAACCTGAGCTAAGAAGCTGGGCCAGATTAATGAGCATGTACATTGTAACAGGCCACCTCGGTGCCCTCCACCCCGCACTTTGGCACCCTCTGACCCAAATGCATTGACAGCTTTTTCCTCCAAAGATAGAAAAAGATTTATAGCACAATAAGAACCTTTAGGAATCTCAGCCCAGAGGGCTGTCTTAGGTTCCCAAGGGACATCTCCCTTGAGGCAGATTTTAGGATGACATGAGGAGATGGGAATTCTCTATGTGAGGGGTTTCCCCAGAAACAGGATGGAGGCTTCACCTCCGGCATCTTTTCCCTCTTCATTCCTGCCACATGGACTTACTTGCAGTTCCTTCCACTGGCCTCTGTTCTCCCGCCATTCCTTGGCACCCCTGGGGTACAAAGAGCTCCCTCCTGGGGTCCCCTTCCCCATATCCCAACTTAACTAGCTCCCTCTACTTTCATTAGGGCAAATTCACACATCACCACTTTTCAGAAGCTTTGCATTCAGACTGTACTTTAATAACATTGATTGCATTTTTCTTATTATAAAATTCATGTTCAGTGCAGAGAATATGGCGCTTATAAAAAAAAAGGAAGAAAACAAAAATCACCCATCATTTTGACATTCTTCTGGTCTTTTTTTTTCTGTGTGTTTATGTGTATTTTAATTGGGAGCATACTGTACATACTGTTTCGTGATTTGCTTTTTTTTTTTCCACTTAAGGCTATATAGTTAAGCAAAAAAGAGGCAGTTTAGTATAGTGGTTATGTGTGGGTGGCCTCCGGAGTCAGACTGTCTGGGTTCAAATCCTGGCGGAACCACTCCAGTACCGAGACCTGGGCACTTACTGAATCCGTTTCCGTGTTTAGAACAGTGTGGTCTGCATCATATTTTAATCTATAATTTTGTTTTCTCTGTTTCTCACTGGGCTGTGAGTTCCTTGAAGTCAGAGAGTGGCTCTTGTTCATCTCTCTGTCCTCAGCATCTCGTTCGGTTCTTAACAGGCATCCCCAAAATGTTAAGTACCTGAAAAAAAAAAAAAAACCCGAAGAATAGCGCCCATCGCTAGGGATCACACGAAAGTTCTTGAATCACAGGACTCAAGAGTTGCGTTCGTAGCCTTGCTTCTTACAAGTGTTAGCTAAAGTGGCGGACGGATTTTAAGTTTTCTGAGACTCCCATGTCTTCATCCGTCAGGGCGATGGTGAGGTGAGCGAGAGGATGCCGTGGCCCTGCTCTGTCAACTGAAGTTACTACTGATTGATTGCTGGGGCTGTTCTCGGGCTCCGAATGCCGACAGGCCTGACGCCGATGACACCCTCGGTGTCATGGGGAGAGGACAGACGGGGCTCAGCGTGGCCCGGGGCTGCGTGGCGCTCCAGGCCGGCACCGCCCCGGGCGCGGGGCCCCCCGCCTCGGGGCGCAGGTCCCGAGCGGGAGGCGTGGCTGTGGGGCGCCCGGGCCGGGAGAGCCGGGGTGCGCCAGCCGCCCTGCAGGGTGCGCCCTCCGCTCAGTCCCAGCCCGGGGTGGAGGAGGAGGCGGGGGGGTGGAGGCGGTGGGCTAGGCGGGGGTGCGGGGGGCCTCCGGGCGCCGCCGCTCGCGCCCCCCGGAGTAGCCTCGGCTCTCCTTCCCGCGTGGCCCATCCTTCCGCCCACCAGATCCGGTGGGGAGATTCCTCTCCCTTTTCTCTGGGATCCGGGCGGTTGGGGGGGGTGGCTGGAACGGAGTCTTCCTTCGCCTCCTCCTCCCGGGCTGCATCCAGGCTTTTCTGAGCAGGATGGGGCGGGGGCGGGGGGCCGCGTGCGCCCGGGCGGAGGGAATTCCTTCCCCGGCGGCGACGGCGGTACCAGCACCGGCAGCAGCGCCTCGCCTTTTTTAGCTCTTCCCCGAAGCTCCTTCTCGCCGGCGCGGCCAGGGGGTGGCGGCGCGCCCCACCTCGCGGCGGGGGAAGGCGTCGCCACCCTCCCCACCGCCGGCTGCCTGGCCGGGGGGGGGGGGGGCAGGATACAGGTGGAGAGGCCGGGGTCCTGTGCCACCGCCCGTGGGTGGGCAGCGGGAGACGCCGCAGGGGGATCCGGGGTGATTCCCGCCCGCCCGCAGCTCTTCCCGGGCTGCCCTGAGCAAGGAGTTGTTTTGTCATTTTGCAAAAACACCTCCCCTCCCCAACACCCCCCCCCCGGCTGTTTCAGAAATGGCATTGAGTCAGATCTGAGTCACAGGAGAACGTGGGCCTCCCCCCCGCCCCCTCCCCCTGTGGCTCTTCCTCGACCCGCCCCCAGCCCCCCTCTCTCCCCACGCCCCGCAGCCAGGGCTCCGCGTCGGGTCCCGCGGGTCTCCGCGTCCGGCCACCTACCCGCCCCCCGCCCCCAGCCCAATCCCGGCCTGCCTTCCTCTCTCTCTCGCTGTCGTACCTGCCCACCCGCGTACCCGCCCCGCCCCGCCACGCCACCCTCTGGTGGTTGTGAAGACGCCCCATCTGGGTCCCGGCATGGCAGTCCCGCCCTCTGTCCCCAGCCCCTGACCTTCCCAGGCAGGTGGTGGGTGCTGGGGGTCAGTTCACGGGCCGGGCGCTCGACGGTGCCCTGTGTCTCCCGGGGTAGTTTACTGTCGTGCGCACGACCCGCTAGGAATTGGTCACCTTCTTCCACCCCTGGCTACCTATTTTCTCACCCCTTCCACCCTCTCCTGAGCTCTCTGCCGAGAAGGTGCTACACAACTCTATTTTTAGTCCTAACAAGCTGCCTGCGCCGAGCAGTTTCCATCTGCAGCGTTCAGAGCCCTTTACAAATGCTAATGAATGGAAGCTGCTTCCTCCAGAGCTACTTAGATTCCTATTGCTCCCTCTTCATCCCTCCCCCACGCCTTCCCCGCGTGGAAACTGAGGCATGGGGTTAGGGTGTGGAGATGGGACCCAGCCCGGGGCAGAACCTCGCCCGTCCTATGGCGTGTTGGTGGTCCTGTCTTCTCCAGTGCCTTCTGACTCCTAAGTCAGTGCCGGGTTAAGTTCAGAGGTCATGCAGTCCCTGTCCCCAGCGAGCTGAGCCCAATGGGACCGGTGAGCCTAGAAACCGGTCATTGCAATACAAATAGGTGGCCCCACAGAGCTCTTTCTGCAGAGGATGATATAGGGGCACAGAAGTCTCACCCAGGCAGGCATGCAGGGAGGGTTAGGGTTAGTGCGTTTTTGTCCTATTTATAATCAAGGCTTCCTGGAGGAGGTGACACCAGAGCTTGAGACTATGATTGAGAATGGGAGTCAATCAGACAAAAGGCAGGGGCATCGGGGTGCTTCTTGAACAAAAGGACAGGGTCCTGGAAAAAAAGCAATTTGAAGTGGTCAGAGGTGAAGATGCCCTGTGTGCTAGGGCAAGGCTAGAGAGGACCGCAGTGAGAGCAGGGGAAGGATCTGGTCGGACTGAAGTTTTAAGTAGGCCATTTTGGTGACTGGGAGGAGGGTGGGCTTGACGGGTTAGGAAGCTCTTGCAGCAGTGGAGACAAGAAGTAACGACAGTCTGGACCAGGTGTCATGGAGAGGTGTCCTGCAGAGGACAGGGTCCATTTGAGAAACATTCGACTGGAGATCCAGGGTGACACATTCTTCCTTCTTCGACTGGCTATTTATCAAGCAGACAAGGCAGACATCTTCCTAGGATTTCAACAGGTGTCACCACATGGGTGGAACTCTTCCCTTTTGTGCAGGATGCCTGGTACTCAGTTGGGGCAAGGACCCATCCTCTGTCTCTGCCATGGCAACTAGCAGCGGTGCACACTGCCTGTACCTGTCAAAGCTTGTTGACTGAATGTGTGTTGGATGAGATCAGAGCAATGAAAAGCTATGGGAAATACTCAGGAATGCAGGACCCTAACCACAGTTCGTCCTCACTGAAGTTCTAGCCCGGGCCATATGTCACCCGGAGGCTAGCCCTCCCTCCACAGCCTTTATCGTGAATCAGAAAGTGCCGGCAACGGTCACAACTGCAGCTTCAGAAGCTGCTGGTAGCCTCCTTACCAGTTTCGGGGCCCTGTTTTTCAACTTAAAAAATTGTAGTGTCATTCTTTGAATGCTTGAAGTGTGTTCCAGTTGGAACTGGCTGTGCAGAAGATGGCTTGGATAATGGCCTTAGGGTGAATGGAGAGTCTCAGCCACATTCGGCAGTTTTGTCCATTGGGGTGGGAGGAATGTGGGGAGATGGATCCTTGCTCAACTCATCCTCCATGCTGTCGGTGTTGTGCTGGACAGCCGCCTTTCACTGCAAATGCATCCGCGGGTCATCTTTCCAACATTAAAATTCCAATCTGCTGTGGCAATAAAAGAAGAGGTCAGTATACTGGGCATGAGGGTGGGCTCTAGTCTAGGTTTTCACCCTGGCTCCTTGACTCCTACTCGCTGTGTGACCTTAGAGCAGTTGTGGCTTATTCAGCCTTTTAAAACCTCAGTTTCCCCACCTATAGATTGGACATATATTAGAGCTCTTGTGAAGCTTCAAAGAGTTAATGTTAAAGCATTTAGAACAGTGTCTGGTACAAGGTAAGCGCTCCATAAATATTAATTATTTCCAATATCTCCAGAGTCCTCTATGCCATATTTGGTATGGCTGTCATTCCAGTCCTTCTCCCAGCTAGTTTATGCAAGTTGCTGTTTTGGGATCCTGTGAAGTCTTCCCTTGGTCCCTGCCTTTATTTTTTATTTATTTATTTATTTTTTTTGAGTTGGAGTCTCACTCTGTCGCCCAGACTGGAGTGCAGTGGCCGCTCCCGGCCACCGCAGCCTCGACCTGCTGGGCTCCGGCGATCCTTCCGCCTCAGCCTTCCGAGTAGCTGGAATTACAGGCATGCGCTACCACGCCCGGTTGATTTTTTGATTTATTGTAGAGATGAGGTCTTGCTGCCCAGGCGGGTCTCGAACCCGCGGGCTCAGGCAATTCACTCACCTCAGCCTCCCAAAGGCGCGGGATTACAGGCTGAGCCACCGAACCCGGCTCCTGCCTTTATTTTTTATTTTTATTTTTTTTTTAGTTGAAGTCTTACTCCATCACCCAGGCTGCAGTGCAGTGGCACGCTCATGGTCACCCCAGTGTCGATCTGCTGGGCTCAGGCAATTCTTCTGCCTCAGCCTTCCAAGTAGCTGGAACTACAGGCATGTGCTACCATGTCCGGCATTTTTTTTTTTTTAACTTAAGTTGCCCGGGCTGGTCTTGAACCCCTGAGCTCAGGCAATCCTCTCACCTCGGCCTCACAAAGTGCCAGGATTACAGACTTGAGCCACCACACTTGATTAAAGAGAAATATCAAGAACTAAGAACTTCTCTTGACAGAAAGGTGTGGGGTGGGGGTGGTGGACAGGGGAAAATGAAAAGAAACAGAAAAATTAGTATTAGCTCTTCCTTTAAATCTTGGATTTTTAGGAAGAGAACCATTGAGCCTTTTATTGCCAGATCACTCCTCCAGGGCAAGAAAACACACTTTATTAAGGAGAAAAGTTCCATTTCTGACCGAAGATGAGATACTCTTGCAGAGAACTCAGTAGGGTACAGAATCATCGAATGTTATTGCTGGAAGACATCTTGAGGAATAGTCACTCAAAGTTCGCAATTTTTCTAAGGCCCGGAGACTGAGTTACTTGTGTGATCAGGGAAGACTGAGGTCTGGTCCCAGGCTTCCCACTCCTATGGCCTCTGGAACATCACTGCTCAGCTTTCCCTGGGCTCTGCTTTGACCCAAGCCTTCAGTCCAGCTGGAGTCCCTGTGTCTTTCCTGTCCCCTTTCTCCATCAGTACTTCACTTTCACGTCTGCATCACTCACTTGATGCTTAGCTAAACTTTCAGGAGAAATTAATTCAGGACTCAGAATCATTGGGAAGCGGAGTGATTGTCACTGCTCCCTGCCCCTCCTGAAACCAACCAGTATGCCGAGCAAACCCTCCTCACAAATTGCTCCTAAGATCTTATCACTCCAGTGAAAGATTGAGTCTAGGTTATTATAAATGGCAACCAAAGCCATTTTCTCTGTTTCTTTTCATTTTCCCCTGTCCACCACCCCCACCCCACACCTTTCTATCAAGAGAAGTTCTTAGTTCTTGATATTTCTCTTTAATCAAGTTGACATCCTTTGGACCTAAGGAAATTCAGAATCCAGATGGTCTATAAGACTCAGAACAGGAGCCAAAACAGAAAATAGATCCCTGACATCAGAGAGTCCCTGGTCAAGCCCTCTTTTAATGTTTTGCAGAGATTCTCCAATGAGTTCTGCTAAAGGTAATCTATGTCAAATCTTGCCAAAGCAAGTCCACCAGAGCAGCATAGGATTAAGACTTTGCCTCCCTGGGTTTGTGTTCCGGCTGTTTGATTTAATATCCAGGGGAGGGTGAGGTGTTGTCCCTTGCGCCTCAGTTTCATCATTTGTGAAGTGGGGACGGCACGAGATATTTATTTATCCTAGATCAAAACCTTCTTTTAGGTTTGTTGTGAGAATTCAATTAGTCTATGGAAAGTACTTGCAAAGCCCGGCATGTGGAAACAGCATGATACATCTTAGCTATTATTATTAGCTCTTATTAACTATTACAGCAAGGGCAGACTTGGTGGCTCACCCTGCAATCCCAGGACTTTGGGAGGCCAAGGTGAGTGGATTGCTAAAGCCCGTGGATTTGAGACCAGCCCAGGCAACTTGGCAAGACCTTGTCTCTACAATAAATCAAAAACTAGCCGGGCGTGGTAGCGCATGCCTGTAGTTCTGACTGCTTGGAAGGTTGAGGTGGAAGGATCACCAGAGCCCAGCAGCTCGATGTTGGAGTGGCCATGAGTGTGCCACGGTGCTCCAGCCTGGGCAACAGAGTGAGACTCCAACTCAAAAAACAAAACAAAACAAACCACAAAAAACCACAAAAAACTATTACAGCAAATGGAGCCGCTACTTCCTTTTCCCCACATGCTGTCATCAGTAGGCTATGTGGAATTCTTCTATAAAGTTCCCCATTCCACTACTGGGGGCTTGGAATCTATGCTGGGGCCCTGCACTGGGGTCGGGTAACAAATCTGGCAACAGGTGCACTGATTTCTAGCTCATTGTGTCAACTCATTGGTCACTTAGAAGTCATGAAGCCCTCCCTGCATTCCAAGTGGTGCAAATGGAGTTCTACTGTAAAAACTGTCTGCTGAGCATGTCCTATATTCCATATGTTGTGCTGGGCACTAGGGATACTGAGATCTGATGTGTCCTCAGCTTGCCAAGAGCTTACAAGTGAGACAACCAGTGTGGAGATACTAAATAGACCTCCGGGAAGTCTGGTGTGTCATGAACATGGACAGTCAGGGCTGTCCCAGAGTCACCTGCAGTGTGCTCAGGAAGCTGGGCTTGGATGGATTATTTGGGAGAGACTGTGGCGACCCACCGTCGGTGCCTGGCACCAAACAGATGCTCAGAAGAGCTTTGTGCGTTCCCAGCTATCACTCTGGGTCTTAGGAAAGCCTCACGAAGTACGTACCCTACGTTTTAGGCTTCAAAGATGGAGTCAGATTTTGAGAGGGCAAACAAGATGGGAGTGCAGAAATAAAGTGTGGTGTTTCTTCCACACAGTGGAAGATTATTCAGCCTTAGAAATGAAGGACATTAGATCCATGCATAGTAGGAGATGAGGCCAAATAGAGGCAAAATGGGCCTTGAATGCCATGCAAAGGAGCATGGCGTTTACAATTTAGGCTTTGATTTTATGTATTTGTTGATATGGACCTTCTGCTGTAGAGCCATTATAGGTACTCTGAAGGTCAGTGTGCCAAGCTGTTATCCCAGGTCTACCCTGACACAACCTCTTCTGCTAACACCATGGATGAACTTTGAGGACATTATTGCATTAACTGAAATAAGCCAGCCACAAAAAGGCAAATACGGTACTATTCCATGTATATAAGGGACCCAGAGGAGGCAGACTCATGGAGAGTAAGTAGAATAGTGCTTTCCAGGGGATGGGGAGAAGGCAAGTGGGGGGGGGTTGCTTAATGAGTACAATGTTTCCATTTTGCAAGATGAAAAGAGTTCTGGAGAATGATTGCACATCGATGTGAATGTGCTTTGGACTAATTGTACACTTAAAAATGGTTAAGATGACAAATCATATGACATGTCATCTAGCACAACTGAAAAAAAAAAAACAGACGGAGAAGGGCCCTGCAAGAACAAAAGATGTAAGACCAGGTAGAGGGACATGGAAGTGTAGGATGCATTCAAGGAAGAGATGGTTGACTAATGGAGCCCAAACTTACGGTGCAGGGAGGGACACAGTAGGAGATGAGTCCATATGGAGGTCAAATGGGCCTTGAATGCCACGCCAGACAGCGTGGAGTTTAAAATTTGGGCTTTGATTTCATATATTACTGAGGTGGGTCTTCTAATATTCTCCTCGACCTTGGCTACCATAGAGTTGTCATTGGTATTCTGTGGGCCAGCGTGCTAAGTTGTCGTTCTAGTCCTCCCCCAGCCTATCCTTTTCTGCTAAGCAGGTCTCCAGGGTTACCTCACTTGGACCAGAGCAGGCCCATGGCACCTGGGGGCCTCTGGGTGCATCCTTTGCTGGCTTGAGTTTGAACGGCTCCCCCAGAGTGTTCAAGCTCCAGCTGCACTAATGGAAACTAATGAGATTCCAGCCTGATTAGCCTTACTTTTTTCCAACTGAGCAGTTGTAAGCAACCTCAGTGCTACAAGCTCGACACTTGGCAAATTACTGGCTCTGCTTCAGAAGCGACTTGGATTTTCCATCTTTGACTTCCTCCCGGGGTACAGGCTCCATGGGGAAGTCTGAGGCCTGTAGGATGGGGTTCCCTGGTACATAGGTGCTGCCTTAGTTTGCTTAATTGGCTGGCTTTTCTCAGCTGAAGACAAAAGGCCTACTTATGGGAAGTAGAAATGAGCTGGTCTATGACATTTTGGAGTTCACTGTGTTTTATTTTTTTTAAGTGTTCGGGAACACCCATGCCATGCTGCCTTCTAGATGGAGCTGTGAACCAGATGGCCACAAGACAGACCTCTCTGTGTAACTCTGTTATTTATTTAACATGAGACTTTTAGACTTCAGTTATCTTCTCTAGGTCTCAGTTTTTTCATCTCTAGAATGAGCGTAATCACCCCTTTCTTGCCTTCTACAGATATTGAGCAAGTGAGTGGATTAGAGATGATGATACACTTGGAAATATGAATAACAGGATGAGATACATAGAGGATACTATGCATTCTCCAAGGATGCTCGGGCTACGTACTTGCCAGTGAAGGTATATTCTGTGTGCTCCCTATCGCTGCAACTACCCAAATGAAAACAAAAGAAGAAAACTCTTGTTCTGAGATGGACAATAGGCGTGAACCTGTTTGGTCATTTATTAAAGCCAGGCTAATTCCTTTCTTAATTAATCTGCGTTGCTAAAAACAGTTAAACTCGGATACCTTAAAAAAATAACTTGATGAGAAGAAATGCAGGAATGTGGACTACTCCTTTCCCTATCTCAACAACTACACTATCTTCTGACCAACTGTGTGGTTACAGCTGAAACTCTCCCTTCTCACTGGGGCATGGAGACGACCCTGCCTTATAATAGCAGCAAGAACAAAATGCCTCAGTCCTGGCCACCTCCAAGAATTCTACCACATGGTCCCCATGCTCTAGAAAACAGTGGGGGAGGTGGTTGGGATAACAACAAAGACTTTGCCCCATCCGTGGTCTGTTCCAAATGGCCCACCACCCTCTGTACCATGGGTGGTCTATAAGTCAGGCAATGGACAAATCCTGTTGGTAGTTCTCACAGATAGTTCTTGGACTTGAACGAATCCTCTTGCACCCTATCCATCCCTTCCTGTTCACCTCCATGGCTTGCTGCTTCGTGACTTAATACACTGCCTTAAACATGTACAAAGTGAAACAGAGAGAAAAGCATTTTTAGGAATACTTCAGTATTCGATACTGATTTTTGGCTTTCCAGGTTAGTAATCCGTTTCCCATCTCCCTTTTTGGTTCTGGACTCTGCATCCCACTAGAATCAACTCCATCAGCTCCTCCAGTTCAGGGTTCTCCTGTGACTTCAGATGAAAGACTCATCACATCAGTCCAGGGTTCAAGGAATCTGCCAACCAGGCTGGCTCCTAGCTTGCAGTCACCTTGGATTCCAGTTCTGGTTTTGCTATTCATTTGCTATGAGTGTTGCTCACTGAGTGGAAGCCACAATACACTGCGCATCTACATTTCCACTCCTGGTGGTCCTTCAAGAACTTGACACCAGCCATGGGTGTTTCTGAAATGAGTGGTTAGGAGCAAGAGGCTAAGAGAAGGGTATAACTTTTGGTCGGTGGTGTGAGTCCCGTGTGGTGTGGAGGCTCTTTCTATAAATTGGGAATTCTCTCTGATTTCATCAGGGCATTATGCTAAAATGTGTATGTGAATGAGCGTGTGTGTGTGTGTGTGTGTGTGTGTGTGTGTGTGTGTGTGTACACCATTTTTAAAAGTAGCCCAAATAGTCACTATCAAAATTTGGATGACAAGATTTTTTTTTTTCTTTTGGATCAAAGGTTCACTCCGTCACCCAGGCTGGAGTGCAGTGGTATGCTCATGGCTACTGTAGCCTCGACCTGCTGGACTCAGGCGATCCATCTGCATTAGCCTTCCAAGTAACTGGAACGATAGGCATGCACCACCACACCGGACTAATGTTTTTATTTATTGTAGAGACAAAAATCTCACCAAGTTGCCCAGGCTGGTCTCGAATCCTGGGCTCAGGCAACCTCGCCTTGGCCTCTCAAAGTGCTGGGATTACAGGTATGAGCCACCACGCCCGGCCAACATAGATTTAAAAAAAAAAAAAAGAAAAGAAGAAGCTGGGCGCAGTGGCTCAAGCCTGTAATCCCAGCACTTTGGGAGGCCAAGGTGAGAAGATTGCCTGAACCCACGGGTTCAAGACAGAAGGATCACCTGAGCCCAGCAGGTCGAGGCTGCGGTGGCCATGAGCGTGCCACTGCACTCTAACCTGGGCAACAGAGTGAGACTCCGACTCAAAAAAGAAGAAGAAGAAGAAGAAAAATATTAAATGTCCCGACTCCCACCACACTAATAGTAGTAATATCTTGGTATGAATCCCTCCATACTTTATTTTTATTTATTTATTTATTTATTTTGAGTTGGAGTCTCACTCTGTCGCCCAGACTGGAGTGCAGTGGCCGCTTCCGGTCACCGCAGCCTCGACCTGCTGGGCTCCGGCGATCCTTCCACCTCAGCCTTCCAAGTAGCCGGAATTACAGGCACGCGCTACCACGCCCGGCTAATTTTTTGGTTTATTGTAGAGATGAGGTCTCGCTGCCCAGGCGGGTCTCGAACCCGCGGGCTCAGGCAATCCACTCACCTCAGCCTCCCAAAGGCGCGGGATTACAGGCTGAGCCACCGAGCCCGGCTCCCTCCATACTTTAATACTTACTTTACATACTGCTTTATAATTTAGCTTTTTCACATAATAGTGAATCAATTCATGTTATCAAGTACTCATCTATCATTTTCAATGGCTGAATATATTTTATGGGATTCAGACGCTATCGTATCTTATTTAACCACGTCTCCCTTGTTGGGATGTTTTCAGGAAATTTTTTTTCCTTCACTATTTAAAATAATTTAATGTCAGGAAAACATTGAAATTCAAGAAATTTGTAATGTCTTAAGATCCTAGAAGAGGAATTAATATGTCAAATGGTATGTACCTCTTCAGGGTTTTCAATATGCATTGCCATATTGGCCCCAAGAAAGCTGACTCAATTTCTACTCTTCTACCATCAATCCTTCACCAACACTGTGTACTATAATTTATTAAAATAATTATCAATTTGATAGGTAAGGCCAGTTGCGGTGGCTCACACCTATAATCCCAGCACTTTGGGAGGCCGAGGTGAGAGGACTGCCTGAACCTACGGGTTCAAGACCAGCCTGGGCAACTTGGCAGGACCTCATCTCTACAATAAATCAAAAAACTAGCTGGGCGTGATAGCACATGCCTATAGTTCCAGCTACTTGGGAGGCTGAGGCAGAAGAATCACTTGAGCTCAGCAGGTCGAGGCTGTGGTGGCCGGGAGCGTGCCACTGCCCTCCAGCCTGGGCGACAGAGTGAGACTCTGGCTCCAAAAAAAAAAATTGATAGGTGAAAAATAGTGTCTCCCTCACTGATTGTAAGTTAGCTTTTTTCATATAATTTTTGGTCATTTATATTTATTTTGTGATTTTTCTATTCATTATTTTCCATTATTTCTATTTAGACTTTTTTCTTAAGATTGGTCTAAGTTTTTTAATACATTAAGTAAGCCAGGCTTGGTGGCTCAGCCTGTAATCCCGCGCCTTTGGGAGGCTGAGGTGAGTGGATTGCCTGAGCTTGCGGGTTCAAGACCCACCTGGGCAGCGAGACCTCATCTCTACAATAAATCAAAAAAAGAAAAAAAAAAAAAAATCAGCCAGGCGTGGTAGCGCATGCCTGTAATTCCGGCTGCTCGGAAGGCTGAGGTGGAAGGATCGCTGGAGCCCAGCAGGTCGTGGCTGCGGTGGCCAGCAGCGGCCACTGCACTCCAGTCTGGGCGACAGAGTGAGACTCCAGCATTAAGTATATTATCCCCTTTGTCATATATGTTGTAAATATTCTCTTGGCCTTTTGTTTGCTTTTACTGATATTGTCTGCTTTTTTGTGGTATTTTTCACTGTAGAGAGATTATATACTTTTGCACAATCTACTGCATCCACCTTTTTGCTTTACAATTTCTATTTTGATGTCATTATTGAGAAGCACTTCCCCACTCATCAGAGCATTCTTTCTCATTTGATATAACTCTAAGTTCTAGGAACATAATACTTCCAGTGATTTTCTCCCCAGAATCCTTGACCTTAGGGATGCACAGCTTCCAAAAGCCCTGCGGGGTCAAAGGAGGGAATATGGAAAGGAAGATCTCGACAGAGACCTTGCATCTAACAGGCTCTCTGAGGGCAGCGGAAGGACTTTAATTTTTTTTTATTTTTTTGAGCTGGAGTCTTACTCTGTCGCCAGGCAGGAGTGCGGCAGCACGCTCATGGCCACCGCAGCCTCGACCTGCTGGGCTCAGGAGATCCTTCCGCCTCAGCCTTCCAAGTGGCTGGAACTACAGATGCACGCCACCTCGCCCGGTTAGTTTTTGTGATTTATTGTAGAGACGAGATCTCCCCAAGTTGCCCAGGCTGGTCTCAAACCAAGATGAGGCCATCATCTCATCTTGCCCTCCCAAAGTGTTATGATTAAAGGCTGAGCCACCGCACCCGGCCGCGGAAAGACTTTAAATCTGTTCTAGTCTTGGTGACAATCTGACCGATCCAGGCTCTACTTGAGTACACCTGGGGGATTTTACTTTTTAAGCAAATGTTTACAAAAGTTCCCTGTGTTCAGAGTAATGTGACCATCCTCCTAAGTCTCCCTCTCCCAGGAGCTCTCAGTGTTGTCAAACTGTGTGGCCTATGTACTGACACATTCACACCTTGGGGGACGGGGGGCCACAGGTCACCCCAGGCAATTATAGATGGGCAAAACACAGAACCAGAGAAGAAGGGCTTGATCCCAGGTCACAGAATTTTTCCCCATTGTCCATGGGAACACTGATTGCAAGACTGGTGTGCTGTTGGTACCTGGCCATAACACCTTTTCCAGAATTTACAAGTGCCTTTTTTCCCTGGGATGTGTGTGTGCGCACGTGCACAATGTGTATGTGTGTATACATCCATGCACACACATATACATGGTCTCTTGCAGACACACACACACACACACACGCACACACACACACACACACACAAAACCTTTCTAACCTCACCCTTACCGCTAGTTAGGACTAAATGGAGGAAACTGTCTCTGCAATCTGAAGGGGGGCGGGAGGGAGGGAGCAAATAAAACCTTCAGTAGAAATAGTCAGAAGAAGATGTACACTGAGCATGTGCAGAGTAATTTTTCTTCTGCATGCTTTATTAAAGAATTATATGACATAATTACACGTTATAATGTCTTTACACATATTTATGGTAATTACGTCAATGCACATTTGATGTTTTGTAATTATAGTAAATACACAACAATTCTGACAAATCGCTTGATCAAGAATTCAAATTTCCTAAGTGAAGACTGGGAGAAAAGACATTAACTCCTCTGCTTCCTGATTGCCCAAGCCCCTGCTTATTCCTCTGCCTCATACTGGCAGTTTTGGAGGTGCTTTGTGTCCCTGGCTGTCACCAAGGCTTGATTATATTCCTTTCACCTGGGAAACTCCTGAGACCCGTCCCTACAGCAAGACTACCTGTTGTATTGTTTCCCCTACAACACTGTTGTGCATGCTGGTTGTGTAGGAGTGGGGGCCAGGCCCTGATAGTGGCTCAGGAGCAGATAGGTATTGAATGTATGTATTTGGTGAGCCCAAGCGGTGAGAAGAATGGTCCTGGGAGATGTGGAGAAATATAGAGTTGCCAATCAGGTTCCATCTCCTATGCAAATTGGAGTGAAAATGAACACCACCAAAGAGCTTTCCTATAGGAGGCAACAGTCTCAAAGCCACTTTGTAACTCAGTCAATTTCCTCAAGGGTGGTGCCATGTCCAATTATCTTGCACCTGGAAGCTTGCATTAGGATTGTTTTATAAGGAGGCTGTGGTACCACTGTGCAATGCTGTGTGCAGCATGCCTGTGTTGATTATGTCGGATGAATAATTTTCTTACGTGAATTTTTTTATTGTCTCTTGTCCTCTGGATTCTGGTGTTGGGGGACAGTTTATCAAAAACAGTAAGAACTTGACATAATGGTCCTAACCAAGTTGCATCTCCTGTGATCTGTTCATCTGTGGGTCCCAATCCCTCCCAAGGCCTGGAGTAAATGTTTCTGCACCTTTGTCCCGACAAGTTTCTGGGCAGAACCATTCATGGACTCAGGTCAACATTCATTAAGCGCAAAGAAGTAGTGTTGGGTTTCCAGGAGGCAATGGTGTAAACGGAGTCCAGGATTTGGAATCCCAAAGGGAAGTAACAATCACTCGCCTTACTGGATTTCCTCCCATGAAGGGAATTCACTGGGAAGCAAGTTGTGGAATTGGAGGTACACTAGGCCCTAGGCAGGAAGTCCTGGTTCTCCCTGTTCCTGTCTAACCTCTCTCTGGGGAGAAGCGTACCTTCCTACATACTTCTTGGGGTCTTGAGCTGATAGCTGTTAACAAGTTTGAAAACGCAAAAGCTTTAAATAAATGTAAGAACTTTGCAATAAACTCCCGTGCCCCACATTGGCTTCCTTTCGCATGAAAGCAGGAATCACGCTCCCCGTTTGCATCCACTGATTTCATCCCACCTCTGTGACCTGGAGAAACCAATTATCCCTGGAACAGGTGATCTTGCAGGGCAACTTCGCTGGTCCTCACGGGGGGGTGGGGGAGGCGGGAAGAAATCAGACAGTGTGGGAAAGGCGTAAAATGAGAGTTAATGACTCATAAAAGCAGCAAACTTATTGACTAATGTAATGCTTAGCCATGAAGTCTCCGTGTTTCCTACTTACTGAAATCAACACAATTACAGACTTAAATGAAACTGGAATGCTTAGTTCGGAAAATGCTTGTTTTAGCCCAAGACGGGAGCTCAAGGTGAGCGACCCCTCACTCCCCCAGTAATGAAAGCGCTTCGCAGCTTGCTTGGAAGGATGGTAATTGCTGCAGGCTAAGACAGGGATCTGACTGTGCTAATGATGTCCTGTCCCTTTTTAGAGGACTCGCTCCAGTTTTCCCAGAGCGCCAGGATTGCAAAGGAATGCAGCGCGTTACAAATGAACACATGAGCACGCGCATCTTAGCATTTTGCATTTCTCAAACATTGCTATCATCTTTTAGTCTTTTTTTTAATTGTTAATTGCTCAGGACCTGGTAAATTTAGATGGATGCCTCATCGATGTACTTAAACATGTGAGCAACTGAAATGGAAACAGATGTAGCATTTTCTTTCTTATTTTTTTTTTCTTTTTAGTGAGGACTTTGCACGGCCAGGAACCATAATTCATATTTTCTTCACACTCACAAAAGACTCTGCTGGAATCAAGTTTGTGTTGGGAAACAGATTTTTCCAGGCTCTTTCTGGTTGGGCGCTGTTGTGTGTTTTTAACTGCTGTTCATTTACCAACTACTAGAAAAGGTGGGCTCCAAGGGGAAGTAGACAGCTTGCTCCTTTTCACATGGGTTTGAGAAAGAAATTGGGAGCGTTGTGCTCCGTGGATGGTCTTTGAAGATGGGAAGGCTTGGGGACCGGCAAGATTTGTTCGCGTAATCAGAGCAAGGCCATTTTGCCAAAGCAATTTCTTGCCTCACTACAGCAGGTAGGAAACAAGAAGAAAGAAACTCAAATCTCTACTTTCTAGGGATTGATGCTTTGGAGGTGAAGGGCAGGAGTTTGACATTAAATATTCGGAAGAGAAATCAGCAAGAGACAAAATCTCCAGCAAGAAAATGTCCATTAAATCTGTGATGAGATTGTCAGCAAAGACTATTTCAGTCCCTCTCTCCCTCATCCCCTCTCCACCAGCAGGCGTTTGGGAGTTCAATAACTCCCCTGGAGGGATGGTGCTCTGTTCTCCCCAGGTCTTTATCATCCTTGGCTGCTGAGCTACCAGCTGCAGTCCCTGGGGATCGAAAATTAATTTCTTTCCCTGCCCCACGTGGCTGATCCCAGCTGGCCTGGGGGTCAGCTGGGCGCTGGGGTCAGATGTGCGAGACCACCAGGTGCTTGGAGTAAATGATCAGGGCCTTGGGCAGAGACGGCTCCTAACAATACGGAAATGCCATTTCCACTTTACTCAATTGCAGTGCATCCGGCTGTCTCTCTACACCAGGATTCAATTACCAGGGCCAATGTGTGTTTCCCCTCCCACTCACCCCCACCCCAGGCCTCGCCTATGCTTTCTGGAGAGCTATTCAGTACCCTCTTTTTCTAGCAGTTATGGGTGACGAGATTCCGATAAGTGAGAATCTCATCATTGTCAGCTTCAGGTGTGAGGACTTAGTAACTCTGATGTGCAGTGCGTGACCCGTGGGAGAGCACCACAGTGTGAGTTAGAAGGCCCTGGTTCTGGCTGTGTGGCCTTGGGCAAGTCGCCTAGCCTTCCTAAGCTCAGTTGCCTCCACTGTACTCTATCAAAGTTGTACCCGGTGATCTCTAACGCTCCCATCAAGTTCTAAAATTCCCTTAGGACGCTTTCACCTGACAGGAATGCGTATTCATTCTCAAGAATAGATTCCAAAGAAACTGGAATACCAAGTCACAAAGAAAGGCCATTCAGCACCCCAGGAACTGGTGCAGCTGGAACTCAAGCCAGATGTTGGGGCTTCTGCCCCAGGGTCTTTTTGCCTCCCCTTCTTCCAAAAGCCCTGAGGTCTCCGTGGAGTCCCGCATGTTAGAGCTCATGAGAGCCACCACGCAGGCCAGACGTGGATGAGAGGGAGGGAGTAGAGACTGTCACCCAGGGCAAGATTCATTTGGCCATTGTCCCCAAGAGGCTGTTCCAGATCCCCTCTCCCCATCTTCACTTTGTGAGGCTGTCAATGGAAACTGAATCCAAGTGTTGCTGATTCAATGATGTTTGCCCAAATGCTGTTTCCCAAGAACTGTTGGATACCCAAGATGCTTTCCGAGTCTGTTTTCTTTTTCCAACAAGCCCGTTTCTTTTCCTGGAAGTGGGACATGGCATGAAGCCGTGTCTGAACCCAAGTCTATTCCAACTCCTTTCTAAACTTGGATCACGCTGCAATGAGAGGCCTTTTCTCCCACCCCTCCCTGAGGTCCTGGGAGGCTGTGGCTGTTCGTAACACTGACTGTATGCAACAGCCTTCGTGCCTCTGAGCCTAGACATAGCTCCAAACATCCAGGTTTCATTTCCTCCTCAAACCACGCTGGGAGGAAGAATTAGGATTTCCGTCGTACGAGTGAAGAACTAAGACTAGAAGCCATCTGTGGCAGGCCCCACAACCAGAGCCAGGCCCATCGCCCTTGCTCTTTCTAGCACCACCTACACATGTGCGAAAACACACACACTCATATACACACACTCGCCGTGTAAAGGTGCTCTCTTTTAAGGCCAAGAACCACTCCTAGTGGTGCTGCCCTGGACCCATCCCAGCTCCCATTTCACCGCAACTCACCTTCCTGGTTTTGTGGACGTGACTTTCTTCTCTGGTTTCCTGGCTCTTCCAGCTTTCTCAGCCCCTCTCCAGTCTCTCTTACCTGCTTGTTCTAACTCGAGGTGCCAGCCAGGAGGACTAGCCCCCGTTCACTCCAGCCTGTCCACCTTCATTGTTTTCTGGAGGCTCCCATCCACCCCAACTCTAAACCATGCGTGGTCTCTCAACCAGGGGAGGCTTTGCAGTAAGAAGAACAATAATCCCAGCTCTGTCACTCACTGGCTCAAATCCTTGAGCCCACCACTTTTTCTTTCCTAAGCCACAACTTTTCTTTTTTCTATAAGGGTATGATAACACCGTCTTCTCTCACAGGGCTCCTGGGGGATCCAATGAGTTCATATGTGTAGATGTACTTGGTGAACTGGAAGACACGAGGCAGACACAAGCCCCTCTGTGCCCGCTACCTCCACCCTAACTCGCTCTCCATTTCTTTCCACCCAGCATTTACCAAAGGCCCACAGGTGCTGCCTCCTTCCCAGAACACGCTCAGGTCCTCTCTCCCAGGCCCATTCACAAACCAGTCACATTCCACGGCAACAGATGACAGATTAAAGCCATGGTCATTTGAACGTCTTGGGTTGGCTCCATGTGAAAGAAATCAGAGGCATCAGATTTTGACATCTTTTAGATTTTTTTTTTTTTGCATAAAAAGTAGAAATGAAGAGTGAAGAGTTGTAGTAACACCCCAGGCCAAGTAGCACATTCAAGACAGCATGGCAGGTGACACCCAGGATGTCAGAGAACGTGACAGCAGCACCAGGGACGTGAATCGCATAATGCCACACATCAGCGTTGCCGGCAGAGCCAGGATAACTTGGCAGTGGGCACAGAAACACCGTCTGGGTCAGAAGATGCCAAGAAGAGCTGGTGTGTTATCATTAGCACAAGCAACACACAGATTCAACTAAGGCTGCTAGTACCAAGTTGCTATGTCTTCCAACCCCATCCTCCTACCCTCTAGCTGACATCGGGTTGGTAGCTTTTCTTTCCTCCACCCATGCAATGGGATTTCCACCTTCCCATCTTCACTGTAAAGCTCCTTGAAGGCAAGAACCAGGTCTTAAATGCCAGAGACATGTCTTACAGGAGAAAGCACTTAATATCTATTAACTCATCAGTTGCCATTATCTATTTTTAGTGTCTCCATTTGTAAAATGGGAGAATAATTCCAATATCTTCTAAAGGATAGAGAAGAAGAAATGTAATAACCATGGAGAATGCTGAAGCCACCTATTAGAATCACTTTGCGTTCCTCTTTACTTCTGATTGTGACCTTACCTGTTCATCCTTGCCAAAGTCTTTGTGGTCCCAGGCACTGAACTGGGAATTAAGGTATTTGCTACTTTCTGGATCTCATACAAGGAGGAAAGGGAGTGAGACTCTCTGACTCTCTGCATGATGGTAGCTAGTGCTTCTAAAAAGAATTTGGCCACTAGACAGTCAAGTTTTGTATTTCACAGATAGTTCTCCAAAGAGAAACAATTCCGCTCGCTCAGCAGTCCCACCTTTTTCCCAAAATCTTTTTTTTTTCTTTTCTTGATGATGCTCATCTTCTCTTCTCTGAAAATGCAGCTGAGGAAAATAAATTTCTCCTTCCTTCCTACTTGCCGTGGCCCCTACCAAAAATCCAGTGTCTCCCCCTCTGCAACTCCGTCTCCTCCTTCCTACGTGCCTCTTTTTCTCTGGCTACCAGACAGTCAAAATTGATCTATTTCTGATGGCTCCAAGTGGAATTTGACTACGTGCATGGAGACAGGCAGGCAGAGCTGACAGCACTGTCAGTGCGCACTGCTCCTGACACACGTGCGCAGGGGGTGAGCACACCCTCACACACACATGCGCGCGCGCACACACACACACACACACACACACACACACACACACACACACACACACTTCCCTTCCCTGAGCCCACATAGGATTCCCTCTACCGTATCCCCCTTGGCCAGGCCCATGTGCTCATCCTCCCCTGGGGCGGCCCGCCTCCTCAGCACCCTGCCCACCCTGTACTCCGGGGAGGCAGACAGCCCTCCCCTGCTTCCCCTACCCCGCACAAATCCAGGACGGACGGCAGGCAGAGCTGCACTCTGTTGGATAATGAGTTGAGAACTTACAGCCTCTCGTCTCTCTCTGGCTGGTGACTGACACAAATGGAATTCATCTTTAATCATCTGTTAACTCGTTGTCTATTATAGCTCTTTAATAGCACCATAGATATTCTTAATGAAGCATGATTTAAGGTATTTACAGCACATGGACCGACAGACATCACTCACAGTGTGCAGGTAATGAGGCATAAAACGGCTTTGAATTCCCCCCAAAAGAGACAGCAACAGAGAGAGAGAAAGAGCTTTAGCGCTGGGGCAAGGGAAAAAGAAAAGGAATTAAAAGCCTTGTGTTGCAAGGTTTGTTTTAAAATGTTTAGGCATTTAAAGTCATTTTAGCCTTTCAAGGTATTTGGCTCACAGAGTTTAGCAATTTCTCCCACTGAGAATGACAGGCTCGGGTTCTGAGTGTTGTCTCACGGTCACCTCAGGCCCAGGAGTCTCTCCGGGTGCAGCTCGGGGTCTGGGGTGGTGCCAAGCCGGGTTGCTGGAGGGGGCACGTGGAACTCAGACTGTCCTCAGCTTCCTCCACTTACCCAGCCTTCCCCGATGGTGTTACCCGGGACATGATCCTGTGGTGGGAGGGGTGGCGGCCATCCTTGCAGGGAACGCAACAGGGACTGAGGGCCACCCTCCCACCCCGTGGAGATACTGCCTGAGGCGGGCTGGCCCATTTGCTCCTGTCCCACAAAACCCAGGCACCTGGAGCCTTCAAAGCAAGGTCTGTGAGAAGCACAGGGGACCTGACCTGTCATTTTACCAGGAGCAGACTCACAGTCTCCCTGCGAGTGGGGACAAAACCAGAAGACTACAACCAGTGTCTCCTCTCCCTCCTACTCCGCAACAGTCACCTGTGGTTCCAGCCGGACAGACTCCATAAAATTGCCAAGACAATAAGGACTCAAAGGGAGCAGAGAAAGAGATGAGGGTGGGATGGGGACTCTTTCACCAAGAGCACGCTTTCAACGTAGAGCTCTCCAAAGCAGAAGCGAAACCCTAAAGAGTCGAATTCCAGGAAGAAGAGGAGAGGAATGTCAGATTTGGATTCCAGCTCTGACTCCTGACACCCCGGGGTCTGGCCTTCAACTGACTTCCTGACGTTCCCCCTTTTCCTTTCTTAGCCTCAGAGGAATGGGCCCAACCAACCAGCCTTCCCTATAGTCACGGAGATATGCAAAGAAAAAATGATTGGGGGCAGGAGTGGGCAGACATGAACACCACTCACCATGACAGACAGGGTGTCACGTTTATCTTGAGCCTCAGTTCACCGGTGTCCCCTTCTTTACGCCACCCCTACAACGCTCCATTGTTCCCCCCGGGCTTTCCACGGTCCCCCTACACAGGCTGTCTCTGCTCCACCTAAACCTAAATACAACGTGCCTTCCATAATATTTGCATCTAGTCTCCTTTCTGCAACTCCCTGCTGTTGGCCACTCTCAGGCCGTGGTAGATGCAGGCAAAGAACAGGAGTAACCAGGCCCGGCAGGCACCCCTCATGAAAGAGCAGAGTTGGCATTCTTGAGGATCGGCGCCACAACCTCTTACTGGGCTTGAGGCCTGCAGACCTAGGCTCCCTGCCACTCTGGCCTTCTCCTTCCCGAGAGAAGGAGGGGCTGTGAGAGCTGCAGTAGCGGAGATCTTCAGTTGCCACTGGCTCTGCAGTCACCTGAGAAGGTGGGTCTGGGCTGGGGTCAGGGAACCAGCCAAGATGTCTCAGAATGGGGTGATTAGGATGGTCGCATCGACTAGACTAAGGTCACCGGAGTCTCTCCCATCCAGAGCTCCGTGCCTTTAAAAGCTCGGTGGCTCAGCCTGTAATCCCAGCACTTAGGGAGGCTGAGGTGAGTGGATTGCCTGAGCCCGCGGGTTTGAGACCCGCCTGGGCAACTTGGTGAGACCTCATCTCTATGATAAAATCAAAAATCAGCCGGGCGTGGTAGCGCGCTCCTGTAGTTCCCGCTACTCGGAAGGCTGAGGCGAAAGGATTGCCGGAGCCCAGCAGGTCGAGGCTGCAGTGGCCAGGAGCGGCCACTGCACTCCAGTCTGGGTGGCAAGGTGAGACTCCAACTCAAAAGAAAAAGCAGGATCCTCTTGCTGCTAAGAGCCCCGTTTCTCCTTTTCTATTCTGGAGGAGGTGGTGCAGGGAGGGGAAGGAGCTGGTCCTGGTCACACAGGCTCAGAACTCTGGGTCCTGGCGCTTTCCAGGCTGTTGCTTCTCCCAATCTGCCTCTGCGTATGCTGTCTCCTCCCACGCCTCTGAGGCCAGTGGCCGTGGTGAGGAGCCAGACACCCTGATCAGTGCATGCAAGTATGTGTGCAGGGGATGGCGTTTTGAGAACACAGACAGGAGAGGGAGCCCTCCAGCACCAGCCCAAAGGCAGAGATCTGCATAGGAGAAGGGCACGACACCCCACTCAGAAGACATTTCTCCTAGCCTCTCCGGCCCTTTAAGAGGTGCCCCATCCCTGTCCCAGCCTCTGCCATCCAAGCTATCCCTCCTGGCAGCCCAAGTTCAGCAAGAAGGAACACAAGAGCAGGGTCACTGGACATTCCAGGGCCTGGATGACTACATCATTCATTCATTTGCTGACTCGTGCATTCATTCCATGCCTGGCTAGGCATCATGCCAAGTCCTCAGGGTGACTGAGCAGCTTACCCAGATGAGCCTGCAGTCTGGTCAGAGGACACATTTCTTTCTTTCTTTCCTTCTTTCTTTCCTTCTTTCTTTCCTTCTTTCTCTCTCTCTCTCTCTCTCTCTCTCTCTCTCTCTCTCTCTCTCTCTCTCTCTCTCTCTATCTCTTTCTTTCTGTTGGAGTCTCACTCTGCCGCCCAGACTGGAGTGCAGTGGCATGCTTCCGGCCACCACAGCCTCAACCTGCTGGGCTCCGGCGATCCCTCCGCCTCAGCCTTCCAGGTAGCTGGAACTACAGGCGCGCGCTACCATGCCCAGTTAATTTTTGTGGTTTATTGTAGAGATGAGGTCTCACCAAGTTGCCCAGGCGGGTCTCAAACCCACGGGCTCAGGCAATTCACTCACCTCGGCCTCCCAAAATGCGGGATTACGGGCTAAGCCACCGAGCCTAGCCCAGAGGACACATTTCTAAAGAAATAACATCCGACAGTGACTTAAAGAGGTGAGAGGTGCCTTCTGGGGTATGAGGGCAGATGAATCTGGGTGGGGAAATGTGCTGTTTCAGATGAATTTCTTAGCCTGAAGGATGGTGAGGCATTTCCTCCCTCACCACAAGATTGGCTATAGAGCCTACCAGCCTTCCTGAATATGCAGACTCATGGGCTGGCATGATGGGAGGCGGCTTCACATCTCCCCCTACAACATCCCTACCACATGACAGTGACTTTATTTCCCTCCCTAACCTCACTCCCAAGCAGTCCAGTTCATAGCTGCTCAGCATTGACTCTTAGAAAGACCTCCTTTAGGTCAAGTTGAAATCCATCCCTCCTGACTTTTCTCCAAGGAGTTGCTTCTACCCTTCAAGGAAGAGAAGGCTTTAAGGGAAGCGTGAGGACCAGACGGGATGGAAGGCTGACAAGCCCCAGGTAGTCCTGGAAGCCGAATCCCCTGTATGCTGGGTAATTGTGGTCCCTTGTGAATCTCTTGCCCTGACCCTGACTTCTACTCATCAGCTAACAGGCCTGGTTCGTAGAGCTGAGAATGGAAAGGATGGCCCTGCCCAGCTTTTCTTGTGCCAGGGCATACACTGGCTGGCTCATGGGTTGGGTGCTCCTGCTCAAATTGTCCAATCAACTAAGGATCAAAGTTGAGAGCATGCAGGGGAGTCAGAGTCAGGTCTCAGATATGCTGGCCTTCTGCCGAGAGCAAAGCAGCAAGTCAGCCAGTGGGTCGGGGCATACCTGGATAGGCCAGGTGCAATGACTCATGCCTGTAACCCCAACACTTTGGGAAGCCAAGGTGGGAAGATCACTTGAGGCTAAGAGTTTGAGACCAGCCTGGACAACAAAGTAAGACCTCATCTCTTCAAAAAACAACAACAAAAAATTATCCGGGTGTTAAGCACCTGGTAATCCCAGCTACTTGGGAGGCTGAGGTGGGAAGATCACTTGAGTCCAGGAGTTCAAGGCTGCAGTGTGCTACGACTGTGCCACGGCACCCCAGTGTGGGTGACAGATCAAGACCTTATTTCTAAATAAATTTTTTTTTTTAAGTTAAAAGTTCTCAGCTAGGAAAGAGTTCTCACTCTGAACATCTGGAGCCAATATGTCCTCAGCAGAACCAATTTCTAGATAGAAAAGAGAAAGGAGAATACAGTTAAGTGAAAGAGAAAAATCACCCAGGAAACTTTATTAGGATACTCAAAATGTTCTAACCAAGCAAAGCCTTTACTGATCTAGGATTTCCTTCTGGCACGGTCTCATCCTAATTTATAGCAACCTCTTTCTCTGTTAGCTGCAAAACACCAGTTTATAGCTACATGAATGTCTGCAGAGAATTTCTTGGTGTTTCTTCTGTAATTATTTCTGCGACAGCATGAGCACTTGGGTTAATTATTTCTGTAGTGTTTGGTTTTTTTTTTTTCCTTTCCCTGCCTCATCAGCACCTTTGTGCTTTCTAAGCAGGATTTGAGTTAACCTGCTTTGAAGATGGAAAAGCCAGGACCCCCAAGAGTGAAGTGTTGGTTAGAAATGTCGCCTCACTGTTGGGAGGGGTGAGAAGAGCCAGAGGCACAGCCTAACCTCGGGCTCCCATGAGTGCATTTTTTCCCCCTTTCATAGAATCATCTTCACCCTTCATTCAGAATCCAGCCTCTTCAAGCCTCCCAGAGAACTCAGGAGTGGCCTTTGTCATAAGCTAAAGTCGCTACTTAAGAACATGTCTAAAAAACACACACGCCTGGGATACCCCAAAACACCCACCAGAGACCAGACCCATCGAGGCCTATTTTTTTTTTCTCTTTTTGAGATGATTTTGGAATTTTCTAGATGATTCCATTTATGGATCGGCCATGCAGCAGGTCATTGAGTACCATCAGGTGTGCCCCCAGTTCTCCTGGGTCTGGTTTCTCTTATTTTATTCCCTGACATTAGGCAATGTTTTTTAGCAAAGCATGTGTGCGACACTTAGATGGTGCAACCAGTTTCCTAGGAAACTGTTCGTTCTATACATGTCCCACTTCCTGTTATCGTTTGGATCCAGCTGCCTCGATTGCCCTCTTTTCTTGGCCCTCGTTTGGCCCTTCCATTATTATACCAGCTGAGTTGGCTCCAAATCACAGCAAAATGAAAACTCAGGCCCCTAGTTCAAAAAAGTACTGAGAATTTCAAGATGGTAAAACAGAGCATTAAGCCAAACACCTGCCCTTGTAAGTGCAGGGCCCTGCGCCCTGAGTCCAAATGAACCACAGTCCGTCCAGCTGTGAGTGCTGCCTCTGGCCACCACACCCAGAGACTTTTAATGACCACAATTCTCCTCTCTGCTCTCAGTCCTTAAGGATGCCCTCCTAAAAGTCGCCATCTACCCAAGAACCCATTGTGAATCGATCCCCCACAGCTTTCTCCAAACCTTTTAAAAAGCAATTTGTATTTTCAACCTGTCTCACCTCTCGGGATAATGAATTAGACACATTGACTACCCACTGTGTAAGCTAGCAGTCGCTTTTATCTGTACTAACTGCTTCCCTTTCAAGTGTCAAGAGTTTGCTCTAGTTCTGCCTTCTAGGATTTGATGACCAAGACTGTTTGAACATTTGCACTCTTAGTGATTTGAAGTACTTTGATCCCACCTCACTTCCTTCTCCTGTCCTCGTATGGCCTCGCCCTCTCTCACTCCTTATTTTGGCCTTTTTTGTGGTCCCTTTCTGCACCTCTGGGCAGGTCTGGGATGGTACTACACAAAGGCAGCACACTGATGTATGTACGTTTCCTTTCCGGTTAAGCCTGACCTTTTGTTGTCCTTCCGGGTCAAGGCAGCCCTTTGGGCTGGTGTCTTTAGGGAACAGTCTGTAGCAACCCTCTTCCTTTCTGAGTTGTCCTCCCAGAAGTACACAGAGGAGTCTTCCTGGCACTGGCCTGCCCTGTTTCTCTGTTCTCAGCCTTTTGGGGTCAGCCTAGATTTATCTCCACTAGATAGCATTTCCACATGATTACCCAGGGGTCTCATTGTACACTTCCTCTTCCATAAAAGCATAGAATAAAAGGCCTAGAATTAGACCCCTAAGAATGTAATCCAGTAGTGAATGGAGAAAGAGATTGGTTTGTTGCTTTGCTAGTTGCCGTCTCTAAGCTGTTCCCTATCCATGCCAAAATATTTGGCACCAAGGGTTCTTAATTTTCAAAGTAGTCTTGTCAAAGCTTTTAAAAGACTAAATACAATCTCCCTTCCTCCCAAGTTATTTGCCCCCTGAAGAACTCTGACAGATGAAGGAGGCATGATTGCACTTACCGAAATCCTACTTCCTCCCCTTCAAAGGGCAGTAGAAGAGAGCAGTTAAGAGCCCCCGCTTTGCAGTCAGACACAACTGCGTTTGATTTTTGCCTTTGCCACTTACTAATGATGTGCCTTTGGGTAAGTTTCTCAGTCTCCCTAGGCCTTGGTTTTCTCATCTTTAAAAATGGGAGTGATAGTGCTGAGGTGATATGTTGGCTACAGAATTAAATAAGACAAAAAAATAAAGGGCTTGATTCAAGGCCGGGTTCAGTGGCTCAGCCTGTAATCGCAGTACTTTGGAAGGCCAAGGCGAGTAGATTGCCTGAGCCCACAGTTTCGAGACCAGCCCAGGCAACTTGGAGAGACCTCGTCTCTACAATAAATCAAAAATTAGCTGGAGCGCGCGCCTGTAGTTCCAGTACTTGGAAGGCTGAGGTGGAAGGATCGCCAGAGCCCAGAAGGTCAGTGTTGGGATGGGCATGAGCATGTGTGCCACTGCACTTCAGCCTGGGTGATGGAGTGAGACTCCAACTCAAAACACACACACATACAAACAACAACAAAAAAAAACAAGGGCTTTATTCGTGGTAGCTGCTGTTTGTTTGATAATATTTATTTGTGTGTGTGTGTTTGTGTGTGTGTTTAGAGACAGTGTCTCACTCTGTCACCCAGGCTGAAGTGCGTGGGTGTGATCATAGCTCACAGCAGCCTCAAACTCCTGGGCTGAAGGAATCCTCTC
The DNA here is from genome assembly GCA_027257055.1 of Cephalopachus bancanus. Lineage (NCBI taxonomy): Eukaryota > Metazoa > Chordata > Mammalia > Primates > Tarsiidae > Cephalopachus > Cephalopachus bancanus. The sequence goes on along the minus strand of JAPVLO010000120.1, from coordinate 417,053 downwards.
ACCTCAACCTCCCAAGTAGCTGGGACTTCAGGCATGAACCACCATGCCCAACTAATTTTTAAAATTTGTTTGTAGAGACGGCATCTCGCTATGTTTCCTGGACTGGTCTCAAACTCCAGCCCCAAGTGATCTTTCCACCTTGGCCTCCCAAAGTTGATCATCTTGTATTGCTGATTACATCAATTTTTTTTTTTTTACATCCAGGTTCACTTTTTATGGAAAGGCATTTAACTGAGGGTAAACTCCCTGGCAGTTAGTACCCCTAATAAATATTTCCTTTATTTTGTTCATGCACTAGGCATGTACCTTTGCTGTGTGTCTCGTGTAGGTTAAGCACTGGGCAGAAGTACTCAGTAGAGGGCACTAAGAGCCAGCCACCAGTCCCTGGAGATCACATGGTGTTGCTGATAGAAGCAAGCACACCAAAAGCTATTGTGATGGAACTAGTCTTTAGCACATCCATTCTCTCCAGGAAGGGATTCACATTCCTTCCAATCAGGTCTTTAGCCCAAGAGCATGTGGATATTTCCCAAGATAACTCTGAAAATTTGTCAATAGGCAGGAATTGCTCAAAAACCTCCACCTCCTAATTCCTTTCGGTTCTTTTGGGACCACCCTCCACCCCTAAGCCAGCGGGGTCACGATTTCATCCACACCTGCGTACATTAAAACTACTGGGTAAAGACCCTCCAGTCCCCACTGAACCTAATTTTGAGGAAGATCTAGAACATGCTGATCACTTTAGAGGTAATTTGAGTGAAGAAGTCAAGCAAAATGTGTTGATGTGTTTTACATGGGGATCGTCGTCAGATATGATTCCTCTGATTCTCTGAGCCTTTCCAAAATTTTGAAGAATCTTTTGATGCATATGGAAAATAGTATAATATCCCTCACAAAAAAACTTCCCCAACAAACGTCTTATTTACAGCAGAACATTGACGGCCTGTGAATTTCTTTCCAAAGAAAACACTTTCTTGAAATTGGAAGAAGACTTGGCGATCACATGACTGTATTCCCTTAATTTATTTCTTTCCCCAATAAGCTCACTCTTAAAAACCACAGCAGTGCATTCCTCCTCAGTCATTCTGATCGGGGTCTGGGCAAACGGGTAAGACCACCATTTTCAGCTCCCCAGGATGAGATAAGACGTAGCGTTGTTGGGCCCCTCACGGGAAAAGCCGGGCACTGCAAGGAAAAGTGTCGGAACAAATTACAAGGGCCCATCATGTTATGGTGTCCACAGTCATGCCTTGTTTAGCACCCTAAAGGAAGACAGGAACCCCCACACACCATGCTCACAACTCATCTCAACCCCACCAGTATTTGTTTTGTGCTTTTGGTAGCTGTTATTGTTCACACAGCAAGTCTTAATCATCTTTTGTAGTTCTCCTAGCCCTCCATCAGAAGGATTGTTTCTTTAGAGATAGAGTCTCGCTCTGGCGTCCAGGTTGGAGTGCAGTGGCACAATCATAGCTCACGCAGCCTCACACTACTGACCTCAAGTGATCCTCCCGCTTCAGCCTCCGGTGTAGCTAGGATTACAAGCATGAGCCACTACACCTGGCTACTTTTAAAATTTTTTGTAGAGACTAGATTTCACTATGTTTTCCAGGCTGTTCTCAAATGCCTGGCTTCAAGTGATCCTCCCGCCTCAGCCTCCCAAAGTGCCAGAATTACAGGCATGAGCCACCACCCAGGCAAGAAGAATTCTTAATATTTTGTAATAACCCATTTCTTTTCCTAATAGCCCTCTAAGAAGGAGAGGTGTTGCAATTAACCCCTCCATGTTTTGCATGTGGAGAATCAGAGAACCAAGCAAACCCAGTTAAAATTTTTTTTTTTATTTTAAAGATGCAGGGTACCATGCAGGGTTAGGTATACAAATGTTCATTACGCAGATACAAAACCAGTTAATTTAACTCCAACCTCCCCACTAGCCCTTCCTGAACCACTGGCATTTCCTCCAGGCCTGGACCCTACCCTGCTCCCTTGCAGGACACCGCCATGCCAGGACTCCGAAAAGCCTCTGCCTCTTCCCAAGGGCCCCACTCCTCCCCTGTACCTCCCTACTGGATGGTCCAATTAAGGGTCCACCCGCCTCAACTGAAGCCAAACCCTATGGCCACCAGCTCCACCTTCTGAAGTTTGAGGCCCCAGCCCAGCCTCTCACCCCCACCTAGCTGGGCTTGGTCATCCCGAACAAGTGTGAAAAACGCCACCTTTGCAGGCCGGAATCCGAAAGAAATTGGAAACCTGCTGCTAGCTTCATTCCCACTTTCTTCTCGTGTTTGCTGTTATTTTTTAACACTTTTTTTTTCTCATAAAAGCACTATCCTCTTCCCCAGAGCTTGCCTGTAGCGAAGGCATGGTCTGTACAACTGCAATTATTTCAGAGAACAGATGGAGTGAGGAGCAGAAAGTCTGTTAATAGTAATAGAAATGCTACATGTTAACCTGGACAGCACATGATGACAGTCCCATGACTACCCGTTCTGTTCCCACCAGCTGGGCAACCAAAGTAGGAATGAGATATTCACAAACACAGCCATCAGCCACGTAGCCACCTAAAGTTAGAACTCAAATTCCTTCACACTAGGGGCTCTGGCGACTGCGGTGGCTCAGGCCGAGAGCAGAGGAAGCTGAGAGGAGGAATTGCCCTGGCTCTGACTGCCCCTCGCCAAGACTTCCCAGGTCAGCTGAGGCCCAGATCCTCCCTTTTAGGCGAATGCTGAACTTGCTGGCCCTAGCAAGAGCCAACCCAACACCTCCTAGGCAGAGGCGTTAGGTCTGCTGAGCATCTGATCTTGGCTTCTGGAAGGCAGTGTTGTGTGTGAGTGAGAGGCCGGAGGCTTCTACTCTCCCAAGCCAAAGCAAAGGCCCCACAGTGAGCAACGCAGTTGTCAGGGACAGCAGTACAGTGGGCTTGTCAGGCTCTGGGGCCAGAAATCCCTTCCCCATTCTAGAACATGAAAATAACAATGTCTTATTCTTTTTTTCTTTCTTTTTTTTTTTTTTTGAGTAGGAGTTTCACTCTGTCGCTCAGGCTGGAGTACAGTGGCACGCTCACAGTCACCGCAGCCTCGACCTGCTGGGCTCAGGTGATTCTTCTTCCTCAGCCTTTCAAGTAGCTGCAACTATAGGCACATGCCACCACGCCTGGCTAATTTTTTTGTGATTTAGAGATGAGAGCTTGCCAAGTTGCCCAGGCTGGTCTCAAACCCCTGGACTCAGACAATTCTCTCATCTCTGCCTCTTAAACTGCTGGGATTACAGGTGTGAGTCACCGTGCCCGGCAACAATGTCTTATTCTAACAGAGGAAATGGCACATTCTTTTTTTTTTTTTTGAGTCAGAGTCTCACTTCGGTCGCCCAGACTGGAGTGCAGTGGCCGCTCCAGGCCACTGCAGCCTCGACCCACTGGCTCCAGCGATCTTTCCACCTCAGCCCTCCGAGTAGCCGGAATTACAGGCAAACGCTACCACGCCCAGCTGATTTTTTGATTTATTGTAGAGATGAGGTCTCGCTGCCCAGGCGGTTCTCGAACCCGGGCACATTCATTTTAACAAATATTTCCTAAGCACCTATTATGTGCAAGAGAATATGCTGGCACTTCGGAAGCAACACAGAAATAACAGTCCCTGCCTTTAAGAAAATACTAATCTAAAAGAGAGACAAAAAGAAGCTCACATAGAACCACATACATAACATACTACAGCAAGTGTTCAGCAAAGGTGCAAGCAAAATAGTATTGTGGCTGGACACACTAGTCTATGCCTGTAAACCTAGCAGTTTGGGAGGCCAAGACGGGAGGATAGCTTGAGGCCAGGGGTTCGAGACCAGCCTGGGCAACATAGTGAGACCCTGTCTCTACCCCCCCAAAAAATGCTATTGGGGTCCAAAGAATGAGGATGTCTTCTGTGGTTCAAGGGGTTCCTTGAACCAAGAAGTCTTCACAGATGAGATGTGTCTTGAAGAATAAGGCTCTTCTGGTGTGCAGAGGGACGGTACAAATAAAAGCACAAATGTAGTAGGGACTCAAGAATCACACTGGAGGTCAGAAACATCCCCCATCTGCACCAGTGTGGGTAGGGATATGGGGTCAGCTGGGCAAGTCGACTGAGCTGGCTGTCGCGGTCCTCAAATGCCGGGTGATGAAGCCTGTATTTAAGTCTCAAGTCTGTGGCAAGCTGTTCTTTAGGAAGATTATCAGAGAGTCGTGGGTCTGCAATGGCCAGTTCCGCACATCTTTCTAACTCTGCACCCAGGGGCCTTATGTCGGTTGTGTGAATCAACCATGCTGCGAATATCCGCCCGTGAAAATGAGCAAATGTTACAAATAAGGGCCTGATTTTTCCCCCCGCCAAGTAGAGTCGTCTAGTGCTGACCTTGTTTACCAAGACATCACTAGATGACTTTACTGTTAGCCAAACACTTAATGAATAGGAGGGAGGTATAGAGGTTTGAAGGCCAGTCAGGACGAGATTGAAATAGTAGAGGCCGGAGCTAGTGCAGACCTCACCCAACGGTGCTAGAAGGTGTAAATGGATTCTAGCGAGACCCTAAACCTGTACGTCAGTGCACATTGGGCATGACTGGGGAAGGGAGAATCAGAAGATTACTCATACTTTGAATGTGGTGGTTGACAAAACGGCAGTGGCATTCATAGACATAGGCTAGATCAGAGGAGGAACAGGTTAGAGAGCTAGATAGAAATGTGGCTTGGGAAACGGAGATATTCGTCTGATTTCTCATTGGATTAAAGAAATGATCCACACCCTTTATTGCTTAGAAGCTCTCTTTTTCTTTTCTTTCCTGGCCGTTTCCTTCTCTCTCCCTCCCATGCAGTATGAATAATATCTTAATTCATCATTTGACATGTAGTGATTTCTGCCGCCTGCTTGGCTTGGATGAAGCTTTGAAATTTACAATTTACATACGTTTCTCAGCTTTACTAAGATAGAAAAGTTGCAGAGGTCCAGGGCACAGAGCACGGGGTTTGAGGAGGAGACAGAGCAGAGAGAGGATTTGAACCCATCACCCAGCTGGCCTGTGTGCCCTTGGCGTGCAGCCAGAGCCGTGCAAGCCAGGCGCAAGCATTTCTTCCCCCAGCCATCTTGAGCCGGCAGATGCTCTAGAGGGACCGTCATCCCTAGAGGACTGGGCAGCACAGTGGCAGAAGGCACTTGATTCAGAGATGCGAGAACATGGAGCCAACAAGTACAACTTTGTGGTATGGATGTTTTAAGTTACCCAAGTGTCCAAAGACTTAGGTGTGTGGGGATTTGCAACACACAAATAAATACAACATTGTTGTGAATAAAAGTCAACCCCAAGTCTTTCCTTCTGTCCTCTGAGCTTCTGTCCCTCAGCCCTTCTGTGCAGGGGAAAGAGGAGGGGATTTGGAAATAAGGGACATGGTCTGAATCCCAAAGAAGCCATTCGCTCGTTCTGGCATTTATTGATTACTTCACATATGCCAGGCACTGTTGTGAGTCGTGTATTGATTCATTTAATGTGCATACAATCTAAGAGAAAAGTATTGTGATTATTGTTTTCTCCATCTGATAGATAATGAACCCAAGGCCTGGAGGGTTTAGGCAACTTGCCCAAGGCCACACAGCTAAGGCTTCACATCACTAAAGTATATTGTCTCAGGCACAAGCCCCGATTTTTCCATCTGCAGACTCAGAATAAGAATCTCTCTTCGGAGGATTTTCCCTGCACTGGTCACTTGTTCCCAGCAATATGACTCTGGCCACACCAAATTATGGCCTTCACTGACCCGGACCCCTATCACCTATAGTCATCAACCCCAACATTTGGCCCTGACATAATCATCCTTTACTCTTCCTCATTAAATACCATCTTCAGGCCGGGTGTGGTGGTACACGCCTATAATCCTAGCACTTTGGGAGGCCAAGGTGAGAGGATTGCCTGAGCCCACGGGTTTAAGACAAAACTGGACAACTTGGCGAGACCTCATCTCTACAATAAATCAAAAAAATTAGCTGGGCATGGTGGTGCGTGCCTGTAGTTCCAGCTACTTGGAAGACTGAGGCAGAAGGATGACCTGAGCCTGGCAGGTCAAGGCTGTGATGGCCATGAGCATGCCACTATACTCCAGCCTGGATGACAGAGTGAGACCCCAACTCAAAAAAATAAAAATAAATAAAAATAAAAATACCATCTTCTCTGTGAAGACCTATCTTTCCACCCCACATTCCTTGTATTCCCACAGCCCTTGGTACAAGGGGGGACCCCCAAACACCCAGAATTTATTTATTAAAAATCGTGTATTTACTCTTACATGTTTAAACTTCAGTCACCTTCAAAGTGCTCTCTGTTTGGTGCAATACACCTACTAAGACCCTCTTTCCACTGCTCAAAACAGTTTTTGAACTCGTCAATTTTGATGCCTTTTAGTGCTTCTGCCGTTTTTTGTTTCATCTCTTCTGTGTTGGTAAAATGTTTCCCTTTGAGGACTTTTTTTATTCAGGAAAACCAAAAACAAACGTCTCTCAGGGTGAGATCGGGTGAATAAGGAAGGTGGAGCATGGGGGCCATGCTGGTTTTGGTCAAAAACTGCTGAACCTTCAGCATGATGTGGGCAGGTGTGCTTGCAAATCTTACCCATCATGAAATGGGCAGATGCATTGAAAGAATCTCCAGGCCAGGCATGGTGGCTCAAGCCTATAATCCCAGCACTTTGGGAGGCTGAGGCAGAGGATTGCCTGAGCTCAGGAGTTCGAGACCAGCCTGGGCAACTTGCCGAGACCTCGTCTCTACAATAAATTTAAAAAATAAGCCGGGTGTGGTAGCACGCACCTGTAGTTCCAGCTACTTGGAAGGCAGAGGCAGAAGGATTGCCTGAGCCCAGCAGGCCGAGGCTGTGGTGGCTGTTAGTGTGCCACTGCACTCCATTCTGGGTGACCGAGTGAGACTTCGACTCAAAAAAAAAAAAAAGAATCTCCAAAAAAAAATTCACTGATGCTGAAAGCAACCCCCCACAACAACACTAGTTGGTCCACTGATACCAATGGGCTCCTAGAACACTTACCTATCAGGGAAACCTGTACTCCAGGGGACCTGCCTTCCAAAAAATAATTCCGTGTGTGTGTGCGTGTGTGCGTGTGTGCGTGTGTGTGTGTGTGTGTGTGTGTGTGTGTGTGTGTGTGTGTGTCCGTCCCCTTGTAAATGTCTCTATCCTAAATTCTAGTGCCTGGCATTGTACTGTAGCTGTTTACATGTCTGTCTTAAGGCAGGGTATAGGATGAAGAAACTGGGAACTTCAACCTGAAGAGAAGGTCACTGGAGGACATGATAAAGGTTGCCATGTACGAGAGGGATGGGGCTTGTTTTAGCGTTGTTCTTGAAGAATGTGCAAGTTTTAAGGAGGCATTTTTTAGTTCCAGGAGACATAGTGCTCTAGCAATCTGAGCTGTGCCGGAATGAGCGGCGTTCCCAGGAGAGACGCTTCCAGGATGTTCCCAGGGACACCCATGACTGGGTAGCGTGGAAGATGCTGGTTGGTTCTGGCTCGGTTTACCATATAGGAAATGTAGCCCCTATCCCTTCCAGGGTTCCAGGATTCTGTCACCGCTACCATTCCCAGAGGAGCTTAGTCCCCTTGGGGACACAGAGAGAGAGTTAGGAGCACCCAAGGGCTGCCTGTGGGTGCCACATCTCGGTGTGCATTAGGGTTCCCAGGCTGTCTCTTTCTAGGCTCGTGAGAGATGCCAAGGAACTGTCTCTCTGGCTCCAGGCAGTTGGAGCCAGACCGTTTGGAGGAAGCCTTCCGGCTGTCAAAGTAACTGTGACTCCAGGGACCTTGGAGACAAATGCTGATGCCATTTGTTCCCAGTAACAAAACCTGACCCACAGACTTCGCTTCACAGTCTTAAAAATACGTTCGCACTTTCAACCCATTTTATTTTTAGAATAACCCTGTTGTGCGAGACAGGTATTCTTGCCATTTTGCTGATCAGTAAACTACACCTTGGTGAGAGCAGGTAACTCCCTAAACACACAGCCTGTGTGTAGAACAACCGGGGCTAGAATCCGAGTTCTCTAGCATTTGCTCGAGCAACCTTTTCACAACTCGATGACTTTCTGAAGACCAGCCTCTGGCACTCACTTGTCAAAACTGGCATATGTGTCCATAGGAATGTGTTTGGGTGCAAAGAAGAAATACGCCTACCATGGGAGCCTAAGGGGTTTGTTTGTTTCATGTCTAGGGGTCTAGAAGTCTAGGGGCTTGCGACCCTGGGCTGATTCAGCAGCTCAAGGACTAATAATAATAATAATAATCTTTCCTTTTTTTTGCCTCATCATCCTTAGCACACAGGCCTTCAACCTCACACTTGACCCCTCTTGGTCACAAAATGGCCACTATACATCCAATATCACATCCACACTCCAGGTAAGAAGGAAAATGGGTGAAGGGATAAAAGACGCCAAGGATTTTCTCCAAGTGAGACTCTGGCTTTTATTCAGGAAGAGATCACTCCCCAGAGACTTTCTCCTACATCTTCTTGGCCAGGACATGGTCTCCCTTTAGTGCAGTTGAAATCCAGTATTTCAGCTTTCCAGTCTCTAGAGTAGAGGCAGACAGGGAAGGAGGACAGTCGATCCACAGGGACCATACTGCACCTCTTTCCAAACATGTCTAAGCATGACCCTAGCCCCGGCTCCTGGGTGGAGGTGTCCACACAGCCCAGGATGGGTCTTTGTCAGCAGCTATGGAGAGAAAGCCTGGTCTGCTGGACACCAGCCTGAAATGAGAGCCAGCCCCTGGGGATGAAAGGCTTTAGGCTCCAGGGGCAGCACCCGGCCTGCTTCCTGGCGGGCCCATGAGCCCCGGCAAGGAGCAGCTGTTATACTCAACCTCCCCCAGGAAGAAGGCACTTAACTAGATTTCCCATACAGAACTTTGTGGGGGCGGCTCCAACACAGCCAGCCCACTGTGGGCTAAATTTGTTTTCCAACCAACATCATCAGGAATAGCGGGAGCGCAGGGTGACTTGGGTTTGTGACTTCAGCTTCTCTATGGGGTGCTCGAGTCCCTTGTCCCAAGGGGCAAGGGACCCCAGCTGCAGTCGAAGAAAGCCTGTCCTCTTTATATAGAGGGCGCATAGTCTTCCCTGAACTCAGTGCGTTAATCAGAATGAAAGAAACCTGGGCTGTGGTGGATTTGGCCAGGGCCTTTGGGGGAACTCGACTTTAGGACTGCAGTTCTTTCTCCTAACTCTACATGAGAGTCACGCAGGAAACCTCCAAACCAACACCAACACCTGGGCCCCACTCCAGACCTCTTAGATCAAAACTTCCGCCGGATGGGGCCCAGCCCCGGTAGCTTGAAAAGCTTCCCTGGTGATTCTAACATTCAGGCAGGGGTGAGAGCACTGCCTTGGAGAAAATGGCTCTCCATTCAGTGTGACCATGAACATTAACCTGGTCAGGCTAGCTCAGTCACCTCCCATTCAAGGACAAGTGTGTGCTGATGGCCATAAGGCACATCCAAAATCATATCAGAAAATGGGGGTGTGCCACGCCGGACGTGTCCCAGATTCCTATGGGTTCCAGATGGGCTCGATGGATGTCTGAGGGTTAGGGAGTCAAGGGCCTTGGGTTTTTGTTTGTTTGTTTGTTTTGAGTTAGAGTCTCACGCTGTCGCCCAGGCTGGAGGAGTGCAGTGACATGCTCACAGCCACCAAGCTTCGACCTGCTGGGCTCAGTTGATCCTTCTATCTCAGCCTTCCAAGTAGCTGGAACTACAGGCATGCGCCACCACGCCCAGCTAATTTTTTGATTTATTGTAGGGATGAGGTCTCGCCAAGTTGCCCAGGCTGGTCTCGAACCCCTGGGCTCAGGCACTCACCTCAGCCTCCCAAAGTGGCTGGGATTATAGGCGTGAGCCACTGCATCTGGCAAAGGGCCTTGTTTTAAAACATCCCGGGATTCGTTCTAATTGAGTGTTGTGAGACACACAGCCAGAAATGATGGCAAATGAGGAAGTTGATACAGATTTCTAGAAACAGGAGTTACAGTATATCCTGTTGGTGTACTGACAGGGTTAATCAGGAGGCAGAGGAAGTGAGGGGAAAGCACGGGCGAGAACCTTCAGTGTGGTTTTTGCAGGAAGGAATGGGTGAGGCAGGGTAGGCAGGGTAGACAGGCTTAGGGTTGGCTACTTTGAGATTCTGATGGACTCTGGGGACATGAAGGCCACCCCTAGCAGTCTGGTATCTGGTCCTGGGGTGATTCAGGCTGGAGGACAGTGGCTCAGCCTGGTAAAGGAGAAGGTTGAGGGTGTGGGCTCTGGGTGGTTGATTTGCATTTGAAGGGCGTACTCTGGGGTGTTTTTGGTCTCTAGGAATTAGCCCTGGGAGGGATGGTCTCTCCCAGTCAGCAAGGTGCCAGATGTCAAGGAAATAAAAGACAAAACTAGTACAGGCCACACCTTTTTAGTACTTCTAGACCTACTGAAATCTGATCACATTCTGTCCTAAAAATACTTTTCATTTCTCCTCTCTGGGAAAGGCAGTTACACACAGACTCCTCAAGTGGCAGGGTAGAAGAGGGCCAAAGAATTTAAGGTTCATCTTTGTTTCAAGGAATCCTCTGGGCATCTGTCTGAGTCAGCACAGGCTGCTGTAACAAAAATACTATAGATTGGGTGACTTGAACAGCAAACATTTACTCTCACAGTTCTAGGGGCTGGAAAGTCCAAGACCAAGGCACTGGCAGAATCAGTGTCTGATGAGGGCTGCTTCCTGGTTTGTAGAGGCTTTCTCTTTGTGTCTGCACTTGGCAGAGAGTGGAGAGAGAAGAGGCAAGCTCTCTAGTGTCTCTTCTTATGAGGACACAACTACCATCACAAGGGCTCCACTCTCATGACTAATGACCTCCCAAAGACCTCACCTCCAAACATCACCCATCACCTTAGGACCAGGGCTTCAAAACATGAATTTTGGGAGACACACACATGTGGCCCATGACAGCATCACTACACTACAGAGGGTGTGGCATGCCAGTCTGCCTCTAGCAATGACCAACCTTGTACCATGCTGACCCATCTGTCCGCACCCAAATTGTCCTACTAGCCCCCACTGGCCCTTACTGTGCTCATTTTGGCCAAGCCCCCACCCCCATATGCGAAAAAGTCTTCCTGGATGACTCGGCTCTGATCACGTCACCCCCTATTCGCCACCCCTCCCCACATTGACCAACCTCCCTGCCACGTGCCCATCTGCCCCCATCAATCTTGCTGGCCTTGCCCACTGCCTCTCCACTTTCCACCTCTCAGCCTTGTGAACTCTACCCTCTAGACACACACACAGAACGGTTTGCTGCTCCCTGCCTTTGAAATGTGCGGTTCCCTCTGCCTGGTGTGGCTTTCCTCCTGGGCACACTTCCACTCATCAGGACCGGCTCAGAGGTAACATCCTCTGAAAGGCAGGATCAATCATCTCCTTAGGTTTGCTTCTGTAGCACTGGATGTATGCCTGCTTAGAGCACTAAGGGTACTGACCTCTCTGCATGTGCATCCAGGTCCTCTGTAGGCATCTCCATCCTCAAAGGCAGAGGCTGTGCCTGTCTCATCTCTTATCCCAAGCCCCTCGCATGGTATATATTTAGCATGTTAAGGGCTCGATCAATGCTTGTTGAATGAATGAATGAGCAAATGAACAATTGAACCACCCGGGTCCGCTGCATTACCTATTTCATTTGTTTGTTCTACTGTGTGCAGACGCTGTGCTCTGCTACAGATGTAATGGTAACCAGAAAGAGACACCATCCTGGCTTTCAAGGAGGTTGTAGTCTTGTGGGGGACACTGACATTAATCAAAAGATGGCTGCATTATTGATTATAAACTGAGATGAGTGTCTGAGGTCAAAAAATGCAAAATGTTTTCAAAAAGGCGCTTAACCTAGAATGGAGATCAGGAACACTTCTCCAAAGAAATGACCTTGAACGGAGTTCTGAAGTATGAATGAAAGTTAACTAGTTCGATGGGACAAGGTGGTAACGAGGAAGTGTTCCAGACATAGAGAAAACATATGCAAAGGCAGTGAGGCCGGAGGGACCAGGGTGAACCCTAGGGAAGGAAGGCCCAAGAGAGTGGAATAGAGAGTGCGAGGGGAATGAGCACAAGACGACGAGGAGAGGTAGGCAGATTGTGAGGCCAAATTATACAAGGCCTTGGAGAACACATGAAGGCTCCAAGGGAAGCCAGAGAAGGATTTTAAGCAGAAGAGTAACGTGATCTTATTTGTGTTTTGAAAAAATATTCTGAATCAGGGTAGAAAATTGGTTAGGAGTTCAAAGAGGACACGAAACGACCAGGTAGGAGGCTGTTTCAGTAGACAAGGCAACAGATGATGAGAGCTTGAGTCATAGGATGGGAGTGGAGATGGGTAGATCTGAGAGCTGTTTGGGAGACAGCATCCTCAAGACAGTGGTGGACTGGAAGAGCAGAGAAAGAGGCGGGGATCATGGCAAAGATGGTGCCCGGGTTTCTGATTTGAATTACCGGATGGAAAGTGACTTCATTCACAGAGGTAGGAAACTCTAGGAGACCAGGCAACGTTGTCGGATGTGATGAGGGTGAGGTTCTTTGAAACAGTCACAGGTAGATGGGAAGTGGATCACTGGACATAGGGTCTGGAGCTCAGAGGAGAGCCCCGGGTTAAAGAAATAAATGTGGCTGTAGGTTGGTATTTCTGAGAAGGAGGTTAGGGTGGTCCAAGAAGAGAACTTTAGGACCCATTTCTGGGGGAAAACGGGGCTTGAGGGAAAAGAGTAGCATGGAATCCTAGACACTGAGGAAAGGAGGTAATTCCATAAAGAAGGGGTGGCCCGCTGAGTCAAGTGCAGCTGAGACGTTATGTGTGACGAGGAGGCTTGGAAAATATCCCTTGAATCCGGTGACATGGAGGTGGTGATCCTAGCAAGGGCTGCGGCAGAAGTGATGGAGGAAGAGTGGCTAAGGAGTAAGTGGGAAGAAAGGGAACAGAGGCAGAGGGTGTTGACAGCTCTTTAATGGAGTTTGCCCATGCAGTAGGGAGGCCAGGGTAGAGGAGTAGCTGGGGAGGATTTGGGACCAAGGAAGGCATTTTAAAGGATGAAAGAAACTTGATCGTGTTTGAAAGATGAGGAGGAATAGGAAAATGAAATCTTTCAGAGAGATAAGGCATTCCTGGTGGTGCGGAGAGGATCCGGAGCCCAGTGGAGGAAGCGATCGCATCCTTCTTGGGGCTTGGGCCACTCGGCTCCTGAAACATAACGGGAGGGAAGAAGGAGAGGGTGGGGACAGATGGACTGGAGGTTGCAGGCTTTGAAGCAGATCTTGAAGGATTTATCATAAAACGGCTTCAATTTCCTGTGAGAAGTTGTCGCTGAGAGAGTCATCAGCCAAGAAGCATTGGGGGGAGTTAGGGGAGGTTGGTGGTTGGAGGTTTAAAGATATCAGAGAAGGCTGGGGTCTTGGAAAGTTACCAAGAGTGAGAGAGCACATTGACTAGAGAAATCTAGAGTGGCACCGAGAGCCCATCATGAAGCTGGTGACCAAAAAGATAGGGTGGAACCAATCTCCCCAGTGATGAGACTTTCTCCTGCAGTGCTCACTGCCCAGGTCACACGCAGAAGAAAAGTTGGGTTTCCCCAGCTTTGGGATTTTGTCTAGAAAATGTTTAAGTGACCGAGGCACAGGGGAGTTTTGGTTCTGGCTATTTAAGCTGGTGAAGACACAATTGAAAAAAAAGGGGGTGGAGTTAATGGGCTTTGAGAAAGGAGTTACCAAGGATCTGGAGGTCCCTCTTGAGGTTGATTTCCTTGTAGTCATAGTTGAAGAAGCAAGCAGGACAGAGAGGAGGTTGTGGCTAGAATAGTGATTTTTGGAGGTGGAGCAGTTTGAGGGTGGGGTGACAAGCTTAAGAGTGAGCCTATGGAAGTCTATGGTTGAGATAAAGAGGAAAAGATTACCAAGATGCAAATCTCCAGGAACCAGAGGGACCATGGTGTTGGATGGGTGTTCCACACGTTTGCTGAATTCACCCAGATGAGAGCAGGACGTGAGCAGGTGCCATTGTGATTGATGAATGAGCAGTAGTGACCAAGAGGTCCACAGGTGACAGCAGTCAAGACAGAAAGAGGATGTACAGTTGAATAGCTGGTGCCACAGAGAAGGATGTGACAACAAGGAGTAATGACACCTAATGGAGCTCCTGACCCTGGGATATATGAGGCATGAGAGGACACATATCAGCTAAGGGAATGCTGAGGGAAGGAGCTCTTGAGAGGAGAGCCAAGAAAAATCAAGGAAGTCGAGAGAGCAATGGATGGAGAGAGAGGTTGGAGGGGCAATGGTTTGTTATTCATGGCAGTTCCGGAGGGAAGATTGGAAGGGATTGGAGGTGGGGGAGGAATAGAGGTCTGGCTCAGAAGCAAAGAGGAAGAGAACATTTTAGGCATAATGCTGTGGTCCAGGAAGGATGGTTGGGAAAGCGAGAGTCAGGAGAGGCTTTGATGAAAACCAGGCTGGGAGGCCGACTATGGGAGCTTCGTAGTGTCTTTGAAGATGGCCAGTGGGGCGGTAGACAGAGGTTGTGGATCACTGGGCCTGGGAGCAGTCAGTGTCAGTGGGTGCCCCTGCTACCTGGCGTGCAGTGGCAGCTTGGGGTGAAGGCTATCCTGGAGGTTGACATCGTCTGGCAGGGATAATCAGTGTCACGGTGAACTATAGTAAGTAGATAACCCCGCATATGGACGGCAATTGAGGCCAGCAGCCAGAAGTTCAAGGCAAACCCAGCCCTGACAGCTGATCAGAATGGAGTTCCAAGTCCATAGCCCCTCCCCACCCCCTGTGGGAATATTTGTCATCTCCTTACTTTCCACTCACCCACAGCTTCCATTTTTTCGAACTCTCAGTTGGGACACAGTTATTAAAATTCCTTCTGGAATAATAAGATAAATAATCCAATTTTTAAATGGGCAGAAGGTTGATATAGACATTTCACCAAAGATATACGGGTAATCAATAAAAACATGACAAGAAGCTCAACATCACTAGTCATTAGGGAAATGCAATTTTATAACATGGGATGCCACTTCACACCCACTCGGATGGCTACAATCAAAAGACAGACAACAGTAAGTGTTGATAAGGATGTGAGTAAGTTAAAACCTTCATCCCCTGCTGGTGGGACTGTAAAATGGTACAACCAGTTTAGAAAACAGTTTGGCAGTTGCTTAAAAATGTTAAACACAAATTTACCGTGTTACCTAGCAGTTCCAATCTAGGTATCTACCCAAGAGAATTGAAAACAAATGTCTGCACAAAGACGTATAGCCAATGTTCACAGCAGCGTTATTCATAATAGCCAAAAAGTGTAAACAACCCAAATGTCCATCAGTTGGATAAATAAATTTGGTCTCTTCACACAATGGAATAATATTGGACAATGCAAAGGAATGAAGGACTAATACAGACTACAACATGGTAAACCTCAAAAACACGATGCTGAGTGGAAGACAACAGCACAGAAGGCCACCTATTAAAAGATTCCATTCGTATGAAATGTCCAGGAAAGAAAATAAGGAGATTATAGAGACAGGAAAGCAGATTAGTGGCTGCCTGGTGCTGGGGGGTGGAACAGGGAATGGCTGCAAATGGGCTCAAGGTTTCTTTTTGGGGTGATAATAAGATGTTCCAAATTTAGATTATGGTGATGGTTGCACAACTGTTATTTTTCAAAAATCATTGAAATGTAGACTTAAAGGGGGGTGAAGTTTATGATATGTAATTATCCCTCAATACAGCTGCTTTTAAAAAATTCATCTGGACAAGTCCAGATCTAATTCTGTCATCCCCACCATCCCAAAGCACTGTGGTTTGTTACTCTGGCTTCTATTGTCTTGCTCATGCCCTGTTCCACAGTGCCCAGGGCTCTATCCTAGCAGTTGCCCTCCCCCAAAAAATGCCCTTCAAAAAGGGAAGGAGAATTCTCTGAGCTTTTCCTCTTTATCTCTCAGCATCAGTGAGAGAGAGCGAGAGAGACTAGAAACTACCATCTCCAAGATACTATGTGATCGTTATACATTTCACTTTATTTTATGACTTCAGTTTATTTTTAGCAGATAATATATTCAAGTGGCTGAAAAATCAATATGATAGAACATACACATAATTGTCTCCATCCCCTCTTTACCCCAGATACCCACATCACTACGCTACCCATAGTCACTATTGTTTTGTTTTGTTTTGTTTTAAGTATTCTTCCAGAGTTTGCTTATGCAAATACAAGAAAACATGCAGAAGTATCATATTTTCTCTTCATTATATAAAAGTAAGGTAGGCCGGGCATGGTGGCTCACGTTTATAATCCCAACACTTAGGGGGGTCAAGGTGAGAGGATTGCATGAGCCTATGGATTCGAGACCAGCCTGGGCAACTTGGCAAGACCTCATCTCTACAATAAATCAAAAAATTAGCCAGGCATGGTGGCACGTGCCCGTAGTTCCAGCTACTTGGAAGACTGAGACAGAAGGATCACCAGAGCCCAACAGGTCAAGGCTGCAGTGACTGAGCACGCCACTGCTCTCCAGCCTGGGTGACAGAGTGAGACTCCAACTTGAAAATAAAAAAATAAACAAGCAAACAAATAAAGTTAAGGTAGTAGATAGGTTGTTTCGAACCTTGCTTTTTTTTTAACATTTATCCCAGAGAGCTTTTCATATTAGATCTTAGAGATTGTAATTGTCTTTTTACAATTATAAAGTTTTCCACTGTGGATATGTATCATTGTTTATTAACCAATCCCCAAAGGATGGACACTTGAGTTATTTGCAACTCTTTTCAGCTACTTCCTGCAATTACAGATAGGGCTGAAATGAATAACCTCACATACAAGTCATCTCATAATGGTGAGCAGGTATCTTTAGGAGAGAAAAATCACAGAAATGGAATTGCTGGATCAAAAGGCACATTGTGCCACTGTGCATTTCTACTGCAATGCATGTAGTCTCAGTGTGCCCCCAGCTTGGGCAGTGGAATAAGTTGTCAGGCTTCAGAATGTGCAGCACGTTTGAAAAGAACTTGGATCTCATCCCACTTTCTTCAAGTGGAATTATTTTCTTTTTCTTTTATTTTATCGTGGTTAGGTCACTTCCATGAGGCCTACCCTCAACAGATTTTTCAGTGTAGAATACGGTATGGTTGATGATGGACACAATGTTATACATCAACTCTGTAGAACTTACCTTGCACCACTGAAAGTTTATAGTCATTGATTAGCAATCCCAGTGTCCCTCTCCCTGCCATTCCTGGCAACCATCGTTCTGCTCTCTGCTTCTGTGGGTTTGACTACTTTAGATACATTGTGTAACCAGAATCACACAATATTTGTCTTTCTGTGACTGACCTATTTCATTTAGCATTATGTTCTCAAGGTTCATCCATGTTGTCACATACTGTGGCCTTTCCTTCCTTTTTTAAGGCTGAATAGTATTCGTGTGTGTGTGTGTTTGTGTTTGTGTGTGTGTGTGTGTGTGTACTCCATTTCATTATCCATTCATCCCTTTCTGGACATTTAGATTGCTTCCACATTCTGGCTATTGTGAATAGTCCTGAAACGCAACCCTGATTTCAATTATTTTAGACAAATCCCCAGAAGTGGGATTGCTGAATCATATAAGCAGGCTTACTTTCACAGTATGTCTGGACAGCTAAGGATCCATTGAATGGATGTTAGAAGCTGAGGAAAGGTAGCTCTGCGTGATACTTCAAAGAAGCGTAAAATAGTCTCTGTCCCAAGTAAGAAAACATGTGGCAAATAGGAAAATCCCTGGAGACAATTTCCTTGTTGGGAGTGTCGACTGCACGTTCTTCTTCTGTCTTGGCTGTGCTTAGAGGATGGGCTGCCATGGTCAGAAATGAGTTTCACCTGCTGAAGGAAAGACTCGCTGATCTCTTCTTCCCCCCTCCACGCCAGCCTGTCTGCTCCAAGGACTTGCAGAGAGCGGCTGGGCACCTTGCTCAGACTTCAAGGAGTCTGGCTAAGGGCCACGCTCTTGAATAGCTTGTTTCCCACTTTCTCTGGTGAATAACCACCTCTTCCTCACCTCTGCCAAATATCAGCTAAGGAGCCTCTGTTGGCTATCAGGGGCATGAAAAGCCTGACCAGCTCCCTGATTACACTGAGAAAGATCTGCAAGACCATCACCACGGAAGCCCTTTTTTTTTCTGCTGAATCTTTAGAGTCATCTATGGTGGGGCTGCTTAGCAAGAAAGTGATCTAGGGTGAATCTCGAGATATGACTTAACCTCAGAGGGTGCCCTGCAACACAGGTTCACCCCAAAGAAGCAGGCAGTGGTACAGGAGAGCTGAAGGTGAGGACGAGAGGGACAGTGAGAGGTGGCAGGAATGGGGAAGGAAGAAAAACCTGCCCACCTTTGAGAGGAGTTCCCTTGGCTATTGCTTAGACAGGAGCGGAATGAAGGTTCTGGAATGTCCTACCATGGCTTCTTTTAAAGTACAAATCTTGGCCGGGCTTGGTGGCTCAGCCTGTAATCCCAGCACTTTGGGAGACTGAGGCAAGTGGATTGCCTGAACCCACAGGTTTGAGAACAACCTGGGCAACTTGGCAAGACCTCGTCTCTACAATATTTCAAAAAATTAGCTGGACATGGTAGCACGTCCCTGTAGTTCTGGCTACTTGGAAGACTGAGGCAGAAGGATCGCCAGAGCCTAGCAGGTCGACACTGGGGTGGCAGTGAGCGTGCCACTGCACTCCAGCCTGGGCTACGGAGCGAGACTCCGACTCAAAAAAAAAAAAAAGCACAAAGCTTATTTTCTAAGTGTAAAAGCAACAAATCTTATTGCAGAAACTTTGGAAAATGCAGAAAAGCACAAAGAAGAAAACAAGGTTCATAAATATCCTGTCATTTAGAGGTCATCAGTCAACATGTAATTTTCTATTTTCCTAGTCTTCTTTTCATGGAAGGGTAAACAATAGCATGACAGGCAGTTTTGGTCTTCTTTCCTTTTTTTTTTTTTTTAAAGTCAAGTCTCACTCTGTCACCCAAGCTGGAATACAGTGGCATGCTAAAGGTCAACGCAGCCTCAACCCACAGGGCTCAGGCAATCCTTTCACCTCAGCCTTCCCAATAGCTAGAACTACAGGTGCAAGTCACCATGCCTGGTTGATTCTTTTTTCTTAATTGTAGAAATGAGGTCTCCAAGTTGCCTAGGCTGGTCTCGAACCCCCATGCTTAGGCAATCCTCTCTCCTCTGCCTCCCAAAGTACCAGAATTACAGGAGCGAGCCACCATCCTTCTTTTTTAAAAAAGACAATGAGAGCATAGTGTGCATAGGATTTTGTAATGTATCTGTTGTTTCTACATACCTTAAAGACTCTAGGAATAAACATTAAAAATATAGATTTTATAGGCAAAGATTGTATTTTTTTTTGTTTCTTTCATCACTAGTGAAAGTTGTTCATATATTTATTGATCATTTGTATCCCTTATTTTATAAGTTAACTATTCAGGTTGTTTGTTTTTCTATTGGATTATTAGTCTTTTTCTTATTGATTTAAAGAGTACTTTATATATTAAAGATATTAACTCTTTTTCATAGATTTTGGAAATATTTACCCTGTTTATTGTCTTTGAATTTTATTTTGCACTTTTTTTTGCCACACAAAAGATTCCAAATTATATCTAGTTAGATATATCAATCTTTCCTTCATGACATTTACTGTTAACAGTTTGGTGTGTATTTTTTCAGACATTTTCTATGCATATGCAAATATATCTATACAGATATATATATAGTTAGATATATAAAGTTTTCCTGCACATTTGAGATGGTATCATGTGTGCTATTCTGTAACTTACTTTTTTTCACATACTAGATATTGTAGATATCTTCCCATATGAACATATGAAGTTCTAACTCTAACAGAGTATCCCATTGTATAAATTTAATATTAAGTTATTAAACCAGTTTTTAAAGATTGTTTTTCATTTTCATATTTAAATATGGAAGTTTTCTGGCATTTGAAACAGAAACCTAAGTTTATTTCATATAGTGAGCCAATTTTCCTAATGGCAGTTAAAAGATAATCTATTTTTTCTTCACTGATCTGAAACAACTTTGTCATATATTAAATAAATACCTATATTTATAAATATATAAATATAATATATATATAACTTGACTTTCTCTCTGGATGGTCTATTTTGCTTTCTTTACTTATTTACTCATTAACCAGCATCACATTGTTATAATTATTGTAGTTTAATAACATATTTTAATATCTGAAAAATCAATACCATTCCTATTTTACCTTTTTCAGTATTGCCTTGGCTAATCCTTTTTCTTTTATTTACTTATTCTTTTACATTTGTTATGAGCTTCAGAATTATTCTGTAAAATTCCTAAAACATCTATTTAGAATTTTGATTGGAATTGTGCTAGATTAACAAATTAAGTAAGGCTTATTGACATTTTTGCAAAATGATTATTTCAATTTGAAAGCATTGTGTGTCTCTCTCCATCTACTCAAGTTTCCTTCTTATATGCATCAGTAATGTGTTGTTTTCTTTGTATAATCTTGTATTTTTCATCAAGTTTATTCTTACATATTTTACATTTTTGTTGCAATTGTGAATAGGATCTTAAAAGTATACTTTATGACTGTCATTAATATATAGGAAAGTATTGACTTTGTGTACAATTTGTTAACAGCTTACTTTACTGAATATTACTCTATTTGCTTCCAGTGTATTCTTTTTTGTATTTCTCATGTAGATAATCATGTCATTTGCAAAAAAAAAAGGAAAAGAGAGAGGATAGATGGTTTCCTTTTTTCTTTTATCATATTTACACTTTGTTTCTTGTTTATTTTCTTATTACTTTAGTTACAACTAATTCTTGGATGTAACCAATACTGTTTTCTCCTTCTGGGATTCTACTGGGAAACACACACACACACACACACACACACACACACACACACACACACACACACGTATACGCGCGCGCGCGCTCTTTAGAATATATGTTCTTTCTTTTTACCTAATATTTTCATCTAATCCTTTTCTTCTGAGTCCTTGAAGATTTTCTTGTGCTTCACTTCACATTCTCGGCTTTAATCTCCTATAGCATCTAATATGGTTTACTGCTTCCTTTGGAGCTTAAAATCCAATGGTCAGTATGTTTATCTTTCAACTACTCACTTTTGGAAAGCCACCAGTGATTCCCCCCATACTCACCACTGATGGTGTCTGTGGTCCTCATCTCCCTTGATGGCTGTGCTGTTGATGTCACCTCCAGTCCTTCCTTGAATTCGTTTCTGCCGTGCACCCATGACACCATGCTCCCTGGCTCTCCTCCTAACTTTCTTCTCCTCAGTCTCTCTCTCCCCCACCCCAATTTGAGTTCTTGAATTCCACCATAGTCTTTCCTCTATTCTCCACAAATTCTCTCTGGAAAATCTCACTCCTCCCCATGTCCACTACCCATTTGCCAAGTATTGAGAGAGCTCCGACCTCATTTAAAGGGCGCTTCTGCCTGTATGTTTCAACACCAAACTCACTGCCTCAACTTTGCTGCTGCCAATATCCATGGCACCATCACACACCCAGCTGCCCAAGATAGACTCTCAGAGTCATCCTGGACTGTTTCCTTTCCCACATCTGTCCTGTTTAGTCACCACATGCTGTGGATTCTACAATATGTCCCTGCTTTCTCTCGAGTATCATAGTTATCAGGGTTTTTGTTTTTGTTTATTTTGGCTATGCTTCTTATCTTTTTTTTTGAGACAGAGTCTCACTCTGTCAGACTGGACTGCAACGCCATGCTCATTGCCACCACAGCCTCGACCTGTTGGGCTCAGGTGATCCTTCCACCTCAGCCTCCTGAGTAGCTGGGTCTACAGGAATGTGCCACCACGCCCCACTGATTTTTTTATTTATTGTAGAGACGAGATCTCGCCAAGTTACCTGGGCTGGTCTCGAACCCGCGGGCTCAGGCCATCCTCTCGTCTCAGTTTCCCAGAGTGCTGGGATGACAGGCGTGAGCCATCGCGCTTGGTCTTGCTTTTTATCTTTGACTCCAACCTCATTATATGTCTTTCCAAAGTACATATTTAACCATGTCGGTTGTCTGTCGAAACCATTTCAATGGGTTCTGTAACACGTTAAATTCTAAACAACTTGTGACATGCAAAACTTTCTATTATCTAGTTCCAATAACCTTTTCTTTTCTTTTTGTTTTGTTTTTTTTTTTGAGTTGGAGTCTCACTCTGTCGCCCAGACTGGAATGCAGTGGCCGCTCCCGGCCACCACAGCCTCGAGCCGCTGAGATCCGGCGATCCTTCCACCTCAGCTGTCCGAGTAGCTGGAACTACAGGCGTGCACTACCACGCCCGGCTGATTTTTGATTTACTGTAGAGATGAGGTCTCGCCAAGTTGCCCAGGCGGGTCTCGAACCCGAGGGCTCAGGCAATCCACTCACCTCAGCCTCCCAAGGCGCAGGATTACAGGCTGAGCCACCGAGCCCGGCTCCAATAACTTTTTCAACTTTGTCACCTGCCATTCCTTTCCAGAACGCCCTATAGCCTAGCCATTCCCCAGACACCTACCTGCATTTGCAAAAGTCATGCCCTTTGCCCAAAGAGTTTCTGTCCTATTCCTTTGCCTGCTCAGCCTTTGAGATCAAGCCCAGAAGACAACTCTGAAGCATTCTTGGACTCCTGAGATAGAGAGATTTTGGCTTCTGTCTCCCTGTTCCCTCGGGAATTGTCAATGCTCCTCTACAAGCATTTAGAACATCACAGAGCAGCTATGTGTGGGCCTGTCTCTCCCTGTCGAGAGGAGAGCCAGGACACTTCTCATTCTTCCCACCCTTTTCTTTCTCTCCCACTCCCCTCTCTTCCGTCACACTCACCAATCTAAATCCTCATTCAAGTTAGACCCAACTATCATGTATTCCACATCTGCACTTGTGCAGTTAAAAAGCAATACAACTGTAGAATGTAATATTACTTAGTAGCCTTACTACACACCTATAGCATATACACATATTTATTCATTTTCTTGCTAGCTCAAATGACTCTTTCACTTCTTCTTCTCTGTCCCCGAACTTCCTATAATCTGTCTTCCCCAATGACCTTGCCTCTAACTCACTGGAAAACAGAAGCAATCACCAGGATTTCCTCAATCCTGACTGCCACATTTCCCAGTCCTCTTGCATCTGAACCCACATCCTCTGCTCCTACCCAAGACCCAATCCTCCATGTTTGCTCTGGATCCTGCCCCCTCTCACCTTCCCAGAGTTGGCTCTTGTGTTGCATCCCTTCTCCGAGACCATCTCTATTGGCCTACAAACATGCCTATCAACCATCCTTTTTTAAAAATCTTCCTCTCGCCGGGCTCGGTGGCTCAGCCTGTAATCCCGCACCTTTGGGAGGCTGAGGTGAGTGGATTGCCTGAGCTCGAGGGTTCGAGACCCACCTGAGCAGCGAGACCTCATCTCTACAATAAATCAAAAAATCAGCCGGGCGTGGTAGCGCATGCCTGTAATTCCGACTACTTGGAAGGCTGAGGCGGAAGGATCGCCGGAGCCCAGCAGGTCGAGGCTGCGGTGGCCGGGAGCGGCCACTGCACTCCAGTCTGGGCGACAGAGTGAGACTCCAACTCAAAAACAAACAAACAAAAAAAAACCTTCCTCTCTAGTAACAGCCACTCTACGTCTAGGCTGTCCTTCACACCAAGACTTCCTGTTTATTTTATTTTATTTTATTTGAGTAGGAGTCTCACTCTGTCACCCAGGCTGGAGGAAAGTGATACACTCCCCGCCACCATAGCCTCGACCTGCTGGGCTCAGGCAATCCTTCTGCCTCAGTCTTCCAAGTAGCTGGAACTCTAGGCACGCACCACCACACCTGGCTAATATTTTGATTTATTATAGAGATGAGATCTCACCAATTTGCCCAGGCTGGTCTCTTGAACTCCTGGGTTCAGACAGTCCTCTCCCCTTGGCCTCCCAAAGTGCTGTGATTATGGGTGTGAGCCGCCACGCCCGGCCCGCTGTTTAATTTTCCTGTTTAGTAGCTAACTCCAGTTCCTCATCCCCTATCTCAGCTCAATTGTTCTAGTCAAATATCAGTCCTTTCCACTCTGCTGAAAGTGAGCTTGTTGAGATAACAGTGATTGCCAAGTGGTTGAATCAGATTGTCACATCTGTGTTCTTATCTGACTCTACTTTTCATCAGTATTCAACACAATTAATCACTTTCTCCTCCTCGAAACACTTTCTGTCTCGACCTTTATGGTGCCTGTTCTCCAGACGTTCCCACCCTTTCGGACTCCACCGTCCCCTTTCCCAGTTCCTCCTCTCTCCTCAATACTAGCATGTTCTAGAGTTCAGTCATGAGACCTCTTTTCTTCTCTGTGTCTGCTTTACAGATTTAAAGACGTTCTGCATGTCAGTGCCTCTCAAATGTATACACCCAGTCCTAATCTTATCCCTGAACTTTAGACTCTAAATATGTACTTGATTGTCTTTGGAAAGGCATTTCAGACTTCCCGTGTCTAAATCAGAACTCTCACTGTCCCCTTTCATACGTCTTCCTCTCCAAGTCTTCTCTGTGCTATTAAATGACTCAGCTGCTTAAGCCAAAAACCCAGGAGTCCGTCTCAATTTCTCTTCCTCCAGCCCTTCCTCACTGCCCTACCATTCAATCCATCACCAAACCCTGTTGATTCTGCCTAAAAATACTCCCCCAGTCCATTTCTTTGTTTCTATCTCCATTGCTACCATCCTAATCCAAGATACCATCATCCTTCATAGACTACTGCGAGAGTTTTCTAACTGGTCTCCTGGCTTCCTGTCTGGCCTTCTGCCAACAATTCATTTTCCACCCCACCGCCAAAACAACCTCCTAGAAACATAAATCAGGGCACATCACAGTCCTGCCTAAAACCCTGTAACAGTTCTGCTGCACTTTGAATATAATCCCACTCCTCACCCAGGCCTCGAGAGCCTTCTGTGGCCTGGTCCCCGCCCACCTCTCCCACCTGCCATGTCCACCCTCCCCACTGCTTGTCCCCAACCACGATGACA
Organism: Cephalopachus bancanus; assembly: GCA_027257055.1. Lineage (NCBI taxonomy): Eukaryota > Metazoa > Chordata > Mammalia > Primates > Tarsiidae > Cephalopachus > Cephalopachus bancanus. The sequence goes on along the minus strand of JAPVLO010000120.1, from coordinate 391,922 downwards.
CTCTCTCTGTTCCTTAAAGCCTGAAGGCCTTCGCAGCAACTGTTTTCTCCTCCTGAAATGCTCCCCATCTCTCGTCCCACTGTGTTTTACTTTTTATCATAGCACGACTCGCAACTTGATATTTCCTTGCTTGTTTATTTATTTTTATTATCTGTGTCTCGTACCTAGAATAAAAGCTTCCTGAAGGTATCACTCTTACTGTCTTGCCCTCTGTTGGCTTTCTGGCACCTGGAGTAGCTTCCGGCACATAGTAGGTATTCAGCAAATGCTTGTTGAAAGGATGAATGAATCCTCCTGTCCCTTGCAATTGGCATAGTTCTGGACACAGAATAGTTCTCATAGATCTGCTAAATTGATAGGTAAGTCACTCCAACTATGCTGGAAGCTTTTTGAGGACAGTAGCCCTTTTTCAGGTTTCTTTGTTTCCTCTACAGCACCCAGAGAAAGGGCTCCCAGGGGCTCAGATATATGCCTTGTTGGATTTACTCTTTCTCACAAAGGGAAAGCCAAGAGTCCCACTGTCTGTTTCACGGACTTCATTTTTCTGAGAATAAGCACGTGACACGAGAGGGATGTCATAAGAACAAAGATGAACTGGGAAGGAAGCGAGACGGGCCAGTTGTCCATTCTTGGTTGGAATGGTGGGAACATGAGAATCTACCCCCTTGGTATTTTCCAACAGACTTCTAGCCATGATGCTACATTCCTTTCTGGTGTGTGTGTTACAGGGCTCAACCTACATCCTGATGATGGTGGATCCAGATGCCCCGAGCAGGGCAGACCCCAGGTTCAAATACTGGAGACACTGGCTGGTCGCAGATATCAACGTAAGCAGGCCGAGAGGCCCTTTCTGACTCATTTAGTGCTGTAGCCAAAGACAGTCTGTGTGCAGTTCTCAGCTCTCTTTCAGGAGGGTCAGAAACTAAGGGGAGAGAGGACTCCTGTGCCTGGTTGCTCACAACAGTCAATTGTCACATCTCTCCCAAGTTTCCTAACAATTTCAAAGTGTCCTAGGGCCGGTGGTGCATTGGTAACCCAGATCTCAGGAAGAGGGGCAGGAAAGCCCTAATTCGTAGTATTTGCTGATTTTCATGGTATACATAAATTCCCCCTCCACAGTTAATTTCAAGCTACCGAAGATTTAACAACTAACTCACACAATTTCTGAAAATTGAACAATTGGCTCCAGCACCCCTGGACTGGTGGACTGGGGGGGAATTGTGGGCCGTACAGGGGACAGAACTAGCCAGGGGAAGTCCTGGAGCTCCTGAGGGGGCACGAGGCACGGCAATTTCTTTTTCTTTGTAGGGAAACAAGGGGCTGCCCCTCCTCTTTGTCTCTTTGTTGTTGTGAGGTGGAGGAGCCTGGCCACCTCTCCAGAAGAGTTTTCTCAGATTTGGTGGATTATTAGGGGGCATTATGTGGGGGAAAGTTTCTACTGCCCAACAAGTGCTGGATACTCTGGGTTGAACTGAAGTAATGCACTTCTCACTGAAGGGATTTTAGAGCTTTTGCTGTCCTAATATGCCTATATCATATGCGTTTCTTTCCCAATCATGTTTGATTATTGAGTCTCTTGTTCACAAGTGCTTGGCAGTGCACTCTGGGGAAGTCCACGCTAGCCTCAAACATCTACGAATCTATGCCCAGAACACCTGCTGATAGCTTTTGCAGTGTCCAAAAATGTCAACCCCTTAAGATGGTGGGAACTCAGGACTAGAAATACTACGTTTGGATTATGGCTAGTTACCAGCTCAATGACCTCTGTCATGTCACCGGGAGCCCCTCTGGGCATTTTGTCTTTATTTATAACGTGGGAACTTTGCTACTGACTTTATGCTGCTATTGCGATGAAAGAACATATTGAGAGCGCTTTGAAAAACAAAGAGAATTCCACAAATATAAGGGGCTTCTAGAGCTATGGGTGGAAGAAGGGATATCAATCTGAACTAGATCTTGACTCTCCTGAACACAGCAGGGACATTTGCAGCCACTGAGTTGGGGGTGACAGGTGGGAGGAGTTACCCTGGCAACCACCCCAATGACAAGACCCTTCCCAGGAAGCTCAGGTGGACAGCCCTCCTTGTAGGCATCCCTGGTCATGGCCCTGGAAGTGAAGTGGTTTTCTCAAGAGAGACTCAAGCAGCAGCGTCTTGGACAGTGCCTGAGCCCGTCTCCATTACTCCACACACTTCCCTGACCAAGTATCCTTGGCCCAACCAAGAGCCTGGGAAACACCATAAACACCCAAAGGGACAGAGCTAGGGGTGTTCATGCCCTCGGGGCAGGGATGGGAGCAGAGGGCACAAAAGGGAAAGGTCTGGCACCTCCCTCCAGTCTAGAGCATTGCCATTTTCTGGATGTGGACATTCCCAGCCATCACAGGGGTGAAACACTCAAGAAGGAGAATGGTTCTGAAGGTCACGTTCCAAGTCCCCCCACACATCCAGGGCTTCCTTAAGTGGGCTCCACTTGGCAATTCTGGGGCCAGAATGCAAAAGCAGTTATGGATGGGATGATTTCAGAATCCCGGGACCATCCGTCTGCCTCTCTGCCAAGCCCGAAGACCCTCATCCCGCTCCACCCCACTCTCCTCCCCACCCTCCATACTCAGGTCAGAACTCTCACTTAGGCTTTGTGCTACCAACATGGGTTTGGCATCGGCAGCTCAGCTTAGAAGCAGAGCAGGTGGCAGGTGACAGGTGGCAGCTGTCAGCCAAGACTGCTAAGCCAACAGAGCTTACCAGGGCCACCTGCTTAAGTGTGGCCCTCGGTCTTTCCACTTAAGTGGGAGGAGGCTTGGGTTTTTGTTGCATTTCACCCCTTTCCCTCCTCTGAGTGTCCAGCAAGAAGCAGCAGCTGTAGCCACATGGCCCTGCCTAGCTGCCCCCAAATTCCACCAGCCACAAAGACGGTGTCACCCAAATTGATTTAGGTCTCAGGTTTTGGACCACGGCCAGAAGAAGAGGAAGTACTAATCCAACCCAGACCCCTTCCTTTGTGTTGGTGTTGGCTATTGCTGAGTGGGTCTCAAGCAGTAGAGTACATTCGAATTGGTGGGCGAGCTTGTTAAAAATGCAGATTCCCAGGCACCATCTCAGTCACAGGACTTGCACTTCAGTCAGTGTAGTGAGAACACGGCATCCATGTTTGACAAGCATCCAGGAGGAGTGAGCAGACTGAAGGAACACCGCAGCGTTCAGTGTCAGGAGGCCTTGGTCATTGTTACCCCCTCATTTGTGGAGCAAGTTCTGAGTGAAAAACATTTTGCAACTTGTGAAACTCGCAATCGTTTTGTGAACCAGGCATTATCCCCATTTTGTAGATGGGGAGAGCGAGGCCTGCAGAGGTGAATGGCACAGTCTCTCAGCTGGGGGATTATAGATGTAGGTCTCCCATCTTTGTCCCCAACTCCAAACCACATACCCTCCCATACCACGCAGACTGGATTCACACTCTGTCTCTCCCATCAGCTCCACTGCAATAAGGAGCCCTCTCTGGATGATGGGAAGAATAATTTCTGTGGTTCCCTCCACCCCACCCCCCGCTCACTCCCAGGGTTCTACTTCTGACTGCCTTTTACAGGTAGATGCTGTCGGGGAACCCTCCCCAGGGGATGCTCTCTTGCTGAATAAAACATACCTGATAAGCATCTTGAACCCCATAAAACTACACCCTACAAGTCATCATTACCCAAGAGCCCCTGCAGTAAGGCATGCCATAAAGTCACTGCAGACACAGAGTGACAATGGCCCTGCGACTCACAATGACCACAGAAGCAAACTTGATGGAAACTAAGCTGGCCTGGATATTAGGGGGCCAGGTTAATTGGATGGCAGATCAGGCCACAGCCATGGAATCCCCTCATTAGGGACAATTTTTTTCATAGGCTACCCAGGTTGAAACAGGACAGGAGTCAGTTCTTAGGAATACAGGAAACATCTATAGCCTCCCTGCCCCTACCCCAAAGGGAGGCTGGCAGGGTCCAGTACAGAGTAGGATAAAGTTCTAGACCTGCTGGCAACTTAACTAGGAGCTAGAGAGATACCCAGGAGTCGAGATCAGACAATCACAGTACATTTTTGTTCATTTAATTCAAGGAATACATATTGAACACTTGTCAATATGTCACAGTGGTTAGAACAAGGACTCTGGAGCCAGACTGCTATGGTTCGAATCCTTAATCCACCATCATTAGCTGTGTGGTCCTGGACTAGTTGCCCAACCTCTCTGTGTCTCAATATACTCACTTGCAAAGTGGGGATACTAATAGTCCCTACCTCACATTGTTGTTATGAAGCTTAACCGAGTTATTTTAAGGAAAGTGCTTGGAACAATACCCAGAACACATAAGCGCTACATAGTTTCTTGCTGTTATGTTGTTGTTGTTGTTGTTGTTGTTGTTGCCATTGAGCCAGGGTTTCACTCTGTCATCTAGGCTGGAGTACAGTGGCACAGTCATGGCTCACCCCAGTCTCAACCTCCTGGGCTCAGGTGATCCTTCTGTTTCAGCCTCCCAAGTAGTGGGACTGTGGGCGCATGCCACCACGCCTGACTCGTGTTTTTGTTTTGGTTTTGGTTTTTGGTTTTGGTTTTTGCAGAGATGAGATCTTGCTATGATGCCCAGGCTGGTCTCAAGCTCCTGGACTCAAGTGATCCTCCTTCCTCGGCTTCTCAAAATGCTGGGATTATAGGCATGGGCCACAGCCACCACTGTTATATTATTATTATTACTCTAAGTCAGGTCCCTAGCTAGCACTGGGGTTACAGATGCAAACAAAATTGAGGATGGTTCTGCCCTCGCAAGATTTTTATTCTAGAGAGATCAAGGAAGGAGTCTGCAGCATGGCAGTGGTATTATCACTTGGGGTGAAACTTCCTATACCTGGGAAGAGGACTGGGCTTCAGTCCCCAAACCTGGCCAGATTAGGGCAAACAGACACTGATACATAAAGCAGTTCCCTCTTTGAAACTGTCTCACTGAGCAAAAGAAATTTCTAACCAAACGCTGACAGAGAATGTCTTTCTCCCTGGGTGCTGTGCCCTCAGCTTTTTCTTAAAGATGTTTTTCAGTTCTAATTCAATCTACCTAATAATCTTCATGCTTAAGCCTCATTAAGATATCAATTAATTTGCATCATTCATTTCAGAAGAAACACTTATTGGTTCATCTTTTATTTGTCTCTGAAATTAGTGCTCAGGGCTTTTCATGCAGATATGTTCATTAGACTTTTTATTGTTAATGGGAATATTGAACACAGGAAGATGGTATATTAATACTTTCCACAAAGAATATCATGATTGGTGACAAAGAACACTAAGAACAATTAAGGAGACAAGAGTACCTTTTCTCTTCCAAAAAAGAAAATCTTTCTAGAAACCGTCAATGATTCTAAAATTTGCCCTGAATATCTTTTTTGTTTTAAGAAAGAAAAGGGAGCTGGCAAGTTCATGTTTCCCTTTCATTCAGTGCCCTGAACCTTTGGCAGCTGTAAATGCAACCGATTCTGGGTTGAATTAAAAGGGCCTCTAAGGGGTCATTATTCTGTCTACTTTTCTATAGGGTTAAACTTTTCCATAATTAGAGGGTTTTTTGTTGCTTTTTTTAAGGACCTGTAAGTATATTAGGTGAATAAGATAGATGGAAAACCTAATAAACAAGGCAGGGATTATAGCTCCCTGCTTTCCAGTTATGTGGTTGGCTTGAGCCAGGACACTTGTGTGGGAGTGATGGGTCCCACTACTGAGCACTTAACCTCACTACTAACCCACTACTTAACCTCCGTGAGATTGCAACTTCTCAGTCTATAAAACTAACAGAAATCCTCACTCTCCAGGGTTGAGACCAGGAAAAAGGAAATTACACATGCAAAAACGGGAAGCCTCCCTAGAGAGAGTCACTATAGAAAGCAGCACATTTATCCTTGTTCCCGATCAATGGAGTCGCAGATCCTGTAGATATTTAAATGCACATATATAGAAATAATTATCTAATGTGATTTTCTATATACCCAGAGCCCAGCTAATGATAAACAAAATAAGGAATTTTTATCAGGCCCACAAGTCCCAATGAAGAGGTCACGACAAGGAAATGGGATTCATCATGATTTCTTTATTTGGAGTTATGTTTTCAGTGTTACCACTTATATTGGTGTGGTTGTCCACACATGCTTTGATCTCCACTGTGAGTCCATTTTATCACAAACAACTGAAAGGCATGCCTTACGCTCCCTACTAGCTACTAACATAGGTTCAGATCTGTGGGCTATAAAGAGCATTTGCTGGTGGGGACGAGGCAGAGGTGGCCCCAGTTATGAACCAGACTTGTACAAGGTCACCCTGAAGAGGAAGAGAAAGAGCCTGGGCTTTAGGGTCAGATGGCCCAAAGGAGGTTCCAGACCCTGCTACTTCCAGATGGGAATCTCTGAGCTTCTGCTTCTTCATCGTTAAAATGGGCATGATGGCTAGGTGTGGTGGCACACGCCTATAATCCCAGCCCTTTGGGGGGGGGCAAGGCTGGAGGATCGCTGAAGGCCAGGAGTTTGAGACCAGCCTGGGCAGCATAGCAAGATCATCTCTACAAAAGGATTTTCAAAATTAGCTGGACATGGTGGTTTGCATTAGCTACTCAGGAGGCTAAGACGGAAAGATCACCTGAGCCTAGAAGGTTGAAGCTGCAGTGAGCCGTGATTGTGCCACTGCACTCCAGCCTGGGCAACAGGGTGAGGCTCTGACTCTAAATAAATAATATATGTATATTTTTTTAAGCGGGCATGATAATAGTATCTATTTCTCAGTGGTCAATTAAATTAAGGCTCTTGGCACAGAATAGCAGAACCTCGATAAGTATGATTCTCTCCCTGTCCACCCGCAACTTTGACATCTGACCACAGCAGCTACTTATGATTTCACAAATTCCCTTCGACTTTTGGACCCGTGGTCTGCAAAGTGAAAATTCTAGACAGTGCCAAACATGGCTCACCCCATCTGCCTTTTGAATCCAGACGGATTCAGGCCCAGCTTGGAAGATTCAGCATGACCCAGACTTGCGCTGGTGGAGAAGGTCACTGGGGCCTGGAAGGGAGCTGTCAGTCCCACCATTCAGCCTCTAGGGGTTGCCTTGTAACTCCCTGGGGGACCAAAGCAGGCCCCCCTGCTGTCATCCCAGACCACAGCCAGGGTGGGGGGTGGGGCTGTGTGAGATGGTCAGGCCTGTGGGGTGTTCTCTGCATCCGTGGCTGCAGCCCCCTCCTCCCAACACTTCCTGCCTCTGTTTGTTTTGGGTTTTTTTGAGTTGGAGTCTCACTCTGTCACCCAGACTGGAGTGCAGTAGCCGCTCCCGGCCACCACAGCCTCGACCTGCTGGGCTCCGGCGATCCTTCCTCCTCAGCCTTCTGAGTAGCCGGAACTACAGGTGCACGCTACCACACCCGGCTGATTTTTTGACTTATTGTAGAGAAGAGGTCTCGCCAAGTTGCCCAGACGGGTCTCGAACCCGCGGGCTCAGGCAGTCCACTCACCTCAACCTCCCAAAGGCGCGGGATTCCAGGCTGAGCCACAGAGCCCGGCTCTGCCTCTGTTTTTAACACAGGCCCACACCCCTTGCCATCTCCTTGTCACTCACAGTCCCACTCTGCTGTCATTGTCCCACCCTAGAGATGCCTTCGTTCCCATTCAAAATAATTTCAATAAAATTTTGCTACAAAGTGGATTATTATCTTTTGACGAATGTTTTTAAAGCCCTTTAGGTTTTCGTGGTAATTTGCGATGTGAAATTATTTGGAGATAAGAGCCAAATTAGCTCTTGTATGCTGAGGTCGCTGTGTCCTGTTATCCATGTGAGCAGTGTTTAAATATAATCAGCCCTTAGACTAATGCAGCATAATTGTTCATTTGAAATAGCTTTTTTTACTCCATTCAATGAGTCATTAAAATATTCAAGGAATAATGCAGTGAATTGGAAATGAATTTATCATATTATCCCATGTATACTGTAGTGCTTCAGGTAACTAAGGAGAAAGAGCGTGAGAGCAAGTAACAGAAAGGATATGAATATAAGGTTCACAGGCAGGAAGAAGCCCGTATATGCAGGGATATGGTAAACAAAGCTTTTTAGTTGGTTTATGACAAGCACGTATAGAGAGGTTGACTAGGAGGGGTGAGAAAGAAAGAAAATGCTGTTCTTCAGGGAGGTCTCTCTCTTTCTCCCTCTCTCTCTCTCTCTCTCTCTCAGCACTCTGAGATTCTGTGCTACAGCACAGCTCCGCTGTTAACTTATTTTTATCAAATATGTTTATATCAGAAAGTCGTTATGGAAACCAATTCTGCCATCCAGGAGAATTCCTGGATCAGGCAGAAAACTCGCTCTTTATTTCTCTCTCTCTCTCTCTCTCTCTCTCTCTCTCTCTCCTCTCCACACACACACACACACACACACACACACACACACACACCCATGAGACATCCCAAAGGGAAGAGCACAGTCTTGCTCACCCAACTCTGAACTCAACTGAGGGAGTTGAGGGTGGCGCCTGGTGCCTCTTCATGGGCAAAGCAGTAAAATGGATGAGACTGAGAACAACAGTTCGCATCTAGCCTTGCCCTGACATAAAGATCCTGGGCTTGTCACTGTCCACTGAGCCTCAGAAGACAGAGGTGGAGGATAGGAGGAGAGAGTCATGGCAGTATTTCTGAGCACAGTGATCCCTCCTTGATCTCAGAAAGTTCTATTTGCTTGCATGGTTTATGCCACACCCAGAATAATGTCTTCTGTTCTGGCCACACTGATTTAAGAGACATGGCGACCAGCATGGGAAAGTAAGCAGAATGGTGAGGTTCTACAGAAACCACTTCAGGTCAGCAACAGCTGAAAGAAATAGGAGAGGTTAGCCTGCTGGAACAGCCACGGGAGTGTGAGAATGAACCAGCTTGAAGGACTTGAGAAACTCTCACTGAAAAACAGGAGACATCATTCCGGAATCCACTGGGCAGAACTGGACCAATGGGTGAAGTTTTATAGGGAAGCAAATTTAGCCCCATAGTAGGAAAAACTTTCTATGAATCTGAACTGCCTAAGAATTGAACTTGTGCCCCACCATGGAGCAAGCTCCTTATCATTGAACGTAATGATTCATAGGAGATCCAGGGAATTTTCCCACTGGGTAGAAGGCTGGTGCAGACGACCTGTAAGGTGTGTCCTTTGACACCTCCAAATAATGTCTCCACCTGTCATATTTCATATGTGCCAAGTGGCAGCAAGTTCTGTACTTTACATGAACAGCTCCCATAATCCTCACAAAAACCTTAAGAGGGAGCTAGGAGAGCTAAGAAAATTGAAGCCCAAAGTGGGTAAACCACTTGCCCAAGATGTCACAGCTAAAAGGTGGCTGCCTGAAATTTGAGCCCAAAGCCTACACCCAGGCTCACGAGGCCACATTGCCTCTCCAGAGTTTAGGAAGGTTCCACACCAGCCTAGGTGACAGCTTCTATCAAGGCCAAGTGTGGATGCTATGAAGTGGTGGTACCAGTGTGGTGTGAGGTTGGTGGCACCCACATCAGCCGTGCACAGCCCTGGACCAGAGCCTTCAAGTGCAATACGGACACAGAAGGCTGATTCCAACTTATTGTGAGCCAACTGTTTGCCTCCTGGAGTCTGTTTCTTCATCTGTAGAAAAGGAGTCTAACGTAATGTCTACTTCACAGGAATGTTGAGGATTCAATGAGATAAAAATTGGGAAACACCCAGCCAACAGCACCTGGCCCTTAGTAGTTACTGTGTATACTGGCTACTTCTTCCATCTTCTGCCTCCCTACGTCCTCCATGAAAGGCCTAGAAAGTTGGGCCTTTGATGCTGCAGACTATATGTCACCCCAAGAGAAAGGACAGGACCTAGCCAGGAGAGTGAGTTGCCTGTGTGGTTAGCACTTAAAAGAACTTGAGGAAGAAAAGCCACCAGCAGGCATCAGACTTAACAGGGAGGGGTTAGGACTGACCAATCTGCTCTGTGCTCGACACTGTGGCTATTTAATAAGATAAAATAATAATAAATAACTATTGGATGAATACATGTTGGGAATGTCAAAGATTGTTCTGCCCAGTTGGAAAGACAAGGCTAAATAGGAAATCATTAGAGAACAATATTCAGTGGTTTAAAGTCAGCTCTAACGTTAGACTCAAAGAGCTGTGAGCGTTTAGAGCACCCTCCTCTCCTTGGGGAGGCAATCCTCTCCTCCTCAACCAAGGCTCAGTTCAGATGTCACTTCTGCTGAAAGGCTTGCTCCAACACCCCCAGATGGAATTAGTCAGTCCTGCCCTTGCTCTTACCACATTCAGGCAAACCTCAACTAGCACCTTCATTATTATTTATGAGTCTCTTTTCCCTCTTAGACCATCAGTTCCTGGACAGCAGAAATATGTCTTATTCTTATATTCCCAGCACCTAGCACAGTGCCTAGTATATTAAAGACCCTCAGTAAATGTTGAATGATGGAATGAATAAAGGCATAAAGGAATAAATGAATTAAAAATGAAAGAATAGATGAATGGATTGATGAAGAATGGGTAGGTTAATGGACGGATGAATGCAGAGACAAACACTGGGTGGACGGATGGATGGATAGGGGTTGGGAAGGTGGGTGAATAGATGGGTAGGGGAATGAAAGTTGGGTAGGCAGATGAATGGATGGATGGATGAATGGATAAAGGTTGGGTAGCTGGATGGATGGATGGATGGATGGATGGATGGATGGATGGATAGATGGATGGATGTGGGTAGGTGGATGACTGAATGAATGGATAAATGGATGAATCTATGAATGAGTAGAAGGTGGGTAGGTGGATGGATGGATAAAGGTTGGTAGGCAAATGGGTGAATGGATGCATGAATACATAGATGGATGAGGGCTGGGTAGGTGGATGGATGAAGGGATACATAAATGGATAGAGGTTGGGTGGGTGGATGGATAGATGGAGGGATGGATGGATGGATAAAAGTTGAGTAGTTGGATGAGTGGATGCATGGAGGTGTCATCACGCTATGATGACTTCACAGAGGAGATAGGAATTGAGCTGGGATTTGAATTATGAGCAGACCTGGAAAAGTCAGAGGATATAAGCAATTGCATTTCAGGAAGGAGAAAAAAAGAATCATAAATAAAAATTAAAAGTCATGATGGTTGAGTTCATTGAGGCTCTTATCACTTATCTCGGAATTGTTATAACTGGTTCCTCTCCTATAATCTCATCCCTACAAAAGTATCAATCTTTTCTTTATGGGATGATTTTTTCTAAATTTGAAGCCCTGCAGTGACTCCCTATGTATCTCAGGACAGAGACCCATCCCTGCCTACTCCTCTCCCCCAATAGCCCCTGTGGTCTCCTGCTGATTGACTTGTGGTGCTTCAAACCTTCCCTGCTGTCACAGACTTGTATGGACTGTTGCTTGCACTGCCCCCCCTTCCTAAACCCTTTTGCAATCTACAAACACATAGTTGCTTTAAATGAGTTAAGATCACTAGATGAATTACATCTTCAAGGTTCAGAAAGAGTTCAGATTTGGCATCACAAACTGATTTCAAGAAACAGGAAAGGAAAACATGGATTCCCAAATTTAGGCTAATGGGTGTAATATCAGTTCTCCAACTTCAAAAACAGTTTAATAAGCAGACGATCTGAGACAACACAGAAAAGAAAACAGAGCACTTTAGGAGTCAGCATAAGTTCACCAAAAATAGTCATGCCTGACCACTTAGACTTCATTGTTGGTAAATACACTGGTTCTTTGGGCCAGAAAAAAAGCTCAGTAAGCACAGCACAACTTGGCTGAGCCTGGCACTGGACCAAATCAATCATGGTAACCTGTGTGCAAGGGGGTAGAAAGTGGAATCTGGTTTCCATGACTGTTGTGTTGGGTGAGTTTGTTGTTTGTTGGTAAATCATTTCTGAAGACAAATAAATTCGTTCCAACCTTAAAGTTGGGCTCTGGTGACATACCACAAGGTTCTAGCATGAGTTCAATATTTTTCTGGATAGAATGCTCACCAAATCTGTAGGGCACACCAAGTTTCAAGGAATAGTTAATGTGATGGGTAACACAAAACAGTTAATTTTGGCATTGAAAAAATGAGATTTAATAGGGATTAATCTAAAGTTCTATATTTAGGTTGCAAGTCAGTTGCACACATACAGAATGAGAAAGATCTGGCGTGTCAGAGGTTCAAGAGGGGAAAAGATCAAGAGGAATTTTAGCTAGTTTTAAAGCTAATTTTAATCTAAATTTCAAGCTAATAATAGAATATCAAACCATAATGCAGGAGTTAAGGCAGTTAATATAATCTCAGGCTACATCTGTAGAAGTAAAGGCTTTCGAGCATTGAAGATTATAACTCTCCTTTCTATGCATTGATCAGAACACTTCATTCATTCATTCATTCATTCATTCACTCGTTTGTTCATTCACTCAGCACATCTTAGGTGGCAGTTTTCATTCAGGCACTGCAGATCAAAAGTGTATACAGTCAAATCCCCTCCATTGAGGAGCTCCCTATCTGGTGAGGGCAACAGAGGAGAAAAATCGGTGATGCCAATTTAGAATGAGGAGGGTCAGGATGGAGTTAAGTGCCAAGAACCGTGGAGATGAGAAAGCGAACAGGGAAAACAGCGCCCCGGTCCTGTGAGCAGAGTGGCAATTCATCAGGTGACCCAGAGAGGAGAGGACATCCGGGCTGGGTGCATTCCAGAAACAGACAGGGGCTGGTGTGGCTGGGGAAGACAGATCAAAGGAAAGCATGTAAGAGATGAGGTCAGTGAGGGCAGCAAGAGAGGCCAGGAAGGATGACGGTTCTTACCCTGAATATCTATCAAAGAAGCCACGCCCCCAACCAGTTAAACCAGAATCTCTTGGGGTGGGGCCCAGGGTCCTCATTTTTAGGGTCCTCAAGGGATGTGAATGTGGAGGGAGGGGAAATGGGGAGTTCTGTTCAACAATATTGTTTCAGTTATACAAGATGATAAAGTTCTAGAGATCTCCTGTGCAACCTTGAGCCTATAGTTAGCAGTACAGTACTGTACACTTAAAGACTGTGAAGAGAAAAGATCTCATGTTATATGTTCCTACTACATTAAAAAATATATATGCATCTGGGACTTTGACAGCTGCCCATGCAGGGTCTTTATCCAGGCCTGGGCAAGGAGTTTGGCACACAGACCATGGGAGGACTTTTAGCAGGAGATAAAACTGCATTGCATTATTTTTTTGAGTTGGAGTCTCACTCTGTCACCCAGGCTGGAGTGCAGTGGCATGCTCACGGTCACCGCAGCCTTGACCTGCTACACTCAGGTGATTCTTCTGCCTCAGTCTTCAAAGTAGCTGGAACTACGGGCATGCACCATCACACCAGGCTAATTTTTTTTTGATTTATTGTAGAGATGAGGTCTTGCCAAGTTGCCCAGGCTAGTCTCGAACCCTTGAGCTCAGGCAATCCTCTCAGCTTGGCCTCCCAAAGTGCTGGGATTATAGGCATGAGCCACCACACCCGGCCCCGCATTGCATTTTTAAAAGATCACTCTGACTGCTGTGTGGGGTGGCAGCAGGTGGCCATAAGAGGCCATCTCACTCCTTTGGGATCAACAACAGTGACTTGAGTCAAGGCAAGAGCTGTGGCCCTGGAGATGACAGTCTCAGGACCTGATGTAAAGTCGGTAGTCAGCAGGACGTGCAGATGGATTAGATGTGGTGGATGAAGGATGCTATGAGGGTGGACCATAGACTGAAGCCTGAGCCCACCATGGTGCCATTTACTAAGATGGGGACACTGAAGGACAGGCAGGTTAGGAGACAAGGGGGATGGTGAATCTCAAGCTATTTCTTGGACATGTTCTTTCTTAGATGCCGTTTATTTTTGTTTTTTGAGACAGGGTCTCACTCTGTCACCCGGGCTGGAGTGGAGTGGTGCAATCATAGTTCACTGTAGCCCCAAACTCCTGGGTTCAAGTGATCCTCCCATCTCAGCCTCCCAGGTAGCTGGGACTATAGGCATGAGCCACCACACCCAGCTAGTTTTTGTTGTTGTTTAATTTTTGTAGAGATGGGTCTCACTATGTTGCCCAGGCTGATAATGAACTTCTGTCTCAAGTGACCCTTCCGTTTCAGCCTCCCAAAGCACTGGGATTACAGGAATGAGCCACAGCACCTGGCCTGTGATGGCTTTTAGATCTCCAGGTGGAGATTTCAAGTAAGAGACTGACATAAGTCTGGAATTTCTAGGAGAGGCCAAGACAAGAAACCTGGCTTTGGGACACATATGGGGTATTTACAGCCAAGGGGCTACTGCTTCTTCAAGGGGTGAGTGCATTTTCTCTGGAAAGGTTCAAGGAGAAGCTGTCTGCCAGGGATTGTGCAAGACGCTGGACTAGGTTGGCTCTCAGATGCTGAGACTTTATAAATGTGCCTGATCCCAGCCTACTTAGAGCAGAGCACCATCCTGGGGGGCGGGCAGGAGAGTCAGGGAGGCACAGTGGTGCAGGGCTTCGGAGGCCGTGAGGGGTGGACTCTATTCAGCAGGGGCCTGGGTGGTACTTCAGGAAGAATTTGGGGCCAGTATTCGGAGAACTGGTATGCAGGGCCACTTGTTAGCTGGTTAACACTGTTCCAGTCTCTGCTCCTCCCTGGGTCTCTATTGCCCCACCTGCAAACTGAGACAGGAAGGTAGATTTCGGTGATCACAACAGGTTGTGACAGTTTATGATTCCATACCTGATCCTCCACTAAGCAGCCCTCAACCTTTCTTTCTGCCAAAATGTTCATATGCACAACACACTCCCCTGAGCCTCAGAACGGGCTCCAATTCGGCGCAATTCCCCACGCACTCACTCTCCCAGTCGACAAAGCGTTTCGGAACACCAGCGAGAGTGGCATTATTAAAGGGAGAACGTGAAAGCCGCTCTCATTTATTTTAAAAGGTAAATCACTCACTGGAGATTTATTATTAGTAACGCCTGCCTGGGAACCTACTCCCCTAGTGATCTGCTGCCATAGTTGGGACCAGCATCAGGCCGGTGTTGCAGACTGCAGCTGCCGACCACGGAAGACCAGAGCAGGCCACTGAGGAGGGGTGAGGCCCGAACAGCTCTCATTTTAGGGGAAGGAGTCAGTCAGCAGCCTTCTGCAGAAACTGGAGGAGGACAAGCCCTGTGGCAAGAGGCGTGTCGGGGGCGGCTGCAGAAATCCAGGAGCGCTAGGGTGAGAGACAGGCTTAGCACGGGGGCAGCAAGGATGGAGAGGAAGGCCCAGGGGCTTCTGGGGGTTCTCCTGCTAGCTAGCCTCCGCCCAGAAAGTCCACAGTGGAGCTGGCACGGAGAAATCAGAGGCTCAGGGGCCAGTGGCCCAGAGTTGAGAGACAGCAACCCCTTACTCCCACAACGGACTGTGTTGCTCCCCAGAGAGAGGAGGAGGAGGAAACCAAAGTCCAGAGCGTTCGGGAAGAATCTGGAGACTCTGCTTTGGTATAGGGGGAGGGACTGTGGGGAGGGACTTAAACAGGGTGGAAGGACAGATGCCCAGAGCTCCTTGGGCTTCTGGCCTGTCAAGCCCTTGGCTAAGAATTGGCTTTTTCCTTTCAAAGAGGGTGGAAGTCACTGTTTTCTTGTCTCAGTTGATGAACAGATTCTGGGTGGCAGAAGTCACCATAGAAACAGGTGCTATCTTAAGCAAATGAGCCTTATTAACCTTAAGAGTGGTGGAGTTTTCACAAGCTTGCACATGTAGGGTAGGAGGGGGAGCAGGGTTTGGTGGGGGGAGGGCCACCACGGCTGGGAGCTGTGTTGCGGTGACTGGGCGTAGATGTGAGTGTGTCCGTGTGTGCATGTGTGCGTGTGCTTTGCATGTGCGCGGATGCTCATCTGCAAGTGCTTTTGCAAAACCATTTCCCGGGGGTGAGCTAGGTTCTGCCTTTTTTCTAAGAAATACACATTTCCCCCAAAGAAGCCTCCACCTCCTTGGTAGCTGGTCTCGAGGCAACAGAGGCCAAGAAGCCTGATGCGATTCCTAATTCTTTCCCCCACGACTGGTTTCTCATCCCTGCATTGCGTCCTCCTGTCTGCTACACACCAGGGCAGGTACCTCCCTGAGGACCTGGCAGCCAGGAAGCAGGACTCTCTCTGTTCCCGGAGGCAGTACGGTGCAGTGGTCGGTGCAGGGATACAGGCATCAGGTGGACCTGGGTCCATAGGGCTGCTCTGTGACTCTGAACCGGTCACCTGCCTCTGTGAGCCCCAATCTGTAAAAGACACCATGCACCTCACAAGGCTGATGAGAGGCTCCCGCAAGATCTTGCACGTCTACAAGGAGTGTCTCCCCAACCCTCCCTGTGACTGGCCTCCTTTCTTGAGTGAGGAGGGGGCTTTCTCTTCCCAGGTCCAGCTGTGACTGCATCAAGGGTTTTCCAAGGCAACAGGGTTCGTCTTCCCCAGCATGACCTCATGGGTCAACAGATTTCCACTCCGTGTGTGAGTTCTGTGCCCTTCTGGTCCTGGGGGAGGCGTAGAGGAAGGTTTGGTCTAAGAGCCCGCCCTTGTTGAATGGGTAGAAAGGGCGTGGAAGAGGCAGAGCTGGGTGAGGCTTTGATGGCAGGTAGGACTGAGGGAGGCAGATAGGAGTGTGTCCAAGAAACAGAGATGTATATTCATCTCTTGAGGCAAAGGCAGCCAAATTCCAGACTGTTCCTAGGTTATGAAAGGTAAGTAAGAAAAGAAATTGGCATTCTTCCGCAGGATCTGGGAGTTGTGCATACTGGCTCCAAGAAGCACATCTGCTGCCCTCTGCAGCCCCTCCCTGGGCAGGACACTCAACTCTGCTTATCATACCACCTGCCCCAGCCCAAGTCCAATTTCAGGAAATAAGCCCCAAGCTTTCATCCCAGGGGGCGGGAAGGAACCATCCTGTGAGGCCCTGCTGAGTAGACTTTGCAGTCTGCCCAGGAAGACAAGACTCTTGGAGGGCACTGGGAGGGGAACGTTTCTTTTCCTTTGCTGAGAAGAGTAAAGAGTCACAACGCATGCCTGAAGCTGGGATGGGGTTGACAACACAGTTGAGGGACTCTTCCCTGCACCACAGATTTCTAGGCCTTAGAGCGAGAAGGGCCCTGGGATCCATCTGGTCCTACCCCTTCCATTTTACAGATGAAGAAACTGAGGCCCAAGGTCGAACAGCATGTCAGTGCAGAGTGTGGAGCAGAACTGAGGTGTCCCAACATTTAGTGCACCTTCTATTTCCTGCCCCGACCTTGCCGAATGAGAAAAGTCACCATCCTAGCCTGTGGTTAGCAGGCCCAGGCAGTCACTGGGTGGTTAACCAAGCCTCCAGGTATTCCAGGGGATGAGAAGCATCTTTGGGGTCAGACTATAAAGAAGAAGAAAGAGAAAGTGCACCCCAGGCTGCTCAGGCTCACCTCTCTCTTTTAAATCAAAATTTGGCATTTTATGAGCCTCACCTGCAATTGTAAAGGTTCCAGGAAAGTTCTCCCAATCCACCCATGCCAGCTCCCAAATTATTCTCCCAATCAGCTTTAGAGGTGCGTGAAATTCCTTAGTAGCAGGGAAAGCATCATCATACAATTGAAGGCATGACTGAAAGGGTTACTCATGGGGGATGGGGTGTCACAGACTGGTTTGAGCCATAGTAAATAGTATTGGCATTCGGAGCAGGAGATCCCTGGGCAACAAAGGGAAATGAGAGATGTGGAGGGGAGGACAGCAGGAGTGGCGGGCCAAAGGAAAGAGGAGATCTCACCCTAGCTGTGTCTCCCTGCAAGTCCATGTACTTTCCTCTCTATCAGCTATCCCATAACACAATAACACGAGGCTGCTCCCCTTCCTGGTATTTTTATTTTACCCAGGTTTTAATTCATAGACACGACTGAGTAATGACACAGAGGGGTCAGTGCCATCGAAAGAAGCTTTATTACTCACAGTTCCCTAGAGAAGGAGGTACCCCAGGCCATGCCACGTGGGGAAACACCAGGGTCATCAGGAAGCAGGAGTCAGAGGAGAGCATGGCCCAGAGCCTTTCTGGTTCCAGAAAGGAATGGGCAGGCAAGGTGAGTGGTTTCCCAGAAAGGAATGGGCAGGGCAAGGTGAGAGAGTTTGAGCCGGCTTGGGACTGGCTAGATTGCAGCCATATTGGCAGCTCTGGGCCATCGGGATGACTACTAGTTGTCTGGTACCTGGCCCTAGGGTGATTTAGGGCAGGGGGCGTGTTGGTTAGAGTTAGATAAAGGAGGGGGGATGGACTCTGGACAGGTTGGTTTGTGTCGAAGGTGTGTTCACAGGCAAGTAGTTCACCACTTCCAGGAATCAGCTAGCCCTGGAAAGGGCACCTTCTCCAGAATTAGCAGAGCTCCAGGATGTCGAAGCATCATAAAATACAGAATATAATGAGCATGATGAATATACCTAGAACCCTCTCCTGTCTGAACATGGCTCTCTTTTGAAAGTTTTGCTGAAAATGCCCCTCATTTGGGATGCCATCCTTATGACTCCAAGCCTTTTCCCTTCTCCAACCTCCCTTTTAGCATTCAGTCAGTCTGTGCTGCATAATTGAGCACCTGATTCCACGCTGTCTTGTTTCCTAGTGGTCCCAGGGCACTTGCCCTAGTTCCCCAGCCCCTTGGGAAGATTCTGCTCACCTCCCTCCTGTACTGGTGCATATCCAGCCCCATACATCGGCCCTTCCCGACCACCATCCTGGTCAGGGTATTCCCTCTGAACTCCTCAGCTGTTATACTTTCATCTTCTGGCCAGGCTGTCATCATTGTGCTTCTGATGGATAGTACCAGTACTGTCATTCCTCCAGTCCTGATCACACGGAACCTGCAGCAGTCTGCCAATGGTCTCCTCTAGAAAACACACACCCTCCACCGACAGACTACCCATCACTGCTCGCCATCAACCACCTACTCCTACCCCAAACCTCTTCTCTTGCCCATCCCCTTCCCAAAATAGCTTTTCCCTTCTTTTATCCCAAAATGAAGTTCTTCCCAATTTCCAAACTCTGCTTAAAGGCCACCACACCACCTTCAGAGTTACACTGAACTCTCCTGCCAATGAAGTTACAAATTGTTCATCTCCCTGGGCCTCAGTGTCTTCCCAGATAGAACAAATCGCTGGCCTGCATGATCACCCAGGTCTCTTTTATTTGTTTGTTTGTTTTGCACTCAGATATTCTGACTTTTGGTTTTTTATTTTAATTTTTATAGATTAAGAGAGGCCGGTACAGTTGTGTTAGAAAGATATATTGCATACTGAGGAAGTCTAGGCTTTTAGTGTAGCCATCACCCAAATAGTATACATTGTACCCAATAGGTAGTATTTCATCACTCAGCCCCTCCCACCCTCCTAATTTTTGGAGTCTCCAATTGCTATTTTTCCACTGTGGGTGTCAGTGCAACCATTGTTTAGCCTCCACTTAGAAGTGAGAGCATGCAGGCTTTCTGTTTCAGAGTCATTTCTCTTAGGATAATCTAGACTGCCTTTGGCTCTAACCATCTTAGGTGCTGAAATTCTCTATGTAGATGTTCCTTGATATGTTGCAAGTGTTTCTTCTTAGGCAGCATGTAGGCAAAAGAACAGGGCTTTTGTGCCTGGTATATCTTCTTCCCAGAGCCAGCACAGAGGACTGCCTGGAGAAAGCCTTCTCGCCTGCTGATTATTGACCATGCTGTAAGACACAATGCTACTTCACTCACTACCGTGTACTGAGCACACCTTCTGAGTTCAGCTATCTGCTGGGCATTGTGAGGGGCTCTGGAAGGTTAGCATTGAATTCCTATCCTCAAGAAACAAAACTCAGTGGGAAAATGAGTTACACAAACACAGAGAGAGAGAGAGAGAGAGAGAGAGATGCCATTTTGAAATTGCCAAGGGAATCGGGTGAATCTGTAGGTTAAAGAGCCTGGTTTTCATACCAACGTGAGTCACTGCTTTTAATCCTTATCTTGGATTTCCCAATTTTAGACACAACGTATCTGACACCATAACAATGTGACACCATCCATAAATATCGAGTGTCTGCCATGTTGCTGGACACTGAACTGGACACTTGGGTTTGGAGATCTTACCTTTGGGATTAGTTCGATATCATTCCAGTCTTAAACATACTTACCTTGTTGACTTCTTAACCACAGAAATGCTCAGAAATCCCCCCATTTTTCAGCATACAAACTATAGCTCCTAAAATGTCTTTGACACATAGAAGCACCAAAAAAAAAAAAAAAAATGTATCTATGTGTGTTGCTCTGGGAATCAGAGAGTATGATAAATTCATTTATACTTTATACTAACAAGTGGTATCAAATATTGATAAAAATATTACCCAATAAATGTGAAGAATTTTTATAAAAAACACTTTGATGGAGAATATATATATACATTTGGAGAGGTACATTGTAAGTTCATAAACTGATATTTGCCAAACTAATTTTCACATGTGCTCCTTGTTGATTAAAAACCAGAGTTTTTTTTTAATCAAAAATGATTTGTATTGGAACTTAAGGTGATTCTACAGTGCACCTTGTAAGGGTCATAGGGAGAACCATAAAGAATTTTCAAAAAAATTTAGTAAAAGAGTACTAATAAGAGAAGATGGGTGGGATGAGGCACTTGCACTTCTAGATGATTTAAAAATATATAACACTGTGAGGAAATATACAGCCATATCAATGAAACAGAATAGAAAGATCTGAAACATTAAAATACATGCTCAGAGCACAATGAAGGGGTCATTTCAAAACAGAAATGATTTGAGGATGATTGGAAAGAAAACAAATGTTGAAGCTCTTTCTCATGTCATAATCAAAACTCTAAATGGATTATTTAAATATTAATTTTTAAATGTTAAAAATTAAACCATAGAAGAATCAAACAAAAATACACATTAATATTTATCTGATCTCAGTACAGGAAAATCTCTCTCTTTTTTTTTTTGAGTTGGAATCTCACTCCGTCACCCAGGCCAGAGTGCAGTGGCACGCTCATGGTCACCCCAGTGTTGACCTGCTGGGCTCCGGTGATCCTTCCGCCTCAGGCTTCCAAGTAGCCAGAACTACAGGCGTACACTACTGTGCCCGGCTAATTTTTTAAATGTTTTTTGTAGAGATGAGGGCTCGACAAGTTGCCCAGGCTGGTCTCGAACCCGCGGGCTGAGGCAATCCTCTCGCCTTAACCTCCCAAAGTGTTGAGCCACTGACCCTAGCTGGAAAATATCTCTTAACACATACATGCAAAGGCAGAAGTGAAATAATTGACTAATCTGAGTTTACAAAACCACCAATGTTGACAAATAAAAACCCCTAAAGATAAAGTTAAAAAGCAGTTGACACCATGAAAAGAATGTGGGCCGGGGTTGGTGGCTCAGCCTGTATTCCCAGCGCTTTGGGAGGCCGAGGCGAGTGGATTGCCTGAGCCCATGGATTCGAGACCTGCCTGGGCAATTTGGCAAGACCTCATCTCTACAATAAATCAAAAATTAGCGGGCGTGGTAGCGCACGCCTGTAGTTCCAGCTACTTGGAAGGTTGAGGCGGAAGGATCGCCGGAGCCCAGCAGGTCGAGGCTGCAGTGGCCGGAAGTGGCCACTGCGCTCCAGTCTGAGTGACAGAGTGAGACTCCAACTCAAAAAAAAAGAAAAGAATGTGGTATATATGACAAAAGTTTACTGTCTTTAACATATAAGCCATTTACAAACTAGTAATGTAATAATTGCATATACCTCATGAAGTTGTTGGAAGGGGTAAGGAAATACAACCATATATAAAGTGCTTAGGACAGTCCCTGGTATGCAGGAGGTACTCAATAAATGTTACTTATTATTAATTTATTTTTAATCAATAGAAAAATAATAAATAGAAAAGTGGGCAAAGGACACGAATAATACATTCTTTAAAAATAAATACAACATAAACATAGGAAAGATGAAAGCCTACACTTGCAGTTAGAAATACAAACAAAACTGACCAGGTGTGGTGGCTCACGCCTTGCAATCCCAGCACTTTGGGAGACCAAGGTTAGAGGATCACCTGAACCCAAGGGTTTGAGACCAGCCTGGGCAACTTGGTGAGATCTCATCTCTAAAATAATCACAAAAACTAGCCAGGCATGGTAGCTTGCACCTGTAGTTCTAGCCACTTGGAAGGCTGAGGCTGAAAGGATTGCCTGAGCCCAGCAGGTCGATGCTGAGATGGTCGTGAGTGTGCCACTGCACTCCAGCCTGGGTGACAGAGACTCTGACTCAAAAAACAAACAAACAAAACCCAAAAGATCATCATTTATTCCCCTTTCTACCCCACACCAGCTGTGACCGTTAAATTGGCAATGTTTAGGTCTGGTTTTGTTTTTTAAATAAATAAATAAATAAAATAACATCCAATGTCGTCTCATATAGTGCTGGTGGGAGTATAAAATGTTAAAAACCCCTTTTGTGGGATTATTTTGCTGTATATATCAAAATTCCCCGAGTGTTCTTTGAAAGAGCAACATACAAATGCCTTTAAAATGCATCTGACCTTTGACCCAACAATCTCCTTCTAGAAATTTATACTAAATTTGTACAAAAAAGATACCTATTAAAATAAGGCAGAATCAGGCACAGTGGCTTACACCTGTAATCCCAGCACTTTGAGAGGCAGAGGTGAGAGAACTGCCTGAACCCAGGGGTTCAAGACCAGACTGGACAACGTGGTGAGACCTCGTCTCTATAATAAATCAAAAATTTAGCCGGTCGTGGTGGTGCACGCCTGTAGTTCCAGCTACTTGGAAGACTAAGACGGAAGGATTGTCTTATCCCAGCAGGTCAAGGCTGTGGTAGCTGTGAGCGTGCCACTACACTCACTCTGGCCTGGGTGACAGAGTGAGATTCCGACTAAAAAGTAATAATAATAAAATAAAGTAAAATAAAATAAGGCAGGACATGTTATGTGCTGGATAATTAATAAGGAAATTATAATAGATGTAGCAACAGTTTATTCAAGATGCCATTCATCACTGTGTCACTTACACATATACTATACATATATATTTTTTTTTTTTCTTTGAGTTAGAGTCTCAGTCTATCACCCAGGCTGGAGAGCAGTGGCATGATACAGCTCACCACAGCCTTAACCACCTGGGCTCAGGTGATCCTCCTGCCCCAGCCTCCTGATTCGTTGGAACTACAGACACATGCTAGTAAGCCCAGCTAATTTTTTCAATTTTTTTTCTTTGTAGAGACGGGATCTCACTCTGTTGCCCAGGCTTGTCTCAAACTCCTGGGCTCAAGCAATCCTCTTGCCTCAGCCTCCCAAAGTGTTGGGATTACAGGCGTGAGCCACAACACTGGGCCTTTTTGTGTTGCTTGTACGAGTGAAACATAATAAATGATCTCTTTGTCCAACAAAAGAATATTGGCAAGTAAGTCATAGTATGTGGAATATCATGCAGCAATTAAAATGACTGAAGATGATTACATAAGGACATTAGTAAAAATATTTGCACCATATTGTTACATGAAAAGAAGAAGCAAATGAAAAATAATCAGACAGAGCATGACTCATTCTTGTTGCATGGGGAAAAGAACTGGAAACTATATTCACCAAAATGTTCATAATCAAGTCTGGGTAGTCAGATTATGAGTGATTTTTATCTTCTTTAGGCTTAGCTATTTTTCCAAATTTTCTATAAGATGTATTGTTTTATAATCAGATTTTAAAACGCTACTTTAAAAATTAAATTGCTGGGCAAGAGAATATGATCATTACAACTATGGACGGGAAAAAAAGAGAATTAGGTAAGATCCCTGCTCCAAGGAGTCTGTAGTTTCTTTGGGGAGCATTTGTGCATCACCTCCACTGAGAACTATCCTGCCCACCCAACCCACCCACCACTATGTCCCCTAGCACCCTCCGTACACCTCTGTTATACACCTGGCTCTCCTTTTGCAAATATAAGTTTGCTTGCCAGCCCCTCCAGTGGGTTGAGAGTTCCTTAGGAGCAGAGCCAGAGTCCTTCATCTCCAAGTCTGTAGAATTTCCCTGCGTGTTCTTTGAAAGAGCAACACATATTTAGAACCAAAAAATGATGCCTATCAAAATAAAGCAGTACATGTGAGGCCCTAAGAGAGAATCTTTAGTTATGACTGGGATGAGCAGAGACTTTATGGAGGACGAAGACATTGAAAATTACCTGGAGCCGGGCTCGGTGGCTCAGCCTGTAATCCCACGCTTTGAGAGGCTGAGGTGAGTGGATTGCCTGAGCCCGAGGGTTCGAGAACCGCCTGGGCAATGAGACCTCATCTCTACAATAAATCAAAAAGTCAGCCGGGCGTGGTAGCACATGCCTGTAATTCCGGCTACTCAGAAGGCTGAGGCAGAAGGATCGCCGGAGCCCGGCAGGTCGAGGCTGCGGTGGCCAGGAGCGGCCACTGCACTCCAGTCTGGGTGACAGAGTGAGACTCCAACTAAAAAAAAAAAAAAAAGAAAACTACCTGGAAGCATGGGGAGGATATGACTGAAGACATGGCCCCGGTATCACTAGGGTAAATAAAGGAGCGTCCCACTGACACTTGCCCCCGGCTCTTTCATCTCCACCTTAGAGGCACCTGGAAGTATTCTACTGGGGCAAAGCCCTGCAGCCTCGGGAAGTCACTTATGGCAGGGAACCCCAGTGCCACCCTTCCTTGCCACTGTCGTATTCAAATGAGTGTCTCTCCTGTATTAAGGGAGCACTTGATCTATAGACATAGCCAGCTCCCTCCGTGACTGTCAATACCGATTTCCTCACATTTGTTGGAAACTTTAAGAATCCAGTGAGGGCCAGGCATGGTGGCTCATGCCTGTAATTCCAGCACTTTGGGAGGCCAAAGCGAGAGAATCGCTTGAGCCTAGGAGTTCGAGACCAGCCTGGGCAACATAGTGAAACCTCATCTCTACAAAAGATTAAAAAATAACGATAATTAGCCGGGCATGGTGGCACACACCTGTAGTCTCAGCTACTTGAGAGGCTGAGGCAGAAAGATCACCTGAGCCCAGGAGGTCGAGACTGCAGTGAGTCATACCACTGCACTTCAGCTTGGGCAACAGAGTGAGACTCCAAGTCAAAAAAAAAAAAAAAGGAATCTAGAGGGTTTAAATGTGAGCTTACCTTTGTCTGACACGTTCATTGCTTTAAGCCCAAGGCCTAGGATGGTGTTTAATGAAGAGTTAGTGCTTATTAAATGTTTGTTGAATAAATTAAATGGGATAACTTAAATATTGGCTTACAGGAGTCTGCACTGAATTACACATATATGTGATGAATATATATACACTTCTGTAGCTGCCTTGTGAATATGCATGATGTGTTTGTACATAAGATATGTAGAGGACCCTAAAATGAATGTGCATGCATGCGCGCCCACATACACACACACGCAAACACACGCAGAGAGTCTGGGAAAATATCAAAAGGAGAAGCCCACAGCTTTCTCGGGAGTCAATCGCACCCTTTGAGAATAGGATTCCAATAAAATAGAATTTGGATGGAGTCACAAATAAATTTGCCTTTCTAAAAGCTCCCAAATTAAAATTTGAGAGAGGGTTGAGCATGAGGACAGGATGGTGATGAGTAGATAAGAATTTGCTTTATTTGTGCAGCTTAAAACTCCTCTCTGTACCACTCGGGGTGAGGAAAGAAAGAAGCAGGTGAGGAAGAGACAAGATGAGAAGCTCCGAGGCTGCCCCCTCCTCTGCTCCTCAGTCTGAGTTTCTCAGGAACCCACTGGACAAGGCAGCCCCTTCCTCTCCCACCCCTAGAAGCCCATGGAATCTAGCTTTTCCTCCGTATGTATGGGATGGGGAGGGTAATTGTCTCCATGAAGGCAAAACTTGAGGTCCCTGGTGCTGAGACATTACCCAGCTTAGTGTCTGTTCTCCTGGCCCTCTAGCCAATCAAAGGGCACTCGCTCCCTCCCCGACTACCCTCTTCCTAGAAAAAGATGACTGCCGTCATATTGTTCCAGCATCTTCAGCCCTGGGGGGCCATCGCATGTCCCAGTCACTCACAGATCCCAATGCCACATGCTAAAGACTGTATTTAAGGGTAATATAAACAGTTTGATCTTTAAAGTACCCAGGATGCATAATATCTATACATAGTTCTTGAATTTTTCTTCTAAAAACAATTAGCCAAAAAGCCCTTTTTATATGATATTTGCAACTACACTGACAGTAACAGCAATTAAACCCCGTCTGTTTGCTGAGAAAGGAGCCAACTCTCCGTTTCTCCAGAAGCCTGTAAAATGTACAAATTCGGAACTAGAACGCTAAGCCTTCAAAGGTAGCCACAAGAGCCTTCAAGGTCAGGCCCCAAGGCCAGCTTTTCTTTCCCCCTTGACTCCACGTGACCCTGTATCCCACCCAGTCTCAGCAACCTTGAGATACTTTTAGTGTTTTTTGCCACTGCTAAGCCTTTGCCGCGCGTGGGCTTACCTTGCCTGGGATGTCTTCCTTCCCCTTACCTCTCTTTCCCCTTCCATAACAAGGCATGGTTCAGATCCCCCCTGATATGGGCAGACTTCCTGGCACCCTCAGCATAAGGCATCTCTCCATTTCCTGACCTCCTGTGTGGGCCTCTTAGGAGGTGCTTCTACACTGCCTAAGGATAGTCTGTTCTAGCAAGGAAATTGGCTAGATGGCTACTGCAATAGTCCAAGCAAGAGATGATAAAGCAGCCATGGTGGTCAGGGGCCATGGGACCAGAGAAGTGGTAGTGGACTCCCCGTCCTGGCTCGACACCCTTTCTCTTGCATCACAAAGAGGGCTACAGAATTACTGCATCAACGTAGATGACAGGACATCTATGATGACAGGACATCCACCATTTTGTCTGTCCCCCCCAAAGTTGAACTTGGTGACAATGAAATGCTGCCTTTTTGTTGGGGGGTCAGCAGACTGGGGCAAGGAGAGGAAACTTCTTTGGAGGAAAGAGAATCACATCTGTCATAAAGTGTCCGGCAAAGTGAGGATCCATTTTTTTCTGAGAAGACAGTGACGCCCAACTCTGGTTCACACAGAGACTGATTTTTCTTTAGGGCACTGGACCAGCTCCAGAAGGTTCCCCCCATTCCCCTGGAGCAGTGGCCCCATGTACAGTCCTGTGGTTTAGAGCAACCTTGAGCCATACAGGCCTCCAGGGATTGAGGAGATGGGAGGAGCCCACAACCCCATTTCCAGGGCCTGGGAATAGAGACACCTTGTAAGTATCAGCGGGGTCTCTCCAAGGGACAGCAATATATTGGCATAAACTGGAGGTTAGGAAACCCTAGTTCCAAGCCTGGTACCCACCCCCATCCCTGACTAGTCACTTCCCTAGACTTCCCACTGAGCTTGAATTTCTTCTCTGAGAAGTGAGGAGGTTGGGCCCAGTGGTATCTAGGGTGATTTCCACTTCTAAAATTCTATAGTTTCAGACTTTCTCCCCTTCCTTGAGTCACTGACAGCCTACTCTCCATTCTAATGACTTAAAATTCACATGAACACACAGTGTATAACTGTCTTTCTGTTTCATTTTTTAGTTACATTATTCTAGATAATACTCTTTTTGCTTGCCAAGGAAAGAAAAAAAAATGACATTAATTAAAGATTTGGTCTGTGTCCTAATCAAAAATTTTGAAAATGAATGTATCATACTGTACATTCTGTAATGTAGCCTGCTTTTTTACTTAGCAATATATCATTAACATTTTCCCATGTCAACACATAATCTTCTAAACCATGATTTTCAGTGCAGAAGTAGTTTACCATATGGATGTACTATAATTTACTCAGCCAATCCTTTACTATTGGACATTAGGTTGTGTCTATTTTTTTTTTTATATTATCACCAACTCCACAATGAACAAAGTTGTGAATACACAACTCTTCATTCACCTCTGTGGTGACTTTCTTAGAGTAAATTTCTAGAGGCCAAAGGTTTCACATACTCAAAGGCTTCCTGGTGCAGGCTACTAACATGTCATACAGAATTTAGAATTTCTGTCCATTTAGAACCCTCCCAATAGCATGTGAAAAACCATCAGGACAATCATATTTTAGCATGTGCAGGAGACCTGGCAAGGCTGTGGTTCAGCCCTACCATTTTATAGGTGAGAAAACTGAGGCTCAGGGCGGGGTGGACTACATATTTGTCCTGGTCACTCCCACAAGCATGTGTGCCCCCACTGTACCCCCACTCGGCCTGCCAACCTCAGTCCCCACTGCCATAACTTGGGGTTCCTAGAGCCTTCTTCCAGCCACGGAACCCCCCCCCAGTCTCACCTGACTTCACCTCCTTCTAAGAGCAGGCTGCCCTTGCAATTTCTCTTCCTTCCTTTCCCCCCGTTTTCTTTTTCCTGCTGAAAGGGATCCTCCTTTGACCCTCTGGCGGCCACTTCTGATGGAACGAGCCATTCTCATTCCGGGGTGTCTTGGTGATGGTTGGTGTCTCTCGTTTGGAAACTCCTCCTCCTTCAGCTCTGAGGATCCTCCCAGCCCCGCCCCTGGGGCCAGCTCTCCTCAGTCTCCTTCCAAGATTCTCCCCCTCTACCTGACTTGTCCTATTTCTCCCAACATCCCCCTTTGTCCCTGATACTTTCCCAGGACGAGCCCGTCCACTTCCAAAGACCTCAGCCATACCCACTTTACCTCAGCCTGAGCTCCAGGCCTGTGGGCCTCTTCCACGCCTCTCCCTGGGGGTTCCACAGGCCTCAGTTACATTCTTCCCTTTCCTAGTCCTCCCACCTCGACCCCCTCATCTTTAAGGTTGAACCGAATGAACCATTTCACCCTTCACAAGGCCTTCCTGGGACCTACTTTCTTTGGGGCATCACTGAGCCCCCTCTCAACTAGCTAACTACCATGGCTCCTACATTCCTCCATCATGGAACTTACCACGGGAGTGCAGTTTACTCACACAGTCATAGTCATACTAGGAGTAGCAGTTTGTTTCTCTGACTCCCCAGTTAGACTCAAATACTTGAGAGTAGAGGCCACACTTAATCAGCCTTGTCCTCAGCATGTGTTTGTTGACTGAATAACAGCATGGAAAGAGTGAATATTATCACTACTGGTTAACTTCTCTTTTCCCTTTGCCATCACCAGCCAACTGAGAATCTACACAAAGAGTCATTTCTGACTACAAGGAAAGGGAATGGGTGCCGTGAAAACAAAACTCACCTGCCAAAGTGCCAGTATCGCCCATCTCCCACATCAGTCAAGTCCAGGCCTGAAAAATATCCCTGAAGCAAGAACATTTTGAGATTTTAAGACCCTGTGTAATTCTTGTCCTCTGACCACTTCTCCAGAACAAACTGTTCATGCCAACCTTATTGATAAACATAAAAACAGACCCAGCATCTCAACTCCACTCATTGTATTTAATTCTTTTAGGAAAATGCTGTCCCCCCCCCCCGCCACACACACACTGGGCAAATCATGCCCACCCTCCAATGTAGGTGTCTGGGGACTATTCCTGGAGGAACCCCCCACCCTTTCCCCAACCCATGAAGACCTCTCTTCTGCCTGAATATCAGAATCTCCATTAGAAGGGATCAGCCCTCTTTCCTGCATAGGACTCTCTGGGCACCGACATTCTCTTTCTGCCTGGTATGGAATTTTGCACAGAGTTGTGTTCTGATGAACAACCATTGATCAGTCAGTTGAAGTCCTCACTGTCAGAAGGACTGAGGAGAAAGAGATCACTTCCTTTCTGTACCCTCAAGCTACCCTGCCAACTTTTTTAAAAGCCACTAATCGATGAGTTTTCAATATCCAGAAGCATACCTCTTACCAGAGTTCCCATCCCAACTCTAGGGAAAGCATGCCCCAGAATCTTATAACATATTAGAGTGCCTTTCCCTGGTATCGCTAGCACAGAACCCTCTAGAATGGACGGTTAAACGCTTCTTTTGCTGGAAGACGAAAAGCCAAATGAAGTGGATAGGAGGGAAGGAAAGAGAACCAGGGTATATCCAGTTTTGACTCTGCTCTGCTGCATTATCTCATTTAATTCCCACGACCACACTGCAAGATAAGCACCAGCCCTGTTTGACATTCAAGGAAACGGAGGCCCAGAGAAATTAATTTGCTTCTCCAGGCTTGCATAGTTAGTCAGAAGCAGAGTTGAGATTTAAACCCACGTTCTTTCAAATACCCCTGTTGTCTCCGGGACAGTCACTGAACCGCGGTGAAGTTGGGGAAACTCAACACTGCATTTGCCCGTGTGTCTGGCCTCTTCCTTCTCTGTCCGCACTCACTGTGAAGCCAGGCTGAATTTGCCCCTCCCAGGCCCCTGCATGGACCCATTCCCATTTCCAGTGAGGAAGCAGATTCAGGTTCCGTAGCTCTCTCAGGCCACACAGCCACCAAGTGGCAGAGCCGGGTCCCTCTGACCCTGTCACCCCAACCAGCCTCGCCTCCCTTTCTGGGCTTGTGTCTCAGTCCCCCTCTGCATGAACAGGTGCAGAAGCTGTGGGTGGGGAGCCAGACCGCACCTCAACATACCATTTAGAGTCATCCCCATCCCAGAGCCATGGTGGCATCTCCAAGAGGCCACACTGGAGGACACACAGGGTTTCAGATGGTCCTGGTTCTGTCCTAGAGGAGTGCCCAGGCCAGATTCCAGAAGAACCTGGAATATAACATGAGGACATGGCAGCTCCCGCTTACATTCCCTAGGGAATTTCCAGTGTCCTTGGTTGGGGACAGTTGAAGAACTCTCCTCTTCTTTTCCCAAAAAGAATGGTCGGGGCACCCATGAATGTGGCCCTTGCTCCTATCTTCCCATCATTTGAAGAAATGCAGGGAGAACGTCCCCAAGGAAAGCCACCGCTGTCACGAGGCCAGGCCCCGTGGATCTGTGCTGAACTGCTCTGCTGTCCCACTACCATGGGTACAACATCTAGAAATGGGAAAAGCCAAGCCAACTGGGTGGCGAAGTGTTCTGGACACACTGCGGTCCTGAGGAAGCAGGCGTGGCCACAGCCCGCATGCACAAGCCGCACGTGCCCGGCCCACTTTGGCCCCTTCGTCCAGGCTGTGTCCCCAGCGTCCCAAAAGGTGGAGCCCAGATGGAGCCCAGAGCGTCTCCCATGGTCCCCCGCTCCGGCTCGCTGCCTTTCTCCTGGTGTCGCTGCTGACAGAGGGTTATGTAACCTCGAAGGAAGGGAGGCCTGGAGTTCTCCCCAAAGCGATGAGTGAATCAGTTTTTGCTGCCGTCATTTTCTCAGCAGGAATCTGCTTTATGCAGATTGGATTTAGGGGTTTTTCCTGGATGCTTCTGTTTCATTTAACATGCAAGGGCTAATAACTTGTCACAATTCAATAAGGCGGTGGTTACAAACACCCGGGCGGCAGCTTATTTAAATGCAGGTTTGTTAATTAGCTTCTCTTAACAAGGCGTGTGCTAAATCAGGCTCCTGGCTGGCCCACCCAAGCCTGGCACGTCTCCTGGGATGCGAGGTCGGGAGGTTGGCTCCCCGGGTCATGTCCAATTGTTGGCAGCAGGGCCAGAATTCAAGGCAGGGAGGCCTGCCCAAGCCACCTCACTGCCTCAGTTTCCTTTAAGTCTAGGCATCAATGACAAAATTTAAAAACAGCCATAAGACACCCACACTCTGTCCCTTCCTGTCTATTCTGGTTCTTCTTCTTGTCTTTGGTTGCTGAACGCATCTTCCCCTCTGACTGTTACTGTTCTACCCAAGCCCCGCCTCATCACTTAACCTTTGTCTTTCTTCAACTGTCCCTGACACCCTCTCCACTTACATGTCATAATCTGCTCAGTTTGGGTACAGGGGTGCTATGACAGGGACAGAAGAAATTCAGCAGAGATGACGCACCTGCTGTTTGCTAGAGGATCTCTCCATAACCCCAACAGCCTCAAGCCTGGTGTCACTGGCCTCCTACCAATGTAGACATTGAGGCCCCGAGAGGTTATGTGGCCTTCCCGTGGTCCCTGGGTCAGTGAGAGTCGATCTGGGTATCAACCCCAGTTCTAACTCCCAAACCTGTGCTCTCTCCAGTCCTGGTGGACACCAGGCTCTTGGAAACATATACATGTTAAAGGGGCACTATTCATTTGTCAAATTGATGATCACTGCTCTGAGATCTTGCTGAGGACAATGACTCTGGTTGGATCCTGCTTGGATCCTGGAACTTGGCTCTGCCTACAGCCTCCAGGCCTTTCACCAGGTGTCTAACCACCAGCCACAAGAATGCCGCTGGAACCTACAGGGGCAGCTGCTCTTAGAAGGTCTTGTCCCTACAGGGCAGCCCTGGGTGCCAGTGTCCAGTGAGGAAGCCATGTCTTGAGCCAAAGGCAAGAGGGAGCTGGTCACGCAGATATTCCAGGAAGTGCACATCCATAGACATTTGCCATCTCACTGGATAGCCAAGCCCATCGTGCCTCAGAGGGAAAGCAGAGGAAGCACAAAGGAAACTACTAAGCATCATTCATTTATTCTCAGGAAAGGACTAGGAAGTGATCTAAATCTAGAAGGGAAATAAGAGTGAGGTTGGAATGAGGGAGACAGAGCCCTGAGAAGTCTCAGGTTGACCAACCCTTCCCCCAGAGAAGTAGGAGACCTAGCTCAGGTGCCCTCTGCCCAAACCTCAGGGAGCCCTCCTCAGAGAACCCAGGTGTGTTTCTTTGGCATGAGACAGGTGCCTGGCGGAGGTTGGACCTGGGCTTGCTGACAGTTGGGGTCTCCTGGGATTGCTGCTGCCCATCATGGGAAGGAAGGCTAAGAGACCCGGGACCCTGGCAAAAGCAATCATTGGAAGCCCTGGAGGTTGGTTACTGGGTTCCCACTGAGTACACTAACCTCCAGGTGTGATGCGTATATAGGCATCACTCTCAAGATAACCTAAAACATGTTGCTTCCAAAGCTGGGCCAGCCTCTAATAAAAGGATCCTTAACTTCCTAGAAAATCAGCAACCCCAATCAGATGAAAGTGTTCTGCCTCTCCCTAGGTATATACACGTGCAGAGTTATAAAAAAGTGTATAATGTTGTGATCTGTGGTCATTCCCAGACCCCTTGAAGCCCACTCATGAATCCTAGATTAAAGAACTCCTGCCCAAGGAAGACATTTTAAGAGACATTTCTCCTACTTCGCACCCCTCTGTGCCCAGGTGAGATTTTCTATATGTGGTCCATGAGCTGTCTAAAAATTACCGTTCTCAGAAACTCTCTGATGGATGGCTTGGGCATTTTTACACCCTTGAAGGCAGAGGTCTGGATCTGATGGTATTCCAAGGACTTTGCACGATGCTTAGCACATAGTAGGTACTTCCCAGTTGTGTGCTGAATGAATGAGGGAAAGGTTCCCACGTGCTCCGTGATTTTGCACTACTCTATTTGACAAAAGCTCACAGGATTGTCTTTAATTCATAGTGCCCAGCCTCCTGGTAAAGCACCTTGTATGAGCAAAATCAACATTATGGCCTTTTAAAGGGGAGTGCCTAAGGGTCCATTGGGTCTGGACTTCTGGGACCCTTACCTAGTGTTTCTGTCACTCACCCTGAGAGACTTACCCCCACCCATCTCCACTCCCATCTCAAGCAGTGGGCACCTCTGTCTGGTCAAGGCTAACATAGGCCATAGTTAGGGAACCAGAGAGCATGTGAAGGAAGAAGGCAAAAATCCTCATCCAAAATTCTCGTCCCCACTGTAGATGCCCATAGATGCTCAGTAAGGAGCTGAGGCCAGCAGGCTCTGTTCCTAGGGTGACGTGGCCTCATAGGTAGCTCCAGTTCCTGGGTTTCCTGGGCCTTGCTGAGAGAGGCCCAACTCAGCTCTGGCACCTCCTAAAAGCTTGGACTGCTCCTCCTCTCCCCAAGGAGGAAGGAGGAGAGTCTGCCATGTCTGAAGTCCAACATGGGCACCTCCAGGCAGCAGCTGGGGCCCTGAGCCTGAGCCAGACTCCACAACCAAAAACGAGAGGGTCTGGAACAGGGGGTGGAGGCCAGGAAGGGAGTTCGGTTTCCCAGATGTCTCCAGGTGGCTGGGCCACATGACATAGACA
Source organism: Cephalopachus bancanus (assembly GCA_027257055.1). Taxonomy (NCBI): domain Eukaryota; kingdom Metazoa; phylum Chordata; class Mammalia; order Primates; family Tarsiidae; genus Cephalopachus; species Cephalopachus bancanus. Next base: position 357,863 of record JAPVLO010000120.1, on the reverse strand, counting down.
ACTGAGGCAGGAGTGGCTGTGTGGGAGGCCTGGGTACAGGGGGAGGGAACTCCCACCCCCGCCCAGGCCTTGGATCATTTGAAAGGCAAATGTGCTGGGTTGCCTAGGGAACGGGAGAAAAGGGACTTCCCTAGCACCGGTGACTAGTAAGGGATGGAGACGGGAGCTGTGATGCTGAGAAAATTGTTTCCAAAAAAAAAGTAAAAAGCGGTGACTAAGCAGCTCTGGTTATGTAAAGCGATCCCTGAGGAAGTGTGGGGAAAAGCCTGGAACCCACCCCCGTGTCCCTCCTCCCCACTCCCAGCCCTGGTGCCTGCTGCCTCGGGGAGTTTCCACCAGCCCCTTCCCCCTCCGGTTCTCCCGGAACTCCCTACTCCTCAGCAGGGCTCTCACTGCCAAAGGCAACTGAATGTGGTGGGCAGGGCAGGGCACTGACAAGGAGATGCTGGGCCCCGTCCCCAGAGGTTCTGGTACCTCTGCTCAGAACAGGGCACTCGGGGCCAGCCTACCAGGGGACAAAGGGTCATTGGCCATCCCCTGGTAATTTGCTGTACACTCTGAAGTCTAAGAGCTTCAGATTTGGTCCACCACGTGGCTGTTGGCCAACCATGAGCCCTTGGGCAAGTTGCCGAATCTCTTTGAGCCAGTTTCCTTAGCTGGAGATGGAAGATAGACCAGGTCATTCACTAAGACAGTGTGCGGTTCACAGCACAGGGCAACACATGGAAGGCACTCAGCGCATGTCAGTTTCCTTTCCCTTTCTCCTTGTTCAGAAGGAACCCTGGAGAACCTCTCATCCTCTCACGGAAGGAAAATCTAAGACTGAACACTTGACTCCCCCGGGATCCAAGAACTCCAACCTTCCTCTCTGAGTCTCATGTCCACATTCTTCCACTGATGAAGGTTCCCTGATACAGGTACTTTATCTTCCTGGTGTGTATGAGGCAGGGCAGTCTGACACCTTCAGGCCTCATAATTCCCACCGCGGTATCTTCCCAGTATCCCAAGAGGCATCCTCTGAAGAGAAGCCCAGGAGAACTATGGAGCCTCAAAGGATCGATGTGACATTTATAGCCCCTAAACCCTTGTCTGTGGTTCAGGTAGAAAAACAAATGCCCCTGGCTCCTCCATTCTCCCCACTGTGCGCCCTATCATCCTTAGAGAGGGGAAAGCACCTGACAGGTTGCTCTGGACACATAAATTTCAAGACATGAAGCTACCCTGGGCCTTAAAAAGCTATGGGAAAGTTCTGGGAAACAAGAGCCTTGGTCAACAATGAATTGATCAGGGCCATCCTCACTCCAGATGACAAAGGCAAGACACCTGGGAAGCCATCCTACTTTTAACCATCCCCGGCAAACTCCCGAGTAGTCCTCCTGCCAGAGTGTTTGCACGACCAATCTAAATCGCCGTGTGATAGTTTAAGCCCTGTTTTCTCTCATTTGTTCTTAGAAAATAAATATAGCCAATCACCTTCTGTGTGCTTATACTTCAAGCGCTGGCTGAGCCCCTCCTCTTTGAGACCTAGCTGTCCCTGCTCTTCCTGGTGCTAAGCCTAGTGCTAGGCACACATATACGTCATCAATAGATATTTGCTGAATGAATGAATGCTCCCAGTGGAGACACGGCCCAGCCTCCCAAGGAACTCTTTCTGTTGGTGTGAGGCGGAGTGCAGGGGATCTGGGGACCAGCCCCAGCTCTTTCCCTGGGCTCAGTCTCTCCATATAAGGTTGGCAGGTGGGGGGGTAGGGAGGAAGGGGAAGGTGGTAGGAGGCATTTGTGACCTGCGACCCATATATTCTGCTAAGACCCTTAGAGCTCTTTGCCTGGCAGCCTCTGTGACACTATAAAAAGCCCACTGGTCTTGGAGTGAGAGTTATATATTCATCTAGCCTCTTAGCCAGGTGACCTTTGACAAGTCATGTATTTCTTTGTGCCTTCTTTGAGGCCAATACCAGCTGCCTTTGGGTTGCAGGGAGAATGTGTGCCTGGTATATCAGAGGTCCTCAGGAAACCAGAGACGAGTCTAAATATGGGGTAGCTTGAACCCCACGAGGGCTAGATCCTTCTCTGGGGAGCCTGGGTCCCTGTGACACTTCCTTCTCAGAATCTCATCTCTCCTCTGGGCACACACACATGCTGGGCGCTGAGAGCCAGCTGATTTGGTGAGGAAACCCCGATCCCCCACCCTCTGCCTCCCCCGCCTCCCCCACCCACCTTCCCACCACCTACTCCCCAGAGGCTCATCTTCAGTGTTGTGAAGATTAGTCACCATGCCTCCCCCACAGCCAATGCCCCCCACACAGGCAGACTGGCTGACTGCTTATTTGGAGTTCCTCACACCTCCAAGGACAGCCTCCGACAATATGACAGGGGAGTCAGCCTGGTGGCAGCAAGCCCTGACTGTGGAGGGGCGCTAAAGTTGGCCGAGGACTTTGTGAGAGCAGTCCCCTTCAGGCAGCCTCGGCAGAGCAGGGAGAGAGGGCCAGGGCAAGACAAGGTAGAGGGCTGGGAAACTGTCCGTGCCCAGCACCCACCGAGACAGCGTGCTCGGAACCTTCTCCCCAGAGGCTTGCTGGGAAGACCTCCACCCAGGCCTGTGTCTCATTACAAAGGGTGGTCCCAGCCCAGCTCCATCAAGCAGAGGCTTCCTTCCCACCCCAGGATCACAGGAGGGGGAATTAGGGACAACAGGAAGTCAGGAAGAAGTAACCTGGGTGGAGCAGCATGCTTGGTGAGGACCAGGGGAAGCCCAGGAGCCTGTCCAAGTTCATGCTGTGTCCCCAATAACTGCCTCTTGAAGGCTTCATGGGGTGTCTTAGAGGCAACAGGATCTGGTCTCACATGGAAGCCCGTTGATTTGACCACTGGGGGATGTTCTGGACTTTGAGTCCAGGAGGAATGAGGACACTTGTCACTTTACCCTTGCCAAGCCCGAGCAGAGTGGGGTGAGACAGACACTCACTACCGAGCTCAGTTAAGCTCAGGACAAGTAGGAGAGACAGATTTGGATGGGCACGCACTTCCAGAGGTGCAGGAGGCAAGCTTTCCCCAACGCCAAGAGCAAGCAGAGAAAGGCAGGGAATAGTGAGAGTGCTACGGTAGTGCTGGTATCTTGGGGGTCCCTCATGGCAGGATTCTGTTTCACCCTCTGTGGGGCTGTTCTCCCCACCCGGGGTTAGATGGGGCTGAATGGAGGGGAGGGAACAGAGTGTGACGACGGCTCCGGGTAAGGAAAGTGGAGAGTTGGGGGGGGGCGGCACTGCACTGAGGAAGCCAAGCTATAATTTCTCATCGAGGGCGCGGGGAAGCCAGAAAGCAAAAAGCAGCCTTCTCCCACACGCCCTCAGCCTCCCCAGCCTTGCATGTCTAATTGGATTCCCTCTGCCTCCTACAAGGTTATCCTTAGCGCCAGGAAAATACCTCATGGTTGGATTCTCTCCTCCCCCTCAAGAGGAAAACTGGGGCCCAGGAGCAGCTCTGCCATTCACAACATTTCCCGGTGCCCCAGCCACCACCCCCAGCTCTGGGGCAACGGGAGTGGGGAGTGCCATGTGCTCGCCTTGCAGGCCAAGCGAGGAGAGGATCCAAAGAACTCTCTTCCTGTTGTGCGGGGGCCCTGGGGACCAGCCCCGGCTCTCGGCTCTCTCCCTGGGCTTTGCAATCTCTCCACATAAAGAGAGGAGGAAGAGGCGTGTGTGGCCTGCGACCCAGATGCTCTGCTAAAACCTTTGGCGTTCTAAGGGCAGGGCTAGGGCAGACAGGGGCTTGGGGGTGAGTTTCCCGGCCATCTCATGGCTGGTATCAGGAGATCCAGGCTCTCCCCAAGGGTCTCAGAGCTGCGTTCCCACCCTCCTCCCTGCCCCTCTTCTACTCCAGACCCACCCTGGGTTATGGCTTAAGCAACTCTCACAGCCTAGAAGGATCCCAGAGCTGCGGTCTCGTCCTCACCATCCCAGAAAGTGCTCCTGGGGTAACCACACCCTCTTTTCCGTACTTTCAGTGTGAGGGATGATGCAGATGAGGGGAGTGGAGAGAATGGAGGCATCAAGGAGGGGTGGACCGAGGGGAAGCCGAAGGCAAGAGGAAAACCAGGGAGACCGTCGTTTACCTGTTTTGTCTGGCCCACGCCACTTGCTATCTGCACAGCTGCCTCCTCTGCATCCCCTCCCTCCAGATCTCAGCTGTGCCCCCTTTTGCCCTCTCTCCACCCAGGCCTGCCGTCCCTGGGGTCCACCACGCACTGCCCCTGGCTGTGCCCCTATGCCGTCCTTCAGGCAGGCCTGGTCATCCTCATGAAGCCGTGTGCCCATTACCTCCCAGTCTAGCTTTCTAAGTCAGGCTTTCTAAGTGTTACTTTGGCATGAGGGTGAAGGGAGGTAGTCCCCGTGGTCCCCAGGGCTCTGCTTAGGGGCTGCCCTGAGGAGGAGGAGCTCACTGGCATGGGATTACTCAATCAATATCTTGGATGCCTTGCTCAGAAAGGTGGGTGACTAACCGGTATCCTTCTCCCGTGCCATATCCAGCCACTTAGCACCTTATGTTTTTGTGTTTTCATCAGTTGGGAGATAGAGATAAGGAGGAATCAGTGTTTTGGGGTAGGGAAAGAAAGAGCATCAAGGAAAGGTGAGCAAAAATGCAGAGAGGACTCAACTGACCATGAAATCAGGGGGTGGAAGGTGCAAGAGGGCAGAGTGGTGACCCGAAGGAAAGACCAGTGGTTTGGAGGCTGACAGCAAGGCTGGGGTAAAACCAGGCAGGCCACAGACCCTACGACCGTGCTTACTGAGGTCCAAAGCGTCTCTCATGCTTGGGGACCCATGGAAAGCTCTCCGAATCATGTAATTTTACTGTTGAAAGGCTGATCTCCCAGCTTCAGCACAGACTAGCCTTTGTACCCCAGAGAACATTCACGTTTTCTACCAAATCCCATCTGCGGCTTAAAAAAGAGAGATGAAGGGAAGGGAAAATGAAGGGTTTGCAATGACTTCCGGAGGCCCATATTACCCGCCCCCCCCCACCCCCGTCAAACACCTTGGCATGATTGGCACGATCCTTCTACCAAAAAGGATGTGAGTCCAGCATTGGCATGTCAGGATTCTGTTCTTCAGATGCAATCTGCCCCTCATTGAGGCTTTCTAAGTGTTACTTTGGCATGAAGGTGAAGGGAGGTGGTCCCCGTGGTCCCCAGGGCCCTGCGGAGGTAATGGTGTCTGCCCTGGGCAGCCCAGGTCACGGAATCCCCTGCCTTCCTGGTTGAGACACCCCTCTGGGTGCAGTCACAGCCCCCATTGTTCCAGGGGGTGAGCCCGGACCACCCTGGCCGTCCCTGGTGGGGACAGATGGCCCAGAGAAGCTCACTGCCTGCGCCTCCAGAACGGGAAACCCCCCCAAGAGCCAAGGAGTCGGGCAATCCTTCCTGCCCACTCAGAGATTCCGGAAGCCCTTCCAGCCTGGAGAACCCGCCTCCCCAACCTCTCTCTCGCTTCCTCTGTCTGTCTCCTTCTCTCGACTCCTGTGAGTGCACAGGAGGGCTGAGGGAAGCCCCGCGCGCCTGTGATGAACGGAGCTAATTTCTGGTTTGCTGGTATGCCGCAGAGACGCTGCCTCCGTCCCCCTCCCTCCCAGCAAACCCTCTCCCACACACAGACAAATAGGCTGCATATTTAATTGGAATTCCTCACACCTACAGGGTAAAGCCTTGTCAGTAGAAATAGAGCCCACAGCCAGCTGGCTTCCCCCATTCCACCCACCTTGTCTCTTAAAAAGAAATCCCCCCCCCATACGTGAACACCACCCACGGGCCCTCGCACATCCCTCCCTGCATGGTTGTAAAGGAGGGATTGGTTGGCAGTGTCGCTCCTTGTCTGGGCCCCGACAGCTGGGCCCACCCAGCAGGGACCACCCAAGGGCTTCTCCCTGGCAGATGGGCCCTGACAGCCTTTCTGTTGCCCACCTTGGGAATCACCTCGTCAAACGTTCTCCAGACTCCGGGGTCCCCAAAGGACACTGCCGAGACAGACGGGCTTCCTGGGTATAAGAGGCCTGATGACATGGAGAAAGAAGGGAACCCTGAAAACTAAAACACCACCTTAGAAGAGAACTTGGGGACCATATCGCATGGTACAAGTGGGGAAACTGAGGCCAGAGAGGTGAACATAAACACCTCACACGGCTGGTTACATTCATGCAGATCTGGGCTGAACCTGGGTCTCAGCTCCAAGGATGCTGCTTTGCCCCTTGCCCTGTGACATCTCTCCCCGTATGGGGAAGGGAGGTGGCACCCAGAGGTGGGCAGGACCAAGGAAGGAGGGGATCCTGGGGAAGAGGAAGAAAGAGACTAGAGGGCACAGGAGGACAAAGGACCCAGAGAGGATGAAACAGACCTGGGGGATTCTTGGGGGAAAGTCAGGTTGGTTTATTGCCCATAGGATGACAGGGAAGGAAGTCTGGGAGAACGGGTTAAGATAACAAAGGCAAAGCCATTCACTGGCCAGGGCAGATTGAACTTCAGATATCCTCTGGAATGCCCAGCCCCTGCAGGACGCACAGCTGACCACCGTGCTGGGGACAGCTGGGGCAGTGCCTCGAGCATGGGAGACCCCCAAACCCAATGTCATAGCCCTGACATTCAGGGCCAGCAACCTCAGCTGGGTTTCTAGGGGCTTTGCACTCTTGGCGATTCTTCTCTTGTTGCCTCCTCCCTGCAGGGCCTCCTTCCTTCTCTGGCTCAACTAGAACCTGGCACAAGCTTACACCAAACCTGTGTGTCAGTGAGTAGACAGCTGCCTGTGGGGCTCTGAAAAGCGCTGTGACATCCTCACTCTCCCCCACAAAATATCATCTCAGTTTGCCTGAAAGTTCACCATTAGTGACTCATTTCTTTGGGTTAAACATAGCCCTCCCTTCTTAAACGCAGCTGCTCTAGGAAAGGGGAACTCATTGAGTTCTCAACGTCCTAGTGTGAATGGGGAGATGCAGAGATCCAGGAGCCTGAAAGGAAGGGAGGAAGTAGAGACAGAGAAAGGAGAGGAAGGAAAGTTTTTGAAAGGGAAGAAGAGACCAAAGAAAGAAGCAGCAAGAGGCAGATCTAATTCAAGCTCTCGATGTTCCACAGTGAACTAAGAAACCCACCTTTATTTAGGGACAGCACACTGCAATTGACAAAGTGCTTTCACATCCGTCCTCATTTGATCCTCACTGCTCTGTGATGCCAGCAAGAGGAAGGTTGTTGTGTCCCCTTTACAGTTGAAGAGACTGAGGCTCTTGGAGGCTGGAGGACTTGCCACCTAGTCGGTGAGTGGGAGAGCCAGGACTCTCCATGAGACTCACCTTCGTATAGAACCTGTTAAGGTGACCTTGCCTTCTCCCTAATTTTCCCATCATCCTCTGGTCAGAACAGTGAAGGTCCCTGGTAGAGAGGAACGAGAGGAAGAAGACTGGAAAGTGTGCGGGGACGGGGGGGAATGGGGGGTTAGAGAGGGGAAACAAAGTCCTGAGGAGTCCTGAAGCCCTGGCTGCATCTCCCACAGGGAGCAGAGGTGTGGCAAAAGAGCAGAGCCCCCACTTGCCCACCGGTCACAAGTCTGATGCCAACATCAGGAACATCCCACGGGTCTCCCTGTCTGTGTTCTCCCTCCAATGTACCCCCTCAGGAAGGCCCGTGGAGGGCTTTGCTAGCTTGAGGTGTGAGTAGGAGGTGGGTTTTGGAGTGAGTAGGGCCGGGAAAGTCCCCCAGGGGACAGCAAGAGGAGCAGGAAGAGACCGCAGGAGCCTACTGAGAAATCCCACGGGCTTACGGAGCCAGCTTCCCCGCTCCCCTTCTCTCCCCCCTTCGTTCTTTTTTCCCTTGGTTTGTAGGTCTCTCTCCAGGTTTCCACCCTGTAGGAAGTGGCCTGTCCGCCATATTGAAACCATCCCCTGTGTCTGCCTCTTAACGAGCTAGGTTAAATATGCTGTAATCAGAGTAATAATACACCTGGGCTGGTTCTCGAGAGAACTGCCTTTTGTGCTGGGATAGGACATTAATAGCAATTATTCTGCTTTGTAATTGGAGCTTTAAATACTAATTCAAACAGCCAGAGGAAAACCAATTAGTGCTAATTTATCTCTATGTGTTTTCCAGAGCTGGTGTCTGTCACACTGTGAAGAAATAGGTTGGTAATTAGTACAGTTGGGTGGTAGATAGAAATAATTATCAGATTCTTTCATTTTTCTTTGGGGGGAGGAAATGGGTAGGGGGTGGAGAAAGGCCAAGATGGGCTCTGTAAGTCTTTGTTCCCTTGAAGTTTAAAGGACAGGCCATATGAGCTCTGAGAGCCCAGACCACAGCATCCTGGACTATACAGGTATCTCTGAGACAGGTGGGTCCTGGTGGAGGCTGCCTCGAAGTCCTTAACAAGGACCTTCCAGCTGATAGGCTCACAGATGTCCTGCCAGCAATGTCCCATGACTGAGGTTCTCGGAGGTTGGAGGACTTGCTCTCTAGCTGGGGAGCAGGAGAGCCAGAACTCGCTACGTTACCCACCTTTGTAGAGAATCTGTTAAAGTATCTCATCATCTCCCCAGGTAGCAGAATCTTTCCCATTTGTCTGAGGGAAGGCTTGTGAGCTCCAAACACCTGACCCTTGGGTAAAGTGGACAGTGGGCCTGGGTCCCAGGCCAGCCTCTCAGTCCCTCACTGAGCGGACTGGGCAGAGGTGCTGGATCTCTCCAATCATTCATTTCCTAATTTGGAAAATGGACCTAAGAATACCTGCCCCGGCAGGGTTATTGTGAGGACCGAATTAAATAAAATAAGGTGTATGATGGGCCTGGGACCTGGCAATAATAAGAAGAACTATAGAGTGCTTCCAGTTTGCCTGGGACTATTCTAGATGCACTTGTGTATACCGCATATGGTTCCAGAGCCAGCAGCTGACATATCCTGTCTGTTTCTTTCCCTGCTCCCTCGCCTGTCTAGACCTCTCGCCGATTCAGTAACCCTGGAGAAGCTACGTAATTGCGCTGAGCCTTCGTTTCCTCATCTATGTAACGGGGGCAACAACAGGACCTTCCTTGTACGTTTATTGTGAAGACTAAATGAGACAATGGTTATAAAAATATAAAAACTCTTAGCATGGTGCCAAGCATAGAGTAGGAGCTCCATCAAGGTTACTTATCATTGTGCATAGTATTGTATTTGTATATCGTTGCATAAGGTATTGGTGTAATCTATACAATTTCTCTATTGAAGGAGACAGATATTGTATTAATGCATTTTATTAACTCATCCACAAGTATTTATCAAGCCTGACACGTACTTAGTACTGTAGGGAATCAGCTCACACTAGAAACATGGGACTAGCATACCCTGAACAAAGGAAATGGGAGCTAATGACATTTCACGGAGCTTTATCATTTACAAAATGCTTCCCATATCTGATTACAATGCCTTCTCACAAGTGAATGGGTTGAGAATTAACTTTAATCCCATTTTATAGGTGAAAAAATGAGGCTCAGAGAATTCAAATGACTTGCTCAAGAGAGTGGTGAAATCAGAAGCTTAACCCAGATTTTTTTTTTTTTTTGGCCACAAAACCTGCAGAGACACTCAATAAATACTTTCTGAATGGATGAATAAATTGCTTTCCACTAAACCCAAACTGCCAGCATGTGTATCACGTTGAGGAGCGGGGTTGATCAAGGAGAGGTGGGCGGAAGCACAGAAATCCTCAAACGAGACATGGGTTGGCAGAGAGTCGGGCTGCTTCCCTCAGCCTGGGCAGGGTCTCTTCAAGTGCTGAATTAGCAGATGACAGTGAAAACCAAGAGATCATGCCATGGCTCACACCTATACTCCCAGCACTTTGGGAGGACAAGGCAGGAGGATTGTTTGAGGCCAGGTGTTGGGGATCAGTTTGGGCAACAGAGCAAGACCTCACCTGTACAAAAAAAAAAAATTAGTTGGGCACAATAGCAAGAACCTGTAGTCCCAGCTACCCAGGAGGGCTGAGGCGGGATGGTCACTTGAGCTCAGGAGTTTGAGACTGCAGTGACTTATGATTGCACCACTGCACTCCAGTCTGGGTAACAGAGTAAGACTCTATCGGAAGGAAGGAAGGAAGGAAGGAAGGAAGGAAGGAAGGAAGGAAGGAAGGAAGGAAGGAAGGAAGGAAGGAAAGAAGGAAGGCAGGCCGGCCAGGAGATCTCACTGAATAACCTGGAATAAGATCTAGCAAGCCCAAACCTTTTCCTGCTCATCACAGATGACACCCCACCCACAGACTCCTTCAAAGGAGCTACCTGGTCCCACAGGCGTTTGAGCTGTGACCCCTGCCTGGCCCTACAGGCATTTGAGCTGTGACTGAGCCTTCAAGGATGGGCAGTGTGAAGACAGAGAAAGGGAGGAGGACAGAGAGGGTGCAACTTTGGCCAAGGCCAGAGAAGGGATTGAACAACCAGCATCTGAGAAGTAGGGACCAGACTGGTCTGGCAGCACAGAAGGGTAAGAGCTTCGGAAGGGGGGTGGCAAGGCAGACTTTGGCAAAATGTGGCAGAGAGCAGGTGTGACCAGGGCCACCTTCTGCAGCTGTTGACTGCTTCCTGCTGTGGCAAGTAGGGGCTGCCAGCCAGCCTCCCTCCATCCACCAAGGCACTAGCCCAGTCTGGGTCTTCCTCCACCCTGGGGGAGAGTTCTCTTTCCATTCCACCAAAGGCACCCATCAGAGGGGCATCTGCTTCCTGGGGTCTGGTGTCTTGCCCTAGATTCAGCATGTAGGAAACTGAAGAGTTTTGAAGGCAGAGTGTATGCCAGGCATGGTAGCTCATGCCCGTAATCCCAGCACTTTGGGAGGCCGAGGTGGGATGATTGCTTTGGCCCAGGAGTTTGAAACCAGTCAGGGCAACATAGCAAGATCCTGTCTCCACAAAAAATAAAAAAATTAGCTGAGTGTGGTGGCACACACCTGTAGTCCCAGCTACTTGGGATGCTGAGGAGGGAAGATTGCTTGAGCCCAGGAGGTCAATGCTTCAGTGAGCCATGATTGTGCCACTGCACTCCAGCCTGGGTGGCAAAGTGAGACCCTGACAAAACAAACAAACAAACAAAAAACGAAGGCAAAGTTTGAGTTTAAACCAGCAAATGTGGCAGGGTGGATGGGAGGAGTCAGGAGACCCTGCATGGAGGAGAATGGAATGAACGAGAAGAAATGGGAGAAAGTGGAGGCAGGTTCCTGAGCTTGGGTGAGGGACTGACTGGCATATCTCAAAGTAATGAAAATAGCAATGGCAGGAGGAAGGATGGATAACTTTTTTTTTTTTTTGGTTATTGGTATTTTCTAAAATTTCTACACTGAGCATATTTCTCCTTCACACGAAGAAAAACAATGGAACTTATTTTTAAAAAAGGAAGGGACATATGCTAGCAACATTTTGAAGGAAGAGCTGACAGAATTTGATAAGTAACTAGAGAAGGGTGATAAAGGAGAAAGAGACTGGGTGATGGGAGATGGCAGAGAACGGGCATTTGGGTGGGAAGGGATGTTCCTTTTTAGGCTGCAAAGCTGCCAGCAAGACACGCGAAGGTAAGTAAGTGTCTCTCAGAAAGGGGAGCCAAGGCACAGAGAGGGGAAGGGCTTTATCCATTCACCAGGTTGCAGGGCAAGAACAGAACTCGGAATACCGTTGCCAAGAGGCTCCACAGGGCTACTGAGAAGGGTCCAAGCATAATGACGTGACCCTGCCTCTCAAAAAAGAGGCCCCAAGATAAGCTCCCTGAGGACCAGGCCCTCAGACCACCTTCCTGGTCTTGGAAATCAAGCTGTTTGGTTGGGGCCAAAAGCACGGGCCTGCGGGAGGCAAGGATGGCTCAATGGTATGACCAGTGGTCCAGACCAGGGAGCATGAGGCTACGGGGAAACTGAGGCCAAGCTGACTGGATGGTCCCAGGTGTCCTGTGTCATTGGAGATGACATTATGAGGGTAGACAGTGAAGGAGCCCTAGAGGACACAGGAGTCGTTTCTTGCATCAGAAGGATATGTCTGGATCTTACTTCTCAGTCAAGGCCCCTCCTCAAATGTCCACAAATGCATTCAGTGCCCAGAAGCCCATTCTGCTTGGCTTCTGACATGATTGTGTCTGCAGAGGCTTTGCACCTGGTAGAGCTATGGAGACCAACTGTCCCAGGCCACACAGACACAAGGACAGGAAAGGGCTATTCCCTCGGCTTCTAGATCCATCTGCCTTGTATCTGCTGGTGACATGGCCAAGGGTGGGTGTCCTGAGGCTGTGAGTAGAATGTCACGTCCTGACTAGCACCGTCCCTCGAGTAAGCACCAGGCCTACTCCACGCGCCTTCCCCATCCTGCCCTAACCACCTCTCAACCTCTGTACCACCCTCCCCAGCACCAGGCTGGCCTCCCTGAACCATTGCCTCAAAAGACTCCATATTGACTGGGCTGAGGCCCCACCCGAGGCTGCGTCACCGTTTCCTTGGTAACCAAAGGGCTGGGTGAAAAGTAACACACAAAGCAAACAAAATGAGCTCCACATGGGTGGTCCAGGAGCTGTCACCCTACCACTGTGGGGCCTTGGATAGGTGGGGAGCCAGGGGAGGGGGGAGTCTATCCCGCTCCTCTCACTAAGGGTGCTCTGGGGGGACCCCATGAGCACCCCGAGCCCCAGGCAAGAAATACCTCACAACACACTGTGGTCGCGTGAGTGATCTTATTGTGCTACGAAGTTGTGTGGCCTGGAGAGGTAAGACGTCCGATGAGGGTCCTAGCTCTACAAGCGCTGGTGCTGAAGAGGCTGGAATGTCAGCCCCGAAAAGTCATCTGCCAGGGGATGCTCCAAGGACCCGCAGAGCCATAGGGCAGAGCAGGCAGAAGGACAAGAGGAGTGCTCGTGGGCGGTCACTGCAGAGGAATCGGGCCCGCTGGGGACTCCATTGCTCCCAGGCTCAGGCATTAGCACCATCATCCCATGGTCCTCACCCAAGGCCTCAGAGCATTTGAGGAGCTTCCAACAGCCTCCATAGGAATCCCCCTTGTAGGTGTACGCATGGGATTCCAAAGTGCTTTTCAAAAAAAAAAATTATGTAGTTGCAAATACGTATGTCAAGTTCACAAAATTTCAAGAGTACAGTTTCACAGTTTTTTAACCAAGTAACAACCCCCAAGATCAAGATAGAGAATATTTCCAACACCCCACAAGGTTTCCACATACTTCCTCCCAGTCTACATCTCCCGACGGTGAGACTGTTTGGACTCTGATCACCGTCAGTGAAGCGTGTTCTCAAGCATCGTACAAATGGAGTCATGGCACTCTGTTGTGGGAGTCGCCCATGTTACAGAAAGCAGTGGTTTCTCCTCCTATCTCACAGGGCTGCATACCTAGCGCGTCACAGTTTCTCAAATGAACCAGGAGTGGTGGTTCACGCCTGTAATCCCAGCACTTCAGGAGGCCAAGGTGGAAGAATTGCTAGAGCCCAGGAGTTCAAGACCAGCCTGAGCAACATAGTGAGACCTCGTCACTACAAAAATTCAGAAAACAAGTCAAGTGTGGTGAACGTGTCTCTAGTCCCAGCTACTTGGGAGGCTGAAGTGGAAGGATCGCCTGAGCCCAGGAGGTCAAGGCTGTGGTGAGCTGTGATCGTTGTGATTTTGCCACTGAACTCCAGCCTGGGCCACAGAGTGAGACACCGACTAAAAAAAAAAAAGAAGAGAAAAATTTCTCAAACACATGAATGGTTGTGTTCTTCTTTCAGGCAGTAGCCTGCAACTGCAACTGTTGTTTCTTCCAGGCTGTTCTTGACTGGGAAACCTCCACACCCAGGCTGCGCTCAACCCGGGTGTGCACCCTTTTCTATCCCACTCAAGAAATCACATAGGAATGCGAGTGGCTATGATGACATCCTGGGGATAACCTTGAATTCCCTCTTATTTACAAAAAAAAAATGGAGGGTAGGAATTATTCGAAAACTGCGGCACTTTATTATTAGAAACATATTTGTTTGTGATACATCTCACAACTGCTGGTTCCACATCAATGTGTCACAGCTTTGAGGCTGAGAACTGCTAGTGGTGTAATTTCAGAAGTAAAGGAGGGCCATTTCCTGTCCCCAAAATATCTCTTCCCTCTACCCCACTGCTTCCCCCTGAAGTTTCTCCACAGTCAGTTTATTGTGCTATACCCAGCAGCCCCAGTGTCCTCTTTTAAAATGCAAGTACTCGGGCCGGGTTGGTGGCTCAGCCTGTAATCTCAGCACTCTGGGAGGCCGAGGCAAGTGAATTGCCCGAGTCCGCAGGTTCAAGACCAGCCCGGACAATTGGGCAAGACCACGTATCTACAATAAAATAAAAATTTAGCTGGGTGTGGTAGTGTGGGCCTGTAGTTCCAGCTACTTGGAAGGCTGAGGAAGAAGGATTGCCAGAACTCAGCAGGTCGAAGCTGGGGTGGCCATGAGTGTGCCACTGCACTCCAACCTGGGCGACAGAGTGAGACTCCAACTCAAAAAACAACAACAACAAAATAAAAAAATAAAATATAAGTATTCCTGAGGGGAGAGCATCCATTAGCGTGACTTAAAGAGGAACTGGAAACTCACATGTCTTCACTTGGGCACTTGTACACTCTCAACCCCATGGTCAAGTAAGGGGGATGGTATTGTTAGTCTTACATGGCACATGAGGAAACTGAGGCATGGGGAGGTTATGTAACAAAGCTCATCTTGTGACCTACCTGGATGGGCAGGAAGTACTGGGCATGTGTGAGTAAGGAGAAGCCGTGCTGAGAAAAGTGACACCCTAGGGCAAAAAGCAAAGTGTTAGAAAGAAAAAAAAGAGCATCTTCCTGTTCAATTCCACCTTCTCCTGGGCACTGCTGCCCTTGAGATGCTGGCAAGCCCTCTAGCAGCCCCTACATCTTCTCTGTTTTTGGTGACCACCACAGCCAGGTGCAAGGATATATTACAGCCACCAGGTCACGTCCCCAGAAGATGTACAGAGGTGTTCTCATCCCTAAAGGACTAGCTTCATGCACCTCCTGGGCTGTGGAAGAATGACCATTCGGAAACTAGAATGCTTACTCCGCACCAAGCTTCTTGCATGCGTTATTTCAACCTCTACAGCATCCCCGTGGAATGGATATTCTGAGGTTCTTTTTGAGAATAAGGAAGCGGGTGCTCAGAGAGTTAAATAAATCACCTGTAGACTACAAGCCCCAGGAGAGCAGAAACTGTCTGCATACTGGTGCCCACCTAATGCCAGCTTCTCCCACTGTGCTTGGCGTTTTCTGGGTGCTTATGACCTATCGGTGGGACCCAAAGTCACACGGACATGTATGGCCAGGCCTGCCCGACCCTGAAGGGCATGTCCTCCTCATCACATCCTCATCACCAGATGGTCTCACATGACAAAACTGGCCAGAGATGTGGCATGAGGATGAGGAAGGAAACACAGGCCTGGCAGGGAAGAGGCCATGCTTAGGGAGTCCATCAAGTTAGACCAAGGATCTGGCTACCTTATCTGTATCTTAGCTCTTCCTCAAAAATAGCACCCACCCTCACTGCTCAAAATTCTACCCGGACGTGTGCACCCCCTTGGGTCTTCAATGCTAAGGGTCATGTTTTCATAATTCGCCAAACTTGTATCAGAGACCCACTCTGCCAGGCACTGTGTTAGGCTGCGAGTTAACAAAATGAAGTCATATCTTCAGGGTCTAGAAAAAGAGAAATGTAGCCGGGCACAGTGGCTCACACCTGTAAACCCGGTACTTTGGGAGGCCGAGGTGGGAAGGGATCCCTTGAACCAGGAGTTTGGAACCAGCCTGGGCAACATAGCAAGACCCCGTCTCTATTTTTTTTTAATCTAATAAGAAGAATAGAAAGGAAAAAATGCAAAGGCTACAAAATTGTGGTAGTCCACAGGCTGTGGAGGGAGACCCACAGTGTGGGAAGAATATCTGTAAGGCGCTTAGAACACAAGCACGCACTCACATACACCAACATACCAAGAGATTTGTACGGTACCCTACAGTTGACGGCGAATCTTGTGGAAGAAGTTTTGTCAGGAGAATGACAAAGTCAGGCTTGTTTTCCATGATGCTGGTTTTGGCAGGATCGGTGATGGGAAGGATGAGCGAGCAGAGACAGAGGGTGCCTCAGAGGCAGTTACAGTCATTCAGGCATGGACTCATGAGGGATTGTGTTTGCCCCTAAGAAACTGAGAACCAAGTGACTACTGGATGCTACAGTGTGCAAGAGAGGGAGTGCTCAGCTAGGTCCCTGGCAGGGCCATGATTTGCGGGACCCAGTGGGACTCGGAAATGTGGGGCCATGCCTGGCCAAAGGAAGTCCATCTCCTCTGCCCACCGGCCCAGAATCCTCATGGCTAGGTGCATTCCCCAAGGGTGGCAATTCCATACCAAGTTGTGCTTGGCACCTGGATTGGGTGGGTAAGAGAAGCCTCTGCCAAGTCACCCACCAAATGCCGCCAACTGAGTACAGATGCCACCACTGTTTGTCCCACCTCCAGATGCCATAGGGCACATGCCCAACCTTCATTCCACCCCCGTGCCCAGGCTCCCACAGAGAGTGGAGGGTGGGCAGGAGGTGGCAAGAAGCAGGACCACATGTCGGCCAACCAAGGCTCCAAATCTCCCACATACGCTTCGCTGTCCCATCAGACTTCACTTACAAAACACAGATCCAGAGATGTAATTACAACAATTGCAGAGCACTTGGTTCCAAACGCCATGCCCTTCAAAGCACCATAAAGCCAGCCCTGGTCCCTGGGTTTCGGCTGACATATAGGGTGGGCAGTGGGACTGTCAGCTAGCCTGGTGCATTCGAGAGGATTCACATCCTAGGCCAGCACCCTAGCGTACCAAGTGACACCTCAACAGAGAACAACTTGGACTTGAACAACTTTACCCCAGGAGAAGAAAGTAGAGAGTCAGCACTGGAGGATGGGGGAGAAGAGTGTATCCCAGAGAAGTGGATGGACATAAAGGTAGCCTTCTCGATTTACCCAGGGGAGCTGTGCGTGTGTGTGTGTGTGTGTGTGTGTGTGTGTGTGTGTGTGTTGGTGTCTGTGTATATTAGAGTCCAGAGTAGGGAACTTTTAAAAAAAAAACACCCTATCTGGCTGGGAGAATGAGATGAGAGGATTGCTTGAGCCCAGGAGCCCGAGACTAGTCTGGACAACATAGCGAGACCTTTCTCTACAAAAATAAAAAATTTAGCAGGATGTGGTGTCACATACCAGTAGTGCCAGCTACTCAGGAGGCTGAGGCAGAAGATAGAGCCTGAGCCTAGGAGATAGAGGCTGCTGTGGGCCGTGATCATGCCACTGCACTCCAGCGTGGGTGACAGAGTGAGAACCCAACTCAAAAACAAAGCAAAACAAAAAATCGCAACATACCTAGGCCCCCTCCAGCTCAATAGAATCCCCGTCTCTTGAGGACCGAGTGCTCTAGGGTGTGGCTGAGTAAAGGAAGCTCAAATCTGCTGCCGTTTTTCTTCATCCCTGGTATATTTCTTTGGGTGATTCTGCATAAGGAAAATGGGCTGGGAGCGGTGTGGCGTCATGTTAAGTGAGGAAGACGTAAAGAAACCGATGAGCATTTCCCTAGGCAAGAGAAGCTCCAAAGACAAATGAGAAGTTGTCCTGGAGTGTGACCTCTTCAAGAGCAGGGACCAGGTCTTCATGTCTTTTTCCATACCTGATACAGCATACCTGCATGCAGGAGTACCTGCCAAAGCTGTGCAACGAATGAATGAAATTGTTGAGAGCAGTCATGCAGGAGGAAAATTCATCTTGCTCTGTGGGACCAGGCAGAACTACAACCATGGTAGTTCTTGGGGGAGAGATGGTTCTTTTATGGAAGTTGTTTTGGGGAGATAGAACTCAACCGAGGGGATAAACTCTCTAATGATAACAATCACTAACAGTAGTTAGCCTGGCAGGCTGGGCATCACTTGACATAGATTGCCTCCCCCCATCCTCGACCCTAATATTGTTCCCACTTTACAGATAAGGAGGGAACAGAAGCAAAGAAATACGAAGTCACTTATTTAAGATCAGAGGACTGGAAAGTGGCAACGCAAGGTTTGAAGCCATGCACTCTGGAACCAGCGTTCTCTGCTCTTAAACACCTCCTTCCAACCATCACAGATATACAATGATGATCTGGCCACTATGGGAGGAGACTCCAGAGCCAAGAATGGGCAAGTCCTTGGTTGGCGACATTGTGGAAGCGATTCAAGCAGCAATCACAGGGGTTGAAGGCTTCTTCCAGCTCTCAGGAAAGATGACTCTGATGCTTTACTCCTTTGCCCTTGATCATGCTTGTGTAGGAAGAGTTGCTTGGAGCTCCTCTGCTTGAAGTGGACACTGGTCTGGGAGTCAGGACCCTGAGGTTCAGCCCTAACTGCAGGCAGCATGGTGACATTAGGTGACATGCATAGCCAGGTTCCTCGAAGAGCACATCTCCAATCCCTTCAACTCCAGGACTACACGATTCTTTGGTGTGGTGTTGAGAAGGAAGGCGAAGGTCATAGTAAGGAGACTTGTTCCGTGGAGCCGCGGGCAGAACTGTTCTTAGGGGGAGATAGTTCTTTTGTGGTAGTTGCTTTGGGAAGATAGAACTCAACTGAGAGGATGAACTTTCTAACAATAATAATAGCTGTAGGAGACAGGAGATAATAATAGGAAACAGGGTCCTGCTACTTAAGGAGAACTAATCCTACCTCTCAGACTCCTGGAGAGTAGAAAGGTCTTTTCTCTTTCATAGCATGGGAATTGGAGGCTGACCAGCAAGAATCCAGGTGGGTCAATATCACGCCATCCATCCTCATAGAACCTGGCCTTTTCCTCACCTCAGGACTGAGAATCTAGGGCATCTCAGAACTTACCTTACTCTTTCTCAACCATGGGCAGAGGCCAATATCAGAAAGATCCAGAAAAATGAATGGAGCAGAATTCCAGCTATATCTGTAGATAGGCATTTGGAAGAATGCTTCCTTCCTTCCACCCTGTGTTTTCCACCCTGTGTTGCTTTTATAGGCATATATTTATATACATACAAATATCTCTTTCCCTGAGGGACACGGAAGCTCAGCCAAGTGGGAATTCAGTGTGATCCAGTCGAATTTGTCATGGAGGGAATTCACTGGGGTAGGGAGTAGAGATTGTGTATTCAGGACATCACCTAGTTAAAAAAAAAAATCGCACGGCTCCCCAGAACACAGGCAATTTCCTTTTCTTTTCTTTTCTTTTTTTTTTTTCCTTCAATTAACAGAGGGTGTGTTGTTTCCCCCGTTTTTTGGTCAATTTAAATTGTGGTTTTTTGAGACAATAAGCAAACTAACACAGGGGTTAGATAATTTGTTAAAGGGTGAGGGGTAGAGAGAAATAGGGGTTCAGAAAAGAGAATAGGGGTGCTAAAATCAGCCAGTAGCAGCAAAAATGCTGTTATGCCTTAGGCATAATATATCAAAGAAAATATAATGCATCCAGCTTAAAACTAATGATTGCCATATAATTAGATGAGAAGCATTGTGCTATAAATGTGTATTCTTTAGCGTGCTGTGATTTTACTGTAAAAAAAAAAAAGAGAGAGAGAGCGAGCGAGAAAGAAGGAGACAGAAAAACACAGAGCCCAGCAACATACTATAAAAAGAACCCTCTGTTGACTTCTCTACTGTTTAGTATTCCTTGGCTGGTCTCCCTTGGGAGTGTGTAATTAGTACTTTATGAAGAGTACATTTAAAGCAGTTTAATATTCACCTCATTCAATCTGAAACAATGTGATCCATGCTTAGACAAATCAGTGCTCCTTGCTGACATAATCTGTCAGAACATTACCTCTGAAAAGACCTTTCAAGAGGTTTGGATGTTAATTAGTTGTCTATCATGTATAAACAGAGCAGTGAGCAGAAGGGGCTCCGACAGGCCAGAGGGATACGTTGGGAAATGCATTTTGTATGAACATGGCTGGCAGGGGGGTCTTCCTGCTCTCTCTGCCTTCTCCGCCTCCCCCCAGCCTCCTCCTGCCATGTCAACAGCCACATGGACTTTGGACCTCTTCCGGGCAAGACTGGTGCTTTCTGGTTGGCTTCAAGGGGGCCCCCAGCCCCCAGAGGGGACTGTGAATAGTGCTAGAGGCTTCCCCCTATACACGCCACCCTGCGGCTACCAGTGTAGGCCCAGCTGCAAGGTGTGATGGCTGTCTGCCCTCAGGTCCAGGAAGCATGACCTCACAGCCCACCTGTGCTTGCTGGGGAGGCTCCAGGCTTTGGGGCCTGGGGGGGCCGGGCTTCCATGGGTCGAGAGGGCCAGGAGAAGCTGGAGATCAGATGCACCCGTCCACAGTCACCTTAGAGCTTGCCTCCTCTGGGAAGCCAGGCTGCAGTGAGGGTGTCACATGGTGCAAGAGAGGTCAAATGCACGTGGGAATGCATGTGCATGAAACCTCCTTAAGCTCCCTGGACCCAAAGAATGCCAGCGAGTCTCAGAATCCTGTTCAGGGTCACCTAGTGCAGGCCTTACCTTCAGGGGAAACTTTGCCAAAGTACATCTTTCAAGGACTGGCATGTATGCTTTTCCTACATGACTTATATAGGGATTTGAACATGTTTTTTTTTTATTTTGGATTTAGAATGCACATGGATGAAGCACTTCCTAATTTATATACATATGTGCACACGCACACACACACACACACACACACACACACACACACACACACACATATATAATATATACATTTTTTTTCAGTAGAGATGGGGGTCTTACTATGTTGCTCAGGCTGGTCTCGAACTCCTGGCCTCAAGCAATCCTCCCACCGTGACCTCCCAAAGTGCTGGGATTAACAAGCGTGAGCCACTGTACCCAGCCACTTTCTAGCATATTGAAGACGCTTACAAAGTAGTAGGTCAGGTCATGATTCTGTTACTCTTGCTAGGCTGGTGATTCCAAAATGGCATGAACCTGACCTCACAGGAACTGTCTTTCTCCAGGCTCCATTGTCCTCCTTCCCTACTGTCCACTCCACTGCCTCCCCTGCCCTCTTCCTTTTCTTGTTCTCAGGCACCCCACCTCCCATCGGTGGGCTCAGCTCCCCCTTGCCTCTTCATTCAGCATTCATTCCATAAGTACCCACTAAGCACCTACTGTGTGCTACATGCTAGGGCAGCAAAGATGAGTAAGTCACAGTCTCTTCTTGTGAGTCATTGACAGACTCTTAAATTTAGGGTTAAACTTAGGATTGGGGCAGTTATAAGTAATGCGAGGGAGGCAATATAATTTAGTGGTTAGGAAGGTTGGGGCACTTGAGTCAAGCTGCCTGGGTTCAGATCCCAGCCCTACCACTGCACAGCTAGGTGACCTTGGGCAGGTTATTTAGTTGCTCTAAGCCTGTTTCCCTATCTGTATAATGGGGGTAAAAACATCTGTTATACTTCATAGGTATAGTATTAATGAGATAATGTACATATTAAATGAGATAACGCAGTAAAGTACCTAAGGCTTAGGATGTAAGTGTTCAACGAATGTCAGTCCCTGCCAAATAACAATGATAGGAACACAATCAAAATGCCTCAAAATAGAAGAGAGAGGCACTAGCTGTGCCTATGCCTGGGTAGTCTTGGAAGACTTCCCAAAGGAGATGACATTTGAGCTGTGTTGTAAAGGACTAAGCAGAAGTTGAACTGGTAAAGAAACAGAAGGACTTTCTAGGTAGGGGAACAGCATACTTGAATGCAAAAGGACGCAGATATGAGCAGGGTGTTTGGGAGCCACCAAGACATTGCCCTCCTGCTCTATTTCAGTCTGGGAAACTGGACCCAGCTGAGCCCTTCAGAACCAGTCGTAAGATGGCACAGATTCGCAGAAGGGACCTCTCTGGGTTTCCATGGCTGAGTGGGTAGGTCTTCTGACAGTTTGAGGAACCAGCCTCTTCTCCCTGTATCTTTCAGCAAAAGGAGGCAAGATCACAAAACACCCTTGGCCCAGGTGTCCCATCTCACCCTGAACTCTTGACAGAGCTATGCTTAAGAGGAGGGGGTAGAACACAGAGAAAGCATGACCTCGGATTCTAGCCAGTTCTCACCCCAGCTCCAGCCCCCAAAGCCATGAGACAGAGTGGGTGCCACAACCCCCAACGTGGCATAGGCTTGTTAGGGGACACACAAAGCCTTGTACACCATTCGGTACACAGAAACAGCACGCAGGACATGGTGGCCTTTATCATTATGAAAAGAGCTTACTCTGGTTGACCCTTTCTCAGAACTGCTGTCGTCTAATAGTTCAACTGTCAAGAAGCCAGGATGCAAGAGGACCGGGTATTCACCAGTGTCCACTCTCCTGGAAAAGTCCTGGGCCTCTCTCTGGCCTCCTTGGCATCTACGTGGGTTCTCTTCTCACCCCACAGACTCCCAGATTCCAGCCCTGCCTGAGACGGAGCTGATCTTGGGGCCAAGGTCTCCAAACCCCACACCCACCCTAAGCCCCACTATGCTGCTGTAATTTCTCCAGCCCTGTGGGATCCACCCCCACAGCCCGCTGCCCAAGGCTGACTGAGCTCATCGTGGCTACCCTACAGATGAAGCATTGCTTTCCAAGCCTTCCTTCCCATTCCTCACTCCCTACAGACGGTCCTGACTCCCCCTAGTTTGTACTAACCAGCCCCTGATGTAACCCCTGCATACCTTCTTTCCTTCCCTCATGATACCTAAGCCTGGGAGCCTTTCCCACGCAAAGCAAGGCTTTAGCCATTTTAAAAAATACCCCGGACCTTGGGAGAGTGCTGCCATTCCACCATACCACAGACAGGGCAGGCCCTCTCCAGGTCCTGCACTCTCACTCACCGAACAATAGGAATGACATCAGCTCCCATCTGGGGGATGCCTGCTCGGGGTAGGCACTTTATACACCCTACTCTCACAACAGCCTCTGAAGTAGGCATCATTAGAACCATGAAGCAGGCCATTACAGAGTCCGGGGCAGGCTCAACAAGTGATCCCAGATACGGCGAGGAAAGTGTAAAACTGGAATGCTAGGTTTTTCTGTCAATTTCCAAACTCACACTCACCCACTTTAAACCAGGTAAACTAGCATCTACCATACCACAATTTACAGCCCAAAGGCCAAATCTGCCTGTATTTTTTTTTCTCACTCTGTCACCCAGGCTGGAGTGCAGTGGCACACTCACAGTCACCGCAGCCTCAACCTGCTGGGCTCTGGTGATCCTTCTGTCTCAGCCTTCCAAGTAGCTGGAACTACAGGCACGTGCCACCACGCCTGGCTAATTTTTTGATTTATTGTAGAGATGAGGTCTCGCCAAGTTGCCCAGGCTGGTCTCGAACCCATAGGCTCAGGCAGTCCTCTCACCTCAGCCTCCCAAAGTGCTGGGACTAGGGGCGTGGGACACCATGCCTGGCCCTGCCTGTATTTTTTAGGGCTTGTGAGCTAAGAATGGTTTTTGCATTTTTGAAGGGTTGTAAGAAAAGAAGCAAATGGTCCAGACATGGTGGCTCACACCTGTAATACCAGCACTTTGGGAGGCTGAGGCAGGAGGATCTCTTGGGGCCAGGGGTTCAAGACTTGACCGAACAACATAGTAAGATCCCCATCTCTACAAAAAAATAATTAGCCGAGCACAATGACATGCCTATAGGCCCAGCTACTCAGAAGGCTGAGGTGGGAAGGAGCTTGAGGCCACTGTAAGTGAGGATCATGCCTCTGCACTCCAGCCTGGGTGACAGAGCAAGACTCTGTCTCTAAAAAAACAAATGAAAAGAAGCAAACCAATAAAGAACATGTGACCAAAACCATAACGGGCCCACCAAGCCTCAAATATTTACTACCTGGGCCTTTCCAGAAAGTTTGCTGGCCCATGAGGCCACCCAGGGAACGAGTACCACAGACACCAAGTGAAAAGGCCACAGGAGGGACATCCAGGCCAACCCACTGTGTGACCCACCGGCTTCAAAGTCGTTTTTAAAAAGGTGTCTAGTAGAGATGAAATCAGGCTAAAGAGAACTCACCAGTAGTTTCTCTCTGTGCAGACTTTACAGCCTATGATGAAGCATTTCACACACAATGTCTCTTTCATGGAGTTCGAATCCCCATTTTTTGACTAAAAAATGGAAAAGCTGAGAGGTAAAATGACTAACGTGGGGGCCCCTGGCAAATACCTTCCCCAGGTCCCATGACCTCAAGGCCCCTGTTCTTTCCATCAAGCTCTCTCTGGCCCCCAGGGCATCCAGCCGGGGAGGCTAGGCACAGAGAGGGAGAGCAGAAGGGGAACGACCGTGGTGACCGTTTGTCTCAGGCCGCCCCCCCCTTTCACACGGATGGAATCTATATGCATCCCGGATTTCCTTTTTCAGCACAAGCCCAACTCCCTTGGAGCTGTTCCAGCCACTGAGTCACCCCCCCCAAGAGAAGCACCCCAATTTGCCGGATCTCGAGGGTGATTCTAGCTCACATCCATCGTGCTGAATAACTGCCCAAGAGGGCGGAGAAGCCTGATTTCCAGTCTCAGTTCTCTCGCCAGCTGGCTGGATGACCCAGGGTGGGCTGCCATCCCTCTCTGTGCTGTCTTTTCCTCCCTGGGAAGCACAGTTGAATCCCCACCCCCTTCCTAGCCCATATGGGCGTCTGAGAGGGAATGAGGTCATGTCTGTGAACTGCCTGGCGGAAGGAGCGGAAGGAGGACAAGGTAGTATTATCTTCTGGGTCGAGTTGGGCAGTTGCCATGAAGTTGCTGAGATGTGTAAGCACTCCTGGGAATGCTCTGGAACTAGTCCTAGGAATGTCATGGGAAGGCTGTGTGTCAGGACCAGCTTGGGCCTCTGAGTCACAGCGGTGGTAGTACACATCTCAGCTCAGCTGCTCCCAACTTTGGCAAACGAACGAATCGCTTTCAGCCTCAGTTTTCTCACCTATAAAATGGGAAGTCATCCCAACCACAGAGGGTTGTTTGGTTAAGGACGAAAGAAAATGACCCCCCGGCACACAGTGAGCACTTTTTATGATGAGTGCTTCTGTTGAGATCTGTTGTCTTGTCAGGACACCTCCTTGTGTTTCTCTATGATCTATCTCCAAATAAATGCAAATGCCATTCACCCACGTCTTGCTAGGGACGGCCTTCTGCAACAGGGATGAACTGAGCCGCCTTTCGAAAAAAGAAAAGTAGAAACCAAAGCGGTGAATACAGGCCTTTCCCCTGGATTCATCCAGGGAACCTGTGGCCCACAGGGCCAGGGGTCCCAGGCCAAAGGGTGGGGTGGGAGGAGGCCAGATCTTCCCTGGAGTCCCTTCCCCTTGGGAAGCGGTGGGGACTGACCACTGAGTTCTGAGCCCAACAGTCCCAGCCTCCGCAAGCCAGAACTCCTCACCCGGATACAAACAAGGGGCTTCAGTGAGTCGCCTGGTCTCAGGACAGACATCGGTGAACCATCTGCCCCCAGCCTCCTCTTGTAGGACAGGAAGGGAGACAAAGGCGGGGGTCAGATGCCTCCCTGTTTAAGTGGGGAGGAGCCGGCACTGGACGATGGTGGAGGTTGGTGGGGCCGGTGAGGGAGCTGAGAGATCCATCCAGCAGAGGGTGTGAGAATCAGCCAGACACTGGCCCAGGCGAGCTGCAAAGCTGCCGAGCCAATCTGGCCGAGACGGTCTGAATTAGTCACCGGTTTTGACAAGGAGTGAAGTCGGTTACATAACAGCCTCCCTCGCTCGGCTCTCCGTTGGCTCCCCTGAGCCCGGGCCCTCCCAGGGTGAAGGGTCTCGGGCAGGGAGAGTCACGGGCCAGGAGCCCAGGGCGAAGGTTCTTGCACAAACCCGCCTTCCCCAGTCCTGCTCCAGCCCTGCAGGGCCAGAAGGAGGCGCCAGCTGTTCACCTCCTGCCTGCG
Source organism: Cephalopachus bancanus (assembly GCA_027257055.1). Lineage (NCBI taxonomy): Eukaryota > Metazoa > Chordata > Mammalia > Primates > Tarsiidae > Cephalopachus > Cephalopachus bancanus. The sequence continues at coordinate 331,965 of JAPVLO010000120.1, read as the reverse complement.
TCTTGCCACCCTGCCTCCAAAACACTCCCACGCTAGTCTTGCAACCCCACAGCTCTAGCATGAGCAGGGATGACGCCCCGGACGAGGAGTTAAGGATGTTTCCCAGTTCAGGGCAGCTCGGTAGTACGCCGGTTCCTCCCAGGCCCGCTTCCCCTGCTGAATGGATTCAATCCATCTTTATCATAACTATTAGCAAGAAGCATTGAGCGAGCACCTTCTGTTGAGGACCTGTTTGAGGCATCATAGGGAATACAAAGATTGAGCAAGACACGGTCGTACAGCGGCAGTGGTAGCCTGGAGTTACAATGACTTTCCTCCAGAGAGGGGGACACTTGCAGAAAAAGGGGCTCGAAGCAAACCGGTGCCACATTCTGCTCAGGTCTGATATAAACCCTACGTCAAGGTTGGAGTAACCAGCCTCAACCTGAGAGGTGGCCAGGCTGGGACAGGCTTCTTGTGGTCAGTTTCCTTGGGGATTTACTCACCCAGTGCCCATGGCTGAAGAGAGAACAATAAATGTTTAACAACATTAATAATGCATGATGATGGCAAAAATGGTGTTAGGAAAGAGTCTACTAGTCCTGTTTTGGCCCCAAGCCCTGGGGACTTCAGTTCCTCCTTCCTGCCTGTTGGCACTTCTGTTATCCTCACTGAACAATAGAAGAGTTGGAGCAGAAGCTTGAGAGCCATTGAAGAATCGCCCAAGCAGACCTTGCGACTCCAAGTGGAACTTGACCAAATCATCCAGGAAGAGTCACCATGACAGCAGTGGATGAACCCACGCATGGATTCAAAACCCAGTGGGGTGGGGGCCTCTTGGGTGCTTCCTTCCTTTCCCAAGCTTAAGTTAAAGGAAAGTCCCCAGCCCAGCTCTCAGGAGGCAGTGATAACCATCAAAGGCCACGTTCCCTAGTCTCATCCTACCAGATTCAGGGTAATAGGAGCTGGAAGGGGTCTCAGAGGTCATCTAGGCTAGTCTTCCCACTTTACAGATGAGGACACTGAGGACCAAAGAGGAAAAATGACTCACCCAGGGCCACACAGCAGAGCTAGGACTCAAACTCCCATCTCCTTTCATTACACTGCGAAATGGATGGATGTGGAGAAGCTATCGGCCCTCGAGCATGCAGAGATCTTTGTGATCCATATTTCCTGCCTACGGGGCTCCATATCGGGCAGTAGGCAGCTTCACATGGAAGGAGAAACAACCACTCCAAGGTGTCCATGCAAATAGCCACACTGCCAAGCCAGTGTGCACTTTCTAAAGTAATAAGCCTTTCCTCTCCTCTTTGCTCCCTAGAAAAGAGCAAAAAGGCTCACTTACCCCAGGCCTGGGGCAGATTCCTGATGAGAACTCTGACCCGCAGCTTCTAGATCCCAGAGATCTCTCCTGGGCGTCTACTCGAGATTCACTTTCCCAGCAATATTTAAAGCCAATTAGAAAAAATTAAGGAATTAAATAGGAAACCGTGTGTGGGTTTAGGCCACAAAATCATTCATTCACTCAACAAACTTCTAGAGTGAGGATTCAATAATGGAGACAAGATTTCTGATTCTAATACACCCACATTACAACATTAATAATGGATGATGATGACAAAAATGGTGCAAGCTAAGACCAAAAAATAAGCTAAGACCGAAAAATAAGCAATTATCTCAAGGGTTTTAACAGCCACAATTTAAGATACTGGAAGCACCAGGAGGGAGGACTAGGAGGATTGGGGAGATGAGGGGTCCCAGGCAGAGAAGGAGACGACAGACCCTGGGACTCCTGGAGACACTGGAAGCCCAGAGTCCATCCTGAGCAGATACAATGTGATCTCTTCGCTTCCATTTTTCACTTTACCTTGTGTCCTTCTCTCTCCTCAGAGGCCACCTTCTTATCCATCTGAACATACCCCATCGGCAACTTTAGCTCTCATTTCTGACTGCAGACTTTCCCGTCTTTTCCCTCATGTGGGACCCAAACTCAGCCCACACCCTATCGATGAACGTGTGGACTCAGCAAAGGTTGTAGGGAGGGGCCCTACCAGACTCACGCCGGGACAGATGTGCTCTGTTCCCTGCCCAGCTGTCCCGGCAGCCCATCTGTGCTCACTTCCTGCCTCCCGGCTCCAGCCCCTCACACCTCCCACGCAGGGGTGGGGAAGTCTGGTCTGGAGATTTGTCTCAGTCCTAAAGCCAATGTCAAGGTGGCCACCAGTGCAGCAAAGCCTCGGACCCTGGTTCCTGCACGCCCCACTCCCCGGCAAGGAGTGGTGGCCCAGGAGGGACTTCAACAAGGTGGAGACTTTGCTTGGGCCACTCTGGAGGGCTCCGCCTTGGAGTTCAACCTCAGTCACTTGGCAGCCACCTGAGCTGCTCAGCTCTAAAATTCTTCCAGCATCATGTGTCCACATGAAACGCACCAGCAATATCACTGATCTGGCTGGGCGAGGTGGTTCATGCCTGTAATCCCAACACTTTAGGAGGCCAAGGCGGGAGGATCACTTGAGGCCAGGAGTTCGAGACCAGCCTGGGCAACATAGAGAGACCCCGTCTCTACAATAAAATAAGATCTATTAGCCAAGCATGGTGGTGTGTGCCTATAATCCCAGATACTTGGGAACCTGCGGCAGGAAGATTGCCTGAGCCCAGTAGTACAAGGCTGCAGGGAGCTATAATCACACCACTGCACTCCAGCATCGGTGGCTGAGCAAGACCTTGTCTCTAAGTGTGTGTGTGTGTGTGTGTGTGTGTGTGTGTGTGTGTGTGTGTGTGTGTGTAGATATCACTGATCTGATTTCATTATTTTATCAAGACCAAGAGCAGTCTGCTTCACTCAAGCCAGGTGTATCTAAGATGTCACACCTTAGTCTCCTTGTCGAAGTCCACGTGGTTTCCCCAGCTTTGATGCTGGGAGATAGGACCTGCATTGCTGAGAGGCAGTGAGGCTCTGGAAACATGCTTGTTTCTGGGATGTCCCAGCTCCCTCCTGGCTTCTAAGCAGGGAGCATCCATTCTCTGGGACTATAGGGGTGATACAGACAGCTGCGTGATTCCCTTGGAATGACCACTCCTTAAGGGACAGGAACTGTGGGACTATTCATTTTTATAAACCCTGTAACACATAGCCCTAGCTCCGTACACAATAGGTGCTCAACAAGTGCATGCTGAACTGGGCTGCCAGGCTACTCCCCTGGCCACATGGCTGGATCAAACAGGCAAGTGGGGAGCCGATTAGCCCTGTCCATTTGCCCTTGGGAAACTCCACTCGAGCAATCCAGAAAAGGGGAGAACTGTAGCAGTGTGTCTTCATGTTGGAGAAGGGATGGGGCTGGCAAAGGAATGGGAAACTGGGCTGTAAAATTAACAGGTTCCCCCTACTCAGCTCACAGCCTTCCTTCTAGTATCATGCCCTAATGCATGGGGAGTTAGGCAGAAAGATGATCAATTGTCCCATTTCTCTAGAAACAGAAATACCTTAGGCGTGTGTGCAAACCCCAGAATCCTGCATCTCCTGAACAGTGGCATGGCCTGGGTGGGAACTGCCCTCTCCAGACAGAATGAGCCCCCAGAACAAGGGCTGGTGCCAAGAACAGGAGCAAAGAGCTAACCGAGACCTTCCAGTTGCAGGAGGGACTTCCCTTCCGTGACCACCAATCGTAGGTAGGGGAAACACCTATTCTCCCCCACTCTCCCCACCATGTTCACAGACACATTCTTGGTATGTGACTCTTGGTCAGGGGCAGTGCAGTTTCTTCTGACAGACTGGAAGCCCCTTAATAAGCTTTTTAGATCGCCCCCTTCAGGAGTACTCTCTCAGGGTGAACCAGTAACCGTAGACTTGGGTTACTTTCTTTTCAAAGTGTTTGGTGAAGTATCCAAGAAAGAAAACTTTACTTTCACAAAGGTATTCTTGTAACGTTTTTATCCATTTTACAAATCTGGCCACCATGATTGTGCCAGAGTCCCTGAGATTCAGGTCCCAGCCTGAAAATTCTGATCTCCTGATTAGCCTGAGCCTAATGAACCAGGAAGAGAGGATGGAGGTGTGAATGACTGATGCCAAGAAGGGTGGGTGACAGGCAGAGGGCAGGCAGGCTAATAAGGCCACAGTGGGCAGAGAGGCCGAGAGCCCCATTTACATCCGGGAACTCTGTGACTACCTGGCCTTTGTCTTAGATATGGTAAGTTATGCCCCTGCAGTTTCAACCAAGAGCAACACAAAGTGTTCTATAAATACAAACACACACACACACACACACACACACACACACACACACACACACACACACCTCCCAAGGCAAGGCTTCCTGTTCCATCAGCCCACCAATGATTTGGGGCCTCTCTCCCTACTGCAGATTTAAGAGCAAGAGAAACCCCATATTCACATATTCACATATTCATCCGGATTCCTTCACCAGTTCATCAAGATAGGGAAGCCCCAGGGTCTCCCAGATGTCCCTGGGCATCAGACCCAAGGTCCCCAAGGCAGCTGGGGCTTGCAAGGAGGGGACAGAGTTTCATTCTGACCACCCCAAAGAGTGGCAGGTTGTCCTGGTGAGCCCTCGGACCTTTCCAGGTCTCTCTCGTAGACAAGCAGCATCTCAGGGCTTCTGACTCAAGGATCGGCTCTCCTGCTCATGGATTCTTAGCTCAAGGTGGCCACCCTTGCCCGCCGTAATCCTACCTAGAAGCAGGGGGCTTGACCTTGGAGCCCCTGCAGCACAGATTCCCTGGGACAGATTTCACAACCTCGTGCTGAGTTTTACTACAAGTTTCAGACAAAGAAGGTGTGTCGGAGCCGAGAGCATGCTTCTGCCCGCTGCGTGGGCGTCAAGTTCAATGCCTTCTTGTCAACACTTGAATGTGTTGAACATCACTCACAAGGGCATTCTTTAAGAAACCTATTAAGTTAATTACCCAGGCATTTTTTTTCCCTCTCTCTCTCCCCCATCCATGCATCTCATATAAAAAAAAAATTTGGCTTTCTTCCTTTCTCAGATACTTTTGATGTAACTCCTCTCCCCTCGGCACAATAACATCTTGTTTATTTCTCTAACAGTCATTCAGGGTGGCTACACTGCCTAGACTGGCTCTTTTGCTCAGGTCTTAGTACTGAGGGCGCTAGGGATAGCACAGTGTGACCTTAGGGACGGGGCCATGGGTCATCTGGCATCCTCCTTTCTAATTGTCCAGCAGAGTGGTCGTCACAAGGTTGAGAACAGTGAAGGAATTAACCAAACTCCCATGGGGTTCCCCCTTCCTTCCCATGGAAGGTGAGACAGGAGCACCTGGGAGCAGGTCGATCAACAAACATATATTAAACACACACCAGTCATGTGCCCAGAACCATCCAACACTGATTTTAGAAGAAGAAAAATTCTGCCCAGATAAATGTTTTTGCATTCCAGCCCCATGCACAGCCAAGCCCCTAGGAAAATGAAAGCGTTCATTTATCATAAAGTATCACAAACGGGGAATGAGGAGAAGTAGGTTCTAGACCCATGCTACTGCTTGTAACTAGTCCTCCGTGGCCCTGAATTTGCGCCTCTGTAAAATGCAGGGGATGGACCTGGCTAAAGGCTGGCTGGCCCCTCTCACGGTTCACCTGGGCCCCTGTAGCCGTCTGCAGCCACCCATTCACATGAGGAAAGGAAGGACAAAGGAAAGGAAAGACAGAGAGTGAATGGGACCATCTCAGAGAGTTGATCCACATGCTGTGTTTGGTGGTCATGCCCTGGGTGGGGACACCCAAGTCCAGGAAGGCATGGCTCTCCAGATCTGCAGGACAGGTGGAGGCCATGAGTCCAGGAAGGCAGCTGTGCGCCAAGGGCTGACATTCCATGGGTGAGACTTCTTGCCTATGGAGCTAAAGCAAGAAGAGCTCCAGAGAGGTCCACGGAGACATGTGGAAGAGGTACCAAGCAGCCAGGCCTCACCGCAGCCTCCCAATCACCGTATTAGAGGAAGTCAGGCCTGCCAGCTATGGTAAAGGAGGCACACACCCCACAGCTTCCTTGCCAAGACCATGCATAACCTAAGAGCAATGTTCAGAACTTTCCAGCCATGCCCACTCTCTTTCCTACTTCCAGGGAAGCGAGAGCCCTGGAGCAAAGACAGAAACTCCAACAGAACTCTGAGGGATATCCCCTCCTATACCTACATTCCCACACCCACCCCGGGCCCCTGAACTCAGGCTGTCATTTCTCCAGTCCCAGCAGTGGGACCACCCAAACTCTCATCTGGGTCCACAGGGCAAGCCTTGGCAGGAAGTCCAGCACTGGTGTGGTGAGGCCTCTGTGTGGACTCATGGAGTTCAGAGGTACCCAAGGGGTCATCTGGACCAACTCCCTTCCCATGGGCAAGTCTGTACCTAAATCATCCAAGACTTGTGGTGGCCTCTCCTGTTTTCCTGGGGTGTGCAGTGATGGCCAAAAAAAGGCCTAGCCTGCATGTGGGAACCTCATCGCTTCCAGAGGGGCTCTCCTTTCCCAAGATGATCTTACCTGTAGGAAACCCCGAGACTACCTGAAGTCATTCCCACCCTCTTCCCCGCCCTCCCTCTGACTCAGGACTGATGAAAACCTAGTGACCTCTGGTTCACACCCCTACACTTCACTACTCCCCAAGACCACCTCCATCATGTGTAGTCTGGTGCAGAAGAATGTTAGGAAGGGGGAGAAGAACAGGTGGAGCCCAAGGACTCGACTCTGAGCATCATCAGCAGGTTGGAAATTAGGATCACAGGCCCTTAGTGCGCTCTTCCCCAAGGCGTCTAACATGCAGTTTCGCTGTGATGCAACTCTCCACCAGGCGGGTTCTGTGACCCAGGATGAGGCTTGGGCACCTTCTGGAACAGGAAGAGAAAGCATGCACTTGATGGGCTTCACTCCCCTCCCCAGGACAGCCCCTCTCAATGGGCCATCCAATGCCAGCCATAGTTTTGGAGCCACCCTCTCACCCAAGCAGCCCCCAGCACCACCATCTCTTGAAGAATCTCCCTCTCCTCTCCAGATCTGGGAGATCTTCTGTGGACAGAGCTTGGAGGGTGGGCAAAGTAGCAAAGGCTAATTTGTCTCCCCTCCGCACACCTCCCCACACGGGTGTATGCACATGCGTTTGTGTGTGTGCACGCATGTGCATGTGTCCCGGTTGCTCAAGTTGACTAAGAGTCTGAGTGTTGCATAATCCAGGGCCTCAGTCCAGGCAAAGACCAGCCTTTACTCCTCCCTCCACCCAAGCTAGGACAGACTTCTCCTCTAGCGCCAGGGCCCGCAGCTCTGTGGGAGAGCGTGCATGCGGCCTTGGGCTCCAGCTCGGCAGTGCTTGTATGCACACACTCACACGTTCCCTGAGAAAGCCCCTGGGGCCTCTGTGGGAAGGCTTTCCGGGAGACTTTTATGGCCAAAGAGGAAGTCCAGACATCACTGGAACAGCCCAGGCCAGGCAACGGGCAAACGCCTGCCAGAAATAGAGTCAGGCTGCAACATTCCCACTAACTATGGAAGCTTTAACCCTTTTCCTAGTCTCAGGCTGCTCAGTTAGGCAGAGTCAGACTGACTAGTAGGATTCCCTAGGGTCCCATTGCTGCCTCTCATAAGCCCCTCCCCAACGGCCGTGCACAGCCATGCACACACACATGCACACACACGCATGCCACCCTGTCTGCCTGCCGCTCACACTGGTTCACCCTGCTCAGATTATAGTTCAGATCACAGACCTTAGAGCTCAAAAGAAGCCTTGTGACTTCCAAGAAATTATCCTCTCTATTTTACAAAAAGGCCATGGAGACTGACAAATCAAATGGCTTACCAAGGCCACCCAAGGTCCGAGTCCAGAACCCAGGCCTCTGTGTACTCTCGCAGGTGCTGGGTCGGAGGGTGGGCAGGAAAGGGACACTGGAGTCATACAAAGGCACTTGGGGGAGAGCCGGAGCCTGGACAAGGGTGAAGGGTGCCCCCAGGGATCTCTTGGGAATCCAGCCCTTGGTATCCACCAGAGCTCTATGTCCAGCACTGGAGCCACATGTGGCTATTTCCATTTCCACTCATTAAAATTAGATCATTCTTTTTACAACTCCATTCCTCAGTAGTTTGATAGCCACAGATGACTAGCATCTCCTCTGTAGGACAGCACAAAGAGAGGACAGCCCCATTACGTTACACAGGCAGCACTGATCTGGAGGGAGGCAGATTGGGGATCAGAGGGTCTGAAGAAATGTGCTCCCTGATAGAAGACTGAGGGGTGTGGAGGGAAAAGGGAGCGGGGGAAAGAAGGGCGGAATAGTGGAGAAAAGGAACAGGCTGGAGAGAGGAGAGAGAACGGGAGGAAGAAGCTGGAATTGGAGAGATGTGGAGGTGGGAAGAGACAGGGAGAGGACACAACTCTGGCTTTCTTCTCTCGCTGAGATCTGACAAGCTGGCCTTTGCCCGGGGAGAGGAACACTACCCTGGGGCCCTACTCCAGAAGGACCAGAGCCCAGAATCTCAGACACCACAACCAGCCAGGGGCCAAAGAGAAAGCATCTCCCACCCCATCCCCCAGGGTGGTATTCACCCCTGAGCACCTGATTCACAGAAGGATGCCCCTGGTTCTTCTCTACTGGGAGAGCAGATCAAAGAGCAAGGAACCTGGGGTCCTTTTCACAGTTCACTTTAGCAAAAAATGTCTCTTGGGGGAAAAAAGAGAGAAGGAAAACTGAATCTAGCAATGTAAAAGGGCTCCTCCTGCCACGAGTTGGGTGCATCTTTAAAACCAAGGGACTATACTTTGATTCAGTTCCTTAGACATATGAGCCATTCATTTTGTTACTTTCTCCCGCATTCTTCTAAGCGAACATTTGAGAGACATCAAACATTTGAGCTTGGCAAAGAGCATCACCTATGAAATCAGAAACACCTGGATTAAATTCTAGTTCTGCCGCCTAATGACCCGGACGAGGCGCCACCCTCCCTGAGCCTCGGTTTCCTGCCTTGCGGGGCTGTGGTGATTATTGAGGGAACCGATGGATGTAGAACTCATGCGCAAGGTAGGCTTTCAGTGTGAGTTCCTCCTTCGTGCCCTAAATATTATGTGTCTTCCTCCTGCACGAGGGGCAGGAGACAGAGGACAGGGCCAAGATCCTCTCAAAGGAGGAGGAGGTCAGAGGAGAAGCAGAAAGACAAAGAGCTATGGTTCTAGGTAGAGTGGGATCCACATCACAGCAGAGACAGCACAGAGGGTGAGGGAAGGAGGTGCTGGGAGAAGGCAGTTGAGGAAGGCTTCGTAGAAAAACAGAAGTGTGAACGGGACTGGAGAGATACTGAGAATCAGAGCAGGCCTCCTGAGACTGAGAAAATCCATGAGCCAAGTTCACAAGGAACTTCATCGACTCTTGTTGGTCATGCTAGACAAGGGTCCTGAGAGGGATCTCAGCCTGGGATGAGTGAGACCTCTAGCCACTGAGCCCCGGCACCCCCCCCCCGAATCACCCAGACTGCCCCACATCCCTCCAGGGCTCACTCCCCCAACAGGTTTTGGATGACTCTGGGGGACCCAAGACTGGGGATGTGTTGACTCATCACAACCCTCAGCCCTCCCCGCCACAGCATGCAGGGTCCACTAAATCGAGAGAGCACTGAAGAACACGCCCTGTCCCCGTCTCTCAAGCTTTCTGCCCCCAGGTCTGGGCATAATTCAGGAGAGAGTCAGGAAGATCTAGGCTGATCTTTCCATTCCAATTTGAGCAAGTCCGGGGTCGCTATAGACATTCCAGCAAAGGGAAAAGAAATCCTCTCTTCCATTCAGGATTGATTTCCTGAACACAGACCCTTTGTTCTGAGGTGTAGACAAAAGAACATTGGACCATGAATCAGGAAACTTAGATCACGGGCCAGGACACCTGGATTCCATTTGCAGATCTGTGGCCTACTGGGACTCTGATCTCAGGCAAGTCACTTAACCTCTCCAGGGCTTGTGCTGTTCATCTGCAAATTGGGGCGATAGTGTCTGGCCTCTCTGCCTCCTATGAAGGAGGACTGAATCATACAGTGGTGTGCAAAAGCCTGAGGTGACTGGAATGGAGAGTACAGGACGACTGTTGTTAAGTCTAACAACCATGAAACAACTCCTGAGTGACTCACCTGGCTTGTCTGCTCCCCACTCTCCCCATCCAAGAATCTAGGACCCGTGCCTCTCTAAATCTTCCTTTCCTGCCATCATGCCCCAACACGAGACGAAGCATGACCCGGGGACAGCTCTGTCCACCCTGCCTGTAAGAGAGCGATTGTCTCCAAGGAGAGATGATACGAAAAAGGGAGCTTGGTTAGGGGCACGAGGAGCCTGCATTCCTAGGATCCTCTGCCCTCCACTGACCCTAATTATCCGCAGATGGCCTGGAGGCAGGGCCAGGCCAGCGCCTGGATGGGAACACTGAGGGTGCAGGCTGACTCATCTGTGAGTCTCTTGCCACTGGCAGATCGTGTCACGGTGGTCCGTGGTTCCCGTCCAGGCTCTGACCAGAAGACCACAATCAGGCAGTTTCAGAACTCTGGGGAAAGCAGATGGGGCTCTCTGGGGCTTGGCTTCTGCCCATCTCACCTCTCTCAGGTGCTACCAGTCACCAAGACCCCAGGGCCTTGTCTACGGCAAGTAGATTGGATTGTTGATTTCCACTACACATTTTATCCCAAGTGATTTCGTGTTCCCCTGACCATGTCTACAATCAAATTGGGGGGGGCGGGGTGTAGAATTCAAAGAACAACCTGAGTCTCATGGAGCCAGTCCTGGGAACACAGGGGCAAGTGTCTCTTTAAAAAATACTCCCTGCATTGCAGGTCCCACTGGCCTGCAGCCACAACCCCCCCGGGCTGTGATCTCACCAAGCTCCAAGAAGCCAAACAGGGTCAGGCTTGGCTGGTCCCTGAGCGGGAGACCTCCCAAGCAAAACACAGGTGTTGCTGGTGATTCAGCGGACCAGCCCCTCCCTCCCCAGTCTAGCTCTTCTCAGGTACTGGAATGGAGACTGGGATGATTCAGGGAGCGCCTATCAATACCTGGGCAGAGGAAGGGGGTGTGGTGCAGTCAGCGGGTGCCAGGATGCTCTTTCCCTGCTTCCATGGGTGACAAGTGTTGACACTCTTCTTAAGAATCAGGGTGGATGTGCTTCCTCCCTCCCCATCCCCTGCCCAATTCCAAGGCTGGTCATTGCCATCGACCTAGATTCCTCAGGCTGCTTCAACCAGATAAGGGATGGAGGAGGAAGAGGCAGCCTTCCAAGGGGCCTCGGGCTCAGGAACCAATTGGCTCCCACCCCAAAGAGCTGTGGTCTGTGGCTGCCACCAGGCTCCCGGCCTCAGCCCCCAGGATGGTCCCTTCTGGTTTGGGACAGGGTGAGGTTGAAAGGAGTCCGTGAAATGAGGGCCGTCATTAGCCTGCTTTATGAGTACACGGATGTTCATTACACCCCAACCCATCATTAGAGGCTCCAGTGAGAGCTCGGGCCCCTTCTTTACTGCAATAGAAACTGAGGGGGTTTCTCCCCAAAAGGGTGCTCTGCTTCCGCTTCCGGGCAGAGGGTCCTACCCAGGAGAAGGTCACTAGCCTCTGCTCCCTGACTCTCACTGGCCTTTCTCATCCCCCCTCCCCCAGCAGCCAGTAGCCCAAGAGGAAGGTCAGTAGCTCAAGGACAACAGGATAAGGGCCGGGGGACAGGGAGGCCTCCATCAGAGCCCAGGCCTGGCAGCTGGAGTCTGGCATAAGGGGGTGAGTGTTACCACCCCAGCACACAGCCCTTCACCTCCTTCCCCCACAGAGCACCACCAGCTGGTGGACAGCCTATGCAGCTTCCTCCGGGAAGCCCTCCCTGCCACCCCCAAGCCCTCTGTACCTCCTCTTCTTCGTGCTTGTCACAGCTGTAATTATCTCTTGACACTTGTGTCCTGCCAGACTATGCGCCACCCCCCACATGGCACAGCGCTCGGCACCTAGCAGGAGCTCCATGGATGTGGGCTGGGTCCGCATCGGCCAGGAGCCAGGGCAGGATGTGAGAAGTGGGACAGCCCTGACTCTTCTCTCTCTGCCTTTTCCCTCAAGGGAAATGATCTGATGGCCTGGCTGCTTCCTCAAAGCCACAGTCTGCGAGTGACTGAAAAATAAATCATTTGCCATTGTCTAGGCAGTGCCCCCGCGCACCTCCTAAATGTAATTCCTTCACATAAATCCCATTGAGCAGCTGGTTAGGTCTCCCCTTGCAATCTGACCCTCCGGTCCCCACAGCGACAACCACACCGCTGTTGGGAACACCCGGTGACAAAGTCCAGCAGGGGCAAGCCCACTCTTCCAGGGCCAGCCCTGAGAACCCCTCATGCGTGACAGGACGACAGGCCAAGGGGGGCAGAGGCAGGGTGGGGCTTGCGCTCTTCCCATTAGGGCTGGCAGTGCCGGTGGTAATAGGTTGAAGCCCACCCCGCTGGTATAGGCCATCGAGGCTGAATGGAGCGTGGCCAGACCCCACAGAGAGGAGCAGGGGCTCCCGAGCTGGCAGATTAATCAGCTGTCATTTGCATTCATTAAAGGCCCCTTGCTTGTGTGCACTGCAGCCTCAGATGCCAGGGCAATTAACTGCTCACAACACAAAGTTCTGGGGAGAAGTTTCTCTCAGCTTCCTGTGACACAGCGTAGGGATGGGCCTGGCATCCTGGAGTCCCAGGCCCCGCGCAGGTGGGGCCCTGCCCTGGACTAGAGCACGGCAGGCTTTGATTGGATGGAGGCAGGGGGAACCTCTGGGAGACCTAAGGAGTCGGCAGCCATCCCCTGACCCCCTTTGGGCTTCTGCCTGCTGTCACCCGGTCCCCTTTCCCCATCTCCACATAGCCCTGGGCACTGTCACCTGGAACAGCTGGGTCCTTCTCAACATTGTGCAAAGCCTCATTTCAACACAATCTGAGACCAGTGATGTTCCCCATGAGGCTGGATGCCAAACGCCACAAACTGTCCCCAACTCAGCTTTCCTGCCTGCTGGGAAGGAAGGCAGCTCGTGTTCCTCTGCACCCAGACCTTCCCATTGCCTGTGGTGCTCAGCTTAGCAGCCCTTAACAGATGGTCACCCACTAATGTGGCCCAGCACAGTGACCCAGGTTCACCTGTCTTGCCAGAGAGGGCTGTGGGCCTCCCTTCCTCTCCCTGGGGTTATGTCGTCCCCAGAGCATTCCAGAGTCCATGGAACCAACCATGAGTTCAGGGTGGAGTGTACTGTGCTCAGTCTCGGTTGTTTTTTCATTGTCATTGCCAAGCTCCTCAGATTGGCATCTGCCTGCTGGGCACTGTAAAAGGTGACACAACAGGATGAGAACAAGCTCTGGTCCCGGGGGATGGCAACAGGGCCCTAGACCCCGGCAGGCTCCAGTGGGCCACATTCACTGTTCCCTTGGCCCGGACAAACAAACCTGGATCGACACAGGCAGGCAGGGACACGAAGGCCCACCACACGGGCCCTGGCACAGACAAGGAACCTGAGAATGGCAGCTGATCAGAGGTGGCAGCTCGCTTGGGCATCTCTAAGGAAAGAATTCTGAGAAAGTTGCTTGGTTGCAGGCCACCTGCTGGGACCAGGGCCCTAAAACAGATCCTAACCCACAAACCAACCCCAAAGCCCTCCTCTGGTTCACAGGCTACTCAGAGGAGCCACTGTTCTCTTGCCTCTTCCATCCTGTCTCTTCCTGGGTCCCTGAGGTCCCAGAATGCCTGGGGAACAAGCATCCCCCCTCCTTACATAAGGTCAGCAGTGGGGAGCATGGTCTGGGGGAAGGAGACCACAAACACCCCCTGCATGCCCAGACCCAGTCTCCTCCCCTCCTCTCCAGGAACCCAACGGCTCAGAACAGCATGACAGAGTCATTGAACTGGGACCACTTTTGTGGCTTTAAGCAGGGGGTGAAGAGAAGAAGCTGTGTACACCTCCTGCCTCCCAGGCCAGGCCCACCCCCTCTGACCACCCAGGAGCCCAAGCAGCCCGAATGGTCTGACTCGAGAACTGGGGCCACAGGGGAAGGGGGATCCCAGGGGGACTCCAGAGCCTGGAAGAGACAGGAAGGGGATTCCATCAAGGATAAGAGCTTATACGATTCCCACCATTGCTGCTGCCACAGATCTGATGAAGAGTCCTCTTCCGTTCCAGGGAAACTGGGCAGGAAGGTCCTGAGAGCAAGCTGTGGTGCTTCACAGACCTTAACGTGTATATAAATCACTTCAGGTTCTTGTTAAAAGGAAGATTCTGGTTCACCAGGTCTAGGGTGGAACCCGGTTCCTGCATTTCTAATAAGCTCCCAGGTGGTGCTGCCGCTGCCCTGAGGACCGCACTTTGAGTAGCAGGGAGCTAGGGGACAGAGGTCAAGTTTACTGACAAGCCCTCTGAAAAGAGCAAGACATGATTTGAATGAGACTTAAACCGTTTCTGCTCATTGTTATGCTTTCTAGGGAACATAGGGCTTCTCAGAACTTCCACATCTCGCCAGCATCGTTGCCTGCTCAAAATTCCTGACCTTTCTTTCGAGTCCCCCTCTCCTTTCTCCCTTCTTTCCTTCCTTCCATCCTTCCCTCTGTTCTTCCTCCCCTTTCTTTCCTCCCCTTCTTTCTTCCTTCCTCCCCCTCTCCTTCCCCTCTCTTTCTGCCTCCTCCTCCTTCCTTTTGTCCTTCCTTCCTTCTCCCCTTCTTTTGTTTCTTCTTCCTCCCTTCCCTCTTTCTTTCCTTCCCTCCTTCCTCCCTTCATCCGTCCCTTTTTCTTTCCCTCCCTCCTTCCTTCTTCCTCTTCTTCCTCCCTTCCTTCCTTCTTTTCTTCCTCTCTCCCTTCTTCCTTGATTCTTTCCTTCCCTCCTGTTCACAGGCAGCCCCAGGCCTGTGCCCATTGGTGGGAAAGGAGAGAAGAGGCTCGGAAGTGTGGATTGTGCTTTCTCTTCCCACCAGAGCCAAGTATGGAAACCTAAACTAGGACAAAGGAGGGAGACAAAGCAGAGAACAGAACCCAGGAATCTGACTCCCGCCTGCTGCTACCAGTTTTCCCCAAAGAGGCCACAGTAGAGGCCTATGATTGGCAGGCTCTCCCCTCCCTGCTCCATCCCCCCAGCCCAGCCTTTGTGGCCTGGGTTCCCAAGAACTACCCTCATCTCATAGATGGCACATGGGGAAAGCAGAGAAGCCCAGAGACAGTTGCCCATCTAGTGGTTGGAAGGATGGGTCGGGGGGGACGGAGAGGCTGCTCTTGGTTACGTAGACAGAAGGTTGCTAAGACGGGAGCTAGCGGAGACTGTGGAGCCAGGTGTTCTGCAGAACCTAGGGAGCCCCTGTGCCGCAGTCACAGCCACCTGGAATCCCAGGGGCATGGGGTTCCAGCTTACTCACAAGCCCTGGGGTCCATGCCCCAGGCCAGATGGATACTAGGGGACTGCTGGGCCCCTCTGTCCAGCTGAAGTTAGGAGCAAAGGTCTGATCCAGTCACCTCCTCCCAGCATGTTGTTTCTCCCCGGTTCCTCCTCCTCTCCCCTCCTGGGGATGCAGCCATCCAGCCAGAAAGACTGGGTGCTGGATGAGAGATGGGAGAGATAAGAGCAGGGGCTGAGGAGTTAGCCCCACAGTTCCCTCCTCTCTGGTTTCCCAAGCCCTGTTTGTTTTAGGGATTAACTGCACCCGTTTCCTAATTGTTCAGCCAAAGCGAAGCACCAAGAGTAAGCAGACCTGCAGCCTCCTACGTACAGCCCTGGGAAGGAGGAAGGCAGGGTCAGGGCGCCCCCACCCCAACTCCTGGTTGCCTCCCCTCCCATCTGCCCCAAGTTCAGCCCCATCCCCTAGGCTCTGAGACCTCCGGTGGGCAACAGACAAGCTCAGGTCTTATTCACCGAGCATAGTCCTAGTCAGGCATCTGTTTGTCCTGGTCCCCTGCCAGGGTCTGGAGCTTGCCACACCCACTTTTCCTAATCCCCTGGCCCCAGCTATCCTCACCATAGACCCCTTCCCAGATGTCCCCTTCCCCTGGTCCTCCACACGGGCTCAGCCCCCGGCACACCTCCAGAGAAAGGCTGCCTGGCAGAGGAAGTGTGTGAGAGCGTATGTGAGCACGTGTGTGTCCGTGTGTGAGTGTGTGTATGTGTGTGAGTAAAAGTGTGCCTATGTAATTGGTACATGGTGTCTATGTGTGTATAGGTGTAAGCATGTGTGTTTGTGAGAGTGTGTGAGCGTGTGGGAGCCTGCAAGTATGACTGTGTGTGAGCACTGTGGGAGCATAGTGAGAGTCTGTGAGCGTGTCATGTATGTAAGTGCATGAACATGTGTATATATGAGCATATCGGTGTGAACGTATGCGGTGTGAGAGCGCGTGAGTGTGTGTGACTTGTGCTCTCCCACCTCTTGTCCTATCAGACCCAGCCTGAGGGTTTCTCAAGGTCCCCTTAGCCTCTTTCCCGTCCCAGCTTCTCCTGTCTCACCCCCTGCCACTCCCATTTCCCACCAGTTCTGGAAAAATCTTGCCACTGTTATACATCCGGCCAAGTTTCCAGCTGACAGCACAGTCAGCGGCATCCTCCTTGTTCCTGGGATCCTCTGCCCAGTCTCTGAGGCTGAACCCCCCTCCTAAGCCCCCTCCTCCTGGACAACAGCTCTGGCCCTGACTCTCTCTCCTGGGCCTCCTCCCTGTCCACCTGTGTCTCTGTCTCCTTCTCTGTCGCTGAGTCTGTCTGTGGGAGTATGTGTCTCCACGGGATGGCAGGAAAGAGAAAGCAGCGAGAGAAAGAAGGAGGCCGGGCTCAGAGGGTGTCATTAAGAGATATTAATGCCCCTCATCAAGGCATATTAATAAACATGACGTGCCGCTCGCTCCTCGCACCCTGGGTGAGTACAAGCCCAGCGGGACAGGCCCCATAGTCACAGCTGAGTAACCTCCAAGCCCACGGCACAACCATTAGCCTCCTGAGACAGGCCCTGCCAGGAGACTTTGCGGGATGGATTCCCAGGGCTCTGAGGGTGGACGGAGGCAGCATCCCCATCCTCCCTCCCCTGCCTGTCCGCTCCCTGGGCAGCCACTGTGCCCTTCACTCCAGAGTTCAGCTGGGAGCTCAGCTCAGTAATGACCCTTATACTTGGAAGGTGCTGTGGGACTTTAGAATTTTCCATTTCCTAATTGCATCTTCACAACAACTCTGTGAGGCAACCAGGGCAGGTATCGCTATCATCGCCACTTTATAGGTACGGAAACCGAGACGCTGTGAAATGAAGTGTCTTGCTCAAAGTCATGTAGCTAATTGGTAATGACATTGGACTGGAGCCCAGGCTGCCCTGTAGGGGAATGGCTGTGTTAGAGTCACCCATCAAGTGGGGTTGCTTTAACTGGATGGCTCCATTTTCCTAGTTCTTAGGACTGCCAGAAATCAGACCACAAAGCACAACTCCTCAAGTGGGGCAGCGGGCCTTGGCCCTCCAAGTGGGGGGGGGGGTCTCTGCACCTCAACAGGGAATTTTCTGAAAGGCAGGGACCACTGTGAGCTAACTCATGTGGAAACCCTGGTGAGATGCCTGTCGCACCGTGGGTGCGCACCCAGAGGTGGTTCCATCTCTTTACATGATGACCACGACATAAACACTCAAGTGTCAGTCACTAAGGAGGTTGGAGCAGGTGGAAAGCTGCATGGCCCGTTCTTTTTATCTGCTCTTCAGCCTTGCAGTCGGGTGCCGTAGCGGTGTGCAAAATTGGCATCCACTGTGACAACCACAGCGATGTTTAAAATTACATAAGGTATTCTCCATGTAGGATGTTTAAGAAGACAAGAACTAGTGTTCTAATAAGATGGCTATCCGAAATAGTTAAGATAAAAGGAGCTGGGAAGCTAAAAATATAAGATTCAAGATGTCAGGGAAATTTACTCATGAGGAACACCCGAGTCCCTAAATGATTCCAGGTAAGTGAGGCGCTCCAGCCACCTGACACAGATGCCGAAAGCTTCAACTTTTGTTCCAAGTATCTGGAAAGGGCAGTCTTTAGTCTAAACTGACACCAGTGCATAGTAATTGTAGTTAGCTACCAACTCATGATATTTGCTTTTAGCCTATCTTAATATTTCTTGTCTACTGTTTTTTTTGGTTTGTTTGTTTGAGATGTGGTCTCACTCTGTCACCTAGGTTGGAGTGCAGTGGTGCAATCATGACTTACTACAGACTTGAACTCCTGGACTCAAGCAATTTTCCTGCCTCAGCCTCCTGAGTAGCTAGGACTATAGGCACATACTTTACACTCAGTTAATTTTGTTGCTATTTGTTTGTTTGTTTGTTTATTTATTTATTTATTTATTTATAGAGATAGGGTCCTGCTATGTTGTCCAGGCTGATCTCAAATTCCTGGCCTCAAGCAATCCTCTCACCTCAGCCTCCCAAAGCCTAGGATTACAGTCATGAGCCACCATACCCAGTCTCATGTCTACTTCTAAGTGAAACAGGCTTAATAAGACCATCAAACATGGTGTTCTTTATTCCTTTCCTTCTTCCCACCCTCCTCTTAAACCTAACCTTGAGCCACATCCGGAGAATGAGGGACTCATGACAGGTAAGGGCAAAAGGGAGGTGACCCCACAATTTACCGTGGCTCAGCCCTCTCTCTGAGTAGCAGGGACTGAAAGTAACTCGGGCACGTTTTCCCAAATAGGAGACCCCCAAGGGCAGACAGATGGGCGTCCCAGTCAGTGCAGGCCCCAGAGAGGTCGGGGGCTCAAAGCTGGTACCTGTGTGACAAGATGCTTTGGAACCCAAATGCAGAGAAAGGAAGGGTGGCCTCGGGGCAATTATCTCTACCTGGTATGATCCAGGGGGTTCCTTTTCTTTCTAGTGTGTATTTGCGTTTTATACTCTTTCCACAATGAACATGTAGTCTTTTTATGACCTGATAGCAAAAGTTACCCTTTGTAAAGGGAGGTGCTTGGGTTCAGGGGTCCCAGAAGCACGAGCTCTGAGTGAGGCCATCAGTGATCAAACTCAGCTGCAACCTGCTCCAACCTGCCACCCAGGCAGTGTCCCCCAGCTTGGCCTTTCCACATCATTCTTTGACTGGAGGGACAGCTCAGCCAGCCTGCTCCAGTGACCCTCTTGGGACTCAGTTGCTGAGCATTTGGGAAACAGAAAAAGCCTTGCCTGGGATCTGTGGTCCCCAGGTTGAGGCTGCCAATAACTTTGATTCCCAGAAATAAAAAACATTGCCTGCCATTCAAGCCTAGCCCTGGCCTGAATTTCCAGTCTTATCTGGAGTCACACATGCTGGTTCTGGCTCCAAGAGATGGCCAAGTCATTTGAAATCTTCTCATATCTCACTCACACATTTATACATTACTTAGGCGGCTTTCTCAACTTAAGCTGCCCCTCCACTCCCCTATCTTATCCATTAGAGAACTGAAAAACTCCTACACATCCTTCAAGGCCCAAATGGCTTTCTTTGATTGTCACCCCCAAGCAGTTATATCTTCCTTCATCTGTTCTCCCCCAGTATTGCATATAGGCCTCAATTATTTAGGCCTGTAATCGTTCTTTGTTGATTTATCTACCCCATTAGGCTATGAGCTCCTTGATGCCATTAACTGTGTCTTATTTTTATTTCCATCTCCAACACAGAGTCTTTCATGCGTTCACTCATCTACCCATCTCCCCAGCCATCATCAGGGACAACTTTCATGCTAGACACTATCACACACACACACACACACACACACACACACACACACACACACACACGTGCAAGACAGCGTGACAGTTGATGACAGCGTGACAGTTGACAACCACATGCACTTCCATGTGGCTTGGAACAAATGGCCTGGACAGCCTGTACTTGTTAAGCCACAGGCAACCTTGACCTTGGCCTTGGGAAATCTTGCCTCTAAACCCAGGACCATGAAAGGTAAAGCTCTTCCCATCCTGGGTAACTACTTACTCTAAGAAGCAAATCATTCTCCCTCAGTCACTTTGACTTCTGGATACCCAAGGAAGTAACCAACTTCAGATGTGATGCCAAACTAGCGATCAAAAAACCCAAGGGTCCTGTTGCTAATCTGTGCCAAGATACCAGGATCTGCTGTGCATTGGCTGGCATCTTCTAAAGACAGTATTCAGTACTGTTGTCCCCACTGCCCATGAAGGTGCCAGGAAGAGGCCAATCAGGTACTTTATGTTGACATTTCTTGAGGGAAACTGGTGCACAAAATAATTGGCCATGCTACACCCTGGAGTCTAGAAGTACTCAGCTCCCGGGAGGGCTCAGATCTGTGTCTCCTCCTTACCGCTTCTCACGGACTTCATTCCACCCATCTCAGTGGCCGTCCCTCCTTTCACCAGCCCCAGGGCAAAAGAGCGGGCAGTGGGGTTAATTGACTGGAAGCCTCTCCGGAGGAGCAGGCCCCACTCTCCTGGGCTGGGTCTTCTCCAAGCTGGCGTTAGGCGGCCTGGCAGCCACGCGGCCCCTGGGGATCTCAGAGCCTGGAAGCTGTCAGTGCCTTCCACTCACTTACCCTTTGTTAATTGCAGAACACACAGATTGCTGGGTAGCACTTTCCAATCCGGTGCCTTTTCCTGGATCCTTTGGCACTTGGCAGCTTGCAGGCAGCTGTGCAAAACAGCAAGGAGCTTTCTCGTCTGGTGCCAGTGTCAGAGAGCTTGGAACTCTATTTCTGATTTCCCTTTTTTTCCCATTCCCCTCCCCCATTCCAAGTGCTCTGTTTTGCTTATTTCTCTCTCCACTCTCCCTTATCTCTGCAACGCCTTTCTGTGCCTCACCTCTCAAGCTGAGGACGCTTCAGATGCCCGTCCCCCCTATACCCACCCCCCTATACCCCAAAGATCAAAAAGTGAAACTTCCCACTCTGGCAGTACTGTATAGCCAGGCAGACATGATTGAATCCTCCTGGCCAAATGGGAGGAGGTGGGTGAAGAGATGAGATCGTCTCCCTCACTCGAGGAAAGGTGCGGCCAGACCCTCTGCTCCGGGATCAGCAAGCCTGAGTACCTGGGGGCTTTGCAAACGCCCAGGTGGGCAGGCAGTTGCCTGCAGGTAACTGAAAGGGAATGAGGGGACTGAGCCAGAGTTCCCTCTGGGACCAGTGATAAGCCAGGCCCCTTCCCCACCCTTCAGACCTCTCAAACCAAATTCAGTCATAGAGCCTTTACCTAAGGAGTTCCCCAGGTTGGGGGAGGGATGTCTCTGGACTCTCAAGTCTATGAAAGGCCTCAAAAAATGCAGCTCTCTGACTGTCCCCATGGGGACAAGACAGAGGTTGGAAGTGGGGCTGACTGAAGTGGCAAGGGCTGGGGGGGGGCCATGGTACCAACAACGTCTCCACATCCACTGTGTGCAGAGCCTTTTATGGGCTATGAAGATGCTCAGGATGTAGGCCTGTTCTTAAGCAGCCGAATCTTGTCTGGTTTCTTTCCAGTCCAAGGGGACTAAGCATCTCTGCCCTTCCCATGTATGGGGCACTGTGAGATCAATTGGTTAGATAGTTGCCTAGAGAGTAAGCTCTAAAAGCCCATTACAAATGGAAGGGAATCATGAAGAGGGCAGACCTCCAGCTTCTAGCACCGCCATCTTGAGTTGACCCAAGATAAATCAGTCAGACAGGACAAGTCTGGGAAGACAGTCTGTATCACCCTGGTCCCAGAATGGGATTGATCTGACTCCCCATCAAGCCCCAACTTTCCCTGAATGTCTCACTTGCCAGCTCCAAGCTTGCTTGCCAGAGAAGCATTGGGCTCCAAAGTGGGAAAGGAAATCTCATGCTCTGTGAACCCAGAAATTCTTCCAAAGTGCCCACAGAGTCCAGCTCCTTCTCTGCGGTTAGAATATTGTGTGTCTATTTCTATGCCAGGCAGTCGTGCACATACTCAGTATCCTACACTCACAGGCACACACACACACACACACACACACACACACACACACACACACACACACACACACACACACACATACACATACACACACATGCACACACACACTTCTGGAACCAACTTCTAAGAGAAAGAAGTGACTCTGTTCTTACATTCCGAACATTTAAGAGTCCTCCTGAACCATTCTCCACCTCCTCCTCCCTTCTCCTGATACCAAGAAGGGTCATAGGTATCAGACTTCCCATTTTCAGAGGTGACTGATAAGGAAAAGAGTTTCCTTCCCAAGGCCATCCAGTCCCTGACACTTACGGGCTGCCCAGAGTGTCAGCCTAGGCACACTGACTAAACTCCCCAGGAACTCCTGTCCTGCTGTCCTGAAAAACCCATCTTAGGCTTTTTGTTTGCTTAAGGATCAGAAATCCAACTCATCTACGCTGTCTATAATTTCTTTACTACAGTTGACTCTTGAACAATGCAGGGGTTAGGGACACTATTCCTCCACCAGTCAAAAATTTATGTCTAATGTTTGATTCCACCAGAATGCACCTACTATAGCCTATGGTTGACCAGAAGTCTTACCGATGGCATAAACAGTCAATTAACACAGATAGTTGTAGTGGTTGTTTGTAGTTACATGTATTACATCCTGTATTCTGAAAGTAAGCTAGAAAAAAGAAAATGTTATTAAGAAAATCGTAAGGAAGAGAAAACGTGTTTGCTCTTCATTAAGTGGGAGTGGGTCATCATAAAGGTCTTCACCCTCATCATCCTCACATTGGGCAGGCGGAGAAGGAAGAGGGAAAGGCGGGGTTGGTCTTGCTGTCTGAGGGGTGGCAGAGGCGGAAAACATGGAGGTGGTGGGCAGGGAAGCAGAAGGGATAGGCATACCCGGTGCAACTTGTAACGAAAAAAATCGACATATAAGTGAATGCAGTTCAAATCCATGTTGTTTCCAGACCAACTATGTGGGGTTTTTTTGAGTTGGAGTCTCACTCTGTCACCCAGGCTGGAGTTCAGGGGCATGCTCACGGTCACCACAGCCTCAATCTGCTGGGCTCAGGTGATCCTTCCACCTCAGCCTTCCAAGTAGCTGGAATTACAGGCGCACACCACTACACCCGGCTAATTTTTTGATTCATTGTTAGAGATGAGGTCTCACCAAGTTGCCCAGACTGATCTTGAACCCGTAGGCTCAGGCAATCCTCTCACCTCAGCCTCCCAAAGTGCTGGGATTATAGGCGTGAGCCACCACACTTGGCTCTATTTCCTTTTTTTAACCTTAGCATTTAGGCAAGCTCCTTTGCAAAATACCAGTCTTTCTTAGCTGTAGCAAGGGAAAGGATGTTTGGTCCATGATTAGTTCATCTTAAAAAGGAGAGAGCCCACCTGGAGGCCAGGGCGGGGGTAGAAGGAGGCAGCCCAGTTGGAGGAAGAAAGCCCAAGGTGTTGAGGACCTCTCAGCAGCCCCTTTCCTCCTGCAGGGTCTCCTTCCAAAGTCTGGCTCTGCTCAGACTTGACCGGCGTGATGTGTTCCTCAAACACAGGGCTCACACTCCAGCCTCACAAGGTACTTCCCTAGTCTGGCAGGCTTGGGCAAGACTCAAAGCTCCAGATGTCCTTCTCTTACCTCCTGAAGCATCTCTGAATCTCATCCTAGAGAGTTCCAGCTTTCTAGGGTGACTGCAGGCAGGCTAGAAGTGACATTTTAATTCTTAAAGATATTCTAGAAGAGCTGATATCTGGTGGGGGTTCCCATTTCCACCGCAGTCCCAGTCCTCCAGATAATATCTGTATATTTCCATAACGATCTTCCAAAAACGATGGGATTGTCATGATGTCATAGAAAGAGCACAGGATGGCACTGGAGATCAGAAGGCATGAGACATCAAGCCAGCCATTCTCAAAGGCCCCAGGGTCTAAAGTCCCTTCCTCCTTGAATTTTTCCTCTCACAGCTCCAGACAAGTAGTGTGACCCCCTCTGGAGCCCAACGCTTTCACGTTTTAGAATTTAGTTTCCTAAGACACCTACCAAATGTTGATTCTATGGTACAAATTTTAGTTTCCTAGGACTGACCGATGAGGGAAGGTTTATGGTCAAAAGGAGCTTAGGCAATCCTCAGGCCAACCCAAGTAAATAACAGCCACATTGACCACACACCATGTGGGGTTCCCCTCTGCCGAGTCCTCCCCTGCTCTTCCTGCCAGTGGGCACCAGCATCTGTCCATAGGACCAGCGCCAGGGGGGACCTGAACCATCTATTGACCATCAGTGTTCCAGTCAAGCACAGGGTCATCAGGGCAGCTGGGAAAACCAGGCAGGAAGGGCTGGTGGCCTGCCTCAATGAACCCAGCCCAAGGGTTTGCAGAGTCTTTGCCAAGCTGGCCCCAGTTGATGAGTTAAAGCTCCCCAGGGTGAAAGGAGGGGAAGGCGAGCCTTCCCACCCTGATCAAGGCTCCAGATCAGACTTTCCACCCAGCTCCGGCTCTGAACATCAACTCCCTGACCTGACAGGGCCCAGCCTCCACTCTCACCCCCTCCCTGGCCTCACTCTGGGTGGGACCCAAGCCTGGGGGAATTGAAAAGACCCAGCCAGCTTAGGTTGCTATTGTTTGGTTTAAACAAACCGCTGACTGAGCAGACTTGGAAAGGGATAAGGGGAGGCTGAGGAGCCCAGAGCTGGCTCGGAGGGGCTGGGCTTCCCTGGCTCAGCCCTGGACTGCTTCATCTTGCTAGGGTGGCTTGAAGAGCTCTTTGGGGAGAGGCAGTTGGGTTCTTTTTTTTTTTTTTTTTTTTTTGAGTTGGAGTCTCACTCTGTCACCCAGACTGGAATGCAGTGGCCACTCCCGGCCACCGCAGCCTCGACCTCCTAGGCTCCAGCGATCCTTCCGCCTCAGCCTTCCAAGTAGCTGGAACTACAGGCGCACGCTACCACGCCCGGCTAATTTTTTGATTAATTGTAGAGATGAGGTCTCACCTAGTTGCCCAGGTGGGTCTCAAACCCGCAGGCTCAGGCAATTCACTCACCTCAGCCTCCCAAGGCGTGGGATTACAGGCTGAGCCACTGAGCCCAGCTCGGCTGGGTTCTTAATGCCTCTCCTAGAAGAGAAGACATCGAGGGGAGGGAGGGTCTTCTGATCCATTAGCCTTATCCCAGGCCCCAGCCTTCAGTCCCTGGCCACACCTGGGCCTGAACAATGCAGGGCCCCAAAATGGGGGCAGTCAGGGTACAGAGCTGAGAGAGAGGCAAGGCTGAAGTACACAGCAGTGTGGGTGCGACTGGATTTAGAGGCTGTCCAGATGCTCCTGAGCAGAAAAGAAGGGCGTTAGGCAGAGTGGAAGGATGATAAAGGAAAGAGATCTCACCTGTATTGGGTGAAGAAGACAAAGTGCAAGGGGCTTGTGGGAGAGGGTCTGTCCTTCCACCGTCTCCTCCCACTTCTCCCAACCAAAGTGGACCTGGACCTAAAGAACCCTCCTGGGAGCCGGGCTCGGTGGCTCAGCCTGTAATCCCGCGCCTTTGGGAGGCTGAGGTGAGTGGATTGACCGAGCCCGCGGGTTCGAGACCCGCCTGGGCAGAGAGACCTCATCTCTACACTAAATCAAAAAATCAGCCAGGCGTGGTAGCGCACGCCTGTAATTCCGGCTACTCAGAAGGCTGAGGCAGAAGGATCGCGGGAGCCCAGCAGGTCGAGGCTGCGGTGGCCGGGAGCAGCCACTGCACTCCAGTCTGGGCGACAGAGTGAGACTCCAACTCAAAAAAAAAAAAAAAGAAAGAACCCTCCTGGGGAGCGGGAAATCTGGTAATGAAGCCCAAAGTGAGAACAGTAGTAGACAAACCTCAGCCCAAAGGAGAGGAGATCAGGTGGGTCTGTACTGGGCAAATGGGGCTTTAGTTCTGTAAAAAGTAAGCCACTACAAAAATATTATCTGGGTATGATGGTAGACGCCTGTGGTCCCGGCAATTCAGGAGGTTGAGGCAGGAGGATCGTTTGAGGCCAGATGTTTGAGGCTACAGTGAGCTATGATCACACCACTGCACTCCAACCTGGGTGACAGAGTGAGATCCTGTCTTTAAAAAAAAAAGTGTTGAAAAGGCTGAGGCAGAAGGATAGCTTGAAGTCAGGCATTTGAGAATAGCCTGCACAATATAGCAAGACCAGACCCTGTTTCTCTTTTTTAAAAAAATTTTTAATAGCCAGATATAGTAGCATGTGCCTATAGTCCTGCAACTCAACAGGCTGAGGCAGAAGAATCGCTTGAGCCCAGGAGTTTGAGGCTGCAGTGAGCCATGATCATGCAACTGCACTCCAGCCTGGGCAACAGAGTGAGACCCTGTCTCTAAAAACAGAAAACAAACAAACAAAAAGTAAACCACAAGCCAGGGATTGGCTCTCACTTTCCTTTACCCCCACCCTCAAACGGAGCCTCCCATCTCTTCCCCTATCTTTCCACCACCCCCACGAGCACCTCGGTGAGGCTTGGTAGAAAGATGGCCAGGGCACAGTTAGGTGTCGGCAGACTCAATTAAGAGCCACGCTAATCACCTTCATTAAGGCTATAAAACCCCACACCTAGGGGCCGTGGGGCTCCCTGGCATGGCCCAGGGCCCCGAGCCATGGCACGGACCCAGGGGCCCAGCTCCAGTCCCTTTCATCTGAGCATCTCCCAGTCCTGCACAAACAGTAATTAGTGCCCGCCTCCAGGGTCACCTCATTATCCCACAGACACTGAGTAGAGGGGAGGAGTGAGGGAAGGCAAGGAGGAGGGAAACTGAGGTTACCCAGTAGCCAAAGAAACTGCCCCAGGGTTGTGGGCTGAGTCAGCTGGGGGCTGGGAAGAAATTGCTGCAGAATCAGGCAGTCCAGCCTCCTCCTGCCTTCCCTTCCATCCTGGTTGCTCAGACGGCCATTGGCCTAATGTTCTAAGGGCCCCAGAGTTGAGTCCTCTCTCCTGAGAGGATGGGCTGATTAGCAAGCCCCAGAGAACCGACAGCACCTCCCTTAGATCTGACCAGACCCTGCAGGTTATATCCTGTGCCCAGTCTCAGGGCACCCACGGTGATCAAGGTCCTATCAAGACTCCTCCAAGGTCAGGTGATCCATCCCTGTGACTGTCCTCTGTCCCCCTAAGGTCCCCATTCCCAAACCCCACAGCCTGGTCTCCCAGAAGCAGTGGTTCATCCTCCTCTTCTTCCAACCTCTTCCCTCAGAGAGAGAAACAACAAAACCCACTTGGACTATCGTGTACCCCAGAAGTAACCCACAGTCCTGCTTGTTTATTTCAGGGTAGTACCATGAAGAATGGGAATATTCAGGGCTCGGTGTTAACAGGTGAGTAAGACTCTCCATTGCCAGGGCCATAATGACAGTTACAAGCGTCAAACAGTACAATTTCATACTGTGGCTTCACACTGTACAAACACCAGACCAAGAGTGTACTCTGACTTCATCTCTCCATGACTGCTTTTTTAAGGTCACTGCCATCAGTGTCCCATTATAAAGAGAATAAGACTGAGGCCCATGTGCCATGTCACACAGCTAGTGAGGGATGGAGCCAGCATCACAACACAGGGTATGTCTGACTGGAGAGTCTTCACAACCTCCTTCCACCCCCATTCTTCCCTCAGCAGCCCTCTCTCTTGGATCCCAGCCCTGAGAATATATATATCCTCCATCCAACTTCGAGAATGTTTGAGTGGTGAGCCGGCCTCCTGCAAAGGACTCGGCATCAAGCCGAAACTCGCTGCCTGGTGAAGAGGCATAGGCCCGGGCACCAGAGAGGCCTGGTTTGCAGTCCCAGCACCACAACGTATTATAAGTCTGGCTTAACCTCTCAGAGCCTCGATTTCCTCATTCGGAAAATGGGAGGAAGAAGGAGCGGTCATCAGTGAAGGCATAGAACCCAGGGCCTGCCCCACAGAAGTGGCTCAGCATGTGTGAAACCCCCTCCCTTCCTCGTCACCCTCCTATCTCTACCCTTGAAGGTTTCAAAGGGGGATTCTTCAGGAAAGCCCTAGTGAGAGGGGTCAGTCTCCATCTCCCCTGAGGATAAATTGCCAATCGCACAGAACCAGTGAGTCCTCACTGCAGACGCGTCCACACAGAGCCGAGGTCACCAATCTTTGGCAGCCTGGAATATGCCCACCCTCAAGCCTACTCGGCAACCCCCACGCCCCCCAGCTTCACCAAAAGCTGGCCAGTCCCATCTGCCCTCCATACCCATACCCACGAGGAGACTCTCTGGCACCCACGTGTACTCAGAAGTCTCTCCCAGCCCTGGCAGTGCTTGGGCAGAAGCACCGATTTACCCGCATTTACACGCACACCAACAGAAACCCTCCAAAACAGCCTGGAGGGTTCGTACGCCTGCTCTCCCATGCACACACCTGTCCCAAGTGTAGACGCCAATCCACACAATTCACACGGCTCTCGGTATATCCCTCTCTGTTCTCACTCTTAGTATACACGTGCATGCATGCATGAGCACGTGCGCGCGCGCGCACACACACACACACACACACACACACACACACACACACACACACATCTGGTCTGCAATCCAGAAATGCAAGGAAAGATGAATAGTCCGGAATTCCCCTAGCTGTTGGCACGTTGGAGGCCTCCGTGGCCGGAAGTGCACAATGAGGGACTCTTCCAACGGCTCAGGGCAGCAAGTTGTGCTTTTGTTTAATGATCAGGAGAGGGAGGGAGGGGGAGATGGCCATAAAGTACCAATTCCCACTCCCACCAACATCCTCACTGCAAGCGCTCCTTCCCACCCACCCCAGGAAGGTTCTTGGCTCCAGCCTGGCTTTCCTCCTTGGAAAGGGAGATGGAGAGAAGGAAGGGCAGAGGAAAGGGGCAAAGCACTCCAGGAAGGAGGCCCACCTTGAAAGGCCCCGGCAGGGCTAGCAGAGCCCCAGTTCCCTGCATAGACTCGGGGAAAGGATGAGGGATGTCTCCGTCCCACTTTTCTCCCCAGAAAAGACCAGCCTTCTGGAGGGAGAGAGAAGGGGTGAGAGATGGGCCATCCCCCCAGTGCCCCAAGCGCCCAGCTCCTATGGCTCCCACGATCAAACCTTTGAACCCAGTCCCACCCACCCCCGTAACCACTTCCAGATCCTCCAGACACAGCCAAGAAATTGGCTTCTTTGGGGATTGAGTTCATAAGGAAATGCCGAAAAAATAAATAAAAATTCGCTGCCAAGTACACTCGCAGAGGAAGATGGGTTTCTCTTGAGACAGGAAATCCATCGGTATAGACTAAAGCAAAAACAGGACAGTACCAACACCCACTGGCCCAGAAAGGTTTGGGAACCACTCCAGCACCCAAGTCCTTCAAGCCAGCCCAGGGTGCTTCCTCTCGGACTACCTTCTCCCGCACCCTCACCCCCCGGATATAGGTACTTCTTAATGAAGATTCTGAAGGTGAGATCTCACCAAATATAAATCCTAGTGGTTTGCACTGAGTGAGCCCCCATCTGGGACCTCAGGGAAGTCAGCAGGGACCATGGGAAGACACGGTGCTCTGCCCTGGGTAGTGTGGGATGTGGAGCCCACCACTCTCCTCCTTTTCCCCACAGACTACGATCCTCCCACCCCACCACCACAGACCGGCTTCCATCGCTACCAGTTTTTCCTCTATCTTCAGGAAAGAAGGAACGTCACTCTGCGTCCCCAGGAAAGCGCTTATCGACGTAAGGCCTTCTCATTCTTCCAGCCATAGCCGGAATGAATTCTGGGGTGAAACCAATGCTTTATGCATTCATGAGGAAGCCAGGACTCCAACCTCCACCTATGAGCCTTGGAGACCAGAGTCAAAGGATGGTGCTTCTTGGGAGCAAACTGGAATGAGTACCCTAAAAAAGATGTTGACATCAGATGTGGTCTCCCCTAAGAAGTAAAGCTCTGACTGGGCTGGTTGGTATATAAGGCAGGGTCCCAAAGGAGTGACTGGTGTCAGGGAGAAAAACACCCCCGAAACCTTGCATGACATGTGCAGGCAGATACCCCAGAACACCTTGGCAGATAATTGTACCCTGTAATTGAGTCTGATCTGGGCAAGAGGACCCTGGAATGCCACCCTGCCGGTCTACCTTCATTGGTCGCTAATTGTTGGGTCTGCCTGTGCCATCTCAGTGGTGGGGCAAAGACTTCCCCAGTCACACCCCCTCCACTGGGTTCTCTGAATAGCCTTCCTTGGCCTCTGGAGTGGACACTCTCCCCATGGCCTCCTGATGGCTAAACCAGCCTGTTTGGCTTCCATCCTCCTTCTGCCAGGGCCAGGGAGTAGGAAGAACCATGGATACTTGGCCACCGCAACATGCAGCAGACTCTTGTAACCCTGTATGAGCCATGCCCCTCACCGCCCCCCATCTGAGCCTTAGATTTCTCTTCAGGAAAAGGAGAATAAAGTCAGCCCTGTGCACTCTATCATGCCCCCCTCCCAATTTTAGAGAATGGAAGATAATGCAGAATGCACAAATGTCAATCTGAGAATGTGAAGAGCACATCCCCCAGGCTGGCGGGAAAGTGAGTGGGAGGGTGGGTGTCATCAGCCATTTCCTCTCACCCAGTGACCCTGACCAAACATCCACCCACTGGGAAGCCAGCACAGGCATTGTTACAGCCCTGATGCCCGAGGCCCTAAAGGTGAGGAACGTGGAGCCCAGAAAGGCACTGGTTGAGTGATGGAGCCCTTCAGATGTGTGCCGAGCAGTGGCTGCCAATCACAGAGGCTGCAGGCTGCCCTGGGAGTGGAGTTGGTGCAAACTTTCCACCGGTGAACCCTCCCCAGGTGCCCTCAGCACCCTGCCAATCTATAAATCTGTGTAGACGGCTTTGCCAAAGACACACTTTTAAGTTGACATGCAAAGAGAAAGAAACAAGAAATGTATCTTGCCTAGGCCAAGAAAAACTCCTCCAATGCCTGGGTACCAATCTCACTAAAAATATCAGGACCTAGGCTAGGCCTGGTGGCTCATGCCTGTAATCCCAGCACTTTGGGAGACCAAGACGAAAGGATCACTTGAGCCCAGGAGTTTAAGACCAGCCTGGGCAACATAGCAAGACCTTGTCCTTACTAAAAATCAAAAAATTAGGCAGGCATGGTGGCTCACATCTGTCGTCCCAGCTACTCGGGAAGCTGGAGCAGCAGAATTGCCTGAGCCCTGGAGGTCGAGGCTGCACCCAGGCCACTGCACTCCAACTTGGGTGACAGATTGAGACCCAGACTCAGAAAAGGAAAAAAAAAAAAAGTCAGAACCTCCGCCTGTGACATTCTCCCACCCATGGGATTCTCATAAAGCGAAGTCTATGAGACTTCAGGGTCTCAATGTCCACGCCCTGGGGGGAGCCTTTCAATAGGTCACGTGCTTTCTGAGGGCAGGATGGAGGGGAAGGACAGAGCATCAAATGATGCCAGGAATAGAGACGGGGGCAAGGGAGGAAGGGAGCCATATACAACAAAGAACGCCCAACTCTGTATCCCGGGGCTCCTTAGAATTGACCGCAGCATGTCCTCCCGAAAACATAGTGACAAGCAAAGTCCTGGCCTGCCCTCCCAAGACACTGATGGCGAGGCAAGGAAACTGGAAACCAATCAGTCCTGAACCCCACTGTGTGTCCCTTTGGGTCTCGTGCATTTCCCTCCTCGTCCCCCCACAACCCAGCTCTCTTCCATGGGGAACTTTGAAACTGGACTTGCATCTGGGCAGAGTCCCTCTGGATCCTGTGCTGTTTTGTTTGCTGCTGGAAATGGAGGTGAGAAAATGATGATCCCAGATGAAAACGGTCTCACCATGCGCTGCCTTCCATGTGCCCAGAACTATGCTGGGAACTTCAGAGAGGACACAATTTGAGGGCACTAGGAATTTTCCCTGCCCTCAAGGGGCTTGCAGTCTACTTTGGAAACGATTAGCAGCTAATGATGCAGAGCGGCATATAATTAAGCACTTAATTGTGTGATTTTTGACCGTGCGGACAACTGGAGCTGTCCTGGGACTCAGGGAGCTCCTTCCTTCCTAGCGTCCTCTTCCCTCCAGGAGTGGCACACCCTCTTCAGCCAGGGAGTGTGCAAAGGTGTTTCACTGCAGGGTGAGGCAACCTTGACTTCCATTCTCTAGCTAGTGATTTGACTTTGGAGTCAGTCACTGGGCCTCAGTTTCTTTATCCACAAAAAGACAAATTGACTCTAGATGATTACAAATCTCCGTGGACCTGAGGCCACATTGTAGAGATTGGGGCATGGCTAGGCCCTAGAGAAGGAGGAGATTTGAATGCTTGAGTGGAGGGAAACCATAGATGCACAGGTTTTTATTTTTTCAAGTGAGAAACCGAGGAGGAAAGGAGAAAACAAAAGAAGGTTGCGAAGGTTCTGGAAAGCTCAGCAGAGGAGTGGTTTTGAGGCTCGACCATGAGGAACCATCAGAGATTATTCACCAGAGAAGTAACCACAAAAGTCACTCTCTGGAGATGACTAAGCTGGAGCGTTGGGCAGAACCAGCCAGAGTGAGAGGACAGGAGGCCACCAGAGGCACTGAGATGTGAGGCAGCAAAGGCCCAGCCTGGCATGGATGTACCCGGGGCAATTGCAAAAGCAGAAACGGCAGGCCCTTGCACAATGTCAAAACACCAAGGGCCTGGCACTCTCTGAGGCACCTGGACAGGCCTAGGGACTCGTGAGGCCCCGGGCTGGACCAGCACTCAGGAGACCGGGGCATGGGGCCCTGCCAGCGAACACAGGCCCTAGGACTTGCCTTGGTCTAGTTTTCTCCCCATGGGAAGTGATCCGTGGAGGGAGGGGCGTGTCCTGGGGGGATATGGTGTAACCAGCTGCCATGTCCCCCTAGGGTAACAGGCAAGAACAGCTTCTAGAGATTGGAGGGAAAGGTTCAGCCTCCAAGGGTCAGGTAGAGGGGCATTTTTGGCAAATGGGTGACCAAACCCAGTCCTGTCAGCTCCCTTCCTTTTGAGTGGTGAATGACGGGCTTAGGGTGAGAAGGGAGCTTCAGATGCTATGACCATGGTGAGGATGGTGGCATTGTTCGAAGCCAAGGGGGCTAAAACCTTCCCCAGGATTCCTCTTTGTACCATGACCCCAGGACAACTCTCATTGTATGACCTTGGCCAAGTGACATCCTTTCCCTTGATTCTGGGGGATTTGATTTGCTCCCAGGTTACCGACCTCTGCTCACCTCCAAGACTTGCCAGATCAATGCAGGGAGCAGCTAATGAGGCTTAATCACCCGGCGAGCCCCAGGCATTTCCAGGTGGAGGCCTCCCTTGGGATGCTAGGCCGCCAGGCCACAGCAAGGGCCCAGGAGGGTCTTGGAGCTACCCAGTGTCTAGCTGATGAAACCCTGCCATGCCCCCCACTCCTGCCTTGGCACAGCTCCTTCCTCTCTGGCCCTTTTCTCCACCATGCTTGGCACGACTCACCAAGATGGCGCCAGGAGCACAGTGTGTGCAAGGCGCCATTCTGGATGCTATGAGAACAGAAGTAGCCACGCGACAGTGTCCCTGCTCTCATTGGTGGATAGAATCACCCTGCTGTAGCTCTGTGGGTAGACGGCACCCAGAGAGAGTGTTCAGGGAGATATCAGACAGCTCAAGCATATCCACGTCCCCAGTGGAGGAGGGGCAGGGGAGATGCCCGAAGCCAAATGAGCCTAAACGGGTGCCTCTGAAAAGGGCTGACCCAGTGTCACCAGCATTGGCCCCAAAGGCCACACTTTGCCCTCCCAGTTTTGCAGCAGGCATTATCTGAGGCCTGTGACACACTGGGCTTCCACTCTCTGATTCCAAGTGAACACCCTCTCCCAGCCCCCACGCCCAAAGCCCGGGACCTGGCCTTTTGGCTCATCGGTTATTCACGACGAACCAACCGAATGCCATGGAAGGGGACATCTCTGAAGAGGCCTTTGCAGGGAGATTTCATGTGTGCCTCGGGCCACGCGCCCTTCCATACCACATGCTGCCAGATGCCTCTTGAGCTCCATCCATGCCCACCTGCCCGCTGCAGCCGATCCCGTTCTCTCCTCCCCAGACCGGCAACGCTTGCCCACCTTCTGCGCGCCAGTCGGGCCCCTGACCTCCACCACACCCCCCAAAACAACCTCACAGTGCTGTCTCCACTCTGCCAGGTCTACCCCTATCCTCACTTGTCTCTGTCGTCTTAGCCACTCACACAGCATTTGTTGTGCTTCCTAGATGTCTGTTTTTCTCTCTTTTGTGTTACTAAATCGTTTTTCGCTGGCGTTGTCCCTCCTTCCACCAGGAGACTCATTCCTTGAGAGAGGAGCTCATCTGTCTCCTTTCCCTCTTCCCACCTGTCCCTGTCCCAGCCCACTGCGGGCTTTTGGTCAATGCGTGTCTCTGTGTGGGGGGACACACCCACGTATACACATCCACAAGCCATTCACACACACGGATCTGCACGTTCTCACACCCCCACAAACACACATCAGCTTCCTTCAGCACCTGAAAAGGCAGCCACCTCTGAGCACTGTGCCCACAAGTGACAGTCTCTGCATGCACATCCTGCCAGTCCTAACCCCAGGCAGGCAGAGCTGCCTCTCTGCCAGCCTCCCCGCCGGCCTGCCCTCGCCCTTCCCAACCTTCACCTTACCAACCATGTCAGGCGGGCAGGACAGAGGCCATCATCCCACCACACCACCTGCCCAGGGCAAATGAGGAAAGCAAAGCCCAGAACAGTGAGTGGCATGACTGACCCAGGGGGTCTGCAGTTAACCAGTCAACTTTCTTCTGACTTCCAAGGAAGGGCTCTGCACCTGTTATCACCTTGCCCATATTCCCTCTCTCCTAACCCATACCACCAGACTCCTGGGCCCTGGTATAGGGACAGACAGGGAGCAGTTGCATCCTGCTGTCCACCGCTGCCCAAAGCAATCCAACCACACACCCCCTTCCCTGGCAAAGGCTGTAACCGAGCCTAGACTGTGGTGGAGCTGTAGTCTGCACCATGCCACACTTCAGCCACCTCTCCCAGAGCTGTCATGAGCCAGGGAAACCCCCCCGTCTGCCCCACAAGAGGACAGGCCGCAGCTTGCCCCAGAAGCCACCCTAAGGCCTTGAGCCTGGGACAGTGCCACAGCTCTAGGAACTAACGATGGAGAAAAACTGTGGTCACCTCACGGGGAAGCCTCAGAAGACGTCAGAGGGAAAGCTTGCTCGCTCATCGCTAAACAGGAGGGGAAGAGCAGGGAAGGGGTCCTAGGGTTCTGGGCCACACAGCCATAAGCCACTCCCTGGCACTCGGGCACCTGAATTCCTCAGCTACGAGGTGGAGCTACCCACCCACAGGGGTCAGAGAGGAGAGACAGGCAGGGACTTGCCACACAGTGGCGTTTACGTCTTGCTTGTGCCATCTGAAGGCCTGCAGGGCTTTGTGGGTGAGAGAGACAAGGGCGTTATGGGGCCAAGGGCACAAAAGCAGCAGAACCCCATGTCGCTGCAAAGATAGGAGGCCTGGCACAGAGGGGCAGAGGCTGAAGGAGCTCGAGAAAACCCACCAGGTCTGGATGGGGGTCAGGGAGCATGTGATGTCAAGAGGTGTGGAGGACAGAGGACTGCAGGAGACCGGCCCCCACCCTCAGATGGCCTCTGCCACCCTCAGACTGCCTCCCCACACCAACGCACACCAGACAGAAACAAACACTCACAGCCCACCCCCGTGACCTCCCATGGTGGTTCACCTGGCCCAGCCCCAGAATCCCCCAGGGCCCGGCCCCTGATCACTGTGTGGGCTTGTGTCGAGAGGCTCTCTTCTGCCTCCACAGGGCCCCACCCACCTGGCCCAGCGGGTGGAGCTGGAGGCCTGGCAGCCACCCAGCTGGGGCCATCCTGGGCATCTCTCAGACAGACACCCACGCTAGGAACCGCCTAAATCTCTGAAGGCCCCAGGCAGACCTCTTCAGGAAGTACACCTCAGTCAGGCCAAACATCCACCATTCAAAGCGATATTGAACAGGTCACGGAGAAACTGCAGATCGGTCCCAGATTCCACCCCAAACACCCACCAACCGTCGCCACTGCTGAATATTGGGACTGGTAGCTGGAAGCTTCAATGGCAGCTTAGAGTCTCCCCTTCTCTCCATCTCCTTCCCCACCCCACCCCCAGCTGTGGGATGGAGGAAGAAGGCCTGGGTGATACACTCGCTGGATAATTAGAGCCATGCTTCCATCTTCAGTCCTCCTGGGTTCTCTTCTCCAGAAGAGACAGGACTAACTTCTCACCACCCAGGAACTCCTCTGGCATCTCTCCCTCTCACTCTCACCAAACTCAAAGTGGTCCCCACGCCCCAAAGCCTCTTAAGCCAGCAGGATCGGCCACTCAGCAAATATCCTCCAGGAGTAATTGGATGTGATGGAACGAGGGCTTTTCAGCTCCTGAGTGGAAGCCTCTGGATGTCATTTAATGGCACAAAAAATGAAAGGCTCAGGCCTCCCGCCTACCACCACCAGGACATCATTAATCTCGGCAGAAAGGTATCAGCGCTTCTATCAATGCAGCCAGCCCCACGACGAACCAGACAAATTACAGACCTGAGCCGGGCTCTCCGTGGGGCGGTTATTAGACCAGAGTTGAGTTTTTTTTTCTTCAGGGCCACTATCCGTCTACAAGAATCAGTGGGGCTCCTGCCTAAGGCGAGAGGAGATGGAGGCCAGGGCAGAGGGTGGTCACCTAGGAGAGAGGCGGTCACCCATATCAGGGGCCAGGGCTACTCAGAGCCTGTCCCTCAGAGCTCAGAGAAGGCTGACCTCAAAGGGCTTAGCACCCGGCCCCTTGTTCTCAATCCCACCTGAAGGGGCCCCCCAGGAGAAAGGAACTGGAGGCACCTTCCTTCCTCAGCTTCTCTACTCCCACTTCCCAAGCTGACAGGAAACACTTCAGGACCCACTGAGGACCAAGTGACAAGTCAGGTAGGAAATGTGTCTTGGCTAGAGCAGTGCCACCCAGGAATCGCTGTCCTGCACTCTTGGGAAGTCTTAAGAGTGGGCCTGCTGGCCAGGCGCAGTGGCTCAAACCTGTAATCCCAGCACTTTGGGAGGCCAAGACAAGAGGATTGCCAGAGGCCAAGGGTTCGAGACCAGCCTGGGCAACTTGGCATCTCTACAATAAATCAAAAAATTAGCCAAGCGTGGCAGTACGCACCTGTAGTTCCGGCTACTTGGAAGGCTGAGGCGGAAGGATTGCCTGAGCCTAGCAGGTTGACACTGGGGTGGCCAGTGAGCGTGACACTGCACTCCAGCCTGGATGACAGAGTGAGACTCCAACTTAAAAAAAAAGAGTGAGTCCACTGAAGGGTATCTGGGGCCTCACTGGCTTAGGACCCCACTGGCCAGGCCCCCAGACTACAAAGCTGTGCTACTAGCCAAGGCCACCCTTCGAAGGACCAGGTTACTATTAATCCAGCATTATGGGCCAGGTGTGGTGGCTCAAGCCCATAATCCCAGCACTTTGGGAGGCCGAGGCGAGAGGATGACCTGAGCCCATGGGTTCGAGAACAGCCTAGGCAACTTGGCAAGACCTCATCTCTACAATAAGCCAAAAATTAGCCAGGCACGGTAGCACACGCCTGTAGTTCTGGCTACTTGGATGGCTGAGGTGGGAGGATTGCCTGAGCCCAGTAGGTGCAACACTGGGGTGGAAGTGAGTGTGCCACTGCACTCCAGCCTGGAAACAGAGTTAAACTCCAACTCAAAAAAAAAAAATCCAGCATTATGACTGCACATGGTGGCTCACGCTTATAATCTCGGCACTTTGGGAGATGGAGGAGAGAGAATTGCCTGAGCTCAAGGACTCAAGACTAGCCTGGGTAACTTGGCAAAACTTCATCTCTACAATAAATCAAAAAATTAGCCAGGCATGGTGGCACACACCTGTGGTTCCAGCTACTTGGAAGGCTGAGGTGAGAGAATCACCTGAGCCCAGCAGGTTGAGGTTGCGATAGGTGTGAGCCTGCCACAGCACTCCAACCTGGGTGAGAGAGACTCCAACTTAAAAAAGGACACAGCATTACTGTGTTATGTTGGAAACTTACTAAGGGCAGGAGACAGAATAAGACAGCTCCCCCCACAGAGGCCCAGAGAAGCTCTGAACCCCTCAGCACACAGCATTGGACGTTCAAGCACAGGAGTGATCCACTCCATTCTCCTGAGTCCTGCAAGGGGACCAGGTAGTGAGACTTGGCGGAATCTTACTCAGTCTCTTGGACGCCTGTTTAGCCCTAACACACCCAATGGCCTGGCCAGTTGCACATGATAAGCCACTCCCAGACAGTGGAAAGCAGCCCCACAAAGCTGGGAAACTGGCGTTGGAGAAAGTGACTGTCAAAGCCTGCCCCAGGACTGTTTCCAAACATTCCTGCATTGCAGTCCCTGGGACTAAAGCTGCGAGGAGGAAATACATTCCCAGCCGCAGAATACAGGGGACATTCATTCCCCCCTAAGTCTAGTGGGAGATCAGGCACACAGTGGTAGCTCAGAAAACCCTGATGTTTTTAGATATGGTTATCTGGAGATTGGGTTTGGTGGCTCACACCTGTAATCCCAGCACTTTGGGATGCCGAGGCAGGAGGATCACTTGAGGCTGAGTTTGAGACCAGCCTGGGCCACATGGCAAGACCCCATCTCTGCAAAAAAAATCCATTTTTAAAAATTAGTCGGGCCGGGCTTGGTGGCTCAGCCTGTAATCTCGCGCCTTTGGGAGGCTGAGGTGAGTGAATTGCCTGAGCCCGCGGGTTCGAGACCCACCTGGGCAGCGAGATCTCATCTCTACAATAAATCAAAAAATCAGCCGGGCGTGGTAGCGCACGCCTGTAATTCCGGCTTCTCTTGGAAATCTGAGGCGGAAGGATCGCCGGAGCCCAGCAGGTCGAGGCTGCGGTGGCCGGGAGCGGCCACTGCACTCCAGTCTGGGTGGCAGAGCGAGACTCCAATTCAAAAAAAAAAAAAAAAATTAGTCGGGTATGGTGAAGCATGCCTATGGTCCCAGCTAATCAGGAGGCTGAGGCAGGAGTATTGCTTAAGATCAGGAGTTCAAGGCCGCAATGAGCCACAATGGTACCACTAGACTCCAGCCTGGGAAACAGCAAGACACTGTCAAGAAAAAGAGAGAAAGAAAGAGAGAGTGAGGGAGGGAAGGAGAGAGGGAGAGAGGGAGAAAGGAAGAACGGCCAGAGATGAAGGAAGGAAGGAAGGAAGGAAGGAAGGAAGGAAGGCAGGAAGGAAGGCAGGCAGGCTTCTCCCCTTGGCCCCATCTGGAGCATCTCTGACATCTAACATCTCTCATCTCTACCATGTCTCCTATCAGCACTCTAGGCAGGGCCACTATGTCTGGTTACACAGGATGGGAATGGCACCCCCTAAGGTTGAGCAAGGACCCTCCCTGCATGTCATATGCAGGAGGCCTGCCCTGAGTGGACCAGACCTCTGTGTTCCAGCCCCCAGCTGGCTCAGGAGACAGGTATCAGACAGCTTCCTCCTCCTTTCTCCCTTCAGCGGAGGCCTCCCCACCACAGAGGCCTCTGGAGTGCACACACACCCCTGCCCTCGTCCCAGGAAGAGCGCAGCCTGGGTGAGTCCAGGGTATGAGTGGATTGGCCTGGCACAGACAGCGGCACCACCCCGCCCCCTTCCTGCATAGAGCGGGCTCTGCCGCCTGGGGACAGAGCAGTGCCATGCAGGAAGGGGCTTTCCTCAGAGCGGAGACCACGGAAGCCACAGTCTCCTAGCTCCCCATCTCTCCCCACACACCCGAGGGCCTGACTCACCCCTCTCCCTTCTAGAACTTGCATGGGGTCAGTTCCTCTTGCCCTCTGTGGCAGGAAACAGGGGGTGTAAGGAGTCATGGCCGAGCCAGGAGAGGAGGCGGGAAAGGCTGGCCAGCACAGGGCCTGGGTTTCAGGAGCCGCCCCGGGGAACCTGAGAACCACAGGGTTGTCGGAAATGGGACTAGGAAGTCAACAGGAGGCCCCAGGGCACCGCAGGCTCAGAGGCTTCTGAACAAGGAGAAGGGAGTCAGGTCTCTCTCGAGGCGCAGGGGATTTCTTTCTGTCAGCTTGCCCTGGTCTCGTGATGGGTTTCAGTTCCCTCCTTGCCACGCAGGTTCCTTCCTGCCCTACTCGATGGGGAAGGTCCCCTTGTCCCCGTGACTGCCACACACCAATTCACTCATGAGCGCTTTCCCCGGCATGCACACGCACACACAAACATACACATGAACATAGGCATGCACACATATGCACAGACGCATTTTCCCAGGGTAATGACACCATAACTCCTTTCCAGCCAGCCAGGCTCCCAGCTTGCAGGGGCTCAGGTGCAGCACCTCCGACAGGACACTCAGGGACCACAAAGCCTCCTAGTGGAACCCCACCATGGCCGGCACATCATCCGATGAGAGAGGCTCTCTCAGCGCCTGTCTCCCTTTCCACAAGAGCACCCTGAAACCCCTTGTTTTCCAGCTCTCGTGGGCCCCCGTTGAGCATGCAGTCACTGAGTCAAGACAGGACACGAGGGGACCCACAAAGGGCTTTCCCCCGATCCCTGCCCTCCAAGCAGCTTCCCCACCAGCAACACGTTTTCTGTCTCCATCATCCCATCTGTGAACTGGGGATAATGACAGTCCTCCCTTCTTAGAATTGGTGTGAAGATTAAGTGAATTCAGAGGTGTCAAGTTCTTAGAACAGGACCTAGCATATAGGAAGCACTGTCATGAGTGTGTTATTACGATTGATATTATTATTTGCATTATTGTTGTTATTGTTTTGATTTGGGAGTTAAACATTGTCCGCCTCTTGAGAATATCTTTGAAGCACCAGCAGCCTCTAGGAGGGGAAGCGCTTCAATGGGCTTGCTGTCTTCATGACTACGAAAAGTGTGGTGGGTGCAGGCTGAGGACAAGTGGGTGGGTAGGTGGTCTCCATGGGTCCCTGGCATACTGGTCATTGCCTGGTTCTGCTCCGACAGGCTCTTCCCTAAACACTCTTTCCACCTAGGGAAGATTGGCAGGTTTAAGGGGGGAAAAAATGAAGGGTACCCAGTTCAATTTGAATTAAAATAATAAAAAGGTTAGTATATGCATACTCTATGACATATGTGGGGCTCACCCCAACCAACTATTATTTATCTAAAGTTCAGATTAAACTGGGTGGCCTGCATTTTCCCGGCAACCATTCACCTAGGGTGCCTGAGGCCCAGGGTTTGGGAAACAAGAGCGTGGGAATATGCCTCGGACCACTTCTCTCAGCTTCTCTCCACGCCCGGGGCTGTGTCCTCCTTGCCCTGGCACGAGGCCTGTCCACACTTGCCCCAGAAGTTGCGCCGTCCTCCATGCCCCTGTGTCCTCTCCCCTCCAACCTGGGCACTGAATGGGCTTCTCCAGGCCCCAGCTCCCCCACCAGGATCCAGGAACTGCCCTCCGACCTCTGCCATGGGGCAGAAACCCTGTTGCATGAGGTTCCCTGGGGAGTAGGTGGTAGGGATTCTGGGGAGAGGATTGAAAGAACAGTACAGACACTTCCACCAATCTCAGCCCCAGCAGCTGGGGTGACCAGGTGTGAATAAAAGAAGCATGAAAACCTCAGTCCTGAGGTGAGGAGGGCCTGCAGGAAGAGAGGGCGGGGTGGGTGGAGGAAGCAGGTAACCCACCTGATTGGGCACTTCTTTTCTGAATAGGAAGGAGGAGGTGGAGTTATGCTAAATAGAGATGCTGGGAAAGGGGACCCAGGCATCTTTGTCAGGGTTTGGCCTCTCAGTCCCCTAGGGAGCAGGTGACCCTGCCACTGCTCAAGGGCTCTCTTGATTCCCAGGAGCTGCCTCTGTGGCAGAACCAGAAGGCTCCCCCAGGCACTATTCCCTCTCAGTCCAATGGCCAAGGTCATCACCTGCCAGCCCAACTCCCGCAGGCCCATGGTTCTTTCTCACCGCCTCCCTGTCTGTTTGTCCTTCCAGACTTTTGGAGGATGGATGACTTT
Organism: Cephalopachus bancanus; assembly: GCA_027257055.1. NCBI lineage: Eukaryota > Metazoa > Chordata > Mammalia > Primates > Tarsiidae > Cephalopachus > Cephalopachus bancanus. The sequence goes on along the minus strand of JAPVLO010000120.1, from coordinate 290,098 downwards.
CTGAACCACTACCGAATAACTAAAAAGCGAGGAAGCACCCAGTTCATGACCCAGAATCCCATGAACTAGCTACCCCTCCAGGCAACTGGAGAAGGTAGTGGTGAGTCCAAGGGACAAACTCGAGCAGAGATAACTGCCTGCTAGAGCACAGTCTCCACCTTCAGACGTGTGTCCACGGTGCCCACTACTGACGATCTGAGTATGGAACCCCCTCTGGGTACGGAACCCCTTCCCTTCCAAATTAAAAACAAAAAAATCACCCAGGGCTTGCTTGGTGTTTTGCTTCCTAATCTGTATTCCTTTGAAAATCCACAAGAGGAAGTCAGCCAATATCCAGCACTGGGGTTTGGGGCATTCCTGTACATGCAAGTGGGGGGGGAGGGGTGGGCTAGATGGACAGGCAGGACGCGGGGATCTCTAGGCTGGAACTGCCACTGAGACTCTGTGTGACCTCGAGTGAGTTGCTTATCGTCTCTAAAGTTCTGCTTCCTCAGCTGTGACACTGAGGTAGGAAGAAGTGGCAGAGGGGGTTTGGATTATCACCATGAATCTTTCTAGTTCCAACATTCAACATACATTCAAACGAATATTGTCACGCTGGTTAGTGCCTGCCCTTCCGCTTAGGTTCTGAGGATACACAGGTGAACAGGGCTTGCCTCAAGGAGCTTTCAGTCCAGGAAGGAAGAGAAATAGCCATCCGGTAACCACAAGCAAATTCTAACCTGTCATGAGGCATGCCATGAGGACAGAAAGGGGCCCTGATTTCTCCTGGAGAGGGGGAAGGTTGAAGGGTTAAGCAGGGCCTCCCGGAGGAAGTGATGTTTAACCTTGGGGCTGAAAAGTGGCGTAGGGGTTAACTCGGTGAGTGGAGACAGGGATAGAGAACATTCCAGAGCTCCTCCAAGCTCCTGCGGCTAGCAAGGGCATGCGTGGCATCTTCCAGGAAATGAAAGGTCAGTGGAGTGGGGTTGCTGCCGAAAAGTATGCAAGGGAGAGAAAAGCCAGGTGAATGGACAAAGGCCAGGCCAGGCCAGACCTTGTCTCCACGTTAAAGTGTGGATTGTTTCATAAAAGCAACGGGAAATGACTGAGTGATAAACAGATCAGAGGGGTAAGTGCCATAATCAGATGTACACTTTTAGACGTCCGTGAACACACTCCTTGGCTTCCGCAAGGAAGGATTTTCAGCATCTCACATCATGGGCTTCCTCTGCTGGCCTCCCGGCCTTCCCACCCAAAGACCCAAGGGAGGCCTGTGTCTGCTACAGTCTCATTCACACCCTGGCTCCTCTACTCCCCCACCCCCAACACCAGTCCTCTCAGCACCCCCTACCCAATACCCCCTCCAGCTCAGTTTCCCTCCAAGAGTTAATAACCCCCTTCTACTTGGCTAGGATGCAGCAACATTGGTGACTCATGTGTGCAAAGTGCTCTGAGATCCCCAGATGAAAGGAACGGGCTGCAGCTGGGCACCGGGCTATTTCCTTCTTAGAGATGTGCTCCATGTTAGTTGAAAGGCAGAGGGACCATACCTGACACCCCCACCCCAGCCTAGTTGAGCACACTTTTAGCTAGTAGGACAACTAGTTCAAACTAGTGGTGGGGATGTGAAGGAACGCAATGGGATGGGAGACTGAGTTTAAGAATAGGGAGGGAATTAGATGATGCCCCCCGCCCCCACCATTGAGAGATTCAGCTCTGACACCAAATCCTTGTGTTCTAGAAGGGCATTTGATGCCAGCCTGGGCCAAAAGGAAGCCCGGGCAGTAGGAACTATGGAGCCTCCCTACTCCCTCCAAACCCATCAGGCAAGCCCGCAAGCAGATTTAAAAAATAAAAAGCACAAAGGATGTGTCCATTTGTAGTGTCACAGAAGGCAGCCTCAGAAGGGACCTTCTGGGTCCCATATACCCTGGGACCTTCCCTCCACAGCCCCCACTCCACCAGGCCCAAGGTGTAATTGGCAGCTCTGGTCAGTGCCCAGGGCCAGGATAAATAGAAGGTCAGCTTCCTAGAGCAGCCCCAAATTGAGACACATCCTCCCCTCTTCTGCTTTTAATTCCTTGTGGCTAGCATGTTTATTTTGGGTGAGGGAAAAAAATCGGATGTTTATCCTTCGAGGAAATTATCGGCTTGCTTTCTTTCCTTCCCCCCACCTCCTCCTTTCTTTTGACCTGGTGTCTTGGGTTTTTAGTTCAGCTGCTGGAGAGACCTCCACCCTTCTGGCCCCAAAATGTGAAAAAAGAACAAAGCTGGCCCAGGCTCTCGGCTGAAGCCAGCCCTACCAGACATCCCTGGAAACCACAGAGGAGGCGGTCCTAGTGGCAGAGAGGGGAAACCTGGAGGCCAAGAGGACCTTGGGGGAAACCCAGCCTTGACTCAGCTTTCTGTCTGCAGAAATATTTGGGCCTGTCATCCCTTTGCTTTGTACTGCCTTTTCCAGGAAGAAACAAAATAGACAGGTAAGTTGTTGTGAGAGCTCTAATGAATTAGCCAAGAAAAACGCAAGGGAGTGTTAGTGACCCCTTTATCAGGATAAGGATAACTGAAATTGTTATCATCATTATTATCAGATGCATTTATTGGCCACTTTCTGCATACCAGGTACTGTGCCAAATGCCTAACATATGGTATCTCACTAAATATGGCTTCACAGCCTTCCTGCGGGGGGGGCTTTATACATATTCTCTCATTTCATTGTCACAACAGTCTAATAAAGTAGGTGCTAGTCTCATTTTATAGGTGAGGAAATTGAGATTCCCATAAGTTTAGGAACCCATTCCCTGTTCCACAACTAGTCACAGTGGAATCGGGTATTAACTCAAGCCTTCTCACACATAGTATTTAGAGGTGAACAGTACTCTGACTTCACTCTCTGGGATATATAAAATAAAGGGCAGATCTATATGTTCAGGAGCTGGAGTGGGTCAATGAGAGAAAGCTGAAAGTTCCAGAATTTAAGGGAAATATTCCCCAAGTGCCTTTCCTTCCCCCAAGTTAAGCCATCCTGGACAAAGTGTGATTTGTGGGGAGGGCTTCTGGATACTCAAGCAACGGCCTGGCCCAGCCCAAGGCCATTACCATCCCTCCCCCTCTGCCCAAGGCCACGATTCAACAGTTTTACCACCTTCAGCCCATTGAATTACCTCTCCCCCATAACTGCTCCTAGGGAAGAGAAGCAGAACAGGAGGGAAAGCCACCAAGGAAGACTAAGGTGGTGGTGGCGGTGATAGTGATAATGATGATGGGGATGGATCCAGGTGTCAAGTTCAAGCAGCCATGGGATAGGGAGAAAGCCTAGTACATGCATAGGGGGTGTAGTTTGAAAAGCACAAGTTTTCTCACTGAGCAGACTTAAATTCACATAGGATGTCTACCACTTGATAGCCCCATGACCTCGGCAACTGCTCCAAAGCTGTGTTCCGACTCCAAAAAACAGCACAGTAAAAAAAATGGAAATAAGAGTCTCCCTCCAAAGCTTTGTTAAATGGTTAAATGAGATAGCATTTAACAGGGACAGCAGCTGAGCACAATGCCAGGCATGCAGGCTGTTCCGTGTATATGTGCATTTTCCTCTCCTTGCCTGCCTCCACTTCACCTGCTCTCCCCAGCTCGGCTGGAGCCAGCTGTGAGGCATAGGATAAGGGGAAAGAACCATCTCTCCCAGAAGAGGGTCCTCCCAAGAGACCCATCAGAGGCTCGGCAGCTCCAGGGAAAGGGTCGGCTGCCAAGGGAGCCTCAAGCCTCAAGCCTCAGCTCAGCATCCCCCTCCCAAGCTAAGCGAAACATTGGGAGCTTTGGATCAGGAAAGACAACCCAGTTCCTTAGCAACTAACAAGCATTTCCCTGTAAAGACAAAGACCCTTCACTCAGAATGCTCCCTCCTCTCAGCCTCCCCAGGTGTCTTATCTGTTTTGCAGGAGTGGGGCTAGGGGCTGCCCACTCCCTAGGATGTCTAGAGGCCTCAGGCCTCACCCTCCTAGCTGTCCTGATATTACCTGCAATTATCCCAGAACACCTTTCATCCTGGTGCTAATTAACTTTTCCATTTACCCCCGGGAGCTGCTGGAAGACACATGAGATGCGTGTACACACACACACACACACACACACACACACACACACACACACACACATAAACAAGTGCCCATATTTTCCCTTCTGAGACTTTCTCTTCATTTTAAAGATCAGGAAAGTGTGATTAGAGAAAAGAGCCAATTCCTTGAGGGTTTCCTTCTACCTCCTCCTTGGTAGTTGGAAAAAAAAAAAACAGGAGCTGGAAATGACAGTTCAGGGAGTGAGAGGACAGGGACCCTGGGTATCTTAGGAGACTGAAGGACAAGAAAGGGGAAAAGGCTTTCAAAAGGACAAAGGAAACTTGTGCCAGACAGGGATCCCAGTTCCAAGTGCCATTTAGAACCTTTAGATATAAGTCATTCTGCTTAACAGAGAGAAAATGTTAAAGGAAAAAATGAAATGTTTCAGTAGTAAAGGAAAAGAAGAGAAAGTGAAAAAAATAGAAAGGCTTTCTGGCCCGGGGGAAAAAAAAAAACACTGACCAGGAATACCAGTTCCACCATTCACTGCTATGTGAACGTAGGCAAATCAGCTGCCCTCCCTGGGTCTCAGTTACCTAATTTGTAAAATAGTTTGGGATGGGTGTTCTCTGAGGTCCCCTCCAGCTGAATGTTCTGTGATTCCATGTGGTTATACTGAGGAGTGGTAGAGAAAGCTGCCACCACTGTCCCTTTGGCTGGGAATGAATGGAAGCCACCAGAACAGGACAGTATGAGCCTTCCCAGAATTAAGAAGGAAAAAGAACTAAGGGCATTCTGCTGCAGGAGCCAGAAACCCCTCCCTCATGGGAGGCCCAAATTAAAGAGGAGTTTACAGATGTGGGGAGCTGGAGACCCTGGAAGTTCCCAGAAGCAGCAGCTAGGTCAGTCCCCCCAAGACTCAGGCCAAAGAAAACCCATTCAGGGGCCCTTAGCACCTGGAGTGGGGAAGGAGGAGCCCACAGGCCTACACCTACACTCCAGGACAGAGAGCAGGACACGAAGCACCCCCTAATTTCCTCATGAGCCAGACTCCACCGCACTGGCATTCATCAGGTGGCAGAGAGTCGTAGGTTAAGAGGAAAGAGGCTGAATCTGCCAGAAAGGCAGGAACAGCAAGCTCCCTGAGTCCTAACTTTGTTTTCCAGTCCCCTGATAAAAGCAGGAGAGCAGACTGAGTGTGCTTCCTTTAGGGCCAGGGAGCCCAAACACTTCCCCATACCCTCCCACCGCCATGACCCCCTGACACCCACCCACATGCCAGAACAGCTGAACGTGCACATTTAGATCACCTCAAAGACATTGATACCTTATGGACATGCTATCTGCTAAGCCAGCGCTGGCAGTCCTTCTCCAGGATTTATGAAGGCCCAGCTAAGTGCCAAGAATTGAAGGTACCAGAAAAGAAACCTAAAAGGTCTCAATGCTTTGGGAGGCTGAGGCAGGAGGACTGCTGGAGGCCGGGAGTTCGAAACCAGCCTGAGCAACACATTGAGATCCCATCTCTAAAAAAAAAAAATCCCACTTCTAAACCACAGGTCCTGCCCACGCCCACCCCTGCCTCCCCAACCCCCTTGCACCCAGGTTTCTGTCCTCTAGAGGCTCTTCCCGTGTGGTAAGAGAGATGATGGACAGGCCCAGAGATAATCAAGAGTTGTGTGATTTTGAGGCCTGTGGAAGTGCAGAGCCAGAAGAGAGTGATAGGAAAAGCGGTGAACAAGTGGGCATTTCAAGCCGTGGGGGGCAGGAGGATTTAGCAGCCCATGCAGGGGGAAAAGAACTTGAGGAGAGAAGCCAAAAAAAAGGCGCATGGGGGCAAAATAACAGCTGGCCCCCAGCTGGTGCTCGCAGATTCACAGACTCACACCCACAGTTCACTAACCTGCCCTCAAGTTCTGACCCACCAACAGAACCTACTGCCCAGCATTTGCCCATGTGGACACTTGTCCAGTGCGCAGCTGTCTTGCTTCCCTGTTACCTGAGAGCCAGGTCCTGCCCGTCCACACATACACAAACATGGATACACACATTTACACACACCTCTACTGTTTGCAACCTGCACATACATACTGTAAATACAGCAGCCCACACAAAAATCACATGGTGTATGTACCCTCTACACACTCCAGAATAATGACTCTGCCCAGCTTTTTGTAGATATCCATGTAGGCTGCGAACACATGCGTTGTTCAGCCCCAACAAACACGTACACGGGATTTGCACACACATACAATCTCCACATAGTCACACCCACTTCATTCACAACCCGCATACACACCTTCTCACCATTGACGCGGAGAGACACACCTCCGTGCGGATTATACTGAGGGCCAGACAAGGCCTAACCACAACTCTCACTTTGCAGTCTCCTGAAACAGCAAGTGGATATTTGGTGACAGTAGTGAAGATTTCCTTGGGGGAAGGGGGAATTGGGAGGAGTTGGGGGGGGAGGGGTGGTTCTGGCAGAAGAGGAGAACCAGGCCTGCCCCTGAGGTCCAGCAGGAAGGCACCCAGACACAAACCCATCCCCCAGCAGCCCTACCTCTGGCCCCTCGCCTGCTGCCAGGCAAGGGAAAGGAGAAGCTAAAAGTGGCCCGTCTGAGTTGCTAAATTGGACCTTGGCGGAGAAGGGGAAACGCGTCAGTTCCCTGGGGAAGTGGCTGAGCCCAGGGTGGCCACAGACCCCTGGGCTTCTACTCCAATGGAACAAAATTTGCTCAAATAGATCTGACGCTTTGTTTTCGAACCCAAAATACCCTGTGGCGGCCGCCGGAAGTGTGACCGCGGGAGGGAAGTGGGGCAAGAGGGGAGGATGAGTTCGAGTTTCCATTGATGTGACTTTTTCTTTCGTTTGGGGTCTAGAAGAAGCTTTCCCTCTGCTCTGAGAGTTTGAGAGAGGGGAGTGCAGCTCTGAGATTTGGGGCTGGGGTACCCGCAGTCACAGTCACCTTTGGTCCTCTGTCATCTCTCCCCAGCGGTGGCCTCTGAAAATGACCCTGTCCTCATGCACTGTCAGAATTTTATCTCAGGCCACCTGGGTGGCAGGGTGGGTAAGCACACTCAGGAGAAGAGGGACCGGATGCCAGGGGCCATGGACCAAGTCGCATGTTGACTTTGACTCTGGAGACTTGACTCTACCTAGTGTATTTTGATGCCATTTTTAAAAGTAAAGATTCTGTTTACACAGAATTTTTCAAAGAACATCCAGTCAATTAGACCATAGCTGGACTAAAACACTGACCCACATACTCAGATCTGGTACTTTAATATGTCAGTGGTGCCACTCTGGCTCTAAGGACTGGGGAAGAATTACAACAGAAAACACAGCCTGCACCTGCATGCCCCTCTCGATGCCCTTCTGACTGACTTTTCTTCATGTCACTTATCAGAAACTAACATATATGTATTTGTTTATCATCCGTCACCACACTGAACACTCATTTGATTTTCAGTTTCCCCACAGCAAGGACTTAGACTATTTTCATCCATATCATATTCCCAATGTCTGACAACACAGGAGGTGTACAATAAATGTTGAAAAAAATGAGAGGAGGAGAGGTCATCAAACAGTTCTATTGCCTCATGGGGAACTGTAAATTCAAAAACATTGTGTAGGCGGGGCTCGGTGGCACAGCCTGCCATCCCAGCACTTTGGGAGGCCAAGGCAAGTGGATTGCCTGAGCCTGTGGGTTCGAGACCAGCCAGGGCAATTTGGGGAGACCTCGTCCCTACAATCAATCAATCAATCAATAAAATTAGCCAGGTGTGGTAGCATGCGCCTGTAGTTCCGGCTCCTTGGAATGATGGTGGTGAGAGAGCCACTGCACTCCAGCCTGGGCAACCGAGTGCGACTCCAGTGCAAAAAACAAAAAACAAAAACACTGTGTCCTGCTACATGCCAGACCCTAGTGCCAGGTGGGGGTTGGGTGTGGGTACAGTGAGACCCAGGAGGGGAGAGTTAGGGTTAGGAGTTACAATGGGACTACAGTACAGAAATCAGAGGTAGTTCCTGCCCTTGGGAACAAACTTTTAGGGGAGGAGGAGGAGGGCGGGAGACAGGCAATGTAAAAATTTAAAGAAGGATCACAAGCGGCCTAGGAGGTAGCGGCAGGAGGGCTCTTCCAGGTAGGTAGTGACTGAACTGAAGGATGCTTGGGGTTTGACTCTGCGAAGGCCCAACCCCCCCGTGGCACTGCGCTGTGCGGGGTGCAACCGCGAGACAGCGTCCCCTAAGCCGCGGGTCCTGTCCACGCTCTCCCCCGCCCCCCCCAATCCCCTTGCACCCGGGATTCGAACTAGTGGCGGCGGAGGCTGAGCAGCGCCGCCCGCGGCCGGGGGGTGGGATGGAGGGCGGTGGACGGGTGGAGGGGGACCTGTGAACCCAGGCTGCAGTTCAGAGGCGGCCGCGCGGCCTGGGTCCCTGGGTGCTATTTACCGGCTTTTAATGATGGCGGGGTAATCACTCTAATGAAAAACGCCCTCGGGGCCCGGGACAGCCAGACTGCGATGAGGAAACCGGGAGGCATTTCGGAGCCGCCGGTGAGTCACTCTGAGTGTGCAGCACGCCGGCCTGCCTGCCACTGGGCGCGCGGAACTCCCGGGTCCCCTTTCCTGCCCCCGCGCGCCACTCCTGCGCCTTCCCTAGAGCGCGGCGGGGTGGGCACCGGCCGCTCTCTGGGGACCGCGGGATCTACCCAGACTCCCCCTGCCCTGGGGAACCCAGCGCATCCTGGGCCTGGGCCAGCTCTCCCTACGGCCAAGCTACCCACAATCCGGATTCCCTCACTGTCCCCCACTGTCAGGCCCGCACGGGTCTCCAGCGCCCCCCGCCCCCACTCATGACCTTGGCTCCCCAGGTGCCTGGGTTTGGGAGGAGACCACGCTCTGGTGTGTTCAAGGCACCCCTGAGGATGGGCTTCGCATCCACTCTCCTAATGAAACTTCCTCCGCCAGTGCCTCAGTTTCCCCAACCGAGCGGTAGCAGCTCAAGATTCTGCACACCACCCCCCCACACCCTGCCCCCAGGTGGCGGGAGTATTAATTACAGTTTGTTCCTGGCTTTGAAGATGAAAAATGCCAGGGATCATTACCACTCAATTAACGGAGCTATTAACACTTGAGTTTATTTATGTCTGATGAATGGGACCCTTGTCTCCAGCCTGGGACCAGCTGCCCCCTGGGATTCCTTCCTTGGATTCCCCCAGGCTCTCTCTTCCCCCTGGATTTCACACCAGGAGTTAGCCCCTTTTCCTGATCCTGCCAATAGCCTCAGGAATGGGGTCTGGGAGAGTGTCTGACACAGTCCATCTTCCACAAGTATCTAATGAGGTCTCCCTTGAGCCTGGCTCTTCTGTGAGAAGAGTGAGGGTCACAGACCCAAGCTCTTGCCTTCCCGGAGCTTATATTCTGGTAGGTGCCCCAAAGTGTGAATGGAATCGTGTCTATCTAAGTTTCCCTTCTGTCTCCCACCTCTCCCTCTGGGATTCCTCATTCACCCACACAAGGATCAGTTCTAAGCCAGGCATCCCTAGGAAGTCCTGGAAGAACAATGCTAACAGGTTCTAGTTTCAGAGACAAAAACAATAATGTTAACATAAAGAGTTGGGGGGGAGGGAGGATGGCAGGTAAGATGGCTCGAGCCTGTAATCTCAAGACTTTGAGAGGCCGAGGTGGGCAGATTGCTTGAGTCCAGGCGTTTAAGACCAACCTGGGTAACATAGTGAAACCTCGTCTCTACAAAAATAAAAAAATTAGCTGGTGTGGTGGCACACACCTGTAGTCCCAGCTACTTGAGAGGCTGAGGTGGAAGGATCGCCTGAGCCCAGGAGGTCAAGGCCATTGATGCCACTGCACTCCATCCTGGGAGACAGAGTGAGACCTCGACTCAAAAAAAAGGGGGGGGGAGATCAAAGTTCCTTGTGTGGAAGCCCCTCAACACTTCCTGTCCCCTCTCCTCATCACTTATGGTCTTAGCCCTTCCTGAAGGCCTTGGTTAAGTCCTTGCCCTCCCCCTTCTCTTTTTTTTTTTTGAATTGAAGTCTCACTCTGTCTCAGGACCACCACAGCCTCAGGCAGCTGGGCTCAGGTGATACTTCTGCCTCAGCCTTCCAAGTAGCTGGAACTACAGGCATGGCTACCACACCCCGCTTATTTTTTGACTTATTGTAGAGCCGAGGTCTCACCAAGTTGCCTAGGCTGGTCTTGAACCTCTGAGCTCAGGCAGTCCTCTGGCCTCAGCCTCCCAAAGTGCTGGGATCATAGGCTTTAGCCACTGGCCTCCTCCCCCACTTCTGTCAGACTTCCCCTTGCCGTGAACAGCTCCCTCCTCCAAGCCCACAGTGGCCCTTACCAATCTGAATTTCCTGCTCACACCTCCTTTGGGACCCTTTTCATGTCCTGCATGTGATCATTTCTACCAGGGCCTCATTCCACTTCACATTAAAGTGCCTGCTCCCTGACAGCAGAATCAAGTCTCAAGTTTGTTTCCTTCCACCAAGAATCACAGGAAGTTCTCCGTAGATGTTGGTTTCACTGGAATGAAAAAGCTAAGTTCCAGACTCAGGAGTCCCACCTCCACCCCAAAATGGAATTCTGATGGGTGAAGAAAGGGGTCCCCCACCCTGTGCAGTGAGATAGGGGAGTGGGAGGGCAGGGGACCATGGGGAATAGAAATAAAAGGACCAGACAAGAAGGGTAAATGGGATCCGACTCAGATTGACATGTTTCAGAATCACCAACTTGAACACTTGAATCTGGTCCCCAAGCTCTTACTGAGTAGCTGCTGGGGACAGGCACAATGCTAAGTATTAGGAAGACAAAGATAAATAAGACTCAAGCCCTATCCTCTGGGAATGTGAATACCATGTCTTGCCTTTCAGTAACTTTCTGGGTGATCCTGGGCCAAATAATTCTGTGGCATCAGAGAGAGAGAGAGAGAGAGAGAGAGATCGTGCACCTCTTCCTTTCGCCTGTCTACCATGCGCCCTGGCAGGGAAGCCCGTGCCATCAGTCAGGAATTCCTAGCCAACATGCAGGCCTCCAGTGGGTTCCACCTGGGAAAATATTGTTCCCCAGGCCTGAGGGTGATGGGATAGAGCTGGAAGCAGCTTTAGTCCTTTCCCGCAGAGGCCATAAAAAGAGTTTCATTTTCTAGACAAACTACACATGTTCAAGGCTGAGAAGCCTGACCTGTCATTTGGTGAAAGAAGCTTTAAATGCAACCAACGACCTCAAATTCCAGGCCTCGAAGAGTCATTAACTGTTCACCCCCCCCCCCCGATTCCAGACTTTTCACTGCACAGAACAGTAAGGAATAAATGAAAGCCTGCCTCCAACTCCTCGCCTGGATGGATGGAGGCCAAGGGCCCTCGTTTTAGGCTGAGGAGGACCCTGAGGCTGAGAGCCAATAAGAGACAAGGCTCTAGGGACTGCAACTCTCTCTGGTTTCCCAAAGATTTTCTTACAGGGCAGGAAGGAGAGGAATCTGCCAGCCTTTGAAGGCAGCATCTGTCTCATGGGCAAAGCCCACATCCAGCAAGAAGCTAGTTGTGTCCAAGCAATGGAGGTGAGAACTTGCTCTCATCTCTTTTCTCCCCACCCTCGCTCTTTTTCTATCACTCCCTCTTTGCTTCCCCTGACTGCCTCTCCCACTGTCCCCCCTCCCTACACACTCATACCTTTTCTGGTTCATTTCAAATCACAAAGTTCCTCTTTCCAAAAAGCCCCATCCCCAGAGAGTCCTTTCTGCAAAGATACCCGTCCCTCCCAGCTGAGAAGGGGCTGTCCCATAGTGGCCCCCAGGGGGAATGTCAGGCTCTCGGAGCACATGACTCCACTTACCCACCATGCACCCCTGACCCCTTCCTCCTTCTCCTGGAGGACCTCAGCCCAGACCCTCCAGACCCCAAGACTTGATGAAGAGCCCCAACCCATGTCAACCTCCCAACCCTTTCTGCAATAGAACCAAAAACTCTTGGATTAACAGAAAACTTAACACCACTCTCCCCTGTGGCTCCTTCCCTACCGCCATGCTAGGTTCAAGAGAATTTAGGAGTAGATTATTTTAGTCCAACCCCTTTTTGAAGCCCAGGAATGAGAAGAGCCTGGCCTAAAGTCATGAATAATTTGTGGCAGACCCCACAACTCCTGATTGCCAGGCCGGCACTGGTACTTGACATTTTACCACACACCACACTTTTCTCTAGTCTCGCCTTCTAAGAACTTCCTTCCCTCTCCTTCCCAGCCCGGTCAGCCCTGAACTCTAATCTTCTGGATCACTCATGGCACTTTCTCACTGCCTTGAACATGTGTGTTGGGAGGCATCTCCAGGACAATTAACCCCCCTTCAGCAAGTATTACTTTGTAACAAGACTTTCTTTCTTTGGTCACCAGACTCTCCCTGAAATTGCTTACAGTGTAATCAAAAGCACTCTGCTTCAACATCATTATAATGAGTTATTTTGAATTTAGACACAAATAGATGTTGAAGATGGAAGTATGTGACTGGGAACGGTGGCTCATGCCTGTAATCCCAGCACTTTGGGAGGCCAAAGCGGGAGGATTGCTTGAGGCCAGGAGTTCAAGACCAGCCTGGGTAACATAGCGAGACCCCGTCTCTAAAAAAAAAAAAAAAAAAAAAAAGTATTTATTTACTTATTTTTGAGTTGGAGTCTCATTCTGTCACCCAGGCTCACGGCCACCACAGCCTCAACCTATTGGGCTCAGATAATCCTTCCGCCTCAGCCTTCCAAGTAGGTGAAACTATGGTGCGCGCCACCACACCTGGCTATTTTTTTTTTTTTTAATTGTAGAAACGAGGTCTCACCAAGTTGCCCAGGCTGGCCTCGGACTCTCAGGCTCAGGCAATCCTACTGCCTCTGCCTCCCAAAGTGCTGGGATTACAGGTGTGAGCCATCATACCCGGCCAAAAAAAAAAAAAAAAAGAATTTAAAAAATAAAATGGAATTGTGTAATTGACTTGGAGAGAAGCCAGCGACCTTTGAGACAGCCTAGGGAAGTGGAACCCAAGTATGGAGAGGCACAGTTGTTGTTACACCTACTGAGAGACCCTGGCAGAAAGGCTCTTCCTCCCTGACCCTGTGGGAAATGGTGAGTGCCTTAACCCCTCCCCACCACCACCCTCCCTAAGGCTCCTTCCCCACCCTCATGCTGGATCCAAGAGCGGGGCTGGGATGCAACATTCAAACTTGCCTTTCTTCTACTCATTGCTTTCTCCACTGGTTTTGTACTGATTCCTCTTCTTAGCCATGTCTACCATCTCATTTCTTTCCCCTGACACAGCCATGGTGAGGACAACAGGTGGAGTTAAGGGCATTAGCTTTGGAGTCAATCAGGGTGAGTCCAAATGTTATTTCAGTCATTTAGTGGCCAAGCGATCTCTAGGAAGCCACTCAGATCTTAAAAATTCGTGAAGGGAGGCTAAGCAGGGTGGCTCACACCTATAATCCCAGTGCTCTGAAATCCTCCCGAGGTGAGAGGATTGATTGAGGCCAGGGGTTCAAGACCAGTCTGGGCCACATAGTAAGACCCCCATCTCCATGAAAAAAAAAGTCTCTATAGATACAGATATACATATATGTATATATGTAGTCAAATTAGCCAGGTGTTGTGGCATGCACCTATAGTCCCAACTATTCAGGAGGTTGAACTGGGAGGATTGTTCAAGCCCAGGAATTTGAGGTCCATCGAGCTATGACTGTGCAATTGTATTCCAGCCTAGGCAACAAAGTAAGACCCTGTCTCTTTAAAAAAAAAAAAAAAAAAAGCGTTGAAGGGGCAGCCCTAAAAGCCACCTCTCACAGGATTGCTTCATTCTTCACAAGAATGAAGAAAATGAATTGTGTCCATGAGGCCTGGACAAGGCAGGCATCATATATCAGTCACCCCCATCTTCTCTGGTGACTACCAAGAAGTCCCTGCAGCTCCTAGGAGAATTCTCAGCTCCAACCCAACCAGGAACACCAGGCCTGGGGCCGTCATGCCTGTGGGGCTCTGTAGGGCTCTGGACAAGATTTTTCTTCTGAAAATTTCTAAGCAAAACCCACCTGACCTCTGAGCTGGCTGTCATTACCCAAGAAGTGACAATAACCTCTAGAACATCAGGGAGGGCTAACTAGGGGGGCTTCACCATGACTTGGCAGTCTCCTATGAACCTTCGAAAACAGAAGACAGGACCCTCAAGGGAACCGTCATTCAGGAACAATCCCACCGGGACAGGCCCTGTGTACATAGGTGCTTGGTGTGATTTGAGGACCCCAGACACTCTTTGTGCCCGAATCTCCCACTCCTCGTGACGTTCTCCAATCAGATCTCATGCCACCAAAATGGCACCTACCATTTCTCCTAGCACTGTACTAGGTATTGGACTTAATTCCTTTGGGTTACATATTACCCTCTCTATGCATTTCCAAGCAAACGCCTTCTGAGAAGGGCCATGCAATAAATTGCTCACATCTCAGATGGAATTAACTGGGGGTAGGGACTCTTTCTTATAAGATAGCAGAGAAGGACCAGATATCTTTAGCAAAAAGGGACATAAAGTTCAGATGGCAGAGGAGACTAAAGAACAAAGGACCAAGACAGAACTGTAACTTTGCGTTTTTCTTTTTTATTTCTGAGATGGGGGTCTTGCTATGTTGCCCAGGTTGGTCTCTAGTTCCTGGTCTCAAATGATCCTCCTTCCTCAGCCTCCCAAAGTGCTGAGACTACAGGCATGAGCCATGGCACCTAGCCAACTTGGCATTTTTCTGCAGTGGGTTCTCAGGGGCACATCTCCTTCTTCCTTTGTTCTTTACCAAAACAAACATGTCCATCCTCCCCACAAGCAGCAGCAGTCCTTATAAGCGCAGCTGGTGAGGCTAGTTGGATTCCGAAGCAGAGAGCAGCCAGGGGCTGGCGGCCTTGGCTCTGCTGCAGAGGGGCCGGCCTGCCTTTCACCATCTCCAGGGTGAGGATGCCTGAACCAGTGCCTACTCGCTCCCCAACAAGTTCAGGTCTTAGAGTTCACGTAATTAGGCCCTTGGCTATCTCACCTGAGCCACCAATAAAACGGAGACAAACACCCTCAGTCCTTGTTCAGGAAGGAGAGAGGAAACAAGGAGGGAGAAAGGGAAGAAGAATAACCTTTTTTATGCTGAATTCAAGGTTTGGTACCCAGAAGGGAGAATGCTATTTGTTTACAAAGCAGCCGCTCCAAACACCACCCCCTTTGCTCCACACCCAGGGTTGTTCCCTCCTGCCATGGACCCTGGCCTCCATCTGCTACCATCATTCAGGGTGACAGTGGACGCCTGTATTGGCTGCATCCTGAACAGACAGCAGGCAGTGAGGGCCTAAGCTTGTAAGGCAGGCTTCCCCAAAAAGGCTTCTTCCATGGCAGTGCAAAGAAGGAAAGGCACCGGAATCCCCCCAGCCCACCTGGGGAGTCATGTCACCCCCAAAAATGTCTGCAGGGGTGCTCCAGAATGTTAAAGAGCAACTGAGTGATGTCTTTGTATTCTGTCCTGTGTCACCATCAGCTACTGAGGGTTCAGTTCATGTCTGGGAACCATTCTTTAGGAATTTCCTTCCCCCCAAATAATAAATAATAAACATAAATACCTTTTGCATTTGTATATGGTTTGTAATGGCCTTTTTTTTTTTTTTTTGGTCAGGGTCTCAGTCTGTCACCCAAGCTGGGGTGCAGTGGCATCGTCACTGCTCACTGTAGCCTCAACCTGCTGGGCTCAGGCAATCCTTCTGCCTCAGCCTCCATGTAGTTGGGACTACAGGCATGGGCACCACGCCCAGCTCTTTTACGTTGTTGTTGTAGAGACAGGGCCTTGCTATGTTGCCCAGGCTGGTCCTCGAACTCCTGGACTCAAGCAATCTTCCTGCCTCAGCCTCCCAAAGTTCGGATGATGGCCCTTTTTACTACCTATATCACCTAAATTCACTCCTGGGACACATAAGGGCGAGGGCACGTGGCAGGGTGAGGGAGAATACAGTTTAACAATAATATGTGCTGTTTGCTTAGTGCTTGCTAAGGGACCAACATACATGGAGATTCTCTAACTTAGCTCTAAGGGGTAGGAACTGTTATGCAAATTTACAGACAAGGAAACTGGGGCTAAGAAAAAAATGCAGAAGTTTGCCCAAGGTCACATTGAAGCTTTAACGAACACTTTCTTTAATCGAGCTGAAGGCTCTCATCCTATGTGAAGTAGACAGGCGAGAGCAGAATCTTGCCCCCAAAGATTCCTATCCCATCTTGCCAGTTTTAAGCAGGCCCTGGTGCAGGCCGCAAACCTTGCTGCAAGCGATTCTCCTTAGGAGCAACAAGTCCAGCGAGCCTAAAAGTGTGTGGGTGCCATCTCTGGAGAAGCCGCACTCCCCCACTGTCTCTGGGGCCCTGGAAGCTTTCAAGGATCCCAAACGCTCCCACTGCCTCTCCTTTCCCAGCACAGGCCCCTATCGTGAGGGCTTCCAGCTCCTCACTCGGCATCCCCTCCTGGAGAGAGATCCTGACAGGTGGACAGTGGGTGCATCATCGTGGGGTCCTCTGGAGTTGAGCCGGGCGGCCCGGTGGCCTCTCACTTCCTTCCCACCACCCCCGCAGGCTGAGCTCTGCCCCGCGCGGGGAGACTTGGCACTGCAGTCAGCCTCAGGGCCGGCCGCTCGCCCAGGGCCGCGGACCTCGCGGCGGCTCCTGGCCCCGGGCAGGAACTCGCGGAGACCCCTGCAGCCTCCGGGTGCACGCGCAGCAGAAGGCGCCCCAGCGGGGCCAGGACTGGGACCCGTGCGCCCGAAGCTCCCGGATCGCCGCCGCTCCCCGCTCCTCCCCTCCTGCCGGGCTCCACGGCCAGAGGCCGGAGCAGCTGGCTAATTTTTCACGCCCCCCAGACCGCCTCCCTGGGTGACGCTACAGTCTGTGCGGTTCCTTTAAAGGCTGCGGGTTCCGTTCTTCTTTCCTTTTCCACTGGATGCCAAAATATGCAAATCCGGGGACCGGAATCTGCAGCCAAATCGAGAAGGAGAAGGGGCGCGGCCGGCGCGTCACCGGATCCGCTCCTTGTATGGCTCTTCCCGGCTTGGCCCGCCGCCCCGCGACCCTCCCTGCAGCCGCCGGAGCCCCTCCCGCACCCAGCCCGGCTCACACCGCCGCCCACGCCCCCCGACCGGCCGCTCACCGCCCCCTAAGCCGCCCCCCCCGGAGGGAGCCGGGGGCGGGAGGCGCAGCCTGCCCTGATTCTGGCCGGAGCGCGGGACCGCTGCAGCGCGCTCCCTCCCCGCGCCGCGCGGGCGGAGGAGAGCCCGGGGGCGCTGTGGCTCCCTAGTACCGGAGTGGGGAGCCTGGCGGGAGAGGCGGCGGGGGTGGGGGAGAGGGGCCTCGCGGGCGGCGGGAAACCCTCCTTTCTCGAAAACTGGAGACGACCGGAGGAGGCCAGGTCCTCCCATTCCCGGCCCTCCACCGCGTGGAGTGGAGGGGAGGGGAGCGAGGTTGTCATCCGCCCCCACCGCAATGTGCGGCTCGGGAGTTCCTCCCACACGTCCCCGGCCCGCGTGGCCCTCCCACGGCGTGAGGCCCGGGGATCCTCTCTTCCTACTTGTCAACACTCCCACTCCCCCTGAGAAATGCACGTTCCCCCAGCCCTGATTCCCCGGCAGGGGACGCGGGATTCACCGCGCCCACGCGGCCACCGAGGAGGGAATCCTCCCCCGCCACGCCGGTGTGATTTGGGGTCGCACTCCCCTGCTGCCTCCCTCTCCTCCCCCTCGCCCGCGGCCCGGCCGCGCGCGCCACGGGAGCAGGCCTCGGGGAGCACAGCTGCCGCCCCCGGGACCCGCGGCCACTCCGGGAGGTGACAGCGCCCCGGGTCCGCTCACAGGCCGCCCTGGACTGCAGCTCGCCGGCAGGCAGCAATGGGGACGGCCCTGCGGAAGGCCAGGGGGTGGGTAGAGACTAGGAGAGGCTGCCGTGGTGGCTCAGAGACTGGTTCGGCGTCCACCTCTGCAACTCAGCGGCGGGGCCATCGCAGGCAGCAAGAGACGGAGACTGCGCCCAGGCCTGCTGGGTCCTCCTGCCATCCCGTGGCCAAAGGGACGCTTGGGAACCGTTAGAGGATTTACAGGGGACTCGGTGCACGTGTTTTCTATCCCCTCAACTTCATTCCTTCTTCTTCCACACCAACCCCACACATCCTCGACCCCAGATACCTGGGGCTCTTGCCTCTGGCTCAAGCCCCTACCAAGCACCCAGCCACTGCGCTCAACTGGGTGTCAGCGCCGGGTCAGGGGCCCAGGGAGGGGCAAGGGTGTGGGCGGCGAGTCAAAGTGAAGTTGACACAAAAGTTCTCGGGATCTTGGACCAAGGAATCCCGACACACTGCAACCTCCTCCCCCCAAGAGAAGCACTCCCTTTCTCCTGATCTGAGGGAGGTAGGGTCTTGGACGCGGGGCGCGCAGCTGGAGCAGGGGCGGAACGCACGCCTTCCGGGTTCCCCGGCAGTTTCCCAGGCGGCAAAGGGACCTCACCAAGTGTTTTCAACTCTCTTTCTCCCTGCCGGGCGTATTGGGGGACACTCGCAAACAACCCCGCCCCGCCGCCCACCGTGCCCCAAGCGCGTTCTACTAACGCTGACCTCAAGTAAACAAACACACACACTCGGTGGCTGGTGTTTCGACTCCGCGCTACGTGCTTTGCGCGTTTGCGTTCAGCTTGCATTCTCCCCTCTCTCCGCTCTCGCTTTCCTTCTTTCTTCTCTTCTGTTTCTCTTTCCTTTTTTCAAGAGCGGCGAGCGGTGCGGGCGCCGCACGTTGGCTGCGGCCCGCTTCCTGCTTTCTAATGTTCCATTGTGAGGAGCTTCCATTGTGACGTCGCGCCCCTTCGGCTGGGCTTTGTCTGTCCATATATGGGCAGCTACGTCACGGAGCTTTCCCGGGGCTCAGATAAATAGGCTGGTGGAGTTCCCTGGCTGGGAGCTTTTGGGCAGCAGTGAGCTTGCTAGGAAGCGGCGGGGCTGGTGGTGGTGGTGGCGGCGGCGGCGGCGGCGGCGGCGGCGGCGGCGGCGGCGGCGGCGGCGGCAGATCGGGGGGCGGGGGGCGGCCGCGGGCGCGTGTCTGTTTGTGAGATCAATACCGAGGCCGCGTCCGACCCCTCGAGCCGAGACCCCCCCGCCCAGCCCCCACCCCACCCCCCGCACACGCCCCACCCCCCCACGACCCAGCCTCGCACGGCACCGGCCGAGGCCCCCGGGAGTTTCACCCCCCTCTGCCCCCCTCCCGCCCGCCCCCCAAAAAGGAGAAGAGCCCTCGACTGGCCCACCCCTTCCCTTCTTCCCTCTCTCCTCCCCCCGAACTTTCCCTCTCGCATGCTTTTCCCCTGCACCACGGATCGCCTCTCGGATGCCGCTCGCCTGGAAGCTGCGTTAGGAGCGAGCGGCGGCGGCGGCGGCGGCAGCTCGGGAGTGCTATGACCGGCAAACTCGCCGAGAAGCTGCCGGTGACCATGAGCAGTTTGCTAAACCAGCTGCCTGACAATCTGTACCCCGAGGAGATCCCCAGCGCGCTCAACCTCTTCTCCGGCAGCAGCGACTCGGTAGCCCATTACAACCAGATGGCTACAGGTAAGGGCGGCGGGGAGGCAGCGAGGAAGGAAAGGGAGCCGGGAGGAGGAGGGGACGACCTGGTGATGGATGGATGGGTGGATTTATGGATGGGAGCATGGACGGATGGACGGATGGATGGAGAGATGGGGGCGCGCTGGGAATTTTCCGGGGGGCGAGTTGCTTTTCCCACCCACTCCTCCCGCCCTCCCCGATCGGGAAGGCTCGGTCGGCGACGCCACGGTAGAGGCTCGGTTCTCCCGGGTGGGGGCAGCCGCCGACCGGAGGGAGGTAGGTTGGAGCGGCTCTGGGGTTCTCCCTCCCCACGCAGGGGGCCCGATCGCCGGGCTACGCGCAAGGCGTGGTGCTGCTGTCGCCCCCTTCCCGGGAGGAGCCCAGCGTGGTTTTCACCCGCGCTCTCCCCCCTTACTCCCTCAGCCTCCCACCCGGGATGGAGCCATGTGCGGCGTGGAGTCCCCGCGGTGGGAGAGGTACTGCGACGCTGCCTTTCCGGGGCGTTCAGCAAAGCCGTGGGGGTGTGGGGACGGCGGGGCGCAGGAGGGGGCCCACCCGCGGGGCGGGGGGCTGCCACGGAGAGGCGATCCCGGGGACCGGGAGCTTGGGAAGGGCGGCCGCCCCGGCCATGGAGAAGCGGGCCGGTTTTCCGCTGCCCTCCACCCTCCCCGGCTGGGGCTAGGCTTTTCCCCTCTAGCAAGAGCGGAAAGCTCCTCAGGCCGGGAGGAGGCTGGGGCCGGGGGAGGCGAGGGGAGAGCGCCCTTTGAGGGCGGCACCCTTCGATGCTGGAAGGACAAAGCGTCGGAGCGCTCTGGGTCCGCGACCCGGGCGCAGCGCGCGTAGGGGGCATCGCCGGGGCGGGAGCGGCGCGGCGTCCCAGAGCGGTCAGGGCTAGGGGAAGAGGCCGAGTTGTGTGCGCTGGAGAGCGAGAGACTGGTGCGCTTCGGGTCTGAAACTACCTGTGGCTGCAGCTACCTGCCCGCCCCACCTCGGGAAGAACAACAATGCTTCTCGCGCGCGCGCGCGCGCGTGTGTGTGTGGTACGTGAGTGTGTGCGCAGCTTGTGCGATGTGTGTGCCGCAGCCACTCCACACCCCGATCCGTAGTATTTTGCTGTATCCAGGTTGCGCCCGGGAGCGCGGCACCGCCCGCTTTGCGCCGGGCTCGGCGTGCCTCTTACCCCATGCGCCGCGCACTCCACCGGCCGCACCCTCCGCACCTGGGCAAGGACCTGGGCGCCGCGGCCGCCCGGGCGCCGCGGCTTCACTCATCCCTCCCCTCTCTCCCCCGCTCTCCGCAGAGAATGTAATGGACATCGGTCTGACCAACGAGAAGCCCAACCCAGAACTCTCTTACTCGGGCTCCTTCCAGCCAGCCCCCGGCAACAAGACCGTGACCTACTTGGGAAAGTTCGCCTTCGATTCCCCTTCCAACTGGTGCCAGGATAACATCATTAGCCTCATGAGCGCCGGCATCTTGGGGGTGCCCCCGGCCTCAGGGACGCTCAGCACGCAGACGTCCACCGCCAGCATGGTGCAGCCGCCGCAGGGAGACGTGGAGGCCATGTACCCGGCGCTGCCCCCCTACTCCAACTGCGGAGACCTCTACTCGGAGCCGGTGTCTTTCCACGACCCCCAGGGCAACCCCGGGCTCGCCTATTCCCCCCAGGATTACCAATCGGCCAAGCCGGCCTTGGACAGCAATCTCTTCCCCATGATTCCTGACTACAACCTGTACCACCACCCCAACGACATGGGCTCCATTCCGGAGCACAAGCCCTTCCAGGGCATGGACCCCATCCGGGTCAACCCGCCCCCCATTACCCCTCTGGAGACCATCAAGGCGTTCAAAGACAAGCAGATCCACCCGGGCTTTGGCAGCTTGCCCCAGCCGCCGCTCACGCTCAAGCCCATCCGGCCCCGCAAGTACCCCAACCGGCCCAGCAAGACCCCGCTCCACGAACGGCCCCACGCGTGCCCGGCCGAGGGCTGCGACCGCCGCTTCAGCCGCTCGGACGAGCTGACCCGGCACCTGCGCATCCACACGGGCCACAAGCCCTTCCAGTGTCGGATCTGCATGCGGAGCTTCAGCCGCAGCGACCACCTCACCACTCACATTCGCACGCATACGGGCGAGAAGCCCTTTGCCTGCGAGTTCTGCGGGCGCAAGTTTGCGCGCAGCGACGAGCGTAAGCGCCACGCCAAGATCCACCTCAAGCAAAAGGAGAAGAAGGCGGAGAAGGGGGGTGCGCCCTCTGCATCCTCGGCGCCCCCGGTGTCCCTGGCCCCCGTGGTCACCACCTGCGCCTGAGGCTCGGGCCCCCAGACCCCCACTTTTCCCCTCCAGTGCCTCCCGGCTGCTCGCCTGAAAGCAGCGGGAAAGCCAGCTACGGAGGCGCAGGGGCCGCGCCCTGGCCGCTCCATGGACGTGCGGCCCCTTGCTCCCCTTCGACGCCCCCGGTTCCCAACCTTTCACAGCGGTCAGGGGCCAGGGCCGGAGGCGCCTTCCTCTCGTCGCCCCCACCCCCCGCCCCCCTTAGCCAAGGCGTGGGGGCGGAAAGGTGGCGTCTAGCCCGCTTTGTTCAGTTCGGATCGCCTTGATCCAGGGGCCGCTGGGCCGCGCCAAGGACCTGCGGGGGACTGAAGGCGGAGCCCACCCAACCCTCGCCCGACCCGAACACCTCACTGTTTCCCCCCGTCTCCCTCCGTTTCCCCTCGAAGACTCGAGAGGGGGAGGGCTAAGGAGCGCACCAAAGCGCAGAGCATGCTGCCCGCCGCACGCACGCGCGCCTGCGTGCGGGGATGCGCGCGAGTGTGTGCGTGCTCACGTGTGGGTGTGTGTGTGTGTGTGTGTGTGTGTGTGTGTGTGTGTGTGTGTGCGTGTGTGAGACTCTTGAGCTGAACTGGGCTGTGTCTACCCCAAACTCTTCCCCACATCGGGTTCCCAAGCCGCTGGAGATGTCCCACGCTGGGGACCCGCACGTGGCCGGAGGAGATGGTCTTCCATCTGCTCTGAAATCGTGTTTCTTACAGAAATGCCTCGGATGCCGCCGCTGCGGTGCTGCTGGCGCCGCCTCGGGTTTGGCCCTTTCGACCCCCTCCTTTTCCGAGCGCTTCCCTTTTAGGCCTCAGGGCGGTTTGATCTGCGGGGAGAAAGAGCAGCCATCACTGAGCCTGCCTTTTAAAATATACATATATATGTATATATATTTTTCCTGAGCCCCACTCTTAAAACATCTGTGCTCCTGAGTTTGCCCTCTGTCCTTTTCCCCTCTGCCCTCCTCTCCTCTAAACCTCCTCCCATCTCTTTGAAAATCTTTTCCCAGAAAGGCAGGCCTCAATCAGCCACTCCAGCTTTTTGTTCTTCTCACCTACATACCCATTTTTCCTTCCCACCATCATGGGGAAGCTGGCTCTGTTTTTGCCCTTTGTCGTCACCCACACAACAGATAGAATTTAAATATACGTATATGCTGTGTGTGTTTGTGTATATATGTGTGTGTAGATACACATTCATACATATATATATATATATATATAACATACACACAATATGTATTCCTAGCAAAATAAAATCTCTAAGGTACTTGGCTATCCAGTGCAGTGCACTGGAATGAAGAGAATTGGTAGGCGTATACAGCTTTAAATGATTTTTTTTTTTATGAAAATGTTAACTGATGAGATTATATCTATATATGTGTGTATGTGTGTGTGGATATATGTACATATACGTGTGTATATCCTACACACATCTCTGTTCAAATTTTCCTCAAAAACGTGGGGATTTTTTTCATAAACCCATGTTGATGAATGAGGTGTCTTTCTTCCATGCCCCGGTCTCATCTTCTTCTCCCCGCCCTACCTCACCTTTTCTCAGGCACCCCCCTCTTCCCCAGCTGTCCTGCCCAGCCCTTCTGCACAGGGTGGCTCTTTTGAAGTGGAGTGGTAGGGAAGGTTGCTCTCTGACACAGCTTCCAGCACAGTCTTGACTGAATGTACTGTTCTCTATTAGCGTTATTTCTCCTGTGGTCAGTAAGCTGCCCAGAGAGGAGGAACAAAGGTCTGGAGTTTACAGAATGTCTGTTTTTAAAGTCACTTTATGCGTTTTCCGCTTTTTTTTTTTTCTTTTAAGAAAAAGAAGCACCGTTTTTGTTTGTTTTGTTTTTGTTTTTGGGTGGTGGATAAATAATACTAAAAGGACTCTAGTGAAGGGGGGAATCAAAGAGCAGGGGGATTGTGAATTTCCAGGTACTTGGATTTTTTGTAGAAGGAGAGAGAAGATGAAGTTTGCCAGGAGGGCCCATATTTTTTCAGCTGAAGGGTAAAATCTTTCTTTGCAGAGACAGTATTTTGCTGAATACTTTTTATAATGTGATGATTATTTAAAAAAACAAAAATTTTGGTCACTTCAAAGCTGGAAGGAGGAATCAGACACCCTTTAATATTTTTCCTTGCTCCTTCTGGTATATGCATGTCACTGCATGATAACTCTGAGTTTTCCTTTGTTTTAATAAAACTGTTCTCAGACATTTAAGCTAAACTAAGAGAAAAATAACTTTGTTGCCAAAAGGTTGTGCTATCCAGATTTTTTATATGTCTGCATGTTTAAAAAAAAACAACAAAAGAAAATGCACTCTAACTTATGTGAACTGAGAGAAAAAAAAATCAGGTTTTAAACAGGAAAACCTATGGGGAATGATATTTTTTGAAAGACTTTTGTATAAAGTTGAGTACTTAGAAAAAGACAAACCAGATGTAATATATTTTGTGGATGTTTTTATTTCTTGAATTTATAGTACCTTATACTAAGGTTAAAAAATATGCTTGATATTGTGAAAAGGTGAAATTCTTCACCAACATTTCATTTGCTCCTTTGTCATATTGTTATGCCAATATAATATAGTCAATGAAAACAGCATTTTTAAAAACCGAAATATTGAAATGGTGTAATGTTGTACCATTTGCACTGTGAGCAAATGCTAATACAGTAAATATATTGTGTTTGCTGACAATCAGCCAGCCTATAAATCTCCTTATTTTATTTCTTGTTTTCATGGCATAAAGTTTCGGTTTGGCCTGTTTTTTTGGTCTTAGTTTGTGTTTGGCTGGTAGTTTGTTTGATAGGTTGTTATGCCTGGTTTTGTCATTCTTGCTCTGGAAACTCTCAAAGTAGAGGTGTGGGACTGGGTGTTATTGGAAGTAAGTCAGAATTTTGTGCAGGTTCTGGTGTTTTAAATACAGTTTTGGATGTTTACTGTGGTTCTAAGGGAGTAGGACTTCCCTTCACTCCGCCTCACACACTACCAGAGAGATTAGGTAAACAGGTTAGCTAAATCATGGGAGTCAGGAGTGGTGATTGGAATCTTCTAGAACCTTCTCTCTGGTTTCCAATGGATCTTTGGGGTAGAAGGGAGGGGGGGATCTCCTGGTTTATGAGCGATTTCTCTGATAGTCTTAGGGATCACCAGAACAGGACCCTGAAGGGCCTCTATGGCCAAACTAAGTAGTTCTCTTGCTTAAGCTTTTGAAGCCTGAAAAACAGGTGGAGACTTGACAGAGGTTCCTCAGGGTTGGCAAGATAACCAGAGAGATTGGCAGCTTTTTTGTGGTCAGATAATTGAGAAAAATCAGGTTTTAAAGTTCTACAACTTTAATCCCGCTTGGACAGGATTCTTCTAGGCCTCACTTTTAGTAGCTGCCTGGTAAAGTGGTCCTGACTGAAAAACAGCTCTTACAAATAGCTCGGGGATCTGAGGCATTTAAGGGAAGAAAGGACATTTGGGATTTGGAGAACACACAGAGAATGTTTGTGTGGCATCAAACCGTCGCATCTTATGATTTCTATCTCCCATGAAACCAATGCTTCCCCTACCCTCCAAGCTATCTAGAACATTCTTCATCCTTAACTCAGTTTATCTGCCAGTCCTAGGCTAGGGCTCTCTCAATTTCTCTTGTGTCTGCCTCTCCATCCTGCTTCCCTCACCATATTCTGTAGTCTTTTGAATCCTTTATCCCTTGAGGCTTGTTCTAGAGCAATCTTTGGACAAGTCAGTCCTCTCTCCAGCCATTTCTTCCTATCTGCCCTCTAAAAAACTCACCTAGGCTTTTCTGTGGTACGTTTCGCATATGATCTGCCTTAGGGGCTTGGGGCATAACACTGGGTTCTATAAATATCATGCCAGATCATGACTGGGGTCAGTGTCTTTGCCTCTGAGGTGCCAACCAGGCCAGCCACAATGTAACAGAAATGTTGTGTCCTTGCTCAGAAACTACTCTTGCTGCTCCAATGCAGGCCCATCACAGTGAAAAATATGGGTGGTATTCCTGGTTGGCTATAGCTATCAAGAAGTTGAGGCCAGACCTGGGTGGAGGACGCAGCCTGTGGCCTCAAAAGAATGTTTTTGAAGTGAGAGACGAGTAGAGAGAATGCGGTATGGAATCTTACATTTTCACACCCACACAACTCTAGGTCATTGGCTGCCATCTTGAATGCTTTTCTCTCACCTCATGAAGCTTTCAGAATTCCAAATTGCAGCTTCATATACAGCCAGGTAGAGGTATCCATCTGTTTTTAATAAAGGGAACTCAAGATGGCTGAAAAGTCCTATTGATTGAGCATCTTGTTCATCTCTTTGATAAACTAGATGTTTCCTTCCAGATTTCTATGTGTTTTTCAAGTGAATAGTATTAGAGGAAGATACTGTCACTGGGTGTCTTCATAGTCAATATCCAGCCCCACCTGCATCTCCACCAATCAGATCAGGCCTTTGGAGTTATACTTTCGTCAACAGTGTACTATGCTGCGTGATTAATAAACTCACTTCCCATTGGTGAATGTTACCCAACCCAACCTGGTTCAACCACTGGGTTACTTGGCAATATGGCAGTCCGCCTGGCTGGCACCAGCCCTGTGTTGTGTAATCACTGATTCACACTTTGTAGCTAGATAAGACTGTCCCAGATAGCATCACACCAGCTACCCAACCTGCCTGGATTTTGTAAATCTGCAGAGAGGAGACTCAACCCTGAAACTTAGGGATGAAATGGGGGGAAGGTGGAGAGAAGGCCTGGATAGGGCTCTCATAAGACGGAATCAGTGGAGGCTTTATAGTGACGATGCCCTGGGGCAAAGTCAGGCATCAGAGTACGGAAGGAATAGAGACACAGTTCCTTCCAAGCAATCCCTGGGGTGTTTGGGGGTGAATGAAAGGATACCTCACACACACACACACACACACACACACACACACACACACACACACCTCGGGAGTGGTATACTGAAAGTGATGACTTCACAAAATTGTTCTTAGTGAACTGGGGTTGAGTATAAATGATATTCTCGGAGAGAACATGGGGCAATGAGTGGCATATGTTTTTGTACGGTGGTGATGGAGATGGTATGTGGTAGTAGTGGCAGTGGTGAGTGTGTGTAATCGTGTCTGCACCCACAAGCATATTAAAAAGACTAGCAAGGTCGATTCTGGTGAATGAAGGCAATAGCTTGTGGCCAGTTGTTACTGATCCCCTTCTGCTAATCCAGAATTTGCTTGCCATAAATGAGGAGGCTGTGAGCTGCCTTTTCCTGGCCCTGTTTGGCTTCCCTGGTGTTCTGGAATAATAAGTCTAAGGAGAGCAGGAGGCCTGTGTGTGTCCCAAAAACTAGAAATCATACTGGCAAAATCTTAAGGACTATGGGGAAACAAATGACTTTCTAAAAGGTGCCATGAGGTTTTAAAAATGGGTCATAATCCCAAAACTATCCCAGGGGGTCCTTTTCAGAAAAAATCACTCTTTGTGCAGAGAGGAGAAAGATCTCCAGAGGAAGGGAAAAGAGACCCTTGGACAGACCAATCACTGGGACAGCCCTGAGCACCACACAATCTTACTTACCTGTCAGTCATCCCCAGAGGCCAGAAGAACACCTGGTTTTGGTGGCTTCTCCCAGCATGCTGGCTCTTGAAATGTCATCATTATTTTTGCTTCCATCTACATTATTAAGTTTCCATCTACTCCATCTTTAATATCTTTAAAGAGTGGTCATTTTCACATCCTGATGCAAGAACAGAAGCAGGCCAGGTCATGAAGCTTTCCCCAATTTGCAATAAAGTTTCTGATGTATCCGTGCCCAGGATGGACAGGACCAGGCCTTGACTCTTCTTGCCCTGGAAGAATCCCCATCCTCATCACAACTGATTCATCTCTGATCTGGAATTGGGGCAGTCCCTGCCCACACCTCTCCTGGCCACCAGCAGCCCCTGTCTCCCAGCTGGAAACACTATTTCTTCCCCTCTAGCAAACACACAGAAAGAAGGTTTTCTGAGTAATTTTACTAAGCTGCAAACAAGAAGAATGACAACAAAACTTCTACCTTCTAGGCTGGTGGGAGTCAGACCACCATTTGGTTTCCTTAATATTGTCCACCTACTTCAGAGCCTTGCCTCCAGGGAGGCCCGCCAGTACCTGCTTGATTGACATGTGGCTTCCCTGGTTTCCTGAGAACCTGCTCTGATTCCAAGGTCCCTAGATGATAAAGGCCCTTCCCTGGGCCTCAAAAATGCCTTCTCTGGACCTCAGGCACACCTGCTGCTCCTGTCATCTCCCCCTTCACTCCATTCCTGGGGCCTCTGGGACTTCACAACCTCTAATCCTGTCCTTGCCCCCGTGGTACTCTCTGGGCTCTGCTCATGCTGCAAGAAGCGTGATGGTTGGCCCTTCAGGTCAACTCGTCCCACCAGGCCTACCCAGGGCCTGCAGTCAACTCTGCCTTGGGCCTTTCTTGGTGTCATCATAACCCAACCAGAAACAGACTTCCTAGCAACAGACTTGTTCTTTGGGGTTTGCTTTTGGGTCACCCTCTGAGTTCCTAGCTAGAGTATCAGGAATGTCTCCACCTCTCATATCTCTGAAAAAACAGACATGGCTGATGCCCCTGAGGCTGGAACACCCCAAGCCCTCTTCAAGGGAAGTTGCCCTTGTACATGGGCCTGTATTCTCTGGGTTGGCTCAACTCAGGGGGTGGTCACCATCTGCCCAGAATCCATCAGTACACTATCCTCACCAAGGGGAGAGACGTTAGTGACCAGAACATAACTGAGCTTTCAAGCCTTTTGTCATTTCTCGTCAAAGGAGTTCTGGCACTTTCTGCTCCTTAGTATTTTGTTTCTCCAGGTTATCCAGATGCCTCCTTGTTCCCTTCTCCCTGTTGCTTAGGAAGTTCTGGTCATCTTAAGGAGGGACAGAAGAAAATTTCTGGTGCCTGTGGGGCCCCAGGATAGTAATCAAAGCCTTTAGGGGGAGGCGCTTGCTACTTACTTAGGTTTTAGTTCTGAAAATTAAGAGGCAGTTTGATAACCCAGCAGCTATTCTAGCTTTTCCCTCAGGACCCTCAACCTGCTTTGGAATTGTCACTTCCCTCCTGGGCCTGACTCTTGTCTCTGCCACTTTCATAGTGTGATTGTCCACAGGTTCTTAATCTTTCTGAGACTTGGTTTCCTTCAGTCTTATCATTGTTGTTGTGGAGTTCAACTGAGATACTGTATATGGTTCCTGGTTCATGGTGGGTGCTCCATCAATGTCACTTATCTTCCCTGTTCCTTACCCTTGTACCCTTCTTCTTTCCATATCCTCCAAACACAGTTACAAGAAGAAGGCTCTGTCTCCACCAGGGATCAGTACATCAATTCAAACACAACCAGGGGAACCCATAGTCCTTGCCACCACTCCCAGCTTCTGCCATCCACTGGATATCTGTATTCTGAAAATGGGTCCTCTCTACTCCACCTCCCAATCCACCGAAAGAGAACACGAGTCTTTTCTTCTCTTGGCTACAGTCGAAGTTCATTGTTGTCATTTCCTGGCCTGATTCCTGACCCCTTCCCAGGTCCTTTTGTCCCATCTCTCTCACTGAGATGGGTGGACGTAACACCTTCCTAATCCAGTATCATCTGCAAAGTCAATTAATGTGTCACTGGACTGTTGCCTGCTTCCTGATCCTTATCAAGGATTTAAATAAAACGCCGCAGCCCCAGTTCTGCCCCATCTGCCCCACCCCCTTGATCCAAGCCTGGTTCTTAGTCATCAGTCCCTGACCTCAGCCTTCTAGCTAATTCTTAGCTTGCAGCCATAGGGCTGGTGGTGCTTGCCCTGCCCAGTTCCAGTTTGGGAGCAGAAGTGGCATCCAAGGCTTAATGGCGGTGACGTACTGTGGGAGAATCATGGACATCAAGGCCCTTGCCTAGTCCCATTCCCTTGGGTGAGTTCCTCTAACTTTGTAGGGTCAAAAGGGACCTTAAGACACCATTTAGCCCAATGTACTTCTTTTAGATAAGGAAAGAGAGGCCTGCAAACATTCCTGACTTATACAAGCTCACACATCTAGTAAGGGCAGAGCTAAGATTTCAGACCAAGACTATCAGTAGACTGTTCCATGGACAGGTATTGATTGCCTCATTTATCTAGTAAATATTTGCTAAGGGACCACCATATGCAACTCACATTTCCAGGCACTGGGGATATAGCAGTGAGCAAAAAGGCCTGTATCCTCAAAGTTTATGTTCTCCAGGGTAGAAACAGATTTCTTTAAAAAAAGAAGCAAGTATGTGTTGTGTCTGGTTGTGATTTGTGTTATTGAGAAATATAGAGCAGAGTTAGAAGACTGAGGAGTGTCGGAGGAAAGGGGTTACAATTATATACTGTGGTCTAGGAAGGCTTCACAGAGAGGGGCCTTTGAGCACAGACTTGGGACATGATGGTCATCGTGTGGACATCAGAGGAAGAGTCATCCAGGCAGAGGGGACAGCAAGTGCTAAGGTCCTGAGGAGACAGTGTTCTTGAATTGTTTGAGCAATAACGTGGAGGCAGAGTGGCTGGAGAGGCCTGAGGGAGGGTGTCAACAATGGAGATCAAGTCAGAGAGGCAGAGTGGAACAGGTCATAGGAGCGCTTTAAAGGAAAGAAACACATCCAAAAGAAGCAAACAAACACTGAGGGCTAACAGTGAGAGAAAGGCCCCATGACTCTGGGCAGAGCCTTGACCTGGACCTGGGCTGCCAGGCCAGTCCTGGGCTGCAGGTGCCCTGTCCTTTCAGTCTCTCCCCTCAGCCCCTCCATGGTTCCATTCCTTGGCTTGACTTTGTCATCCCCTGACAGTTGCCTTCTTAGCCTTTCCCTCACGTCAGAAGTTATAGGCCACAGATGAGTCCTAAACTCCATCCAGCTTGGCTAAGGAGAGACAGAACTGATTTATTTAAGAACCATAGCCTGAAAACCTTCTCTTCCTGTTGACATGTGCCTTGGTGCCAAGTTCCCAATAAGATGAATGACACTTCCTGCTGCCCAACCTACAAATGGGAATCTCCCTTAGCCTCATCTCTCAGAAATCGCTCCTGGAAAGCCAGCCCCTTCCTTTATCTGTGGTTGGATTGGCCATGTTTCCTAACTTGGCAAAAAGCTGCAGATGGCCAGGTTCTTCCAATATGGTCATATTCTCACCCATACCCTGAGTCCTGGATAGGCAAGATAGGACAGCCAGAAAATTACCTGACCCGCAATATTCCATGCCACAAGCTCTCCATGTCCCTGGATTCCTACAAATCTCCATCTTGAAGCATCATTTCTTGTCTAAGCCTTGTCTAAGCAGTTTCATCCTGAAAGAAAAAATGTCTTCCTCCCTTTCCCTAGCAATTTTGCTCTTCCATGTCATGTCTCTCCAGAAGCTCCCCCGGTCTCTGCCTTTCTCTAGCAACTTGGCATCCCCCAGAGCGTCTTCACATTTCATTTGTTCTTCTGGGAATTTACCAAAACTGTATTAAGTCAGATGCAGTGCTCAGCATGGGGGAGGGAGGGTCACACCATCCACAGTCCCTGTCCTCAAGGAGTTTGTGTTCTGCCAGAAAAGGCAGACACATAAACTGATGAGTTCAGTACATTGGGACTGGTGTCATGATAATGGTGGTCTCTGATAAGAAGGCACCTAAATCTGAGTCTGATAGGAGGTGGAGGTAAAGGTGTGGGAAGGGGGTGGAAACTTCTAGAGGATCTCAGAAAGTTCTCTTTCAGGTCCCACAATAATAACAACTGCCACCCTAAGTACTCCCTATATGCCAAGCGCTATACTAAGGGGTCTACACAACTCCACCTGGTTTTAGAATTATCACACTGGACACTAGACAGAGTGGAACTACCACAGGATGCTCACCTGGTGGCCCCTGGGGCTGTTCACTCTTCTGCCCTGTTCCCGGAGAAGGAAGAGAAAATCCCAGTGGCCCACAGGCCCTAGGAAACAACATAGCCGCTTGGCATCTCTGGAGTATGCCCAGCTGGCTTGGTGGAAGTTGTCCAACCCAGATGACACGTCCCTGTGTTACATTCTGGCTGTTTCTCCTTGCTACAGGGCAGACTTTTCCGGGGCTGGGGAAGAGATGAGGAGGGAGGGCTCCATCTTTGGATCCTCTTGGTCCAGGCAGAGCATCCCTCTGGGTGACCCCTACTTTCCCTACCTGCCAAAGAGCCAGCCCATCAGCATAGGACCTGAGGTGGTGAGCTGGGAGGAAACCCACCCCGTGTTCTTCCACCTGAGGCACTGGAGTCTGCTTTCATAGTTTTAAGCATGGCCTATCTCCACCTTTCCCTCTCTTGGCCCACCCGCCTGCTTCTCCTTTACTGCTGGCCAAAGAGCTCTGGCCTCTCAGACAAAAGACCAAGGATGATACTTCATTTCCAGCATTGCCTTTCTTTCTCTCTGACTGACCATGAGTCAATCTCTTAACAAGACTGAGCCTCCATTCTCCCTTCTGTATAATGGGGATAATACCCTACCCCACCAGGTTGTCGAGAGAATCCACCAAATGCAAAAGTATGAGGAAAAATCCCTGAAGAAGACTGTTGGGGAGGGGGAATGGCGAGGCTTTTCTCCTTTGACAGGTGAATATATTCTGGGAAGACATTTCTAAGTGGAGATAGGAGCCAGGTCTGAACTCAGTCACTATTCTTACTGGGTCGCATAGGATTCAGATGGCTCAGAGGTGACAAGCTCAGGAAGAATCCCTGCTTCACTGATAGAAACTATTTCTTCTGGGCCTTCGGGCACCGAAGGCTGCATTCAATGAAGAGGTAAATCTTCCACTGCATCCAAAGTGAGGAGACCTGACGTCTAGTGCTGGATCTGACACAAGGACAAAGCTGGATGATGTTTGCACAGTCACAGTCCTTCTCTGGGTCTTGAAGTCCCTGTCAGAATGTCAAGTGGTCCCAGGAGAGGGGCCCTACAATACCTGCCTTAATGTGCAGAAGTCCCAGGATCATCACCCTGCTCACCCACCCATCACCTCACTGCTGGAGGAGACTCAAAGTCAGAGGTCCTACTTCCTGCTGCTCTGAAGCACCAGCGCTCTCACCATCTTCCCATGGGCCTCCAAGACCCCACTGGCTTCCCAGAGCTCTGATGCCCTGACTCTAGCTCCTTCTGGCCCAAGCCCATGCGGGGAATGTCCTGTGGCTGCATTTGTTTCTTG
Organism: Cephalopachus bancanus; assembly: GCA_027257055.1. Lineage (NCBI taxonomy): Eukaryota > Metazoa > Chordata > Mammalia > Primates > Tarsiidae > Cephalopachus > Cephalopachus bancanus. The sequence goes on along the minus strand of JAPVLO010000120.1, from coordinate 256,917 downwards.
GAATGTGTTTTGAAACCCATTTCCTCTCATATTTGCCTGAACAGTATATAGAAGTTGGCACACAATATGGTCCTCGGGTTTGAGTCATCGGATCAGCTCAAGACAATAGACTGGAAAGCCCCAGGGGGTGGTCAGCTCCTGAATGATCCCCTGCCCTGGTGAGGGAGCAGCAGAATCTCTACCTTTGGAGCCATCCTGAGAATTCCTGCTGCTGGGAGGCATCTGTCTTGGGGTTTTAGCCCCAAACCCACCATCAGAGTCTCTGCTTCTCCTGTGGAGTTTTTCTCAAAGCTCCCTTCCTCAACTCAGGAAAGGCCTCTCTGGAGGTCCTGGACCTCATTCCTTCCTTCCATCCCCATCCTCTCCTAAACTCTGCCCCAAACCTGCGGTCCCTCCCTGCTGGCACGCCCTCTTGTCCTTATCTCAAGCATCACCCATTTATTCCATCCGTCACCCCACTGTAGCGTCTGCTGGGTTACCCAACCTCCCCTAGGTCGAGGCTGTGTTGGATGAGTTGAGTCATTGTCTCCATCTCCTCCCCAACCCTCCCAGGTCTCAGGGCTTGGGCTGGTTTGGCAGGCTGGGAGGGAAGGCTCCATCCCTTCCAGGGGAGGTAGCCTCCAAGGCCCCATGGGCCTTCCAGGACCAGGATTTTCCTGGTATACAGCCTAACTTTGTCTTTCCTGGAATACTCCTGTCACCAACTAGACCACCCAACAGCTCACCTGAGTTTGCACACGCTCATCTCCCCAGCTCCTTCTCTGGCATGTCATGGAAACTTGGACACAGCAGTGAACCTCTCTGGGCCTCAGAGGACACATCTGTAAAGTCAGGTGAATAATACCCCTCCTGCCTCAAGGCAGGATACTGGAGCAGCTCATTTCCCAAGTGTTCATCCAGTTCTCTTAGGCCTGCCAGTTCTCAACTCTCTCTCCCCTTTTGTCTTAGAATATGTCATCTGCAAGCACTTAGGACTCTTAGGCCCCTGAGTTCCTAGTCTCCATGCCCCCAGCTTTCTCCTGGGTGCCTACCTCCCTCCCACTCACAGCCTCTTACCCTTGGGGTCTTGGCAAGTGTGACTGACAGCCACACAATAGGCCTGCAGACAAAACCCCCAGAAGTTCAGGCCTCCACTTCCTAACCTACTCCACCCCATACTGTCCAGGAAAACCCAGAGGTTAGACAGCAAAGCCCAGATTCCCTCTGGGGACAGGAAGCCAGGTTCTGTGGTTAGTGCACACAGCATTCTAGAGCAGGCAGGGCCCTTGGAGATCCTCCTGTGTGCGGCCTGGGCTACACAGCTCCCATCCCTGCGCACACCCTGCACACACATGCACAGAGCCCTACTCAACTCTCCCACGAGCACACATTCTCCTGCTCTCCCTCCTCCCACCTCTCTGAGCTCTGCTCCCAGAACACACCCTCCCAGCCCACCAATCCTACACATGCCACTGCGCTTTACAAGCATAGCTCAAGTATCTCCCAGTTCTCCAACTCCTCCACCCCAAAAGGGTGGGCCCCTCTCTGCCCACAAGACAAAGATGTCTCAGCTGCTCCAGGCCTGCCTTTGTGGGAAGGGTCTTTGCTGGCTTCTCCCCCGACCCCTCTCCTCCCTCTCCCTACAGGGAAAAGCAGCCCAAGGTCCCCACAACCCCGGCAGTGCCCCCTCCCAGCGTCTGGTGAGAGGACAAGAAGAAGGAAGAACTGTGGGTTCTTTTCCCTGAGACTCCTAGATTTTGTACCAAAATGCAGGGTGTGCTCCTGTTTGCATTTTTTTTTTGTTTCCTTTCTGAAAATAACCATGAAACTATCATTTCCTCCCACTGCCTTTTCTCTATCTTATTTGGATTAGCAGAGTTGCTGGGAGAGGTGGTTTGGAGCCACTGCCAGTCTCCTTCTCTGACCTGGGTCCAGAGGACTCACAGGTGGCTTTGGAGCAGGTTTCCAGATGGGTGATGGGTCCCACAGGGCAGTGGGAAGGAGTGCAGGTCCTGGGAACCATGAGTTACCATGACCCCCTCTATCAGAGACCCCTGGGGAGGGTTGCCTTGTCCCCAGGTTGACAAATATTGGAAACAACCTCGAGCCTGGTTTTCCCTCAGCTGTAGCCTCTGCGGGTAGAGGTAGGGATTAGCAGCTCAGCCCCCTCCCTTGGCAGGCTGAAGAGGAAGCTGCAATGAATCCGGGTTTTCAGCGTGGGAGGGGGGCCAATACAGAGGAATCTGTACTTATACAAGAAGAAAACTAGGGTGCACGGTGGGAGGGGGTATTTCTCTTTCTCCTTTTTATTTTCATCCAAAGCCTCCTCCCGTGGAGCTGGTCTAGGCCTTTACACAGCTCACCAAGAAGCAACGTCGAAAGAAGCCAGCTCCAGGGGTTGGGGCGAGTCAAAAGGGCCCAAAGAACCTGACTCTCACTCTGTGAGTGCCTTCAGGGAGCATCCCACTGCACCCCACCACTTGCTTGGGAAACTGAGCTTCCCCCACTACCCTGGTCCTCCCTTGGAAAGTGCTTGGTCAGCAGGTCTCAAGTCCTCTCTGACATCTCAATGAAACCAAGGTCCAGACACAAGTATACTTTGGCAGAAGACAGAAGGCTTAGAAATGGAGGGGGTGGCTGGGCACAGTGGTTCACATCTGTAATCCCAGCACTTTGGGAAGCCAAGGCAAGAGGACTGCTTGAACCCAAGAGTTCAAGAGCAGCCTGGTCTCTACAAAAAAATGTTTGAAAAATTAGCCAGGCATGGTGGCCTATGCCTGGAGTCCCAGCTACTTGGGAGGCTGAAGCAGGAGGATCACTTGAGCCCAAAAGTTCAAGGTTACAGTGAGCCATGATTGTGCCACTGCATTCCAGCCTGGATGACAGAGTGAGACCCTGTCTCAAAAAAAGAGAAAAAAAGAAATAGAGGAGCAACCATCCAGACCTCTCCTGCCTGAGGACAGTTCTTTCACAAGGCACCCCATCCAAGACCTCATACAGTCCTTCAGCCTCTGAAGCTCACCACTTGCTGCCTTGTGTCTGATTGAAAAGAACTCTGAGGGGGGGCCCTCTGCTGGGACCTGAACTGTTGTAGTCTCCTGCAAGGCAAGGAAAGACCAAGTGTGGAAGAAGGGCCAAGGACAGAGTCGCTCAGACTGGTCCTCCCAGAAGGTAGGAGTTGGTGTCCCTGGGATCCCCCTCACCCTTGCTTGGCCTCTCTTTTTCCCACTGTGTACCTCCTTTGGGGATTCCTTCCTGGTCAGTCCAGAGATACATCAGGCCAGGGCTGGAGGGGAGCTGCTGGCCTGGCCTCAGTGGTACCACTGGCTCCTCTATACTGCAGTGAGGTCCTCTCCACATGCCCCCTCATGCTGGACACCACCTTTTCACTGTGACTAGATTTTGTGGCATGTGTCCCATCCAACTTCTCTAGGTCAGCCTGCTGTGGTGGCACCTCATCCCTTTCTTTGAGAGTGCTGGACTTCTCCAAAGGCAGAGGCCTTGGCATGAAATTCTCCCAGGGCCCCACAGTCCTTCCTGACACATCCACACCACGTGTCCCTCAGTCCTGTTTCTTCTTCCCCAGTGGGACACTTCTCCTCCCCCACTCCCTGCACCAAGTCGAGCTGCTGGGCTATTTGGGGCACCGCTGGCCCTGTGGTGTAATCAGTGCCCTGGGATAATTGCTACCTGCCCTGCCGGTGTCTGGGGGCTGTCTCGGCCACGGCAGCAGGGGGTGGACACTGGGCAGCCAGGCATGGAGTGAGGTCAGACTAGGGCAGTCCTGCCTACTCCCTAGGCCTGCTGCTCACCACGTGTGGGACCCGCAAGGATTCCCTAGGAAAACCACGCACTCCTGCGAGCCATGCTCACCTGGGACACTCTGTGGCTTCAACTGAGAGTGAACGGTTATCCCAACCAGGGGACAAAAGTCCTGAGGCCGCTCTAGTCACCCACAATCAGCCCAAGCCCTGTTCTCCCATACTGCTTTCCAAGATCAGGGGATACCTCTGGTTGATACAATGGTCAAAGCAAGAACTTGGGTTTGACATTCAGCCCACCAGATCTCATTGTCCTTCAGGGAAGTGACAAGGACTAGTGAGATGACATGTGAGAGTGAGTCTTCCATAAATGCCAGCTCTCTCCTTTTTTGCTATTTTATTTTCTACCCCAAGGCAGTTTAGACAGTGTGGGTTTAAATGCCTGTCCTTCTCAGCTTGGGTTTAAATGCCTGTCCTTCTCCTTTGGCCAACTCTATGACCCTGGACATAGAGTTCAGTCTCAGTTTCCTCATCTGTGAAAAGGAGATAATCACAGGAGCTGCCTTGCCAAGTTGCTGAGAAGAATACATTGTCTAATGCTTCACCCAGGGCCAACGAGACTCTACAATGGCAGTTTTTATTATTGGGAGCTGCAAAGGGCAGAGAATGGGGGTGGGGAGGATCCATGTGCCAGCTGTAGGAGGCTCAAGAAAGCAAAGCAGGGCTGAGGGGACAAACCACATGGCAGCTCCAGGGCCCAGACACCCTCCATTGCAGCTACGGCCCTGGGGACTGGAGGTGGGGGACATCTCACAGGCCTTCTCCCTCTAGGAGAATCCATTCCTATCTCTTTCAACCTCATTTCCTCTTAGGTGGTGCTGTATAAGCCTTTTGAGGTCAGAGAACACTAAGTACCTACAGATATTTTATTTTAAAAAGAGAATCAGGCTGGGCGCAGTGGTTCACGTCTATAATTCTAGCACTTTGGGAGGCTGAGCAGGAGGATTGCTTGAGCACAGGAGTTCAAGACCCACCTAGGCAATACAGCAAAAGCTCGTGTCTACAAAAAAATTTTAAAAATTAGCTAGGTGTGGTTGTGTGTGCCTATAGTCCCAGCTACTTGGGAGACTGAGGCAGAAAGATTGCCTGAGCCCAGGAGGTCGAGGCTTTGATGAGCCATGATTGTGCCACTGCACTCCAGCCTGGGTAACAGAGTGAGACCTCCACCCCCAACTAAAACAAAAAACAAAAAAACGGAGAGAGATTGAGAATCAGCAGCAGCAAAGTCAAGATAAAGTGCTCTGATCTTAGGAGACACAGAAATAAAATTATGTTTCTGTGTTTTTTATAGTAATAAGGTTACTTGTCCTAACACCTGAAATCCTGTACACAAATATTCATGACCCTGCCACTTGAAGGGACACTCTGATAAATGTCTGCTTCCCAGAGTGGAGTAATTTTGGAGGTTGAATGAATGGAAAGACTGAGGTCAAAAGACCAGGACTCATGAGGTCAGCCTGTACCTGAAACAGCTTAGCTCCATGCCCCCATTCAGTGCCTTCCCCAGCAAGGAGCAGAGCTCCCACCTCTGACACCTGTATCAACAGACCAGACTGAGAGAGTGCCTCAGCAATCCTACCTGGCCAGCACCAAGGTGGGAATAAAGAAGTCACCCTGGGTAGGAAATTCAGCCCAAAGTACTAGATACTGTCCCATGGAGAAGGAGGGGAAGGGAGAATGGCAAAGTGTGGGGAGCAGGCACCAGCCCCACCTACCAGGAACTTTTCAGGCCCAGTCAGAGCCCCAGCCCAAGGCAGCAGCTCTTAGCCACACCTCACCTTGGCATCAGCCCCACATCATAACCATCATGGGTCCCACCTCAAGAGCCACATCTTCAGGGACTTCCTCTGACTTCCCCTTCCTGGATGTACCCTGGACCAACCTGAATGAACAGGTCAGCTGGACCCAACTCATAACCTCAGGAGCTGTGAGCTCATTGGTCCCCCTGCCAGTTTTCGCCAGTGGGAGCCTCCTACTATGGTTCTGGGGCCACCCCAGAATCCACCCATCACAGGGCTGCCCAGTCTGAACCTGACACCCTTTCACACCCCGGGAAGACTTTGGTCTGATGCCTGGGGAACATATCATCCAGGGGGGATTGTTTTCCCTCTTGGGTGCACTCTCTCTCACTCGCGTCTCCTCCCTGGGTTCTGTGAGCTAATCAGAGAGAAGGAGGGGGAGGAGGGGGTGCTGCTTGCCGTCCCCGTTATCTGCAGCAATCCACGATGACTAATGCTCCCAGTTGGTAAAAAGGCAGTGTAATCAAAACACTTTTTTTTTTTAGTCCTTAAAGTTAGTCATTCTCCCAGAGCGGAGGAAAAAAAAAACCCACAGCAGGCACCATGAAATGCAAGCTGAGAGGCTTGCACTGCTGGATGGAACCATAGCATTGGCTGTGGCAGCTCCCTGCAGGTCTGGGGCTGCAAGCCTTTTCCTCTGGGCCCTTGGCTATCCTGCCTCGACACTCACTTGTTCTTGCTTTCCCCCAACATCTGGGCTGCCTCATCCCTGAATGACTTCCATGCCAAATCAGGGGCTGCCCTTTTCTCTCACCCTGCCAGGTGCTGCCACCTGCTGGTCCTGAGCTCTCCAAATGGGAGGAAGCATACCAAAGCTCGCAGGATGAGGCCGAGTATCAGATCACTGTCCGGTGCCTGGTCATGTGCTGGTGCTCCCTCCACCGCCAAACTGGCCATTCAGCAGTGAATCTTTTCCTGGCTCCATCTGCCTGCTGGCCTCTGACCCCACTGTGTGTTGATAGAAGCACAGATTGTCAGAGATGGCTAGAACCTCTGGAATCATCAAGGGGAGGTAGTAAACCATAGCCGCACAAAGCTTAAGGGTCAGAGTCAGTGCCCAGGTAGGAAACTCCACTTTGCCACTTCATGGCTGCATGTCAACTCCTTCATCTGTGAAATGATCATATTAGTACCCACCTCACAGGATTGTGGTAAGAATCAAATGTGAACTGCTTAGAATAGTGCCTGGCATGTTGTGAGCACTCAATTATTATTAACTCATAATAAAATAACAAAATAATAAAATGGAAAATATACCATCATATCTCCTTAACTTGTCCAAGGCAGACATTACTAATCAATCAAAGAACTTAGCCACAAATGGCAGAATCCAGGCAGCCAGTAACAAACTATCTGAGTTGGCATATGGGATGACACCCATCTGCCATCCCAGATCTAACCTGTACTCTTCATATTGCAGTCAATGAAGATGAGACCCAGAGGAGAAACAAGACTCCCTCAAACAATTTGGAGGCAGAGCCAGGATCCAGACAGGTATTTCCGGCCCTGAGTGTTGCCACCCTGGATTCTGATGCATCACTTCTTCCTCATCTTTCAACAATCACTGTGGGCTTTTCACCACTGGAAACTCTCATCCTTCTCTAATGTCCTTTGTCCCCAACTGACCTGGGAACTCTGTTGTTCTATGGCATGTCATGAGTACTCAATTATTATTAACTTGTAATAAAAATAATAACAAAATAATGGAGTGGAAAATATTCCATCACATCCCATTACTTGTCCAGAGCAGACATTACTAATCAATCACAGAACTTCTCCACTAATGGTGCAGAGCAAGGAGAAGTGGGGTAGTGAAACCACCTAGAAACCTTAGGGCTTGGTCTGAGTATGCTACAGGAGCTTCCCTGAGGCATCAAAGCCTTCGGGGCTACAAGAGACCTCAGCCCACCAATTTGGCCCCATCGCATTCAGTCCCTCAGCCTTAGGCTGATACTCTAATGAAGCCCATGACAGCCCAGATCCAGATTCTGGGAATCCTTATACTTCACAGATCAGAGGCTGGCATGATGAAAGAGTCAGAGCCAGTCCTAGACTTCTGTGTGGGAAAGGCTAGGAGAGAACAGGATTTGACAAGTCCAGAAAGGAAGATCAGAGGGAAGTACCTGTTTACCAATTTCTGAGTTAAAAGCTCCAAGGAGAGGTCAGTGGCCGATGGCACTGGTAAACAGCTTTGTCTTCAAAGTAGACTTCTGCCATCTAAACACTCTTAATGTAAGGCTCTGACTTCTGAGGAAGAATCAGTATTTACCAGGCTTGAAACCAGGAACTTCCACCATTACCTGAAGTGTCTCCACTCTCAGCTTCTGCTTAGAAACCCAGTTTTCTCTTTCTCATTCCTCCCCTGCAGGGGCAGGATCAATGTGTATTGTGCTACCCTTTGGTTATAAATATGAAAGTCATAGCTCCTGACCCTGCAGGCTGAGTTTTCTACAACAGTGGGAGGTGTTTGTGTGTCCCTGATGCTCAGCTCCCCGGGATGAATGCCACATGGCATGGCAAGCTTATGGAAGGACACAGGACAGCAGGATTCCTGACTGTTCCTTTTCAGCCCAGTGCCCCTCTAGCTGAGGGAATGAGCCACAGGTAGAGAGACCAGTCTCAGCTCAGAGCAAGCACCTTCCAGACAGACTCCTGGGAAATCATTATTCTCCCCAATAACCTCAAAGGTCCTACTGGCTACATTAAAGGTTTCAGGTGGGCTGTAAGCAACACAGTCCCAGAGGATTCATATTTAGCTTTATCCCAAGACATCCCTGATTCATCAACCCTGCACACTTTACCTATTTATCTGTCTCCCTATTCTTCTATTTCCCCTGGGCCTCTAGAGTCTATAAAACAGTTGATTTGGAACCTTGAAATGTTGGAGACTTTGGCAATTTTATCTATCTACTCACCTTATAGAGATGAGACAACCAAGGACAGAAAAAGGATGTGACTTGTCTGAGATCAGTCATGGTGTCACAGATGGAACTAAAGCCTAGGACTCCTCTAGATTTAGTCCAGAACTCATTCATTCCAGTTCTACAGGATGTGTCTGCTACCCTCCAGCCCTGAAACAGACTTCCCTCAGGATATGGCAGTGGCCTAGGCTAATATTTTTGAAAATGTTTATCACGGTGGGGCAATAACTAAGGGAGGCAGAGTATAGGGAAGGGAGGAAGCAGGTTGGAGAATCAACCACAGGTGCTAAAATGCCAGGAGGTTCATAAACACGCAGCAGTCCCTTCTATCCATCACAGCCTCTGCAAAGCAGCAAGGCTTGTCCCTCTCTTCATCCCCACTTTCTCTGCTCAGCCTGCCCTTTGGTGACTTCTCCTCTTCTTTACACTTCAAGACTGCTCTTTTGCTTATTTTGGCTTGTCTCCTGAGGAACAACATGGTGATGAAGTTAATCTGTGTGATGTGCTTGGAGACCACCCCCCCACCCCCCGCACTGGAAAACTATATTGAGTCAAACTGCAGACCTTTAAGAATGGAAACAGAAAACACAAAGGCCCATGCTCTGAACAACCCTACTCTTCCTTCCACTCCACCCTAGAAAGTCAGAACAAATTATACATATCTTCTACTCCAGGTCATTGTTTAGCTGCTCCCCCAAACAGCCCCTGAAACACTCAGGTTCACTTGAAGAAAGAGAATTCCTAGAAAGAAGGTCCTTGAGGAGCCAGCAGTAACCTGCACAGGCCTCACTGCCTTCCCTTCTCTCTTCTAAGTCAGAGATGTACTTGTGGGTGAGGAGACCAACTCAGCCCAGAACTCCAGGTGGCTTGTAAGAACCCTGAATTCTGACTTTAGGAGACCTGAGGCAAGTCAGCTGCTTGCCTGACCTCAGTCCTCTTCTTAGCCAAGATAAATTCCCTCTGCCAGGATCCTCACCATCCTTCATCTGAGATTCACCTGGCTATCCCTGAGTCTGCCTTCAGGACTTGGTTTACACATTAGCTCCTCCTGGAAGCCTTCCCTAAAACCCCATGTGCAGCTCTTCAGTGCAACTAATATTTGTTGGATGACGTAAAGGAAACAAGGGGACCATTCACATCACTTGGGTTCTGTAGAGGAGACCACAGGGAAGGACTGGAAGGTAAGGTGCAACCCTTACCTTCTTTTGTCAGTAAATCCACAGAATACGCCAACCTGAAAAGCACTACTCTTATTGATATTCTGCGTCCTGTGCAAAGAGGGAAAAGATCTTTTGTTTGCTTGCAGCAGGGAACACGTGTGCAGGATGCAAACTTCAAAAGACAGGAAAGGGTATACGAGACTGTAAGTGTTCCTCACCCCCCTCCCCCGTGTAGACGATTGCAGCTACTGTTTCTGGATTAGAAACCACTTTACAGACAGACTGAGGTAATAAGGTGTTTAAGGACCTCGTGTGGTCAGAAGAGGACTTTTCGAGTCAGTGTCGAAGGCAGAAAACGCCCCCGACGTCCTCCTGCCTCTGCCACAGGCAGAGCCTCTAAGTCCTAGGCTAGAGCCAGAGGGTCGCCTGCAAGGGAAACTCCGCGGCAAGCCTGCGGCAGCGAAGCGGTTAACACGCCGGGCCCCGCCCTCCCAGCCGCCTCTTCCGGGCACAGGGGGGAGCGTCACATCACTTCCTGGAGACTGGCTGAATCCGGAAGTGATCCCAGAGGAGCGAGTTGCTGTGGCGGACCCCGGCGGCAGGCCCAGGCTCGGGACCATGAGCTGGTGAGTGAGGCCCGGGCGGCGGGGCCTGCGGAAGCCCCGGGCCTCGAGGCGCCTGGCCCCTGCATCAGTTCCGAGTCCCCGCGCCCGCCCTTCCCGCGCGACCCCTCTGCCCCTGGTCAGGGCCCGGCAGCCCCAGCTCCAGGGTCGTTTAAAGGGGTCTTCCTCCGGTGCTTTGTCGGAGTCGCCTTGTCCTGAGGAGTCCTGCTGACAAGTGCCGGAGAGTCCTCTTAGCCTGGGCTTCTGACTCCTGTTTTGCCGGACCCACGTCCTCCTCGCTTCTTGAAGTGAGGAACTTCCTTGTTCTCTCCGCGTCAATTTCCATTGGGATGGAGTGAGTGCCTTTCTTCCCTCTGGACATGTTTCCATCGCACCCATTTGTCCCGTAGCTGTGGCCCTCACTCTGGCAGTCTGAGCCCAGTTCACTGATCTAAACCCGTTGGCTTTCAGGTATCTATCCTTTGCACCACTTAATAGTTTTCAAAAGTCAAAGAAAGCGTGCATGTCTTTTGGTAGGGACTAGAAGTACACACCGCACCCACCCTCTCAGTCTGGAATTGGACTAGTCTTAATCACTTCCAGGGCCATTACCCGTTGCCTTCCCTCTAAATAGACATTGTTAAGCGTAAACATCTTGGGAACCATCACACCATGAAAAAAAGAAGCCAGGGAGTCTTAGAGTAAGTAGAAAAGTCACAACTCTATTTGCTGCAGAACTATATGATACTTGTCTCATAGGAGACATGTCATTTTGTAAGACTCAGTTTGCCCAGAAGGCAATCCCTATTCATTGCTCTGGATTGTTAATGTTCACAGTAGAGAACTATGGCTTCCCTGCCTCCCTATGGCCTCCTTAAAGGATGCCCATGTCAAGGATCCTTACCTTACCGTCAGGTACAAGGACCTGTATACCTACGACCCTGAACTTCAGAGGATTCAACTTCCAGTCACTTGTATAAATAAATTGACCGCTAGAGATGTACAAGATAAAGCAACCCTTTTAGAATCCAAGTTCCATTAGCGTAGGAACATACTTGCTACTCTGTCCTCAGAGTCTGGCATGTGTATGCAAAGTACATGATAAGCAGTTATGAATGAATAGATAGTAGAATATCCTTCAGGAAGTCTTTTGCAGGCTAACATTTGGAGACTAAAGTTCTGGCTACAAGCACCTGATTTGGTCAGTGTCCAGGATAGTTCTCTAATGTGAGATTTAAATCGTTTCTGCCCCCTCCCCGCACCTGCTTCTTAGCCTTCTAAGATTGATGGGCATATGTCAGACAATCAGCACCAGCACGTGGAGGGAAGCCTGGAGCAATACCCTAATAAGCCCCGGCAGGAGTTGCTCCTTTTCCCTCCACCTTTTGCTCCAGGAGGCCAATAGGGGGCTGGAGCCTTAAAAAGCTAACTTTCCTGTCTTGTTATAACCTAGTTAGTGATGGGCAAAGTGGCGGTTCTTCAATCCCCTTTCCTAAAGGAATTACTTCATTTAAGTATCAATCTGGGTCTCCCAATCCTGTGATGTAAATGTCCTCTTACCTGCTGCATCTTGAATCTTTGGAGTGCTGTTGCCTAATTTTTCAAAGTAAAAAGCAAAAAGTACAGATGCTTTATGTTGCTTAGATTGGCATTTGCTAAATTGGTCTTTTTTTTTTTTGCACAAATTGGGAGAAGAACAGAGACCAGTAAAGGTAAATGATTCTCTGGGTGATCTGAGGCAAGTTGTCTCCACCTCTCTGGCAGAAAGTTTTCCTTCAAAAAACAAGTAGCCTGTTTCCTGAGAGAATTGAAATTGACAACTAACTGTCAAGCAGAAGCTGCGATTTTTATCTAATAGAACTAGTTTACCAATACATGCACATCTTGGTACCTCCTTGGACTGAAAGACACAACCAAAAGGGTGACTTTGTCCCTCAAAGCTGAGAGTCTTTTCTCTTCTTCCTTTGAGGGCTTCTACGTCATCTCTTGCGTGGACCCTGACCCTCTATCCCTGAGAGGGGAACAACACCGGCGCCTGGGCACACAATCACACTCAGTTCCTAGCTCAATGGCTGGCAAGGGGACCAGGGCTGGGTCCTTCTGATTCACACTCAAAGTGGTTTTTCTGCTCACAGAATGAATCCATCCATTCATATGAGACTGGAATGCTCAGTAAGGGAAGAAACCAGAGTGACGTAGAGCCATCATGGGAGGCTGATGCCCAAGGTCAAGTTCACCAAGTACATGGGCTATGCCAGCCATCATTAAATAAGGCTTAGGGGCATATGGCCCATGGTCCCCAGAGGCTAACCATTGTTCTGGGCTAGGCTGGGCTTTCAAAATGTCACAGTGAGAAATGTCTAATATTGATGCCCTTTGCACACTGTGGACTTTGCATGAAAAGTAAGAGGCTTTTGTTTTCTGCTTCCTCTGTGCAGGCAACCCGCCCACCCCCTGTTTATTTAGTGGGTACCTGCTGCCTTCCTGCACCATCTACCCATTCACTCAGCCACCCATCTGCCTTTCAGCCAGGTGACCTGGTGGCCCTTCCTGCTAGGAAGAAGGCATTTGATATTCACAGACCACTGATTCACTTCATGGCGCCAAGTCAAATGCTTCTCTCCCTCTCCTTTTTTCTCTGTCACTCTCTCCCTTTCTCTCTCTTTGTGTGTATGCATGTGTCTGTCTTATGGTATAGAGAAAGAATTAGGTTAGAATTAAGAATAGTGACCTTAATCTAGCTTAGCTCGCTCCAGGAATTTTGGCCTTCTCTGGAACCACACATGTTGATAGTCTTAGGCTTAAATGGTTAGGAAAGAGGAGTATTAGAGGAAAGCTGCCTATACATGGGGCTCTAGTCATTTGAGAAGGAAGGAAATTAGAGGCAGAACAGATAAGTTTGACCAGGAATGAAAGTGGTTCAAATTCTAGTTCCCTCACTCACAGACTGGTTTGGTCAAGCATCTAACTGCTATGTTTTCTCCATCTGTAACATGGAATGGGTAGTCCCAACTGGCATTTTGCTTCCAAGTCTGCTGTGAAAAGAATGGAGATATGATCCTTTCCTGACTCTTCTGGGCTCTTCTTCTTCTGTCTGCCCCTCCACGTTAGTCTTCCTCAGGTGTGATCCTCCCCCCCCCCCTTCTGTTCTCACCCTGAATACCCTTGCCATCATCTTCAGGATAGAGGGCTAACTCTGGACTATGGCTTATAAGGCGCTTCTGGATCCAACTGTCCCACTTCACTTCTGTGTGCAATCCTCCAAGCTTTTCCTGCTCTCTCATGCTTCTCTTCATCTGTATAAATTGTTTCCACTGCCTGAAATGCTTCCTCTTCACTTGCACCCCTGTCTACCAGGCCAACATCCACTCATTCTTCAAGAGTCAGGCCATGCTTCACCTGAAGGTCTTCCGTGAACAGCCCACCACATCCTGCCACGCTGCTTTGAGTGTCCTTCCCCCCCACACCTTCTCCTCTGACCTTCATTAGCATCTGTGCTCAGTGGGTTGGCTTACTTGTCTATGAATTGTTGAGTATGAGGACTGTCTCCTGGCCATGGTTCTTCCCTAGCACTATTCCTATTCATCAGTAAATGTTTTTGTTTATTTGTTGTGGGGAACTTTGGGATTTTTTTGTTTTGTTTTGTTTTGGCAGCGTCTCACTCTTGCCCAGGCTGGAGTGCAGTGACACAGTCCTGGCTCACTATGGCCTTGATCTCCTGGACTCAAGTGATCCGCCCACCTCAACTTCCCAAGTAGATGGAACCGCAGATGCATGTCACCATGCCTGGCTAATTTTATTTTTTGTAGAGACAGGGTTTCACTTTCTTGCCCAGGCTGGTCTCCAACTTCTGGGCTCAAGCAATTCGCCCGCTTCAGCCTCCCAAAGGGCTGGAATTACAGGCGTGATCCATCGTGCCCAGTTAGTAAATGTTTATTCCATGTATGAATGAGGACTTTTTCCCCATTTACTGACTTGCCTCAGCTCAGGAAAAATTTTGAGATAAAAACATGCAAAACCTACAACTCCCCTCCTGAAATGAAGAGCCTCTAAAAGTGCTGTTAAGTTGATTGACATGAGTGGCTTCCAGGCTGTTTCTGATTTCTTGTCCCTTCTCCTCTCTGCTACCCCACTCCAAGCCGCTTTGATGGATTTATCCTGAACTTCTGTAGTGCTTCCCCTAGAGCACTTCTCTCTCATATCAACTCCATGAGAACAGACGCTACAACTTCATCTTGGTGTACACGTGCTGTCATGCATATATATAGTAGGCATTTCTATAGGTAATTGTTACATGAAATGATGGGAATATAAAGGAAAAAAGGGTAAACTGGGCCAGACAGAACCATCTACTCGGTTTCAACATTTTCTCAGTGTCTCTTTTCCCTTGTGATGACTGTTGCCATCTTACATCTGTATAGTGTGTCTAACTTTTTCAATGACTTTGTCAGGCATTGTCTGATTTTGTCCTCTTGGCTACCCTTTGAAGTATGCGTGCACATCTTATTATCCCCCCTGGCAACTTACTAGAATTCACAAAGCAAGTAGCTGGCAGAATGGAACTAAGATCTGCCTCTCCTGAGTATTCTGTCCTCTTGACCAGGACTATTAGGAAAATGGAAGACCATCCCCAAGCTGACTGGATCCAGAGGAGGGTGTTTCACTTTGCTAGAGTGTGTTGACACTGGCTGGTGGGTAGTGAAGCTCAGGGAGTTTCAGTTTCCACACACAAGTGTTAGGAGAAGTCCTTGTGCCCTGCAGACCTCTAGGTGTGGTGTGACCATCTCAGCTTCTTCCACCTATGGGGCCCCTGCCTGGGAAGCCTCACACTTATGTCCTCTCTGGCTTGGGCAGGCCAAGCTTTTCCTCCTCTCTGGAGAGAACATGGAAATGCCTGGAAGACAGGGACCCTATAAAAGTTCTGTGAAATTCTATATATGACCTTGCTTTGGGCACACACATAAAACAGCTCATTCTTACTTCAGGTGTTTGCAGTGAGAAGGGAAGGAACTTCTTCCAGATTTTGGAGCATTTGGAAAGAGTCAAAATGTCTTGCATCCAACAGCTCTTTAGTCAAAGGTGTTTTCTTATGTATTATGCTCTTTAAGGAACTCTATCAGGGTAGTATTTTGAGTTAACAGTTAAGCTATTAGAGTTCTTTTCCAAAATCCATTATTTTGGTGTCAATCTAGCAAAAGGGCCAGTATAGCATGATACACAGAAATGATGCTCAGCAAATGTTTGTTGATTACATCTTTTTGAATATTTATAAAGGTATGTGTTAAATGTTGAGGAACATTTAAAAGGAGTTGATCTCTTTTGTTAGTCAGTGTATGGACACTGCTAGAGATTCAAAGGAAGGAAAACGGATCACTAAATGTCAGTGTGGCATCATCAAGAAAGAAAGACTTGAGCCTAACTGCCAACTCTAAATACTACCCCAGCAGAAGGAGACCCATCTCTACAAAAAATTTAAAAATTAGCCAGGTTCCAGTTACTCAGGAGGCTTGAGCCAAGGAGTTTGAGGCTGCCTTCAGTGAGCTATGATCACACCACCGCACTCCAACAACATGGGTGACGGAGCAAGACCCTGTTTCAAAAAAAAAAAGACTTGAACTAGATGTAATTTTAACTGAACCTTGACTTATGTGCTGCTTCAGTGGTGGGGGGAGGGGGGTCCAGGTTAGAAGTATGGTGGTAAAAAGATGTGTGGAGACAGAATGTATGAAGAGTATTTGGTGTGGAGTGTCAGGAGGCCAGTTTGGGGGTGGAAAATGGTTTGGGTAGAGGCTTTGTTGATGAGAATTGGCACTCCAGCTTGGGGCCACGTTGTATAGTACTCTTGGTGCCATGCTGAGGATTTGAAATTGAGCCTAGGCTTTTGGAAATTGAAGGCTTTTGAGCAGGAAAGTGACATGGCAAAAGCAATGATTTAGTCAGATTATTTTGGCAGTGGTCTGCAGGATAGCTCAGAAAAGAGAAAGAAGGGAGCCAAGGAGGCTGGCTTGGACAGTAGCGTCCAAAATTTTTTTTATCACAGCTCGCAGGTAGAAATACCTTTGACATCACAACTCAAGATCATACACACATGCACACACACACTCAGTACTTGAAATAAAAGCTTCCTACATATGTGTGTGATACACTTTGATATTTTCTATTATGTTCTTTTTCTTTTTTTTTGCAAAATGACCCACCTCAATTGATTTCATAACGGATTTGCTGTGTGTACACAGTGTATGTGTAGCAGTTTAAATGATCTTCAAGTGATAAGTGTTCTACAAGGACCTCACTTTGAAAAATACCTATCTAGGAATATCATTACAGATATTCAGACTATAAGCTAACACCTTTGATTCTGACCAACTAAAGAAAGGGTTGTTTGTTTATTTGGTTGGTTTTGCTGGGTTATAACAAGAAATAAAGATGGGTCAGCTGGAAAAAACACTGGCCAAGTTCTTTATAAGAACTCGTACCAGGGCTGGGTGTGGTGGCTCACACCTATAAATTCCAGTACTTGGGGAGGCAGAGGAGAGAGGATTGCCTGAACCCAGGGATTCAAGACCAGCCTGGGCAACTTGGCAAGATCTCATCTCTACATTAAATCAAAAAATTAGCCAGCTGTGGTAGTGTGCACCTGTAGTTCCAGCTAATTGGAAGACCGAGGTAGAAGGATCACCTGAGCCCAGCAGGTAAAGGCTTCGGTAGCTTTGAAGTGCCACTGCACTCCAGCCTGGGTGACAGAGTGAGACTCTAACTCAAAAACAAAAAAACAAAACAAAAAAAACGTTTTTTCGACCTTCCATATGATCCTGCAATCCCCCTACTGGGAATATACCCTGAAGAACTCAAATCACTCTATAAAAAAGATACCTGCACACGTATGTTTATCACAGCGTTGTTCACAATAGCAAGAACCTGGAAACAACCATGCTGCCCATCAAAAGAGGACTGGATTTTAAAAATGTACATATACACGATGGAATACTACGCAGCCATAAAAAAGAACAAAATCATGAATTTTGCAGCAACCTGGATGGAACTAGAGTCAATAATACTGAGTGACCTCTCACAGAAACAAAGATCCGAGTATCACATGTTCTCATATAATGGACCTTGAACATCCAGTGTAATACTATAAGAAAATGACTGACGGTACTGGGAAACTATGGGGGGGGGGCGGGATTAACAGTAGCAAATATCTGTCTGGGGATGGGAAAACACCTCTTATCAACAGGGTGCCTGAATGAAATGTAATTGTACACCTAACCCTTAACTGTACCCCACAAAACCATAATAAAAAATATTGATTAATAAAAAAAAACGTTTTCTATAACTGGGTGCAGTGGCTCATGCCAGTAATGCCAGCACTTTAGGAGGCCAAGGTAGGAGGCTTGCTTGAGCCCAGAGTTTGAGACCAGCCTAGACAACACAGTGCAACCTGTTTCTACAAAATAAAAATTTAGCCAGGCATAGTGGGTGCACACCTGTAGTAGTCC
Organism: Cephalopachus bancanus; assembly: GCA_027257055.1. Lineage (NCBI taxonomy): Eukaryota > Metazoa > Chordata > Mammalia > Primates > Tarsiidae > Cephalopachus > Cephalopachus bancanus. The sequence continues at coordinate 239,136 of JAPVLO010000120.1, read as the reverse complement.
CAGCTATTTGGGCAGAAAGATCACCTCAACTGCGCTGAGCCCTGATGGTGCCACTGTACATCCAGCCTGAGTGACAGAGTGAGACCCTGACTCAAAAATAAAGGAACATATTCCATGGATTTGAAAACTGTTGATCACTTTCCAGAAAAGAAAACCCAAGTGGACAAAAGCCTATACAAAAAAATGTTAAATTTTAGTAATTAGGGAAAGGCAGATTAATCCAACAATTAGATACCATTTCACAGGCATCTGTCAGACTGGCAAAAATTATTAAGTCTGACAATGCCAAGTATCTGAGAGTGAGAAGCACGGGAAACTCATATACGCTGTGGGGGGTAAATTAGAGATCTGGCAGTTGGATCCATAGCTATCCCATACCCCAGAGAGAGAGGGGGAGAGACTCCTGCACCTCTGTATGGCAGGACACATGTGCAGGAATGTTAGCTACATCATGGTGTAGATGTCCAACGTCTGGAGAATGGGGAATGCATTGTAGTATCTTCACATAAGGAGATATTTTGCAGTAGTTAAAATGAGTGAAATAGAGCTACATGTACCAATGTGGGCAAATCTCAATAAAACTATAATGCTAAGTGTAAAAAGCCAGCTTCAGAATGCTACGTTCAATATTGTGCTGTTTATATAAACCTTAGACCTGTGAGACAGTACTACATTTTGTATATGAATTTAGACTTATGTAGTAAAAGTATGGGAATAATAAATACTAAACTCAGGATAGTGTTTACTCTAGGGTGACAAGGAAGGAGAGAGAGAAACGGAATCAGGATGTGGCACTCAGGGAACCTCAACAGTACCTGACCTGCTGTGTTGATGAAGGAATAAGATCTGAAGTGAGCATGGCTTCATTTTAGAGTCTGAGTAAGCTAGGTGATGGATACATGAGCATTTATTATAGGTTCTCTATAATTTTGTGTGTGTGTGCTTACAATATTTCATGGTACTTTAAAAATCGTCACTGGAGAGCAGGCCTCACTCGCCCCTGTGGCTGGCCAGCAGGTGGAGATGATCTGGAGGGGCCCTAGACGTCAGTTCCCATTCTCGCCCCTCCTGCTTTTGGATCCAATTGCCAGCAGAGAAGAGGAAAATGGTAGTGTGAGATCCCTTTAAAGTTCCTGGTTGGTGAGAGACAAGCAGAAGTGAGACTAGAGAGAGAGTACCTAAAGCTAAACAGCTAGTCTGGTACTTCTTTTTTTTTTTTTTTTGAGTTGGAGTCTCACTCTGTCGCCCAGACTAGAGTGCAGTGGCCGCTCCCGGCCACCGCAGCCTTGACCTGCTGGGCTCCGGGGATCCTTCCACCTCAGCCTTCCAAGTAGCCGGAACTACAGGCGCGCGCTACCACGCCCGGCTGGTTTTTTGATTTATTGTAGAGATGAGGTCTCACTGACAGGCGGGTCTCACACCCGCGGGCTCAGGCAATCCACTCACCTCAGCCTCCCAAAGGCGCAGGATTACAAGCTGAGCCACCAAGCCCGAGTCTGGTACTTAGAGTTTGTCTATGACTAAGCCACCTTTAGCCCATTATAGTAGAAAGGAGGCCATTGGAGGTTCCCCTCTGGCTTGTGGAGGAAGCAGGACTAACTTTTGACTTCAGAATGTTTCCCTCCTGTAAAATGAGAAAACCCATTTTCTACCCCTACTTGTGTTACACATTAGAATGAGAATAGGTGTTAACTTGTCTATCAGAATTAGGAGCTTCTTTTTTTTCTTTTTTTTCCGAGTTGGAGTCTCTTAAAGAGCTGGGGGAAACCAAAAAAATGTAAACGGTCCCCTTGAATTGCCTGTCTTCCTCTCTTGACCGTCTGCTGGTCTATCAGTCTCCAAACTTCTGTCACATATTCTTTCACTGTTAAGAGGAGGTCACCACTCAGATTTAGGGAAACATAACTTGGGCCTGGTTATGGTGCATTATGGTATGGGACAGCTGCATTAAACTCATTTAATCCTCACAGAGACCCTATAAGATGAGTAGATTATTGCCCTATTTTATAGATAACGAGACTGAGACATGGGAGAGTTAGGTCACTTGTCCAAAGATTCATAGCTGGTAATCAGCAGAACTAAAAATTGGCCCCAGCAGTCTGGTTCCAGGGTCCCTCTGCTTAAACAGTGCACTGCCTCTCCTGTGAGGTACAGGAGTAGACCACTTTAAATAAATTGATATATCAAAAGCACTACCCAGAATTTGGCAATAGTAGATGCTCGATAAACAGTTGATTTAATTAGATGATCTCTTGGCTCTGTGTGACTTCACATTGTGTGATTCATTCTGTCTTTACTTTTCAGAGGTCAGCCTGGAAAGTGGTGGGGAAGGAGGGATCACAACTGAGCTGGAGGATTGTTCTGGTCCAAGTAACAAACCCGCCAAGTCACAGAGTCATGCCTTTTATTTTTAAACACACACATACCTCCTCGGACTGGTGGCAAGTCGGGGTCGAGTTCTGTGTGCTCTGGCTGGGGATTGGACTAATTCAGGGGAAGGACAGAGTTGGGGCTGGAGGCTGGGGTCCTAGGCACTGGAAATGGATGATTCCAGCTCAGTTTGTGTCCTTCTCTGATACGGTCTCTCACATCCTTGCTCAGGCTGAACTTTCCTTGGCCCTTTGGCACTGTGGCCAGCTGGCCCTTCAGATGGAGAGGATGGCATCCAACAAGCAGCTGTTCTGCCGGAGCCAGATGGCTCTCGATAAGCCCTGCCCCAGCCCTAGTCCTCTGTTTTTACTCTATGATTGTTAAGGTGATGGTAGCCTTGTTGGGGCCGCATATCAGAGCAGGCAGCAGCCCAAGGATAGAGTAACAGGAGGATGAAGGAAGGAGGGACTTGTCCTCTCAGCCGCAGAAGCTGCTGCCTTTCGCCCACCTTCCTGCTCTTGCCGAGACAGTGACTCAGGCCCAGACCACTCCCCGGGGAGCCAGGATTTCAGCCACTATCAACTGCCGCCTACTCTTAGCTCAGCCTCCCTCCATTCTCACCTCCCTCCCCCCCAAAACCGTGGATCTCTTGCCCAGTTAGAGAAATCAGAAAGACACAGGGTGGGGCCGACTGAATCATTTCAGGGTTCTTTCCAGCCCCCAAGCCAGGCCTTCCACGTTCCATAGAGACAAATTCTGGAGGACAAGTGGAGACCAAGGAAGCACATTTAGGTTCCGGCTTCTTTCTACTCCTCTCTGTAATGGAATTGCAAGGACTCTCCTTCAAAGATGGCAGGGATCGAGAGCTCTGCTGGAGTGACCAGGGGATCCCCACCCAACTGCCATCTGGGCCTGCCTCTTGTCTCTGCCTCTGCAGTGAAGGGGGTAAGGAAACAAAAGATTGAGAAACCTAGCAAAGTGAAAATGCAAAAGAACTGTTTTTGTAAATAGACATTACACAAGAGCAGGAGTTTTTTTGGAAAGGTTTTACTGAGACAGACAGAATTAGCCAACTGGCATCATGCTGCTAATAGAGATATTTACTGTTTGAGAAAGTGTATTTGTAGCTTTGGAGAACATCCTGTTGACTTTTCTTTATTGTGAAAGAAAATAGAATCTTTTCCCCCTTTTCCCTCCATACACACAGGTAGGAGGTAGGGCAGTTGGGGGTGGGAGAAGGGGAGGGTTCAGAAAAATGTTTTCTCCGTTTTGTTGCTGAGATGAAAACATCCCTTCTCCTGCCCTCTGGTGCTCATATTTGTGGAATGATCAGTGGAACCAAGTCTGGACTCCTACAGGCAGAGAGCTCAGAGGCTTCCTGTTTTCTTGCAGGATGAGAGATTCTCTGGGGAGCAAGCCTGTCTCCTCTCTGGCCTCTGCTTACCCCCAATTCCAAGGGAAGAGCCCTGAGGCGTGAGGAGGAAGAGAAACCCAGGGGCCTCCTGCCCTAGAGGACTGCCAGCCCAGCCCATGCAATGGCTGCAATGTGCTCTTGCCCTGCACCTCCAAAGCAACGGGTTTCCCCTGAGGAAGTCCCAGTGCCTTCAGGGCTGAGACCCACAGGATGAATCAGAAGTGAGGGAAAGAGGTGGAAGAGTCTGCAGAAGTGCGGCCGTGCTGCCCTTTCCTCGCTTCCCCTGAATGCCACCCTCCTGCCTTCCTGCAAGAATGCCCTGATTCAGTGGTGGAGAGATTCTGATCCTTGCATCGAGGCACATGCTCCGGTTTTCTGCCTATTGCTCTGGCAATAGTGGGATCACATCTGCCATGTGGCAGCCTGGAATAAATGCAAGAGACTCCTCTCCTTTCATGTATCCTGTTAGGCTCCTTGAAGAATCTTCCTCTGACCCATGCTCCGAGGCCAAAGGCCCACTCTATTTTCTTGGTCTCCACTGAATATGCTATCCCAGCTAGCTAGTGAGGCCCTTTTTAGGTTTTGTTTCTTTCAGACAAGGATTGGGAGCTCAAAGACAAGAATATTACCTTTTTTTGTTCTTTATATAGCTTTATCTAAGAGTAGCTTTCTTCAGGAACCTCAAATTAGAGCATGGTGTTCCACAGGGCCCTTGGGCAATGCACTCACTTTACTCATTTGTTTACTCATTCATTCAGTGCTTACTATGTGCATAAAACTAGACTACGAGCTCCATGAGATCATAGAATGAGTCTGTCTTGTTCATCCTGATATTCCTAGAACCTAGCATAGTGCTTGGAACAAATATGGCCCTTAATAAATATCTACTGAAATAGATATTGTGCCTAGTACAGGATTTGCAAGGGTTGCAAAGAAGCATGACATTCAGTCTTGGCACTCGAGGTGCTATGTGCTATAATCAGAAAGCAAGACATGTACACATCAAAGTTCATTCACCTGTACCCTTCACCATGCATAATGAAAGGCTGGCTCAATATTAGGAAGTGTAATTTACACAGTTCATCACAATAATAGGTCATAGGAGAACAAACTGGTCATCTAAGTGCATGCTGAAAAGGTATTGGTAGAATTCAAGGATCTAATCTTTGTATATTTTAGTAAACTAGAAACAGAAAGACATTTTCATACTACTAGGAGGCAAATGAGTAGATCATCCTATGATGTGGAACAGTAGAAGTATTTAACACTGATAAAAATTAATTTTTCAAAGATGAAGTACTTTTTAAATCATGTTAAAATAATTGACTAGCCATACACACAAAATAAACTCTAAATGGAGTTAAGATTTAAATATTAAAAAATAAACCACTTAAATTCACATGGAAGTGCAAGGGACACAGAATAACCATATCAATCTTGTCAAAGAAGAGTACCATTGGAAAAGTCACACTTTCCAATCTTAAAACTTGCTACACAGCTGATAGAGTGATACTGTCATAAAGATAGACATGTAGCTGGGCGGGTGGCTTACACTTATAATCCCAGCACTTTGTGAGGCAAAGGCAAGAGGATTGCCTGAGCCCAAAGATCGAGGCTGTGATAGCCATGAGTGTGCACCGCACTCCAGCCTGGGCATCAGAGTGAGACTGACTCCAAAAAAAAAAAAAAAGTTGAAGATTAATGGAATAGAATTGAGAGTCCACATATAAACCCATGCATATATGGACAGTTGACTTTTAATAAGGATGTCAGAACAGTTCAGTGGAAAAAGAATAGTCTTTTGAATGAAGTGTGCCGGGACAACCAGATAGCCACTTGCAAAGGAATGAAGTTGGACTCCTACCTCACACCATATACAAAAATTAACTCAGAATGGATCAAAGACCAAAATGTAATAGCTAAACTCTACAACTCCTAGAAGAAAAGAAGTAAATCTTTATGGATTTGGGACTTGTCAAGATCCTTCAAAATGACACCCAAAGCTTGAGTAACAAAAGAAAAAAAATAGGTAAATTGGACTTCATCAAAAGTTAAAACATTTGTGCTTCAAAGGACACTATAAAGTGAAAAACCAATGCACAGATGAAAGAAAATATTTATCTGATTAGAGGCTTGTACCCAGAATAACTCTTACAACTCAACAATAGCATGAACAACTGACTTTTAGGACAGGGAAGGGATTTAAATAGATGTTTCTCCAAAGATATACAGATGATCAATAAACACATTAAAAGATGTTCAACATCATTACTCATTAAATAAATGCAAATCAAAGCCGTAATGAACTACTGCCTCATATCTACTAAGATGACTAAAATAAGACAATAATAAGTATTGGTGAGGATGTGAAGAAGTCAGAACCCTCATACACCACTGATGGGAATGTAAAATGGTGCAGTGACTTTGGAAAAACAGTCTGGCACATTCTTAAAAGGTTAAACAGGATGAAATGTGACACAGCAATTTTGCAACTAGATATGTACTCAAGAGAAGTGAAAATATATCCATACAAAGTCTTGCACATATATGTTCACAGCAGCTTTCATTAATAGCCAAAAAGGGGAAATACCCTGGGTGTCTGTCACCTGATAAGTGGATACGCAAAATGTGGTATAGTGGTATATCCAAACACTGAAATCGTATTCAATGATTAAAACAAGCAAACAAAAAAGAACGAAGTACTGATATATGCTACAACATAGTTGACCATCAAAAATGTTTTGCTAAATTAAAGAAGCCAGCACAAAAGGCCACATATTATGTAATTCCATTTACATGAAATGTCCAGGATAGACAAATCCATAGAGACAAAGTAGAGTAATGGTTGCCAGGGGTTGAGGGAGGGGGGTTGCTTGCTAATAGGTGTGGCGCTTCAATTTGGGGTAATAGAGATGTTCTGAAATTAGATAGTGGTGATTTTTGCACAATTCTAGGAACCAGAAACCCCAAACTGTACACTTTAAAAGGGTGAATGCTATGGTATGTTATTTAAAAATAAACCAGATTCTGAGTAAAGACGACAGATTGAATACATACATCTAATTTATCTCCCTCACAAATCCCACAAAAAGCACAGTAAAGTGATTTTTTTAAGACATAAATCCACAGTTCAGGGAGAATTGAAGAGACATCAACAACAAAATTTGGGAATGGGAGTGCAGTTACATGAGGTAACTGACTTAGCAGTTCAAGAAAGCAAAATCCTAAACTGGCATTTGGGAAAACCAAGAGCCATCCTACCTTACATCACATCTCAAATGCTTGGGAGTAGCCTTAGAAGTGGGGTGAAGCCGAGGGCTGGGATCAGGAGGATTTGTTGAAAGCTGTTTATGAACAAGTTTAAAGCCATAACATCCCCCTCTCTAGCTCCCTTTCACTGGGAGATCTTCCCTGCCCCACCCTAGTAGAAGAATGAGCCCTCCAACCCCACCTCCTGAGAGTTCTATGCCAAGGGACACAAAGGTAGATTTACTATGAGAAACATAAAGCTTGAGTTTCAGTCCCTGACTTGCATGGACGTTATCCAAGGCCCTGGGAGGAACCCTGGCCATGTCATGGTCCTCTGTTTTTGTAAACTAAAAACATATTTATATTGCAATTATTTAGAAAAACCTCTGTCTTCACTTCCTGCTTTTTTCTCTTCCTACTACCTGTCTTGTCAGGCAACTTTGGAGTAGCCTAGACCTTTTTTGGGGCAAGAATATGGGTGTTGAGTTAAGAGTGTACTATTTTAACTGCCATTTGTAAAGATATTTTTGGAAAATTTTAATAAAACAATAGAAAAATTGTAGACTTCTAAGTTGGAAACTTGTGAAGGGTACCTTTTTGGTCATCTTTAAATTTATTTAAAAACTAAGGGGGCCAGGTGCAGTAGCTCATGCCCATAATCCCAGCATTTTGGGAGCCTGAGGTGAGAGGATTGCTTAAGACCAGGAGTTCAAGACCAGCCCGGGCAACATAGCAAGACCTTGTTTCTACAGAATCAAAAAATTAAGCATGGTGGCACACACCTGTAGTTCCAGCTACTTGTAAGACTGAGACAGGAGGATCACCTGAGCCTAGAGGGTTGAGGCTGCAGTAAGCCATGATAATGCTACTGCATTCCAGCCTGGGTGACAAAGTGAGACCCTGACTCAAAAAAAAAAAAAAAAGAAAAGAAAAGAAAAACTAAGGGGAAAATTGGATTTAAAAAATAATGAAATGTAAAAATGACAAAAGTGAGCACATAAATTAGTAGTCATTCTAACATCAAGCAAAAGTATAACAAAATATTTTCAAATTGTACCAAAAGCTGGTCATCTGTTAAGAGAATGAAATCAGTTTTACATGGGAGTGATGATTTGATAATCCAGTTAATGAAATATGAGCACATTGATAAAACATTTAAATTTCTGTTGAATTGAACATGAAAGATGTAACAAAGATAATAAAACTCATATGCCCTCCTACAAGGATACTAATGACAAACTGGTAATCCAGTTAATGAAATATGAGCACATTGATAAAACATTTAAATTTCTGTTGAATTGAACATGAAAGATGTAACAAAGATAATAAAACTCATATGCCCTCCTACAAGGATACTAATGACAAACTGGTAACTGTCATTAATTCAAAGAGCATTTAAGATTAGTCACTGTACAAGAAATCTTGAAGTGTGCTCTGAAATCTCATAATTTATTTGTGGAAGAAACATGAGATTTCCCCAAAATTTACAACAATCCTAAAATTTATATTACCAGTAAGCTGAAAAGAGCCTTTTCTAAACTGTCAGTAGTAGAAAACATATTTCACTCAACTAAACTAGAGGAAAAACTGAATAATTTTTCTTTTCACTCTAGGACAAAATTCTACAACCCTCAGATCCACCTCTGAGAAGGCATCAGGCACAGTTAAGGGTAGGACGGCATAGTGAAGTCAGGAGTATGAAGTGAATGTATACACATGGAGTGCCAGAACACTCTCCTTCCCCTCATCCAACACATACACATACACACACACACACACACTCTCCCCGCCCCCCCCCTCCCGCCCTCACCTCTTCCACTCACTGAGCTCCCAGTAAGCTGAGCTGGGCCTTCATTCCCAAGCAGGAGATTGGAAGAATCTTCTCTAGGAGATTTTACTTCCCCAGGAGAAAAGACTAAAAGGATACTGACAACAGGGAGTTCCCCATAAAACTGTTAAGGCAGACCACCCTACACAGTAGACAGACATGATCCATGTGCTTAGAACTTTTGGCCAGCTTTTTTTTTAAATCTTCCAGTCATATATGAGAGCAGGCAATCAAGAATTACCACACATTCAAAGAAAGCATTTAGTATGAAAAATAGAGATTAAATAGAAAGAAAAAAAAAGCAACTAGACTAAAAAGACTTTTTTTAAAACTGTCATTAAGATCCTCAAAAAGATAAAGCATCCATGAAATAAAAACGATAACATTTTTAAGAAAGGACATCCTGAAAATTAAAACGCACTTACAAATTAAAAATCTGGTAGCAGAAATGAAAAAAACTCTTCAAAAGTGTTAGAAGATAAAATTGAGAAAACGTTGAAAAACAAATTAAGAACCAGCCAAGGAAGGCCAACATCACAATTATGACAATTTTAGAAGTAAGAAACAGAGAAAATGGAGGAGATAAAAACAATTTTTTATAATCCCAGTCCCAGAACTAAAGATTATTAGTTGCCAAATTGAGCAGTTGTGTGAGCACTCAGCACAGAGGATGAAAATAGACCCACAAGATACATCAGTTGTGACATGTTTACAATACTAGGATAAACATATGATCCTATAGGATTGCATAATGAAAATAAGCAAGTCACATACAAAAGGTAGGAATCAGAGTGGCTTCAGACTTCATGACAGCAGTACTAGGAAGTTAGAAGACAGTGAAACAATGCCTTTGAAATTCCGAAAGAAATTTTGTCTAGCTATAATTCTATAGCCAGTCAAACTAGCCAGCGGGTAGAATAAAACATTTTTAGGATATGCAGAGTCTCAAAAATGATTTCCCACACACTTTGTTCTTGCCAAAATAAGAAGTAAACCAAGAAGGAAGAGACTAGGGAAAAATCATGGGAGAGGGGTCAAAGGAATTCCTGCAAGGATGATGGAGGGAGCGCCGAGGAGGACAGCTGCATGTCCTGGGTGTCGGGCAGCCAGTCCAAATTGGAGCAAGGCAACAGCTTCGGTGCAGACTGCTTCGAGAGGAAAATACTTGATATGAATGAATGAATGTATTGCAAGTGGAATTAGACCACACATTAAATTAGGGATAAGTACATAAACAATTAAGCAAATGAAAGAAAAGTGACAATTATCAGTTATGCAGTATTATAATTATGTATTGCTTCGTGACAAATTATCCTACAACTTAGTGGCTGGAAACAACAATAAACAGTTTCTGTTGGTCAGGAATTTGGGGGTTTGGCTTGGGAACTCTCACAAGGTTGTGATTCAGTACATCGCCTGAAACTGCAGTCTTCTGAAACTTTGAGGCTGAACAACCTGCTGCTGGCTACCACATGAAGAATGGAAAACAAGTTGGAACATCCTCCTAGTAATGTGCTTACTGTTGATCTGACCAAGTTATAGTGGAACTGCATGGAGAAGGGAGGTTGCAAGTGTGGCTTTGTAGAATAGGGTAACTACTTCCAACGTAAAAGGTCAATAGTGCCTAAAAACCTAACATGAGGTAGCAATATAGGCATTTTTCTTTAGATATGCAAAGGTAAACAAAAAACCAACTGAGTTGGAAGTGTTTTTCTCTGGCAAATGAGTTGAGGGGGTCCTAGGAAATAATGTTTTACTTCAGAAATTATGTTGCCTTGTTAAACTATGCACGTGTGTAATTCTGATAAAAAATTAAATTTAGATTAATAAAAGGCAGTCATAAAAAGTAATAAAGTAAATATGGATGAATAATTATAAGTTGTCAGGATAGAGGGAGCAAGTCTTTCTCGGTATGACACCAAAAGAAGAAATCACAAATGAAAAGATAGATTTGGTAGATTTCACTTCATACTAATGAAAAGTTTCTGTATATTAAACACAAACAGGTACAAAAGAGAAAGTCAAACACTAATCCAGGAGAGAATCCTGATATACAAGCCAAAGGGCAGGTAGTAAAATGTAAACTGTTTCAATCTTTCTAAAAATGTTAACTGTTTTAATGTGTCTCTAGGGCAGTTTAGCAAAATGTATCAAAGCTTGAACGTGTATGTATCTTTTGACCCAGCAATTCCAGTTCTGAGAATTGATCTTGTGTGACTAATGAATCTTTGGTGTGCACAAAAATTTGGCTATTAGATTAAGCTATTAGAGTTTTTGTTTATAATAGAAAAAAAATTTGAGACAGTTGAGATGACTAACAGTAAACATGTAGTTACAGAAATAAAGTGAGTGGTATGTTTTCATTATACACCTGTACCACTTGTTTTATTTCTGTACCTCTTGAAAATTAGAATGATGAAAAGCATATATTGGCATATGAAAACATTCATGATATATGTTTTCTTTATACTTTTTTAGAGTATGTAAATATATGTGCACATGCACACACATGTACACACTGTGATTCAGGGTATTACTGTTTATTTTTTCCTTTGGGGTTTATGTGTGTGTGTTTTGTCTTTTGTGTTTTTCCACTTCTTCCAGGTTTTTAACACTGGTATTTTGCTATTTTTTTGTAGTCAAGGAAAAAAAACGGAAGGGGTTTTTTTGGTTCATTAAAAAAAAAAAAAAAAAAAAGGAAAGTGCAAAGAAGAAAACAGTTAATCATATTCTCACCACCCAGAATTAACCACTACTAACATTTGGCATATTTGCTTTAGTTGTTTTTCTTTCTGAAAATTTTAAAAATATAACTAACAGCACCAAAATATTAACCTTGGTCATCTATGAGTCCATGTTGAATGGTTGAATAAATAACAAATAAGACTCGGCATAGTGGCTTCCTCCAAAAGAGTACAGTATGGAAAGAAAGGATGGGGAGTGACTTTATAGTGGAAACACCTGGGAAAGACTGCCTCAGCCTGGTGTTCAAGGTCAATATCAGTAGGGGTAAGTCATGTTGATAGTGTGTCCCCTTGATATGATGTGATGAGAATGGCCCTTCAGCTCTGTAATCTTCTCAAAATCCATAACTCCAGTCTAGTCAGGAGAAAAACATCAGAGAAATCCCAGTTGGAGGTGTTCCATAGAATGCCTGACCAGCACTCCTTAAGACTGTCAAGGTCATCAAAATCAAGGAGCGTTTGAGAAACCATCACAGCCAAGAGGAGCTTAAGGGAACATGACTCAGTTAATTTGGTGTCCCAGGTGAGATCCTAGAATGGAAAAAGGACACTGGGGGAAACTAAGGAAATCTGAATCAAGTCTTGAATATATCCATATTGGTTCTTTAAGTGTGACACATGTACCATACTAGTATCACTGATGTCAATATACTAATGTCAATAAAGGGAAACTGAGTGCAAGGGAGAGAGAAATTATATCCTTTCTTTACAATTTTTTTGGTAATCTAAAGCTTTTAAATACAAAGTTTATTTTTCTAAAGGTGTTCTAGCAGATAGCAGCTGGGCTTTTGAGCAGGCGAGTTAAAAAGAAGTTATCTGTGATCGTCAGTACTGTGGCGGAAATACAGGGAGAGACCTGACTCCATCTGCCAGTGTACATGACCTCACTTGTGCCAGGGCACCCAGTTTAGCACAGATACTCTCCCCTCTCGTTGCCAGGCTCTTAAACAGCAATGAACCCCACTAATTCTGTACTACTGTAAGACTGGGTATTTTGATTAAATATGTTTCACAGATTTGTGTGAAAAGATTACTGAACTGTGGATAGCAGTGAGAAAACTGGGCCAGAAACCAGGGTCCCTGGTTGCCTAGTCCTGGTTCTCTTGCAAACCAGCAGAGTGACCCTGGGCCAGTCACTGAAGCTCTCTGGATCTGCTTCCTCATCTACAGTATGAGAGGGTTGAACTGGAAAAAAATTTCTATGGTAACTTGCAGTTCTAAAAATACTGTGATTCTAAATTAAGATTCAGAGAGAGGCAGTGGCACCACAAATAATGGAATCTGTGTTCCTAATTTATTGGTCCCTAGTCAGTGGTGCTAGTCTGCAAGAGTCATTTTGAAGATCACTCTGAGACTTCTTTAGAATTCTCATCTTTCTCCCCATATTCTTGGATTGGAGATTCAATTTAGGTTTCCAGTTTTAGATAAGCTAAAGGGATTCCAACTCCTTTGTTTCATGGTTTAAGAAACTGGGCTCCAGAGAGATTATGGTTTGTTCAAATCACAAAACTGGTCAGAGGCAGAGGCCAGGTTTTCTGACACCAGGTCGAGAGCTCCTTCCACTGCAGTGTGCCTCTCACAGAATATGGCCCATCTCTCTGGAGTGCCACCAAGACCTCATGTGCTCTGTCTCCAGAATGTTCTTGAGGGCACTTGTTTGCTTTCCAAAGCCTTGTGTCTGTCAGTTCCAATTCCTGATTGTGGGAAATGTGACTGGGCTTGGGGAGAGAAGTCATTCCCCCCTTGAACTTTTCCTCTTTAAGTCTGAGAAAGGGAAATCACAATGTCATTTTTTCTTTTCTTTTCAGTTCCATACTTTACCTTTCTCCCCTGGTAATTATATAGCCAGAGAGTATCTGTCTACAGAAGCCACGTGACTCGGCCAGCCCCCAAAGGGTTAACACTCCCAAATTATGGGACTGGGTTGACAATAAACAGGATGTCCTCCAGAAATTAAATTTAAACCACTGTGACTCAGACTGGCCCATCCCCTCCACCGGATCGTTGTCTGGGGTTATTATCGGTGGTTAATTATACCGTTGGGTTTAGCAACAGTGTGTTGGTCAGTTGGGGCCAAACAAAGGCAGGCTCAGGGAGGAGGGGATGTGGAGGGAAGGGCGGGGCCAGGGGCTGGTGAGCTGGGTCTGGTGCAGCCTGGAGCCGGAGGTTTGAACTGAAGAGCCTCTGCCCACTCCAGAGAGCAGAGTAGTAAGCATGGCTGACTGAGAGCTTCTTCCAGAGCTGGTCCCCAGGGGTTCTGGGCACAGGTCCTACCTGGGGTGGGAAGCCTACCCTTTCTAGAGCTACTGGGGTGCATTGTGTTGGCTTTCTAGCCTGGCTGCCGTGCTTTTCCTCCTAGAATTGGAGAATCACAGAATGTTCAGAGTCTTGGGGAGGCCTCTCAATGGTCTTTTTTAGTCTACTCATTTCACAGAGTAAGAAATGATGTCCCAGTGCAGTGGTTACCTGCTGGAGCACAGCCCGCATGCTGGAGGTGGAGGCTGGGCTGGTGCTCGAGTTTGGACTCCTATACTCATGACCTTCCTTCTGTTATGCCAAGCTGTCTTCCATTTCAAAGTGGGAGTCTGAGGCTCATAGCTTCAAAGCAAGTCCAAGGCAGATTTAGCGCTGGGTTTCAGATTCTTCTCCAAGTTAGCTGCATTTGAATTCTGTCAGTCTTGAGGGAAATAACCCAACCTGGTCAGTCATCAGTGTCCCTGTAATTTGTCATCTCTCCCCAGCCTCCCAAGATGCTCTACTGAGCCACAGTTTGTCCCTCTTATAGAGAAGTAGCAAAGCACCTATATAGACCACAGGTGATTTCAGTGGTGTTTTCACAGATGATAGCTGCTACAGTGAGTCTCTAATTTCTGACTTTGCTGCTCCTCTAGACACAAGGTTTTAGTGATTGTTATTCACACAGTGCCTCCCCTCTCCTGCTCTTGCTTTTTATTTATTTGTTTAGATTTGGAGTCTAACCCTGTCACCCAGGCTGGAGTGCAGTGGCACACTCACAGCCACCACAGCCTCAACCTTCTGGGCTCAGGTGATCCTTCAGCCTTCCAAGTAGCTGGAGCTACAGATGTGTATCACCATGCCCAGCTAAGTTTTTTGATTTATTGTAGAGACTCGCCAAGTTGCCCAGGCTGATCTCACACCCCTGGGCTCAGGCGATCCTCTCATCTCTGCCTCCCAAAGTACTCAGATTAGAGGCGTGAACCACCACATCTGGCTTTTTCAATGTATTTCAATGACAGTCACTCTGGGGCAGAAGGCAATGTCCAAGAACCTGTCTGATATTATCTATGGGAAGGTCTCTCTCTCTCTCTCTCTCCTAGAAACAAACCCCGGTACTGATGGTCCTTCACCTACCAGGGTACATAGTACTGGTAGCAAGCCACTGCCACTCTTCTTCAGCCTACTGCAGCTATTCTTTCTACCACATCCTTCCCATTTCTCACAGTTGCCCTCTTTATCTCTTTCTCTCATAGGATTCCTTTCAAGATTGGGCAGCCCAAGAAACAGATTGTTCCCAAAACAGTGAGTAACCCGATTGTTTCACTTGGAGACTCAGTTCTGTGTCACATGGCCTTTGCATAGAACCAGAGCTTTGACTCAACATGTCTTGAGGCTGGGAAGACAGCAGCCTCGGCCTCATTCCCATTCCCACTCATGTGGATCTGGAACCTTGCGTAGACGGGCTTGGAGGTTCTCCTTTCCTGAGTACTTCTCCCCCCCCCCCCGCAGGTCGACCTGGACTCTCCCCGTCCTTGGGCAGGTGGAAGAGATAGGTTACACAGATGTAGAGGAAGGTACTACTTCTGACCAGTCTACCTCTGGGCACTGGCCTGGGCTACACTTTTCCTAAGAGGCTCCTGAAACACAGACCCCCGCCAGAAACATGGCCAGGCCTTTATTTCTGGCACTTAGCTGCAGAAAAGATCAGGAAGTTTTTCTAGATGCCCTAGGTGGACCCTGCCCTTTTTTAAAGCCTGCAGTTTTTAGTCTTATTTTATCTTCAGAATAGGAGAGGAAGAGAATCAGATTTAGAAGGTTAGAGCTGAAAGCCCACAGAGATCATCTAGTCCAACCTCCTGCATTTTTCTGATGAGGACTGCAAAGCCCATGGAGTTTCTGGGACTTTTTAAGGCTTTAAAAACTCTGCACTGCCAGAACTGGAATTAGAACTCAGGTTTGAGCCTCTGGTCAGTACTTTTTCCCTTGCTTTATGCTGCCTCAGGCCATGAAGATCTCCTAGGTTTTGGAATTCTAGTTCAGAATAGACTCTTCAACTCCCTCAGCAGCAGTATGAGTGGTCTCTTCGTTTTAACATGGGAGACCACAGCTGTAGAGCCTCTCTCATGTGGCAGCCCCAGAAGGCCCTGCACTGTCCATATGGTAGCGGCCCTTGTCTCTATCATCCCAGCCCTTAACAGTGCTCTTTGTCTTACTAACGTCTTCTCTCCTTGGCTGAGCTCTCAGAACTACAGGAAAGATATTACTTCAGCTTGGTGGGAAGTTCGGCACACATCTGACCAATGGCCCCATCTAGGTCACTTGAAAGGAAATGGGCCTGAGTTAAAAGAACCGTCCCCACTTCATGCAAAGGCAGGTTGCTGGTTGACTCAGCGTTTACCTCCCATACAGAGACTGACCATCTGCGGAGGCCCTCAGCCGAAGCCCAAAGAATCTGGGTGTGCAAATGTTGGGCTCTCGCCGGCTGCAGGAAGTGGGAAGGTGTGGCTTTGAGTCTCCAGAGTTTAATTCATGGCAGAGCTGAAAGGGAAGTAGTTTTGAGAAGGGTCTTTTATTCCCACTGCTCACTACAAAAAACAGGCAAACAATCAGAAAACTCTCCCAGCACCCTAACATTTATCAAAATGTCCTTTGTTCTCCACAGAATAGTATAGGCTAGAATGCAGTTCCCCGCTTATTTGCCAGAGTTTATAGACAGAAAGATCTCTGGGTCCCCTAATCTGAGGAGAGGTAAGGACTTTCAGGGAAGGGCAGATATGCACACGACCTCCTCTCTTCTTCCTTGTCTCTGTCTCATTGGTCATGGAGTTGGGGCCCTCCATTTATGGCATCTGCTCCCGCAAATAGAATACGGTAGGAGTTAAGAAGTCGGGCTGGCAGCCTGGACATCTCTCTTGGCTCTGCCATATGCAAGCTGTGGCCTTGGGAGAGTTCCTTAACCTCCTTAACCTTAGCCTTCATTTTCTCATTTGTAAAATGACATAATAGACCCTGTGTCACAGATGTCTCATGAGGCTCACACGGGGTGCTACATATGAGGCACTTAACGCAGTGTCTGGTCTGGCACATACTAAGCCCTCAGTAAATATTACATTACAGCTACATTACAGGAAACTGCTTGATTTGACTCGCTTTGTGAGCCATCAAGGACTCAGCCTGTCCCAAGCAGTTAGATACCCCGATGCATGAAGTCATTGACTGGGCCTTTGATCTCTCACAAGGAATCTCAGCCGAGCTACAGCTTAGAGTGGAGCTTCCTTGGCTTATACCCTCATGCCCCAGAGGCACTGGAGTATATGTAGCAAGACCCTGCCTCTTTAGTCTCATTCTCACCCTGCCCTCCCTTCACTCCGAAAACAGGCCTGGGCTATACAGTTGTCTCAGTATCTCTGGCAGCTGCCCCCGAACAGTGGTGACGCACTCTGTTGTTCTTGCCCAGGCACTTGCAGGGAGGGCAGCAGATGTGGCTGCCTGGGTTACTGGAAGTCATGGTGCCCCTGTCATGGGAAGAAATGCTCATGTTATCTTCAGGGAGTTTCAGGAGGTTTTTGGCTCAAGACACCCAACTGTCAGACACAAAGAAAGCATTGTGTCTTCACCCTCACTGTTCTCCTATGCCCAGGTTATTTTTTTTTCAGTTGGAGTCTCACTTTGTCACCCAGGCTGGAGTGCAGTGCCACGCTCCCGGCCACCGCAGCCTCGACCTGCTGGGCTGCGGTGATCCTTCTGCCTCAGCCTTCCAAGTAGCTGGAACTACAGGCGCATGCCACCACACCCAGCTAATTTTTTTGATTTATTGTGGAGATGAGGTCTCACCAATTTGCCTAGGGGGTTCTCGAACCGCGGTCTCAGGCAATCCACTCACTTCAGCCTCCTAAAGTACTGGGATTACAGGCTGAGCCACCAAGCCCGGCCCTATGCCCAGATTATTAACGCACATTCCATTATTGCCAAGGCTTTGGCTGGAATGGTGTGTTCTCTGCTGAGGCTGACCATCGGACCTGAGTACAAAGACGCCCCCTCCCAATCCTAACCTTCCGCCTAGTCCCCTCCTGCTCCCCAGGCCCATAAAGTGGCTGGAGCATCTCAGTGGTGAGAGAAGCAGCCGCACTTCCATGCATTACCTGGAGGGTGGAAGAGCTCTTCGAAGCTGCGTTCTACCTGTGCCTCCAAAGCAAGGGTTCCCCTGGGTCTTGTGCACAAGGAAAGCACACACCAAGACTCCTCGCTAGATGGGCGCTCTGCGAAGTCAGGGCAAGAAGAGTCTGGCCACACAGCCGCTCCACTTGAGAAGGAGTTTCACATGCCAAGTGGCAAGGCCTCAGGCTCATTAATCTTCCCTAATCCCGTTGGGTCATATGGAGGGGGGAGCCCAGAGCATCCCTTGAAGGAGGGACTTCCCAGGATGCTGAGGGTTCTGAGCTGCTGCAACTTTGCTCAGCCCTGGGATCAGAGCCCGGCCTGCCTGATGGTTTCCTTTTTCACCTCACCATGAGTGTGAGTTTGGGTGGGAACTGAGCCTGTTCATTCATTGAACAGATACTGAGTTCCTGCGCAGTGCCAGGGCCTGACCTAGGCACTGCCCCTCCCTCCCACCCCAGCTGTGGGGAATGAATGCAGGGAGCAGCCAAGGGTAGTGCCTGGGGCTTGATTCTCCCTGCACTAACCTCACCAGCCTGGCGCAGCCCGTCCTGGTCCCCTGACAGTCCACACACATGTGTTTATACTTGTGTTGTTGACTGGGGTCCAATTGCCTTTTTGGCAAAGGCATCAAGCATTCAAAGATGTTCAGATCTTTCCTGTTTGGCTCTTTTCCTCAGAATGCATGCACCTTGGAATGAGGCTCCAGT
This sequence comes from Cephalopachus bancanus, assembly GCA_027257055.1. Taxonomy (NCBI): domain Eukaryota; kingdom Metazoa; phylum Chordata; class Mammalia; order Primates; family Tarsiidae; genus Cephalopachus; species Cephalopachus bancanus. The sequence continues at coordinate 220,425 of JAPVLO010000120.1, read as the reverse complement.
ATGTCCCCTTATTCCCAGAGCCATTATCTAAGGGACTGGAATTCTGGCAGTGCCCCTCTTGAGTCTTTCCCCAGTACGGGAGCAATATTTCGGGACCAGTGCACTGTAGCCCCCGCCCCTGTCTAGCAGGGAGCTGAAGTCGGCTGTCAGATGGCCTTGAGCGGCATCAAGTAGAAAGAGCACACCCACCCCCACCCTTGTCTTGCTGTTCAGCTTCCACTGTGAGACTTTGAGTTTCCAGTCTTCCAAAATGATCCAGCCTAGTTGGAAACCTGAAGTCCCTCCCTGTGCAAGTCCATGCAGTCCCCAGCCAGGGAGGCCAGGTGTTCTCTGACATCCCACACACGTATCAGCATACTCGGGGCATTGCAAAACAGAGGACGAGGGCCGGAGGCTGTGGCGCTGGAGTTCAGCATGTGCTCGCGCCTCCCCTCCAGCAGAGCACCTACTGTGTGTTCTCTCTCTAGGAGAGCCTGATTCCGGCCAATAAATGCTTTGTCTCTCTGGAAATAAATACTTTAGTATGTAAAGATGCTGCTCAGCTGTCACATCTCACGAGGTAAAAAAGGAGATGTACCTAGAGCACTTTCACAGTACCCAGGAATCCACACTTAGCCAAAGCCGGGGCTTCCTAACTGCCTGTTTCCTGTGTGCTTGGGGCAGCGACTCCTCTTTGCTAAAGGGTTTCAGCTCAGCCTTCAGCCCCAGCCCACTCTGCTTCTCCCAGTACCCTGGCAAACAGGAGAGGCACAAGGAAATGAACACTGAGTGAGCATTGGTATGGGCCAGACACCTTGTGACATGCTCTACAGGCACTGCCTCTTAATCCTCAAAACAAGCCACCAAGGCTGACATTGTTACTTATCCCCCTCCCCCCAGGCTGACATTGTTAAAAACTATTTCCTTGTAAGCCACTTAAAATTTATATAGGGTGTGACTAAATGACATTATCCCATTTTACTGAAAAGAAAACTGAGGCTCAGAAATGCTAGGCATTATTTTAAGGCTCCACAGCCAGTATAAGAGTTCATGTCTTCCCTATTCCTGCTCAATCCTCTGATTCATATTCCTCCACAGCCCTGCTGGAGAAAGGACTAAAACTGCACCAAAGTGCAGACTTTCAAGGGTCTGGCGAGTCTCCTTCACCCCAAAACAAATCTCCCACCTGCAATTGCACTGGAGCCTTTTCACTAGCCTTTAGCTAAGGCTTTGGTTCCTGCAAACTGCAAATCCTCTGGGTATACGTAACACTTAAACTCTTATCAAGCATATGTGCTTTAAGTAGGAGTGAATTTTGAAGGTTTTTTTTTTTTAAGAGTGGCTTTTGCTGGCTCCTAAGGAAGGTGACGATGAAAATACTGGGTTCCTGGGTGGAGAAAGAGTCAGTTTGCTGAAAAGAGAAAGAAAGATTGTGGGATGGGAGGCTGGAGCACCCATGGTGAATTTACTTCATAATTTAATGTAAGGTTCTAGATGCTAGGATCATCAAGTGAGAAAAAAGACCATGTTTTCCTGCTTCCAAATTGCATGGTTCAAATGAGGAAGGCACAACTGTCTCCCTATCTCCATGGAAGGGAGACTGTCATGCCCTGAGGGCTGTTCGTGTCATTCCCTCTGCCCCTGTCCTCCATAGAGCCCACCATGTTAGCAGTTATATGTAGATCTGTCTGTTTATCTCTCCCACCAGGAGGCACAGGTCTGTTTTGGTCACCAGGGTATCCCAGCAGCAGCTGGCAGAATGCATCACACTTAGTAGGTGCTCAATAAATGCATGTGGGAGGAACGAATGTTTAAATTTGAAAAAGAAAAAGAGTCAGTGGCTCAGCCTATAATCCCGTGCCTTTGGGAGGCTGAGGTGAGTGGATTGCCTGAGCCCGCGGGTTCGAGACCCGCCTGGTTAGGCGAGACCTCATCTCTACAATAAAATCAAAAAATTAGCCGGGCGTGGTAGCGTGTGCCTGTAATTCCGGCTACTTGGAAGGCTGAGGCGGAAGGATCGCCGGAGCCCGGCAGGTCGAGGCTGCGGTGGCCGGGAGCGGCCACTGCACTCCAGTCTGGGCGACCAAGTGAGACTCCAACTCAAAAAAAAAAAAAAAAGAAAAAGAAAAAGACCTGAACTAGGAGTCTGGGTTCTAGCCTTACTCTGTTGCTAATTCGCCCCATGTCCCTGCAGAAATCACTCTCTTCTCTGGGCTCCAGGCCTCTAGCTTGTAACATGAGAACTGTTCTGTCGTTCTGGGACTGTGTTGAATTTATCTAAACCCAAACGAGGAGTGCTGAGGTCAATGGGCTTAGAATACGCTCATCAGGTCAGTGCTGCTGGAAGGCAGTGGTGGTGGGAGCAGTTTAGCTTGATCAGTCTCTGTAAACAGGCCCTCTCTGACCCTCAGCCTGAGGCGCAAGTGAGTGGGGATCTAGGGCTCTCAGTGGCAAGAGTCTCAGGGAACAGCCAGGAAGGCTTCTTTCTTAGGCCACAGTAGACATCTTTTTTTCTTTTCGGTAGAATTACATTTATGAGTACAGGCAGTGGAGCCAGGCCACCTGGGTTCAGTTCCCACTGTGCTCAGACTACACATCGTGTGACCTTAGGCAGGGTAATTAACCTCTGTCCTGGTGATCTTGTCAGTACGTGAAGGTTCCACCCACCTCAGGGATGCATCATGGAGATCTCCACTCACGTAGTGAGCGCTGTGGAAATGTGTTAGTGCTTTTGACTTCTCAGCACCTCAGATCAGAGGTCTAACAGGCCATCCTCCAACGGCTGCTGCTCTGGCCAGGGAGCTGGGACTGCCTCCAGAAAGAGAGGCCTCTAGCCTAGTCCTCTTCATCTGCCTCTCAGGCGTCATTTGCTTTGTGAGACTCCATTTTGAGGCTCCACTTTACAAATAGGAAAGTTCAGGTGTTGGAAGATATTAGACTTTCTTAACTCCATCTTCCACTGCAAGTGGCAACATTTGCTTCAGAACTCACCCATTCGGTCTCAGTGTCACTGGCACTGGAGAAATCTGATACCAGTCTTTCCCCATCCACCTTGAGCCTGGCAGTAGGCAGGTGGCCCTGTGAGGAAAGTGAGGCCTGGAAGGAGATGGCCTGCCTGGGTCTCAAGCTGGTAAGTGGCAGGGACAACCCTAGCTCCAGACCCGCCCTCTTCCTCTCTGCCCCACTGCCTCCCAAGATCCAGTGACACTCTGAGCACCTTGACTGCCCGGGAGGAGGGGAGGGCGCACAGCTAGCGCCTGACTCCCAGGGAAAAGAGCAGAGCCTTGATCTGCCACGCTTGCCAGACTGGCTCACTGGGCGGGATCCTTCCTCCCTAAATCAGACACTTAATTAATTTGGGAACACAGGGGTACTGTGTCATTAACGAGCTGTTGGTGCTTGTGTGAACTGGACGGGGTTGTTTGCAGGCGGGGGAGGGTGTGGAGAGAGCTGCATCAGGCTGGGAGACTTTTTCCACCGTGTTGTCACTTCTCCGATGATTGAGTTATCTCTCTTGTTGCAGGTGGAGAGAGACTTTGAAAGGGAGTATGGAAAACTCCAGCAGTGAGTGTCAGACCCCAGAAGGATGAGGCGGGAGTTGGGGAGGGGCAACGCCTCCTGCCAGGTCTCCATCCAGCCCGCCTCATCTGCTCACTGCCCTTCAGCGGGCTGCTCCTGTCCCGTTAGCATCCTGGGAGCCAAGGGCAGCTCCGGGTCACCAAGCTGCCAGAAGCTCCCCCCAGCAGATGGCCGTGTGAGAGTCGTTAACTCATAGCCTTTGGGCGTCTGGCCTCACACAGAGCTTGTAGTGGCACTTCATTCAGTGGAAGAAGTCCCTGTGGAGAAGGGCCCCTTCTCCCTGGCAGACATTCCAGAGTATCCACTTGGGCTTAGCTTGGCAGAGGGAAAGAACGGGGCCCAAAGCAGCCTGTCCTCTGCCTTGCAGGCTGGAAGAGCAGACACGGAGGCTGCAGAAAGACATGAAGAAGAGCACCGATGCCGACCTGGGTAGGTGGCTCGCCATCCTTACGACTGTCTTGGGCAGGCAGGGCAGAGGCGGACCCCTCAGCCCCTCTGAAGTCATGCTCAAAGGACTCCCAGCCAGTGTCCCTGAGAAGTAGCCTGAGGTCAGTCCTCACCAACGAGATCCCCACGTCCTCCAGAGCTCCCACAGCCCCACTTTGGGGGTGGGTGCCAGGTGTGAGACTCTCCTGGGATTCCAGCTAGGGCAGTACCACAGCCAGAAGCTTCTAGAAGCAGATGCCTCCCCTGCCTCAGAATCTGAGCCGCCAGCTCAGGCTGTCCAGAGAGAACAGGCAGCACATTCCCTCCCTGCAGAGGTGAGAGTCCCTGGCCTGATGGGACTGGCTTTCCAGTGCCGGCAGGAACAGAAGCTGTTATGTGTTTAAGTAAGAGGCTGGGCTAAAGTCCAGGTCCAGAAATACCTCAGGATAATTCTGTCATCACAAAGGACGCTGAAAGGCCCGTGGCGAGTGGGGGCTCCCAGATGCCTGGAAACAGCTAGTGGCCCTGGGGAGGTTTCTTGCTGAGGAGTTCTTGTTTGAAATGAAGAGAATCTAGGCTCAGGAGCCCAGGGACAAAGGCAGCTGTGGAGTCAGGGAGCAATGAGAGACCTCACTCACAGGCCGTGTCCCAGGGAGGAGGCCGCGAGCGGCTGGGAGCCACGAAGAAGCGCTCCTCGAGGCCTTCCTCGAGGCCTTGGCTCTCCCCACCCCAGAGCACCGAGCACTTGACCAGGAGCTAAACAGTAGCTCCGACTCTCACTGTGTAGCCTTGGACAACTCACTAAACTCTGCCTCGGTCCCCTTACCTGGAAAACAGGTGATGCTGGTGCCGCACTGACTGGCTAAGAAGATGAAGTCAGCTAACCAGCATAAAGCCCTGAGAACAGCTCCTGTCAGTGAGCGCAGCTCCTGCTGTCATCGTCATCCTTGTCAGTGGTGGCAGCAGCAAGGCTCCTGATTGGTGGGCCTCGGTGGCTCCTTCTTGGGCTCCAGAGGGAGGGACGCATCTACGTATCACTTTAGGATGGGATCTGAATGAGACTTGGGTTTGGCAAAGACTGACTGAGCACCCATGTGTGCCAGGTACTCGTCTTAGTGCTGGAGAATCAACAGTAAAGCAGGATGGGAGCTTGCCTTCGAGGAGGGGAAACCCGCGAGAGATCAGTAAGTAGGCATTAGAGCATCAAGTAGTGGCGAGTGCTGTGAGGAAAAATGAGGTAGAGGGCAACGGGGTCAGGGAGGCCTTCCTGAGGAGGTGCCCTTGGGCAGAGTCCTGAAGGGATGAGAGAGTAATCCACACAGGTATGGCCAAGGGAAGAGGGCCTCAAACAGGACGGCAGGCACAAAGGCCCTGGGGTGGAAGCAGCCCCGCCTTCTGACCAGAAGGTTTAGAGCAGTGGGAGGAGAATCAAGAAGCCACTGAAGTCCACTTAGCCTCACAGTAGTGTTGTGTTCTGGTTGTGGAGCACTTGAGCAGTTTTCTTTTCTTTTCTTTTCTTTTCTTTTTTTGAGTTGGAGTCTCACTCCATTGCCCAGGCTGGAGTGCAGTGGCACACTCACGGCCACCCCAGCATCGACCTGCTGGGCTTAGGCGATCCTTCCACCTCAGCCTTCCAAGTCGCTGGAACTATAGATGCGCGCTACCACGCCTGGCTAATTTTTTGATCTATTGTAGAGATGAGATCTCGCCGAGTTGCCCCGGCTGTTCTCGAACCTGAGGGCTCAGGCAGTCCCCAAAGTGCTGGGATTATAGGCTTGAGCACCTGTACCCAACACTTGAGCAGTTTTCAAAGAAATTTCACCTACTGTGTCTCTTCTGAACTTGAGATTGACAGGACATGTGAGATGTCCGCTTTATAAGGGAGTAAGCTGTATGTAGTCCAGAGCCTCTTCTCCAAGTTCAGCCCCTCGTAGCAGAGAAACAAAGCCTGTCTGTGTTTCACTCACCCCTTTGTCCCATTTAAACTGGAAGGCAACTGAAATGGTCCTCACTCCAGAGCCTGGCCCTTCAGGTGTTGGCGTGGCTGCCTTGTGAACAAAGTTCAAACGAGGCGGTGTCACTGTCTCCAGATGCCGCTCAGCAGTCACAGAGCAGTGAGCCCCTTGGGATTTGAGGACTGCCATGCTCTTATTTGTGCTGTGTTAAAAAGAAAACTCTTGATATGTCCCTAACAGAGGTAGTAAGTTGGATCTGTCCCCATTTTAGCCCAGATGTTGACTCAGCCAGTTACTTATGTAGAAGCATGCAGCTTTCCTGCAAAGGGCCAATAATGAGAGGAAAACGTTCCTTCCCTGGGAGTAGCCGCCACCCCCGGGTGAAAGCTGACTGCTGTGTGGGGTGTGTGACCCCTCGATGTGCCCACAGGTCCTCATGCCACGGCGAGTCCTGAGGACCTGGGCGGATCTGAACACGGCCTGCACCTCACTCCTGACCCCTAGCGCCTCCAAACTGTCACGAGCCAAGGGCCAGGTTTAGGGGTCTGTCTGTGATTGTTGTGTAGCTATTTCAGGTCTGAGTGGCTTGGGTTGCATTTCTCCTGGTCGCTCCCCACTACTGCCTTTCCACTAAGGGAGCTGCTGTGACCTGTCACTTCCTTTCCTCCTCCAGACAGCCACATTGCCACAGCATAAACGAAGTAGAGGTGTGTTGTTTTCATAGCTGCTGTGGAACCAAGTAGAGCCTTGGAGGATCCTAGAAGGGAATTTTTAGTTGTGGAAAGCTTAGTTTTCCAGGGTGAAGTAGGTGACGGCTGGACCCTAGGATGGCTGGCCTTAGAATCAGAAGTGGGTGCATACAGAGAAAGCTCCCCTGAAAGAATGGGGTGTTAGCTGATCCCAGGGCCAGGCCTGACAACTGAACTGGAGTCTCACGTGCGGGTGTCCACGTCACCGATGGACTTGCTACACAGACCGCTGGGCTACAACCCAAGACTCTCCAATTCATCAGGCTGAAAATATGTTTCCAGTGAGTTCCAAGGTGACACTGAGGGAGCTGAGCTGGGAGCCACACTTGGAGAACTACTAGCTCAGATGACTGAGGGGAATCGAATGATGCTTTTCCTGAGTGTCCAGACGAGATTCTAAAATCCCAAGTTGTCCTTTAAAAGATTATCTTTCTTTCAGAAAGATTGGTCTTTGTTGGGTCTTTGGATCTTACATTCCAGAGACGACATCAGGTCTCCAGAGACCCAAGTAGGGTTCAAGACCCTCACTTTCTGTAAGGTTCAAAGACCACCAGTCTCTCAGTGTGTGCCAGGCCCTTCAGTCCCTGCAGAGCAGAGTGAGGGGTGTGAGCTGGGAAGGGAGCACAGATCAGGGGAGTGTAGAAGCTGTGGTGTGCTTGACGTCATCGGCCCCAGCTCTGCACATCTGAGGGGAGAGCATCACCAAGTGGGTATTCCAGACCCAGTTCCATGACTTCCTGACTATATGAGGGCTTTAGGAAAGAAAGGGGGAAATGGGAAGAAAGGCTCCCCTGGCCCCTGCAGACATTTTGGGTTGTTTTCCTCAGATATTTTTTAAAAATAAATAAGACATTTTCCAGAAACATTTCCAGCTTTATTCAAGTTTTTATTTTTTAATTTTAATTTTTACTTTTTTTTTGAGTTGGAGTCTCACTCTGTCGCCCAGACTACAGTGCCGTGGCCGCTCCCGGCCACCGCAGCCTCGACCTGCTGGGCTCCGGCGATCCTTCTGCCTCAGCCTTCCAAGTAGCTGGAACTACAGGCGCACGCTACCACACCCGGCTAATTTTTTGATTTATTGTAGAGATGAGGTCTCGCCAAGTTGCCCAGGCGGGTCTCGAACCCGGGGGCTCAGGCAATCCACTCACCTCAGCCTCCCAAGATGTGGGATTACAGGCTGAGCCACCGAGCCCGGCTATTTTTTTATTTTTGAGTTGAATTCTCATTCTGTTGCCCAGGCTGGAGTGCAGTGGCAAGCTCACGGCCGCACAGCCTCAACTTGCTGGGCTCAGGTGATCTTTCTATCTTAGCCTTCCAAGTAGCTGGAAGTACAGGCATGTACCACCACACCCAGCTAATTTTTTGACTTAGAGATGAAGTCTCGCCAAATTTCCCAGGCTGGTCTCAAACCTCTGGGCTCAGGCAATCCTCTCGCCTCCACCTCCCAAAGTGCTGGGATTACAGGTGTGAGTCAACACACCTGGCTAGTTTTTATTATCTTTTAATTATGATTTTTTCATAATTAAAATCAAGTTACACTTAACTGTAGTTCGAAACCTACAAAGTCACTTCTCAGAATTTAAAAAATGCTTTTTCCTTCAGTACTTCAACATTTCTGGGAAGTTTACATGTTCAACCTTCTCTCACATTCCGCCCTTTTGCTAGGTGACTGTAATACTCCCCCAGATTGGAGAAAAACCCCAGGACGATGCCTGGACAGGCTGGTCGTCCACTCGGGGCTTATTTGCTGGCTTGTGGAGGGGCACTGGGGAAGCAGGGGCCCTCTGGGCTTGTTTCTCCTCCTCAATATGGGACAGGCCCTCCCCTGGGAAGGGGAGGGCTCCTCCATGGAGGGCCCAGGCAAGGCCACATCTGCAGTTAACTGGGACGTGGACGTGGACCTTATTTCACTGATTCTAAGACACGTTTTCACAGTTAACATCTCTGAAATCAAAGCACCATAACACTTGAGAGTGTGTCCTGGTTTAATTGCATCTTGCATTCCATTTTTCTGTTTTGTAGTGATGTATGCAGTAACAGTGTGTCTCACAATTCATAGCATCTTGAATTCAATAAGGATGAATAGTAAGATGTATTCAAAAATGTGTCTTCCCCCTGAGACTCAACTGGACACACTGACACTGGTACAGACGGCATGGAGCTTCATGGCCCTTCTCCAGGGCTTCTTCAAGCACAGAATTTTGTTTCCAGAATCTAGAAATACTGGAGAGCTGAAATATAGACAGGCCCAAGACCTCCAGAGCACTCTACAGGTCTCCATTCTGCCTCTGAGCTACCCATGCCTCCTAGGCTGTCCGTCTGTCCAGCAGGGAGTACCAAGGGACACAGAGACGGAGGTCACATCCATAGAGACATAGTACCTTTAAAAGCATCAGTGGAGCCCCCGTCAGAGCCTCGTGGGACCTGTCCATTGGCTTCCACCAGGCCACATCACAAGGGGAACAGTACACTGGGAAGCGGACACCCAGGGTCAAGACCTGGCTCACTGCTCCCAGTTGTTTGTCCTCAGAGGCACCACACTCCTTCTGAGTCTCACTTCCCTCATCCCTAAAATGGAACCAAAATACATTTCCTCCAAGTCTCCTGGGTTGTGTGACTGTGCCCTAAATGAGACAGTGCTTGTGAACTTGGCAGAGGCAGGATGGAGACCTACTGGCAGCTTTGAAGCTCTTGGTCCCATACAAGTTTCAGGTTTCCGTCACTTCAAACAAAGTCCTAGAGGGGCAGGAAGAAACCCTAAGAAGGGATGTACTGGCTGTACCAATGTCAGTATGTCTGGCTGAGTCTTGGGGAGAAAATATGTCTTCTGGTGTCTCTTCCTACTGGATATCTTTGAAAACAGAGGTTGGCAAGCTATGGCTGAGGCCAAATCTGGTCTAGCTTGTCAAAGTTTTATTGAAACAGCCACACTCATTCTTTATGTGTTTGTGGCTGTTTTGACAGCACGAGGCAGAGTTGAGTTGTTGCAACAGAAACCATATATGGCCCACAAGGCCTAAAATATTTATTATTGGGCCCTTTATATACAAATGCACCAACCTCACACTTTTACAGTGATGGCATGTATAAACTAGAGGACTGTTGCTCTTGTTTTGAGGGAGTCCCAAACCAAGCTTCACATCCATACCACTTGAAGAAGAGGTTTTTTTGTTTGTTTTGAGTTGGAGTCTCACTCCATCACCTAGACTGGAGTGCAGTGGCATACTCACGGTTACCCCAGCATCGACCCACTGGGCTCTGGTGATCCTTCTGCCTCAGCCTTCTGAGTAGCCAGAACTACAGGTGTGCACTACCACGTCCGGCTAATTTTTTTTTTTTTAATTTATTGTAGAGACAAGCTCTCACCAAGTTGCCTGGGCTGGTTTTGAACCTGTGGACTCAGGCAATCCACTTGCTTCGGCCTCCCAAAGTGCTGAGCCACCGAGCCTGGCCAAAGAGGTTTTTTAAATGCATATTCTTGGTTGGGAATGGTGGCTCATGCCTGCAATCCCAGTACTTTGGGAGGTTGAGGTAGGAGCTCTTGAGGCCAGGAGTTTGAGACCAGCTTGAGTAACCTAGCAAGACCCTGTCTTCTCTTAAAAAAAAAAAAATTTGTTTTAGTCGGAATCACTGTGTCGCCCAGGCTGGAGTACAATATGGAATGATCATAGCTCACCCCAACCTCAGCCCTCCTTGGCTCAGGCGATCCTCCCACCTTAGCCTCCTGAGTAGCGAAGACTACATGTGTGCACCACGACACCCAGCTAATTTTTGGTAGAGACAGGATCTTACTATGTTGCCTAGGCTGGTCTTGAACTCCTGCACTCAAGCAGTCCTCCTGCCTTGATCTCCCAAAGTGCTGAGATTACAGGCATGAGCCACTGTTTCTGGCCAAAATTTTTTACTTAAAAATAGAAGAAAACCAGCCTGGGCAACTTGGTGAGACCTTGTCTCTACAATAAATCAAGAAAAATTAGCTGGACATGGTGGCAGATGCCTGTAGTTCCAGCTACTTGGTAGGCTGAGGGAAAAGGATCGCCTGAGCCCAGCAGGTCAAGGCCATGGTGGCCATGAGCATGCCACTGCACTCCAGCCCGGGCGACAGAGTGAGACTCTGACTCCAAAGAAAAGTGCAGTTTATGAAAAAAAGAAGAAAACAATGCACATTCTTGGATTCCAGGTTTACTGAAGTAGAATCCTTGAAACCAGAAATGCATATTTTACAGCTTCCCACCCAGATGATCCTGTTACTGCCCAGAATTCCCCAGAGCAGCAGCAGGTGGTCAGGAATTAACTTTAAACAGGAATCAGCATCTCATGGCCAGGTGACACTTTGTTGTTCTGATGGCCACGGCCATGGCAAGAGGTCATCAGGTACAAGGCCCCTGGCCATGGGAGGATGGGATCCTGAAGAAAAAACCATGAAACCTGCCCTTCGCAGGCTCACTGAGCTCTGGCTTCTTGCAGCCATGTCAAAATCTGCCGTGAAGATCTCCTTGGACCTACTCTCTAATCCTCTCTGTGAGCAAGATCAGGACTTTTTGAACATGGTAACAGCCCTGGATACAGCCATGAAGCGGATGGATGCCTTCAACCAGGAAAAGGTGCCTAGTCTTGGACTCTGGTAGCCAAGGACGTCTTCCTCTCCCCTCTCCCGGCCTCTGTCTGGGTGGAGTATGCACTGAGGCCCGTGCAGGCTCAGTCTGCCCTTGAACTCTCAGCCCTCTGAGGCCTATGGGCCACGAGCCCATGCCCAGCTCCTTCCAGACTGTCCTGCTCGGGTGCTGCTGGCTTCCCAAGGCTCCCTGAGCCCACGTCACTCACCATGAGGCCTGAGTGGCATCACGGCAGCCCTGCTCACCCAGAGCCCCCCGCCTTCTGCGCTGGGCAAGGCAGGCAGCAGCTGGCAGGCTGAGGCCGGACCACGACAGGGGCAGTGCTCCTGTGGCCCTGCAGGCTTCCCGGTTGTCATCTGCCTCGCCACACCTGCAGTTAGGGGTGCCCTGCCTTGCCTTTCCTGGTCCCTGCCTGCCCAGAGCTCTGGGGGATCTTGACAGCTCTCTCTCTTCCAAGGACTTGGAGCCTCCGCTTTTAGGAAGAATGTGGCCCCTCTGCCCCTACCCCTACCCCCTACCCCGTCTTCATGTATTGGGTTTTTCTTTTGACAGGTGAACCAGATCCAGAAGACAGTGATTGAGCCCTTAAAAAAGTGAGTAAAGGTCATCCAGGGACCACAGGCCTCAGGGCACTTATGGGAAAAGCAGGTCAGCTGGCCACTTGAGATCCGAATAGCACTTCTAGTAGCCTGTCCCCAGATTCCCACAGGGGCTGAGGCGAAACTGGGGCCACCATCCCTGCGATCTGTGGCCCAAGAATCGATGCTCCTGGTAACTTCAGAGTGCTCGTGATGGCCCAGGCACACTTGGTGATGGTGGAGGAACCTCGGGGCCTTCCCAACGGCAGCCGTTGCTCCGGTGGTCATTGACCATTTGCTCCTCTCCTGATGGAAGCCAGTGGGCCAGGCTTGCGGAATCGAGCTAGCAGAGATCTTGGCCAGCCCTCAGCGGACATGAGCAAGGCCTTTCATCTCGCTCCTCCGGACTGAGAGAGCAGCTGCCTGCAGCGCTGGGCTTTGGAAATGTGGGGGTGGCCACACACAGGGAGGGGCGCAGCATCAGGGTCCTGCCCGGGAAGGTCCCCTGGCGCGTGACCTGTGAGGGTCAGGAATGCTTCTGCGAGACTCATCTTCTGTTAGGCAGGCCCTGGTCAGTGATCAGACAGGCCTATTCCCTGGGTCCCCAGAGTGGGGGGGAGCGGGCCACAGCCTCGCCTTGAAGCTCCGAATCACTTCATCTTCTCCCCTCGCCTCCCAAACAGGCGTGACCTAGAAAGGCAGCTCAGCCCAGCTGCACTTTATTACCTCTTCTGTGGTGGTCCCTGGCAGTTGGCGCACCAGGCCTGGGTAATGAGGCTCTGCTTAATTATCATTAGGCCTGGGCCAGGGCCCAGAGGGAGATGAAGAGAGCGGTTTTTGATCCTCCAGCCCCTGGTGCTTGGGGTTGAGCTGTCCCTCCCCGCTCAGGCCTGAGGTGTGGGATCAGGAAAAGGCCCTCCTGACCGCAGCCAGCTCCAGCTTCTGAGCCAAGACGGTGGCGGCTCAGTGAAGTCTGGGAGGGAAGGGGTTTTTCCTCTCCACCACCCTGCCTCCAGCCTCCCCAGAGTGGGCATCCGCCACCCCTGCCTGCTGGTCCCAACTCAGTCCCAGGTCACAGGGTCATACGGGGTGCAGGACTTCTGGACCAGGGCCATAGGGGCCCCAGAAATGGCCACAGAGGCTGCCACAGGCACCCGCAGCTGGCAGCGCGAGGCAGGGACACCAGCTCAGAACCAGGGACTGACTCCAGTCTGGATTCCAGTACCAAGGATTTCGGTACCAGCAAGGTGGCCTTGAAATCTGATCCCTGGCTTCTAGAGCCAAATGAAGAGAAACCTCGGCTGCTTCCCACCACCCTCATGGCCCACCACCTGCCAGGAAGGTGGGGGCGTGGCAGAGGGGGCGGCACCATCTCCGCACAGCAGTTCCGCTGACCTCTGTGTGAGCCCTCGGGCCGCCTGGCTGCCCTGGCTGGCTTCTCCCTGCGTCCCCACAGCCGACATGCGATCCCCCCGACCACATAAAACCGCACTGCCTGTTGCCTCCTCCCTGCTGGCTTCCTCTTGCCAGGAGAGAAGCTCCCAGGGACCCCAGCACCGGAAACAGGAAACAGCAGCTTTCCTGTCCTCTGATGAAGATCATGGCCACATGGCCACCCCACCACCCCCAGCCTCCCCCTGGGGGGCTCGGCCTCTAATCCCCAGTCCCTGGGTCGCATTCACATGTCGGATGGGGATGCTTTCAATTTCCCTTTCCTGGTGGGTGGAAGATCCTGGCTGCGTGGGCACAGACTGAGGCATGGCAGGCATTCCCCACCAGGCCGGCTGCGCCCAGCCCACCTCCCAGCCGGCCCGCTCCCTCCTCCCTCTCCTGCTCCCTCTTCACCCCACGCTTCCACAGGGACCTCGGGACTGGCGAGAAATGGGCAGTGACCATGGGCTGCGCTTCAGTGCCTGCTGGCCCGGGCCCAACCCTGTTCCCCCTTGAGGTTATCCTTCAGGATATTCCTTCAGGAGCGGATGGTCTTGTGAGGAAGCAATGATGGTGTTCCCGGGACAGCTAGCCAAGGTGTCGTGGCTGCCAGTGTGGTGCGGTGCCATGAAGCAGGGGCATGCTGGGCGGGTTGTCCCGCCTGTCTCCACTGGCTTCCAAGGCTGCCATTTTATCTGAGGAAAGAGCCGACCTGACTTTTCAGAATGACATAGCTGGTGCATGGGAGTGGGTGAGGCAGGTCTGAGTGGGCTGAGGTGGGCAGGGGCAGGTGCCATGAGCTGGGTGGAGAGTGAGTCTGGGCCTGTGGCTTCAGTGCCCACTTCTCCCCTGCTCACCTGAGCAGAAAGGGCAATTCTCCGTTTCCTGTGTTGGCAGCAGGCTCCATGCCTCAGGGAGAGTTGCCCCTGTCCACCTGCCTGAGTGAAGTCCGCAGGGCCTCTGTCAGGTCCTGGACGCATCTAGGAGGGGCCCTGGCACCGGGTACCAGCCTGTGCACATCTCTAACCTCCCCTGCCAGCACTCAGCCCCCTGACCTGAGGGTGGAGAAAAACCCCTGTCCCTGTGCCCTGTGGAGCTGGCGAAGTCCCTCTGTTGCTAAGAACTTTGGAAAACGAGGAGATGGGGCCTCGGTGAGAACTGGGCCGGAGTTAGAGTCCTGGCCTCCCCTCTTTTTGTTTGCCGCCTCAGGATAAGCTGTGCCCTCCCCTAACTGTATGATTTCCCCAACTGTATGTTGAGGGGGATGATGCCTGTCCCTTCCCCTAGGGACTCCCAGAGCCCCCGGGGGTAACCTGTCCATGATTATCCTACAGTGGCCTGGGCAGCAGAGGCTTTTGGTTTGACTGAGGGGTGCTATTACGGGAGAAAGAAGTCATCATGGTGAGGCATGGTCTTCCCCAGTGGCAGATGCAGCCATGTCCCCCATAGAGGCCAGTGGTCTTGGTTCCAGAGGGCTGGTAGGAGGAGCCTGAGTGGCCAGGTGGACCGCCGCAGGCAGGCCCCCATCCCAAGAAGTCGCTAGCCCAGGATTCACACCTCACTCGCCCTCTTTCTTTGCTCATACCTTTGAGGATATGACCGCAGAGTGTTGGGACTGTGGCCAGGCCAGAGAATTCCCTACCTGCTGGTGTCCTCTGCCTCTCGCCCTGCCCCTGTGCCTGTCCTGCAGCTCCTAAGCAGCCCAGGGGGCACCCAGAGGCCTAGTACTGGGACCACCCAAGTGGCGGGTGACTTTGAAGGCAAGCGTCAGAGTGGCTGCTGGTGGCCCTTGGCCATCTGGGGCAGAGGGAGAGGCGGCACGGTAGCTTCCCAGGCCCTGTGGCACCTGCTCTCTTGAGACAACTGCCCCCTCAGCTGCCCAGGAAGGGAACAGGTCTCCCCTGGCAGCTGAAACTCCACCAGCTGCCTGAGGCGGAAGCAGTGAGCCCTGCTCCTCCCCATGGTCTCACTCCTTCAGACCCGCTCCACGGGTGGCCCCGTGTCCTGTTGTCTGGTTCCCACCTCCGTGTGCACAGTGCTGAGGCCCCGGCTTCCGCCTGGCCAGTCAGGCCAGTGTTGGTTCAATGACTGCGTGTAAGGGCGTGTGGCCGAGGACTCAGACGCGTTCGGGTGCTGGTGCCCACTCAGCATTGTATCAGGCTGTGAACCCATGACAGACACTCGTGACACTCAAGGACTTGGTTTTCAAGTGGACTCACTAGGGATAGGCTCTTTGTTTTATGAGAATCTACTCTCTGGGTCTGTAGCTTCGCTTAGGGCATTTAATGCTTGGGTGAAGTTTATGTTCTTTATTCTCTGGCAAAACTCTTCATTACCCTTCACGTGCACTCTGGCTTTGTTGAGGCACTTTAGAACCACATTCATGGTCATGCGCCGTTGAGAGACAGATTTGGGAATTGAGGCTCCTTGTGGTGTCCAGACTCCCAGAAGCAGACCCAGAGCATCCCGGCGCCCTCTTGGCTGAGCGCTCGTGTGAGGTTGAAGCCAGCCACAGGCCAGGGGCCCGTGGGGGCACCCAGCCTCAGTACCTGCCTCCTACCCTTGTCTTTCTTCCTTCTGGATTCCTCACCAAAACTCCAGGAAGAACCAACTCTCCTGGTCCCAGGTCACCAAGTCCGTTTCTCGGCCCTGAGAGCCCCCTGGGTCCTGCGCTCCCTCAGCAGCATGGCCAGGTCTCAAGCACCTCGCAGGGCTCCCAGCTTGCCTGGGCAACGCCTTCTACTGTCACGCCCAGGGCCAAACCTTCCAGGAGCAGTGACAGCATGCGAGTGTTCAGGGTTCCACGTTCGAGAAAGCTGCCCCATTTCCTGTCCACTTCCAAAAAAGCTGCTTGTGGGTTTGCCTTATCTTCTCCAACTCACGTGTTAATCAAGGACCGTGCAGCATTCCTGCCTGGGGCCACAGGAGCCACCCTGCCCTGTGCCTGTCTCAAGATGTGCTTGCCATCTGTTAAGTGTGACACTAGGGTCTGGGCACGTTGACTCATGCCTATAACCCAGCACTTTGGGAGGCCAAGGTGGGATCGCTTGAGCCCAGAAGTTCAAGACCAGCCTGGGCAACGTAGCAAGACCTCACCTCTTACAAAAACTAAGAATGTTAGCTGTGTGGGGTGGCACATGTCTGTATTCCCAGCTGTTCAGGAGGCTGAGGTGGAAGAATTACCTGAATCCGAAAAGTCGAGGCTGTGGTGAGCCATGATCATGCCACTGTACTCCAGCCTGGGCAACAAAGTAAGACCCCAACTCATAAATAAGTAGCCAGGCGTAGTGGCTCACACCTGTAATCCCAGCACTTTGGGAGGCCAAGGCAGGCAGATTGCTTGAGCCCAGGAATTCGAGACCAGTCTAGGCACCATAGAGAAACTTCATCTCTTCCCAAAAAAAAATGTTTAAATTAGCCAGGTGTAGTGTCTGTAGTCCCAGCTACTCAGTGTGCTGAGGTGGATGGGTCATGTGAGACCAGGAAGTCAAGGCTGCTGTGAGCCGTGATCATAGTGATCATGCCATGGCACTTCAGCCTGGGCAAGAGAGT
The DNA here is from genome assembly GCA_027257055.1 of Cephalopachus bancanus. Lineage (NCBI taxonomy): Eukaryota > Metazoa > Chordata > Mammalia > Primates > Tarsiidae > Cephalopachus > Cephalopachus bancanus. The sequence goes on along the minus strand of JAPVLO010000120.1, from coordinate 203,560 downwards.
GAGACCCTGACTCAACAAATAAATAAACAAAGGTGGTACTGGATGTGAACATTATGCCCCCGGGGGCCCAAATGCCTGGGCCTCGATTGCTGCTCCCTCTCACAGCCACTCCCAAGTCTTGCCCGTCGTGGTCCCCTTTAGTCAGGAGGGCTGGGAAGGCCTTGAAGGGTCTTCCTCGTCGGTTTGGCCATCCTGATGGTACAGCCATGGACTTTCCGCCTTTCCCGTGTTAGGAAGAAGCCCTCGAAGGAGAAGGTGCCTTGGCCAGGAGCAGGGTCAGGTTTCAGTCCCGTCACCTGCCGGTGTTGTTGGAGGGGTGGGAAGGGTGCCAGATGGAGAGCTCGGATGCCTGCATTCTCTTTTAGCCCATCTCTGCCTAGCTGTGACCTTGGGCGAGTCGTATGCCCTCTCTCTGGTCTGTTTCTCTCATTTCTTTAAGTGAGGATGCTGGACAGATGGCTTCCGAGGAGTCTCCCAGCCCTGCCGTCTCCTAGCGCAGTCTCTGTATCCTGAGGCTTACATGGGGGCAGGGTGTCCCTCGACTGACCACCATGTGCCGCTAAGGTCCTGCCATGGCCCTTCGCCCACGAATTGTTCTCAGTAGCATAAGCTCTGGGGAGGGGAGCCTCATCTGGTGTTCACAGTGGCATCCCGAGACCTCGAACGGGGTCGGTGCTTAGTAGGTGCTCAGTGCGTGTCTTTGAGAATGGACCGTCTCCAGCCGGGCTGTGTCCAGCAGGTTCGGCAGCGTCTTCCCGAGCCTCAACATGGCAGTGAAGCGGCGGGAGCAGGCCCTGCAGGACTACAGGAGACTGCAGGCCAAGGTGGAGAAGCATGAGGAGAAGGAGAAGACGGGGCCCGTGCTGGCCAAGCTCCACCAGGTACCCTGGGGGCTGGGTGGGTGGCAGGAACCAGGAGAGGGTAGGGCGGCAGAGGGGCCGCTGCGGCCACGTGTGGGGGGTTCCTTCTTCCCTCTGGGGACCACCGGGACCAAGACCCAGATGCCCCCACCCCACGCACGCATCCTGCAGCCACCAGGGAAAGCTGTGACCCCAGGTCTTGTTCCCCAGGCCCGCGAGGAGCTTCGGCCTGTGCGGGAGGACTTTGAAGCCAAGAACAAGCAGCTCCTGGATGAGATGCCACGGTTCTACAGCAGCCGGCTCGACTACTTCCAGCCCAGCTTCGAGTCCCTGATCCGAGCACAGGTGAGGCCAGCTGCTCCCGCCGCGGGGTGACCCGACACTCCTCCTTTGGGCTTCAGGGACTCAGCTCTTGCCACTCCCGTTCCCTCATGCTGGAAGAGGCTTGGCCGTGCTCCACAAAGGCAGTGGCACCCTCCCCTCCCTACCGCTGCCCCGCTGAGGACGTTCATCGCGGTGCTGGGATCCAGGGCATTTGCTGTTTGGGTTCCTGCATTGCTCTCTGGTTAATCCCAGCCCCAGAATAGAGGAGGTTCCCTTTGTCTAGTTCTTCCCTTAGCTTCTCTCTCCCTCACGTCTTACAGAAGCAGCAGGAAGAAAGCAGGCAGTCTCTCCAGCCCTGCAGTGTGACGGGCTGACGGGCAGGTTCTGTCTGCCAGGCGGTCCCGAGACGAGGGATCTAGAGACCTGAAGGGTGGAGGCCTTTTTGTGAGAACCCCCTCTGCTCCCCACCCTGGTTGATCCTCTTCTTTCGGCAGGAGGCCATGGGGAGTCTTGACTCTGAGCTACTCAGGAAGGGGTCCCTGACCCTTGGGGAGAGCCACACTCGCTCAGGGCCACTGCCCAGGCCTCCAGGGCCCCAAGGCACCTGGCAGTGGGAGGGCAGGCTGGGCTCGGGTGGTGTGGGTGCGCCCCAGCTGTGTCATTGGGGCCAGGCAGCCAGTTCTTCTGCAACTGGAGTGGAAGGACACCGTTTGGGAGCTGCGTGTCTCCTGCCCTCGGCGCTCCCATCCGTCTTCAAGCCTTGAGCGAGAGTTGTTCTCCCTACCGGCAGAGTAGGAAAGGGTGGGTGCCAACACCAGGAGCAGGCCCCCTCCAGGCAGCAGCCCGCTGATGGCTCGTGCTCAGTGACAACCTCGGGACCCCAACACCCATGCCACCTCTCACCACCAGGTACCTGAGCTACTGGCTTCACGTGGTCCCAACTCCTGTCAGCGGTCTGCACTTGGCCTTGCGTCTGGCGCCCTCCAGTGGACGCTGCTGTTCCTGGCAGGTTCCACAGTGGCAGGCCCTGGGAGGGGAGGAGCCTGACCCGCCCCCGCCCAAAGCCACTGGTTTCTGCTCACTCGGTTTCTGGAAGTTTGAGCAGTTTGAGCTGGGGCTTGTTAGTGACCGCATCCTTGATCCTGTGTCATTTCTAGCGGGCAGTGAAACCGAGCACCCAATCGGGGGATCTCACCCCCATGGCCCTTGTGGCTAGGGCTCCTCCCAGCCGCACCCCTAGAGCAGCAGCTTTCAAGGGGAGGCCTGTGCCTGGCCTGGCCTTTGCCACAGCCCTGCGTGCCACCCTGTGCCCCCCTCCTGTTGCTGCAGAAGGAAGCTGCAGGTTGCCAAGCTTTGGCATGCCCAGACTGGCGTGGATAGCGAGGCTAGGGGTGCCCTGTAACCAAGCAGCGGGGTGGCCGGGGCTGTTCTCCGCCTCTTCAGCACCAGCTGCCTCCTCTTCGCCCGGCTGCCACTGCCATTAGTCACTGGAGAAGTGAGCATTCCCGGTGACTCACCACACAGTATGGCTGGGGCAAGGAGTTGGCGGGAAGGGTGCCCCCAGCGCCCCCCAGGCCTCCGGCCGAGGTGACAGCAGTGTTGGGACTGTCCTGAGTTTGCTCCTCTCCACTGGGGGATGTCTTGCTGTGGGAGTCAGAGACTTCGACGCACAGCGTGGGCCCTGCCGCCCACTGGTCTCCACATCCTGGAGTAGAACAGAGCCTCCCAGGGGCAGCTGGGGCTGCAGCGTGTGGCCGTGGACGCCTCCGTGGCGGTGTGTGCTTCCAGTGGGTCATGAGGTGGAGCCAGAGGCAGAAAGGGCCCCTGCTCCTCCGCCATTTGGGAGACTCGGTAGGGCTTCCCCGTTCTTCCACCGCCCTGGCCTCTCCTCCTTCAGTCCCCTCCCGTTTCTGGTGTCTACCTCGAAGGGCCGAGGCAGTGAGCTGAATGGTGCCCTGGCTGTCTAGCTCAGGCCACGAACAACAGAAACTAGGATGTCACCTTTCTCACCTGTGCTGCCAAAACCGGCTGTCAAGGCTTTGGCACCACCAGCCTGCCATGTGTTCGTTTTCCCACAGACAAAAGCTTGGACTTCTCCCCTAGCCAAAAAGCAGGAAGGCCCTCGTCACGGTGCCTTTCACTCGCAGCCTCCCTAGGTGCCCGAAGGGGGCTCCCACCTCCAGCCACCAGGGAGGACCCTAGAGCTTCACGCCCCCTTCGACTTCCTGCTGCCTGTGGTCTCCCCCAGAGCCTCTCTGTGCACGTTCCCAAAGGCCTTCAGGCGGCGGCCCCACACCGACCTGCACTGCCGTGCCGTGGGGCGGGGCGGGGCTCCTCCTGTGCGCTGCGCAGGCACTGACCCCGCTGGCCTCCCCCAGGTGGTGTACTACTCCGAGATGCACAAGATCTTCGGGGACCTGACGCAGCAGCTGGACCAGCCTGGCCACTCGGATGAGCGGCGGGAGCAGGAGAACGAGGCCAAGCTGAGCGAGCTCCGAGCCCTCTCCATCGTGGCCGATGACTGAGTCCGCATCACGCTGGGAGGACTCCTGGGACTCAGCCAGCCTCTCTAGTCCTGGCCTCCCGCAGGGCTAGGCTTCTGCTCCCCCCGCAGGCTGGGGTGGAGGCGGCCCTGGCCTCCCTTGGTCCTTTGTGATGCCTGTCTCCATTCCCTTGAGCCCAGGCCAGGAGCCCACACAGGCTGCTGTCTCCCCACCCACAGCCCCAGATGCAGGTAAGCAGTGCAGAAAAATCCTAGGGGCTCTGTCATTTCCAGAACCGTCCAGAGTACATGCTGGCCTCAGGCTACAGCAAGTGTCCGCCCTCCCAAGGGCGTGGGCTCTGTCAGCTCATCTGTGGGTCTCAGGCCCACTTGCACGGTGGGGACCACATCTACCTCCAAGACCTTCCTGGGGAGTCTGACAGCCCCCCGTTGCCTTTTCACTTCAAAGACTCTCTTTTCTGGGAGAGGCCCGTGACCCGCCAGGGGGAGAGCTGTGGTCCTCCAGCCCTCACAGGCCCTCATGCCATCTTCCTGTCCCGTGCAGGTCAAGTGCAGGGATGAGCCCCAAGTCATTTGGGTTCCCAAGGTAACTGGGACTCAGTGTCACTATCCCACCAAACAAAATGTCACACATCAATTCATAGGTCTCAAAGCAAGAACCATAGGTTTGTGTCTCACCTGAATATCCGGAATTTTATTTTTTCAAGTAAAGTTTTCAATAAAACCACATAATATTGTGCTGTAACTTGAGAGGAGGGGAAAGCCACCACTGCTTTTTCTGGACCTGCTGCCCTCCACTGAGCAAGCAGGCCCTCCCGCAGTCTCATGACTCCAGCAAGTAGGGTCAGCCCAGGGTACAAAGGCTTGCGCTTCCCATGGCCTTGCCCCAGCTTCTGAAGAGAACTGTTCCATAGCCCTTGCCGGGCAGGGCCAGGAGGACAGGGAGGCGGCACAGGGAAGCGCTATGGAGAACACACTTGGTTTGTTTTTGACTTTGGTTTATTTAAAAAACAGAAAGCCAAAAAAAAAAAACCCAACTTTATATACAAAGTCAAACTGAAACCACGGATTATGGAAAGAGGTGAGAATTATGGGTAACAGGGGAGAAGGCTGGGCCAGAGCCAATACCACATTCTGAAATCAGGAGCCAGGGGAAAGAGGTGCTGGTTTCTTCTGGCAAGTCTGGGGTGGCTGGAACAGTGTTCTACTGGCAAACACAGCCCAACACTGAGAGCTTTCTAGCACAGCCTCCGTTCCTGCAACGGCCGAGGGAGATCCTTCCCCCGGGAGCCTGCGCCTGGAACCTGGCAGGACTTGTGCCATCCAGAGGAAGGGGCTGCTTAGCCCCAGCAAGACTCCGTGTCTGTCTCCTCAGCTTATTGGCATCAGATCTTGTCACATACTCAAAGCCTTTTCCTCCCTGTCTTATTCTAAACCGGAAGAGGACAGGAGAAAGCACAAGACTAAAAGGGCCCCAGGAGGAATTCCAAGGTTGAGGGCAAAATGGCATTCTAGGGGTGCAAAAGATGTTGTATTTAGCTGTAACTGGAACCAAGGTTCCTCACACATCCATCCCACATAGCAGACCCCTCCCTGATGGCCTGTGTCCCCTAGAGGCTGAGCGCAGGGTCAGCCACCCTGCCTGGGGTTCCCAGGTCCTGCCCCAGCTGCTTTCTGGTACCCCAAGGGCTCCAACTCCATCAGACTCCATCGCTGCCCTCGCAGGATGGCAGCTCCTGGGCGAGGCCCTCAGTTGCTAGGTGCCGGCTCCTCCTTCTCTACCCAGCTGTCGGCCTGTTGGAAGCAGATGTGACAAGAGTCAGGACTGGCAAGGAGGCCTGAGGACTGCTAGCTGCCTCCTGCTGGGACCCTCCAGGGGGCACGTGACCTACTGCTCAGTTCCCTGGTAAATATGTGGACGGAGAACGAAGAGGAGATGAACCGGCAAGGGAGGGAAGGGCCAGTGCACTAGCTGCCGCTGCCCCTCTAGCCAGCTCTCACGTGGCAGACAGTGCCCTTCCAGGGGCCTTCAGGAGCCTCGCTGACCAGAGCCGTGGCTGCCTCCCAGCCCCCCACCTCACCTTCTCCACCATCCGCTGCATCTCAAGCTGCAGGGGGGTCAGGCGCCTCCGGAACTCCTGAAGCAGCCGCTGAAGCTGGTTCTTCTGTCGTTCCGCCGTCCGGGCCGTCTCCTCAGCCTCAACCAACCGGGCCCGTAACTCCTGCATCTCTGCTGCCAGTGTCTTGTTCGTCACTTCAGTGGCTGAGAAACGGTTATGGCTCTCTTCTGCGCGGTGGGGGAGACAGCAGAAGCACTGCTGCTCAGTCGAGGCCTGAAGCCTAAGGAGCGGGGTCCCCACCAGTCCGTGCCTGCCCTCTCGTCCCGCCCGCGACGCCCGGCCCCTCACCCAGCTTCAGTTCCAGTGTGTGAATCTTGTTCTCCAAGTAGAGCCGGCCGCTGTCCTGCTGCTCCGCCCGCTGCAGCAGGCTCCCCACGTTGATCAGGCTGCCGTTGTGGGGCACCAGGGCTTTGTGTTCCGTGGGGGCAGCTCCGGGCTTGGCGCTCTTCCCGGGAGCAGGCAGCAGGTCCAGGTTTCCTAGAAAGGGCCGAGAGAGATGGAAGGTCAGGGGCTCCCAAGGGGCGCGCAGCCTGCCCTGCCCGTGCCCCAGGAAGGCTGCAGAGCCCAGGACATACCCAAGAGCACCTCCTCAGCAAGCCCGCTGTCCAGGCTCTCCTGGCGGCTGTACTGAAGGCTGCGGTACTGGCAGATGTTCTGCGTCACCACCCTGCTGACCAGCTGCTTGGCCTACAGAAAAGCAGACGCCTGCTGAGAGGGAGGCGCAACCCTGGCCCCAGTGATGTGCGAGCCGAGGGCAGAGCAGGTGCAGGCTGCGCGTGTGACGGGAGTCATCGGAAGGGCCGCGGGGCAGAGGTACCTGCTGTGCACTGAGCCGGAGCCCAAGGGTAAGGAGGATCCTCTCCAAATCTCGCCGGTGCAAGTAGCCACACCAGTTGGCATCAAAGAACACAAAAGCAAGAAGACAGTCCAAGGGGAGCACAGCAGAGGGATCCAGCTCCTTGGGCTGCAAAGGCGAACAGGAGGTACAAACACTTCTCTCAGTGGCTGTGCTGCCCAGCACACAGTCCGTCCCAAACCGAGCGGCTTGAGTGGGCACAGTGGTCCGTGCCTGCAGTCCCAGCTCCCGGGGAGGCTGAGGCAGGAGGATCGCCTGAGCCCAGAAGTCCAAGGCTGCAGTGAGCTAGGATCATGCCACTGCCCTCCAGCCCCTGCAACAGACCAAGACCTAAAAAAGAGCGGTTTGGCTGGTGACAGCATCGTGCCTGAGCAAGCTTTCCAGCTATAACCAAAGGCCACTTTAGGGCGCTCTAAGAACTGCCTGTGCCTCTCTCTCAGGAGACACTCACATCGTCTCTCTGACTCACCCTGAGGAAGACAGTGAAACATCTTCCTGGAGCCCATAAACGTGCCATTCTGTGAAGCCAAGACCACATCTTGGCTTTGGCCCTCCGAGAAGTCACTGGTAAGCATCCCTCTCTCGGAGTCAGAGGCCTCGCCAAGCCTCACACCATTGAGGCCCCAGGAGGTCAAGGTCTCACCATGTCCTGAAGAGAAGAGAATTCCATCTCCGACTGGTTTGAGGCAACGGACCGGACCTCTGAGTCCTCCAGCTTTGCTGCTGCTACAGAAAGTCCAGGGTCAACATGGAGCAGGGCCCAGCCCAGCCCGGGCCAGCGCCACCGTCCTAGAGGGAGAGCCACCGCAGCAACAGGCCCAGAGCGCTCCTGTGGGAGCCCGCCCCGCCTTCCGCGCCACGTACCGAACTCCTCTTCCCCGTCATCCCGCAGCAGCAGCAGCTCCGGGTCCAGCGCCATCTCACACAGGTCCTCAGAAGTCTCACCCCGGGGCTTCTCCTCTTCCTCTCCCCCCGAAGAGGGCGGTTTAGGCAACAGCCCGTCCTCCTTCTAGGGAGGCAGACCAAAATGATGAGAAGGAACGTCACTCCTGTCATTCCTCACGCTAATCACGGCTAGCATCTGAATATCAGCTGTGTTCCAGGCACTGCATCAGGGCTCTGCAGACACAGTCTCTTTTAACCTAGTTCTTCTCATCACGTGGGATTCAGAGCATCCCAGGGCATTTCCAGACACCTGGGCTCTCTTCCTCAGGAGTTAGTCTCAGTCCCGCAAGAAATTATGTAGACTTAATAGCGTTGAGGTGAGAAGCAGACGCACGTTTTAAGAAAGGTTCCCAAGTGTCTCTAGCTAACCGCTAGGCAGTCACAGCACCCTGCTCTTCCAAGTGTGCTTAGTGACTGGGACTGTTGTCTGACTGCCAGGGCTTGTCAGCCACGCTCCCTTCACTCTTCTGGGCCACCTTTCCCTGCCCGAGGTATAACACTGACTAGCTGTGCGGCCACAGGCAAGAGACTGACCTCCCGGGGCCTTAGTCCAGACTGGGCTTCCAAGGAGGTGCAGGGTGAGGGAGGAGGGAATGAGATCTGCCACGGAGAGTGCTAGCACAGTCTGATGGTCCTCAAGTTATGGTAAGCATTAATCTTTGCAGTCCCCCATGTCAGCCCCAGGGTGATGGAGGTACTCACCGGCGGGGGCTCTGACTCGGCAGCTGGACCCTCATTCTGTACCTCGTCCTTGGACTCTTTTGGCCCCTCCTCTTTGATGGCTTCTTCCTCCTTGACCACTTCCTCCTTGGCTGCCTCCTCCTTCTCAGGTTCAGGTGGGGAAACAACCTTTTCAGGAAGGCTCAGCAGCATCTTATAAACCCTATAGCCAAAATCCCTCTGGAGCATCTCTAGGAACAGCTCAGCCAACACCATCACCTGTTGGAAGAGGCAGCAGGGGCCCACGAGCATTAGGGAACAAGGAGGACCGCGAGCACTGCCAGCCCTACACCCCCCAGACTACACCTACCTCAAAAGAGATCCTTTCTTTCGGCCTCCGATCCTCCACAATCCCATGGAGGGACAGATTCACACAGCCGGGACGTGCAATGACAGCAGGTTCCAGCGGTGGTGGAGGGGCCTCGGGGAGATCCGTGTCCACCTCCTGCTGCGTGGCAGCCTCCGGGGTCTCTGTATTCTGTTTAGGAACGTCTGCCGCTTGCTCCAATATGTCTGCTCCCTGGTCAGGAGGCTCTGTTTCCTGTGGCAACAGCCGAGACTTGACCTCTAGGTCCCAGGACCAGGGCACTTACCCCTCTGGCTTCTTCCTAAGGCTCACTCTTACCCCTGGTGCCTCCTGGGGCGGGGGTGCCACCTCTGCAGCTTTCTGCTGGCACAGGGCCTCCCATTCTTCCAAAGTAGGCATGATGGTCCAGATGTCAGGCAGGAACACCACCACTGTCTGGAGCCGCCGGGGGGGTCCTGGCTGTAGGTACTGAAACTCGGCAAAGCGCCACCTGCTCACAGCAAAGGGAAGAAGGAAGCACTAATGTGTGCCGTAGTCATGCACATGCCACAGTCACAGGCAAGCGCTTCTGTTTCCAGCCAGCACTTCATCGGCACATGCTGCACGCCAAGCTTTGAAAATACAACGGCAAAGCTACAGACCAGGTCCCCAAGACACAGTCAGTGGGCAGACCACAGGTGGACAGCCACCGAACAAGGTGCCGAAGCAACAGGACAGAGTGCCAAGCATGGCTGGGAGCTCAGCTGGCCTTCAGCACATGCCCCACCCTCGCTGCACTCATACCCATGGCATCCATGCATGCAGCAGCCAGAGGGGTAGAGGAGGAAAAGCTGGGACTGGGGCACAGGAGACAGCAAACAGGCAGAAAGGGCAGCTGTCCTCAACACAACCGCCCTGCCTCAGTGAGCTGGCCAGACATGGCTTGGGAAGCCCACTCACCACTTCGTGCAGGTGCTCAGGTCAATGCCAGTCTGCGCCTGTGCACAGCGGATGGCAGTGCGCACCAGCACCTGTGGGTCGGCCTGGGGGTCGAGGCCATCCAGAGAAGGAGACCATTCACCCCCAACCAGCACTGCCTCTTCTTCTTTCCGGCCCAGCAAAAACTGCAAAAAGAGATCAGGGCTAAGAAATGAAAAACCACATTACCTGGGTCTCCCACTGTGAGGCAAGGCTGCCTCTAATCAGGAATTAAAGCAGCAGGATGTGGTGAAGAGTCCACCTCCCGGGGGGTTCTCTACCCACTCACATGAACCAGTCATCTAGCTCTTTCTGATGAGGAAAAACAGCCCCGAGCCGTATTTTCCTCCTGGGTAAAATGTGGGGCATTTTAGCTCTGAATACCATGTTTCTACAAACTGGTGAACAGGAACTGAGCTGCAGACAACCTGCCAGTCCTGGGCATTATCAGTGAATGCATCCTTCCTCCTGCTCTCCAGCTGTTACCTTAATCTGCTTCAGAGGATGTTCTGGTGTCTCCCTTGGCTCAGCCAAGTCATCCACGAAGAGCATGCAACAACGATACAACTCCTCCAGCCCCGGGGACGAAAGCAGCAGTACCTATGCAGAGGCAGGAAGGAGACACTCAGAGCCTTCTTCAGCCTCCACAATGGGATATCGCAATGGGAGCCCAGCCACCTCACCTTGGAACTATAAGCAGGGTCACTGTCTGCAGGGATGGGTTCAGCACCAGCGTCTGGGGCTGCCTCCTTCTCAGAAGAGACCTGGATTCGGCTCGGATGATGGAGGGAAAAGGGCTGGCTCAGAGGGAAGGCTGACAGCCAGCTCAGGCGCACGCACAGAAAATCTGAGGGCACCAGGAGGCTACGGTAGCGGCGCTGAAGTTCTAGGAAGTCACAGATGGGGCTAGAGGAAGACAGCAAGGGGATTCAGATTGAGCAAAGACTACAACATCAAGAAATGAAACTGGAAGGCTTGAAAAAATGGGCAAATTATTTTTCAGTCTGGGAAAGAAGAACTTTCTAAGACACCTCTCAAAAGGTAAAGATGGGTCAGATTTGAACACTTAATTTATAACCTCTATATGGCAAAGAAAAGGGAAACCAGGAGAAATTAAAAAAAAAAGGAAAAAGAATACATAACAGAGAAATGGGTCATTGTCTTAATATAAAATGAACTTACAAGTCAGTAACAAAAAGTTTAAAAGCCTAAGAGAAAACAAAAAATTGACATCAACAGGTACTAAACAAAAAAAGGAAATATATAAGACTTAAAATCCCTTTAAAATGTGCTCAGGCCGGGCTCAGTGGCTCAGCCTGTAATCCCAGCACTTTGGGAGGTCAAGGCGAGTGGACTGCCTGAACCCGAGGGTTCGAGACCAACCCAAGCAACTTGGCAAGACCTCGTCTCTACAATAAAATTAAAAATAGCCGGGCGTGGCAGCGCACGTCTGTAGTTCCGGCTACTCAGAAGGCTGAGGCGGAAGGATCACTGGAGCCCAGAAGGTCAAGGCTGGGGTGGCCGTGAGAATGCATGCCACTGTACCCCAGCCTGGGCGAAGGAGTGAGTCTCCAACTCAAAAAAAAAAATGTGCTCCATCTCACTTCTAATTAAAGATATGCAAATCGTATCGTTTTTCACCAGTTAGGCAAAGGTGAAAAAGTTCGACAATAGTATTGGCAAAGACACAGGAAACAAGCACTCCACACTGCTGGTGAGAGCGCGGACAGCACGGCATAGCCTCTTTGTGACAACTGGCAGTAGCTGTTGCTTAAAACAAACCCTGTGAACCAGCTACTCTATGTCTGGGAACTGATCTCAACAAGCACACAGATGTATGTAGAAGGGAGTTTACTACAATAAAATTTAGGATAATTACTGGTTAAATAAACTGTGTGGTTGCTTAAAAAAAATGAGACTGATCTAATAAATGTTAACATGGAATAAAGTCTAAGATATATTAAGTAAAAAGGCAGAGTACCAAACAGTGTGTAAGATATCTTTCCATTTGTTTTTTGGTTTGGAAAAACAAAAGGCTGTAAGAACACACATGTGCTTGCATGGACCATGTCTCATTTACGTAAGAAATTGTCACCAGCCCAGCCTCAGCCCCACTCCAGCCTCACTACTCACCTGTCCACAGTGTAGGGAGTGAGGTGCACCCGGTAAGGAGGCAGGTCATGCCTTGGCTTCTTAGCACCCCAAGGCTCTCCACCAGCCCGCTGTTTGCGCTTCTTGGAGTCATAGTCATCACTGGAGATTGATCCATCACCAAAAGTAAGAAACAACACTGTTACGTAGGTGCTCAATACATACTGGTCTAAAAAGAAAGAACTGGAAACAGTCTCAATCCCCAACATTAAAGAAATGGAAAAAGAAACCAGGCTAACAGCCATATGACAGAATGTTACAAAGATAATAAAATGGATATTTAAATAGAAAAATAACCGTGTTAAGCAAAAAGCAGTGTGCAACATTATGTGTGCAGTATGCTTCAACTATGCAAAAAAAAAAAAAAGCAACTCTGCAAAAAACAAATCTGCAAAAGACTGGAAGGGGCTGGGCATAGTGGCTCAAGCCCGTAATCCCAGTACTTTGTGAGGACTGCTTGAGTCCAGGAGTTCGAGACCAACCTAGACAACATAGTGAGACCTCCTCTCTACAAAAAAAATCAAAAAATTAGCCAGGCATTGTAGCACGCACCTGTAGTCCCAGTTACTCAGGAGGCTGAAACAGAAGGATTACTTGGGCCCAGGAGGTTGAGGCTGCAGTGAGCCATGATTGTGCCACTGCACTCCAGCCTAGGCAACAGAGTGAGACCCCCAACTCAAGAAAATAAAAAATAATAATAATAAAAAGACTGAAAGGAAATAAAATATTAATGGTGGATGCCTCTGATAAGCTTATGAACAATTTTCTTCTATTTTTCTGAACTTTATAAATTATCTATAGTTAGCACGTAATTTTTTGAAGTGAGAAAAAAATTTAATTGGTCTTCTAATGAGACACATATATTATACTATGCTATGAGTTCTATAAAGTAAATTTTATTAGAAGAGAGAGTTCCTGGTAACCAACCCTTAACAGTACATATTGAAGTCATAAAAATACTCAAATCCTTTGCTCCAATAAGTCCACTCTTGAAAGTTTATCCCAAGGAAGTTAATTTCAAAAGAAGAAAAAAATAGTAGGAAAATACCAAGCTGCATAAACTGAGAGGGAGAAAACTATATACAAGAGGGACCCCAAAAAATGGAATTATCTTTTTGGAGAGCAGGCCCCTTGTAGTATACTTGGAATTTGTACGTCCGGTTCAAACAGTCAACCAAAGTTTTTAATCTGGAAGTTTTGAGAAGGTTGCGTCACGATGTGTGGAAGAAATGTCCCAAGTTCTTCCACTATGACTGCACCTGCCTGCACTGCACTGAGAGTTCAGTAGTTTTTGACCAAAAAAGGTATGGCCCCTGTGAACCACCCTCCCTATTCATCCCAACTCTCCCCAAGTGACTTTTATTTTGTTTCTCCGGATGAAAAAAGTCCTCAAAGGGAAGCATGTTGCCGACATGGAAGAGGTGAAGCAAAACATGGCAGAAACACTAGAAGGCATCAAAACTGATGAGTTCAAAAACTTTTAAGCAGTGGAAAAAGCATCTCCATAGGTGTATTGCATCAAACGGAGAATACTCTGAAGTTGACTAAGTTTAGATATGTAAGAATTCACAATTTTTTATAAATAAATTCTGGTTTTTGGGGGGGTCCCCTCGCACATATTCAACAATACCCAAATTTTCATAGTCAATAAAAACAATAATCATGAGCCATTAAAACTAATAACTAGGAGTATGCTGCAATAAGGAAAAATGTCTAAGAATACACAAAAATAATTTGAACTCTAAGATTAAAATAGCAAAAAGTATGCACATATGTAAATAAAAACTAGAAAAGACCACAGGGGGAAAAAAGTTATTTCCTTTTCAAAATTATTTTCTAAAGTTCTTTAATCTCTACCTGTTAATAACAGTTGCCTTCAAAGGGAAGGAGACAAAAACTATACATATTTATGTTATTTTAATTTGAAATAATAGCATTTACTACTTCATACATTTTTATAAGTCGTATAGTATAGCATTATAACTATGTTACTAATACAATAAAATAGTAGAGGAGAAAAGAGCCTTTAGACCATTCTTATAAAATGCCAGATTGATAAGGGAAAAATTCCCCCATCACATGAGAGAAATAAAATCAACTGTCATTGTTCCATGCCTAGGTAACTGAGGTGGTCATATTTACCTAGAGGTTTTGGTTCTTCCTTTTGGACCTGCCCGGGTCGTTTCCCTGTTTATTACATGTGAATGACTGGGCTGACTAGATTTGATGCAAGCCTTTGTTCTTTTCTATCTGCCTGACTGCTTCCCTGAGCAGGAGCATCTCCCTCTAAAAGCAACCTTCTGATCGCACCTTGACGGGATGTCAGTGCCCGTGCTCCTAACAGAAGACCATTCCCAAGTCTTTTTGACAACTCTCTTCACCTGCGGATGCTGCCCTTTCTGTGAGTTGTCAGCAGCAGGTCATAAGGCAGCACCAGAGGCCGACCTCAGGAACCGCAGCAGCAGAGCCCAGCTGGATACACCTGTCTAAAGCTCACAGCAGTTCATCCAAAGCTGTCCACTGGAGACATTGTTCCCTGCATCCCAAAGCCTGGAATTCAAAATACAGCTTGGCTTCCATGCAAAATGCAAATGTGGCTGAATCTTGTCTAAATTACAAGTTGTTTCCTACAGAATGATCTACCTCCTACTACCCACCCCTCTTCCTACTATGCATTCTCTCTCCTGATTAATGGTAGTCTCTCTCTCTCAATGGCAAAATAGGTTGAGCATCGCTTATCTGAAATGCTTGGAACCAGTATTTCGGATTTCGAATTTTTTCAGATTTTCCAATATTACAAAGATAGTAAAATGGATGTTTTAAAGGGATTTTAAAGGAATTTTAAGTCTTATGTATTTATTTTGTTTGTTTGTTTAGTACCTGTTGATGTCAATTTTTTGTTTTCTCTTAGGCTTTTGAACTTTTTGCTACTGACTCATAAGTTCATTTTATATTAAGACAATGACCCATTTCTCTGTTATGTGTTCTGTTTTACACTTACCAGTTGAGTATCCCAAATCCAAAAACACAAAATCAGAATGCTCCAGTGAGCATTTCCTCCAAGCATCATGTTAGTTGCTCACAAAGTTTCAGATTTGGGATTTTCAGGTTTGGGATGCCTAACATGTACCTCCTTTCTCTCGAAGCTATGACACAGAAACATTATAGCCAAAGTAACATAACACAGGCCTTGCGTGGGGCTTGACATATCCTGGACAATCAAATGTGACTGTACAGAAAGCCTAAATTTGAACCTAAAGCACAAAGTCCACAGCGGTCATAGATCTCCACCCAGCCTACAATGTCTCTGAAAGCACTTGCTGTGATTTTGTAATGAAGCCTTTTTAAACTCACAGAATGTGAGAGGTGAAAGGTCCTTGGAAACTGCAGACCAGGAAGATGCACAAGACAAGAGGTGTGGGTGTATGCAGAATACATCCCAGTGACTCGGGAATGGGACAAAGGGGTCCAAGTAGTGGCAGTCCTAGAAAAAGCTTCCCCCTGGTTAGAATTCAGTGACCCATCCTGAAGGAACAGACTAGCTTTAGCACAGAGACTAGCTATGCCACCCTGCCTAAATTTTATCTCCAAGTTACTCCATGCTCCTCGGAAGCGTTTACCTTAGATTGCGTTGTCAGTCAGCCCTTACCATGTAATAAGCCACTAGCATTGGGGTAAGGGCTGTTTCCTTCTATATACAGTTCTCATTTTAAAAAAGAGCTTTAGCGTGAGAGAACTTTCTGGAGTGATGGAAATGTTCATATCTTAATAAGGGTGAGAATTACATGGCATTTTCCATGGTAAAATTGTCCAGGCAGATATGTGCATTTCAGTCTATGTAACGTTCACCTTAAAATTTTTTACCTTAAAAAAAAAAATCAAGTGGGGGCAGTGAGTAAATGGAGGCAGAAGATGAAAAAAAATGGTAATGACACTTGAAGAAGCTGGGTAGCTCCTTTTATATGCTGAAATTTTATATTACAAAAAGTTAAAATGAAGACAATCAGAACAGGTCTTAAACTAGTCTAGAGCTTATTAACCTCTTAGAGATATAAGCAAAAACCCTCAAAGAGAATAAGACTAGAGAAAGACATGTGAACTGCAGAGAGCATAGACAGTAAGTCCTAGCAGTCCCCAATGCTCACAGATGACACAGGATCACCTTGGAAGCCCCAAAGGCCTAAATCATCCATGCTTGCTCCACATATGGCCAAGAAAGTGATCTGCATGTCCAAGGCACAAGGCCTGAACTTCTGAGCAGAGTGCTACCTACAGTTCTAAGGGCACTATACATACACACACACACACACACACACACACACACACACACACACACAAAGTGTATATAAAGAGACACTGTAAACTAGGAACTAAAACATATACCACAATGCCACTTTTATTGACATGTTACTGTTTTTTTGAAAGATTCAATTCTTAGGAACTAGAAATCAAAGAGAAATTAGGTACTTAAAAACGTGACATTTTGAAAAATAAACTGTCAAATCTCAGCATGCTGAACCACTGTGTAAAGTTTCAGTATCTGTATATACATTTATTTTATTTTTTTGGAGTTGAAGTCTCACTCTGTCACCCAGGCTGGAGTGGGCTCAGGTGATCCTTCCGTCTCAGCCTTCCAAGTAGCTGGAACCACAGGTGTGCACCACCACACCCGGCTAATTTTTTTTTAATTTATCATAGAGATGAGGTCTCACCGAGTTGCCCAGGCTGGTCTCGAGCACTTGGGCTCAGGTAGTCCTTTAGCCTCTGACTCCCAAAGTGCTGGGATTACAGGCGTGAGCCACCATGCCCAGCTGTATATACATTTCGATGTGCCTGCCTATTTCAGGAAAAAGAGACTAGAATCTAGCCACAGACAGAATGTTAGTGTCAACAAGTGGCCAAAAAAGGGGGGACACTCCTCCTAGAGGCAAATAAAACAAAACACCTTTCATCGTTGATCTTACCTTCGGCCCTGATCCAGTCGTCCATGGGGGCCCCGAGCAGGAAATCTGTTCAGGTGGCTCAGGTGAAGTGTGTGGGATGTTTGGAAGAGACTCAGAGCTGCAGAGAAGTAATAGCCAGTGACTCAAAAACCCTAAAAATCTGTCCAGTACCCTTCTCCCTTTCTTTCACTTCTATGCTGAGAGCAACAAACTGAAAGTGACAAGTCTATTCATCCAGAGACCCCCATAAAGCCACACCCCAACAACTGTGCCACTGGTACTCACGCTTCTGAGGAAAAAGGGGGGGAATCCGGTGAGGCTGGAAGATCAACTGAGGCTGAGCTCCCAGGATCCCTTGCTTCTGGCCCAGAGCTGCCACATGCAGAAGGGGAGGTGCTGGGGACTTCAGTAGGGGCTGCAGGACAGTAGCCAGGAAATTCAGGGGATCCCATGGTTGGTGCACTCACTACTTGGGAAACATGCAGTCCCACCCCTCAACAGAAATAAGGTCCTTGCCCAGCTGTGAGGGCACAGGGGCTTCCGTCCCTCCCCTTTCCAATGCTCATGCTAAGGAGAGATGAATACCTGGTTGGAGAGCGTTTGCACCTTGACGGCATTCCAGGGCACTGCCTGGCCTGGGTTGTATGCAGCCTTCACCAGCACCTTCTCACCCAGCTGGGGCAGCCGGCCCTTCACCACACTGCCAGCATACAAGCCAGGAGGCCCCATCAGGAAAGGGACCCTGGCCAAGCCACCCTGACTGCCCCAATGAGGCCCTTCCCATCAAGATTTCTACACCTTGCACCAAAACAGCAAAGCAATGGCATGGGGTGGGGGGGCACCAGCACGGTGACAGAACTGAATCCAGTAAGCATTTCCAGTAGAGGACAAGCCTCAAGCCTACCTTAGCTGAAAAAAGACCTCTTCATCCACCACCCCAAAGTAGTCGTGCAGGCTGGTAACAATCCCAGTAAAGACCCGCTGCTTCTCCCCACCCTGTAAGAAAAGAGAACCACTTAAAAGTAACAGGAGCAATCTGGACAAAATCACGCTCTGCCACTAGAGTCCCAGCTCTATCCACACCCAGCTCAATATACTGCATCAAGATTCACATGATGTGAAGCACACATGCATGGTAGACGGAATCCATCTTTGGGCGGGTTTGAGCTGATTTTTGACTCTCAAGCTTCTTCTAGGATTTCCAAAAGGTACCCTAAAGACTTTCCTGGAGCCATAAGTTAAGACTCCCCAGTCTAAGGGGTGTCTAGTCACCCCCATATTGGTCCACAACCAGGACAGAGGTCAGGAATGCTGAGTACTATCATGTAAGAAATGAAAGAGCACCAGGCATCTATGCATGCCAGGCATCTATGCATTTCAGGCCTATCCCAAGGCCTGAAACTCACTACAAAAACACCCAACCTACCTGAAGGTGCCTGGCATTTTGGGACAGGTCTGTGGCCACAGGAGGAGTGAGCAGACCGGGAGGAGGGCCCAAAAGAGATGTTGAAGCAGCGCCTATGGGGATAGAGAAGCAATCTCTGGGAAGTGTACCTACCACCTTAAGCGCTAGAGGATACCATAAACCCAAAGCTCCAACCAGCTCCTCCATGGGGTTTCACTGGATACCACGGAGAGCATCTCTTGTTTTCCTAAGAGACATCAGCAGCAAATTGCTCTCCACCAAGGAAACTCCAAAAGTCATGCTTTTGAAAACTAACTCCAGAGCACATCCTTTTCAGTATGAAGCCAGGTAGGGAGAAAAGTGATCACCTGAGAAGTTGCGTCCCCCTGGAAGCGGGTTGATCCGCTGGCGTTTAAACTGGGACATTGGGAATGTGGTTGTCCTCTTTCAGAATCTTGGGGGAAAACCTTCAAATCCGAAAAGAAATAAGTTAACAGCTCATATGAGAAACGTCCATGTACCCACAGAAACGGGAAAGAATCTTGAGGATACCAAGGAAAGCAGGGAGGCTGGTACTGAGAATGAATGAAGACGAAGTATGGAGAGAATACAGAGGAACAGGAAATGAAATAAGAGGAGCACATATCCCAGTCTGCCCTCACAATAACCTAGCGGAGGAGATACTGTCACACGGCTTTACAGAAAAGGAGACTGAAGCTCAGCGAGACCAAGAGGCTTGCCCGGCACCACACACCCAGCTCGCAGTTCGTGACAAACTGGACTCACACCCAGGTCTCCCACAACTTAGTGCTCCTCTCGCTTTGCGACACCACCCCCAGAGTAGCTGGCGGGGAGGGGGACTGGAAAGACCCTCGGTGACATTCATTCATTCAAAAACATCCGCCAAAACCGTCCACGCAGGGCCCGGAAAAATGGAGGAGGCCGGTGCAGGCTAGGAGATGGAGCGGGCCCTCTCCCCGGAAGCCTGCCCCGTCGTTTCCCTGACGGGCCGGTGGGAAGGGAGCTCCGGCCGGCGATCGCGAGAAGGGCCGCGCGCGCCCGCCCTCCCGCTCCCACGCTCCGGGCCCTCCGCTCCGGCCTCGGCAGCCGCCGGCGCCGGATCTCCGGTCCGGCAGCGGCGAGGCCACCGAGCGGACGGACGCGCGCGGCCTCTCCTCCTCCCGCCCGCCCGCCCGCCCCCAGGGCCGAGGCCGTTGCCAGGGAGACGAGACTTGCAGTCCGAAGGGGGGGCTCGGCCCCTTCCGCGCCCTGCACATCCCCGCCGCCGGGCCCTCACAGCCTCTCGGCCGGGGAAGGGACGAAGGGGAAGGGGGCGGCGGGGAGTCCCCCAACCCACCTGCGGGCCAGGGCCGCGACACCGGGGGGACAAAGGCACCCGGAACCACCACAGTCGTTGCTGCCGCCGCCACCGGAAGCGCCTCTCCGGAAGCGCGACCACTGGTCGGAAGCTGCCACTCTCCCGGATATGGTCCCTCCCTCGTCTCCACCGACCTCTCCCTTCCCCCACGCCGACCTGCCATCCCGCTGCAACTGGGGAACGGAAGTGAGCCTCCCGGATCGGATGCATGTTAGGAGGCCGCGCCTCGTTGGTGTCCTCGCTTAAGTGTCCCACTAGAAAAAGAGGCTTCAGAGTATTCGTTCCTGGTCCAAGGGCAGCGGGAGCAGGGCACCCTCGCTCCCCTTCTCCACCAAACACCAGGGAGCACCTACCACCTACCGCCTACCACTCCCGCCTCCCTTTGGCATCCCCAGAGACTACGGCAGCAAGAGAACCAGCCCCTCCTGACTGGAGGAGGAGGATGCCTGATGTGTGGCTATTTCTAGGAGACATTCCGTTTCTGACTCAAGCCAATGGCCCCCATCCCTAGCACTGCCCTTCCATTGACCACACCCCACAACGGCCCTGTGGGTAAGCAGGTCAGGAATCAGTGCCCTAATTCTCAAATATGAAACCTAAGAGACCTCGATGAAGCGACTTGCTCAAAATCTTGCCGGGAGACTGGCCGTTTTAGTCCCTGTTAGCAGTCAATCCCAGTCCCCACTTGTCCTCTGACCTCCCCATTGCCCCTGCAGCCTAGCCCCCCTCCAGCACCCACACCCTCCCCTATTCACTTAACATTCACAAAGCACTTTGAGGCAGTTTAATCTCGCATTTTCCTCATAACAAGTCTGTGAGGTAGGTAGGGCAGGCATCATTATTCCAAGTGGAAGGCTGTGGCTCAGAAACGTTGACTTAGTAAGGGTCAAAAAACTAGTATGGGCTCCTGGTTTCAGTTAGGATGCGTAAAAGCTAGGATGGGGTGGAGCAGCCTGAGAGTCAACTGTGAAGGTTATTCTGCTATTCCTTATGTCATCGCTGATCTTCCCAATTCCTGGTACGGTCTTCAGGGGCTCTGCTCCAGGGACAAGACTCCATACAGAGGCAGGCAGGGCCGCCCCATTCTCTGTCTCAGGGCTACTGGTGTAGCTATGAGGAGGAAAGCTCAGTAATTGCCCACCATGGAGCAAAGGTCAGTTCCATCCCTCCACAGTTACCTCATCGAGAAAACCAACACTTTGGCTGCATGATTCCAGAAGAGCGGGTTGGATCCAGCAAGTGCACACCACTGACCATCCCACAGAGATACATGTATCATTGTGTGTAAATACACATCTGCAACATGCTGGGCCCAGACAAATCCCCATGCCAAATACAATCCACGGACACCTGATAAATAAGTTAGTTCACATTGTCTAAAGCCCAGGGATTTCTGGCAAGAAGGAGGAGCCGTGGAACTGCCACCTTTTAGGGCCCTCTCAGGGAGCCAGGGCTCTTCTGCCGGGCTGCTTGGAGGAACAAGAGTCAGTCCTCGCCTTAGAGAGGAGGACAAGAGTCAGCAGCTTTTCCTGGCAGTGCAGAGACGAAGCAATGGAGCAAAGGATGAGGAAGAATTCACGGCAAGTCCCCTCCACCCAGGGTCGCCAGGTGCACCAAGCGGTCTCAGCATACAGAAAGGTTTTTTGTTCGTTGCTTCTTAACCACTAATGATGGCATAAAGGTCTTCCGGTGGGGGCGGCACAGAGGCCTTTCAGGGAAGTCCCTGGACTCCACCCTGTGGAAAAGAAAAGGAGACATTAGGCTAAAAGGAGGAAACAGGGCTGGGTATGGTGGCTCCCACCTGTAATCCCAGCACTTTGGGAGGCTAGAAGGGAGGATCCCTTGAGGCCAGGAGTTCAAGACCAGCCTGGGCAACATAGTGAGACCCCCTTTGCTATAAAAAAAAAAAGAAATTTAAATTTTTTTTTACTTTTTTAAACAAAGGTAACAATTGAGACAGCCTCAATTTCAGAATCAATGGGTGAGAACTTGCTGAGGTGAGGTAAGTGACTTCCCATCTTCTGGTTCTGGCTCTGTTACTGGCTCACTGCATGGCTTTGGGAAAGCAACAAGCCCCAGCCCCATCCAGAGCCCTTCCTCTTCATCTGTAAATGGGATGTTTTAACTACCTTTGTTTCTCCAGCATGCCTCCAAGATTATCTATGTCTCTCAAATTTCATAGGGGTAAACATGACAACAGGAGGGACAATCTCAGCATCCTAGGTCATCAGTCTCCTCTCCCTGTCTTACCCTAGGTGGGACATAAGACTCACCTGGGGCCAGAACCATCAGGAGGGGCAGGGTGTTCAGAGTACTGATGGCTTTTCCAGCGGATCCGGTTGAGCAGGACCTTGACCTTGTCCCAGTGGGAAAGATCCCGCTGAGCAGAGGATGAGGGGTCACCACAGAGCCCTCCCCACACTCATACCCCCAGCCAAGCTCCCAGAGACAGCTGTCACCACAGTCAGGACAAGTCACCCACTCCAAAGCAATCAACCCTGTCGTTTTCCTGGGGTTTCCGCCCACCTCCCCTCCACTCCCTACCCCACCCAGCCCACCATCTTGCTACACATACCCAGCCCCTACCATGTGTTCCTGGGAGGATGGCGAAGCACGAGTTGGCTCCACCGGGGTCTCTGGCAGCCTGGGAGGGTTGGCAGTGGGCACACCCACCTTTGGGGGTGAAGCTGCCTTTGCCCCTTCAGAAAGAGAGTCAGGTTACCCGGGGTGCCACGCCATCAAGGTACAGCTCAGGGAGTCTCCCGGGCAGGGAGATGAGGGAGGTAAGACACAAGGACAGGGAGACACAATTACCCTCACCTGTCTCCTCTGTCTGGTTTAGCAACTCCCATGGCCCCCGTACCCCATTTCCTGGGGCCGGGGCTGACTCCGCCTCATCAGGATCCTGCACACAGGAAACACTGGGCAATCAGGACCCGACCAGAGGGCTGAGGCTGTTCTGAAGGCAGTCCCGGTTCCACTCCAGGGGTCCCACCCCTCCTCTACCTCCCCCCATACCAGCCTTACCATCCCCCTACTCACCCCAGGGGGCCTCTGGGTCTGCAGCTGTAGGTAGAGCTGCTGGAGCCTCGCCATCTGCTCCAGTACCAAGCACAGGTGCTCCAGGTAGCGAAGACCCTGCCCGGGGAGGCAGGCCCAGGCTCCAGGACCCAAGCCCCGAGGCTGCAGGACACAGAGAGGTAGGGGAGGCTTCTGAGCCCAACCAGACTCCCACCCACCCCAGGCAGCCGGGCTGGGCTCAGCCAGCAGATGGGGCAGAGCAGGCAGGCAGGCAGAGGAGGGACACACACCTGGCTGGCTCCCCAAAGCCCAGTGAGGCCAAGCATGGCACCAGGCAGGACCACAGCTGCCCACCTCCCCCGTGGCGGTGGCTGGGAGCAGGGTGACACAAGAAGCCATGACACAACCCGTCAATTAGGGGCAAGGAGGGCCCCACCCTGAGAGCGCTCCAGGGAGAACTGGGGAGAGTGGGCTGGCTGTCTCCATCCCTCCTCTTTACCTAGCCTGGGAGTTGGCACTCACCATCTCCACTTCTTCCAGGCCAGCCACCAGGTCACTGTCTGCCGCCACGGACTCTTGTGCCCTGGCTCCAAAAAGGGGCACATCACACTCGGGCTGGTGTCGACCTGAAAAGCTGGCGGGGGCCACCGGGAGCCGGCGGGACCGCTCCAGCGCCTGCTCCAGCTTCTGGCTGGCCAGGAGTCGGCCTAGCTGAGCGGGGGGCTCAGAGCTCCCCATGGGCTCAAAGTCCAGAGAGTCCTGAGAAAGGCCTGGTAAGGTGGCCAGGGGGCTGTCCCCGGCTGCCATCTCCACTCCTGAGTCCTGGGAGGCCAGTTTGAGAAGTGGCACCTGCCTCTGGACACCTCTCAGCTCGCCACCTTCCTTCCAGGAGTGGGAGGAGCACCCATGAGCAGCGTCCGGGATCCGTCTGTAGGTGCTGGTGACTCCGGGAACAAGGCAACCATGTGCTGGGTCCTCCCCAGCCCCATCTGTAAGGAGAGTCAGCATAAGGCTGGGCAGGCCACCCAACACCCCCAGCATTTCTGGCAGCTGGTGGCACTGCCCCGGGGAGGAGTGTCCTGGGCCAGGGGGGAAGGAAGGACACTACACATTCACAGCCCCGCCCAGACACCACTCCAGCTGTTTGGGAGATGCTGGATGGAGTCCCTTGCAACAATCATCTTTTGTCTTGTCTAAGAGCTGGGGTCTTGCTCTGTCACCCAGGCTAGAGTCAGTGGTGTCACCTTGCATACTGCAACCCTGGAGCTCAAGGGATCCTCCGGCCTCAGCCTCCTGAGTAGCTGGAACTACAGAACTATAGGACTGCACTACCATGCCCGGCTATTTTATTTTATGTTTTGTTTTGGGGAGAGGGGTTGGTAGAGATGGGATCTTGCTGTGTTGCCCAGGCTATTCTCAAACTTCTAGCCTCAAGTGATCCTCCTGCCTGGTCTCCCATAGTGCTAGGATTACAGGCATGAACCACAGAGCCTGGCAATAATCCTTAACAAGGAACCCCCACTCCGGGCTGCACACAGGCAAAGCCCTGGCAGGCCATGTCCATCAGCTCCTTAGGTGGCCTCTGCTCTGTGCTCCCCCACCAGGGTCTGCCCACGACCTCCATGTCATTAGCGGGGAGCCACAGGTTTTTCAGCTGCTCCCCAAGGGGGAGTAGGACTGCCCGGCCTGGAGGGCACGGAGAGGGAAGTCTGGGGGTCTAAGCTGCTCTCCTGGGGCCCCGCGGCCTCAGGATTCAAGATGAAGTCTCTCCTGCAGCTCATGTGAAGGATTGCGGGGAGACGCCAGAGGTCACAGCTGTAACCATTTGGGGCTTTTGTTCTTTTAAGTGAGAGACGGGGAAGAACGTGTGAGGAGTTTAAAAGGAAAACCTCAGGGGAGAGGAGGGGCCGAGGGCGGCGCCAGCACCCAGTCTGTCACCCCGTGCCAGGCCTCCCGGGGCCTGGGTGCCCTCCTGGGAGGGCGCAGAAACCGAGGCAGGAGGAGGGAAGCCGCCGGGAGGCCCACCCCGCCCGCCGCGAGGTGACGGGGCGCCGCCGAGGAGGGGGCTTTGGGGGCTGCCGGCCGGGGCCGCAGGTTCTGACATCCCGGAGTGGGCCCGGAGGAAGCGGGGTGAGGCGGCGGCTGGCTCAACGCCAAGCCCGGGCTTCAGCGCCGACTGCGGCCCCGGCCCGGGGACGCCCCTCCAAAGGGAGCGGGCGAGGGGGGCGCAGCGGGGCGGGCTGGGCCGCGGGTCCCGGCCGGCCCGGGGCGGGCGACTCACCCCGGCCGTCCACGGCGAAGACGCGCCGCCGGCCCAGCATGGCCCGCTCCCGGCCCCGGCGCGAGTGATCCCGGCCGCGTCCCCACCGCGCTCGGGCGGCTCCGCGCGCTCCCCGACCCGGCTGGGCGCGGCCCCCGGACGCTCCCGGCGCGGACGGGGCCGGGCGAGGGGCGGGGCGGGGCCGGGCGAGGGGCGGGGCGCTCAGGTGCGCGGGCGCGCGGAGGGCGCGGCGGGGCGGCGTCCCCTGCCCGGGCCCTGTCTTCGCGGCCCCGGCCTGGGGGCGCTGTCGGGTTCGGGTCGCCCGTCGTCTGTCTTCCTGCAGCCAGCCCGAGCCCGGGGGCCCGGGGGGGGCGGGAGCCGGGAAGGAAGCGGGGCCGCGCGTGCGGGCGGGGGGGCGGGGGGAAGAGCGCAGACCCGGCGCCCGGGGCTCCGCAGCCGTGTGGCTGGGGCGTGTCTCAGCCTCCAGAAACCCGCGCGACAGAAGGGAAGTGACTCCTGCCCACCGGGAAATCCTTGGCTGCAGGCGCTGGTGTGTCCTAACTAGACCTGAGCCCCCTACCCTCCCGTGGCCCCTCCTCGTCCCGAGTACCCTAAAGCTGAGGGCTGGGTGGGGCTTGGGAGACCGGGGGGGCGGGGACTGGCCAAAGTGTCAACGCCTCCCCGCCCCACGCCCCTCCTTTGACCCGCGAGACTCTGCCACCCATTCCCCATCAGAGGAGCCCAGGCAGCTGCTGAAGGTGTGGCCGTCTGGCTCCCTGAGCAGACAGGGGCTGGTGGCCTCTAAGGACACCTCCCCCTCCAGAGGGAGGGGGCAGGGTGGGAAACATCCCATCGGGCGCCCAAATCCCCTGGGGGCAGATAAGGGAGCTGGTGGACGTGCAAACTTGCACCTGGGCGTCTGGGGGAGGGGCTGGAGCCCCAGCCGCTCTGAGGAAGTGGCTGTGAACTGGGAGAAGACAGTCGGCCCACTCCCTCTGCTTCTTGCTGCTTCTTGGAACTGGTCCTCAAACACCCTCTGCAGGATCCTTCATCAGAGAGTCAAGAACTGTCATATTATAGAACTGTATAAAGTGGGGAAACTGAGGCCCACGGCCAAGCCCCTGCCGGGCAGAATGCAAACCAATTGCCTGAGTTGCCGGCTATGTCCCAATACCTCCTTGTTCAGGCCTCGGCGCTTTCCTTCTAGCCATGGGTCTGCTGGGTCTCCCCCTCCCAGCCCTGCCCTCCTGGACACTCTTTCCCCATTCACTCCCCCACAGGCAGACAGGGAAACTGAGATTTGGGGGCCTGCGGGAACTGCCTCATGAAAGTCCAAGAGGACCTGTGGCATCAAACCCCTAATGGAACTAGACCCTAACGCACCTGCCCTTCCCAGGTAGGAGGGCCAACCAGGTGGCTTCCTCCCTCCAAGGTACAGGGGTAAGGAGGTGCAGGGGAGGGAGCCTTTGCTAGACAGGCCTTCTGAATTTGGAGAATGTGGGGCCAGATTCCAAACAGTCTCCTTGGTGACTCTGGGGCAGGAATGCATCTGGAAACAGGAAGCCCAGCCAGCAGGAATGCAGTGTCTCAGCACAACGCTTTGTGTGTGACTCAAAAGAACCCCCCCCCACACACACACATACACACACCCCAACACACGCTCCTCTCCAGCCACAGCCCCGCCCCCTGTGATGTTGCAGACAAAACAGGTTAGGAGCAGGGCCAGCTGAGAGCCTTCATGGGGATCTGACCCAACACCTAACAGGGGGGGTCGCCCAGCCAGACCTCCGCCACCCAGAGGACTCTTGGTCTGCAGGCCTAGTACCTCCTCAGTGTCTGAGTGATACTTGAAGGAATGAGAGGGGCACAGCCACCCCCACCCACCTAACAAGGTGAGCAGCTTCCTTCCATGAGCTCCTGAGACAGACAGTGGCCCTGGCAGTCATTCCTCAGGCTGAAGCCAGCAATGCCCAGCGGCCCCTGCTCCTGGGGAAGTCCCAGCTTCAGGAAGCCTGTTTCCTGTACACTCAGCCCAAGCAAGGCCCTGCGGGGGAAAACAGAGCCAAGAGCCTGGAGGCAGTTCCTGCCAGCCTGGAGAAGGACCTGGAAGAGCTATGTGACCTCCCGTTGTGGCCAGCATTGGCCAGAGCTATGCCTGAAAGACTGCCTCTGGCTACAGAGGGGCAAGGCCACCACCCTTCCACCCCAGCCAGAAATCCAGGAGGCAGTCTCTGATCCTACTCCTGGTCCCTTCCCCTTAGCAGCCAGGAGTTCCAGGACCCATTACCTAACCTACCTATCCTAGGTTTCTTCATCTATGGAACAAGGATAATGACAACACTTATCTCAGAGTTGTGAGGATTAACTGAGTTAAAGCATGTGAAATGTCCCAAGCATCTCCAAAGAACTCCCGAAGCTTGGCCATTCTTATCATCTGAGTAACTCGAAGAGTCATTTCTCCATCTCTCTTGGGTCACTTCTGACTCACATCTGTCACTTCTGAAGTCATTCCCCAAGATGCAGAAAGAAGGGAAGAGAGCCGGGCTTGGTGGCTCAGCCTGTAATCCCAGCACTTTGGGAGGCTGAGGTGAGAGGATTGCCTGAGCCCGCGGGTTCGAGACCCGCCTGGGCAACTTGGCGAGACTGCATCTCCACAATGAATCAAAAAAACAGCTGGGCTCGGTGGCTCAGCCTGTAATCCCACGCCTTGGGAGGCTGAGGTGAGTGGATTGCCTGAGCCCACGGGTTCAAGACCAGCCTGGGCAACTTGGCAAGACCTCATCTCTACAATAAATCAAAAAATCAGCCGGGCGTGGTAGCGCCCACCTGTAGTTCCAGCTACTTGGAAGGCTGAGGCGGAAGGATCGCCAGAGCCCAGCAGGTCGAGGCTGCAGTGGCCGGGAGCGGCCACTGCACTCCAGTCTGGGCGACAGAGTTAGATTCCAACTCAAACAAACAAACAAACAAAATTAGCCTGGCATGATGGCACATGCCTGTAATTCCAGCTGCTTGGAAGGCTGAGGCAGGAGGATCACCTGGGCCCAGTGGGTTGAGGCTGCGGTGGCCGTGAGCATGCCACTGCACTCCAGACTGAGTGACAGAATAAGACTTCAACTCAAAAAAAAAAAAAAATTTTCCAAGTGTCCCCAGAGCCTTGAGGTGAAGTTCAAACTACTTCTGGCATTCATGGCTCCCTTATGATCTTATCTGTGTCCCTGTCAGCCACTGCTCTAAACCGAGCATCCCACCTGCAGCCACCAGGTCACTCAGCATTTCTCTCCTCCACCTGCTGGGGACCTGGCCACCCTTCTGCACATGTGGCCACTACTTTGGGTGTATCAGAGTAGCCCTTGGCACTCTCGCCACATAGCATGACTTCATTCACACCAGCTCGATCGCCGCCACTTGCCTTCTCTATCTCCAGGAAAGCAAGACAAGTGCTTTACCTTTCTGTATCCCGCTATGCCCAGAACCCAAGTGTCCCCCAGCAAATGGAACCCCCCTTTTGTGAGCGTTCTCCCCGCCATGGGCTGCCGCGAACACTAGGTGGCGCCAAAGAGGCCGCCCCACTTTTGACCAGACGCTGGGCGGACAGATTCCGGAGCCAGACAGCCTGCCTTGATCTTTTCTATAAAAATAAAGGCCCTTCCTCAGGCAGCCATCCAGGCACAAGGTGAGACAGTTATATCAAGGTGTAAATTATATCAACATAGTCTCTGCCAAGATTCCTTCCACAAAGCGCCAGGTAGCACAGAGCTGCCAAAGGAGACCACAAAGCTCGGAGCCCAGCTTTGATCTTTTCTGTGAAGTACAGCTAAGACTGCCGCCCGTTCCCCAGCTGACAGGGAGGCCTGTGGGTCTGAGCACCCAGCAGCACCCGAGGGAGCTTTCTGAAGTGTCCTCTGGCATTAGGACTAGTGGTGGTTAGTGAATAGGCCAAAAACCATGGGCAGGCAGAGGACCACTGCCCTACCCCCACTCGGACGTGCCCCCAGTGTATGCATGCCTGGCACTAGCCATATGCATTGTGTTTGTCAAATCAACCCACAACGAAGCCAGTAGAGACTCCAAGGAAGAGGTGAAAGGTCTGAGCAGACCACCTTGGCCCTTGGTGGGTGGTGGTCCCTCAGGGTGGGATCCCTTTCCTCCCAGGCAAGGTTAACCTGCAACCCTGGCCCAAGGTTATTTCTGGCGATTATCTTTCCCAAATGGGGCAGGTGGCTGCAGGCCTGTGCAGAAGATACTTTTATTTTTTGAGTCGGGGCTCTCAGCCTATCACTCAGGCTGGAGTATAATGGCACAATCATGGTTCACTGCAGCCTAAACCTTCTGGGCTCAGGTGTTCCTTCTGCCTCAACTTCCTGAGTAACTGAGACCACAGGTGCGGGCAACCATGCCCAGCTGATTTTTTTGTTTTTCTGTGGAGCCAAGCTTTTGCTATGTTGCCCAGGCTGGTCTCGAACTCCTGGGTTCAAGCAATCCTCCCACCTCGGCCTCCCAGAGTGCTGGGATTACAGGACAGACATGAGCCGCTGCACCCAGCCATATATAAATGAATGTTTTTAGACAGATTCTCGCTGTGTTGCCCAGGCTGGTCTCAAACTCCTGAGCTCAAGCCATCCTCCTGCCCTGGCCTCCTGAGTAGCTGGGGTCACAGGCATAAGACACTGCGCCCAGTCCAGGAAGTTCTTTAGATGTTTACACCCTCCGACCGCCTATCCACTCCGCATCAGCACACCCCCTCTCGTGCCCACCCAGTTTTTCTGTACTCATCAGTAGGGTTGGCAGACGCACAGAGAGGTGCAGCCCAGCCCGGGACCATCTCCCAAGCCTCAGCTAACTGGATCTCCAGGCCTTCCTCCAGTCCCTCTGGCTTGGTGCTTTCCAGCATCACGTTTCCTCCCCAGGTACCCAGCGAGAGCCTCATTCCCTCCCCAGCACAAGGGATCCTCTCCGTAAAACGAGCATCTTCTCAAGAGGGATAAGTGGCTGGGCGTGGTAACTCATGAGGCTGAGGCAGGAGGATCACTTGAGTCCAGGAGTTCAAGGCTGCAGTGAGCTATGATCAGACCACCACACTCCAGCCTGGGCAACAGAGCAAGGTTCCATTTTTTTTAAAAAAAGGGAGCGTTTAAGGAAGAGGATGACCTCCAACCTCAAAGAGGCGTATCTGGAGAATGTCAGGTGGGCAGTGACCTGGAGATTCGAGAGAGGGGAAGATAAGATGAAAAGTAGTCTGTAAATAAGACTCTCCACCTAGTGTAGAAGTAACTCATACCCAGGTGCTGGGGAAAGGAGAGAAAGACAAGCATCCGCTTTATTCTGTCCATATTTATATCATTCATAGAGCGTATATGTCGAAAACTTTACAGAGTGAGTCCCATTTACCTCTGGCCCACCCTTTCCTTCTAGGTCCTCTGTGTCCCACCCTGGTGCAGTGACTGCCCCACGGGGGAGAGGCCCGGGAAGGTGAGGCTGCCCTCAGCACCCGCAACCCAGGAGAGGTCCCAGACCCTGGCCTCACCCAGCGAGGACAAAGGGGCCCCAGGCCCCCAAACTTAGCTCAGTCAGGTAAGAGCCACCACCCGCCACTGCCCCTGCCATGCCCGCTTGCTATGGGCACGGCTCTGGGTTGGAAGGGAAGGTGGCTGAGGGCTGCTGGGCTCAGGCCCGAGAGCCGAGGGCGGGGGCCGCCGAGTAGCGCTGGCGGGCGTGCTTCTCGCAGTACAGCTCGTCACCCACCCAGAAGTGCCCGCGCATCTTCAGGTTCAACCCACAATCTGCACAGGTGTAGCAGCCGGGGTGGCGGTACCGGCCCTCCTGGATGCGTACGGCCTGGTTCCTGCGGGAAGGGAGAGGCGTTAGGGACCAGGCATGAGACCACCGTTCCCGGGGGGCCTGATCCCCGCCCTAGCGACAGGGCCTGGGAAGACTTTCTCAAGGACTTGACTCTCCAAGTTCCTCTCGGGAATCTCACTCTGCCAACCATCACCGCCCCCCGATGCACACACACACGCCCACAACCACCAGGACCCCAATCAAAAAAAAAAAGTCATTCTTCCCTCACTCAAAGACTGAAAACGTGGTCCCACATGCCCAGGATTTTTTAATGGAGTAGTGGTTTTTTGTTTTTTTTTTTTTAGTTGGAGTCTCACTCTGTCGCCTGGTTGGAGTACAGTGGCACACTCTCGGCCACTGCCACCTCGACCTGCTGGGCTCAGGTGATCCTTCCGCCTCAGCCTTCCAAGCAGCTGGAACCACAGGCGTGCACCACCATGCCCAGCTGATTTTTTTATTTATTGTAGAGACGAGATCTTGCCAGGTTGCTCAGTCCTCTCGCCTCCACCTCCCAAAGTGCTGGGATTACAGTCATGAGCCACCATGCCTGGCAGTGGTGGTTCTTAAAATATGGTCCAGGGTCCCAGGACCAGCAGACAAGTTGGAAATGCAGATTCTCAGGCCAGGTGCCCTCCTGCAGAGGAAGCTCTGGGGGTGAGGCCCAGCGGCCAGTGTTGATCAAGGCCTCTGATGCAGGTGCCTTTAAGAACCACAATGTAAAACACATTCTTTTTCTTTTTTCTTTTTGAGTTGGAGTCTCACTCTGTCGTCAGACTGGAGTGCAGTACCCGCTCCCGGCCACCGCAGCCTCGACCTGCTGGGCTCCGGCGATCCTTCCGCCTCAGCCTTCCAAGTAGCTGGAATTACAGGCGCGCGCTACCACGCCCGGCTAATTTTTGATTTATTGTAGAGATGAGGTCTCGCCAAGTTGCCCAGGCGGGTCTCGAACCCGCGGGCTCAGGCAATCCACTCACCTCAGCCTCCCAAAGCATGGGATTACAGGCTGAGCCTTTCCCTGTCTCTGCAGAACAGGGGGACTGGATATTAACCACTGGGCAGAAGAAAACGCTGAAGCCCCAAGAGACTAAGGTATTTGCCTAAAGTCAATCACCTGACCCTCAACAATGCACACCTAAGAAATGACCTGGGGGCACCTTTCAGCCATCTTCCAGAGATCGTGGTCGCTTTCTAATGCCACCCACTGAGAAAAATGAACCTACCTCTGGAAAACCCAGCCAGCTCCAAAGGGGGGAGGGAGGGGAAGAACAAGGTTTTCCAGAAGGACGTGCCTCATCTAGGGCAGATCTCCAGAGGCTTTGAGATTATTGAGGAGAAATCAAAAGCAGTAGCATTTCTCATTCCTCTGGGGATGGGAAAAGGAGGAGAGGGAGGAGATAAGGCCGGAAGAAGCCAGCAGACGTTCTAAGACGGCTGCAAATAACCCATCCCAAAACCATGGAGCAGTCTCCCCCGGAGTCCTGGACAGGCTCCAATGCTGGGCGCTAGGAGGCCCAGCCCTTCCTGAGAACATCTGGTGCTCCGCGCCCCTCCCCCACATGTGCCCCCCACCCAGCACCCCCGCAAACTCACGCGATGCTGGTGCTGCACTTCTCACAGGTGTGGAGCTTGGGAGGGGTGGCCGGGGCCCTGGAGGTGGGCAGGGAGGACTGGGGGCTCAGCGAGCTGGGCAGGAAGGCCGGCGTGCCGCCTAAGGGGGTGCAGGCAGACAGACGTGGTGAGGGCCCGCCCACCGCGCAGCTCCGCCCTCCAAGGCGGCTCCCCGGAGCTGCTGCGGAAGTTACCCTGAGGGCGGACCCTACCGGCACACTGAGCGTGAGGGAGCGTGAGTGTGGGTGTGGGTGGGGAGGCAGGAAGGCGACCGTGGCAGACCCTTGGCGGAGGCTGGTCAAGGGCCGGTTTGGCCTCCTAAAGTGACCCGGGCCCGTCCCTGCTCAGGCGTCGGACACATCTGGCTGCAGTGGGCGTTCCCTGTCCTGTGCTCCAGTGACGGACGACGATGTGAACAGACGGTGACACTAGATCACAGCAGTACCACAACCCCTTTGTACCATTTTCAAAGGGCTTTTATATGCATTATGGCATCTGAGCTGTCGGGCGACACCAAGCTGAAGCACAGAGTCACTGGGCAGCTGTTGTCCCTGTTTGCAGCTAAGGGACGCTGAGGCTCCCTTGGCAAAGTCACCATCTGTCTGCACTCCCTTCCCCCACAGCGCCCCCCGGGCTGCCTCCTGGGCCCTGCTGAGGCCTTGTCATGAGGGACAAGATTTGCTCCAAGCCTTCTCATCCTACCCCCATGCCTCTGCAAACGGCCCTGGAAACTAAACATCAGAGCTGGAACCAGCCACCAGGGGTCTGTTATCTGCCACTCAAATGCCTCTACCGATCAGGGCAGTGACCCCTTCTCCACTGCTCTGGAGGACATTCATCCTGCAGCAGGGTCCACTTCCTTGGAAGCCGGCCAGGCCTGTCTGTCCCAATACACAGGACACCTCAAGGGCAGATGTGGGGTCACGACCACTTTTGATCCCTACGCTCTGCACACATCTGGTCCATCAGATAGCACAGTGTCTGTCAAATGAGTAACTGAACGCTGGCAAGCACCCACGTGGTCTGTCTTGCTCAGTCAGCACCTTGCCTGGCGTCATTATCCTAACTGCTCTGCTGGGCTGGGTGCTCCTCAGTTCATGAGGCCTTTACCGCCCCTGTGGTGAGGTGACCTCCATGTCCACCCTCCAAGCCTCCAGGCCCTGCTGTTTCTCCCACTCCTGCACCCAAAAACCACCCCCCACGTTCCGCAGCTGCCAGCCTCCACCACCCTCAGTACTTCCTGCCACCACCTTAAGGTGGTTGGTTTAAGTCTTGTCCCCCCCACCCAGGGCCAGGTCAAATCCCTGTTGCTCCGAGAAGCCCTCCCTGCCGACCCAGCCCCCACAGGCCCACCTTTATCTTTGCCTGGCGCTTTCCCGATCTCAGCCAGTACTGCCTGCTACTTCTGGGCGACACCTGGTGACCCCTACCAGACTGTAAGCTCCTAAGGGCAGGGACTGGGAGGGCTTCAATGTATGCACCCCTCAGAGCCTCATCCCAAGATGAGCACAAACAGGCTCTTAAGAAACACCAGTTCAGCGACTGGTCCAATCAGTGCCTCCGGTATCCAGAAGGACACTGCCCCCTCCAAGCCCCCAGGGCCTCACCTCTCTCCTCAGCCTCCAGGGCTTCCTGCAAGAGCCGAAAGGAGCTGGACTGCCGAGGGGCCACCCGCCCCTCACGATTTTCCTGCAGCATCTTGAAGACTTCAGAGTCCTCGTCCAGAAGTTGGCT
The DNA here is from genome assembly GCA_027257055.1 of Cephalopachus bancanus. Lineage (NCBI taxonomy): Eukaryota > Metazoa > Chordata > Mammalia > Primates > Tarsiidae > Cephalopachus > Cephalopachus bancanus. The sequence continues at coordinate 169,630 of JAPVLO010000120.1, read as the reverse complement.
TCTCCCTTCTGAGTCCACACTGTGGGAATGGGAGGCGGCCAGGGATGAGGGTCCCGTGCCCAGACAAGCATGGGGGCAGGAGAAGAGTATGGGGGTGAGGGAGGCATGATTCTGGGCGCTGGAGGAAAGCCAACCGGGCTTCCGGGGGACCTTTCCTTGTGGGGAAGCCAGTCTCCCTCCTGTCCCACCCAGGCTCTCCAAGACCCCACCCGACCCTCCAGGGCCTGCTGGTACCTGAGCCTGGGGCTGGAGGAACGGGGGCCCGGGGAAGGCGGCAGCACCAGCACAGCCGAGTCGCCAGCGCGGCCGAGGCCGGCCTGTGAGGAGGAGGCAGCCAGGGAGGAGTCACGGCCGGAGCCTTAGGCCAACACACCCTGTGGGCCGCCAGGCCCGGCTGTTCCCAGGCCCAGCACCAGGGGGCTCCCGGCCCTCGCTGACCGGTGGGTCCCCTGCCAGGGCACAGGGACCGCTGGGTTCCAGGCGGGGAGGGAGGTGTGTGGGTTCTGCCAGGGAACTGGGCAAGGGGCAGAAGGCAGACACCAGGTGACAGGAGCTACGCGCGGACACGCCTCTCTGCAGATTCCTGTAATGTCACTCTGTTATCTGTTTTCAAAGATGCCGCACGCTAGGCGTGGCTCTGGTCCGACAGAACGAGCAGGGAGAAAGCATGCTGACCCTTTTGCAGTGAGGACATAGAAATAGAAAGGGGGAGTGAAGAGGTCAAGACCCCCTTGGAACCTGGACAGGTGCTCGCTCTCCTACACATGCTGGTTCCTCTCCCACGAGGGCCAGCTCTGGGCTGATCAGCCTGTCCCCGCTGACCTGGGAGGTCTGGTCCTGCCCCTTGGAGCTAGGGAGAGCCAAGCCCATCCTGGGCCCACCCTGGCAGCAGTGGCACCTCTCCAGGTGAGCCCCGTCCACCTGCAGCTCTTACATTTGCTCTCCACATGGAAATCTTGCCTGGGTTTCAAGGCTGCTCCTTGAGGTCGATTTCCAACCTACACATCTGCCTCCCCTGATCTCTTTCCGTGGCCACCCCAACAGGACCCAACTGAGCCAGAGGAGCCTGCACCAGCCAGTGGAAGGGAGAGAGACAGAGAAACAGCCAGGAGGCCGAGTACACAGGGCTGAGGACACAGTTTCCTGGGAAGCCAATTTATCTTGATTTTAAAATTCACATAATGAGAGCTCATCTCTGACAAAAAAAAAAAAAATCAAGGTCAGATGCGGTGGCTCAAGCCTATAATCCCAGCACTTTGGAAGGCCAAGGCAAGTGGATTGCCTGAGCCCACAGGTTCGAGACCCACCTGGGCAACTTGGTGAGACCTAATATATCTACAATAAATCAAAAAATTCACCAGGTGTGGTGGCACGCACCAGTAGTTCTGGCTACTTGGAAGACTGAGGTGGAAGGATCGCTGAAGCCCAACAGGTCAACGCTGGGGCGTCCATGAGCGTGCTACTGCACTCTGGCCTGGGTGACAGAGTGAGACTCCAACTCAAAAAAAAAAAATTAATCAAGCATAGTGGTGCAGGCTGTAATCCCAGCTACTAGGAAGACTGAGGTGGAAGGATCACCCGAGCCCACGAGGTTGAGGCTGTGATGAGCTGTGATCATGCCACTGCACTCTAACGTGGGTAACAAAGAGATACTTTGATTCAAAAATTAATTAATTAAAATAAAATTCAAAGTCATAAATGAATTATAGGGCCAAATGAAAAAAAAAAACTGCACTAATCTCTTAAGCTAAAGCAAAAATTCCAGAGTCTTGGGCCAGGCATGATGGTTCATGCCTTTAATCCCAACACTTGCGAGGACAGGGCAGGAGGATTGCTTGAGGCCAGGAATTCAAGACCAGCCTGGGCAACAAAACAAGACCCTGTCTTTAAAAAAATTTTTTTTTTTTTTAAGAAATCTGCCAGGTAGGCCAGGCACGGTGGCTCAGACTTGTAATCCCAGTACTTTGGGAGGCTGAGGCAAGTGGATTGCCTGAGCTCAGGAGTTTGAGACCAGCCTGGGCAAACTGGTGAGACCTCATCTCTACGATATATCAAAAAATTAGCTGGGCATGGTAGCACAAGCCTATAGTTCTGGCTACTTGGAAGTCTGAGGAGGAGGGATCTCCTGAGCCTAGCAGATTGACATTGGGGTGGCTCTGAGCGTGCCACTACACTTCAACCTGGGCGACAGAATGAGACTCTGACTCAAAAAAAAAAAAAAGAAATGAAATCAGCCAGGTATGATGACATGAGCCTGTAGTCCCAGCTAACTCAGGAGGCTGAAGTGGGAGGACTGCTTGAGTCCAGGAATTTGAGACTGCAGTCAGCTACAATGGTGCCACTGCACTTTAGCCTGGAAAAGAGAGTGAGACCCTGTCTTCTAACAAACACAAAAACGTCAGAGTCTTGAGAAGACAGGCCTAGACCCTGGCCCCATCAGGCCTCTTCCAGTGGCTGGCATTCCTCTGCTCTTGGGGTTCGCTGGTGAAATGTCCTACAGGCAGAAGACTGCAGGAAAGGTCAGATTGACTAGTCCAAGCCCCCTGAGGCATCAGATGCAGGGCTGGGACCCCATGCCCGCATAGCTAGATAACCATCTGGTGCTGTGCGGTCCCCTGAAGAACTGCGCCATAGCCTCCTTGGGTACTCAAGAGCCATGCCACGTCTCCCAACAGGCCTGCATGCTCCCTGCCTAGAGGCAGCATCCCAGGACCCCCCCATGAGCTGTGTTCTCTACAGCCAGAGGGAGAGGCGCTTTTTTCATTTGCCATCTGCTCACCAAGGCATGTGCCTACAGGAGGGGGAAGCTTAGTTTCCAGAAGACACCACGAGGGCTAGTGGTGTCCTACACCCTGGGCTCTCTATAGGTTCAGCCAGCTCAGAAGGCAGGAGGCCACGAGGCCATGGCACCTCTGCTCCTACAGCCACAGCCCTTTCTCCTGTTTGCTCCTACCAGACCACCAGGCCCAGGGGAGAAGGAGCCCACCTCCCTCACTTGAAGCAGCAATGCCTCTCTCCTCCCTCCCAGGCACTTAGGGACCCCTGTCTTGACAGAAAGGGCACTTCATCCCCAAGTCCAGGAAAACTTCTTCCCCTCGCCTGCCTATCAAGAGCTTGTCTGTAGCCAACACCTCTCAAAAAGTGTCCTGGGGGACATGAGGTTGAGTGAGTGGCAGGGACAGGAGTAGGAAGGAAGGAGAACTTCTGCTATGAAACAAGTTTAGGAAATTAACAAATCAAATGAGTTTCTTTCTCATGAGACTTCTTAGAGACTTTAAGTGCACAGTGACTTTCAAGAGGGACCCTGGCAGGGCATGGTGGCTCATGCCCATAATGCCGGTGCTTTGGGCGACTGAGGCAGGAGGATCATTTGAGACCAGGAGTTTGAGACCATCCCAGGCAATATAGTGAGACCCCATCTCTACAAAAAACAAAACAAAACCTTTTTTTTTTTTTTTTTGAGTTGGAGTCTCACTCTGTCGCCCAGACTGGAGTGCAGTGGCCGCTCCCGGCCACCACAGCCTCGACCTGCTGGGCTCCGGCGATCCTTCCGCCTCAGCCTTCCGAGTAGCTGGAACTACAGGCGCTACCACGCCTGGCTCATTTTTTGATTTATTGTAAAGATGAGGTCTCGCCAAGGTGCCCAGGCGGGTCTCAAACCCACGGGCTCAGGCAATCCCCTCACCTCACCTTCCCAAGGCACGGGATTACAGGCTGAGCCACCGAGCCCGGCTAAGAAAATTTTTTAAAAATTATCTAGACATGGTGATGCACGCCTACAGTCCCAGCTACTTGGGAGACTGAGGTGGGAGGAACACTTGAAGTCCAAGAGGTTGAGGCTGCAGTGAGCTATGATTGTACCACCGTACTCCTGCCTAGGTGACAGAGCAAGACCATGCCTCAAAAAAAAAAAAAGGAAAAAAATAGGGATCCAAGACTTCCACACCCATCAGACCACAGCCTCAGTTGTAGCCCAAAACATCAGCTCCATAGGGTCAGAATGTCACTCTGTTTTTCCACTAATCCATCCCCAGAGCCTATATGGGTGTCTGACATGAAGCAACAACTTGATAAATATTTGTCAGAGGAATGGCTAGACATTCGGGGGGTCAGAGGAGGGAACCCAGAGCATCTAGTCTGACCTGAGGCCCGTAGCAGGGAAGAGGGTCCTGCTCAGGGCTTCACAGCAGAGGTGGCACCAATCCAGGTCTCCCTGCACCCAGCCGTGGGCTCCCCTGAGAGGACTTGTGCCCTCTCAAAGCCTGCATCCAAGTATCCAAGGTCTAGGTTGCAGCCTGAGAAGTCACATTTCTTTTGAATCCGTGTCTCACTCTGTCACCCAGACTGGAGTACAGTGGCACGATCACGGCTACCACAGCCTCGACCTGCTGGCCTCAGGCAATCCTTCCACCTCAGTCTCCTGAGAAGCTGGGACCACAGGGGCGCACCACCACACCTGGCTAATTTTTTGGTTTATCGTAAAGATGAGATCTTGCCATGTTGCCCAGGCTGATCTTAAACTCCTAAGCCCAGGCAATCCTCTCACCTCAGCCTCCCAAAGTGCCGGGATTTTGGGTGTGAGCTACCACACCCGGCTAGAAGTTGCATTTCTAACAAGTATTTGGGTGTTGCTGCTGGTTTAGAAACCCTCTCCTTACCTCCCACACACCCCACCTTTGCCTGGGTTGGGAACCACACAAGGGAGGTGACCAGGAAGGCTTGTCCTTGAGCACTGGGTCCTGCGGAGACCACAGCCCCCAGGAAGCTTGGTCGAAGGGAGCCAGGACTGACCCGCCTCTCCAGCCCTAGCCCAGCTCATTCCTGCTTGTGTCAGGACAAAGCTCCCCCCAAAGGGCCCTCCCAATCCCAAACGTGCCAGGTCTTGCCAGGTCTCTGTTTCCCCGCCTCCCAGGGCATCCGGCTCCCCATTCACCATCTTCTGGCCTAAACCCTATTGGCTCCCACCTCCAACGTCCAGCAGAATTTCTGACCTGGCCTTCTCAGCCAACCACCCCCCCTCCCTCCCCTCCCAGAATGCCTCCTGCCTTCCTAATTAATACCACACTGTTTAATGCCTAATTGTTTCAAAATTGTTTCCCAAGTTTGCCTTATTGCCACTGCTACGTCTTACATTCCTCACAGAAGGGGATCTCACGGAGCATCACTCTATGGCCACGATGCCTGGCTGGTCCCTGGCGGGCACACAATGGTCACCAAGCAGGGAGTCCCCTCCCGGGGCAGCCTCCCGTTTCTACTACCCTCCCTCCCCCAGCCGCCCCTAAAGGATCTACTTTCTGGAATGTACAGTCAGCTGGAGGTAGGTTCCAGCAGCTGGGCCACATCCCCTTCACCCCAAAAGCTGGACATGCCCCCTACCCCGCACCGCCCCCAGCAGCTGCAGCCCGGGGCTGTTGGCCACCTCACTCCCCCCGACTCCGCCCCTGCCCTTGGAGAGGAGAAGTCCCAAGGGGTGGGTGGCAGTCAGGCTATCACCAGTGGCCAGGGGGACCTGGGTGGGGGGGAGAGTAGGGGAGTGGGGACGAAGGGAGGGGGGAGGGGTGGACAGAGGCCGAGCCAAGAACAGTTGGAGGCAGGACCACAGTCCCCCCGGAGGACCTCTGGGCTGAGTCAGAGGCGGAAGAGGGGGCTGGGGTGGGAGTGGGGGCCAGCCCGGGACTTGGAATGGAGAGGAATGTGTTCAAGAGATGTAGCCAGAGCCGAAAGGGAATTCTCCCAACAACAGCAGCAAAACTATTTCAGCCGCAGCCCAAGAGAAACATACTGGGAAGGGAGGAAGCCAGCAGGCACAAGAGGGAGGGGAGGGCAGTCGGAACAGGGAGGAGGTGGCCGGAAGGAGGCAGGAGGTGGATGGGCCACGGGGCACAGCCAGGCAGGGCTTGGCACAGCATGGGCGGCCCATCACCAGAAACATGGCCTCCCCAGCCCGGGAGAGGACGCGACGGTCCCTAGGAGATGGAGAGCCCCAGCGACACTGCCGACGAGCAGGGATGGGAGGCTCTGCTGTTTCTCTGGCCTCTCCTTCCCCCAGGTGGCCTCACCTGTCGGCTTCCGGGGCGGCCCCCGTAGGACAGGTGGTCAGCAGCGGTGAGGCCTGGAGAGTGTGCCAGGTTCTGGAAACTGAAATGGGGAAACGGACAGTGTGTGTGCCAGGGTGTGTGCCACCCAGCCTGCCCCAGGTCCACTAGACATAGCTGCTGAGGCTCCGAAGAGTCCAGCCCGAAGCTGGCAGCCCAGGCAGCCTGAGTGCCCATGAGCTGTGCCTACCTGCGGTTGATCACGCCTTCTCCAGCAAGGGGGCTGGTGGGGGGTGGGGTAGAGAAGGGGCTGCCCGGCCGGGGGCTGAGGGAGGCCAGACTGGAGTAGGAAGACCTCAGGGATGAATGGCTGTCAGTGGGCATCCTCACAGAGCCCTGCGGAGAGAGGGGCCACCGGGAAAAATGGGGCTGCCACACCCCAACTGCCCTGCCCTCGGCCTCACTCTCATGCCCTGGTGGTCCAGGTACCGGGGCTCCCAGGAAAAGGCACCAGCTTACCTGGAAGCGAGTCGCCAGCACTTCCACGGAGCTGTCCCCATTAGTCTGCCCGTGAGAGGCAGCCCGAGACCTGAGGAGGCCACAGAGGGAGGAGCGTGTCACGGGGGTCCTAGCCCCCCCAACCCTGCAAGGGGCCGACGCCGTTCCCAGACCTGGTTCTCAAGACAAGCAAAACATCCAGAACATTTGGCCATGAGCTCGGCAACTTTTAAATTTGCCAAATTCAAAACAAACAACGATCATCAACGACCCCCCTGATTCCTTAAAATAAAGGACCGAGTGGCACTAAAAATTAGAAAGTACATAATTTCAGCCGAGAGTTTTAACTCAATTTGATGAGAAGTTCCTTCAATTCCCCCGCCCCTCCTCCCTTTTCCATTTCATCTAGACTTTCTCACTGGTCTGTATCAGTTTATAGACTGATTGGGGGGATGATCACTGATTTCACGGAAGTCATCTTTTATGTTTTGACAAATGGAGAAGCTGAAATCCAGAGAAGGGAGTCGCCCCAAGCCCCAAAGCCTTTCTCCCCGCCTAGAGGCCTGTACCGCTGACCAGCTCTGCTGATGGTCAGAGTGCCGTCGAGAGGGTCACTCCCGGGTTAAACCAAAACTGAGACCCGTCCCTTTCCCTTCAGACGGGCAGGCCCAGACGCCCCACCAGCCAGAGGGGATCCTGCTCCCAGCTTCCCAGGGACCCCTTCCGAAGGGGGCCCAACTGGAGTCCCGAACGGAAGGTCACTGGAGGGCCAGGAGCCGAGGGTGAGGAGAGAGCCGGCCAGTCCCATCCCGCTACACATTCCTGGACGTCCGGCCACTTCGAGAGAGGTGGGTCAGCAGGAATCTCAGCCTCCCCGGCAGAGTGAGGGGAACTGGGCTCTGGCTCCAGCCCAGGGCCCTGCTTCCTGTCCCAGGGCTTCTGAATGCCAGAGAGGTCTCCTGGGGGGCTAGGCAGGCTAAGAGGGGTCAGCAAAAGTACAAAAAGACCAGGAAGCCTTGGCTTGCCCAAACTGGAGGCCCGAGGTACGAGGCTAGACCTACCTCTCCGGGGCCCTAACTTGAGAGGAAGGCCCTGGTGTCAGCAGCTCCTGCCCCTCCCCCAGCCCAGACACTGCCTCCTGTAGATTTTGGTCCTATTCCCAGATGCCATGAGGTCTCTCTACTCTCCTCCTCTGGGTCCCACTCCTGCAAACACTCGGGCTAGAGTGGCACGAAGGGAGTTGGCTCCCGTCACACCGCAGGGCAGGGCAGCGGGGGAGGAGGAACCTGGAGGCGGCCAGCAGGGGGTGGCCCAGACACAGGAGGCACCTGACTCAGATTCTAGGCTGTGCAGAGGGCTCTCCCCACTGGAGATCTCCCAGCATTCCTGATCTGTGACTCGCTGGATGCTCCACCCCAGGGAGCCACTGGTTTCCCCCACACCTTGACCTCCAGGCCCCACCCTGGCCTCACCCTGGCCTCCAAGTTCAAAACCTCAGGAGCTGGAGCCAGGACCGGGAATCTCCCTTCCCTGGCAGGACCTAGAGCTGTGATGGGGAGGAAATACATGGGCTCTACGAGGAATGAGCCCCCAAACTCCTCACCCTCAGCTGGGATCTAAACAAAAGGCCACGCTCACCTGGAAGCATGGGTCCCGGAGACCCACCCAGCCTGGGGCACACCTTACCCAGAAGTTTCCCCTCTTCAACCCACTTCATGCCCACGCCCTGTGCCCTGCACACTCTTGGGAACCAGTCAAACCCGGGCTTCCAGGTGGCTGGTGCCAGCTCGCCCTGCCCGGCCTGTGGTTGCATGCCCAGCCTGGCGCCCACCTTCACCTAGCTGGCCCCAGGAACACCCCTCAGTCCACCCTGTTTCCCTCTGCCCTGCTGTAGGGCCAGAGACCCCAGGCCCTCCTTGTAGATGAGCCAGGGAAGGCCATATCGGGGCTGAGCTCTGGGCCCTGCAGGGGCGAGGGTGGCTGGTGGAGGGGAGAGAGAATGCCAGTAGGCCCAGCAGAGGAGGCGGCTCTACCGGTCCAGCTGCAGCCGTAGGGGCGAGGGGCTCTGGCGGATCTTGCTCTGGGCCTCGGCGTGTAGCATGCCCTCCGCGCTCTCCCCGTTGATGGCCACGATGACATCACCGGGTCGGAGGTCAGCGGCCTCCGCCTTGCCGCGCTCTGTCACCTATAGGGAAGAGGAGCTGGTGGATCTGAGGTGTCCACGCTCAGACAGTGGCACCCTCAGGGAGGAGGCGTTCCTCTCTCTGCCAAGAAACACAGAGGCTGGTTTGAACTAGGCTGGCCTGCACCCCCTTACATCTTGCCCCCCAAGGTCTGTCCAGATGGCCGGCTGTCCCCTCCAAGAGCTCAGGTGGCAGCCACATCCTCCCACCCCCATTGGCCCGCCCCACACTGGCATCCTCATGGGGGCCTCCCAAAGAATGTGCAGTGGCAGGATTTCAGGAACTGTGCTTGGAAATACTTTTGGATAGAGAGCCCTGCCCGTGCAAATCGCACTTGCAGGTGGCTGCCTGCACACAGCCCTCCTGCGAACGCACCGCAGCCCGGGGCCTGGGTCAAGAGGAAACTGCCAAGAGCTCGTGGTGGGGGGGTTGGGGGAATGTCTTGTTTCAGAAACCACCCGAAGTGGCTGCCAGCAGGTGTGGGGTGAGCGATTGAGGAGAAAAGAGCAGACCCTGTCCTTGGCCCAGCTCCCTATCACTCCTGGGGCCTGGCCTGTTCCCCAAGGGGCCACCACATTCCCATGGCAACAGGGCCCCGGCGCCTGCCCAGCTGGCGCTCCCAGAAGCAGGCCTCTGGCTCCAGAGCCGAAAAAGAAAGGTGTCTGCGCAGAGTGAGGTGGGCAGGACAGGCCTGACCTTTGGGGGACCGCCTCCCCTTTGGAACTAGCCCTTACCTTGGTCACCGTGATGGGCATGTGGAAATCCCTGCCCCCCGTGATGCGGAAACCCCAGGGTGCTGGCCCGACCACATCCACTGTCAGCGCCATACCTGAGGAAGAAAGGACCCAGAGCTGCAGCCCACCCCCAAGCCCACCCAGAAAGGCCGTAAGGTGGCAGGAGCGAGGCCAAAGGGAGAAGAAGGGGGATGACAGGTCCCCAGCAGCCAGTCAGGGGCTGTGGGAGGGCAGAGGAAGTGACTGACTCCCTCCCTCACCCCTGAGTTTCACTTCCCCCACCCTGGGAAACCATGACATCGAGTTCCCCCTTCCCGAGTCTGCAGCCCAGTGAGTGGCTCCCAGGAGGGGGGTGTCCAGGCTTCGAGACAGAGGCTTGCTGGAGAAAGGGTGGCAGGGGTGGCAGCCAGGAGATGTCGGTATCTCCTCCGGCTCTCCTCCTCCACCACCAGGACGGAGTCCCACTAGTGCTTGCTTCCGGTCCCCAAAACCCACAGACTGAGGCACTTCCTCCCCACTCTGGGGGAGGGCAGGCGAGAGGCCTGAGGAGAGCAGGGCTCTGGGAACAGGAGTGACAGTGCAAGGAACAGGCTGGGCAAGCGGCTGGCTAGGTGGGGCTGGCTGGGGTGGGCGAGGGTCCCCAGAGGGGCTTCCTGTCTGCCCTCCTGGCCCCTGGCAATGTGGTTCAGATGGCAGGAAGGAGCTTCCCACCTCCCCCAGGGGCCTGTTGCCCTCTGAACGCCCCTGCAGGGAGGCCAGGGCTCATCTGTCAAGCTGGGCACACCCACCCCTGGTGCCAGCCAGCAGGGCGAGCTCACTGATGCTGCGGGGGTGATAGGCCTCCCATCCGCGGCCCCCTATGCTGGGCAAGGGAGTGCCCTTGCAGACAAGCCCTTGTGGGATTTCCTGAGCCTTCAGCTCCGGAGCCAGGAGCCAGCCCTGGCAGGAAGCTGCCATGCCAGGCTGGGCACCACCCCGCCCAGCACCCATCCTGGGGCTGCCCCTGGGGAGGTCTCGGGACTGCAAGTGCTGCCCGCGTCGATCACGATCACCAGGCCCTGGGGAGGGGGCGCGGGGCCCAGGGTCTGTCTGGCCACCCCGAGTCACTGGCTTCCGGTTTCTGCCCCCCACCCCAGGCCGGCGCTGGCGGCTCACGGGCGCGCTGAGATTCCCAGACCTTTGAGCCGGCCGGTGGACTCCGCGCTGCGGGCGCCGCAGGGAGGTGCCCGGCCCGAGGGCCCGACTCTCCCGGTTCCGGCGCCTTCTTCCCTCGGAGGCCAAAGTGCCTCGCGGGCCGGGGGCTGCCGGGGGAGCGCACCCCGCGGGGGCGCCCCCGCCGAGGCGGCGCGGCAGGGAGGCGGCTGGGGGCCGGGAACCGGGTCCGGCGCGAGAGTGGCGCGAGGCCGGCCGTGCGCAGGGGGCGCAGGTGGGCGCGCGCTCACCTGGCCGCCGCTCACCTGTCGGGCCGGGCGGCCGGGCCCGGGAGGGGCGGGCAGGAAGGAGGGAGGGCGAGGAGACGCCGCCGCTCCCGCTGCCGTCTGCCCGGCTCTGGGGAGAGCCCGCCCGGGGCTCCGGGACCTGCCCCCGCCCATGTGATCCGGGGCCGCCCCTGCCGCCGCCCCTGGCCCGGGAAGCCGCCTCCTCCGCGCGGCGGGCCGGGGCGCCGCCACCTGGCCCGGGCCGGGGCGGGCGCCCCCCGAGGCCTCTGGAGGCTGCCGCGACCGTCCTCCCCGAGGGGGCGCCTCCTGCCTCGGGGGCCGCAGGCCGCAGACAGCCCCGGGCAGGGGCCGTTCTGGGCACGAGTAGCCTCTAAAGCTCTCCCGGGCCGGCCGCGACCCCCGGTCCCTCCCACATCCCCCTTCCAAGGGTCCTTCGAGCCCCCCAGACCCGGCAGGGAGGGCTGGCGGGGTCTGCGGTCGCCCGGCTCCTCTGCTCACTCCAGGCTCGGACGCTGGCGCAGACGCGCCCTCGCACCCACAGCTCCCAAACCCGGGCCGCCCCCCGACCCCGACCCCCGCCCCCGCAACGCCCCTCCCGAAGGCTGGCTCGGCGCGGCTCCTCGGCCGGGCAGAGCTTTCTCGCCTGAGATGCCCGAGCCAGGGTCCCAGGAGACGGGGAGAACCTCCTGGCTGGGGTCACCGGGTACCCCCCACCCTCCCCAGCGCCGGGCCGATGCCTTCCCATTCCTGGCAGCCCTCACCTGGGCCACTCTGCGGGCCCGACTGGGATGGGCCAGCCCGGTGCCCACTCGGAAGGAGGAGCCATACCTGGCCACCCTCACCCCGGGGACCACGGAGCCTCCTCCTGCGTCTCCGGCTGGCTCTCAACTGGGCCCTCTGGCTGCCGGGTTGGTCTGTTTTTAGGAGAGCACCCTGTGGGCACAGCTGTAACTTGCCTGCTGCAGGTGTGAGTCATTCGCTCCAGCGCCCTCTGCAAGGAGTGCTCTCACCACCCTCCTCATCCACCGGAGCCCTGCCTCTCATCTTCCCTGAACTCAAGCCTGGCTGCCCCCACCCGGGGCAGCCCATGTCCTGGCTGTGTAACCTGAGCCCCGACGTCTAATCCCGTGCCTCCTGGCATGGCCACTTTGTCCCATGTACCTATTCCACCTACCCAGCTAGACTGGAAGCCCCTTGAGGGAACAGGAGACCACAGGCAGGGCAAGCACAGCCCTGGGGTCACACAGGCCTAGCCTCAAATGCCGCCTCTGCCTCTACTAGCTGTGTGACCTCAAGCCATTTCCTCAGCTCCTCCAGGCCTCAATGTCCCCACCTGGAAAATGGGGATAATGCAGAGCTTACCATCCCGTTGTGCAGATCGCTCTTCTGTAGGCAAGCACACACACACGTGGAGAGAGGGACAAAATTTATTTATTAAAAATGTGTGTATTCATTATTTTTTTGTTTTGTTTTGCTTTGAGCAGGAGTCTCACTCCGTCGCCCAGGTTGGAGTACTCACAGCCACCCCAGCATCCACCTGCTGGGCTCTGATGATCCTTCCGCCTCAGCCTTCCAAGGAGCCAGAACTACAGGCACTACCGCACCCAGTCAAATTTCGTTTTATCATAGAAACAAGGTCGTGCCAAGTTACCCGAGCTGATCTCAAACCCACGGGCTCAGGCAATCCACTCTCCTTGGCCTCCCAAAGTGCTGGGATTACAGGCTGAGCCACTGAGCCTGGCCATGTATTTATTCTTATGTGTTAAACTCCAGTCACCTTCAAATACTCTCTGTTTGATCTAATACTCCTATCGAGACACTTTTTCCACTGCGCAAAACGGTTTTTGAACTTGTGATTTTGATGCCTTTTAGTGCTTCTGCCATTTTTATTTGTTCCACTTCTACATCCGCAACACGTTTCCCTTTGAGACTTTTTTCATCCAAGAAAACAAAAAGAAGTCACTTGGGGCAAGATTGGGTGACTAGGGAGGGTGGGGCACAGGGGTCCTGCCATTTTTTTGGTGTGGTCTGAGCATGTACGTCCACTCGTAAATCACCCATCATGAAATGGGCAAACGCATTGAAAGAATCTTCGCAGCTCTATTCCCAATAGCAAAAACATGGAACCAAACAAGGTTTAAAAAAAAGAATCTCCAAAAAAGTTTCATTGAAGCCGAGCACAGCCTCTCATGACCACATTAAGCTGGTCCACTGATGCTGATGGATTCCTAGAACATTTACCTAGTGGGGGAAGCCTGTACTACAAGGGGCCTGCAAAAGATAATTCCAGTTTTGGGGGGGGGAGGAATATAGATAGATAGATAGATAGATATAGATATATAATTTTTTTTTTGAGATAGGTTTTCATTCCATCACCCAGTCTAGAGTGTAGTGGCAAGATATAGTTCACTATAGCCTCAAACCCTGGCCTCAAGTGATCCTCCCGCCTCAGCCTCCAGAGTACCTGGGACTACAGGGACACACCACCATGCCTGACTTTTATTTTTTAGAGATAGGGGTCTCACTGTATTGCCAGGCTGGTCTCAAACTCCTGGACTCTAGCAACCCTCCTGCCTCAGCCTCCCAAAGACTGGGATCACAGGCATGAGCCACTGTGCCTGCCTCAAATTCAACAAGTACTGAGTGTTGGGCACCATGCAAGGTTCTGGGAAGGGAGCGGTGAACCAAACAAAAGCTCACTGTGACCCCAGAGGAACCCTCCCGCATATCTTGCGCCGTCTCTATATGTGTCTACAGGTTAACCTGCAGGGTTTCTGCATGGTGGGTTGTGCATTCACAAAACCCACCACAAGGCCAAGGCAGCTGACTTGGGCCACGCCTCTGTGGCACAGCAGGGAATATTGCCCTCCTCTAAGTGGCTCTGGGGCCCAGGGTAAATCAGGCCACTCACCTTCCCTCTCTAATGGGGTGAGCCATTCCCAGCGGCCTCTGATCCTCCCTCTGCCTCCCTTCCCAGGCCAGGTCAAGATATACAGACATGGTCACCTTACAGGCAGCACCGGTGGCAGGCAGCCCATGGGCGGAGAGTTGGTTTGCTGCGGGAGCTTCTAGGGCCCCATCAGAGAGAGTGTGTGGATTTGGTTTCTGTCCCAGGGAGATGCTCTACAAGGGAGGGCATCAGGGAATACATTTGAAAGGAGCGAGGATGGAGCAATCGTGACCAGGCCAGCGAGTTCAGAGGAAGGCTCGTTTCCAGGCCAGGATGGGCTAGACCCGCTGACTTAGAGCCAGGAGGGGTGAGGACAGGGTGCATGGGAGGGATGGAGCAGTACACGTAGGTCTTGTTCTTCCAGCTGCCATTCAGCCACCACTGGGGCCCAGGCCACACCCAGGCTCAAGGAACCTGCCAGGCCCCGGCCACTGCCCTCTGTCCTGGCAGAACGAGGCACCACCACCCTTCACATCTGCCACCACCTCTTCCCACCCGCCTGGGGAGGGGATGCCTGAGCGACAGGCCTGGAAGACAGAGTTGCCAGGAAGAACATAAAGCAGCCCAGCCCTGGGCTGCCCCAGGGAAGTCCCCAGCGTTGCTCAAGGCCTTCCTTCTCCAGGGGCCTCTGGACAAGGACTGCCTGGGCATGTGGCGGGTTTCGTGCAGTGAGGTGGACCTGACTGCAGCATTTAATAATGCTGTGACCTAGACAACTTCATTTTTCAGAGCCTCAGTCTCTCCTTCTGTAAAAGGGAATCATAGGACCAGGCGTGGTGGCTCACGTCTATAATCCCAGCACTTTAGGAGGCCAGGGCAGGAGGATCACTTGAGCCCAGGAGTTTGAGACCAGCCTGGGCAACATAGCAAGACCTCGTCTCTGCAATAAAATTTAAAAAAAAAAAATTAACTGGGCATGGTGGTGCATGCCTGTAGTCCCAACTACTCAGGAGACTGAGGTGGGAGGATTACTTGAGCCATGGAGGTCAAGGTTGTGATGAGTTATGACCTTCCACTGCATTCCAGCATGGATGACAGAGTGAGACCCTGTCTCTAATAAAAAATAAAAATGAAATATAAAATAAAATGAAAACAGAATCATAACCTGCCGAAATTTTTGATGTTTATGTTAGATAACACATCGGCAGCCTCTCAGGCCCTGCTAGAGTCTCAGCTGCAGCCAAGGAATGGAGACTTTCCTTCTGGGCAGAGCAGCCATGCCCGGGCTGTGCCACCACTGCCACCCCGCAGGCACCAGCAAGCCCCCGTGCTCTAAACCTCGGGCGGGAGGAGTTGCTGTGGCTAGCTGTGCCCCGCCACTCCCAGCTTCCCGCAGCTGATGGCTCAAAAACTGGAGCCCCCGGAAGAAAATAAACACCTGAGCACTTCAGCATGGACGCAGAAGGAAAGCACAAGCAGCAGAGGGGTTAGAGCGGGCGTCTGGTCCGGCAGCCCCAGAACCAAACAGTCCACAGACAAGGCCACATTCAGTCCCCACCTCTGGTCTCGCCCCACGATCAGGCCTTGCTGTGGGCTCTGTGACATGCGTGGGCACTTGTCGCATGGCTGCCTGACACCCGAGGGCTGAGGTCTTTGGCGGTGATAATGGTGTTTTCCATCCTCCCCTTGCGCCCACACACTCGCCTATCCTACCTGCACAGCCCCCTGCAGACAGAATTCCCAAAATCCTACGTGGGAAGAGGCCTCTCCCACCCCAAGAAAAAGGACTCAGAGACAAGGTCCCTGGCATCCAGATTTATTTTACATTCTCTTCCAGAGGGAACTTGGGCGCTAGGGAGAGCTGGAGGCAGGAGGCCACAATCTGGTTCCCTGGGGGAAACATTTGGGCCCGCCTGCCCCACGCAGGACGGTGTGCAGAGCCCAGGCCCAGGGCAGTCAACCTCAGGGAAGAGGAGGCCTCCAGGCAAGACCTCTTGCTGGACCTCGAATGCTAAGAGGGTGCCGCATCTGTCTCCCACCTCGCTCCCAGGCCCAGCCCCAAGCAGGAAGGCCAAGGGGACAGCAGAGAAGCGGGAGTGAAAGGAGAGGAACCTCTCCAGGCGAAGGAGGCCTTAGGTCTTTAGGAGGTTAGGAAGCTGGTCCTTGTTAAAGGAACCCCAAGGGGGTGAGGCGGGAACTGGTCCCTGTTAGAGGAAATGCCTAGCGGGGTGGGGGTGGGGCATCCGGGGTCTGGTCTCAATAAGGCCTGGAAACAGTCTCCACTTCAAAGCAGGCCTCTGTATTAGGGGAGGGGGCGGGGAGGGAATGAAAGGGCCTGTGTGGCTGGGTGGAATCAGTCCAGGGAGCTCTGAGGGGAAGGCTGCTGGGGTCGTCTGCAGATGCCAGGGGAGCTTGGGTCTGGGGGAAGCAGGATGTGGGCGTCCTCTCCCTCCCACGAGTGCTACTGCTCCCCACCCCAACCTGGCTGGCTCCAAGCGGCCATGGAGACCACTCACACGGGGGCCACATAATTTCCAGGGAATGTTCCGAATTTCTGGGTCCTCCGGGAGACACCTGAAAGAGGAAAGAGAGACAGAATTCCTTTCTCTTTTTTTGAGTCAGAGTCTCTCTCTGTTGCCCAGGCTGGAGTGCAGTGGCACAATCTCGGCCACTGCAGCCTGGATCTCCTGGGCTCAGGCGACTCTTCCACCTCAGCGTTCCAAGTAACTGGAACTACTCGCTCGGCTAATTTTTTGATTATCGTAGAGTCGAGGTCTCGCAATGTTGCCCGGGTTGGTCTCGAACTTCCGGGCTCAAGCAATCCTCTCGCCTCGGCTTCCCAAAGTGCTAGGGTTACAAGTCTGAGCCACCCCCGGCCCCTACACTGGCCTTTTTTGACAGCGATGTTGGGAGAGCAGAGAAGGGGCTGGGGATGGAGGGGTGGGGGTTTTCGGGTCCCGCCCTCTGCTGGCAGTGCCCGGAACTGCAGGTGCAGTCTCTTTCCCAGGGAGGAAAATTTGATTTGCTTGCCTCATTCCTGCCCCCTAGTGGCAGAAGCATAGACGGGCAATAGAAAATGTGTACAACTTTGCCCACAGATCTGAATCGCTCCACCCTTCTTCGGGAAAGCAAGGAAGCAGGAGGATGAATAACAGGATAAGTCGAGGAGCCTCACGGGTCTGTATGGCACCGTCACTTTCGGGATGGACAGGTAAGGCCCGAGCGAAGCCGAGTGAATTGCCCAAAGCGCTCAGCTGCTTAGGGGTAGAGTCGAACACCATCTGATCTGCTTCAACCCAAAGAAAGCCGTGTCTTGGAGAGGAAAGGGAATGCTGGAAGTATGGGAACATAAACTGAAACAAAAGTCAGTCGGAACCTTGGGCAAACTGATGCCCCTGGGCCTGCCCTTCCAGGCTGGCAGCCTCACTTCCTTAGAAGTGGCCCAGGCTTGTCCTCCCCTCACCCCTCCCCAGCCCTCAAGGATGCTCTTCCCCTGCCTGGAGTACCTCTCTTTCCTCTCGGACTCCCCAAATTCTTCCCCTGACCTCCTAGGCCCAGTTCGCCCACCTCCTCCAGGAAGCCTTCCACGGCCTACAGTATCTAAAATGTTAACTACTAGCCACATGTGGCTAATGACACTTGAAATGTGCTAGTGTGACGGGCGCAGTGGCTCACACCTGTAATCCAGCACTTTGGGAGGTCGAGGCAAGAGGATTGCCTGAGCCCAGCGGTTTGAGACCAGCCTGGGCAACTTGGGGAGACCTCGTCTCTACAGTAAATCAAAAACTTAGCCAGGCATGGTGGCACATGCCTGTGGTTCCAGCTACTTGGAAGACTGAGGCAGAAGGATTGCCTGAGTCCAGCAGGTCAAGGCTATGGTGGCTGTGAGCATGCCACTGCACACCCGCCTGGGCGACAGAGTGACACTGACTGGAAACAAAAAGAAAGAAAATAAATGTGCTAGTGCCACTGAGGACTGAATTTTTCTATTCTTTCTTTCTTTCTTTTTTTTTTTAGACAGGATCTTGCTCTGTCACCAGGCTAAAGTGCAGTGCACAATCATAACTCACTGTAACCTCAGCTTCCTGGGCTTCAGCAATCCTCCCACCTCGGCCTCCCAAGTAGCTGGCTAACTTTTGCCGAGATGAGGTCTCACATTGCCCAGGCTGGTCTTAAACTCTTGGCCTCACATGATCCTCTTGCTTTGGCCTCCCAAAGCACTGGGATTACAGGTGTGAGCTACTGCACCTGGCCTGCATTTTTTAATTTACTTCATTTTAAGTAAATTTTTTACAGCCACACGTGGCTAGGTTTAAACCATTCCTCTTAAGGCACTTGTGGCTTATACCACAAAAAGTGGTGCCTTTTCTTCTTGTCTATATACCCTTGTAACACTTTATTAGTAGTTGTACAAAAAATTCAAAAGCAAGCCGGGCTTGGTGGCTCAGCCTGTAATCCTGTGCCTTTGGGAGGCTGAGGTGAGTGGATTGCCTGAGCTCACGGGTTCGAGACCCGCCTGGGCAACTTGGTGAGACCTCATCTCTACAATAAATAAAAAATCAGCTGGGCGTGGTAGCGCGCGCCTGTAATTCCAGCTACTTGGAAGGCTGAGGCGGAAGGACCGCCGGAGCCCAGCAGGCGAGGCTGTGGTGGCCAGGAGCGGCCACTGCACTTCAGTCTGGGCAACAGAGTGAGACTCCAACTCAAAAACAACAACAACAAAAAAAATTCAAAAGCAAAAAGTATACATGGTAAATCAGAAAGTACCTGCAAACCCACCCCTCCGAGGTAAGGACTGTTTACAAGCTAGTGCTTATTGGACCCTGGTGTGTCGGAAGCCTGCTCGGCCGTGAGCTATTGGGATTCAGATCAGAAAGGGGGGCTGCTGGGTCCAGGGACTGCCCATGCAGACCCCAACCTCTCGGGCCCGAGGCTGGCCTGGGTAGGGGTGGGGGGTGCTTCTGGCTGTTCACGTCTCTCTGGGAATGGCCTCTCCTTTAAAGCTGAGGCCTGAACAGAGCCAGGGGAAGGAGACTGTGTGAAGCCTGCCGGGTTGGTCACCTTGAGCCAGGCCAAGGCCCACCTGAGGCTGTTTGTCCTTTGCCTGAGCTGCCCTTGGGCCAGCCCTGAGGGGCCAGGACCGCTCTCCACTCCCTATTCTTCCCAGGCTGGAGGATCTTGGCGGGCAGGGAGGTACACAGGTACGAGACCTGGCCCTTCCCCCTGGGGACTGCTCCAGAGGCAGAGGTGTGCAGCAGGAAGGGGCAGGAATCTGGAGGCTGGGACCCTGCCCTGAGTTCATCCATGACCCTGGGTTGGGCTCGGCTTCCTCCCGGGCCTCTCCCCTCTTCAGAGTATGGAGGAAATAGCTAAAAGAAGTGCTGGCATCGAGGAAGCATCTGGGGCCAGGCTACCCAACAGCCTGGACAGAGGCTGGGTGGGGGGAGTCAGCCAGGACTCTTTGCTGAACCAGCACTGGCAGGCAGCCCCAGCCCACCCAAATCCCCCGGAGCCATGAGACCCACCTTCCAGCTGCCCTCCAGCCCCCCAGCCCACATACCCACAAACCAGCCGTCGTCACACTGCTGCATGACGTCCACCCGGTCCCCCTCTCGCAGCTCCAGCTCATCCTCGTTCTGGGGTCTGTACTGGTACATGGCCCGGTACCTGCAGGAGACATCGCCATGGCAACCACAGACCTTGCCCCTCTCCCAGACCAGGCCCGGAGGCTCTGAACCCAAGTGTTGCCACTTCCTTTGAGTCCCCCCCAAGGTCCCCTCATGCTCCCATGAGCCCTGGACCCAGCTCCTAGCATGGCACCTCTTGCCTGGCACCAGTGTATCCTTCCCCAGGCCTGCCACCTGGACTCTGACCACCCAACCCTTGCCTCCTCTGAGCACCCAGCGCCTTTGAGTCCGTTCTACCAGTTCCTGTACCTCATTTATCCATGCACTGACCTCAGGGTTGAAGCCCAATAAGGATACTGAGGCTGAGAGGCCAGGTGTCCGGGGGTTTCGTATAGGGTGGGGTCAGGAACCCACAGACCAGTGCCTCCTCCCCTGCCCCCCAGATCACCTACGAGCTCGGCAAGAACACATGCTACTTAGTAGAAGTTTCCCAAATCCATAAATGGGGTGGGGGAGAGAGCAGGCTATGGAAACACTGCCTGCCAGTGACGCCCCCACCCAGCCAAGCACCCTCAGGTGGTACTCACGGGGTCCAGTGTATCTGCGTGGTGTTAGGGGACGAGGCCTCCGGGTGCAGGAGGTGGCTGGAGCCTCGAGGGTGGGACAGAGCTGGCCCACAAGTGCTGACACTCTGGGGGTTGGTGGAAAGGAAGGGGGGTCACAGGGAGGAAGATGATGGGGACATCCAAGCATGAGGGTGGAGGACCAAGACAGGCCTTGCTGCTTCACCCACCAGAGCATCTTACACACAGCCTGTCTGATTCCCATAGACCCCAAGGCATGGGAGGGTGTGCTGAGACTCTCCCACTTCCCAGGTGCTGGGTGATGCTAGAGTCCATGGAGGAAACTTGACGAGATTTCTGAACGCTAGCATGGACAAGCCGAGAGCCCTAGGGGAGTCCCGTGCACAGGCTGTCCCCAGTTGTCCAGGCTTGCTGAGCAGGTAAACCGGTGCAGGAGCGGAAGCTCATTTGAGCATCAGCACTAGGAATCATGACTGCTTCTGTCCACGAGGTACAAGAAACACTTAGTTCAAACCAGCCCTCTGCAGTGGGAATCACTCTCCTTGTTCTCCAGGTGAGAAAGCCCACACCCAGAGGGTAAGTCACCTGCCCAAGCCACACAGCAGAAAATGGCAGGGTCCTGACTGCCCACACCACCTACCTTGAGTGAACACAGGCAACTCACGAGAGGGGCAACTAGAGGGACCGGGGGCCTGGGCCCGCTTTGGGGTCCCACCTATAGCTGGCCAGCTGCTGCATGTCTCCCTGGAATGGAACTCAGGGGCTGGTACCAACTCGGGGGCTTGAGGTTCCCTAGGCCAGGGTGCAGCTGCAGTGCTAGGTTCCGCCCCGCCGCCCCCTGGCTCTGTCCTGGGGCTGCCCAGAAAGGACTCTCAGGTGCAGAAGCCTCACGGGGAAGAGGAGTGGGGTGGGGAGCCGGTCAGCTCACCTGGACCTGGGGTCTGGACTCCTGGGGCGGAAAGGAGAAGCCAGTGCGTCGAGGGGAGGTCCGGCCCCCCCAGTCGGCGTGATCTGCTGGGCTGCGTGGTGCTGCGGGGGAGCCAGGGCGACGGGCCGGATGGGCGGTGGTCAGGCGGGGAGACGCAGGGAGCTGGGGGCCGTCGTCGCAGATCCGGAGCCGTGGTTCACGGCTCACCTGCACATAGCTGGCAGGGAATATGCCCTGGCGCCCCGTGCCCGGGATGCGCCCCTCGTACCAGTTCTCATTCACCTTGCGGATCAGGCAGATGCGCTCCCCCTAGGTGGGAGGGGGGAGTTAGTGTCTGCAGGGCCCTCCTGGTGCCATTCACCAAGGGCTTCTCACTCAAGCCTAGCACTTTGTACACACGAAGGCTCAGGATCAGAGATGGTCAGCCGGTGCCTGAGTCACACAGAAAGTAGAGGAGTCAAGAGCCAAACCCAGGCTGAGCAAGCAGAAGTCCGAGCTCTTCCCACGGCACGTGGCACTGGGCTTGGATCAGCACCTGCCTCTGGGAAGCCCACCCGGCATGCATGCCCCCTCCAAGCTGTGTGGCCGTGGGCAGGCTGCTCTGCCTTTCTGCGCCTTGGTTTCCTCACATGTTAAATGAGACACCAACAAGACCAATGGGTGACTCGTAAGACACACAGGACAGGCGATAGCCACCACTGACATGACCAAGTCCTGTCCCTGCCTCACACTCTGGGGGTCCCTGTCATGAGTATGTCAGTAAACCCCCAGAGATAAGTGGTGAGTCCTCAAGCCTATAGGCTAACTGACGTTAGGTAAAACCACCACCTCCTCAGTGGGTTGCCCTGGAGAGGGTGGTCTTCAGCCTTCACCTTCCCCTGCCTTCTCCTGCTCCACTTATCCAATCACCTTCTTACCCCACCCTCTGTCCCTGGGGCCAGCTCATCTGGGTGGCATTCATTAGGGGTATCCATGGCATCTGCACCAAAAACCAACCAAAGAGAGACCACTTTGCTTTCTAGTACTTTTTTTTGAGTCAGGGTCTCATTCTGTCACCCAGGTTAGAGTGCAATGGCATGATCAGGGCTCACTGTCGCCTCGATCTCCTGGGCTAAAGCAATCCTTCTGCCTCAGCTTCCCGAGCAGCTGGGACTACAGGTGCATGCCGCCATGCCCGGTTTTTTTTTTTTTCTGTAGAGATGAAACCTTGTGATGCTGCCTAGGCTGGTCTCAAGCAATCCTCCCGCCTCAGCTTCCAAAAGTGCTGGAATAGCCGGGTTCGGTGGCTCAGCCTGTAATCCCGTGCTTTGGGAGGCTGAGGTGAGTGGATTGCCTGAGCCCACGGGTTCAAGACCCGCCCGGGCAACTTGGTGAGACCTCATCTCTATAATAAGTCAAAAAAAATCAGCC
Source organism: Cephalopachus bancanus (assembly GCA_027257055.1). NCBI lineage: Eukaryota > Metazoa > Chordata > Mammalia > Primates > Tarsiidae > Cephalopachus > Cephalopachus bancanus. The sequence continues at coordinate 147,302 of JAPVLO010000120.1, read as the reverse complement.
GGGCGTGGTAGCGCGCACCTGTAATTCCGGCTACTCGGAAGGCTGAGGCGGAAGGATCGCCGGAGCCCAGCAGGTCGAGGCTGTGGTGGCCGGGAGCAGCCACTGCACTCCAGTCTGGGCGACAGAGTGAGACTCCAACTCAAAAAAAAAAAAAAAGTGCTGGGATTACAAGCATGAGCTACCGCACCCAACCCCCCTTCTAGTGCTTTCTATGAGAGCACTTTTCAAACTTTTCCCACCACAATCTATAGTAAAAAAAGTATGTTTTAACAACAGCCCAGAACATACATATATACCGAGGATGCCAAAAAAATGTATACATATTTTAAGTGATGTTATCTACTTTTAGATGTACTTTTAGTTTGCCATAATCAGAAGTGTCTGGACACTGATGGTAACCACTTTGTGCACCTCTTGTAATTGCAGAAGTCAAACGTGACTTGTATTCATTTTTTGTTATCGATATATATTGAATATTCTAATTTTAATACAGTTTCTTCCTTTCTTAAAATGTGCATACATCTTTTTGGTACCCTCTAAATGTGTATACATAAAAGCCTAAAGTCTAATAAAGTACTCTTTCTACTAAAGTGCATCCTAATCTTTCTTTCCAGCCCTTTAAAAAATGTTTGCCCTTTCCAGCCCTTTAAAAAATGATCCTTGCTGCCTACCAACCTGCAGCTGAAAAAACACAACTCTAGAAGTTTATGACAATCTTAAAAATGGACTAAAATTACTCAGGAGACTGAGGCAGGAATTCAAGGCCAGCCTGGGCAACATAGCAAGATCTAGATGAGATCAATGAGATAGGGAAAAACTTGAAATATTGGGTGATGGAGATGAGTACACCTAATTCTTTTTATTTTTATTTTTTGAATTGTAATCTCACTCCGTCGCCCAGGCTGGAGCGCAGTGGTACACTCATGGCCACCCCAGCATCGACCTGCTGAGCTCCAGCGATCCCTCTGCCTCAGCCTTCCAAGTAGCCGGAACTATAGGTGCATGCTACCATACCTGGCTAACTTTTTATTTATTGTAGAGACGAGGTCTTGCCAAGTTGTCTGAACCCATGGGTTCAGGCAATCCACTTGCCTCAGCCTCCCAAAGTGCTGGGATTACAGGCTTGAGCCACTAAACCCGGCCTATTTTTTTATTTATTGTAGAGACGAGGGCTCACCAAGTTGCCCAGGCTGGTCTTGAACCCCTAGGCTCAGGCAATCCTCTCGCCTCGGCCTCCCAAAGTGCTGGGATTATAGGCTGAACCACCGTGCCTGGCCTACCTAACTCTTTTAAAAACTGTTTTCAGTGCACATGTTTCCCTATGACCTCACCTGCCTCTCACCCATCCCACCGTTTCCTGCCTGGCCCCACCTTGCGGAAGGACAGCTCCACCTCTAGGTCCCCCTTGAAGGTGTACTGGGCCACAGCCTCTCCATACTCCAGCACCTGGTAGGTCGGGGGCTTGATGGGCTTGGGGATCTCATCTGCGGGCAGCACCTGCAGGAGGAAGGTCATAAGAAAGATTCACCATGGGCGCCTGGGAGGGTGAGGCAACAGAGAGAAGGTGGGATAAGCAAGACCTACCCCTGGCCAGAGAGGAGACACTGACACTAGACACTGACACCAGACACAAGCTCTGGGGTGGCCAGGGCTGAGCTCAGCCAAGGGAAGTGGGAGGGAATAGTCCAAGAAGTTTTCCTGGAGGAAGCATTTTCCATAGAGGCAGGTAGAGTGAGCATTACTGAAACTGGAAATGGTGAAGGCCATCTGGCTTTAGAGTTTAGGTTGGACCACAGAAGCAAATGAGGCATTCTAAGAGGCACAGAGCACTCGGAGAGCTGTTCTGAAACTGAGGATTCAACCTTTTCCCACTGTTGAGAACCACATGTCCCTTGATTCCAGTCTCTTAGTTCCTCCTCCCCATGCTCTCTTTGCTTCACTCTGCCCATAAAAATGAAGAGGCCAATCAACTATTTCACACCAAGACATAAATAACTGGCAGAGTGGAATACTGTATATGCTTTGTGAAGTTTCAGGATCAGTGAGATTATTCTGCGGGTAGGGGAGGCCTTATGATGCCTATGAAACCAAGAGCCTGAATTAAACAACCCAACCCTACCCGTGGGTCAAAGAGGAAGTCACAAAGGAAATGAGAAAAAAGTTTGAGTTTAACTTTTCAAGATCAAAATTTGTGGGATGCAGCTAATCCAGTGTTCAGAGGGAAATTTATAGCATTAAATGTTTACATTAGCAGGGAAAAGTTTCAAATTAAAGGTCTAAACTAAGAAACAAGAAAGAGAAGAAAAAAATTAAACCTAAAGCAAGGGAAAAGGAAATAATAAAGAGGCAGAAATCAATGAAATTGAAAGCAAAAACAAGCAAGGCATGGTGTTGTGTGCCTGTAATCCCAGCTACTCAGGAGGCTGAAGCAGGAGGAGTGCTTGAGCCCAGGAGTCCAAGACCGGCCTGGGCAACATAGTGAGATCTCATCTCTTTAAAAAAAAGAGGCTAGACGTGGTGTTTCATGCCTGTAATCCCAGGACATTTTGACGCTGAGGTAGGAGGATTTCTTGAGCCTAGGAGTCCAAGACCAGTCTAGGCAACATAGCGAGACCTCATCTCCACACACACACACACACACACACACAAATTAGCCAGGCAAGGTGGCACATACCTATAGTCCCAGCTACTCTAGTGGCTAAGGCGGAAGAATCCCCTGAGCCCAGGAGGTCAAGGCTGTGGTGAGCCGTGATTATACCACTGTACTCCAGCCTGGATGACACAGTGAGACCCCAATCCCCACCACCCAAAAAAACAGAAAGGAAGAAAAACAAAACAACAGAGAAAAATCAATGAACTCAAAAGCTGGTTCTTTGAAAAGATCAAGAAAATTAATAAAGTTCTAGCCAGAGTAAGAGAAGACACAAATAGCCAATATCAAGCATGAAAGAGAGAATATCATCACAGATTATATTAACATTAAAAGGATAATAAGGGAATGCTATGAACAACTTTATGGCACTAAATTAGAGAAGGTGGCATCCTTAAAAGACACAAACAGCAAAGATAACCCACAGTCCTTTATCTATCCAATCTAGAACCTGTCTCTGTAACCAAAAACCTGGATTCAGATTCTGGATCTTCTACTTAATAACTTGTTACTGGGCCAGGCACAATGGCTCACACCAGTAATCCCAGCACTTTGGGAGGCCGAGGCAAGATTGCTTGAGTCCAGGAGTTCGAGGCCAGCCTGGGCAACATAGTGAGACCTCATCTCTACAAAACATTTTTAAAAATTAGCTGGGCCTGGTGGCACACACCTGTAGTTCTCAGCTACTCAGGAGGCTGAGGTGGAAGGAGCATCTGAACCCAGGAGGCTGAGGCTGCGGTGAGCTGTGATGATGCCACTGGACAACAGAGTGAGACCCCCAACTCAAAAAATAAATAAATAACTTAGCACTGAACCTTGACACCCCATCGTTTAACAATCATTCCTGGTGACATGCAGAGCACTGGGCCAGGCCGCATGGGGGCAGAGGACAAGCATGGCTGCCATGATTGAGACACGACACTCGCTCCTCAGAGTTGTACATCTTAGGAAGCCCGGGGTCTGCGCTCCAAGTCTCTCCCCATGGGCCCTCCCAGCCTGGCTCACTTGCTCCTGTTCCTTCTGCTCACCTCCACATAATTCGCAGGGAAGATGCCCATTCGGCCATGATGTTCTCCCTCCAGCCAGTTCTTGTCCACCTCCTTGTGGATATAGACAATGTCACCCTTCTGCAGGGTCAGCTCCCTGTGGGCCACGGTGAGGATATTATGGCACGCTGAGGCCCTCCCAGGCCTCCTACCCTTCAGCCCCTGCCCAGCGCACCCTGAGTTCTCCCTACTCTGCTCGGGATGCCCACTGCAACTCTGACCCCCACCACCTCCCCCATTGTGCAGACTGCCCAAGGTGGAAGCCAAGGGAGAGAAGGCACTTACTTGGGGGACTGTGCCTGGAAGTCAAACTTGAGCCGGGCAGCCTTCCTCTGGGCAGGGGAGAAGACAGAGCAGGTAACTCAGTCAGGAAGGTGGCAGATCCAGGACAGCAGCCATGAGGACCCACCCTATGCTCCCCCCGACCACACCCTGACCCTGGTGCCCCCTCTTACCTTCTTCTCTTCTTTCCTGGCTGGGCTGACCCCTCCTTCAGAGGCACAGGGATCTGCAGAGAAGCAGACCTCAGCTTGGGGAGGACATTTGTGGGGGATGGGGAGGATGGGGTACACCCCCCCCGAAGGGCATCAGTGGAAGCAAGGGGTTGTGACCTGTTACCCCTGGGGTACTGGCATATCTGCTGTGTGAGTGGGCTGTGGGTCAGAAAAAGAGGATTTGGTCCTTACCTCGGGCTGAGGCAGGGTAGACAAAGTCCCTACGACCTAGAAAGGGACTTCCTCCATCCGCCATTCTGTGGGGGCTCAGGGATCGGGCGGAGCCCAGGTAAGGTGCATGCGTGGAGCCGGAGCTCCAGGTGGAGGCCGGGCTGCGCGGGACACAGAGTGAGTCACCTGTTTGGGGCTTCACGCCCGCCCTGGCTCATTCCCTGGCCTCCCTGACCGCCCCCCCCCCGCACACACACCCCTTGCCGCTGCTGCCCTCTCCCAAGGCGTCTCCCAGGTCCCAAGCTCTCAGCAGGATGTCCTGCTTCCCGTGACGCGCAGGGAAGGGTGAGGCCCGGGGCTGGGAGAGGCCGGAGGCCGGGAGGGAGCGTGGGCGATGGCGGGGCTGCCCCCACTGTGCTGCGCCCCGCTCGCCGCCACGACCGAGTCCTCGAGCTGGGCCAAGTTGCCCTCTGCGGCGGGGACGGCCCCCTGCAGAGTGGCCGCTCGGCTCCTCCCGGCCACTTTTCCTCTCTGCGGCCCCTCCTCCTGGCCCCTCCCAGCCCCCCCTTCCTCCAGGCTGGCTGGGCGTCCCCTCCCAGCTGCCGCCCGCCGGCCCGAGCCACGTCCCCTCCCGCCCCGGGACAGACCCCTCCCGCGGCCGGGGCTCCGCCACTCACCCGGCCGGGGGCCGCTGCTCCGGGGCCCGTCGGGGCGCCTGCGAGCTCTGTGCGGGAGACGGCGAGGTCAGGGCCGGAGCCCGGGGCCCAGCGGCAGCCGGAGCCGCCGCCTCTGGAAAAGTTCGTGGCTCGGGGGGGGGGGGGGGGGACGCGGGCTGGGGAGGGCGAGCGGGACGCCGGGTCCTAGAGTCGCCCGCGCCGCCGAGCCGAGGAGCGAGGGGGGCGGGGGGGCGGGCGGGAGAAGCAGGGCGGGGCGGAGGGCCCGGGATACGAGGGCCTGGCCAGGGCTGGGGGTCCCCGAGGCTGAGGCCTGGGGGCGGGGCTGAATGGGGCCGGGAGCCCCGGCGCCCGGGCTTCAGGCTGACGTGGAGTCGGCCTGGAAAGGTTCCCAGGGGTCCCTTGGGGAGGTCGACGCCCAGCATTTTAGAGGAGAGAGCAGGCAGGGCTGAGGCCCGCCCAAAGTTGGGTGCGCGCAGATGGAGCCCACCCCATCTGCCTGCCCTCCACCGGGCCCAGCACCGAGGATCGGGTGCCAGCCCCGACTCTGAGGCTGCCTGTGACTCCCCCCTCCCCTGGGTACCTTCGGGGATGGTAGCCGGGTCTCAATGGCCCGCAGGTCCTTGTCCAGCTCAGCGCTCAGCTTGGCCAGCTCTCTCTCCAGCAGGACCTGGGGGCGGGGAGAGACTGGGGTAGTGAGGAGCACTGGGGGGTGGGTTCTGGCCGAAGGTCAGACATGAGGAGCAAGACAGGCACAGGGTGCTTGGTAATAGGCAGGCCTGGGGGGAGTGGCAGGATGGCTTCTGCCTGTGGCCCTGCAGGGAGGCCTGGCTTGGGTGCAGGAGGGTATCCCTGCCCAGCCTCTCACCCACCCTGCACTCTCACCAGAGTGTCTTAGAAGTTCCTGCTTCGGCCTTCCCACCAGTTTTTGCCATGTTACTTCTCTCAAGAGCCTACAGGGCTCCCTGTTTCCTCTCCCATCGTCTGCTCTGGCCTTCCGTGGCCTGACTTCACCCAGGCAACCCCATCACAGTGGGCTGAGCCCCGCAACTTCCACCCAGCCTCTCTTGGGTCTCCTCTCCCTGGGCTGCCCCTCCCTCCGCCTGGCCAAGCCCTCCTGCTTTTGCAGAGCCCAGCTCCGCCTTCAAGAATACTTCCTGACCATTCCAGTCCACACTAACCACTCCCTGCTTTACTTCAGCTTTGGTCACCACATATTTATTCTACACATGTTTCTTGAGCACCTACTGTATGCCAGGCAGACTCAGGTTCTGGGTGTATATGGGCCACCTGTACGGGACTGGAGAGGGTCAGAGTTTTGGGTCTGTGGCCTTTGCCCTTGGCCACTGGGGCCCACAAGACCCAGAATCACAGAAACAAAGATCTGAGTATCACATGTTCTCACTCATATAGAGGACCTTGAACATCCACCATAATACTATTAAAAAAAAGACGGACAGTGGTGGGAAACTATGGGGAGAGAGGGGAAGGGAGGTGGGATTAACGGTAGTCAATATCTGTCTGGGAACGAAGAGACACCCCTTATCAACAAGGGTGCCTGAACGAAGCATATTTGATTACCTAACCCTAAACTGTACCCCACAATATCAAAATAAAAAATATTGATTTTAAAAAAAAAGACCCAGAATCTCCCTTGTTCATCCCTGACATTGCTGTCATTTCCCGCTCTTCCCGCCCCCGACCCTGCAGCACTCACCTCAATGGGCTGGGAGGGCTTCTCAACAATGTTGTCCACCAGCGGTTTCTTGGGCTGAAGGGTGGAGGATGGGAAGGATGTGTCAGAGGAGGTGAACTCACTCTTCAAAATGCATCAGCTGAGGGTGCATCTACTCCCAGAGGACCAGGCCGACACTCACCCTCTGCCCAGTCTCGAGTTCTTGAAGAAACTGGTTCCATGAGTCTTCTGTCCAGACGTTGTCTACTTTTTCTCGGCGTCTGGCCACCTGTGTGGAGAGGGGTATGGGGACACTGGCCAAGCTCAAAACGCAGGCTTTCCCGCCCCTGCCCTCCCCCGGGCCCACTGTTGCCCTCCTAGAGATTCAAGCCGAAAGGGCGTTGCAGCACAGGAGGCTTGGCCATAGCATACAGCTGGAGGTGGACTGGGGAGCCTGCTGCGTGGACTACCTGATTTGGAGGATGGCGCACAAAAGAGAATGCTCTAGAATTGTAGTTGAAGGTGCTTCTAGGTGGCTCTTCAGAGTGATCCCAGCTTCTTCTGAAGAAAGAGAAGGACATCTCTTTAGCCTCCTTTGGGGAAACTGAGGCAGAAGTGAGAACACAGCCCTGGAGAGGAAGTTGCGCTTCCCTTGGCCCTGCAGCTGTCCTCGCTGAAGGCCCTGCCCTCCTCTTATAGTGGAAGCAGTGTTTAATAGTGGAAAGTGTATGGCCTCAAGTTTAAGCCCTAGCTCCATTGCTTAGTAGCTGTGTGAACTTTGGTAAATTACTGAACTCTCGGGGCCTGAGACTTAATGCCCATAAAATAGAAATTAAGTGAAGGAACATGTGTGAGGTGCCCAGGAAAAGGCCTGACACATACATCTGCTCTGTGAGCGGCCGTCTTTTTCCTGCTGGCCTGTGCCACAATGTTGTGCATTTGTGTTCGGTCTGGCCCTTGACTGTGGCCATATCTGTCTGTGCAGCTTTGATGAAGCTGGTCTTTCTGGCTGCTGCAGCTGAATGGTCTAATACCCATGCCCAAGGGTATGGGGCTACATCCTATCCCAAGGTAGGTCTGGGCAAGTTACTTCTGTTTCCTGGGCCTCCGTTCCATGAGGGCACTGGATTCAGTGACTACGTTTGTATGACCAGCCTACCACTGAGGCACTGCACTGTCACAACTGCCTTAGCTCTGCTCCAAGGCTCCCTTCCTGGCTAGCTTAAATGCTCCAGCCTCTGTTTTCTTAGAAAGTTTCCACCAAGTGGAACCACTGTATCAAGTTTATCAAATGAAGGAATATCTGACCAGAGGGTTAGGATTGGATGCCTGTAATTATGACTTTGCTCTGATGTGGGTAATAATAAAAGTGATTGTGAGAACAGGATTTGTTGGTCCTAAGGAAGCTCTCATCATAATTAAACCTGTATGTTACTAATGTGTGTGCAGATTTGGCACATGCCAATCATGAAGCATGACACATACATGATCATATTTGACCCTCTCGACCACCCTAGGATTCTCACTTAGAAGATGAGGACACTGAGGCTCCGACTGGGTGAGTTGCCCAAGGTCACATGGCCAGTGGGAGTACACTGGCATGAACCCAGATCACTGAGTCCAATTTTTTTTTTTAATCGGGGTCTGTGGCCTAAGCTGGAGTGCAGTGGCACAGTCACGGCCCACCACGGCCTTGACCTCCTAGGTTGAGGTCTGCCTCAGCCTCTTGAGTAGCTGGTACTATAGTCATGCACCACCACGCCAGGCTAATTTTAAAAATTTTTTTGTAGAGACGAATGAAGTCTTGCTATGTTGCTCAGGCTGGTCTTGAACTCCTGGGTTCAAGCAATCCTAATGCTCCAGCTTCCCGAAGGGCTGGAATTACAGGGTAATCCACCACACCCGGCTGGGGTCCAAATCTTGAGTTCTTCACCTCTATCTTTTGCCAAGAGCCACCAGCCAATTCTGGCTATGCTTAATGAGGTGAGTTACCCCCTGTAAAGGACTAAGAAATTCAGAGCAAAGCTCCTGATTCCCAAGGTGGTGTGGCAGCCTGGCTGGGGCTGTGCAGTTTGCACAGAGGAAAGGAATTTCATCCTTATCCCTCAGGAGGGTTCCTCTCACAGTGGCATTGGGACGGGAACTTGGGTTCCTCCACATCCGTTGTTTTCTTTTTTCTTTTCTTTTCTTTTTTTTTTTTTTGAGTTGGAGTCTCACTCTGTCTCCCAGACTGGAGTGCAGTGGCATGCTCCCAGCCACCGCAGCCTTGGCCCGGCGATCCTTCCGCCTCAGCCTTCCAGGTAGCTGGAACTACAGGCACGCGCTATCACGCCTGGCTAATTTATTATTTATTGTAGAGATGAGGTCTCGCCAAGTTGCCCGGGTGGGTCTCGAACCTGCGGGCTTAGGCAGTCCACTCACCTGGGCCACCCAAAGCGCTGGGATTACAGGCTGAGCCACCGAGCCCCGCCCCTTGTTTTCTCTCAGGCTTCCAAAGTGGCTGGCTCCAGGGCCAAGCTTCCCTTAAAGGCTCTGTCCACACGCTTCCTAGTTGCCCCACTCCCCATCTCACATGACCCAGGAATCATTGGGGAGATGACTCCCGGCTGTTGACCACAAACACATCACAGGCATTCCTTCCTGGCAGGAAACACCAAGAATGGGCGCCAGGTCCACTCCTGCCCACCTTTCCCCCTTGGCCCTGGCAGGGAAGAGGAAGCCCCGTGGGGGTTGTGGGGAGCCAGACCACCTCCTGGCAGCTCCAGTTGTGGCCACTAGGGGGCGCTGGTCCCAGGGGTCTGGCAGGTCAAGCCCCTGCCCTGCTGCGCTCACCCGCTGGAAGATGCTGCTGGACCCGGCCTGCAGGCAGGTCTTTGCTGGGGCACTGGATGCCTGGGGTCTGCAGAGGAGGCCCACGAGGAAACCACTGAGGGTGGGATAAGACAGGCAGAGGCTGGGGTCGAGGGTGCCTGCTGACCATTTAAGGTTTCAGCAGCTCCCTCTACCCTCGCTCCTGGGTGGCTCTGGGGACAGGGGTAGTGCTCAGGGCCTGTACATGAGGCCCCAAGAGCCTTACGCTCTTTACTAAATCTTCAAAACAACTTTGGGTAGGTGGTGATGCCATTTTACAGAGGAGGAAAACAAGACCCAGAGAAATCACCCCCACGGAGTGACTGAGCGAGCATTCACCGATTGCAAAGCTGAGGCTCTTAATTACCACCTATCAGGGGATTTGGAACTCTCTGGAAAGGGGCTATAAAAACCATTCCAGTTGAACTAATCCAACTGAGGAACGCTAAAGGCAGGCGGGGCTGCGCGTTCCAGCCTCGGGGAGGGGCATTTGCGGGCACCAGACTGGGGCAAACGGGTGGGCCCACACCCCCTCACCTTTGGGTGGTTCCTCGAAGGTCCAGTCCAGCTGCAGTTCTGTGGAATCAGAAAGGACCAAGTCACGGATGGGGCAGAAAGTGAAGATGGGGCACCCTGGGAGGCTGCCTCAGCGGCTCCCGCAGCCCTCCCGCCTAAGCAGGAGGCCGAGGGCTGAGTCAGGGCCTGAAGAATGTCCCGAGGGAGGGAAGGAATTAGGAGGGCAGCTCTCTGGAGGGCCTGAAATGCCTCTGGCAGACTTAGGGCCTAAGGGAGCCAAGCAGGCAGCCGCCTTGCCCAAGCCCTCCTGCTCCTCCCTTCCCGTTCCCACACACACCCTCACCAAGGCCAGCTGGGAAAACTTGACTTCCTCTTCTCCCTCTTCCAAATGCCTTACTTCCCCCTTTGCTCAGACCCACTCCTCACAGTGCTTGGGAATTCCAGGGGCCACCTGGAAAGAGCTGCTGCCCGACCAACTCGCCTGATCCCTTTGGCATGCAAACATGCTGCCACAGCTCTTGCATCAATGCAAATCACACCGCCCCTCTCGGGATCCCACACCTTCCTCTGGCTCCTGGACTTGTCTGCTTTCCCTCATAGCAAACCATAGCTAGTCGACCATAAAGGCCTCACCACCTCCAATCCCTATCCCGTCTCCCTAATCAGGCTCTCCCCCACCACTGCTTGCCCGGTCACTCTTATCAAGCGCCCAGTGACCTCCATGTTGCCAAATCCAGTGGTCATTTCTTTTTTTCTTTTTTTTTTTTTTTTTTGAGTTGGAGTCTCACTGTCGCCCAGACTGGAGTGCAGTGGCTGCTCCCAGCCACCACTGCCTGGACCTGCTGGGCTCCGGCGATCCTTCCACCTCAGCCTTCCAAGTAGCTGGAACTACAGGCGCACGCTACCACGCCCGGCTGATTTTTTGATTTATTGTAGAGATGAGGTCTCGCCTGCCCAGGTGGGTCTCGAACCTGTGGGCTCAGGCAATCCACTCACCTCAGCCTCCCAAAGGCGCGGGATTACAGGCTGAGCCACCGAGCCCGGCCTAATGGTCATTTCTGATAGTCTTACCTGGCCCATCAGCAGCATCTGTCACAACTGATCTCATCCCCCTGTTCCTTTTTCACTAGGCTTTAGGGAGCTCTCTCAGTTTCCTTCCTGCCTTCCTGCACCTCCTCAGTCAGCTTTGCTGGTCTCTGCTCACCTCTCAAAATCCAGGTGCCCTGGGGCTCAGTGCTAGGGCCTCTTTGTCTCTCCATCTCCCTAGTGATCTTATCTAGTCTTATGACTTTTTTGTTGCTGTTGTTGAGTACGAGTCTCACTTTGTCACCCAGGCTGTAGTGCAGTGGCATGAATATGGCTTCTGCAGCTTCGACTTGCTGGGCTCAGGCGATCCTTCCACCTCAGCCTTCAAAGTACCTGGAACTACAGGTGTATGCCACCACGCCTGGCTAATTTTTTTATTTATTGTAGAGATGAGGTCTTGCTGAGTTGCCCAGGCTGGTTTTGAACCTCTGAGCTCAAGCCATCCTCTCACTTCTGCCTCCCAAAGTGCTGGGATTACAGGCATGAGTTGGTTTTTTTTTTTTTTTTTTAAGAGACAAGGTTTTTTCATGTTGCACAGGCTGGACTCGAACTCCTGGCCTTAAATCATCCTCCCATCTCAGTCTCCTGAGTAGCTGGGACTATAGGCATGCACCACTGCACCCAGTTAATCTTATGGGTTTTAAAACACTACCTAGATTCATAACCTTGGCTGCACATTAGAATTACATAGGGAACTTTATTTTTTATTTTTGAGTTGGAATCTCACTCTGTCGCCCAGACTGGAGTGCAGTGGCCACTCCTGGACACCGCAGCCTCGACCTGCTGGTCTCCGGTGATCCCTCCACCTCAGCCTTCCAAGTAGCTGGAACTACAGGCACACGCTACCACACCCGACTCATTTTGATTTATTGTAGAGATGAGGTCTCACCAAGTCGCCCAGGCGGGTCTCGAACCCGTGGGCTCAGGGAATCCACTCACCTCAGCCTCCCAAAGGCGCAGGATTATAGGCTGAGCCACTGAGCCCAGCTACATAGGGAACTTTAAATCAAAATATGTTTTGGAAAAAAAAAAATGTGTGTGTGTGTGTGTGTGTGTGTGTGTGTGTGTGTGTGTGTGTGTGTATTTTTTGGGCAAGTCCCAAGTATTTCCATCTACAACCTAGACCTTACTCCCTGAACTACGGACTGGGATATTCAACTGTCTGCTTTACCTCTTCGCTTGAATGTAACACGTATATAAAGCTAAATGCTCCTTAAACGTGCTTCTCCCATAGTCTTCCCTGCCTTTACAAAAGACAACCTCATTCTTTGACTTGCTCAGGCTTAAAGCCCTCCTTTAATCCTCTCTTTCTGCCATGTCTGATCCACCAGCAAATTCTAATGATGTTCTCCATAATGCAGTGTTCCCCAACCTTTTTGGTATCGGGCACAGGTTTTGTGGAAAACAATTTTTCCACGTACTCATGGGGGTTGGGAGGGTGGTTTCAGAATGATTCAAGTGTATTTACTGTGCACTTTATTTCTAATACTATTACATTATAATATATAATGAAATAATTACTATTATTAAGTTATTATTGTGATATGAGTCTGCAAGCAATTTATGACGGTCTCTGTGCAGTCAAACCTCACTGCTAATGTTAATCTGTAATTGCAGCCACTCCCCAGAGCTAGCATCACCGCCTTAGCTCCACCTCAGATCATCAGGCATTAGATTCTCATAAGGAGTATACAAACTAGATCCCTCACATGTGCAGTTCACAACAGGGTTCACGCTCCTATGAGAATCTAATGCCTCTGCTGATCTGACAGGAGGCAGAGCTCGGGTGGTAATGTGAGCAGTGGGGAGCAGCTGTAAATACAGATGAAGCTTCATTTGCTCACCCACTGCCCACCTCCTGCTTTGCTACTGGTTTCTAACAGGCCACAGACCAGTACCGTGGCCTGGGGATTGGAGACCTCTGCAGTAATGTATCTGGAATCTCACCCTGTTGCACTGGGTCCGTCGCTACAAGTCCTTTCTCTGGCCACCCTTGAAGCCCCAGTGGGTAGGCAGGGGAATGTCTTTCTTTGTCTCTCTTATGATCTCTTTAAGAGAAATAGCTTTGCCGGGCTCAGTGGCTCAGCCTGTAATCCGGGCATGGTAGCGTGCGCCTGCAGTTCCAGCTACTTGGAAGGCTGAGGTGGAAGGATCGCCGGAGCCCAGCAGGTCGAGGCTGCGGTGGCCGGGAGCAGCCACTGCACTCCAGTCTGGGCAATGGAGTGAGACTCTAACTCAAAAAAAAAAAAAAAAAGAGAAATAGCTTCATGTGATGTGTTATATATGAAAACGTAATATGGAAGGATCTCCATCAACATGTGTGATCCCAACTATGGTTTCTAAGTTGTGAGGCTTAGGGTGACTTGCATTTTTTCTCTTTGTTTTTTTCTTTTTCTTTTCTTTTTTTTTAGACTAAGACACAATTGTCTCTAGCCTGGATTAATGCAAAATTGTAATGGCAGCCTTTTTCTCCCTAGCCCTTACCCCTGCTTCCACCATCTCTTCACCTGGCGCCTTTCAGCCACCACTTGTCAGAGCATGTTACTCTTCTGCTCAGAACCTCCCAATGGCTCCTCATTACTTGCAGCGTAAAAGCCAAAGTCCTTATAATAGCCCATAAGGCCCCATGTGACCTGACCCACTACCTCCCAGACTCCATTGCCCATGCCCCTCTCACTCCAGGCCAGACTCTCCTTCTGGTCCAGAAGACACATCTACCTCTGGGTCTTTGAAACTCCTTCAGCTGGAAAACTCCTCCCAGCTCTGCTGGGCTGACTCCCTCACTCCCTCCCCTCTCTGCTCAATTGCCACCTAGCAGGGGTCTTCCTGGACCCTCCTGTGTGAAGTAGCAGCCTCCTGTGCTCTCCTCCTCGGCTGGCTTCATTTATCTCCTGAGCCCTTTCCACTATCTGCCATGTAAGAAGTGTATCTGAGGCAACCCTTTCAGGTCCCCTCCCACTGTGGGAGCCTTTCTGTCCTCTCTAGAATAGTGGCATCTAGAATAGTGCTTGTCATGCAGTAAGTGCTCAGTAGATAGTCAAGGACTTGTTGAGTGGATGAGTGACCTCGCGGCCAGCTCATATGCACCCTCAGGATTGAGTGCATTTCGAGTTGTGGAAGAAACCAATGCTTCACATCAAGAAATGACTAACGGTGGAATTCCAGACTGGCAGGAAAAGTAGAGCGGGATTTCAGGAAAGAACTAGCTTCCCAGGCCCTCAGAGGACCCTGGAGGACAGTGGCTGATCATATCTTCTCAAGGATGCTCTGTAGACACTGCTGAGTACTGGGAGGGGACAGGGAGACTCCCTTCTTTGGCCTGTTTTAGGGACCACTCACCACAGAGCCTGGGGAGGAGGGTGGAGAAGAGCCTCCTGAGCAAGTAAGTCCCCCTGTCCATCCCTCAGTCTCCAAGCCCCAGAGGCTGGCGTCCACTCTGGCAAGGAGAGGGCCCTGGAAGAGTGTCTCACCTGGCATTTTCCGATGAATCTGCTGGAACATTCTCCGGTACCAGTCCCTGGGGCTGTCAACACTCTGGGATCAGGAAATGCAAAGTCAGTCCTCCCTACTCACCCTCCAATGTCAAGTCACTAAAGTTTTTCCTTAGTGAGTCCTTTATCTGGTTACCCTTGAAGCCCCAGTGAGTAGGCAGGGGAATGTCTCTCTTTGTCTCTTTTGGGATCTCTTTAAGAGGAATAGCATCGTGTGATGTGTTATATATGAAGATGACATATGGAAGGATCTCCCCAATGATGGCCCCTAAGTTGTGAGGCTTGGGGTGATTTACATTTTTTCTTTTTCTTTTTTTTTGTCAGAGTCTCACTCTGTCACCCAGGCTGGAGTGCAGTGGCATGATCATGGCTCATCACAGCCTCGACCTCCTGAGCTCAGGTGATCCTTCCACCTCAGCCTCCCAAGTAGCTGGGACTACAGGAGTGCACCACCATGCCTAGTTAATGTTTTGATATTCTGTATAGATGAGGTCTTGCTATGTTGCCCAGGCTGGTCTCGAACTCCTGGGCTCAAACGATCCTCCTACCTTGACCTCCCAAAGTGCTGGGATTATAGGTGTGAGCCACTATGCCCCGCCAGAAACATGTTCTTTGTAGAAACATTAGACATATAGAATAGCAAAGAGAAGTAGGGCACAGTGACTCATGCCTACACAGTAATTCCCCTACATATGAACCTTTAAGTTGCCAACTTTCTTTTTTTTTTTTTTGAGTTGGAGTCTCACTCTGTCACCCAGACTGGAGTGCAGTGGCATGCTCCCGGCCACCGCAACCTCAATCTGCTGGGCTCCGGCGATTCTTCCACCTCAGCCTTCCAAGTAGCTGGAACTACAGGAACGTGCTACAACGCCCGGCTAATTTTTTGATTTATTGTAGAGATGAGGTCTCGCCAAGTTGCCCAGGCGGGTCTCAAACCCACAGGCTCAGGCAATCCACTCACCTCAGTCTCCCAAAGCGCGGGATTACAGGCTGAGCCACCGAGCCCGGCTAAGTTGCCAACTTCCAAAGATGTGAACATGCATTCACATGTTCAATCATGTTTGTTCATGTGTCTGGCTTACTTCTCAAGGTACTGTAGTATAAGATTAAAAAGGCTTTTTTTGTGTTTGTTTTTTATGTATTATTTGTGTGTGAAAAGTATTATAAACCTATTACAATATAGTACTATATAGTTTATTGTGTTACTTGCATACCTAGGCTAACTTTGTTCGACTTACAAACAAATTGGACTTATGAATGCACTCTTGGAACAGAACTCATTCATATGTAGGGAACTTACTGTAATCCCAGCACTTTGGGAGGCCAAGGTGGGAAGATCATTGAGCCCAGGGGTTCAAGACCAGCCTGGGCAACATAGCAAGACCTCGTCTCTTCAGAAAATTTAAAATATTAGCCTGGCATGGTATTGTGCACCTGAAGTCCCAGTTATTTGGGAGGCTGAGGCAGAAGGATCACCTGTGCCCAGGAGGTCGAGGTTGCAGTGAGCTATGATTGTGCCACTGCCCTCCAACCTAGGACAGAGTGAGACCCAGGCTAAAAAACAACAAAAACAAAAACAAAAAAGCAAAGAGCATGTGTCTATGTAATAAAAAATGGAAGTTAATACTGTAGCATCAAGGCCGGGCATGGTGGCTCACACTTGTAATTCCAGCACTTTGAGCGGCCAAGGCAGGAGGATTGGTTGAGCCAGGAATTCAAGACCAGCCTGTGCAACATAGTGAGACCTCATCTCTACAAAAAAAAAATTAGCCAGGCATGGTGGCATGTCCTGCAGCGTCAGCTGTTTAGGAGGCTGAGGCAGAAGGATCGGCTGAGCCCAGAAGGTCAAGGCTGTAGTGAGCTGGGATCATGCCACTGTACTCAAGCCTGGGGGACAGTAGAAGACTCCAACTCAAAAATGATGATGATGATGATGAAGCAGTGAGATGGTATTTCATACCACCTGCTTCACCTCAGCTTCAAAACAGCCCAGGGAGGCAGGAAGGTGTGTTTGTTACCAACTCCAGTTTCCAGATGAGGAAATGTGACTGGCTCAAGACACAAAGGCAGAAGGAAGAAGGGCAGGAGCTCACTAATCCTAGATAGACCTCCTAGGTTCTTCTATGCTTGCCATGTTTGAGGCCTTCTCACTCAGGACTCACTCACTGCATCGGTCAATCATTCATTCATCTCCATTTCATGTATGCTGTGCCAGGCCTTGGGGGTATAAAACTAAGAGGGGGTTCTCCACCAGGCTCTGTCTTTACAGAGTGGTTCTTCACCTCTGAAACACTGATGGGAATCCTAGATCTGCGCACCCTCCCAAACCATTTGTGCAACTCAGACACACATGGGTACCCCTAACTTTATGGGATTCGTAAACTCCTGAAGCCCATCATGGCTGAACCCCTGCTTGGTCTGGAATGGTTGGCATGCAGCCTTTACTGCCCCCTCTCCACCCCACCCCCGCTTTAAAGCACAGAAATGGAGTTCCATGTAGGTCCTGGGCCCCATCTATCCATGGCCCCCCAGCCCTGGACTCACAGATCGGGGAGCAATGGGCATGCCGCTCTCATCCACAGGCCCGATTCCCTCGTACTTGACCCAGCGCTTGTCCCGATGCTTGCTGTCCTTGGTCCATGTGGCTGACCAGTTCTGGGCATGCTGGGGGGCAGGGGTCTTTGTGCAGGCAGAGGGCCTGCTCCCAGGGCCTGGCCAGGTCTGATACCATGCAGGGTCTGTGGGGCATGTGAGGGAGAGCATTAGCAAAAGGTGGGGGTCCCCGCCTGAACTTCTGTGTCCCTTAGCGCCTCAGAACATGAATCCCCGTGGGTTCAGAAGTTTCAACATCACTTTGTTTGTCTGAATGGGTGACTCAGACTCTATAAACTTCCCCATCCCCAGCAGCTCCACAGGCCTCTGCTGCTTAAAGTGAATTAAGATGGATTTGGTTTTGAGAAATCTGTGCCCATCCCCACCCCCTCCTTCCTTCCAGAAGGAGGGCTGGGAGTCATTACTTGTAGAGAATGCTGGGGACATCCCAGTTGGGGTGTGGCAGAGAACATGCTGGGCTTGGAGGGGACAAACGTGCATTCAGACCCCAGTTCTGCCACCTGCTGGCTGCAATGGCTTTGAGCACATCAATTACACACTCAGTGCCTCAGTTTCCACTTTTGTGAAACAAGGGTCATCATGGCAAAGATTCAGTGACAGCTAGTGTGTGTGACTATACCCAGCATGGTACCTGACACATGGTCAAGAGGTCAAGGACAGAAATTCATTCCCAGACATGGTCACTGTGTCCTCCAGGTGGGAGTGGGAGAGGGGGAGGCTTGGCGAGGAGGAGGGGAGGGGAGGCTGGCCAGAACCTCTAGTCCCTAAGTAGCCAGGCAGCAGCATTAGGGCCTCGGGGCCAGATGGTTAAGGCATGAATTGTGTCCC
Organism: Cephalopachus bancanus; assembly: GCA_027257055.1. NCBI lineage: Eukaryota > Metazoa > Chordata > Mammalia > Primates > Tarsiidae > Cephalopachus > Cephalopachus bancanus. Next base: position 129,208 of record JAPVLO010000120.1, on the reverse strand, counting down.
AGCCTTGGTGACTGAGCATCTCTGAGGCTCCAGCTCACCACAGGAAGATGGTACGCATCATCGTGCCTTACTTTGCCAGGATGGAGAGGGATTAAATGAGGTAAGCCTTGGGAGGTGTCTTTACAGCATGCTCTAAGTGTTCCATAACTTTTTGTTAAGTGAATACATTCCTTTGCACAGTGCCTGCCTCAAGGGAATGTTCAGTAAAGGATGCCACCTTCCTCAGGAGTGGGGCACTCAGGCCTGGCCTGCACCCAAGAGCTCCCAGGCTCTCTGGGACCGGGACCCAGAGCTACTTCCTGCTGGGCAACCCCTGGGGCCTGAATGGTGCAGAATGGGGATCCCTTCTCGATTCAACTTATGTTCACTTCCCTCCACCCTTTCAGTCCCAGTCCAAGTGATCCCTGGCCTGCTGGATGTCCGAGCCGCCCCCCCCACCTCTTCCCCCCCCCCCCGCACCAGAGGCTCCTGCATACTTCCTATTCCTGGCACCGGGTGGGAGGGCAGGGGAAGGGGTGTGTAAGCCTGCTCCGTCCCCAGCGGATGTCTCCTACAGGGTCAGCATGCTCCAGGGAGGGCGCAGAGGTCCCCGAAGGACCTCCTCATGGCCTCGAGGCCCCCTCTCTGCTGCCCTCCCGTTTGACACAGGGTGATGCCAGATGGCAAAACTCAGGAGGGTCCTGATCCTCCTGTACTCCCCTGCTTCTCACATGAGGCTCCAGAGCAGACCCACCTGGGTCCTGGGAAGCATCTCTCCTCGGTGTGAAGTAGCCATTGCACACAGTCCTGGGCGCGGGGTCATGGAACTGGAAATTAAGGGTGTTGGAGCCACCATTCCGGATCACGGGCACCTGCGGGGAGGGGCCAGGAGCGGCAGCTCAGGGCCCAGAAGGGCAGGAGGGATGGCTACCAGGACACAGCCCACACCCCACAGCGAGGGACCCAGAGCCAGTCTGATGGTTTTGTGGGAAACCAGCAAGGTCCTCTGGAGCTGTCTTTCGGCCCCTCTCCCTACCCAGCCCTTTAATCCTCCTGCCCGCACCTGACCTGCTAGTGTCCCCAGCACCTGTGGGCCCACCGTGCACCCTCCTCCTTGCTGTCTCACTCACCCGTGTCCCCCGGGAGGATGACCCTACATGGGCCCGGAGGTGGCCAGGTATGAAGTCGTCCAGGCTGAGCCCAGCGGGGAGGCTGCAGGGTGGGCCCTGCATGCTTGGGTCAAGGTCAGAGGACTCCGGGTGAGCCAGCTGCTCCTCTGCTCGTCCTCTGTGGAAAAGGAGGAAGGAAGGGAAAGTCCTGCTGGGTCCGGCTGCCGGTGCCCTCTTGGATCGACCCTGGGGTGGGGGAGGAGAGGACGGCTGTGGGAGGGGGTTAGGACCAGCTGGGTGGGAGCTCAAGGACCCAGGAAACAGGCCACTCCGGGCACCCGCCTGCAGGCTGCCCGTGCCGGCTCCCAGAGGCACAATGAGCTGCTTGTTAGGCCCAGGGCAGGAGCTCCGGGTGGGAGTGGGGGAGGGGGAGGCTTGGCGAGGAGGAGGGGAGAGGAGGCTGGCCAGGAGCCTGTGGGGCTCTCCCTGCATCGAGCAGCCTGCTCCCTGCTCCCCCAGAGGGAAAGCACAGGGGAACTGGGGCAGCTGGCAGAGTGGGGCCTGGGGACGGAGGACTTTGTTTCAGTTCCCTCTGCTTCCCCCAGGCTCTGTGTGAGCATCTGCTGTCCTTGGGCACGAGGGATCACTCAGGCTGGGGAGAGGCCCTGGCCAACAGCAAGGCCACCCGCCCACTGCCCATCGGGAAGCAGCCAGGAGCACCCTGAGCCCGAGCAGGGCCAAGGAGAGTGTGGGGCATTTCCAGGCAGCAGAACCACTCCTTCGGAGCTCAGAGGGAGTATCAGCTCCCTTCCTTGGCCTCCTTCGCAGACCGGAGACTTGGAGGACTCGGGGTGCCAGGAAGGGGTGGGTAGAGAGAGAAGCAGTAGGCGAGGCAGAGTTGGACCTGCTCCTGCTCATGGAGGAGTGGTGCTAGTGCCCTTGGGTTCTTCATGTGGGCACATGTGTGTGTGCTGTCTCCCTCGCTCTCTCTCTGTCTCCCTCTTTCTGTCTGTCTGTGTCTCTCTGTCTCTCTCTCCCTCCACACTTTCTCCTGCACCTCCAGGTTGTTTTCTGGAGGGAGGGTCTTCCTTGGCCTGCCAGGATTTTCTGCCCGATGCAAGGTCAGAAAAAGGGATTGGAGCTTCAGGCACCCAGAAGCTGGAAAGGCAAAGGGAGCCCAGAGAGGTGGGTGCAAGATGACAACAGGTTCCCAGTTTGGGGTGTCCAGTGGGGCTTTTCAACCCAGAGCACGGTGGTGTGAAGTCTGTCTCTCCTTGCCTTGGCTGTTGGGTTGGGTGGGAAGCTGAGTCGCCACTGCCACCTTCTGGGACTGTATCAGTTCAGACTTGGATGTACCTGTGGGGTCCGTGGGGGGTCTCCAAGAGAGGGTATAGAGAGAGAGAGAGAGAGAGAGAGAGAGAGAGACAGAGAGAGAGAGAGAGTGTGTGTGTGTGTGTTGGAATCTGGACGCAGCGCTGTGAATATGACTTCTGGGGGGACCACCAGGGAAACCATGTGAGCTGCACAGGGGCTGTGGGTACAGAGGGGTGTCAGCTGAACGGTGGTGGGAGGGGTGTGCAGTGGGCAGTCATATGAACAGCACAAGAGTTGTGGGGACCAGAGTGGATGAAGGTACAATAGGGGGCTGTGATTACTCCTGTCCACAGTTCCTCCTTGGCCTCGGGGCTGACAAGGGCACAGACAAGGCTGGGGCAGCTCCTTGTATCCTGTCTGAGCTTGTGGGAGCTTTTTCTGACATTTGAGCAGCCTGCTGGGGACACAGCTTTTCTGTGCCCACCCCTGACTGTGGAGGGAGGGGAGGGCCCAGGCTGCAGGAGGGGCAGCTCACCAACTGGATCCAATTAGGACTCCTACCAAAGCAAAACATGCAGACACACCCCAGTTCCCACTGTGCCCCCTCCCCTTGTGGGGGAAATTGAGGCAGGGCAGAGTGGAAGATCAGGAGGCCTGGGGCAGGCTGGTTCCTAGCAGCAACCCCTCCCTGCCCAGCTGACAGCTTGAGGACAAGTTGCTTGCTCAGCTCGGCAGTCCCGACCATCAGCTGACAGGGCCTTCCTTCCCCAGCCTCCCATCCCACCCCACCCTCGTGCTCAGTGAAAACTGCCCTCTTGTGGAATGAGCAGGGCAGGAGGTTCCCCCTCTACCCGTTTTCAGGAGCTGCTGACCCTGGATGCCCCAATCTGCCCCTCCCCAACTCTGCTCCATGCGACCCACCCCCCCAGGGAAGGGTGGTCCTTCCTGCCAAGAGACCTAGGGAGCACAATTCTCACAGGGAAGATGGAGGCATGCCGGGGAACTGGTCCCGGGATGCAGATAACAGACGGTGTATGGACATCTCTGGGGTTCTCCCAGAATTCAGGCAGCCCCCTTCAGGCAGGCAGTCCGCTCCAAAGGGCAGCCAGGGAAGTGGCTCCGCGTAGCGGGCAGCATCCCTCCCACCTCCGAACATGGCCCTGACCCACCCACGGGGCTTGGCCCTGCGCGCTTTCCCAGGTATTTTCCAGCAACAAGACCACGTGGACAAGGACAGTTTTTTTTTTCTTCCGATTTTCGCCTTTTCTGGACTGAGGGCGCGGGGATTTCTCACCGCGTCCCACTTCAATTTGGGGTGCGGACCCCAGGGGCGGGGCTTTGCTCCTTCGGCGGCGCTAGGGCGCGGGTCCCTCCCGCGGCGGCCTCGCCTACTTCCCCCGCCCCCACTTCCCGCACCTACCTTCCCCGGCGCACAGGTGGCGAAGCCCGAGGCCGCCCGGGAGCGCAGGAGCATCCCTGCCCGGCTGCTGCCTGGCGGGGCCGCGACGGGCGCTCGGGGAGGGAGGGCAGGGAGAAGCGCGGGCCGTCGTGGCCCTCGTGACCGGGTCAGGACGGGCCGGGCCAGGCCCAGCGCCCGAGGAGGAAGGAGGAGGCCGGGGGCGCCCTGGAGGCAGGACGGTGAGAGGCGCGCGGCGCGGGCGGGCGGAGTTTGGGTCTGGGATCTGGACTGTGGGCCGAGGGTGGGCCGGAGAGGAGGGGCGTGGAGTGCCCTCCATCCGCGGGGCGCGCCGCGGGGACACTGGTGGCCCCCTGCCGAGGGGGCTGGGCCGGCCGGGAGGCGGCGCCGGGAGGGGCCGCCGAGGCTCCCCGGGGAGCACGCTCTGGTTTCCCAACTGCCTTTCCAGGCCCCCACCGCTGGGTTGACGTCGGGGAGGGGGCGGGCGGGCCAACACGGGCCACTCAGAGTTTCCAGCGACACTTCCAGAGTGTGGGAAGCGAGGTGCAGCGCGGGGAGCCAGGACAGAGGGCAGGAGGGATGAGCGAGCGCCCAAGTTCGTCCTGCCCGAAGCCGGGGAGGCAGACGGAATGGGGCCGAGCTCGGGGCGCCCCCGCCCCCCGGCCGAGTGGCCCAGCGGACCAAGCGAGGCCCCGCGCCCCCTCCGCTCTTGGGGAGCGCCTGTGCCTGCGCCAGCGCAGCCGACCCTGTGCAGACGCGCGCGCGCGTGCCCGGCGAACGAGCGGGCGCTCACACGCGTGCAGGCCCCGGGAGGACACCGGCCCCAGGGAGCGGCCCCTGGGCGTGCCGCGCCCCTAGAGAGGATGAGGGTGGGGTCCTTGGGCAGGAATGGGGTCAGGAGGGTCTTGGTGTTCCCATACACCGTATTTGTTTTGATCTTTCTGCTTTTCCGCTGCCCTCGCTGCTCTGACACGGGTCCCAAGAGATCCCGCTCTCGGTCCATTCACTCTGGCCATCCCTTCTTCCCGTCTCTGCCCACGCCTGTGTGCCCAGGGCCTGTTACGGAAGGCGAGGGTGCCTCACGACACTGACCTGTAGTGCACTCAGACTCTGGCGTCCTTGACGCCCTGGGCTTGGCTCTGGGATCCCAAAGCCCCAAACCAACCAACAAGCAAATAGTATTGATCAACTTTATATAGGTGTTGGGAGTGATCGGTGACAAATTATGAAAATATTTATTGCTTCTCTACTGTGTCATATTGGTGCCTGAGACCACCATGTGCCTTAGAGTGTTTTCCAAGCACTCCACTAGACCCAAAAGTTGTAAGAGTGGAGAAAAGAAGTAATTTTCAGTCCTTCCCACCATTACTACTGTTAGCTTTATCTTTCCCCCAAGGCTCTACCCGGTTGTGTTGAAACAGTATTACATATGAAAGCTGGAGGAGGAGATGCCTAGGCCAAAGCAGCTTCAGAGACAGGATGCTGGCTAGCTTCCAGGATCTGGGGGTCGTGGGGTGAAACAGACCGCCACACTGGCAGAAGTGGATCTCTGGGTGCACATCATAGGGAAGCAGGTCCAAGACTTCCAAGGAATACTTTTCAATTTTTTTTTTTTTTGAGTTGGGGTCACACCCAGGCTGGAGTGCAGTGGCACAATCACAGCTCATCACAGCCTCAACCTTATGGGCTCAGGTGATTCTCCTGCCTCAGCCTCCCAAGTAGCTGGGACTACAGGCACGCACCACCATGCCTAATTTTTAAATTTTTTGTAGACAGGTCACACTATGTTGCCCAGGCTGGTCTCAAACTCCTGGGCTCAAGTGATCCTCCCACCTCAGCCTCCCAAAGTGCTGGGATTACAGGCATGAGTCACCATGCCCTGGCCCCAAGGAAGAATTTTAAATGAAGACAGGGATTCCAAATCTGCCAGTGATGGGGTATCTGTGTAAAGGCAACTATTGCACTGAGCAGGGAGCTGAACAAGATAACCTTTAAAGCCCCTTCCAAGGATCTCTGACTCTCCAGGGAAGCTGAAGGGATGGGGTGGGGTGGGGTGGGGGGTAGCCACTGCCCCTGGAGGAAGCTGCAGGAGTGGAGGGGTCCTGGGACACTTCAGAGGGGGGCGGCGGTGCACTGCCTCTCCCCTGAAGCTTTGGATCCCTACTTATCCACCCCTAGGTGCCATCCTTTTCCCTCCCTCAGGGATGACATTTCCTTAGTCCCTCCCTCAGGGATGACAGTTTTTCCCACCTGTCAGGGTCCTTGTGACTAAGAAGGACCACATCACTTTCATTTTCTTCCTTGTTCTCCAAAGATGGTGAAGCTGAAGATCTTCCAACTCCAGGAATCCTGGCCATACCCTCTCACCAGCAGCGAGCGTCTCTTATTCTCTAGGGGCTCTGACCTGGACTCCAAGATAAATATTTAATATAGAGGGTGCAGCTGAGCTGACAAAGGTCCTAACTTCCTGTTTCTCACCAAGGGAGGTGGCAGCCATGGGCAAGGAGCTGGGACTGGCGACCAGTTTCATCTCTATGGGAATAGGGAGTTCAGTAAACAGCTTGGGGCGGGAGCGGTCCCAGGAAGACCTGAGCCTTCCTCCTGAACCGCTTTGATTTCTGCCAGTCTACTTAGGCCCAGACTCCACTGGGCTTATCACCTCTTTCAGGTCAGACGCCACTGTGTTCTGTGGTGCCCATCTGGTCCCACAGAAGAGAGGACAGGATGAGAGATTGGTGGGACAACAGGGCAGGGAAAACACTAGGAAACCTAACTGATTTCTTTTTTTCTGCTCATACTTAGGGAGAATTCCTCCTCTTTGAAAAGTATATTAAGGAGAAGAAAAATAGCAGGGTTCAGAGATTCTCGTCAAGGAACCAGGTGTCTAATTTCCCCACTCCTCCCTCGCTGCTGGCCTGCCTTCACAGCTGGCATGGGCTTAGGGAGAGGCTGAGGCTAGGGAAGGTTGTCCTAGATAACACGGCCGCTGACAACAGTGCAGATTCCTTTCTGGATCCCAATGCACCATCTCCTCCACAGGACTCTCCTGTCCAGGAGGGGCCTCCCTTCCTGCGAGTCACATGTCCCCACCTCTGGTACTGCCCTCAGTCCCGGGAGCCTCTGCCTTCTCAGAGCCACCTGAACCATAGTAAACACCGTTATATAACTGCTCTGTTTTCCCAGCTATCGGATCCCAGGCAGGAGTCTCTGCTCCCTCCACCCCCGAGGCTGCCCCCTTTTGTTCTGTGGGGAGCCCCCACAGTCAACAGAGGTCTGTCCATACCCACCACACCGGGGATGATTATTCACCAAAGGGCCCCCATTAAATGTGGCTCTTCACACAGGAGGAGAAAGGGGCAGAATGCAGGTCAGTCTGCAAACCAAGCTCTGTCACCAAGAGGAAGGATGAGTGGAGAGAGCACTTGAGTGCAAGACACGGCAAGAAGAGGGAGCACTCATTTTTATTTGTCAAGGGGAAAAGGGAAGCCAGGGGTCCTAGAGGACATCAATCCAGACTCATTCTCGAGGAGTGCCTTCCTCTAGTTCTGAGAGGCTGCTATTCCAATGAGTCAGACAGATCAATCCTGGGCAGTCAGGGGCCCCCCAGCTCTGTGCCTCAGTCCCCTCCATATTAAAGGACGGACACTGTTATTCCTTTTCTTCTCCTCCCCAGGGAGGAACTCTGGTATATTCTTCAGGTAGGCTTTGAATAGGTTTTTAATTCTTGCCCTCAGGATACTGTTTTCTTCCTGCCAGAGGGACTCAGCAAGCAGACCAGAAGGGATTAGCATAGAAAGCACTGTCCCTTTCCAGCAGCTTGGACTTCTCTAAGGGGGAAGAAGACCACAGTGACAAATTGTGAAGAACTGAAACCAAGGCACATCGGACACACCAGCGCAAATCTGGACTACATTTCATCCCCCGGGCTCCGTCTCTTTCTCCTGGGTTCTCTCTGGACTCCTGCTCCCGCTCACTTTGCCAGCCAAGTTCTACTGATGGCCCTTGTCTGTGCCAACCACTCAGGAACAGAAGCAGACAGAAGAGAGTGCAAGTGACCCACTTTGGGGCTTTAAAGGCCCTCCTGCGCTCACAGTGGCATGACCTGGCTCATCTGGAATCCAAGATTTTTGGGAGAGTCACAGTAAAGTGAGGGAGTCTCTTTGAGTAAAAAAATACCAAGTACAAATATGGTCAGTGTCAGGGCATGGCAACCAGGACAGGTACGTGGAAGCCCATGGGAACAGAAAAGGAGGCTTTCAGGCCCACCTGGCACCAACCTTTCCGTAGCACACACATGATGTAACAGGCATCTATCTATTCTGGATTCTCAGAGACAAGCCCATCCAAACTCCAAAGGCTGTGGAAGAACTCAGCCTTTTGGCCTATTTATCCAGCCTGTCCCAAGGAAGCCTTTACACTGACATCACATCCACGACTATTCTCTTCCTCTTTTTACACATGAACAAACAAGCACAATGTGCAGATAGGCTCTTTGAGAAGAGCGAGCTGGATGAACCTCTTTCTCAAGAAAGATGAAAAGAGCAAGTGGCCGTCAGCTTTTTAGAAAGTGAATTTTATAAGAGAGGGATAAATAAGTGATGACCTCAGAGGGAAAACCCAGCCAAGCTAACTCGGCCACTGAGAAGGGCATGGAAGCAGGAGTTGGAAAATTAGGTCTGCATCTTCTTTCCCAGCTCAGGTAAACTGAGATAAGATAAGAGGGCTGACTTGCTGGCCCAGTGGATACCATGAGGTAGTGCTCTGGCCTCTGAATGAAGAAAAACCTCGTCTTCCCCCCTCTCTGAGTTCAATGATAAACCTTCTCCCTAAACGGCATCAACATTAAATCAATTACTTAATTTACCATTATCAAAATCAAATAGATTTTCTTTCTAAAGGCTAAAATTTGTGATAAAAACAAAATCAAAAAAAGCAAGACCATGCAATTACATATAGCAGGCCACAGTGTAGGGACTAGGTTTAGATGTAGTGAGAGGTTGATATGAATTTGCAGTTGAGTCCTTTATTTCCAGGCTTTTAAAAGGCTTTTCACAATTCTGACAATAAGGGTAAATATGACCTCATTTTACTGAAAGTTTAGCTAACATAAAACATATAGGGACATTCATAAGTTAAGATGCCACTGGGATAACAAAGAACCCAAGATGCATACTGAGCTTATTTGAAATTAGAAACCTGGGCTTGGCCAGGGGTGGTGGCTCATGCATGTAATCCTAGCACTTTGGGAAGCTGAGGCAGGAGGATTACTTGTGGCCAGGAGTTCAAGACCGGCCTGGGCAACATAGCAAGACCTCATCACCACAAAAATTTGAAAAACTAGCTGGATGTGGTGGCCCATGCCTGTAGTACCAGCTACTTGGGAGGCTGAGGCAGAAGGATGACCTGAGCCCAGGAGGTTGAGGTTGCAGTGAGCCATGATGGTGCCACTGCACTCTAGCCTGGGTGATAGACTGCAACCCCAACTCAAAAAGAAAGAAAAAAGAAATCTGGGCTCATATTAATGTGGCTGTATTTAAGGCCAAAATTGCTGTACTTAGGTCTGGTAGCCCCCCAAATTTAGCCTTTCTACCCCTACGGCCATAACCTGTAGAATCCCCTTGCCAGTGTTTTCTTCTCCAGGGCTCCAGCTCTTTCCCTATCTCTAACCCCCACTTGCCCAGAGAAACTTATGCTTCCTTGTGAATCCACAGCACCTCATGGTGTTTCTACTTTTCAGAGACTCAAAAGGCTGGTCTGGCACTTCCTGTTCTTGGTATCCAACTCCACATTCAACTCCCCTCTGGCTTCTTTGACTTCTCCCAAATTGGAATTCATCCATGTCTATTATTAGGATCACATGCAGAGTCATTATATTACTATAATAAAAAGCCATTTTTATCCTTTGTAAAGACTGTACGTTTTCTGGGATATCTTTCTTCCTTTTCTTCAAGTAGTGGCCTCTGCTGGAGAAGCCACAAAAGGAGCTGAGAGGCGAGCATGAGTTCGTGGTGGACCAAATGCCAGGAAGGAGGCCAGGGAGTGCATTTTGAGGGGTGGGGGTTGGGGGGAAGACAAACACCTTTGCAGCCACGATAGCTGCTTTAAAACAAAAGGGCTGGAGAGGTGAAAGAAAAAGTTCCTTTTTATTGTGATGGAATTCCCTCCCTTGGGTGATGAATGCCTTGGCATTGTCACTGACAAGACTAGACATGAAAAGCCAGGCTTTTTCCCAACTTCTGGAATTATTAAATGAGTGAGAGCCAAATATAAGAGCCTCCACCAGGAAATAAAGACACAGGGAGTCAATAAAGTTATTTAATTTTAGGGATGTTGTCTTCTTTTTTTAATCTTAAAGATGACTTCCAATTTACAGTAAGAAAGTTCTAACAAATTAATTTCTTTTTCACAAGAAAGACTTATTAAACTATTTCTGCCTAGCATAACTAAAAGCAAGAAAAAGTAGTTAATCTGAAGCATGAGCAAATAATCCCCCATTCAGAAGAACCCTGAAAAAAAATTACACCACCAGCTAGCTAGTCGGTTATGTCTGACTGCCTCATCATTTAGGAAGCAAAACCAGGACCCTTTCTTGGAAAATGTCTGTTGACATTTCTATTAAGAAAAACAGTTACTGGTCACAATGCACTGAGAAACGAAAGGTGAGGGGGGTTCACGAGGGCATGTTCAAAAGGTTCTGTGACAAAAACACATCTTTATTGCCCCGAATCAAAATCTATGGTAGGCCTCTTCATTACATGCATTTCACTTTAACATGTAAAAACCAAACAAGAGTATCTGGGGATGGCTCTGCCAAGGGAGTGAAGGGAATCTGGTCAAGAACTTACAGGAAGACAGTGTGCCTGGCCCTACTTTAGAGCTGCTCAGAGGGAGGGTCCGTGTCCATGTCCTCGCTTCTTGATCTCAAGCCACCTAGACTTGTCATGAGGGCGTAGAAGAGGAGATGATACATTACCCTGTCTCAAACAAAGGTGCTATTTAGCAAGTCTTGCCAAGGTTGCTGGGGCGTGAGGCCAAGGCCTCGCGGGAGGGAACACAGTCTCCAGTATCATCTTTACCTTTGTGACTGCATAGATGAAGGTAGCTAACACTGACCCTATTCACTCTGGCTGGCTAGATATAGGCAGGTCAGGTCCCAAGTCCCAATGTAATATAGGCTCCCTCTTTCACACCCTGTCAACGGCACAAAGTCCTATTGTTAGTACAGTTTTCTGTTCGCACTCAAGATAAGCGTAACAGCCCTGTCCTTCGACTACACAACTTCTCTTCCTCTACACACATCTGCTCTTAGAGCTTTTCGAGGAGCATCTGATCACAGCAATACTGAAGAAGGATTATGGCAATACCAGTCTTTGGATCTGTCCTCCAGGTAACGCAAACCCTCCTCAATCTACTATTGGGCCTTCGTAGGCTGCCCTTTACTCACCGTCCAGCAGATTTCAGAAAAGATGTGGACCAGGTACCAGACAAGATGGAACGCACAGTTATATATAACCATAGACAATTTAGGAAACTGGAGCCTCATAGCCACAACTCAGGCTTTGGGATCACCCTCCCTCTGATATCTTTTCTGCCTAAGTAGGGAAAGCTAAGTAATGCTTTAAAAGAAAATTGGGTTCCATTGTTGCTATAACAACAAATATTAGGGATTCTAGAATGATATCTCAACAAATCCTTATGGGTTAGGAAATAATTTTCAATACAAAGATTGGAGAGAAAAAACCTGATAACTAATACAAAGAAAAACTATAAATCAGTTATCTGGGGCAAGTTCTTGCTAAACCATCTTAACTAATTGTTCACCTAGATTGGTTAGGATGAAAATTCTCAAGAGTTTAAATTTTGTATTTCTAGATATGATACAGTCAACACTTGTGGAGGTCAGCTACAATATTTACATAAAACGAGGGTAGAGGAACAAATTTTAGCCTTACCCCTTCTAAGCGTAGAGGGTCTCTTGAGTAATGACCATGGGTAGCAAGCAGCTATATCTCACATAAGCATGGCTTACATTTTCCTTATAGAGACCAACTGCCTCTTAAAATCACTCAGTGAGCGGATTTAAGGGACAATACCAAAAGTCTAAAAAAGATCCCAAAGTTGTCCAATTTTGAAAAATCCCAATCCTTGGGATTTTTAATAGAATATCAATAATGATAATCTATTAACAAAACAAAGGTTTTTCTCTTCCTGTTTTGAACAGCATGAGTCAGAAATCATCCCTAGGTTATCAGGACAGCAAAGAAAGCTAATCTTAAGAAAGTAAATATTTGCTATTGAGAGAAACTTGCTTCATTTAATTGTTCATGGATGAATGAAAAAAGGCAATGAAAATATACATGAAAAGATACGAAAAATACTGATACTCCTGGACAATCTGACTTTTCTATTCCTTAGGCAAGAAGTATATCAAACTCATGAGTGTGATAAGCAATTTTCACTTTTGCTGGTCAATATCTAGTAATAAAAGGCCAGCAATGTCTACACCCATAATCAAAATGTCACCTCGAGATTTTAAGGGAAACTGAAGCTGTTTTTGTTTTAGCTTTCTATTAAGCAATCACACACACGTACATGTATACACACACACACACACACACACACACACGGCTTGTCTTTGCTTTTGCTCTAAACATTCAGAACACAAAAATTTTAAAGGGATAATGTTTTGAACTTAGATGAGTTTTAAAACTTTTATTTAAAAAATTAATCATCTGGGCTGGGCTCGGTGGCTCAGCCTGTAATCCTAGCACTTTGAGAGGAAGAGGCGAGTGGATTGCCTGAGTCCGCGGGTTCAAGACCAGCCCCAGCAACTTGGTGAGCCCTCGTCTCTATAATAAATCAAAAATTAGCTGGATGTGGTAGCGCATGCCTGTAGTTCCCGCTACTTGGAAGACTGAGGCGGAAGGACCGCTAGAGCCCAGCAGGTCGAGGCTGTGGTGGCCGGGAGCATGCTACTACACTCCAGACTGGGCAACAGAGTGAGACTCCAATTCAAAATCATCATCATCATCATCATCATCTGATCAATTTAAAACTTCATGTAATGCATCTATAACCTAACCTAGGAAACCTGGTCCATGTGAAGGGTCACTTTCAAAATATATTTAAGAAAAATTTACAAAGAAGTCCTCTTACATGTCTGGGAACTGATGTAAGAAGTGTGTGTGTGTGTTGGCTTATTTCCCTAGGGGGGGAAAAGTTGCAGGAAAAGGTCTCTGTGGGGCAGGCATTCAGTCATCTTGGAAGCTGTTATTTAGATTAAAACATTCAAAAATGCATTAAAGTCCTCCAATGAAATCCAAAGTAAAGAAAAAGTACTGTTATTACAACATATTCCTAAGGTTCATGCCTTCTAAATGGTTTGGGGTCATAGGTGCAAAGGCATATATATGTAGGTATACCAATCAAGAGCCTCACTTTAAGAAGCTACCTATATCATATACACACTCTTACCACACAATTTTCTAAATGTTAAAATACACCCCAGCTTTCTACAGAAGAAATATCTTTACTTTTAGAATTCAACAGAAGTTTCAAAACTAGCCTCCTCCAAGAGCTGATGCTGCTTTATCTTAAACTCATTCTCTGGCTGATCCTTCAACAGCTCAGACAGCACCTGTAAAATACTCTATATACACTTTTGTGATGCTTCAGTCCAAGAAACTTGCTTTTTAATCCCATTTCTTTTTGAGAAGATAACAAAGACATTCCTAAATAACTAGTAAAATATATATATATTTGCTTATATATGTATATTTGCTTTTAAGAATTTACAATAACTGTCTCTACTATTGCCTGCTTAAAAAGTGGTTTCTACCTGTGGATTGTGTATGCATAAAAACAGCCTTAATGAAAATGAGAAAGGGTTAAGGAACTCCCAACTAACTCCACACTCTGTCGTGTGGACTGACTTCCAAGACAGAATCTTTTCTAATACTGGGATTAGGGGAGGGAGGAGTATGACGATGATTAATTTTCTCTTTAAGTATAGAGAAATGGAGAGACAGCAACTCAAGACTTTTTCTCCCTTCTTTCACAAGTTTTACTCACAACTCAATAGGAGATCCTTTATCTCCTTCCACAATATCCTTCCTATCTTTTTAGTAACAGAGCAATCGATGCAGGCAGGTTCCAATCCCCAAAGAGCCTTGATCTCTGTCATAAAAAAACCAGGAACTGTTAGCAACAGGTATAGGAAAACAGAGATAGATGGGTTAAGTCTTCATTCTTCTATAGAAAATTATGATTTTTTGAAAACAACAATTATGTTGTTTTTTGTTCTTCTGGTTTCCCTGAAGCTCCCAACATGAAGTACTACAGTCTAAATTCCTGCTTCAGTGCTGAACTCCCACATTACAAGAGACATTAAGGAATGCCATAAAGGTGTGTTTTCCATGCTTTGATATAGTGTTCCCTGGCATGCACCTTGACTTTGGAGCTGCCAATGACATGACATCTGTGATCAGGCCAACCAGAAATGGGACCCTAAGGAACCCTACAATTTTCTTCACCAGTTGGCTGTGAAGAAAATCAAACTAAGGGAAGATCATTCAAACACTATATTGGAACACTATACTGGTTTCTTTGTATTCCAAAATATGCTAATGAGGCTAACATATAGTTCAACTTAATATGTTGAAAACTGGAAAAACATCTCAGTAATTGATATAGAAGACAGGAAATCTTCACTCATCCAGTGCCCTAAATTTAGCAAGACCTTCAATTCACAAGGGGATCATCTCATCTCACCCCTGTCAGTTTCCACCATGTCAGTTGGTTTCAGAAATACATAAGGATGATGGTGAAAATAGATACAAGATCTGATGCAGGGCTTCAATACTTCTTGCTGTTGAAGGCTCTGCTGAGGGCAGTTATACAATACCTAGAAAAGTAATGTTCTTTGCAGATGGAGTAAGTCATCTGGGGTTCAAAAATGAAAGCAAAATAATTTGGCAACAGTTTAGGCTTTCTGAAACTCTCCTCCAAAGTTCTAAGGAAAGTTTAAACCAATTGTGGCCATTGTTAGATGAACATACTTCAACTCTAAGAAAATCCCTTGTTATTTTTAAATCTTGCTTTTACTAAAACATATTTAAAGGAACTAAGAGTTCAGAGAAAGGTTATTATGGGAAATATTCTCCTTGGCTCTTATAATAACTGGGTTTGGGTTATTCACTTAGAGGTTCTACCATCATCAAGTTTTCCATCAGAAGAGAAGCAGTTTTAGCCACTGACATCTAAGAGGCCTTTCTTCAATGGCACCAAGCAGAAAATGAAAATGAAAAGGAAAAAAAAAATCTTCTTGCGTTTGAAAAGTTATTAGTCTTTCGTGAAAGATATTACCTTCCCAAACAAGAGTGAAGGCTGACTAGTTCAAGTCAGAAACCCAGGGTTCAGGTTTCCAAGGACCTTTTATTAGGGGAAAGTCCCCTTTATAACACAAGACTTCACATATGTATTGACAACAGCCAGATTAGTTCCTAAAAATCAGGAAGAAAAAAAGGGAAAAACAAAACAGATGCATTTCTTATACATATTGAACATAAATTAAAAGAATTTATAAAACGGTCACCTTTCTTACACAATCAATGCAGAATGAATTACAAATGCACCTCCAGATTTAAGTTGTTTGAGTTTAGTTTCATTTTCCAATAATAAATAAATAAAATTTGTTCTTGAGTTTTAGATCCACTGTGCCACAGCAGGGCTCTGAATCATTACTGTGCTTTCTTCCCTTGGTTGCTCCTAAGTGCAGCAGTTGGGAGTACTGGGGTTACAGACTTCAATGGCCCATCAGAATGTATGCCATCTTTCCGGGGTGGCATTCGCTCATTAATTCGGTCCAGACCTCGGGCTTCTTCAAAACTCCGGATCTTGTGCTGAAGTGAAAACCCTCTGATGGCTACAGAAAAACAGGAAGGGGGGATGGGGGTGGGGAGTGCTCAATTAGGCAGCAAAGGAACAAGTTTTAAAAAGATTCTTAGCGCACAGAAACCTCCTAAAGATTTTTTCTATAAAAAGGTGTCTACGAGAACATGACTGGTGAAGGCAATAAGCAAGATTTGACTGAATCAGCTTTATCTGAAGCTACTGTCTCCTTAAGGCCCAAAGGGCAGCTAAAACCATGAATAATTTTCATAAACGCTCAATATGAGTAATCACAGCAAAGTATTCTTGACAAAAAGCTAACAAGAACTTAGCCCCAATACATATGAGGAAGAGTTTCTTATGGGCCAGAAACGTGCTCTATACTAGAACAAAGACAACTAAGAATAATATAACAAGTTAAACACAAAGTATTTCCTTTAGGTACAAATACCACATTGACCACACACACACACACACAAAGTAACAAAAGAGCTAATCTATTTGTCTAGGACAGCTTTTTATCTTGCACAACCAGGAGCAGAATGTAAGCTAAAAACCATCAAAATAGCCTCTAAATATTTTTCCTTCTGATTCAACTTTTGTATTGTCAAGGAAAGGCATTCCCATTTTGAGCCACTTTACCTAATGGAACAGTTAAATTTATAACACAGGTTTATCAATTCCAATGGTTTTCATCCACAAATTTGTAGATAATGTTTCTTAAAATATATCTCCATAGAAACAAAGATAATTTAGCTTGAGCGCCTTAGGGAAACCTCAGAAATGAACTGAGCTAATAAATTCTAGTCTACTTTTGCCTCTGCTCTTGATATCCTTAGAGTTACTAGAAAAGGAGGCTGACCTGTTTGAACCTCTTTACAATCAAATGGATGTTTCTTGTATATGGAAGGGATATGGGAGCAAGCCACTTGACCTCACATGACCAACTGCTTAAGCTTCAGCCATTGCATTAAAACTGACAGAGCCCAGAAAGGACTGTAGCTATGGTGAAGGTCACTGAAATACAAATATAGGATACAAAGGAAACACCTGCTTTCTGAACACGCCTAGAAATATCTACTCTCTTTTCACTGTTGCAGTTCTGGTGATGCAATAATAAAAGATCTGAAATGTTGATAAAGCTTTTAAAAACCAGCAGACAGACACATGATCACATCTATCAGAGTAGTATGGCCATACCTTCCCGGGCCTCTACCGCTTCTACTGTGGCTGTAAGAGGGCAGGAGCAGTAGCATGCAAAAATGAAGACAGAAAAAGAGTGAGTAAACCAACAGCACTGCTGCCAGCACAGACACCCCAGGGTCCCACCTTTTAGCTTATCCCCATGTATAATAAAAGCTGACTAGTTAGAGAAGCGAGAGGGTTACTGCAAGAGACCAAACTGCATGTGGGGGAGATATGAAGTGAGGAGAGTTTCTCATATTTTTAGCATTTCAGGTAGCATGAGGATGTTGCTCTTTTCATTTTGTTATTTATTTTTTGGGGTCTCGCTCTGTCACCAGACTAGAGTACAGTGGCATGATCGTGGCTCACCACAGCCTTGACCTCCTGGGCTCACGTGACCCTTCTGCTCCAGTCTCCCGAGTAGCTGGGACGATAGGCACACGCCACCACACTCAGCTAATTAAAAAAAATTTTTTTTTGTAGAGACAAGGTCTCACTATGCTGCCCTAGTTGGTCTCAAATTCCTGGGTTCAAGCAATCCTCCCACCTTGGTCTCCCAAAGTGACTCTCTTCATTTCAAATAGCCAACTGCTATTTTATGTCTTGACATCCGCATATCAAAATAGCATGCCAAATCAAATAATTTAACATCACAATATTCTTTAGTTTGTAATAGTTCAGATGGTATTAAATGAGCTGCTCTGGGTTCTATTCAAAAAACTTATTTACAACTACTTCTTGCATTCAAGTGACTTATGTGGGGTCCAATTGTCCTATTAACTGCTTAATTTAAAAAAGAGTGGCCCTTGAACAGCAGATTGGCATTTGGAAGGAGAGGCAAACAGGTTACATGTGAGGGGTTATTTCTTGTCTGAAAGTAGAGTACTAAGCTAGCAAAGGCACAGAACTATTTAATTCCCAATGGAAATTCATATACCTAACTGGGCTTAGAAATTTAGCAGAGGCTGACATTTCCAGCCCATATGGCTTCCATTCAGTGTTCGAGAGAGCAGACCAATAACTAAGAAAGCCCTCTTCTCCTTCAGTGATGGAAAAAGAAGCAATTTAAAAAAATTCATACCAACAGGTAAACTACCTTGCATCTTGTTTTTTCATACAATAAAAACCATAATATATGAAAAGGTACTGGTTGTAGCAAGAAAAGAGCCTATTAGGAAAATCCTGTCAGTTCCTCTAAGACCAATTTTCTGAAAGAAGCCAGGAAGAATAATGAGCAGTAACAGTTTTACAAGGCTTTACAGATCAATACCACAGGAGAAATGAAAAGAACTGCAAAATTAACTACCTAACACAATGTAAAAATGGATATTTGGAATCAACTTATCAAATGCTTACATTTGCCAACCATATGCAGGCATGTGTTAAATCAATGTCACACCCTTTCTAATCTCCTTAAATAGTACAAACAAATTTCACAAGACAACTGTAGTGTCTCCTAACATACTGATGATGCAACTGTAGGAAGTGGGAGAACAAAGCATTGCTTGAAACTGTAGACAGTGTTGGTCTAATTAGAGCTTAAAAGCTACGTGGTGAAATGTGTACTAGCATGACATTGTCTTGGGCCTTCCTAGAATTGCTTTTTGTATTTGGTATTAAGAAAACAGCCTGCACTGAGGGAGATTATAAGAAACAATCATATAAAACTAACTGAACTCTTTTTTCCTTTCTAACATCTTTATTGAAATATAATTCATATACCATAAAATTCACTTGGTTAAAGTACACAAGTTTTAATACATTTAGAGTTGTGCAAACATCACCACAATCTATGTTTAGAATACTTTCATCACTCCAAAGAGAAACACCCTACTTATTAGCAGTCACTTTTCATTTTAACCTCCTCTCCTCTTCCCCTTAACCCTAGTCAACCACTATAGATTAGCCTGCTCTGGAGATTTCATACAAGTAGAATAATAGAATATGTGGTCATTAGTGACTGACACCTTTTTCACTTAGCATAATGGGGTTTTTTTGGTTTTTTTTTTTTGAGTTGGAGTCTCACTCTGTCACCCAGACTGGAGTGCAGTGGCCGCTCCCGGCCACCACAGCCTCGGCCTGCTGGGCTCTGGCGATCCTTCCGCCTCAGCCTTCCAAGTAGCTGGAACTACAGGCGCACGCTACCACGCCCGGCTAATTTTTGATTTATTGTAGAGATGAGGTCTTGCCAAGTTGCCCAGGCAGGTCTCGAACCCACGGGCTCAGGCAATCCACTCACCTCAGCCTCCCAAAGGTGCGGGATTACAGGCTGAGACACCGAGCCCGGCTAGCATAATATTTTTAAGGTTCACTCATGTGAAGCATGCATCTGTATTCCATTCCCATTTATGGCTGAATAGTATTCCATTGTATATACTACATTTTGCTTATTCAGTAGATGGGCATTTGACTTGTTTCCACTTTTTGGCTATTATAAAGATTCCATTTTGGCTATTATGAAGAATACCCATTTATGAACATTTGTGTACAATTTTTTGTGTGATCATATTATCATTTCTTTAGGGGGAATATAACTAGAACTGGAATTGCAGGGTAATAAGTTTACTTGTTTAAATAACTGCCAGAATGTTTTCCAAAGCAGCTATACCATTTTACATTCCCACCAGTAGTGCACAAGGGTCCCAATTTCACCTTATCCTCATGAACACTTATTACTTATCTTCTTTATCACAGTCATCCTCGTAGGTATGAAGTGGCATCTCATTGTGGTGTTGATTTGCATTTCCCGAATGTCTAAAGATGTCAAATATCATGTGCCACATGCATGTCTTCTTTAGAAGAATGGCAATTCAAATTAGTTACCCATTTTTTAATTGGGTTTTTTTAAATGATTCAGTTAAGAATTCTTTATATTTTCTAGATACAAGTCCCTTATGAAATATAATTTTCACCTATTCTGTGGGTTGTCTTTTTACTTTCTTGATTGTACCATTTGCAGCATACTTTTTTTTTTTTTTTTTTTTGATTTGGAGTCTCACTGTGTCGCCCAGACTGGAGTGCAGTGGCCGCTCCCGGCCACCGCAGCCTCAACCTGCTGGGCTCCAGCGATCCTTCTGCCTCAGCCTTCCAAGTAGCTGGAACTACAGGTGCGCCCTACCACGCCCGGCTAATTTTTTATTTATGTAGAGATGAGATCTCGCCAAGTTGCCCAGGCAGGTCTCGAACCCACGGCCTCAGGCAATTCACTCACCTAAGCCTCCCAAAGGCGCGGGATTACAGGCTGAGTCACTGAGTTTTTAATTTTGACATAGTCCAATTTATAACTGATCTGTTTTTTTATCTTATGGTCTTTGTGAATCTTGTTCTTGGTCTTCCTCTCCAGTTTGCTACAAGGAAGCTTAAAGTCAAATTTGTGGCTGATTATTGGTTTTATTTTGTTTTCTTTTGTGCTCCAACTTCACATATTTATTTTAGTCCACTGTGTTTATGTATACTGCAACTCATACAAATCCCTCTTGGATCAAGGTGGGGCACAAATAAATGTATGTTATAAGGCCATACAGGATACTGTTGGTTAAAAGCTCTCCAAGTAAAGTTGTATAAACAATAAAAGGTCTTTTTTTAGCTAATGTTCCAGTATGCCAATGAATTTGTGGAACTGACACTCCAATGTGAAGATAACAAAATAAACTCATTTCTTGTCAATCAATAAGAAAGAATAAGAAGCTCTAAGAAGTTGGCTCCAACTTTACCTTTCATTCTTCTCATACATTCCTGAAGATTTCTATCAATTTTGGAAGTATCAATAAACAATCCTCTATTAATTAAAACACTCATATGCAAATCAGGAAAATAGAGAAACTAGACATGTTGGGACTGAGCCCAAAGGGTGGCTAAGAATTATAAACAAGCAAATTCCCAAATAACACATCCATAACATTTTCTTTGTTACTTGTCCCCATTTTGCAGATTTGCTCTCTCAAGGTCTAGAAAATATTGGTTTACATTAAAACAACAACTTTGTGGATCAGCAAAATTTCAAAACTTTTTAGTAAGGATTCTATAGGACATTCCTTTTTTCTGTATTCATGTTACTTTCTATTACTCTAAAATATCCTTATCAGAGCTGCTCTCAGAATATCTCACATGACTAATTACAAAGCAAAGCAACGGTGGGGAAATATTCTGCTTATTTAAAAACTGCTATTTATCTGAGAAAAAACTTCAATCTCAAATAGTTTACTGATTCTGTCTGTGAAAAGAATAAACAGCCCTATTAAAAAGTGGGCAAAAGATAAGAATAGACACTTTTCAAAAGAAGACATATGAGTAGCCAACAGATACATGAAAAATGCTCAGCCTCTCTAATCATCAAAGAAATACAAATTAAAACTACACTGAGATACTACCTAACTCCAGTCAGGATGGCCATCATCAGTAACTCAAAAAACAACAGATGCTGAAGAGGATGCAGGGAAAAGGAAACACTTCTACACTGTTGGTGGGAGTGTAAACTAGCACAACCTCTGTAGAAAACAATGTGATGATTTCTAAAAGATCTAAAAATCAACCTCCTGTACAAACCAGCAACCCCTCTTCTGGGAATATACTCGGAAGTACTCAAATCATTCTACAAAAAAGATACCTGTGCACACATGTTTCTTGCAGCACTATTCACAACAGCAAAAACACGGAACCAATCGTGCTGCCCATCAAAAGTAGACTGGATTTAAAAATCGTGGTACATATACACGATGGAATATTGTGCAGCCATAAAAGAAGGACAATATTATGAACTCTGCAGCAACTTGGATGGATTTAGTCTGTTATACTCAGTGATCAATCACAGCAACAAAGAACTAAGTACCACATGCTCTTTCTCATAAGCAGACCCTGAATAATTATCATAATACTATAAGAAAAGAATTGGAAGTAGTGGGAAACTGCCAAGGGAGGGAGTGGGGGGGCATACTTCATCAATGAAGGTACCTGATCTCAAACCAGGTGACTGGCGACCAAAATGAGGGCCAAACTTTTCCTATACAATGATCATTTGTATACCCTGAATTGTACCTCACATCTTTAAAATTAAAATTAAAAAATTAAAAAAGAAGAAAGTAAATTGTATATTTCCAAGGAGAAAGTGTTTGGTCTTCCTTCTAAATAGCTAAACTCTAATCATTCAGTATTCAATTTAAAAGAGGAAGAGGAATTCAATTTCATTGCTGTTGACTAATAGGAACAAACAAGTAGGTTTGTTCCTATTAGTCGACAGCAATGAAAATTCCACAAAAGAAAAAATGATGCCTCTAAACAGCAGGATGGCAGGAGTGGTGGTGTATGCCTGTAGTACCAGCTACTTGGGAAGCTGAGGCCAGAGAATCATTTGAGGTTAGGAGTTGGAGGCTGTAATGAGCTACGATCATGCCTGTCTATTCCAGCCTGGTCAACATAACAAGACTCTGTCTCTTAAATTGAAAAGAAAGGCAAGATGAAGGATGACAAGAAAAAAAAATTAAAACAAAACAAAAAAAAACTTAAATAGAAACAATTCAATAAAGCAAGGGAAGCAAAAAGCTTCAACACCAGTTTTCATACCTAGAATTAGTCATCCAATGATGTCATCTCTGTCTCTTCTCCTTGACCAGATCTATGTTTATTCTGACAAGCATCAATCTTTTCATTCTAGGATTCCATAATGCCCTCTCCTAAAAAGTCAGCTCCTATGTAGTTTTTAGCACTGACACTTTCACTGAAGAGGTGAGTGTGGTACTGGAGTAGAATATGGCTGCAGGTAAAGAGGCAAACTCCCTCTCTGATTGAGATACTCTAACACCCCAAAATTATTTTCATTGAAGTATAATATACACGTGAGGCATATCACATGCATGCAGCTGAAGTGTACAGCCTAGTACATTTTTCATATGTATATACATGTATAACTACCACCCCAATAGTGATATAGAACATCCGAACACTCCAGAAGCTCCCAGTGCCCTTCTGAGTCAATACTCTTCTGCCAGAGGAGATGCCATTCTGACTTCTAGTACCACTAGTTAGCCTGACTGTTCTTAAACAACAGATAAATCAGACAGTCTGGACTCTTTTTGTGTCCAGCTTTTTTAGCTTATTATAACATCTGTGAGATTCAATCACGTTATTCCATGTATCCATAACGTTATTTTTTATTGCTGAGTAGTATGCCACTGAATAAATAGAACACAATTTATTTATCTATTCTACCACAGATAGATATTCAGGTTGTTTCTAGCCTTGGGCTATTATGAATAAAGCTACAGTGAACATGCTCATGCACACCCTTGGGTGAATATATGTACTGACTTCTCTTGGATGTGTGGAATGCTGGGTTATAGGATAGATATATGTTTAGCTTTACTGTCCAATAGTTTATCAAAGTGGTTGAGCCAATGTACAGGACTTCCTACAATGTACCTACCTAGTTCTAGTTCTGCACAAGCACACCAACACTTGGTATTGTCAGACTTTTAAATTTTAGCAATTCTAGTAGTATGCACTGGTACCTCACTGTGGTTTTTGTTGCTGTTGTTGGAGTCTCACTCCATCACCAAGGCTGGAGGACAGTGGTACACTCACGGCCATCCCAGCATCGATCTGCTGGGCTCTGATGATCCTTTTGCCTCAGCCTTCCAAGTAGCCAGAACTACAGAAGCGTGCTACCAGGCCCAGCTAATTTTTGATTTATTATAGAGACGAGGTCTTGCCAACTTCCCCGGGCTGGTCTCGAACCCGTGGGCTCAGGCAATTCACTCGCCTCAGTCTCCCAAACTACTGGGATTACAGGCTGAACAACTGAACCCAGCCCACACTGTGGTTTTTAATATTTCCCAGATGAAAAACTATATATTAACATCTTTTCATATATTCATTGGCCATTTTGGTACTCTCTTTTGTGAAGTGTCTGTTTAAATCTTTTAACCATTTTTAAATTTTGGTTTTTCTTGTTGGTTTGTAGTTTCTTCATATATTCTGATTACAAGGCCTCTGTCAGACGTATGTATTGCAAAAATCTTCTTCCAGTTTGTGGCTTGCCTTTTCCCTCTCCTGTATTTTTATGAAGAGAAGTTCTTAATTTTAATGAAATTCCTTTTTTTTTAAGATTAGTACTTTTTGTGTTCTACTGAAGAACTCTCCCCTACCCCAATGCCTTCTCTCCATACTTTCTTCTGGTTTTATTGTTTTGCATCTTTACTGTTAAACTGATAAGAACAGATACTACACATGATCTTAGCCAAGAGGCTAAGAGAATGTTTTGCATTTTTATTGTAAGTTAAGGATCAAGATTCATTTATTCCCCAGATGTATAAGTAATTGTTCTAGTACCATTAACAGAAAGAAGCCCCCATTATTATTATTTTTTGCTGCCCCCCCCAAGAAGCCCCCATTTTTAACTGTAAGTTGACTGCTAGGTAATAGGAGCAAAGCTTCTGGGAAAGGAGCATTCTCTACTCACCAGTCTGAATAGTCTGCTTTCCTCCTGAGAGGACACCCAGAGGGAGTGTACCTGTAGGAGTCAGGCCCTTGAGAGTCAGCACACTCTCACTCTCTTCCCTGCAAAGGAAGATCAAAGCCCTGGGTTAATCCAGGGAGCCTACCACTCAGCAATTCAAATATATTGAAGGAAGTTAAGACAAAAAGAGTAGAGATGGAAGACAGGTTCTCCTACCTCCAACCCCTTCCCTAACTCAAAGAAAGGGATGTTTTCTGTAAACATTCCAATTTTGAATGATCAGCCAGTTCTTGTTTTTCAATTAGAGGTACTTAATAGCCAGGCACTATGCTAATGTGTCCCATATATTATCCCATTTAATATACCTAACAACATATTGAGGTAGGACCTATTATTATTTTACATACAAGGAAACTAAGACACAGAAATGAAACCTAAGACTACACAACTAAGAAAAAGTAAAGCCAGAATTTGAAAACAGACAATCTGGCTTGATAGTCCACACTGAGCCACTATATTCACTACATCTTAAGCTAGTACCAAGTGAATGTTTGCCAGAACATTTTTACTCACTTTAACATATACATCTGATTCGATCTACATTCAACCTGAATACTTGCAGCTCCAATACCGAATTCCAATTCTAAAAAACTGCTGTGAAATCAACTTCTAATTTACTCTCAAAATGCCTTTAACCCATATTGTAATGACAGAAAGCCTTACCGAAGAACTGAAAAGACCCGTGCCATCTTCCCAATGGCTCTGATTTTATTCTTGATGATCTCCTTACGAACTGTAGTGCTTCCTTAGAGAATACAGAGAATAAGTGAGTTAAAGGACTGTGTTAACAGGTTGGCTTAAAAAAATGCAGGATGAAGTGTCTTATTATAAAGAAACTATTTGTTTGAAAAAAAAGAAAGTAAAGGCCTAAGATTGTTTAAACAAACAAAAATACCAGGAAGTTCTAAGGAACAAGAAAAAAAAAATAACCCAGAATATAAAAAGATGAAGTTAAAAATGAAGGGTCACAAAAAAGGCAGACTGTGGATCTATGAGAAGAACTTCTTTGTGCTTCTGAAATGTGGAACAAAACAAAGAATGAAACACAAACACATAAACAAACCTCACAAAGACTGCTGCTACAGCAAAGATCCCTTTTGAGAATGCTGTGGGCCACCTCAGGATGCAGGGTTTGGCCTGCCAAATGGCAAGTGATCATTCCAGCAGTTGTCTTTTACATGTAAACACAGTGTCCAGTTAGCTCTCCTGAACTTAGTGAGGGCTGCTTTCATTCTATAATCTTCTTATACTAGTGAGTTATTTCCTCATAATACTATTGACAACTGTGCAGCATTTTTAAAAGCAACAATCAAAAAAGTTATATCAAGACTTTATGGCTTTTTCTCATTCAAGATTCAGCAAATAACCTACACATGAGAAGCCAAGGTCCAGGCATGCACCAGGTGACCGCATTCAAAAGTCAGAAAAGAAAACATGACTTTTCCTTCCTCACCTCCAGCTCTCAATATCCTGCTGGATCGGGTAGCAGGTCCAGAGAAAACACATACATGAAAACTGAAAGGGAGGATGGAGAGCCTGTCTGAAAGTATTCAACTACCAACCAAAAACATCTAACCCATAGATTGTGGTGGCACAGACAACGAGTATTAAGTTCTTAGCACATTTTAGTCGGATACCTTTCTGATAGCTTGAAATGTAGTGATCTTCAGGGAGAAGAGACACCAAGAAACAAGGAGGTGAAGATAGAAATATGAGAAGACAAATTTAAGTTTACATGGAAGAGAGAAAACAAAGTGAAATGCAATGAGAGAAGCAGGCTATTATCTTTACCAGCTCATAAGAGATATCCTTGGTATCATGATAGAACATTAAATTAGAGATTTGTCAGTAGTTCCTTCCATTTCTTAAAAGTTTATAGTTTTACATTCACATTTGTTATTATCCAACGTTTTCTATTCCTACAGATCATGAAAATAACATTAGACAAAGGTATCATTTGGGGAATAAATGATGCTAAAAACAAAGAACAAAAACAAAGGACAGAACAAAACATTTTTATAAATCTCTTAGCTTTTAAGGGATATTATAGTTCTTCCCTTATTACGTTTTGAATGTTCTTCAGAATTTCAAGTTGCTTTTTGCTATTTTTGTTGTGGTGGTTTGTCTCTTAAAGGCTTTCACTAAGTGTCTAATAATCCTTGGTACTCACTCATGATTAAGAGTAAGGGACTAAAAAGCTTTCAGAGTTGGTGGGTGGACATGGGACATGGCTGACTCTGCTTTATATGAAATGACAGGGTGAGCTTTGTTGTTTTTTTGGGGGGTTGGGGTCTCACTGTCACCCAGGTGGGAGTGCAGTGGCATGATCTTTTTCTTCCTTTCCAATCTTTATTCTTTCTTTTTCATGCCTCACTGTATTGGCTAGAACTTCTAGTACAATACTGTTTAGAAGTAGTGACAGCAAGCATCCTTGTCTGGGTTTTTTTTTTTTTTTTTTTTTTTGAGTTGGAGTCTCGCTCTGTCACCCAGGCTGGAGTGCAGTGGCATGCTCACAGCCATTGCAGCCTCAACCTGCTTGGCTCAGGCGCTCCTTCTGCCTCACCCTTCCAAGTAGCTGGAACCACAGGCATGCATCACCACACCTGGCTAATTTTTTGATTTATTGCTGGTCTCAAACCCCTGGGCTCAGACAACCCTCTTGCCTCCGCCTCCCTGGGATCCCAGGCCTTGTCTGGTTTCTAATTACTAAAGAAAGTTTTTGACTGGGTGCAGTGCCTCATGCCTGTAATCTCAGCACTTTGGGAGGCCGAGGTGAGAGAATTGCTTGAGCTCAGGAATTCAAGACCAGCCTAGGCAACATAGTAACATAGTGAGACTTGTCAGGAAGGGAAGGAAGGAAGGAAAGAGGGAGGGAGGGAAGAAAAAAGGAAAGAGAGAAAGAGAAAGAGAGAGAAAGAAAGAAAAGAAAGCTTTCAATATTTCACCATATGATGCCTGCTATATGTTTTTATAGATACATGTGTCAAATTAAAGAAATTCCTTTCTAATTCTAGCTTAAAGAATCTATTACAAATAAAAGATAAATTTTACCTAGTACTGTTTCTATAACTACTGAGGTTACATAAATTTTCATTTTTTTCTATTAATGCAGTAAATTATATTGATTTTTTAAAAAAATTTCTATTTCAGAATAGCTTTAGCTTTATAGAAAAGCTGTGAAGATAACACAGTTTTCAAATATCCTACACCCTGTTTCTACTATGATTACATCTTATATTAGTATATACTGATTTTTTATTATTAAATTTTCTGAGGTTTTTGGAATAAATCAACTTGGTTGAGATGTATAACTTTTTATGTATACTGCTGGTTTCAGCTTGATGATGTTTTATTTAGGATCATTCTATGTTAATTTCCTTGCCAGGTTTTTTTTGGGGGGGTCAGGGTCTCACTGTTGCTGACGCTAGAGTATGGCACGATCATGGCTCACTGCAGCCTCGACCTCCTGGCTCAAGTGATTCTCCTGCCTCGGGCCCCCAAGCTGGGACTACAGATGCATGCCACCACCACGCCCAGCTAATTTTTAAAATTTTTTGTAGAAACAAGGTCTTGCTATGCTGCCCAATCTGGTCTCAAACTCTTGGGCTCAAGCAATCCTCCCACCTCAGCCTCCCACAGTTCTGGTATTACAAGCATGGGCCACTGTGCCCAGGTGCTTATCAGGTTTTAGTAACACAGTTAAATCATTCTCATTAAATTAGTTGAAGAACATTTCTTCTTTTTTATTCTTGGGAAGAACTTGTATGAGACCGGTGGTGTTTCTTGCTTAAATGTTTAGTAGAATTTATTGGTGATGTTATCTGCACCTGGAATTTTCTTTGAATTGCAAATCCTATTTCTTGGTAGGTATGAGATTATTACATTTCTGTAATGTATCATTCTGGATAAGTTATATTTTTCTAGCAATTTATCCATTTCATCAAAGTTTAAAATGTATTGGTATAAATTTATTCTCTTGCCATTTTCTTTTCTTTTTTTTTTTTTTGAGTTGGAGTCTCACTCTGTCGCCCAGACTGGAGCCACCTCAGTCTTCCAAAGTACTGGGATTACAGGCAGCCTCGACCTGCTGGGCTCCGGCGATCCTTCTGCCTCAGCCTTCCAAGTAGCTGGAACTACAGGCACGCGCTACCACGCCCAGGTAGTTTTTGGTTTATTGTAGAGATGAGGTCTTGCCAAGTTGCCCAGGCGGGTCTCGAACCCGCGGGCTCAGGCAATCCACTCACCTCAGCCTCCCAAAGGCGCAGGATTACAGGCTGAGCCACCGAGCCTGACTTTTTTTTTTTTTTTTTGAGTCAGAGTCTCACTCCATCATGCAGGCTAGAGTGCAGTGGCATGCTCATGGTCACCACAGCCTTGACCTGCTGGGCTCAAGTGATCCTTCCACCTCAGCCTTCTAAATAGCTGAAACTACAGGTGTGGGTTACCACGGCTAATTTTTGATTTATTGTAGAGATGAGGTCTCACCAAGTTGTCCAGGCTGGTCTCAAACCCCTAGACTCAGGCAATCCTCTCACCTCAGCCTCCCAAAGTGCTGGGATTACAGGTGTGAGCCACCACGCCCGGCTACTTGTCATTTTCTTAATGGCTATAGGATCTGTAGTAATATCTCCTCTTCTAGTACTGGCGTTGGTTATTATTCGTCTTCTCTTTTTTATTTGATTAGTCTTTACCAGGAGTTTCAATTTTTTACTGGTTTTTTCAAAAGAACACATTTTGGCTTTGTTACTCCTCTGTATTATTTTCTGTTTTGTTGTATTGTTCCTTTTATTTCAATGTTTACTTTCTTTAGGTATAATATGCTATCTGTCTCTTGTTAACTTCTTGAGATGGGTGCTGATTTTCTGCTTTTTCAATATATACAGTTGAGGCTACTTCTTGTGCTCATGAAGGAAGACAAAATAAGGTATAAATTTTCCTCTTACCATGACTTTAGATATACCCCACAAGTTTTAATACGTACTATTTTTTCTTTTTGAGTTAGAGTCTCACCCCATTGCCCAGGCTAGAGTGCAGTGGCACGCTCACAGTCATCCCAGCGTCAACCTGTGATCCTTCGGTGATCCTTCCCCCTCAGCCTTCCAAGTAGCCGGAACTACAGCTACACACTACAATGCCCAGTTAATTTTTATATTTATTGTAAAGATGAGGTCTCGTCGAGTTGCCCAGGCTGTTCTTGAACCTATGGACTCAGGCAATCCTTTCACCTCAGTCTTCCAAAGTACTGGGATTACAGGCTTGAGCCACTGCACCCAGCCTTATTTTTTATTTTCATTCAGTTCAAAATATTTTTTAACTTTAAAGTCTCCTTTTTGCTGTTCTTTTATCTTTTTTTTTTTTCCCATAGAGACAGGGTCTCACTTTGCTGCCCAGGCTGGTCTTAAACTTTCAACCTCAAACGATCCTTTGCCTTGACATCCCAGAGTACTGGGATTACAGATGTGAGCCACTGCACCCAGACTATTTTTTTTTTGAGTTGGATTCTCACTCTATTACTCAGGCTGGAGGGCAGGGCACATTCATGGCTACCACAGCATCAACCTGCTGCACTGGGCTCAGGTGATTCTTCTGCCTCAGTCTTCTAAGTAGCTGGAACTACAGGTACATGCCACCACACCAGGCT
The DNA here is from genome assembly GCA_027257055.1 of Cephalopachus bancanus. Lineage (NCBI taxonomy): Eukaryota > Metazoa > Chordata > Mammalia > Primates > Tarsiidae > Cephalopachus > Cephalopachus bancanus. Next base: position 99,164 of record JAPVLO010000120.1, on the reverse strand, counting down.
AATTTTTTTATTTATTGTAGAGACGAGGTCTCACCAAGCTACCCAGTCTGGTCTTGAACCTCTGGGCTCATCCTCTCACCTCTGCCTCCCAAAGTGCTGGGATTATAGATGTGAGCCACCGCGCCAGGCTATTTTTACTGTTTGGGATGGTTCTCATTTACACTGTTATAGCTCCTTACATTCCTAGTTATTTTTACTTGTAAGTCATATATATATCAAAGACTATTTGTAAATATCATTTATGGCCCTACCTACATTAGGTTATCTTAGTCTAGTGAGGTTTACTTTCATCAGGTGCCTGGAACTACCTTAAAATGATTAGAAGGTATGCTATATTCCCTTCCAGGGCTATTCTATTCCAGCTCACTCTTACTCTTACATAGATGCAATCTTTGAGGATCCCAAACTAATGAGCAGAAGCTTACTACCATTCAAATCATCCCTGGCAAGCCCAGAACCTCAACTTCTCTAGCTTAGTCATACAAGGCTATCAAGAGGACTGCTCAACCTTTTAGCCTCCTTTTGGGAAATTCATGAATATCCTTAAGATAGAAATGGTCCCAAATGTTGGTCTCGCCGCTCAGATTTCTGGCTTTTTCCGTGTCTCAACCTGGTAATTCTGTTCTACCTTGTTTGCTTTCTGATGCCTTTAAAAATGAACTCGGCTGGGTTCGGTGGCTCAGTCTGTAATCCCAGCACTTTAGGAGGCCGAAGCGAGTGGGCTGCCTGAGCCTGCAGGTTCAATACCAGCCTGGGCAACTTGGCAAGATCTTGTCTCCACAATAAATCAAAAAATTATCCAGGTGTGGTAGCGCACGCCTGTAATTCCAGTTACTTGGAAGGCTGAGGCAGAAGGATCGCCAGGGCCCAGCAGGTTGACGCTGGGGTGGCCATGAGCATGCCACTACACTCCAGCCTAGGCGGTGAAGTGAGACTCCAACTCAACAACAAAAAAAAACCAAGTCAAAGCATATCTTGTCAAGCTTTTCTGGTTGTCTTAGCAGTCAAGGTTGACCTAAACTATCTAATCTGTCATTAAAGAAGCAGAAATCCTTAGTTTATATCAATTAAAAGAAACCCAAACTTTTATGTGGTTTTAATGTGGCTCACTATTTTAATTTAAAAGGTCTATTTTCATTTTCTTTCAGGAAAATTACACATATATCAGCTAATATCCTTGGCAAAAACAAAGAGAATTCTACACATTTACTTTTGTACTTAACAGAATATCGAATACATTTTTCGTATCAATTTCCAAAGCTCTAATTCATTCTTATATTTTTAAAAAACAGACGCACTTCATATCATTCCATTCAATCTATCTCAGCAAGTATTTACCTACTATGCTCACTGCACTATATTTGGCTTTAGGGGGCTATAATGGTGGGCAAAGTCTGCTTTCTCCACTATGGAGATGGTTTATCATAAAAGTTGAGTAAGTCACCTTAGCACAGGGCCTGGAGCAAATGAGACAGTTAGAGATTTGTGCTCAAGTGACCACCATCTTTCAGAATATCCTGCATTCTCAGACAAGTTAATGTTATCTTTAAAATCAAACTTCCCAACTGGGCTTGGTGGCTCAGCCTGTAATCCTAGCGCTTTGGGAGGCCAAGGTGAATGGATTGCCTGAGCCCGCAGGTTTGAGACCCGCCTGGGCAACTTGGCGAGACCTCATCTCTACAATAAATAAAAAATTAGCCGGGTGTGGTAGTGCATGCCTGTAGTTGCAGCAACTTGGAAGGTTGAGGTGGAAGGATCGCCGGAGTCCAGCAGGTCAAATCTGAGTGACAGAGTGAGACTCCAACTCAAAAAAATAAAATAAAATAAAACTTCCCATAACACACTAGAAAAAAAAATACTTGGCTACAAATACAACAAAGTGTTAGTATATAAAGGTCCCACACACGCCAAAAATGAAAAAAAATGCATATGACCCAGTAGGAAAATGAATGAACTATATAAATTGTCAAGTCACAAAAGAGAAATAAAACGGCCAATAAATACCCCAAAAATGTTCATTAGTCATCATAAAAATACAAATTAAAAATTTTAAAACGCCGGGCTCGGTGGCTCAGCCTGTAATCCTGCGCCTTTGGGAGGCTGAGGTGAATGAATTGCCTGAGCCCGCGGGTTCAAGACCCGCCTGGGCAGCGAGGCCGCATCTCTACAACAAATAAAAAAAAAAAAATCAGCCAGGGGTGGTAGCGCATGCCTGTAATTCCGGCTACTCAGAAGGCTGAGGCGGAAGGATCACCAGAGCCCAGCAGGTCGAGACTGCGGTGGCCGGGAGCGGCCACTGCACTCCAGTCTGGGCGACAGAGTGAGACTCCAACTCAAAAAAAAAAAAAAAAAAATTTTTAAAACATCAGATTATTACAAGTATAATAAACAGTACTGGAGAGAGCACTATAAACTATGGACTACACACAAAATGTAAACTGGCACAGTCTTTCTAGAGGTTATTTGAATCAGACTTAACATTTAAAGTACTAGTTGACACAGATCTTCCACTTCTAGAAACGCAGCCTATGGAAATAATAGAATGTTAGTCTTGATTTCCTAACAATGCTTTACTTTCTTCTGTGGCATACATCACCATCTGACATATTTACTCATTGTTTGTCTTCCCTATACTAGAATACAAGCTTATTGAGAACAAGAACCTGAACAGTAGTTGGCACATATCAAACATGTAATAACTATCGGTTACAGACATGTGTAAAGATTTATCTGTACAAATTTTTAAAACTATAGGTGTTTATTTATTTATTTATTTATTTATTTATTTATTTAGAGATGAGATCTCGCCAAGTTGCCCGGACTGGTCTTAAACCCCACAGGCTCAGGCAATCCACTCGCCTCAGCCTCCCAAAGTGCTGGGATTACAGGCTTGAGCTACCGAGCCCGGTCCTTATAGGTGTTTTAAAAGGAAAAAGTTATGGAAAGACTCCAATGTCCAACAATACTGGAGTGGTTAAAACAAACAATGGTCAACATGGACAATTATCTATCCATTAGAAACTAGTCTATGAAAAAAAGTAAAAGTACATGATACTATTATTATATAACCTTATTATTGTTAAAAAGAAAAAAAAAAGAAAACAATGCATGCAAAGATAAAAGACAGCTAATAGTATACATCAAGATGTTAATAGTGGATATATATGAGATGGTAGACTTATGGGTGACTTTTTCTTATGGTTTCCTGATTTTTCTATTTTTATTTTCTACAATAAATATAATTCTCATTTAATAAGGCAAAGAAATATATTTAAAATAAACTAAAACCAAAACTTCTTAGAGGAGGAAAAGTTTACCTTCGGCTTCATCATCAGAAATCAGTTCATCATCAGAACATATGTTGAGAACATTAACCAGCATCTCTGTGACTATATAAGACAAAATAGTCCAAAGTTTACTTTATCTAAAATAATGTGGCTATATAAATAAACATATATATGCTAAATAAGCATAGCAAAATTATTATTATATTAGTAAGACTAGTTATAAAGAGTAGCAGTAGAGCTGGGCTCGGTTGCTCAGCCTGTAATCCCGCGCCTTTGGGAGGCTGAGGTGAGTGGATTGCCTGAGCCCGCGGGTTTGAGACCCGCCTGGGCAGGCAAGACCTCATCTCTACAACAAATCAAAAAATCAGCCGGGCGTGGTAGCATGCGCCTGTAATTCCAGCTACTCGGAAGGCTGAGGCGGAAGGATCGCCGGAGCCCAGCAGGTCGAGGCTGCAGTGGCTGGGAGCGGCCACTGCACTCCACTCTGGGTGACAGAGTGAGACTCCAACACACACACACACAAAAAAAGAGTAGCAGTAAATATAGACCTTCAGGTTTAAAAAGAATTCTAGTAGATTAATTGCTCCAGTAAAGTCTGGAGTCTTTGAAGATTCTATCATATAACTTCTTGGTTGTATTAGATTGCTGTTCAGAGCTTTTTCCTTGCCGATATGCCCATGAAAAAATGTCTTCCCATTTTATACAGAAGTTAAGCCAACAGGCCTATGTCCAACAGGCTTATTTTATATTTGAGTAGCTCATTTGTGTAGTTGTACAAATACAATTCTAAGGACAATAAATCCTATTTAAATCTCTTTGGTATTAAAGAAATCACTGAGAAAATGGTTACTTATTTTAATATTTTGATCATAGCAGGACAGCTACCTTAAATTTTTTTTTTTTTTTTTTATAATCAGTATTTTTTATTATCGTTTTGTAGGGTACAGTTAAGGGTTAGGTGTACAATTACGTTTCATTCAGGCACCCTATTGATAAGAGGTGTGTTCCCAGTCCCAGATAGATATTAGCTACTGTTAATCCCATCCCCCCCCCATAATTTCCCAGTACCATCAGTCATTTTCTTATAGTATTACATTGGATGAGCTACCTTAAATTAATATTTAGAATAAATCAGCCAGGCTCGGTGGCTCAGCCTGTAATCCCGTGGCTTTGGGAGGCTGAGGTGAGTGGATTGCCTGAGCCCGCGGGTTCGAGACCCACCTGGGCAGCGAAACCTCATCTTTACAATAAATTTTAAAAAATCAGCCAGGCGTGGTAGCGCATGCCTGTAATTCCAGCTACTCAGAAGGCTGAGGTGGAAGGATCACCAGAGCCCAGCAGGTGAGGTTGCAGTGGCCGCTCCCGGCCACTGCACTCCAGTCTGGGCGACTGAGTGAGACTCCAACTCAAAAAAAAAAAAAAAAAACAGAGAATAAATCATAACAGACTAGAACTAAAATTTAAGAACCAATTAAGTGCTATTTAAAAATCTTTGTATGTCTTAGTTCTTCACTGGAAAAAAAAAATCAGTCAAAGCAGTGGCTTATGCCTATAATCCCAGCACTTTGGGAAGCTAAGGCAGGAAGATTGCTTGAGCCCAGATGTTCAAGATCAACCCGGGCAATATAGTAAGACCTCATCTCTATAAAAAAAGCAAAAATTAGCTGGACATGGTGGCATGTGCCTATAGTCTCAGCTACTAGGAAGGCTGAAGTGGGAGGACAGTCTGAGTCCAGGAGGTTGAGGCTGCCGGAGCCAGGATTGTGCCACTGCACTTCAGCCTGGGTGACAGAGTAGGACCCTGGCTCAAACAAACAAACTGTAGAAAACAAAATTAGAAAACATTTCTAACTTTAAGAAAAACATTTCTGAACCATCAGGGGCTCATGCAACTATAAGGTATGGTCAGTTACTAGTCAAAACAACTTAGTTCCAACTCCAGATGGCTTAGTTCTCTTACCTTTTTCCCCAACAAAAGGCAAAGACCATGTGAAAACATCCATAAAGTTTGGAAGCCAGTAGGGGTGTGGAGAGCAGTTAAACTGCCTGATATTCATGACATTGTTTTCATATTTCAACACAGCAGCTAAAAAGGAAAAAAGCAAGTAAGCCTGGCATAGAGGAACATGGCATGGCAACTGGAATGCTGTGTATAGCTGTGTACCTACTACACAGAATTCAACTTACTTTCTATTTGTAAACTCAAGGCTAGGTGAAGGGAAGATGGAAAATTTTAAAGCAGTTTATAAGGTTCATTCTCTTAAGAATTATTCCAAGGAACAGAGTTACCTGAAGAGCTCATATAATAAAAGTACAAAAGAAATGGAAACTTCAAAGGGTCACTGCACAATAACTGTATACAGAAACCTTAGGCTCCGACCGGGCACGGTGGCTCAAGCCTGTAATACCAGCACTTTGCGAGGCTGAAGTGAGAGGACTTCCAGAGTCCATGGGTTCTAGACCAGCCTGGGCAACTTGGTGAGACCTCATCTCTACAATAAAAAAATCCAAAAAAAATTTAAGAAAAAAAAAAAAAGAATCCTTATGATTCACAAGAGAAAAATTTATCCATAACTTCCTTTTATAGGCCAAATGATTGTAATCACAGCTCTCTTTTGAGGGTAAATATCACTCATTAAATGGACACAGCCTGTTGTGCTAGTCCTTAGCCAGAGCCAATGATTTTATAAACTCAATGGGAGTTTATACATAGCAGTTACCAATTCATAGTGAGGAATACAGACTTCGAGCAATTTACAATTCAAGTTCAAAAGTAGATTAAATAATCTCTGTATACAATAGAGTGGGTTTAAAATTATTTTTTTCTCCTATACACAGTCAGGATATTGCCACCATGCTGTAAATACTTAATATTAACCAGTTAATATAGTTGCAGATACTTTGATGTCAAACTGATTTTCTTTATATTTTAAAAGTCTTAAACTCCAATTCCTTAGTTTTTATCACCAGCAAGGTTGTTTGTACCATTCTCTTAATTATTCTTACAGTGGTCATAAAATAGAATAGGGTTATAACAATTCTCTAGAAATGACAGATATAGGTCACATCCTAGTTCCTGTTTCTTTGTCACAGGATAATGCAGTATACTCAAAATTTAAGCTATTGAATATCTAAAATGTACACCACAGGTTATAAAGAAAATACACAAAAAGAGAATCTCCAGTCCTTAAAAGCTTAATGCTGGCTACAATGTACATGTTTCACTATTTTCACGTACATGTATTTTATTTAGGTTAGATGAATATATCATATATTACTATCCAACAACTCCCTCAATCTACACAGGAAAAAGAAGTGGCAGGTGGGTTTCAATAGTGGATGATTAGAAATAAGAGCTTAAAAGACTGCTTTTGGCTATGTTCTCAGTAGACAGAAAAAAAAAACAGAAATAAGAATCTTTAAAAATCATGACTTAAGGGTCTTTCATGCAACCAGTGGAACTAAAAAATATCTGCACATACCAAGAAGCCTAAGGAATATGAAAGAAAAGCAACATTAGAAGAAAGAGATGAAGAAAAAGGGCAACAGAATTGCCTTTTTCAAAAAAGAAGGTGCTTGTATGGGGAGTAATTTTAATACCAATAGAGGTGGCTTCAGATGCTGCATTTTCTAGCTTCTTCTTTAGAAAATGCTTAAGAAACAACCAAAGAAAATATGATCATTTTGAGATACAGTTACCAATTATGTCAAAGTGAACAGAAAACTCAGTAGAATGGATTGTGACTTTAAAAGTTTACTAAATGAATAATCAAGAACAAAATCAGATTAGAATGGGACAAAAATTAAACTGTATAGTGGTTGGTGATCTAAGTAGCACGTTTCAGTTTAGCACACTGAGAAATCCACTGGACAATCAACAGGTACTTTTAGTAATGAAGTTTAAAAAAGAAATAAGAAGGGAAAGTCTGCATTACAAACATGAAGTCTAGGGCCGCTGAGTGTCTCTGAAGACACATAACAACACAAGTATACCAATACAAGTGCATACCATTGCTAAGGGAGGAAAAAAGAATAAAAGTAACTTGTTAATATGTTGGAAATATTAGAAAAAAGGAAATAATAAAGGAACCTAGGGAGAAGCAAAGTACTGTGAGATAGTAAGATTCAGAGAAGAATGATGAGAAGTAAAAACGAAATATATGGCTAGGAGACAACTAAAGTCAAAGAAATGTCTTTTGAAAGTGGACAAGTAACTGAAATGTCTGAACCAAATCAGATTTAAATAAAATGTGCAATTCCATAGTTTACTTTTAAATGGAATAAATATGAGGTATATTTTGGTCCTCTTCGAAGCTTCTCTCCCCAACTGCATAGTACAAGGTATGACTATAAAGTAATGAGACTTAAGAAACCACCAACAACAAACACACCAGATCTTTATATCAGATGAGTGTGGTCCTTAGATATCATCACATCAGGCACAATAACAGTAAAAAGTTATAGTATTACAGCAGTTTGTACTTTGGACAATGCTTTAATATTTATTTTCATTATTCTAATTTATCTTCAACAACCCTAGATGACAGATATTTTCAAGACAAACTGTTAAATGTGACACACATCAAAGTAAAGCAGGATTAGACTAGGAATTCTGACTCCTCATTGTGTGCTCTTTTCAACACGACTTGCTGCCTTACCATATAAGTAATCCAGAGATGCTGCCATTACTCAAAACACTTTTGGAACTCCTCTTTTGGAAGTGCCTCCAGAGCCACTGTATCAGCAACACGAGAAAAACCAGTCTCATTATCTTATAATCATACCTTGTTTCTGACCCCAAATGTTATCATCTAGCTTGATCACTCACCTCATTTATCAGTCTTGACTCCAAATGACTTTTGGCTGTCCAAAAATCAAATCCACCCTCAAAGGACGAAGATTTCCCATCATTGAGGATAATCAAAAGAATGTGTCGCAGACTCTGAAGGCAGTGCCAAAAGAGGAGTTCCAAAAATGTTCTGAACAAGGACAGCACTGTTGGAATATGTGGATAGCCTCACAAGGTAACTGCTCTGAAGGGACAATACTCATTTGGATATATTCGTTCTGGCATGTTTGCTATTATTATATAGTTGTATTATTTTATAGTCATACTTTATAAACAACAAAATAATTACAGAGACATGAATTTTTTTGGTGGGACCACTGCCTTGACAGAAAACTTATGAACTATGAATCACCTAAGTTTCAATTTTTAAAAAAGACTTTAACAGGATAATGTCTTAGAAATAGAATGTCTGAAACAAAGGGCATGTGCATATTCATTCCTCTCTTTTTTAATATGGGAAACTGAAGTTTAGAAAGACTGACTTACTCAAAGTCACACTGTTAGTTTCTGACAGGGTTTCAACTAAAACGATTTTTTTCTGACTTTTTGTACACTATTCACTCTACCTATGCCATATCTCAAGAGAGCAAAAACAGCAATTTACAAACATTAAAATGCCAGTGGTGACTTTTTAATGTATTGTTATAAACAAATTAAACAAAACTAATAATTTATGCTAACTGTTCTAATATGTCTTAAGCAATTAATTCTTCGTATATTTTGATTCAGTAGTACAAATCTGACCTACTATAATCATAATTTATGCTCACAAAGAGCCCAATACTCCTTAGGATATAAAGACCAAGTAGCAGCACAAATTCTAAATTTCTTGGTCTTTGTTTCACCTAAGAGCTCTCTTCTTCTTATTTAAAATTTACATTTTAAAATAACACACACACATATATAATTAAAAGCTCACAATTACTCACAAATTCAAAGTCAAATATTGCTGGACTCCTTTACCTTTATTGTTATAGACATCTAGGTAATTGGGGGCAGAGAAAATTGTAATAAGTGATGGAAAGCCTGTTGTTTGGCTCTTCCTGTACATTCGATACCTGGAAGAGAGATAACAGCCCATCTGTCTTCATATTACACATAAAGACTGTAGTGATATTTGGTTTGGTACAATTTTAACAAAACTTACCCAGCATCTTGGGCTTCATGTGCTCTGATAATCGATAATAAGTTATTGTTCTGCAAAAATTCACAAACTGCAGGGTAACTGCAAAAGACAATTAGAAAACATAAATCCAGAATTGAAACAATTATTTTTTAATAGGAAGAAGAGGAAATGTCCAGATGATTTGAGTTGGTTTTGTTTCAAGATTATAGGTGCTGGGCTCAGTGGCTCAGCCTGTAATCCCGCGCTTTAGGAGGCTGAGGTGAGTGGACTGCCTGAGCCCGCGGGTTCGAGACCCACCTGGGCAACTTGGCAAGACCTCATCTCTACAATAAAATCAAAAAATTAGCCGGGTGTGGTAGTGCACGCCTGTAGTTCCGGCTACTTGGAAGGCTGAGGCGGAAGGATCGCCAGAGCCCAGCAGGTCGATGCTGCGGTGGCCAGGAGTGGCCACTGCACCCCAGTCTGGGTGACAGAGTGAGACTCTAACTCAACAACAAAAAAAAAGATTACAGGTTTTATATACCACTGAAGTTTTATTAATACCTTAGTAATTATCCTGTTTTTCTATTTCACTGATATACCTCGTTACAGACCAAGTATGAAAATAACAGACAACTCTAAATTATAAAGAGTTCCTTCACCTAGCCGGGCTCGGTGGCTCAGCCTGTAATCCCGCGCCTTTGGGAGGCTGAGGTGAGTGGATTGCCTGAGCCCACGGGTTCGAGACCCGCCTGGGCAGCGAGATCTCATCTCTACAATAAATCAAAAAATCAGCCGGGCGTGGTAGCGCATGCCTATAATTCCGGCTACTCGGAAGGCTGAGGTGGAAGGATCACCGGAACCCAGCAGGTCGAGGCTGCGGTGGCCAGGAGCGGCCACTGCACTCCAGTCTGGGTGACAGAGTGAGACTCCAACTCAAAAAAAAAACAAAAAAAAACAAAGAGTTCCTTCACCTTTTTTGTTTGTTTGTTTCAACTCATAACAACAACACAGTAAAAATTTTCCCAGAAGATTGATATAAAAAAGTATGATGTTGTGTTTATGTGTGTATAATACAAGCTAAAACTGAACACACAATTTTCTTCCAACATCAAGTTATCAAATTGTTAGAAAAGTAAAAGAACTCATTTATAGCTTCACAGGTAATAAACACCAAAACAATATGATACAGGAATGTTTTTGGGAGTAGATGTGAATATTTTAACCAACCACAACTAACAAGGTATGATATTTGCATATACTCCAAAAATATTCTTTTAGTACCATTACCTCTCTAAATGACAAATAATCTGATAGAAAGAATTACAGAATACAAAATTAGCCTGGATTTACCCAGATGTCATTTATCTTATTTTTAAATTTTTTGTTTCCCATTACGCTCATTATGAAAAATTTGCTTTTAAAACAGATTGTAGGTGATATAAGCAAGACGGCAAAATAGACTGTCTCCAGCTCTTGTCCCCCAACAGAAACAAAAATTTGTCAGCCATTCATGAACCTAACTGCCTTTGTGAGAACCTTGGGATTGAGGCAGGTGGCTATGAAATCTTGGTGAAACCCATGACTAAGGTAGCTTTGAGAAGGCAAACCCACTGACCCTGATGCCAGCTGCAGACTCAGAATCAGCCCATCCCCTGTAGATTTGGTACCAGTTCCACTTGTCTACAGTCCTGCCACCAAACCCCATCAGTCTAGGGACCTTAGAGGAGCCATGCCTGTTACTGCCCCTGGTAATGGACCCCTCCAACAAGACCCAGCTGTGAAACCAAAGAAGCACTGTGACCTGGCTCCAGCCCCACTCTACTATGTTCCAGTAGCAGTATGCCTTTCCAGGAAACTGGTGGGAGGTACATCTGTCCACTTCCCTGGCAACAGGGCTGCTAATTGGACCTAAGTCGAACCTAAACCAGTCCTGTGACCCAGCTCAAGTACCACCATGTTGAGTTCCAGAGGCAGTCTTCCCTACCCAGGAACATGAAAGAAGACTTGTCCATGCCCCTGGTAGTAGACCCCACTGACTGTGAACCCTAGTGCAATCCCATGATCCAGCTCCAGCCCTTCTCAACCACAATAATACAGGCAATTTCATCAGTCCAGGGACTCAACAGAAGGGTTTTTTTTCCTGGTTAAACTAGTCCATAAAAATGTAAAGAGGTGGCTCTTCCTTCTAATGTACAGACATTAATTAAAGCAGGCTACATGAAGAATCAGGTAAACATGACACCACCAAAAAAAATTAACAAAGTTCTGGCAGCTGACCCTAAAAAAATGGAGATCCATGAATTGTATGACAAAGAATTCAAAATAATCATCTTAAAGAAGCTCAATGAGCTTCAAGAGAAGACAGATAACTAAATGAAATCAGGAAAACAATACATGAATAAAATGAGATGTTTAATAAAGAAACAGAAACCATAAAAAAGAACCAAAAAGAAATCCTGAAGCTGAAGAACACAATCACTGAACTGAAAAGCTCAACAGAGAGCTTAAAAGCAGACTCAGTTATGCAGAAGAAAAGAATCAGCAAACTCGAAGACAAGTCATCTGCAATTACCTAGGTAAAGGAATACAATGAAGAAAATGAAAAAGAGTGTAAAAAATATATAGAAATTCTGGGATACCATCAAGTAAAAACAATATATGCATTATAGAATTTAAAGAAGGAGAAAAAAGAGAGAAATGGGGAAGAGAGCTTGTTTTAAAAAAATAATGGCTGAGAACTTTCCAATATAGGGAGGGAAATAAACATTTCATTTCATGAAGCCCAAAGGTCTCTAGATAAGTAAAACACCAAGATGCAGTCTAATAAAATTATCAAAAGAAAAAAATGAAAGCAGCAAAAGAAAATCTACTTGTCAGATAGATACAAGGGAGCTCCTAGAAGACTATAGAGAATTTCTCAGACAAAACCTTATAGGCCAGGAAAGAATGGAATGATATATTCAAAGTACTAAAAGAAAAAAACACTGTCAACCAAAAACACTTTACCTGGCAAACTATACTTTAAAAACAAAGGGGAGTGCCAAGCACTTTGGGAGGCCGAGGTGAGAGGACTGCCTGAGCTCATGGGTTCGAGACCAGTCTGGGCAACTTGGTGAGACCTCATCTCTACAATAAATCAAAAAATTAGCTGGGCATGGTGGCGCATGCCTGCAGTTCCAACTACTTGGAAGGTTGAGGTGGAAGGATCGCCTGAACTCAGCGGGTCGAGGTTGCAGTGGCCATGAGCATGTCATTGCACTCCAGCCTGGGCAACAGAATGAGACTCCAACTCAAAAAAAAATGAAGGGGAGTTAAAGACTTTGCCAGGAAACAAAAACTGAGGGAATTTATCGCCACTAGACTGACCTTATAAGAACTGCTAAAGGAGTTCTTAAAGTTGAAATAAAAAGATGCCAAACAACACAAAAGCATATGTAAGTATAAATTTCGGCCGGGCTCAGTGGCTTAGCCTGTAATCCCAGCACTTTGGGAGGCCGAGGTGAGTGGATCGCCTGAGCCCATGGGTTCGAGACCCACCTGGGCAACTTGGTGAGACCTCATCTCTACAACAAAAAATCAAAAATTAGCTGGGCATGGTAGCACGCGCCTGTAGTTCCAGCTACTTGGAAGGCTGAGGCGGAAGGATCGCCAGAGCCCAGCAGGCGAGGCTGCAGAGGCCGGGAGTGGCCACTGAACTCCAGTCTGGGTGAAAGAGTGAGACTTCAACTAAAAAAAAAAAAAGGAAGTATAAATTTCATTGTTAAAGGGAAACATTAAGACAAATACTGTAATATTGTAATGGTAGCACATAAGCCACTCTTTCTTCCTTTCTTTCCTTTCTCTTCCCTTCCTTCCTCCCTTCCTCCCTCCTTCTTTCCCTCTTTTCCTTCCCTCCTTCTTTCCCTCCCTCCCTTCCTTCAGAAACGAGGTCTTGCTATGTTGCCTGTAATCCAGGTTGGGATTATAGGCATGAGCCACTGCACCCAGTCATAAGCCACTTGTAAAACTAGTATAAAGGTGGCTGGGCACCATAGCTCATGCCTGTAATCCAGCATTTTGGGAGGCAGAGGTGAAAGGAGTGCCTGAGCCCAGGGGTTCAAGACTAGCCTGGGCAATTTGGCAAGACCTCATCTCTACAATAAATAAAAAATTAGCCAGGCATGGTGGCACACACCTATAGTTCCTGCTACCTGGAAGGCTGAGGAAGAAGGATCACCTGAGTCAAGCAGTTGAGGCTGCGGTGGCCATGGGTTTACCACTGCACTCCAGTCTGAGTGACAATGACAATGAGACTCTGAATCAATAAATAAAATAAAAAGCTAGTATAAAGGCAATTGTGGTGGCAATCATCCACAGTCCCAGGTACTCAGGAGGATGAGGCAGGAAAATCCACTTGATCCCAAGAGTTCGAGACAAGTCTGGGCAACACAGCAAAACAACTGGTATATAACTTACTGAATTACAAAAGCAATAAGACTAACTATAACCATAGAAATATGTTAACAAAAACATAATGTAGAAAAAAGTAAAATCTGACATGAATCATATAAACTGTGCCGGGGGGAATAAAGTGTAGAGTTTCTGTATGTGATTGAAATTAAGATATTCTCAGCTTAAGATAAACTGCTATAACTACAAAATGTTTCAGACCTCATTTTAAAAAAAGCACAGTGGCAACTCCTTCACCATCTAAAAAAATCATCAAATTGCAAATAAAGAGAAAAGGAGAGGAGCAAGAGAACCACAAAACAAAAAACAATTAACAAAATGACAATAGTAAGTCCTTGTCTATCAATAATTACTTTAACTCTCCAATCAAAAGACACAGTATGACTGAAGGAGTAAAAAACCAGATCCAACCATATGCAGTCTACATACAGTTGGGATACAAAAGACTCACTTTAGATTTAAGGACACACATAGGCTGAAAGTGAAGGGGTGGAGAAAAATATTTCATGCAAGTGATAATCAAAAGAGAGCAGAAGTGGCTATACTTTTATCAGACAAAATAGACTTTAAGTCAGAAACTGTCAAAAGAGACAAAGGCATTATACAATGATAAAAGGACTAATTCAACAGAAAGATAAAACAATCAAAAATATGTGTACTCTAACATAAAGCATAAAGCACCTAAATATAAAAAATAATAACAGATTTGAAGGGATAAACAGTAATAAAATAATAGTAGGAGACTTCAGTACACCAGTATCTAAAACAGATAAATCATCCAGTCAGAAATCAATAAGCAAGCAGCAGAACTCAACAATACTATAGACCAAATGGGCCTAACAGACATATTAGGATAATTTTTAATCCAATAGCAGAATACAATTGCACATGGAATATTCTCTAGGATAACAGATCACAAAATAAGTCTTAAACTTTAAGAATATTTTGGCTAGACGTGGTGGCTCATGACTGTAATCCCAGCTCTTTGGGAGGTCGAGGCGAGAGGATTGCTTGAGTTCAGACCTGGGCAACGTAGTAATACCTCATCTCTACCGAAATAAAAATTAAAAAATTAGGTAAGTGTGGCAATGCATGCCTGTAGTCCCAGCTACTTGGGAGACTGGGGCAGAAGGATCGCCTGAGCCCAAGAGGTCAATGCTGTGGTGAGCCATGATCATGCCACTGCACTCCAGCCTGGGTGACAGAATAAGAACCTCACTCAAAAATAATAATAATTTAATATTTAAATCTCCCTAAGTATCTTTTCCTTTTCCCACCACAATGGAATGAAACTAGAAATCAATAACTATAAGAAAATAGAAAAATTCACAAATATGTAGAAACTACACAATATATACTGGAACAACCACTGGGTCAAAGAGAAAATCAAAAAGGAGTTTTAAAAATTTCAAGATAAAATGAAAATACAACCCACTAAATTGTATGGGATACAGCAAAAGCAGTACTGTTTACTGGCATAAAAACTAAAGGAAGTTTATGGCAACAGATGCCTAGGTTAAAAAAGAAAGATCTCAAATAAACAACCTAACTTTACACCTCAAAAAACAAGAAAAGGAAGAATAAAATAAGCCCAAAGTTAGCAGAAGAAAGGAAATAATAAAGCATAGGGCAGAAATAAATAAAAAAGATAACAGTAAAACAAAACAATATAAACAAATCTATAAAACTAAGAATTGGGCTTTTGAAAAAGTAAAATTGACAAACCCTTAACTAGATTACAAAAAAAAGGAGAGACCCAAATAAATAAAATAAAAAATGAAAGAGGAGACATTACAATGGATACCTCAGAAATAAAAAGGATCATAATGGACTATAATAAACAATTATACACCAAGAAACAGACAGATTCCTAGAAATATATAACCTACCAAAACTGAATCAAGAAGAAATAAAAAGCCTAAACAGGGATGGGTGCAGTGGTTCACGCCTGTAATAACAGCACTTTGGGAGGCCAAGGCAAGAAGACTGCCTGAGCTCAGAAGTTTGAGACCAGCAACATGGTGAGATCTTGTCTCTACAATTAAAAATGAATGAATGAATGAATAAATAAATAAAATTAGCTGGGCATGCCAGTACACACCTATAGTCCCAACTACTTAAAAGGCTGAGGCAGAGGATTGCCTGAGTCCCTCAGGTCGAGGCTGTGGTGACCACGATCATGACACTATACTACAGCCTGGACAACAGAGTGAAACTTCAACTCAAAAAATCAAAAAGTCTGAACAGGTTGATAACAAATATGGAGACTGAATCAGTAATCAAACACCTACCAAGAAAGAAAAGCTCAGGACCAGATGGTTTCATGAGTGAATTCTATCAAACAAAGAATTAATACCAGTCTTTCTTAAACTCTTCCAAAATATAAAAGAGGGAATTCTTCCAAACACATTTTATGAGGCCAGCTTCACCCTGATACCAAAGCCTGACAAAGATACCACAACAAAAGTAGGCCAGGTGCAGTGGCTCATGCCTATAATCCCAAAACTTTGAGAGGCTGAGGTGGGAGGACTGCTTGATATCAGGAGTTTGAGATCATCCTGGGCAACACAGCAGACCTTGTCTCTACAAAAAGTTAGCCAGGTGTGGTGATGCACACCTATAGTCCCAGCTACTTGGGAGGCTGAGGTGGAAGGATCGCCTAAACCCAGGAAGTTGATGCTGTGGTGAGCCATGATCATGCCAGTTTATTCCCATCTAGGTAACTGAGAGACCCAAACGAACAAACAAACGAACAAAAGAAAGTAAAGGTTAACATCCCTGATAAACATAGATATAAATCCTCAATAAAATACTAAAAGGATTATAACATAGTATAATAGGTCAGTATACACAAGTGAATCAATGAGATACCGCATTTAACAGAATAAAATATAAAGGTCACATGATTATCTCAATAGATATAGAAAAAAAGTATGGCAAAATTTAACATCCATGCATGATATAAAAATTCTCAATAAAATAGGCATAGAAGGAACTTAACACAATAAAGATCATATATGAAAAGCCCACAGCTAACATCATAATCAATGGGGAAAGACTGAAAGCTCTTCCTCTAAGATCTGGTACAATGCAATGATGCTCACTCTCACTACTTCTATTCAACATGGGACTAGAAGTCCTAGCCAGAGCAATTAGACTAGAAAAGGAAATAAAAGATATCCAAATCAGAAAGGACGAAGTAAAACTATCTCTATTTACAGATGACATAATCATCTACAGTAGAAACCCCTAAAGATTAAACAAAAATATAACTAATACACAAATTCAGAAAAGTTGCGAGATACAAAACCAACATATAAAAATCTGTGGTGTCTCTATATACAATTAACTATCAAAAAGGAAATTAAGAAAACAATCCCATTTATAATAGCAACAAAAATAATAAAATACTTAGGAATAAATTTAATCAAAGAGGTGAAAGGCTTATGCAATGAAAATTACAAAGCCTTGATGAAGGAAATTAAAGACTCTAACAGAAAAGTATCCACACTGATGGACTGAAAAGATATTGTGAAAATGTTCATACTATCCAATGTGATCTACAGAGGCAAGGCAATCTCTACCAAAATCCCAGTGTCATTCTTTACAGAAATAGGAAAAAAATCCAGGAACTACCAGACACCAAACAGCCAAAGTAATCTCAGCAAGAACAAAGCTGGAAGCATCACACTTCCTGATTTCAAAATATATTACAAGCCGGGCTCGGTGGCTCAGCCTGTAATCCCGCGCCTTGGGAGGCTGAGGTGAGTGAATTGCCTGAGCTCGCGGATTCGAGACCCACCTGGGCAACTTGGTGAGACCTCATCTCTACAATAAATTTTTAAAAATTAGCCAGTTGTGGTAGCGCGCGCCTGTAGTTCCAGCGACTTGGAAGGTTGAGGCAGAAGGATCGCCGGAGCCCAGCAGGGCGAGGCTGTGGTGGCCGGGAGCAGCCACTGCACTCCAGTCTGGGCGACGGAGTGAGACTCCAACTCAAAAAAAAAAAAAAAAAAAAAAAAAAAAAATATATATATATATATATATATATATATTACAAAGTAATAGCAATAAAAAACAGTATAGTTCTGGAATAAACATAGACATATAGAACATTGGAACAGAACAGAGCATCCAGAACTAAACCCACATATTTACAGGGTGCCAAGAACATACAATGAGGAAAGAATATTCTTTTCAGTAAATGGTGCTGAGAAAACTGGATGAAACTGGACCATTCTCACACTATATACAAAAATCAACTCAAAATGGATCAAAGACTTAAATGTACTTAAATGTAATGCAAATTATACTTAAATATAATGCAAGTGTTAAATATAAGTGTTGTTCAGGCATGAGTTAGAGTGTTGCTGGCTTGAGTTTAGTGTTAATCAACAATATATATTAAATAAAGTATCAGTACATAGAAATGTAAAAACAAAAGTAAATGATTTCATCGTATTAGTCACTGAAAAAATTGGCATGAAGAAATGAAAAAAGGTTGTTTAGAGAACACTAAAACTAATGGCAAAATTTTATGTGTGTGTTATTTATTTCATTTGGTGAATGCATTCTCTTAACCAATTACGAGATGTTTAGGGGACTAAATGCATGCACTATTCATCACAATAAAACATTGAGATTAAAAATAATTTTATTTCCAGCTCCCTATATCTTCCTATTTTTGAGGGTCAAATCACAATGAAAATTCACATGTGAGATTTAAAACAACAGTCAACTTCCAGGAAATGTTCTGGGCCTGGTTCACAATGTCCTGGTCTTTTTATATCTTTGTCTATACCAGAGGTTCCAAAAGCTGGAGAACTTTTGCAACATAACAGGATTCCTCTGCCTCAGATCTAGTGAATCAGAATCTCTGGGGAAAGAGTCAACAAATTTTTATTTTATTTTTTTTAAAAAAGTATATAGATGATATTTAGGAGCAAATAGTCTAGATCATTTACAGTCAGACAACAATATCAAAGCACTGCAGGATGTCCAATCATATTTGGTGTATTACATTTAAAATAGGTTTTAAAAATCAACCAAGCAGCCAGGCTCGGTGGCTCAGCCTGTAATCCCGTGCTTTGGTAGGCTGAGGTGAGTGGACTGCCTGAGCCTGCGAGTTCGAGACCCGCCTGGGCAACTTGGTAAGACCGCATCTCTATAATAAATCAAAAAATCAGCCGGGCGTGGTAGCGCATGCCTGTAATTCTGGCTACTCGGAAGGCTGAGTCAGAAGGATCGCCGGAGCCCAGCAGGTGGAGACTGCGGTGGCCGGAAGCAGCCACTGCACTCCAGTCTGGGCGACAGAGTGAGACTCCAACTCAAAAAAAAAAAAAAAAATCAACCAAGCAAACAAGGGTTTCCTACCTTCTAGTAACTAAAAAATTAAACAGAAGTGCCTATACTACATATGTTTGAGATATAAAATGTTTAAAAATAATTTGGTAAAGTGTATTACAGTTTCCTTTCATAATTTTCTACTTTAAGGTTCAGCTTACCTGTAAAAATAAGAGCACCCTCGGACAGTGTTGTGGGTATAGTGCTCCAAGGTCTTTTCATTGCCATAATCCTCTGAGGGATCAGACCAAAGCAGGTCACACACTGGACCAAAGGCGGGAGGTTCAGTAAACCTGTCTAACTAGAAGACACACAAAAGCCAAATAAAAAAATCAGGAAATCAAAAGGCTCTTGGAAACTGCTATGTGTAAAAAAAAAAAAAAAAAAATTTCACCCACAACAATATATTAATAGCAAAGGCAGTAAGCCCCCAAAGGATTTCCCTGCAAGAAAAGGAACATGTAACAAATTTAGATGCACAATTTTTTATTCTTCTGTAATACATTTTTACAATTATCCCTGCCACCTAATCACGCTGCAAAAAAGAACCTTTTTATATTCTCTTAAAGTGGTACTTATTTGATTCAAATGTGAAATCTTCCACTATAGAGAGATATGACTTTAGAAACACTAAATAAAGTTAATTTTAATTATCTAGGTGAACCAATGTGACCATGAAAGCAGGAAGGTTTTACAATAGTTCTGTTCATTGCTAACCTCATTCCTATAGAGCGTCCTTTATTTTAAAGAATGCTAGTTTTGCAAGGGCATTTATCCTTGCCAATCTATGCAGTTGAGGCATTTCAATATAAGTTACCAACAAAGTCTTCAGTCGGTGCTGCTTTTTTGTTAAAAGCATAAAACCCGAAAGAAAACGAGTAATATCTGAGTTCCAAGAAGAGAATTTCTATTGAGTGAAAGAGAAGTTTTTTATTAATACAATTGATTCAGAATTATAAAATTCAAAATGGACTAAATAAAAGAGAAAAGCTAGTTATTTAAAAAGACAATAAGGCAGGAAAAAAGCCAGCGCATATAGATATACCCTCTTACTCTGAGGAAACTGATTTTAACTCAGAGAAAACCATTTTCTGAACAGAAAAATATTTAGTTTCAGTACTCACCAGAGAGAAGTAAAGAGAATACAAAGATAGAAAAGGGAAGATGATTCATGTAGGACAATGTAAATGAAAAAGATTGGTCATCTTTTTTCAGTCATGGAGATACAGAATCTTAGAAATAATAATCACCAAGTAAGACAAGTATAGCAATTAAACTGTAACATCTAAAATGTTAACGTCAATGAATTTCAGAGCCAGCAGACTCCTCACACCATTCATTCCAACTTCCTCATTTCACGGAGAAAAAAATGTGACTAACAAGTTCAGTGATTTGGTCAAGGCTTCACAATTAAAGGCAGGGCTGAGATTAGAATCTTGTGACATAATTTAAAGTTGCAGAGCTACACTAAAAATGTTAGGTTTCTAGTTGGTAAAAGCAAATATTTCATTTTTTAAATTACAGAAAATTTATAGTAGAAATATATCAAAATATTATCTCACAATGGTGAAATTGAAGATAATTTCTATTTCTTACTTTTGATTATCTGAATTTTAAAGATTTCAGCTAAAAATATATTGGTCGACTGCAATAAAAACAAATTTTAAAAATATACTCTATGAGAATAATAAAATATTACTTACTTTCCTTATATCATCTAAACAAGTAATTTCAGGTGACATTCCTCCATGTACACAGAGAAACTGCTGGTTTAAGAGGGCAGCAAGAGGAAGACAGTCAAATGTGTCCATACATGCATCATATACCTGTTCAGAATATTTGATTCGACCTACCAAAAAAGGAAAAATAGTCAAAGGAGGAAAAGCTAAAATGTTTCATATTTGAAAAATAACACAGGTCAGGAGAAGGTAAAGCTATTTCAAAGCCATTTACTTCAGGTAAATTTGAAAATAAAATCATCTTTGTAAAGGTATTTTTGATAAGTTGTGGATAAAGGGTTAATAAATCCTCTGTCCTCTTACAGGCAAGTGTGACCTTGGATTTACTTCTAGCTCTGTTGCCCTGGAAACCTGATAAAGTACCAGACAGTTGTGTTATTAGGCAACACTGCTTATGATAAAAATTATCCAATTACCTGGTAGGAAACTATAGTTTTGGGCCCCTCTGAGGACACTGACTCATAATTGGGTACATCCTTTGAGAGACCCTGGAAGCTATGCCAATAAAGCTTTTATATGACATATTGAGACTTTTGATGCATGAGAATTCTAAGCCAGGGTGGCTCCCTAACTTGTCCAATATGAATACTGTTTCCTTGCACCTGAGCTGGTGGGGAGGTGAAGGGACGCAAGAGAGGCAGGACACCTCTGGATTGCTGTATGCATCTACTCCACCGAAAAGGAATGCCGGTGCTGCCCTTTCTGACCTGCAACCTCCTAAGTAGATGGATGCCAAGTATAGTCCTCAGTAGTCTTGTGAGTTGGAAAGTTTCATTAGGTCTGAAAAGATCATCTGGGGGTGTTGAAGATATATATAAGTAGAAACTGGAGTCTTAAGAGACAGGAATAGCCAGGCACAGTGGCTCACGCCTGTAATCTCAGCATTTTGGGAGGCTGAGGCAAGAGGATTGCCTGAGCCCACGGGTTTGAGACCAGTCTGGGTAACTTGGTGAGACCTCATCTCTACAATAAATCAAAAAATTAGCTGGGCATGGTGGCGCATGCCTGTAGTTTCAGCTACTCAGAAGGATGACCTGAACCCAGCAGGCCAAGGCTGCAGTGGCCATGAGTATGCCACTACACTCCAGCCTGGGCAAAAGAGTGAGACTCCAACTCAAAAAAAAGAGAGGCATGAATAAAATATCAGTAATCATTTTGTTCATGATTTTTAGGGTCTGTAAGCAAATTATATCCTGATTCTATCTCATGTAAAAATGTTTGGCTTAAGCTGAGTGCAGTGGCACATGCTGGTAATCCCAGCACTTTGGGAGGCTGAGGTGGGAGAATCACTTAAGGCCAGGAGTTCAAGACCAGCCTGGGCAACACAGTGAGATGCTGTCTTTACAAAAAATAAAAATAAAATTAGCCAGGTGTGGTGGCACATGCCTGCAGTCCTAGCTACTCAGGAGGCTGAGGCAGAAGGATCCCTTGAGACAAGGAGTTCAAGGCTGAAGTAAATCATGATTATGCCACAGCACTCCAGCCTGGGTGACAAAGTGAGACCCTGTCTCTATAAAAAATAAAAATTAAAAAATAAACATGAGCAAACAGCAGACACTCTCACTGCTATCCTGCCTGTTGTGCCGTTGACAATGTATCTTCTCTTTAATAAATATACCTTTGTTAAAAAAAAAGTTTGGCTTAATAAATTATATTTTAATGTGGCTGTCAACTTGGGGGTTACAAAATAAGGAAATACTCCAGTGGGCAGAAGATGGGATCTTCACAATTCTCCAAAAAAGGAAAAGTCATGAAATAATACATGGGAAATTGGAAAATGGGCTTTAGATCAAAGAGAAAAGGAACATTTTCTTCTTTCTTGGCCTTGGTTTCAAAAAGTCAAGCTATGTTTGGGGGGTGTGCTGGTAAAGAAGGTCAGAAGCCACACAGACAGGCAGCCCTACAACTTCTTCTCTTCCAAGATCTGGGGAGATGAGGCGGCCTACAAGATGAAGAGAACAAAGCTAAATCACGTGACTCGGATTATCTAGTTGGCAGTTATTCCTGTGTTTATTCCTTTTCGTAATCTCCAAGCCTTTAGAAAAGATATGTTTCACTATCAGAGTCTGGTCTTGGTGAAGCTTTGGGGAATAAGGTGAGGGATGATGGGTCCATACTGGAGCCAGAGTGCAGTAGTATATGGGTGGCAGGAATGATTAGAGAGAGAGATCCCCAAGGGAAAGGTGTAAATTAGTGGACCACACTTGAGGTGATATTATAAAATCCTGAATGTGAAGATTCTTTATTGCCATCAATACCGGGTGATCAGAGTTTGAGTTCATTAAGGAAGTCTGTGAATTTCTTTGAAGCTTCAGAACATTTTACACTACCATGATTGTTAAGATCATCTGTTCACAACACAGGCTAACTTTATTATGAGCTCAAAGTTAACAGAGCCATGTCCTATGCAACCTTCTGTCTCCTTACAGTTACATCCTTATATTCTGTTTTATATTTAAACATGATAAATTTTGATTCTTTTTTTTTTTTGAGTTGGAGTCTCACTCTGTCGCCCAGACTGGAGTGCAGTGGCCGCTCCCAGCCACTGCAGCCTCGACCTGCAGGGCTCCGGTGATCCTTCTGTCTCAGCCTTCCAAGTAGCTGGAACTACAGGCACGTGCTACCACACCCAGCTAGTTTTTGATTTATTGTAGAGATGAGGTCTCGCCAAGTTGCCCAGGCAGGTCTCGAACCCGCGGGCTCAGGCAATTCACTCACCTCAGCCTCCCAAAGCGCGAGATTACAGGCTCAGACACCAAGCCTGGCCAAATTTTGATTCTTTTAGAAGTAAATTCAGCATTGGCCAAAAAGTATGTTGGAAGTAAAAAAACAACAAAAAAGCCCTTTGTTTTGTAGCCTGTGATTGACTTTTTCTCCTGAAAATCTTAGGAGCCAGAAATCCCTGTTGCCAATGTCAGTGAGGAGTTCCTTTATAAGAGTCCCACACTTGAATGTAGGCAAGAATTTAAATTACTTATTAATTCATGCTCCATAGCTCTTACATTGATAAAATGCCTTTCAACCCTAAGAATGACTCAAAAGAATTCCTTAGCCTACTTCCAAAAAGGATGCCAAGTCTGAAGAAAACAAGTAATAAAGTGTATTAAGCCATTGTGTAAATTAAAACAGAAGGTCAAAAATCAAATTGTGCAAAAAGAAGTTCATGTTATATTAATATGTGAAAAAAATAGATTACAAAATGGTACTATTTTTATTTTTTCAAAGCATTTGAATATGCATATATAAATATAATCATTTTGTTTTCTGAGGTTAGATTGAAGACATTTATATTTTTTAGTTATTTAGCTGCATTTTCTTAATTTTCTTTCTTTTTTTTGAGTCAGAGTCTCACTCTATCACTCAGGCTGGAATGCAATAGCACACTCACGGCCACCCCAGCGTCAACCTGCTGGGCTCAGGTGATCTTTCTGTCTCAGCCTTCCAAGTAGCTGGGACCACAGGCACATGCCATCACACCCCGTTAATTTTTTTATTTATTGTAGAGACCATGTCTTGCCAAGTTGCCCAGACTGATCTCGAATCCCTGGGTTCAGGCAGTCCTCGTGCCTCTGCCTCCCAAAGTACTGGGATTACAGGTGTGAGCCACCATGTCCGACCTCTATCTTCTTTTTTCAAAATATCCTTTTGTCTTTTACAGAAATGGTAGCATACTGTTGCTTTTTGTACTTAATAACATATTTTAGAGATCATGCCACATCTTCATATGATAAAGAGTGAAGCAACTGATAATAGCCATCTCAAAATATGCCACTCTGGCACATTACTTGGAGTTAAAAGCACTTGAAAAACAGCAGGGGTTAGAAGATCACTCTTTCATGCTACTCTTCAGTTGTTTTTTTTTTTTAAACACAGTCTTGCTATGTACCCCAATCTGCTCTCAAATTCCTGGACTCAAGTGATCCACCTGCCTCAGCCTCCCAACCAGCTGTGATTACAACAAGCGTGGACCACCATGACCACTCATGCTGTTTCCCTTTGTTTTGTTTTGGTTTTTTTGAGTTGGAGTCTCACTTGGTCACCGGCTAGAGTACAGTGGCACGCTCACAGCCACTGCAGCCTCGACCTGCTGGGTTCAGGTGATCCTTCTGCATCAGCCTTCCAAGTGGCTGGAATTACAGGCATGCACCACCACACCCGGTTAATTTTTTGATTTATTGTAGAGATGAGGTCTCTCCAAGGCAATCCTCTCACCTCAGCCTCCCAAAGTGCTGGGATTATAGGCATGAGTCACTGCACCCTGCCATGCTATTTCTTAAAAGCAGAAGATGAAATTCACATTTCAATGATGCCCTCTCTATACAGGAAAGAAAATAACACTGTTATCATCAAGGGCAGGTAGTTGAGGCCAAATTCAAATAATTCTTATCTTCTAGCTTCCCCACATCATCTAGTGACTTTTCCACAATTTACTACTCTTTGTCCAATTCAGTATGTACATGTGTAACTCTGATTCTCTATGTCTTCATTTGCTTATATAGACTCCAGTGTAGTGTACAATTTATATTAAATAAATTTGTATGCTCTCCTCCTATTGATGTTTTGTCAATTTAATTCTCAGGCCCAGCTGAAAACCCTAAGAGGGTTAAGGTAAAATTCTGCCTCTCCTACAAGTGTTTTGGAGTTATTTTTTAAACATCTATATAGTACTTTACTTTATGGATGTACAATCAAATCAGACAAATCTTTTGCTATTCTAAATAATGTTGCAAGGAACAATGACAAACAATATTTATTTTTTTTAAATCAACTTGTCATTATAGTACTGTTTTTATTAGTAAAATTACAGGAGTTTCTGGAACTTGTCAGTAAATTGTTTAACTACACATCAAAAAATGGCTCATGAAAATAAATTCATTTACTTTAAAAACTTGGACCCAGAACTATGAAACAGAATCATAAAAACAAGAGATTTCTTCCTATCAGATGAAGTCTATAGAAGAAAAAAAAATGCACTAGGTTTTTTGCTTTCCAGATAACATAACAATAAAGAAATATTTTTGTAAAAACAAATGATATGTCAAAAATGAACTGTTACAGCTGAGTATGGTGGCTCATGCCTGTAACCCCAGCACTTTGGGAGGTCAAGGTGGGAAGACTGCTTGAGCCCAGGAATTCAAGACCAGCCTGGACAACACTGGGAGACCCTGCCTCTATTAAAAAAAAAAAAAATCAAAAAATTAGCCGGGCATGGTGGTGTGCACCTGTAGTCCCAGTTACTCGAGAAACTGAGGAGATGGGATTACCTCAGTCCAAGAGGTCAAGGCTGCCGTGAGTCATGATCATGTCACTGCGCTCCAGCCCAGGTGACAGCCTGAGACCTTGTCTTTCATAAACAAACAATAGTTAGACTAAGAAAAGATCAATGTTTGAGGTGACAGTTACTCCTACTGCCCAGATTTGATCACTCTACATTGCTTGTATAAATATACCAAAATATCACATGTACCCCAAAAATGTGTACCACTATTATGTCAGCTTTTCTTTTCTGAGTTGGAGTCTCACTCTGTCACCCAAACTGGAATGCAGTGGCACGATCACAGCTCACAGCAGCCTCCATCTTCTGGGATCAGGCAATTCTTCTACCTCAGCTTCCTGAGTAGCTGAGACTATAAGTATGTGCCCCCAAACCTGGCTAATTTTTGGATTCTTTGCAGAGTTGAGATCTTGCTATGTTGCCCAGGCTTGTCTCAAGCTCCTGCCCTCATGCAATCCTCCAAAAGTTTTAGGATTACGGGCATGACCCACCATGTTCAGCCAATTAAAAAAAAATTAACTGTTATACCTTTTTCTGCTATCAAACTATCTCCAAATTTGAATGAAAAAGGAAAGAAATAGTTTGAATGTCTGCATTTTAAAGGAATTTAAGCATTGATATGAGCAAAGAAAAGCTCTCACCCCCCCCCCTTAAAAACAAGACTATAACTGCACAATCTGAAACTAAGCAGTAATTATAAGGTGCTAATTCTAAAAGCCACAGTGGCCCTTCAAGAGAAATCAGCTCATAAGTAAAAACACCCATGTAAAACGCATACATACTCTTTCTTTATATAGGAATAAAATTTTTAAATTATACTTGAATCTGTGTGCTTGTTCCAAGATTTATTTATATTTCAGATGCAGTGTTATGATAGAACAGAAGGGAGTATCTTGGTAGGTAGCAGAAAAAGAAAGCTACCAAGTTTAACTACAGCTAAAGCATGTGAAAAACAAATAAAAACCTAAGAAGTTCTGAGCAAAATGAGACACTTAAAAATGTTTCTTGGTGGCTTAGCCTGTAATCCCACGCTCTAGGAGGCTGAAGTGAGTGGATTGCCTGAGCCCGCGGGTTCGAGACCCGCCTTGGCAGCTTGGCGAGACCTCATTTCTACAACAAATCAGAAAATTAGCCAGGCATGGTAGCGCGCGCCTGTAGTTCCAGCTACTTGGAAGGCTGACACGGAAAGATCGCCGGAGCCCAGCAGGTTGAGACTGCAGTGGCCGGGAGCATGCCACCGCACTCCAGCCTGGGTGACAGAGTAAGACTCCAACTCAAAAAAAAAAAAAAAAAAGAAAAAAATGTTTCTAGAACCTATTGTTCCATCTTCTAAATAGTCTGAACCCATTATACTTGTCAAAAAAAGAACTCTGTTACAACAAAGACAGAATTAAATGTCACCAAAAAATAATCCACATACACACCTGAAACTTAATTCATAACAGAGGTCTTCAGAGCCAGCTTTATTCATTACATAGCTACACTTTTTTTTTTTTTGAGTTGGCGTCTCACTCTGTCGCCCAGACTGGAATGCAGTGGCCGCTCCCGGCCACCGCAGCCTCGACCTGCTGGGCTCCTGCAATCCTTGAGCCTCAGTCTTCCAAATAGTTGGAACTTCAGGCATGCGCTACTACACCCGGCTAATTTTTTGATTTATTGTAGAGATGAGGTCTCACCAAGTTGCCCTGACGGGTCTCGAACCCACGGGCTCAGGCAATCCACTCACCTCAGCCTCCCAAGGTGCGGGATTACAGGTTGAGCCACTGAGTCCGGCTTTATTTACTCTTAATTAATAAAAATTATTGACTTTTATTGAGCATCACATTCTAGGGCCTCTGTTAAATTGTATACAAGCATTATTTAATTTTTCCTGATTAAGAAATAGAAGTTGAGAATACTGTAATATCTGATTTAGAAAAACACTGTAAGACAAAATATTTACCAGTAGTAGAAACTTTCCAAAGACTCTGGAACATTCTTTTTTGTTTGTTTTTGTTTCTGCTTTTTTTTTTTTTTTTTGAGACAGGGTATTGCTCTGTCACCCAAGCTGGGGTGCAGGGACATAATCATAGCTTACTGCAGCTTCGAACTCCTGGACACAAGAGATCCTCCTGCTTCAGCCTATTGAGTATCTAGGGCTATAGGCTCATGACACTAAAATCAGCTAATTAAAAAACTTTTTTTTGTAGAGATGGGGTCTTGTTCTGTTGCCCAGGCTGGTCTGCATTGACCTACAACTCTGTATAATCCATTGCCCTTTGAGTGGATGGAAACTGTAAATATGATGAGACTCCCATGATTATGTTCCATTATACAGCAAAAGAGTGATTACCTTGAACTTGCCTGACCTAGTAAAGTGAACCTTTTAAAAGAAGAGCTAGGGTTTTCTCCAGCTAGCTGATCACAGAAAAGAAAGTCAGAGAGGTGCATTCAGGCTGGTCTGGAACTCCTGGACTCAAATGATCCTCCCACCTTAGTCTCCTGGGCTGGGACTACAGGTGCGTGCTACCACGCCAGACCTATTGGTTTTATATATTAATTTTAGTACTGCTTCTTTACTGAATTCTTTTATTATATGAGTTAGTTTTATCATTGGTTTTTCTGTGGGTTTTTAGGTATACTATTATATCTGAAAATAGAGATAGTTTTATTTTTCCCTTACTCTTAATTCTCAAATTTCTTCATCTAATTCCACAGTGTTTCTTAAGTATTCCGTCTTATGAATGCACTGTTATGTATGTAGCCAATTTAGTAATAACTGTAAGACATGAGGTTGTTTCTGATTGTAACTACTACTATGACAATAAAAAAAGTTTAATACAAAGATGGAATTATTTTGAAAGTCAGACGTTACTAGCTGATTAAAAAACAAACAATGTATGCAGGAGGTTGAGACAGGAAGATTCCTTGAGCTTATGAGTTCTAGACCAGTCTGGGTAGCATAGCAAGACCCTATATCTAGAACAACAAAAAAAACACAACAAAAACCTCATAGATTTCTTGGACCAGCATCTAAGTATTCATAACTGGCACTTAACTAACATTTAGTTTGATGATGACTATAATGGGATGTTTGGAAGGTCCTGTCTCAGGGCATTTGCATTTATTTCTTCTTTTCCCAGATATGCTTACAAGATGGGCATCCTACTTCATTTGTGTCATTTCTTCAGAGATTTTCTTCTCTGGTTGTTTTCTAAATTAAATACCATAATTTTACCCTTATACCCTGCTTTTTTTCATACTATTTATCAACACCTGAATACATATATATTTTTTTCTTCTTTTTTTTTGAGTTGGAGTCTCACTCCATCGCCCAGGCTAGAGTGCAGTGGCATGCTCACGGCCACTGCAGCCTTGACCTGCTAGGCTCAGGCAATCCATCTGCCTCAGCCTTCCAAATAGCTAGAACTACAGGCACATGCTACCATGCCCAGTTACATTTTTTATTTATTGTAGAGACAAGGTCTCACCAAGTTACCCAGGTTGGTCTCGAACCCCTGGACTCAAGTAATCCTCTCACCTAGGTCTCCCAAAGTGCTGGGATTACAGGCTTGAGCCATCATGTCCGGCCTAAAATTATGTTTTCAAAAATATTTAAAGATATGGAAAAATGCTAGTATGCTAAATGAAAAAAGCAGTTTATTAATCAGTACACATACTATAAGCCCAATTTTATTTTAAATTTATATAGAGATATATACACTTGAACTATTTCATAATAGGTTTAATATATATTCAGACAAAGAATACAGGACCATATCTCAAATAGTGAGATAATAGTGATTATCTAAGTGATATAATTATGAATATCTAAGTGATATAATTATGAACAATTTTTACCTTTTTTAGACTTTTCTATATTTTTTCAAATATCCCAAATTTTATAAACAAGGGGGAAACCCAAAAGCTATTTTCAAAATGTCTTGAAAACGGAAATCTTTTTTCCTTATCAAGAAAAAAAAATCAAATACCAGAATAGTAGGAATTCAAGCTCCATTAGACATTTTTTCTTTATATTTGATTCCCTGAGATAGGCTAACGGATAACCAAAAAGGTTCTGAGAAGTGATTATACTTACATTCCTGTTTAAAGGTGAAATAGTCAGTAAGATGCCTGCATTCATGATTTCCTCGAAGCAGAAACAATGTTTTGGGATGATTAATCTTTAAACTCCATAAATACAGCACACACTACAAGACAAATTCAAGGATAAGATTTTCTTTGTGACCCTGATAACGCATAAAAACAACTTACATAAATTCAAATGACCTGCTGTAATACCACAAATCATTGCTATTTCCAAATTGAAAAATGAAATCTTCCAGTTTTTGAATGTGATATATTTATTGCCCTAGAATTTGATAAAGAGGAGCCTTTGTAGAAATCTCTCCTTAATTCCTGTTTCCATGTTCTATCTAAATATCTAGAACTCCCTGACAAAGCAACCCCCAAACATCTATAGCTCAGTCCTAAAACCTGTATTTTATTTGAGAAACATTAGAACACTTCCTTTAAGATCAGGAACAAGGCAAGAATATTCACCATCTCCACTTCTATTCAACATAGTAGTGGGGTATTATTAGCCAAAGGAATTAGAGGATTGATAATGAGTAAGGAAAAAATAAAACTATCTCTATTTGCAGATATAATAGTATACTTGAAAACCCCCAGGAAAATCAATGATAAAACTCATATAATAAAATAATTCAGTAAAGCAGGACTAAAATTAACATATAAAACTAATAGGTCTGGTGCAGTAGCATGCACCTGTAGTCCCAGCTCAGGAGGCTAAGGTGGGAGGATCGTTTGAGCCCAGGAGTTCCAGGCCAGCCTGGGCAACATAACCAAGACCCCATCTCTAAACACACATACATACACACACACACACACACACACACACACACACACACACACACACACACACAACCAAGACCCCATCTCTAAACACACACACACACACACACACACACACACACACACAACTAAGACCCCATCTCTAAACACACATACACACAAACACACACACACACACACACACAACCAAGACCCCATCTCTAAACACACATACACACACACACAGTAGCCCTTTTAGACAGAAACAATAAATAGAACACCATGGTAGAGAAATCACCATTTTTAATAGTAACAAAGAAGCCTAAATACATAGAAATAAATTTAGCAAGAAATATGTAAAACCCATACAAGGAAAATTTTAAAACACTCCTGAAATATATAAAAGTAGACATGAACTAACTAATGGAAAGACATTGCCTATTCTTGGATAGGATAAATCAACATTAAAATATTACGGTTCTCACTAACTTAATTTACAAAATAATTGCAATGAAAATACCAACAAGCAATTAAAATACCAACAAGCTATTTCACATAGACAAGTTGATACTAAAATTAATATGGAAAAATGAACATGCAAGAATAGCCAGGAAAACACTAAAAAGAGGAGCCATTATGACAGAAGACTATCCCTGCCAGATGTTAAAACATACTATAAAGCATCTATAATCAAAACAGTGGTACTGGCACTTATATAGATAAGTCTACCAGTGGAATACATTATTACAGATATAGACCCAAGTACCTATAAAAATTTAGTATATAATAATGGTGGCATCTCAAATCACAGGGGTGACGGATTTTTAAATAAACGGCTCTGGGACAACGAGTTGCCATTTCAAAAAAAAGATAACATTAGATCCACATCTCACACAAAAGACAACAAATAGATGAGGGATCTAAATGTAAAAAAGACATGACAAACAAACAAAAACCACACAGGTTCTAGAAGAAAATATGCGTGAGTTATTAGCTTTAATGTAGGTAAAAAACTTATAATTAATGACTTAAAATCCAGAAGGAATTTTTAAAATGGATGTAAATTTTACCATATAAAAATGAAAATAACTTAAGTAGTCAAAAACGTTTGGGCAAAAACTGACAAAACTACACATTTACCTAACTTTTGACCCATGTCTAGAAACCAACCCCAAAGACACATTTCCAACTATATGAAAAAATATTTGCACAAGGTTGCAACACTGTTTATAATAGCAAAGTATTGGGAACAACCTAAATGACCACACACAGAAGAAAGGCTAAATTATGATATGCTCACACAATGAAGCACTATGAACTGATCTGGAATGATGTCCAGGATATACTTTTAGGTAAAGAAAAGTACAGGAATATATATAATATACTACCCTTTTCATAATAAAGAAAAGGAAATATGAAATACACATGTATCTACTCTGTATATAAGAAATACAAGAAGGATAAATCAGAAACTAAAGCGATTAATTAGCTACGGGGGCACAGAGGAAAGGGGTGGGAAGAAGCAGACCCTGGGAACAGGCTAGTAGGGATAAGGAAGGAGTGATGCTTCTCTGAGTATATCTTTTTATATAGATTTGACCTGTAGAA
Source organism: Cephalopachus bancanus (assembly GCA_027257055.1). Lineage (NCBI taxonomy): Eukaryota > Metazoa > Chordata > Mammalia > Primates > Tarsiidae > Cephalopachus > Cephalopachus bancanus. The sequence continues at coordinate 66,676 of JAPVLO010000120.1, read as the reverse complement.
CCATAACACTATACATGTGCTCCCCAAAATAAGTAGTTAAATCAACCAGAATGTGGAAGAAACCTAAAAGGAAATATAAAGAGTAACAAACAAACCTAATTGTATTACAAATATATAACAACATAACAAATAAAGGGATGGGGGAGAAAAGAACTAACCCACAGTAACTTTGGAAATTAGCATTTTGCATATTACAAGGCTAAAGAAATGTACACAAATACTGTACTCTAGTTAGTAAATCTGTTTTCACGTGGATATGAGTTAGTTATTATGTACCTATTTAATGGGTATACTTGGATTGATCAAACAAGTGATTATTTTGTATAGTGAGAGCCAGAAGAGGAGTAAGGTTAGAATGAATCTTATGATGTTGGACTGGAGACAGAGGTGCCATACAAATTTATGTTTTTATACACAGATACAGAAGTAAACAAAAATGTGAGTGTATGTGTGGGTTGGTACACATATTTGCTAGTGTTCTCTGCTGTGACAGCCAATGACCAAAGAGCTCATGCACCGTTCCCCCCTTTGCAAAAGTAGCCATGTGCATGCCTAGCCTTCAGACCTTGTTTTCTGAACATTGTTCCTCACCAACAGGAACGAGGACTCTGTGGAGAAGTGGTTAATTACAGGGTTAGAGCAGGAAAAATATAAGATGAGTCTGAAACATCTTGTGATGCAAGAAAATGTTTTAAGAGTGCTCACAAAATGAGGACGCATGTCAAAGGAACACAGGAGCCAAGCATAGAAACTCCCAATGGTTAAAACTGAAAAAATTTGAGCAAAATTAAAAAATGATAGCACTGGAATACAATACATAGGGAAAATATCCATGGGTCCATAGTGATTTAAGAAAATAAACAAGATGGCCGGGCTGGGTGGCTCAGCCTGTAATCCCAGCACTTTGGGAGGCGGAGGTAAGTGGATTGCCTGAGCCCACGGGTTTGCGACCCACCTGGGCAACTTGGCGAGACCTCATCTCTACAATAAAAAATCAAAAATTAGCCGGGCGTGGTAGCGCGAGCCTGTAGTTCCAGCTACTTGAAAGGCTGAGGCAGAAGGATCGCCAGAGCCCAGCAGGTTGAGGCTGCGGTGGCCGGGAGCGGCCACTGCACTCCAGTCTGAGTGACAGAGTGAGACTCCAACTCAAAAAAAAAAAAAAAAAAAAAGAAAAGAAACAAGAAAGGACAGTTTTTCCTTTAAAACAGAATGTCAATTACTAAATAAAGAAGGGGTAAAGGAAATACAAAATCACCATCAGGCAAACCCCACAGAAGTAATTGTTCCAGGCAAGATGAGTGAACATATTGGAGAAAAACAGTATTATCACCATTTTAGAGCATCTCTCAAAAAATTTACCAGTACAAACAGAAAAATATTAATGGAAATACTATTAGTAAGAAACACTGTAGACACCATGTTAAAGCAATCAAGGTTAACATCACCAATGATAAAATATATTGACGTCACATACTCCTTGATATCATGTGCTAATAAATAGGACACATCACTTCTGTGGTAATCTTGACAAAAGTACATAACCTCAATCTAATCATGAAAAAACATCATACACACCCAAACTGACAGATATTGTACAAGTGTAAGGTCATGAAAGGTAAAGAAAGAATTAAGAACTATTTCATATCAGAAAAGACTAAGGAGACACTACTAAATGCAATATAAGTGTCTTTATCAGACTGAGGAAGAGTCCCACTATTTCTGAGTTACGTATCATGACTTGGTGCTAAATTTTGTCCAGTGTTTTTTCTGTATCTGTTAAAATGATCATGTTGTTTTCCTTTTCCAATTAGTTGATACAACAGTGGTTCTCAAAGTATAGTCACATTCATCTCAAAGTGTGGCACATGAGCATCACTAGGAACTTGTTAGTATACTGCCAGGCTCTACTCCAGATCTAATGAATCAGAAACAGAGTTGGGGCCCAGCAATCTGTGTTTGCACAAGTCCTCCAGATAATTATGATATATGCTACAGTTCAGGACCACTGAAAAGTATCATAACCATTTATGTAAAATTAAAGTATCTTATCATAAAGACTACATATTAAACAATTAATAAAATGTATTATATGTATTCTGAGGAATATATCAAATAGAATAGAAGCATGTGTATACTGGGGAGGAGTAAGAAAGACTGAGGTCAGATAAGGAAAAAAGAATAAAATGAAAAAGAGGGATTTTGTGAAGACTAGTAATGTGCCATGACCACAGAAGCTTGATCAATTAGACTGAGATTTTCCCACTTCCCTGAAAGGGAAAGACTTCAAAATCCTGAATCCAAATTTTTCGCAACATGCCTAATCTAACCACCAATATATGTTATCCATATTACTGGATTGAAGTCCTTTTTATTTTTTATTTTGGAGATAGGATCTTGCTTTACGGCCCAGGCTGGAGTGCAATGGTGCAATGGTGTGATCATAGCTCACCGAAGCCTTGAACTCCTGAGCTCAAGCAATCCTCCTGGGACTTGAGAGTGCACAGCACCACACCCAGCTAATTTTTAAGTATTTTTGTGGAGATGAGGTCTGTGTACTGTACACAGACCCACATCTGAAGAGACATTGTGGAATGAAGGTCCAAAAGCCTTCACCTTGCAATTATCTTTTCATCCAGAAAGAATGTTTCCAAAAACAAATAAGCAAAAACACCCAGCAGAGTTCCCCTTATATGATACTGAGCACAAGAGCATCCCATGTTTACCCAAACCAACCACTGGTGACAGGAAATTGACTGTCTTGACTAGTTCAGACCAACCAGAGTTCATTCTCTGGTGCTGGAACAGGGGTCTTCCTTTCCTGAGATTGGAGGTTCTTGTTGCAGCCCAGGTCCTGTTTATTTGAATAGGGATTCCATTAACGAAGAAGGAGAGGAAATGTAGGCAAAAAGCATTATCGGCTGTAAGCCTATTTATACAACAGTAGAGGAATGGGGAAATAAATTATGGTATTTATAACATGTACTAATGTGAAAGTTGATCATACAAATTGGGTCATTTTTGTCATACCTAACTGAAACAGAGTACAGAGGTCGGGGGGAGAAAGCATTCAGGAAACATAATATAGACCCCAAAATGTAATTCTCTGCAAGATTATCTGCTGAAACTGCCTGCTATAACCTAAAACCAGTTTTATCTCATGGCTACTAAAATGACATGCTGCAAGTCTAAGACTAATTTTGCACAACACCATAACTCGCCGAACAAAATCAGCCAGCTCTCCAGAATCTTACCAGTGCCAAAGAACTTTTCCAAAGAGCAATATGTAATACTTCTCTTTTTTATAAAACTCCTAACTTTCTCTTTGTTTTTCATACATATAAAAGACCACCCAGTCTGAATGTATGCCCCAACTTGCACTTATTCCCATATAAAAAGTTTTAATTGCAGAGATTCATCTCTATATTTTATTTGACTTTGACATACTTGGTGTCAGAAGTGGGATTCAAGAGTGACTCATCTTGGAGAAAATCACCAGCCCTTAGAACTACGGCATAAGGTACCCACCCACACTGGGGTCCTTTGAGCACCCACAACTTCTGCAGGTTGCCTCTTTTCCTCTTAGTGAGTCATTCTTGAACTGAATTCCCAATTTTGGTCTAGTTACATTTTATTTGGGACTTGGGTAGGAAGCGGTCTTTCCCCTTCCTGTCTGATCCTGTTTCCTGGTTGGGAGATCCCTGGTTCAGGAGGACTCTTATCCTCCTTACAGACCCTGGATGTGGAGGTTGGGTGAAGGAATTTTTTTTCCTTTGGGTTGAGGGCTCAGTGAAGGGATCTTTCCCTTTCCCTTCAGTTGGAGAAGACATCTTATCATCTTCCTTGGTAAATATGTACTTTATTTTCCATCTGCACTTGCATTTATCTGGCCTTTGCAAATTCAGTACTTGCATTTAATTGCCTTTTGTATATTTGGCATTAAATCAGAGCACACAGAAAACAGGCTCACAATTCAAAGGCATGCCAGGATATTTTCTGGGAAGCCAGCTGGTAACACGTTCAAACATTACAGGGATCATTCAAACAGTCTGCTATTCTTAAAATGAAACTAAGAGACCATGGCTATAAAATCAAACACTCCAAATAAGATAAGCATATCTCATTGATATCTTGAGGCTGAAAAAAGAAAAATATTCAGATTCCTTCCCCTCCAGAGTTTCCTCTTCCCTTCTAACAATTCTTCCTCTTTATCCTTCTCCAAGCTAAACGCTCTTTTTTTCTTTCTTTCCTTCTTTCTTTCTTTTTGAGTATACATCTCACTCTGTGCCCAGACTGGAGTACAGTGACATAATCACGGCTATTGCACCCTCAACCTGCTGTGCTCAGGCAACTGTTCCACCTCAGCCTTTCAAGTAGCTAGGAGTACAGTTGTGCACCATAATGCCCAGCTAATTTTTTTATTTATTGTAGAGACAAGCTCTCGTTGTGCTGCCCAGGCTGGTCTAAACTCTCTTTTTCTGAAACTCCTCAGCTATTCTGACATACTATTTAAGTAAAACATTTAAAAACCAGCAAATATAAAAGAAAATCATTTTGACCTCCATGATGTCTCTTTATACAGGTGAAATGCCTATGAAAAGGTATCCTCCCTATACTAAAAGGAAAGGCAACATTCTTATCTTCAAGGATAAAGAATTAAGACTTCCAGGGGCAGTGGCTCAAGACTGTAATCTCAGCACTTTGGGAGGCCAAGGTAAGAGGACTGCCTGAGTCTAGGGGTTTGAGACCAACCTGGGCAACTTGGTGAGACCTCGTCTCTACAATAAATCAAAAAATTAGCTGGGTATGGTAGCGCACGCCTATAGTTCCAGTTACTTGGAAGGTTGAAGCAGAAGGATTGCCTGAGCCCAGGAGATCGACGCTGGAGTGGCTGTGAGCATGTCATTGCACTCCAGCCTAGGCAACAGAGTAAGACTCTGACTCAAAAAAAAAAAAAAAAAAAGAATTAAGACCAAGAAAATACTAAACAGAGTATAGTATATAATTACTTGTTAGAGTAATTATAATATTTTGGGCCTCCTCACATAATTCAGTCACATTTTCACAATTAACTATTCTTTGTCCAATCCAGTATATTGGTGATTCAAACTATTTTACTCAAAATTTAGTTAGTAACCCTGTCAAGTGTGCCTATTAAAAAAAATAATTTTAAAGACTTTTACCCTTGTTATAAAAGAGATCATTTGGATCCAGTTGTTTATTACAGACTGGTGAGTTTGTTTTACTATCTCATGACTAATGTTCTAAAGAGTTGTATATGTGTTTATTTTGTGTATAAGTGTGTTTATAAATACACTTATACACAATGTAATATGTTGTATGCTGTGTCTATATAATAAAATCTGGTGTGGTCAGTCAGTAATCTTTAAAAACTTTTATCTGATTGGCTTAAATGAGTGCTCTTATAAAATATATAGTTAATTACTGAAATGTTTTTTCAATTCTTGTGATTTAAAGAAATCTTTGATAAATTTATTTTAGAATTGTTAATAAAATAAAATTTTAAATATCTTCAAAACTGTCAAAGGACATTTTTGCCAAGATTTACATATTTGCCTCTACCAGATATTTTAAGTTCATAAATCTGTAAACACAGCCTAAAACAAAATCTTTGTTTATAAAATTCTTTGATAAATAAGATTAATATTGTCAATTTAATGAAAGCAGCTGCATCTTCTGAAACTCATGTACTTAACTCTAAAGTTTTCACTTACTTTACTGATTTAACAGGCTATAAAACTAGTTTTAAAAAAACTTGAAATAATAACCAGCTCTAATATCACAGTTTTCATAGGTAATCTAGGTATAACTGTTAAATAAACAAATTAGATAATTATAAATGAAATGAATGTGTATGTATGAGTTTTTCAAGTAATTTGAAATCTTACAGTTATGCTAAACTAAATAATAGATACACATTAAGCGTCTGAGTCATTTACAACTAAGAAAAAAGTATTATAAGGAAATATGGTTCTGTCAGGCACAGTGGCACACGCCTGTAATCCCAGCACTTTGGGAAGCCGAGGTGAGAGGGTTGCCTGAACTTAGGGGTTCGAGACCAACCTGGAGAACTTGGCGAGACCACGTCTCTACAAGAAACAAAAAAATTAGCCAGGCGTGGTGGTGCATGCCTGTAGTTCCAGCTACTTGGAAGGCTGAGGCAGAAGGATCACCTGAGTCCAGCAGGTCAAGACGGCGGTGGCTGTGAGCGTGCCACTGCACTCCACCCTGGACTACAGAGTAAGACTCTGATTCAAAAAAACAAAACAAAAGAAAAAAGACAAAGCAGAAGTTCAAGCATGTTACCAATGGTCTGAGTACAACTTTAATAAAGTTCATGAAAAGAGAATTTATAGGGTAACCGCCTCGGGTCCCCTCCCACTATGGGAGCTTTTCTGTCCTCGCAATAAATTCTGCTTTCTTAACAAAAAAGAGAGAGAATTTATAAAAGGAATTTTAGACTGGATGTGGTGGCCCATGCCTATAATTCCAGCACTTTCGGAGGTCAAGGTGGGAGAACTGCTTGAACCTAGGAGTTCAAGACCAGCCTGGGCAACACAGCAGACCTCGTCTCAAAAAAAAAAATTAGCCAGCCATGGTGGTGCACACCTGGAGTCCCAGCTACTCATGAGGCTGAGGCAGAAGGATAGCTTGAGCCCAGGAGGCTGAGGATGCAGGGAGCCATGATCATGCCATTGCATTTCATCCTGGGTGACAGAGCGAGACCCTACCCCAAAACATCAACAAAAAAAATTACATGTGATCAAGATGGCTGAAATAAAAAGGAAATGATTTTTAAAGTCTTTCTAAAGATTGAGCTTTGATATTAAAAAAAAAAAAACATAGGCCAGACTCGGTGGCCCAGCCTCTGTAAATCAACAATCAGGAAGGCTGGGCTCAGTGATTCAGCCTGTAATCCCAGTACTTTGGGAAGCTGAGGCGAGTGGATTGCCTGAGCCTACAGGTTCGAGACCAGCCCAGGCAACTTGATGAGACTTCATCTCTACAATATACAAACAATGAGCTGGGCTATCGTGATAGAGCATACCTGTAGTTCTGGCTACTTGGAAGGCTGAGGCGGAAGGATTGCCAGAACCCAGCAGATCAACACTGGGGTGGCCATGAGTATGCATGCCACTGCACTCCAGCCTGGGCGACGGAGTGAGATTCCAACTCAAAAAAAAAAAAAAAAAAGAAACTAAACTAAAAATTTGGTACTTTATGGTAGAACAACAGGTTTTCCTTAAAGTACTGATTTGTTCTTAATAAAAGAAGTTTTGATTTTTAATTCTGAAATTTTTTTCTTCTTGAAACTTTTCAGATTTATATCTCAGAAGTTCAAATTTTGCTGCACCTCACTGCACATAATTGCAGGTCATAATATTATTGCTTTCTGTTTCTTCTCCACTTAAAAAGGTGTATCTTTTTTGCTTGGTTGGGTACTAACTGTCTCCTCCAACTCCCTCCTCAGTGCCTGTAACTTTTACTTCCAGTTCTTTTTTTTTTTTTTTTTTTTTTTAATTGTAGAGACAAGGTCTCATCAAGATGCCCGGACTGGTCTTCAACCTGTGGGCTCAGGCAATCCAGTCGCCTCGGCCTCCCAAAGTGCTGGGATTACAGGCTGAGCCACCAAGCCCGGCCAAGATGTTTATCTTAAGCACCTAGAAAAGCAATATTTCCTCCAGTATAATTTCATTTTGTTCTCTTGGCTTTTCTTGATGTATATGAATTGTTATGATCACAATCTTTGGCACATCTTCCTATGTCTGATTAATTCAAATACTCTTTTCATCAGGTTTGACTTCCAGGTTATCTAAATGAGTAACAATCACACTGCTGTAAACAGAAACAATCACACTGCAGAAGATTTTCCTTTACCTATTTGGTAGCTTGTTTAAGAAACAGATTTTACATTTTTATCAAGACAACTTTCTGTGTTGCCTTCGTTAGGTTTTTGATTATGAAGGAAAACTGAATTTCAAAAGAGTTAAGGTTTTTACAACCACGTAACTTTCTGTATTGCTTTTGAAGCCTTTTGATTATCACTCTGGTTAAATGAATGACTATTATTTACAGTGACTTGTATTCTATTTTGATCAAATGTTTTGAGCCTTCTGACATCTTTGACAAACATCCCCAAAATCAAATCTTCATTAAGTCTCTTTGACCTAAAATTAACTATGGGATTTTTCAGTTAAGCCTCTGGAAAGCCTCAAAGGATATATCTCTCATCTCATAGAGATATTAAATGACTAGGTTTATTTGGTAAATTATATGCAAAACACTGTCAAATGATAAGTGATAACTAGATCTCCTACTAATTGCATTTGTGGATATGATGTTAACATAAATAGTTTAAAATTTATATGATTTATAAAAATATAATATGTTATCAGTCATAATTATGGTTATTATTTTCAAATAATGCTATAATAACAAAAATTTTTTTGGGTTGGAGTCTCACTCCATAGCCCAGGCTATAGAGTACAGTGGCACACTCAGACACCCCAGCATGACCTGCTGGGCTCCAGCGATCCTTCCACTTCAGCCTTCCAAGTAGCTGGAACTACAAGTACATTCTACCATGCCCGGCTAATTTTTGATTTATTGTAGAGATGAGGTCTCGTCAAGTTGCACAGGCTGGTCTCGAATTCGCAGGCTCAGGCAATCCACTTGTCTCGGCCTCCCAAAGTGCTGGGATTACAGGCTGAGCCACCAAGCCTGGCCCCACAGTTGAATTTTAAAGCTGGTATAAAATAGCATTGTCACCTTAAAGTTTTTATTAATTTATCTCTTGTTATTCTGGAAAAACCCCCTAAGTGTACAATTATCTGATAACAGGATAAAAACCTAATACAAAATATGATTTATTAACATTAATTTGTTCAACAAATATGAACTGCCTACTATGTGTCAGGCACTGTGTCAAGTCCTAATATGAGGAATAATGCTGATAATTAAAAAATCATTTTTTGTATTATAATGAAAGACTATTCATAAATGTACCTTTTCTATTAGACTGCCAGCTCCTATAAAAATCATGACTCATAATTTTTATCTTATTGTTTCAGGAAACTGCTGATGAATTAGGAAAAAAATGTGCAACAAAATATTCTACATATGGTATACGTGTACAAAAATCATTGTGCATTTTTGTATGTGCTTTATTGAATGTATTAATGAATGAAAACTATTTTTAAGTTTTATGAGTTAATAATCAGAATATAATTTGACATGATAATTTATCAATAAAAAGTTATCTTAGGTCAGGCACAGTGGTTCACGCCTGTAATCCCAGCACTTTGGGAGGACAAGGCAAGGGAATCACTTGAGACCAAGAGTTCGAGACCATCCTGGGCAACACAGCAAGACCTCTTTTCTAAAAAAAAGAAAAAAAAATTAGCTGGGCATTGTGGTGTGTGTCTGTAGTCCCAGCTACTCAGAAAGATGAGGCAGGAGGTCAAGGCTGCAGTGAACTGTGATTGTGCCACCGCACTCCAGCCTGAGTAACAGAGTAAGACTTCAAAAAAGAAAATTATTTTATTAAGTAAAGTGACTAGCCAGATGCCGTGGTGCACACCTGTAGTCCCAGCTACTCAGGAGGCTGAGGTGGAAGGACTGCTTCAGTCCAAGAGCTGGAGTCTGCAGTGTGCAATGACTGTGCTTGTGAACAGCCAATGCACTCCAGCCTGGGCAACAAAGTGGGACCTCATCTCTAAAATAAATAAATAAATTTTAAAAATTAAAACAACTAATTAAAAATTCAGTAAGTTTTGTATTCTTCTCTTTGTCTTCTAAAACTTCCTTGTGATCCCATATATACAGAGAAATAAACAAATACTCAATATCTTTCTTTTTTTTTTTTTGAGTCTGAGTCTCACTCTGTCGCCTAGGCTGGAGTACAGAGGCACACTCAAGGCCACCGCAGCCTCGACCTGCTGGGCTCAGGCGACACTTCCACCTCAGCCTTCCAAGTAGCTGGAACTATAGGCGCATGCCACCATGCCCGGCTGATTTTTTTATTTATTGTAGAGACAAGGTGTCACCAAGTTGCCCAGGTTGGTCTCAAACCTCTGGGCTCAGGCAATCCTCTCGCCTCAGCCTCCCAAAGGGTTCGGATTACAGGCTTGAGCCACCATGCCTGGCCTTCTCAATATGTCTTTCAAACATCAATGCTTTTGACTTACTGTGTCTACTGAACCATGATGTAAATAGCAATAGGGAAGTTTCTCAATAAAACAGTCTGCAAGTATGATCACCTATTCCCAATACCTATTTAGAGAGACTGTGAACATTTACTAAGCAGCAAGGAAATGAGCAGTAGAAAGAAGTGAACAGTAGGAAAAATGGGCTTTGCCATTTTTTCAGTTTACACCATTAACTTTTGTCTTCACATTGGACACTACATGAATTTAAGGCACTAGCAAACAATACTGAACTTTTCTGATACATGAATTTAGGCTGCCTTTCTAACAAGTACAAATCTATTTATTTTGTTTATTTTTCTGCAGCTTTAAAACAACTGCTGCTTCTCTGGTTGGTCATCAGGTGAGACAGCTAACTTGTTTTTAGGAGGGATGCTGCATGAACAATAAACCTTGAACCACAAGTTGTGAACCTTGAAACACAGTACAGTGAGACTCCCACACTGAGAGGGGAAGGCAGGACTATAGACAGCAAAAAAAGTTTCTCATCTCATGCTTTTTCTGAAGTAGATAACAAATTCGATTATCCACACTATTTCTAAAGTTATTTCTCTTTTATTTGTTAAGCATGTAGAGTGAATCAATGAACATTAAATATGAATGTGCTGTGGTTCCACTGTTCTTAAGTCCTTGTATTAGGTTCTATAACAGTTTTATCTTTTCCACATAAAAACATCTACTTGATTTTAATTCTAACCATGCTCTTATCATATAATTTTCAAAATATGTCAAAGAAAATTGTAAATTTTCATGAACTTAGCTGTAAATGAACACTTAAGTACCTACTATGTGCAATAGTACCAGAAATGATTCCTATAATAAGCTAAGTCCCTGCTTATTTACCACTGACAGTTAATCGACATGTTAAGCCTAGAAGCTTACAGTCTTATAATTAAGGGCAGCTAATCCAAACCCTGTTTAGGGTGAATAACAATTTATGTTATTTGTATACAGCCTGTACATTATCGTCAAAGAGTAAAGGTTAGTAAATATTTAAATCATTTGCAAAGTTGGGTTAATATATAGCCTTCTATATGTCAGATTTTCTACTGCTTAAAAAAAAGGGAACAGCTTTTTTATATCAATGAAAGCATTCTCTATCACTTTAATTTTGAAAGTAAAAAAGTACACGAATTCTGTCAGTGTTCTCATTTTAATTTTGTCTACTGAAGAATGGAAAGTAAATTAAAGCATATCTACTTTAATTTTTACCTCTATACTGAAATAGCCTCTGTCCACATAGTCACCCAGAAAGAGGTAGCGTGTATTACTAGGTGATCCTCCAACTTCAAATAACTTCATTAGGTCAAAGAATTGTCCATGAATGTCACCACACACTAGGAAAAAAAGTCATCAGCTGAGGTAAGAAATTACATCTTAGAAGAAAAAGGACATTATACCAAAAAAGATCACAGCTCAAATTTTAACTTAAATCACTTTAGTTTTTTTTTGTTGTTGAGTTAGTCTCACTCCATTGCCCAGGCCGGAGTGCAGTGGCATGCTCACAGTCACCCCAACATCAACCTGCTGGGATCCAGCGATCCTTCAACCTCAGCCTTCCAAGTAGCCGGAACTATAGGTGTGCACTACCACACCCGGCTAATTTTTGATTTATTGTAGAGAAGAGGTCTCACCAAGTTGTCCGGGCTGGCACTTCAGCTTCTGACTGAACGCTGTATAACTGTATAATTGCAGTCGATCTATTGATACTAAATAGTCCTACTAGAACTATTAGACATTTACAGTTTTATTTCTTCAAGGAACAGCAAATATCATAACCAATTTTACCAATTATGTCTCATAATTCCTAGAAAAAGTAGCATTTTAGCTGGTTATTTGTCATCATTTCTCAAAATTAGCTAAGATCTAAGTGCCATGATACAAATACTTTTCATACCTGTGATTGGAGCTTCTACTTCTATCATAGTCTTCTCTTGTCTCAGGATAGCAGCCCCATCATTGATAATCTTCAAGGCTACTTCTTCTTCCAGTCGGCCTTCCTTTACCAAATGGTTTTTCAAAACATCAACTTTAGGTTTCCCATTTTCAAATACTTCCTTCAAAGTAAGCCGTTGGGTTGGAGGAAAGGGGACAGCTAGAGAGAAAATAATAATTTAAGATACTTAAAGATATAGAAAATAACCAAAATACACTTATTTTATGTGAAAAACAAACTTAACAAATCATCATGATTTCACATTCACAGCACCAGAAAAAATGTGGGGAGAGGGGAAGTCCCAGACACTATACATCATAAATGATCAATTCTAATCATAAAAAAAGGTCACAATTAAAGTCAAAGTTATCTTAAAAAAAGTGTGTATGTGTATAAATTATAATGTTCTATATATAAACATGAACTATTTGAAGCTTATTCAGGAAATAAGCTAAAAATGAGACAAGGCATTAGATGATATGAATAATGAATATATTTACTTTTCTATCTATGGAAAAAGTGTTAAAAATGAAAATGTGGTTAAAGAAAATGAAAGAAAAGTAATCATAACACTAAAATGGCATTTATGTCTTCCACAGAACCTGCCTAATGAAATCTCATGTTTTAGAAGTCTGACTTTAGTTCCTGATCAGAGGACTCATGGACATAGACTTTATTCTTAAAAGGCTAGTTGCTTAATGTACTTAACAGTAAGCACACTTAGTACTAACAGGATAAAGCTATGACTGAGAATAATTTGCTGTAGTAGCAGAGCACTGAAGAACAGATATGGGAAGTCTAGTTTTGTTTCCTAATCTGGAAATGCTAACAACCATCTCCAGTTTACAGAGTACAAAGTTTATACATATAACATCACAGTGAATGAGCAACTTTAACAGAAAAAAAAATGACATTCTAAAATTGGCTATTATCTACTTATTTGCCTACTTTATTTATTTATTTATTTATTTTATTTATTTATTTTTGAGTCGGAGTCTCACTCTGTCGCCCAGACTGGAGTGCAGTGGCTGCTCCCAGCCACCGCAGCCTCGACCTGCTGGGCTCCAGCAATCCTTCCGCCTCAGCCTTCCAAGTAGCTGGAACTACAGGTGCGCACTACCACACCCGGCTAATTTTTTGATTTATTGTAGAGATGAGGTCTCACCAAGTTGCCCAGGCGGGTCTTGAACCCGCGGGCTCAGGCAATCCACTCACCTCAGCCTCCCAAGGCGCGGGATTACAGGCTGAGCCACCGAGCCCGGCTATTTGCCTACTTTATAATGTCGTCTACTTTAGATCCCCTGGGATCTAAGAGCCACAAGTCTATAAACCATAAACTTAAAAGAAGGGGTTCATTTAATGTACAATACATGTCTGGTAGTTACACTTTCAGCTTTACAGAAGTATTATTAAGAACCAAGTTGAAATCTGGTCAGGCATCATGGCTCACACTCGTAATCCCAGTACTTTCAGAGGCCAAGGTAGGAGAATTACTTGAGGCCAGGATTTTGAGACCCACCTGGGTAACATAGCAAGAGTCTATCTCACTACAAAAAATGTTTCTTAAAATTAGCCAGCCATGGTGGTATGTGCCTGTAGTCCTAGATACTTGAGAGGCTGAGGCAGGAATCACTTCAGCTCATGATTTTGAAGCTACAGTGAACTGTGATTGCACCACTGTACTCCAGCCATTGTACTCCAGAGACTCACATAGTGAGACTCTGTCTCTTAAAAAAAAAAAAAAAAAAAAAAAAAGAGGTTGGGCATGGTGGCTCACGCCTGTAATCCCAGCACTCTGGGAGGCTGAGGCAAGAAGATTACCTGAGCCCAAGGGCTCAGGACCATCCTGGGCAACTTGGCAAGACCTCATCCCTACAATAAATCAAAATAAAATAAAAAATTTGCCAGGCGTGGTTGCGCATGCCTGTAGTTCCAGCTACTTGGAAGGCTGAGATAGAAGGATTGCCTGAGCCCAGCAGGTCAAGGCTGAGGTAGCTGTCCAGGCTGGGCGACAGCTTGAGACTCCAACTCAAAAAAAAAAAAAAAAAAAAAAAATCAGTCCATCTGTGGTGGCTCACACCTGTATTCCCAGCACTTTGGGAGGCAGAGGAAAGACTACTGCCTGAGCCCAGGGGTTCAAGACCAGCCTGGGCAACTTGATGGGACCTCAACAATAAATAAAAAAAATTAGACATGCATGGTGGCATGCGATTGTGGTTCCAGTTACTTGCCAGGCTGAGGAAGAAGGATCGCCTGAGCCCAGCAGGTGGAAGCTGTGGTGGCTGTGAGTATGCCACTGCACTCCAGCCTGGATGACAGAAGACTCCAACTCAAAGAAGAAGAAGAAGGAAGGAGGAAGGAGGAAAGAAGGGGGAGGAGGAGGGAAAAGAAGAGGAGAAGGAGGGGAAGGAGGAAGAGGCGGCAGCAGCAGCAGCAGCAACAAACTGAAATCTATGGGGATTTTTAAAAGACTTGGTCTAGCCGTACCATTTTGTATCATTTACAAGTAAAGAAAGTCCTATGATGAGTTCTGTCATACTGGACAGGAACATATAGCTAAAAAAGAAGCAAGATAAAAGAAACTTGAAGGAAAAGAAAAAAAGAACCCCCAAGAAAAGCCACAGTAAAGGGCTGGTAGAAGCTTTTGTAGATCTTAACAAGCTCCCTAAGGAGTGTGAAAGCAAGGACCCCCAACACAGAAAGTTTTTCACCAATAGAAAAGAATGCTCATGCTGCCATTAACTACTTACAAATAAATCTAAGATAAAAAATAGAAATAAACCAAGCAACGTATCACGGACATATTTCTAAAAAGAGTGGCATCTCAAGAAGAGATTCAGGCAAATCCTTCAGGGGGTGCTCCAGAAGAAAACACTGCTATCACAGGAGATGACAACTCTATGCCTGTTATTGCCCCTGAACACCTTCCGGTGGAAAAGGACGTGGAGATGGAAGACAGTAATATTGATTATCCTGACCCTGTGTGGGCCTAAGCTAATATGTATTCATGTGTTTTTTTTTAATTAAAAAATAAATTAAGGCCAGGCGTGTTGGCTCCCACCTATAATCCCTGCACTTTGGGAGGCAAAGGTGAGAGGACTGCCTGAGCCCACAGGTGGAGATGGCTGTGAGCGTGCCACTGCACTCCAGCCTGAGCAACAGGGTGAGACTCCAACTCAAAAAAAAAAAAAATTAAAAACAGAAAAAGCTTATAGAGTAAGGATAAAGAAAAGTTATTTTTGTAGAGTTGTACAGTGTACCTGTGTTTTAAACTGAGTGTTATTAATTTGTGTTTCAAACTAAGTGTTATTACAAAGAGTCAAAAAGCTTTTTAAAAGTTTATAAAGTAAAAAAGTTACAGTAAGCTAAAGCAGGCTGATCTATTTATTTATTTTTTTTTTTTTTGAGTTGGAGTCTCACTCTGTCGCCCAGACTGGAGTGCAATGGCCGCTCCCGGCCACCGCAGCTCCCGGCCACCGCAGCTCCCGGCCACCGCAGCCTCGACCTGCTGGGCTCTGGTGATCCTTCCGCCTCAGCCCTCCGAGTGGCCGGAACTACAGGCACGCGCTACCACGCCCGGCTGATTTTTTGATTTATTGTAGAGATGAGGTCTTGCCAAGTTGCCCAGGCGGGTCTCGAACCCACGGGCTCAGGCAATCCACCCACCTCAGCCTCCCAAACGCGAGATTACAGGCTGAGCCACCAAGCCCAGCTTAACTTTTTTTTTTTTTTTTTTTTTGAGTCGGAGTCTCACTCTGTCGCCCAGACTGGCCACTCCCAGCCACTGCAGCCTCGACCTGCTGGGCTCCAGCGATCCTTCCGCCTCAGCCTTTCAAGTAGCTGGAACTACAGGCACGTGCTACCACACCCGGCTAATTTTTTTTTTTTTTTTTTTTAATTGTAGAGATGAGGTCTCATCAAGTTGCCCAAGCGGGTCTCAAACCTGCAGGCTCAGGCAATCCATTCACCTGGGCCTCCCAAAGCGCAGGATTACAGGTTGAGCCACTAAGCCCGGCTGATCCATTATTGAAGAAAAAAACATTTTTGATAAATTTAGTGTATCCTAAGTATACAGTGTTTATAAAGTCTACAGTAGTGAACAGCAATGTCCTAGACCTTTACATTCACTCACCACTCACCCTGTTACTCAATCAGAGCAACTTCCAGGCCTGCTAAGCTCCATTCATGATAAAGTCTATACAGATTTTAAAAAATCTTTTATACCATATTTTTACTGTACCTTTTCTATGCTTAGATATGTTTAGGTACACAAATACTTTTCATTGTGTACAAACTGTCTACAGTATTCAGCACAGTAACATGATGTATAGGTTTATAGTCTAGGTAATAGGTTATATCATATAGCCTAGGTATGTAGTAGGTATACCAACTAGGTTTGTGTAAGTACATTCTATGATGTTCACACAATGACAAAATCACTTTATGATGCATTTCTCAGAAGCATAACTCTATTACCTTGAGATAGGGAGCCATATATATCCCAGTTTACCCAGGGCAGTCCCAGATTTCAACTGCTATCTCAGCATAATTGTTAATAATGCCCCCTTTCATTTCCCAAATGGAAGGACAAATTAGTTTCAATTTTTGTTATTCAGATGGAATATCAACATTTTATTTTAACATGATAATCTACTTCCAAAAAGAAAACAAAAGTAAAATATTACAATAAATCTCACTTGCTCATCTGATAAGCGTACAAGACAAGGTAAAAGGTTACTCCTGAACAAGTTTATGTATGTTTTTACTAATGATCTATGGTTGTGCTTAACTTTTTTTTTAAAGAATCCTTTGTAGTTTAAGAGACTCTTTTTATTTTTTTGAGTCAGGGTCCCTCTGTTGCCCGGGAGGGAGTGCAGTGACACAACTATAACTCACCAAAGCCTTGACTTCCTGGGTTCAGGCGATCCTTCTGTCTTAGCCTCCTGACTAGCTGGGACTACAGGCATATGCTGCTACGCCTGGCTAATTTTTTACCACTTTGTAGAGACAAGGTCTCACTATGTTGCCCAAGCTGGTCTCAAACTCCTGGGTTCAAGTAACCTCCCACCTCAGTCTCCCAAAGTGCTGGGATTACATGTGTGAGCCACTGCACTGAGCTTTTTTTTTTTTAATTTGTGGGTACATGAGATATTTTTTTACATGTATATGGAGGGTGCCAAAAAAATGTATACATACTTTCAGAAAGGAGAAAACTGCATTAAAATTGTCACACTCAATATACACCAATAACAAAAGATTAATACAAGTTACATTTGCCTTCTGCAATTAGAGTTGCTCAAAGTGGTTACCCTCAACGTCCAGACACTTTTGATTACACTACTGCAGGACTTGTTACTGTGCAAGGTCTCCCGGATCTTCTCTTATGCACATCACACGCAGTACTATGTGTCTCAAACTTATCACCAATGCGTGCAATTGTTAGGCATGTTGGAGGTTCTGTTACATAGTCACGCCTCCATTGTTGTACTTCCACAACCTTCTCTAATTTCAACACCACTTCAAAATGGTCTTGTGCTCCTCAGATGATAACCGTGCTTCTGCTATTTGACTGTCCTGCCTGTTGCATGGTGACGTTAGTATTTATTTGATTAACGCCATCTTTTGAGCAAATTTCATATTACACATTGCTACCGTAATCAATTCAACTTTGAAAGTAATACATAGATAACATCTCTTAAAATATGTATACATTTTTTGGCACCCCCAGTATAATGCATAGTGATCAAGCCAGGGTATTCAGGGTGTTCATTACCCAAGTACAATACATTTTTGTTAAGTATAGTCATCCCACTCTCCTGTCAAACACTAACTATATATTTCTACTGTTAACCCTCTTCTCTTCATCCTGCCCCTTTCACCCTATTCACCCTTCCCAGTCTGTTATCTGCTTTTCCACTCTCTAACTCCATGTGTACAAATTTTTAGCTCCCACAAATAAATGAGAACATGACCTAAATTGTACCCCACATCTTAAAAATTTAAAAAAAGGAAAAAAATAAAAATAAAAGAGAACATGTGATATTTGTCTTCTTGTGCCTGGTTTATTTCACAGAAGAGAATGATCTCAGGTTCTATCCATGTTGCTGCAAATGACATGATTTCATTCTTTTTTATGGTGTACATAGACCATATTTTCTTCCATTTGTCCATTGATAGGCACTTAAGCTGACTGCATATCTTTGTTATTGTGAATAGTGCTGTGAATGCAGTTATCAGTTTGATATATTTATTTCTTTTCCTTTAGATAGATACCCAGTAGTACAATTTCTGGATCAGCTGTATCCTTTTTCTATCATTGGCTCAGAAGTTATATCTCATCATTTCCACCATACTCAGATGGTTGAAGCAGTTACAAGCCTGTCCAGGTTCAGGGAGAAGGGAAAGAGATTCCACCTATATCCCAGTTTACCCAGGGCAGTCCCAGATTTCAACTGCTATCTTAGCACAATTGTTAATAATGCCCCTTTCATTTCCCAAATGAAAGGACAAATTAGTCTTAATTTCTGTTATTCAGATGGAATATCGACATTCTATTTTAACACGATAATCTACTTCCAAAAGAAAACAAAAGTAAAATATTACAATGAATCTCACTTGCTCATCTGATAAGGGTACAAAACAAGGTAAAAGGTTGCTCCTAAACAAGTTGACCTATATTCAGGGATGGGGAGTGACAAAATTCTGTGAGAGCATGTGAGAATAAAAAATACTGCCGTAGCCTTTCCTGAAAACAGACTCTGTCATACTTTCTCTATTTAAAAGAGAAAAAGGCCCAGCCACCAGTGCTTCCAACAGCACTGTTTTAAATGGGCCACTCTGTATTTTCCAAGCTATTACCAAATGAGAATATCAATTCAATTATTACAGGCAAAACATTAAAGATATACTCTGAAATGTTTCAAAATACTTTGGGATGCCATATTAGAAGTTATATAAATATTTTCTCTGATTTGCCAGCTGTTAAAAAAACAAAAAACTCGAGCCGGGCTCGGTGGCTCAGCCTGTAATCCCACGCCTTTGGGAGGCTGAGGTGAGTGGATTGCCTGAGCCCGCAGGTTCGAGACCCGCCTGGGCAGCGAGACCTCATCTCTACAATAAATCAAAAAATCAGCTGGGCGTGGTAGCGCGCGCCTGTAATTCTGGCTCCTCGGAAGGCTGAGGCGGAAGGATCGCCGGAGCCCAGCAGGTCGAGGCTGCGGTGGCCGGGAGCGGCCACTGCACTCCAGTCTGGGTGACAGAGTGAGACTCCAACTCAAAAAAAAAAAAAAAAACAAAAAACTCGATTCTTTTTCTAAATAAACAAATAAAAATGTAAAAACAACAAACTATTGATAAAAGCGCAAATATTCTTATTTATTTATTTATTTTAGAGACAGAGTCTCACACTATTGCCCAGGCTAGAGTAAAAGCATACCTTTTTCAAAGGCTTGATTCACAGTATTATGTCAAACTTCCAGTTTAAAATGATTAACAACTTCTGATTCAATATTTCTTAACAGCTGCTATGATCTGAATGTTTGTGTTCTCCTCAAACTCATATGTGGAAACCTAATCCCCAGTGTGATGATATTAAGAGGTGGAACTTCTGGAGAGGACTCTGCCCTCATGAATGAGATTAATGCCCTTATAAGAGGCCCCCAAGGAGTTTTTTTACCCATTCTGCCATGTGAGGATACATAGAAGTTGCCACCTATGAGGAATGGGCTCTCACCAAATAGAGTCTGCTGGCATCTTGACTCTTGGACTTCCCAGTCTCTAGAACAAAACTAAACTAAATACATTTCTGTTGTCTATAAATTACCCAGTCTAAGGTGTTTTGTTATTGTATCCTAAACAGACTAAGACATCTAACTAAAACACACATAAAAAATAAGACACAAAACAAGATGAAAACTCTTGTAATAAAAACTATGAATGCTTGACAAGTATCCTCAAGGAATACATTCAAATGACTATCAAACTGCTACAATGGGCTGGGCTTGGTGGCTCAGCCTGTAATCCCAGCACTTTGGGAGGCCGAGACGAGTGGATTGCCTGAGCCTGAGGGTTCGAGACCCACCTGGGCAACTTGGTGAGACCTCGTCTCTACAATAAATCAAAAATTAGCCGTGGTAACCCACACCTGTAGTTTCAGCTACTTAGAAGGCTGAGGTGGAAGGATCGCCGGAGCCCAGTAGGTCAAGGCTGCGGTGGCCAGAAGCATGCCACTGCACTCCAGTCTGGGCGACAGAATGAGACTCCAACTCAAAAAAAAAAATTGCTACTATGTGCTAGGCACTTCTATGTGCTGGTAAAAAAAGTTTTGATCAAGATAACTTTTTGTTTCTTTGAGTCAGGGTCTCACTCTGTCACCCAGGTAAGAGCGCAGTGGCCCAGTCATGGCTCACTGAAGCCTCAACCTCCTGTGTTCATGCAATACTTCTGCCTCAGTCTCCCAAGTAGCTGGGACTACAGGTGCACACCACTATACCTGGCTAATTTAAAACAAATATCTTAATGGATAAGTGATACCTTTAAAATACCATAAAATACATTTTTGAAGGTAGATAACATAATTTATTTGCATTATAATTTATTTAGCCAATCTTCAATTTTTGGAAATCTTTACTGTTATAATGTCTGTGGCAGATTTTATTTTCTAAAAGTTGCTGCAACAGTATTTCTCATTCTACATACTCTTCTGCAGTGTGACTGCCTTAGTCCATTTTGTGGTTGCTACAACAGAATGTCAGAGACTGGATAATTTATAATGAATAGAAATTTATTAGCTCACAATTCTGGAGT
The DNA here is from genome assembly GCA_027257055.1 of Cephalopachus bancanus. Taxonomy (NCBI): domain Eukaryota; kingdom Metazoa; phylum Chordata; class Mammalia; order Primates; family Tarsiidae; genus Cephalopachus; species Cephalopachus bancanus. The sequence goes on along the minus strand of JAPVLO010000120.1, from coordinate 45,712 downwards.
CTGGAAAGTCCAAGATCACATCATCTCATGGTAGAAGAGCAAAGAAGAGTGAAAGAGAGCAAGAGACTAAACTTGCAGCCTAAAGCCCTTTTCTAATCATCATTAATCCATTCATGACCTAAATACCTCCTGTTAGGTCCTACTTCCAAACACTGTTGCATTGTGGATTAGTTTCCCAACACATGCTTTTTAGGGGTCAGCTTTAAACCATAGCAGTGAACTTCCCCTTCCCCTATCAAGAAGTTGAATATAGCCAGGTATGGTGGCTCATGCTCATAATCCCAGAATTTTGGGAGGCCAAGGTGTGAGGATTGCTTGAGCCCAGGAGTTCAACACCAGCCTAGGCAACATAGTGAGACCTTATTTCTTTAAAAAAAAACCAAAATTAGCCAGGAATGGTGGTGTGTGACTGTAGTCTCAGCTAGCTGGGAGGCTAAGGCAGAAGGACTGCCTGAACCCAGGAGGACAAGGCTTTGGTGAGCCATGACTGTGCCACGGAACTTCAGCCTGGGTTGACAGAGTGAAAGCCCAGCTCAAAAAAAAAAAAAATCTAAACTAGATTTAGTGACTTGCTTTAACAGACAGATTGCAGCAGAAGTCACTTGGTCTTTTGGAATACTCGTTCTCCAGTAGAATGGGTGCTCAGTCAATAATCCCAGTTGACTCAAATTTTAACTGAATGCAGCCCAGGCATAACTCTTCTCATTCAAATTCAAAACTACAAATATCTATAAGGGCATTTGCTATGTGCCAAACATGAAGCAGGCTCTTGGGAATATTTATTAAAAAAAAAAGACAAAAATTAGGCATGATAAGGTAAAGAGAACATTATCCCAAAGACTCAGTAAAAGAGCAAAACACTGAAAATGATAAAATCCAGAAGATATTTTCATGAAACTAATAAAAAACAAAACATGGACTCTTTGAAGGCAGTAATGAGATGGAAAAAAGGATGGTTGAGATCAGAAAGAACTGCTAAGAAAATTAAAATCCCTGAGCCCACGGGTTCGAGACCCACCTGGGCAACTTGGCGAGACCTCATCTCTACAATAAGTCAAAAAAAATTAGCCGGGCATGGTAGCGCGCGCCTGTAGTTCCAGCTACTTGGAAGGCTGAGGTGGAAGGATCGCCGGTGCCCAGCAGGTCGAGGCTGCAGTGGCCGGGAGCGGCCACTGCACTCCAGTCTGGGTGACAGAGTGAGACTCCAACTCAAAAAAAAGAAAATTAAAATCACATCAGCAGAATTTAGAACCATACTGGAGAGAATAAAGAGCAGAAATCAAACTGCTAAAACTAAAGTATATAATATGGAAGACAAACTAGAGAAGCTCTTTTAGAATGTGAAGGACAAGATCAATATGAAAATGATGAGAAAATACGACATACAGAGAAAGAAGATGGAGAATCAAAATAGGAGTTAATTATATTCCTAAAGAAACAGACTAGAACAAATACAACAGGAAAACTACTCAAAATAAATTAGAAAACCTTTCTGAGCTATAGAAAGGTCTGTTTAAACACATGAAATTCAATGTGTTTCAGGAAACCGCTGACCAAAAAAGGCATGTTTTTCTCACAAATTTTTAAAATTCCAACAAGAAAGAAAGAACTTAAATCAAGATGGTCTCCAGTTTTGGTTTGTTTCCGGAATATTAAATTTTTGCCATCACTGGAAGAATATGTATAAAGTTCTGAGAGGAAAAGTTGTGACCTGTACATTTTACAAACGGCCTAACAATTTATATTGTGTCATTGAAAGAAATTCACAAAGCCGGGCTCGGGGGCTCAGCCTGTAATCCTGCGCCTTTGGGAGGCTGAGGTGAGTGGATTGCCTGAGCCCGCGGGTTCGAGACCCGCCTGGGCAACTTGGTGAGACCTCATCTCTACAATAAATCAAAATAAGCCGGGCGTGGTAGCGCGTGCCTATAATTCCGGCTACTCGGAAGGCTGAGGTGGAAGGATCGCTGGAGCCCAGCAGGTCGAGGCTGCAGTGGCCGGGAGTGGCCACTGTACTCCAGTCTGGGTGAGAGAGTGAGACTCCAAACTCAAAAAAGAAAAAAAAAGAAAGATATCCACAGAATTAAAGGACTAAGGAAACACATCCACTCCACAGTCTTCCTGGAAGAAAATTACCTCAACACCTATTTTAGTTAGCTCTGTTTCTTGATTTGAATCCTGGTTACATAAGTATGTTCTCTTTGTGAAAATTCATTAAGGTATACACTTATGATTTGTGTACTTTTGCATATATATTTCAAAAAAATTTTTTAAACTTTTTAAATGCAAAAACACTTCAGTTCAGCTAACCTCAGTCAGCGTTCAACTGGAATTAAGAAAAAAACCAGAGCCGGGCTCGGTGGTTCAACCTGTAATCTCACGCCTTTGGGAGGCTGAGGTGAGTGGATAGCCTGAGCCCGTGGGTTCAAGACCCACCTGGGCAACTTGGCGAGACCTCATCTCTACAATAAATCAAAAATTAGCCGGGCGTGGTAGCGCACGCCTGTAGTTCCAGCTACTGGAAGGCTGAGGCGGAAGGATCACCGGAGCCCAGCAGGTCGAGGCTGCGGTGGCCAGGACCGGCCACACTCCAGTCTGGGCGACAGAGTGAGACTCCAACTCAAAAATAAATAAATAAATAAATAAATAAATAAATAAATAAATAAGCAAACTATTTTCATTACCAAATAACTCAAATAGGCTGGGTGCAGTGGCACACACCTTTAATCCTAGCATTCTGGAAGGATCGCTTGAGGCCAGGAGTTTAAGACCAGCTTGAGTAACATAGCAAGACCTCACCTCTACAACAACTTTTTAAAAATTAGTCAGGCATGGTGACACATACCTATAGTCCTAGCTACTTGGGAGGCTGAGGCAGGAGGATCACTTGAGCACAGGAGTTTGAGGCTTTAATAAGATATCAGGCTGGGTTCGGTGGCTCAGCCTGTAATCCCGCGCTTTTGGGAGGCTGAGGTGAGTGGATTGTCTGAGCCCGCGGGTTCGAGACCCGCCTGGGCAGCAAGACCTCATCTCTACAATAAATCAAAAAATCAGCCGGGCGTGGTAGCACATGCCTGTAATTCCGGCTACTTGGAAGGCTGAGGCGGAAGGATCGCCGGAGCCCAGCAGGTAGAGACTGCGGTGGCTGAGAGCGGCTACTACACTCCAGATTGGGCGACAGAGTGAGACTCCAACTCAAAAAAAAAAAAAAAAGATATCAACATACTACTGCACTCCAGCCTTGGTGACAGAGTAAGAACCTGGCTCCAAAACAAACAAACAAACAAAAACACAAGTAACTCAAATAATAAATTTCTGTATTTAAAAAAAAATTCATATAGCAAGAGAGCCCTGCCTATCAATGTTTCAACAGGCAAGTGCTGCACCAAGATCCAACACCATTCTGTATCTTCAGATGAGATATTCTGGCATTACAGTCATTATAAGAAACCAGAAAAGAAGAGAGAGGAAGCCGGGCTTGGTGGCTCAGCCTGTAATCCCAGCACTTTGGGAGGCTGAGGTGAGTGGATTGCCTGAGCCCGCGGGTTTGAGACCCATCTGGGCAACTTGGCAAGACCTCATCTCTACAATAAATCAAAAAATTAGCCGGGCGTAGTAGTGCACGCCTGTAGTTCCAGCTACTTGGAAGGCTGAGGCAGAAGGATTGCCGGAGCCCAGTAGGTCGAGGCTGCGGTGGCCGGGAGCGGCCAGTGCACTCCAGTCTGGGTGACAGAGTGAGACTCCAACTCAAAAAAAAAAAAAAAAGAAGAGAGAGGAGTGTGCTCTGTTTTATCCTCTAGGTTTTTTTTTTTTCTTTTCTTTTTTTTTTTGACTCAAGTCAAAATCATAATGTGATCTAAGTGAACAATAAAAACTACAAGCAGTAACAAGAGCACTAGCAACAGTGTTTGGACTACAGATGGTTTTATTTTTCTATCTTCTTTGCCTTACATTCCAATTTTTCCTAGTCTTAATCAAATTTATTAAAAAGAAAGGAACAGATGCCAAGGGCAAAACAAGGCAATCAGCTAAACAGTTTCATACATCAACAAATAAGACTTTTCTCAGATTGGCAGAGCTATACCCCAAAATGACTCTTGGCAGGAACATTTAAAAATTCAACCTCAACTTTAACTATACCTATAAACAAACAAGAATTACTAAAATGACACAGAACAAATTCTGTGACTTATGCTTCAAAGCATTAAAAAAGATGTGGTGGGCAAAAGGTTATGCCCCAAGATTCCTGGCACACATACCTCCCAGTTACAGGAACACTAATCTAGGTACTGCTGTGAAGGAAGTCCACAGATGTAATAAGGTCTAAAATAAGATCACCCAGGTTGACCTGACCTAATCACAAGAGACCTTTAAATCTGGATCTAGAGGTCAGGTATGCAGGACTTCAGAGATCTGAAGCATGAGAGTGATTCGATGTGTTAAGTTCTCTACTACTACCTTGAAAACAGAAGGGGTAGCACAGCAAGGACTGCAGGTAATCTCCAGTAGATAAAAGTGACCCCAAATCAATAGGTGGCAAAAAATAGGGAATTCATTCCCATCACCACCACCACAAGGAACTGAATTCTGCCAACAACATGAATGAGCTTGAAAGCAGGTTCTTCCCCAGAGATACAGATGAGATACAGAGATACAGCCTGCTAGGTACTTTGACTTCAGCTTTTGAGGTCCTGAGCAGAGAAGCCATGACTGGACTTCTGACCCACAGAACTGTGAGTTAAAAGACAGGTGTTGGGTTAAGCTTCTAAATTTGTGGTAATTTGTCACACAGCAACAGAAAATTAATACAGACCCTTGGGTAATTCTTGAAGTCAAAGTTGTTTCTAAGACCTTTCAACAGTTACAAATACAATTTTAGTATACACAAGTCTGGCTGCCTCTTAGAACTGAAAGACAAACCACAACTTACAATGGTACTATGACCCACAGAACAGATAAAGTGAACCAAACAAAACTACATGTACTTCACAGACTATCTAAACTCAAACTAAATTCTTCACCAGACCATTCAGATCTATATGGTCCAAGATAAGGCCTCAGGTAATTTAACAGTAACTCTACAAAGATGCTCAGAACTTTGTGAGTTCTAACAACTCATCTAGTTTACAGATTCTAACTAACTCTTGTCCAGATTACAAACTTCCACCCTAAAATCTAACATCTGTCACTACTTTAATAGTACTCAACAAGTACCCTTTCTTGGCTCCCTTTTTGAGAGGCCACTAGTACCTCTAGTTCTCTGCTTGTTGCAGCAAGTGAAATAAACCTAGTTTTTTAAGAAAACTACAAATAAATCCTTTGTGGTTTTTGGTCAGTAGGCTTAAACAACTGGAGTTTGCACTAAGATTCAACCAAGTCCCTTGCTTCTGGTGAAACCCAAAATTATGTAACAGTGTGCATATCTAAGACCCTTGAGTTTCCACTTGCTAAAGATCACCCTTCCTGCAATAATGAGGTGTTTGAACGTCAATAATTTTGTTGAGTATTTCAGTGTCAAGATGATATTTAAGTCCTCTCACTTTCTGCCAGTTTTATTTTTATTTTTTTAGAGACAGGATTTCACTCTGTCAACCAGGCTGGAGCGCAGGATCACAATCACAGCTCAACGCAGTCACAAACTTCCTCCCACCACAGCCTCCCAAAGTGCTGGGATTACAGGCGTGAGCCACTGTGCTCAGACAGCCCTTGAATTTTTTAAGTTCTATCAGATTGTATTGTTCCTGAGTGAAATATGTTTCTACATAACTAATGGCACTCCTATCATCTGCCTGCTTGTTACTGTCATCAGTGTTATTCATCTGTAAGAGGAAGTCCTTAGGGAGAAGACATAGACCTAATAAGTTCATTCTCCAGCCATGCCCAAAGACTGAGAAGTTGGGAGAGTCCATCAGACCAGTATCTTTAGTCAAATGTTGTCTTGGATTACCTTTTCTTAGTTCTTATAATCCTGATAAATTTTGTTTTGTTTTGTTTTTTGAGTCAGAGTCTCACTCTGTTGCACAGCCTGGAGTGCAGTGGTGTGATCACGGTTCACTGCAGCCTCAACTTCCTGGTCTCAGGTGATCCTTCCACCTCAGCCTCCTGAGTAGCTGGGACTACAAGCATGTACCACCAAGCCTAACTAATTTATTATTTTTTGTAGAGACGATGCTTTGCTATGTTGCCCAAGCTGGTTTCAAACTCTGGGGCTCAAGCAATCCATCCATCTTTTCCTCCCAAAGTGCCAAGATTATAGGAGTGAGTCACCACACCCATTTGATAAACATTTTATTTATCTCTGTCTGCCTGGCGCTGTCCTCAGCTAGTCTTTGGTGTTGCCTCGTGTCTTCAGGAGACATGTGATTGTAAATGATCCATTCTTACCCACCACTGCAAGTCACCTGCAGTTTTCTCACTCTAACCCTGCATCTCCTTTGGGCTTCCTCTTACCTGCTTCCTTCATGTTTTCTGATTATGAATATAATCTGACAAATGGCATAATTTTCACCAAGGAAAAATTTAGAATTACAAATGACCTCTTAGGAAACTTAACATCAACAAGATTGTTTATTTGGAGAGATAACCTCAAAGCAAAAAAGAAACAGAATTTTGAATATCCAAGGGTCTAGAGATGGAGTCTCACTATGTTGCCCAGGCAGGTCTTGAACTCCTGGGCTCAAGTGACCCTTCTGCCTCAACCTCCTGAGTAAGCTGGGACTACAAATACAAGCCACCATGCCTGGCTTGGTCTGTATTTTTTAATTAATGTGAAGAGGCATCCAAATACAATTCAAACTCTAAAACTGCCTCCCTAAAAAATGTCCCAAAAACAAGGGAGCCCAGTAGTCGAGGATGCAGTGGCCGGGAGCAGCCGCTGCACTGCAGTCTGGGCAACAGAGTGAGACTCCGACTCAAAAAAAAAAAAAAAAAAAAAGAAAAAGTTTACTGAAGAAATCAAATATGCAGGCCTCCCTGACCTCCATCAGCCAGTCCACATTGTGGTATGTCCAGGAGATGTAAAACCTGGAAAAGGCAAAAATTACCAACATATTCTGTTAATTCTCTGTGCTTTTTGACCTTTATATCATTTTTACTGAAGTTCCATACTTTTGGGAAAAAGGTAACATTTCCAAGAATCACTATCACTTATTGCTGTGTTTTAAAAGATACTGACTATAACTACATGACAATTCTCTTTGATTTCATCTTTCCAAAGTTCAGGAGGTGGAGGCAGGAGGATCACTTGAGCCCAGGAGTTTGAGGCTATAGTGAGCTATGATCACACCACTGCAATCCAGCTTGGACGACAGAGTAAGAACCCATCTTTTAAAAATAAATAAATAAATATGGCTGGGCGTGGTGGCTCAAGCCTAATCCCAGCACTTTGGGAGGCCGAGACGAGAGGACTGCCTAAGCCCATGGGTTCAAGACCAGGCTGGACAACATGGTGAGACCTCATCTCTACAATAAAAAAAAAAAGGCCAGGCTCGATGGCTCAGCTTGTAATCCTGCGCTTTGAGAGGCCGAGGTGAGTGAATTGCCTGAGCCCGCGGGTTCGAGACCCACGTGGGCAACTTGGCGAGACCTCATCTCTACAATAAATCAAAAAAAAATTAGCCGGGCGTAGTAGCAGGTGCCTGTAGTTCCAGCTACTTGGAAGGCTGTGGCCGAAGGACTGCTGGAGCCCAGCAGGGTGAGGCTGCGGTGGCTAAGAGTGGCCACTATACTCCAGTCTAAGCAACAGAGTGAGACTCCAACTTAAAAAAAAAAAAAAAAAAATAGCCGGGCGTAGTAGCATGCACCTTCCGGCTATTTGGAAGGCTGAAGCGGAAGGATTGCTGGAGCCCAGCAGGTCGATGCTGGGGTGGCTGTGAGTGTGCCACTGGACTCCAGCCCGAACAATGGAGTGAGACTCCAACTCAAAAAATTAATTAAATAATAAAAAACCGCTAAGATGTCTTTCAACCTACAACATTTTGGGGTTTATACTAAATGGCCATTCGGTAACACAAAGTTTTGGTCCTTTACCTTATTGAAAAAATGTTTTTAGGGATTATAGAAATTACTGGCTTTGTTTGGCATTCTCTGACTTTTAATTAAAACTATTGTAAGAACTCTTTGCTTTATTAAGCATGAGTTAAAAGAAAAAAGCCTCACAAATCATAAAAGAAGTTGAGCCTTTCTGAGTTATCCATGTTTAACAAAATGTGTTAAATATGATTTAGAATTTGTGTATCTTTAAGGTTAAAGAAAACATACATTCATGTATAAAGACTGACACGTTAGCTGTCTAAAGGTTTAAATAAGCTTGTACTGTATGGATGAAACTCATAATATACTCTACAGGATAAATGAAAGAAAGGCCTAGAGATTTGTCAATGTTCATAACATGTTCTCTGTTCATGACATGTTCTTACTTCCAGGATAATCAGTGACTAACTCCTTAAGAAACTGATTAAACACTTTATTGTAATAGAAATTCCATTCTCTTCCATTCTGATAATGCTGGTTAACATAATAAATTAACAGAAATCTATAATCTCATCATCTACAAGTGACTTCTCTTCTTCCTTGCATTCACCTTAAGTTCCTAGGTATAAGGTAAAAATCAGGAATTAAGCCTTGTATAAGACATAACAGAAGAACTTCTGTAAATGTATCATGCACTTGTAACCACTAACACTACAGAGAATAAATTAATTATGCCTATTGTTTACATCATTGCTAACAGACAGACACAGTGGCTGAGTCAGGATTTCTAGAATATTATGGTCCAGAAGCAGAAGACAAAGTGAATAGACTGCTTATGTCTAAGATAATCAGAATACAAACTCCCAGATGCTAGAAGTCACTGATTACCACAAACTTTGCATGATTTTATCCTTTATTCTCTTGGCTATTTTCTTCTCTCCACTGTTAGAAGATTCTAGACTGTCACAGAAACCCTTTCTTTTATTAGTGCTATCAAGACCTTTATCCTTGGCAAACACCAAATCTAGGACTAATTATTCAGATACTTGCAAAGGTGAACAATCTAAATTCAAAGAAAAAAAATTACTTGGTTACCAAAAGAAGATCCAAATAGAGTATGGTATGTAAGAGACATTATTTCAAACTCTAACAATAATTGTCTTAGTTTCAGTGTGTTGCAGATGCCAAGTATGTGATCTTCATTCAGTGCCTTAAACACTGCTGAGCAGCCACTGTCATGCCAGATGAGTGAACAGACGATCATCTAAGAAAAAGAACAAATTGGCCTGGTGCTTGTAGAGGTCAAAATGTCTACCATCAAAAGCTTGATAAACATTCACAACCTATCAAACAATGGTAGAAATCTTGACTGGCCACTCCTAAATGGTAAATCCTCCAGTTTAGCTGAAGAATGATCAGAAACTGAGATTGAACACTGAAACAGAAACGACAAATTGCTCACAAATGTTCAGAAAATCACTAGGACTTGCAAAACAGATAAACAGAACCAAACCAAACCACAAAGTACTGTACATTACAGACCATCTTAGCCTACATCTTTTAAAATATCAACTCATCTAGGCCCATATGGTCCAATACCATAGACAAAAGTGATCTAAAAGCAACTCCTCAGGGACTCATACAAGATCTGACAATTAAATTCGTGACCTTGCCACCGTACGCTTATGTTGACAGCATTATACAAACAACTCGATATGGTTTCATAACCTTAGTGTATCAGTTCTCACCACTGTGTTTGTGTCAATGTGTGGCAGTCAGTGTCTTGCTGAGTGGCATTCATTATTGTTGTTGCATGTTTTTATGTCCTATCACAAGAATGTCAGAGTTTGAATTAGAGCAATGGACAAACATTAAATTTCTTGTTAAACTTGGCAAGAGTGGAAGTGGAATCAGAGACATGTTAGTACAAGTTTATGAGGATAATGCCTTGAAGAAAAAGGCAGTGTACAAATGGATTAAACGTTTTTCTGAGGAGAAAGTATCACCGACGAAGAGAGATCAGAATGGCCAGTAATGAACAGAACTGATGAAAACACTATAAAAATTCACTGAATTGAGCACAAAAATCATTGGCTGACTGAGTGAAACATAGCAGACCAAATAAACAACAATATATAAACAGGAAAATCTTAACTGAAAATCTTGGCATGAGAAAGGTATGTGTAAAAATGGTCCTGAAGGAGCTCTTGCATCTCAACAATGCACCAGCTCACACAACACTGTCTATGAGAGAGTTTTTAGCCAGTAAGCAAATAACTGTATTGGAACACCCTCCCTACTCACCTGATCTGGCCCCCAATGATTTTTTCTTTATCTGAAGATAAAGGAAATATTGAAAGGAAGACATTTTTTTTCTTGAGTCGGAGTCTCACTCTGTCACCCAGGCTGAAGTGCAGTGGCATGTTCACAGCCACCACAGCCTCAACCTGCTGAGCTCAGGTGATTCTTGCACCTCAGTCTTCCAAGTAGCTGGAACTATGCCCAGTTAATTTTTTTATTTACTGTAGAGATGAGGTCTCACCAAGTTGCCCAGGGTAGTCTTGAAGATATGGGCTTGGGCAATTCTCCCACCTCGGCCTCCCAAAGTGCTGGGATTACAGATGTGAGCCACTGCACCTGGCCGAAAGGAAGACATTTTGATGACATTCAAGACATCAAGGGTAAGACGACAACAGCTCCAATGGCCACTCCAGAAAAAGAGTTCCAAAATTGCTTTGATGGGTAGACTAGGCACTGGTGTCAATGCAAAGCTTCCCAAAGGGAGTACTTCAGAGGCGACCACAGTGATATTCAGCAATGAGGTATGTAGCACTTTGTCTAGGATAAATTTGCAAACTTAATTGTCACACCTTGCATGTACTAAAGGCAAAACCACTGACAGGTCCAGCAACTCACTCAAATTATAGATGCTAGCCAATTCCTGCCCAGACTACCACCTTCAATCCTAGCATCACTTAATGACTAGCCTCAGCTCCTAAAACCCTCTTTTCTAACTCCCTCCTTCTAAGAAGCCTCACAGTTCCTTTTAATATATGTTGCTCCTTCCTGTAGCAAGCTAACTAAATGTAACTTATTTTTGACACAGATGTTTTCCTGGTGATCCTGGTGGTGGGCTTTAACACTCTCAAGGTAGGGCACTGGCAGCTGAGAGGGACAGGAAGACTTTTTGTTACACACATTTTAAAATTGTATACCATATTATTTTATTACCTATTCAAAACTAAATAAAATTAGCCGGGCTTGGTGGCTCAGCCTGTAGTACCACGCCTTGGAAGGCTGAGGTGAGTGAATTGCCTGAGCCCATGGGTTCGAGACCCACCTGGGCAACTTGGTGAGACCTCATCTCTAAAAAAAAAAAATTAGCCGGGCGTGGTAGCGCACGTCTGTAGTTCCAGCTACTTGGAAGGCTGAGGCGGAATGATTGCCGGATCCCAGCAGGTCGAGGCTGCGGTGGGCTCCGGCGATTCTTCCGTCTCAGGCTTCCAAGTAGCTGGAACTACATGCGCACGCTACCACGCCCGGCTAATTTTTTTTATTTATTGTAGAGATGAGTTCTCACCAAGTTGCCCAGGCAGGTCTCAAACCCGCAGGCGCAGGCAATTCACTCACCTCGGCCTCCCCAAGCACGGGATTACAGGCTGAGCCACCAGGCCCGGGCAAAATTACATTATAAATGCATATAATACCATTATAAATTAATCAGCCAGCAGTAATATTACCAATATCCAATCTGGCTGGAAGTCACCCAGGAATCAGAGTATTGCTGGATATGAGCAGACAGAAAAATTTACAACCTGTCTACAAGTCTAGAAAATCACCCAGTAGTTAAGAGTGATAATTGACTCTATATCTAATGTAAACAAACTTTTATTATCTGTGTATTTATTAAAAATCAAGTTTAGGCCAGACACGGAGGCTTACAGCTAAAATCTCAGCTCTTTGGAATCTACAAAAAATTAAAAATTAGGTGGGTGTGGTGGTGTATACCTGTAGTCCCAGCTACTCAGGAGGCTGAGGTGGGAGGATCACTTGAGCCTAGGAGTTCAAGGCTGCAGCGAGCTAGGATCGCACCACTGCACTCCAGCCTGGGCAACAGAGCAAGACCCTGTCTCTAAAATAAAAAATATAAAGCAAGTTTAAAGACTCTTTATCATTAAAAATAAACTTCAGCCGGGTGTGGTGTCTCACGCCTATAATCCCAGCACTTTGGGAGGCCAAGGCAGGACTGCTTGAACCCAGAAGTTCGAAACCAGCCTAGACAACATAGTGAGACCTCATCTCAAAAAAAAGAAAAGAAAAAAAAACTTCATATGTGAAACTATGATAAATATGGCTCATACAATGCTATAAATACTCTTTATTTTAAAAAGCTCCCTCTAAATCAAAGATACTATCTACTCAATGCAGAATAATTTTTTTTTAAACTAAAGCACACAAAAGAAAAATCACTGCAGAAACAAATCAGCACTGCACTCCAGCCTGGGCGACAGAGTGAAACTCTAACTCAAAAAAAAACAAAACAAAAAGCCAAATCAGAATTCCTCTAGCCAAAGACAACTACTGTTAAAATATCAATGTATATCTTAATATTTTAAATACTTGAATATTTTATAATCAGTTTTGCTATATAGACAATCTTACAATGTCTTTTTTTTTTTAAAGAGAGAGGGTCTTGCTGTCACTCAGGCTGGAATGCAGCAGTGGGATCATAGCTCACTGAAACCTTGAACTCCTAGGCTCAAGCGATCCTCCTGTCTCAGCGTTCTGAAAGCCTAAGACTACAGGTATGCATCACCACATCCACCTATTTTTTTAAAATTTTGTTTGTAAAGATGAGGTCTCACTATATTGCTCAGGCTGGTCTGTAACTTCCGGTCTTTAAGTGGTCCTCCCACCTTGACCTCCCAAAGTGCTGGGATTACAGACATGAACCACTGCACCCAGTCATCTTTTTAATTTAGTAGTAAATTCCACAAGTTTTTTTATGTCAATAAATATTATTCCATATTTTTCAGTTTGCATCATTATTTTGTTTGTTTGCTTGAATCAGGGTCTCACTCTATTGCCCAGGCTACAGTATAGTGGCATGATCATGGCTCATGGAAGTTTCAAACTCCTGGGCTCAAGCAATCCTTCTGCATCAGCCTCCTGAGCAGTTGGGACTATAGGTGTGTGCCACCATGTTCAGCTAATTTTTTTTTACTTTTTGTAGAGATGAGGTCTCGCTAAGTTGCCCAGGCTGGTCTTGAATTCCTGGGCTCAAGTGATCCTCTTGCCTTAGCCTCCCAAAGTGCTAGGATTACAGGCATGAACCACCATGCCTGGTCTAATCTGCTATTATTAAATACTGAAGTAATTCTTTTTTTGTTGTTGTTGTTATTATGGATAACATGGCAACAAACATCTGTTCGGACATCTCTAAGCTCATACGTTTACTGGCTATTTGAATGTATCCATTTATAAATTATCCATAAACATCATATCCTTTGCTCACTTTTCATATTTTTGTATGATTTGCCGTTAAGTATAAAAGATGACTAAGAATACACCTACATATTAAAGCTAGCAGTAACCCTCTTGTTGTATATACTACAAATATTTTTCCCTAGTGGGGCTCGGTGGCTCAGCCTGTAATCCCGTGCTTTGGGAGGCTGAGGTGAGTGGATTGCCTGAGCCTGTGGGTTTGAGACCCGCCTGGGCAACTTGGCGAGACCTCATCTCTACAATAAATCAAAAAATCAGCCGGGCGTGGTAGCACATGCCTGCAATTCCAGCTACTCGGAAGGCTGAGACGGAAGGATTGCCAGAGCCCAGCAGGTCGAGGCTGCGGTGGCCGGGAGCAGCCACTGCATTCCAGTCTGGGTGACAGAGTGAGACTCCAACTCAAAAAAAAAAAAAAAAAAAAATATTTCCCTAAGACATACTTTTTAAAAGGAGGTTTTTCAAATCCTTACAATATTTCAAAGGAAATTTCATCCTTCTAAAGAAAACTACTGATCTCTAGTTCACAGAGTCTCCATTTATTTCCTTCTTTCAGGTTTTCAATTCACTTTTGCAGTAGCCTATCAACCTGCAACCTCTTTTTAGACAAAGTAAATGAATACATGAAATCCTGTATTAATTTTACACTACGGGATCCATAATTTTTTAAGATTAAAAAAAAAGCTGCCGGGCTCGGTGGCTCAGCCTGTAATCCCGCGCCTTTGGGAGGCTGAGGTGAGTGGATTGCCTGAGCCCGTGGGTTCGAGACCCGCCTGGGCAATGAAACCTCATCTCTACAATAAATCAAAACATCAGCCGGGCGTGGTAGCGCGCGCCTGTAATTCCGGCTACTCGGAAGGCTGAGGCGGAAGGATCGCCGGAGCCCAGCAGGTCGAGGCTGCGGTGGCCGGGAGCAGCCACTGCACTCCAGTCTGGGCAGCCGAGTGAGACTCCAACTCAGAAAAAAAAAAGCTTTAATGAAGTTTATCTAAGTACAACAAACTGCACCCACTGACAGGTACAATTTGATGAGATTTGACACATGAATACATCTGCCAAACTGCAATCAAAATCAAGAAATAGAACATGTCTGTGCATAGTGGCTCACGCCTATAATCCCAGCACTTTGGGAGGCCAAGGAGAGAGGATTGCCTGAGCCCACGGGTTCGAGAACAGCTTGGGCAACTTGGTGAGACCTCATCTCCACAATAAATTTAAAAAATTAGCCGGGCATGGTGGCACGTGTCTGTAGTTCCATTTACTTGGAAGGCTGAGGTGGAAGGATCACCAAAGACCAAATCAGAACATTTCCACTATCCTAAAAAGTCCTTCCCTCTGCCCCAGCAACAGGCAACAACTGATCACTTTCTATAACACAGATTAATTTGCACTTTCTAGAGTTTTATATTAAAGGAACTATCAGGTATGTAGTCTTTTGTGTCTGGCTTTTTTCACTAAGCATAATGATTCTGTGATTCATCTGTGCTGTTGCATTTTGCAGTATTTTGCAACTTTTTTTACTGCTGAGTAGTAAACCATTGTGAGGATATCCACTTATCTGTTTGGTATCTCCTGATTTTGGCTATTGTGATTAAACCTACTGTAAACATCTGTTTACAAATCTTGTGTTTTCATTTCTCTTGGGAAAAATAAAATAAAAATATATTACAGACAGGGTCTATTGCCCAGACTGCAGTGCAGCGGCACAATCATAGCTCACTGTAACCTCAAACTCCTGGGTTCAAGTGATCCACCTCACCCTGCCTGAGGAGCTACAACTACAGGCACCTGCCACTACATCCAGCTAATGTTTTTATTTTTTGCTGAGACAGGATTTTGCTGTGTTGCCCAGGCTAGTGGGCTTGAACTCCTGGGCTCAGGCTATCTTCCTGCCTTAGCCTCCCAAAGTGCTAGGATTACAGACATGAACCACTGCGTCCAGCAGCCTTTTCATTTTCTTAACAAAACATCTTAGAAGAACAAAAGATTTTAATTTTGAAGTCCAATTATCACTGTTTATGGTTTATGCTTTTTGTGACCCATCTAAGAAAACTGTCTACCCTAAGGTCACAAAGATTTCCTGTATTTTCTTTTTTTTTGAGTTGGAGTCTCACTCTGTCACCCAGTCTTGGAGGGCAGTGGCACTTTCCCAGCCACCACAGTCTCAACCCACTGGGCTCCTGCAATCCTTCTGCTTCAGCCTTCCGAGTAGCCGGAACTATAGGCACACGCTACCATGCCCAGCTAATTTTTGATTTATTGTAGAGACAAGATCTCATCAAGTTGCCTGGGTGGGTCTCAAACCCGTGGGCTCAGGCAATCCTTTAGCCTCGGCCTCCCGAAGTGCTGGGATTACAGGCTGAACCACCGAGTCCAGCCTTTTCCTGTATTTTCTTTTAAAAGTTTATAAAAACTTAACATCCCAAGACCATA
This sequence comes from Cephalopachus bancanus, assembly GCA_027257055.1. NCBI lineage: Eukaryota > Metazoa > Chordata > Mammalia > Primates > Tarsiidae > Cephalopachus > Cephalopachus bancanus. The sequence continues at coordinate 29,809 of JAPVLO010000120.1, read as the reverse complement.
CCTCCTAACTCATCACCTTAAACATTAGGATTTCAACATATAAATTCTGGGATGGTCGCAAATATTCAGACCATAGCAAGGAATAATCTCTAATATTTTTTCTTTCTTTTTTTTTTTCTGAGTTGGAGTCTAACTCTGTAACCCAGACTGGAATGCTGTGGCATCCTCACGGCCACACCACTGTCGATCTGCTGGACTCCAATGATCTTCCCGCCTCAGACTTCCAAGCAGGTGAAACTACAGGCACTTGCTGCCATGCCCGGCTAATTTTTTATCTATTGTAGAGACAAGGTCTTGCCAAGTTGCCAGGCTGGTCTCTAACCCGCAGGCTCAGGCTATCCACTCGCTTCGGCTTCCCAAAGTGCTGGGATTACAGGCTGAACCATGGAGCCTGGTCATATTTTTTCTTAATACATAAAACAAAGTAGTATGACATGGGCTAGAATGAAACTAATCTCTCTCTCAACAACATAGGCATAACGCACAACAAATAACATTCACATGCAAGATATACTCTCATGGAAACAAATGATTTTACATAATTGCAGATAAATTACCCATAAGTCTATTCGTCTTAAAAAAAAACCCATATATAAGAAAGTGGTTGACATGAAAGTGGGTATAATCTTGAATCTTCTCTAATTCCTTTACAGACACACAAAACCATTCAAAAACGCTTCACACCTGGATTGCACTTAGGAATAGTAAGAAACTTGCAGCTCTATTTTAAAAGAGAACTGTTATTTAAAAAAAAAATCTCCATGGCTAAACCTGTAATCCCAGTACTTTGGGAGACTGAGGCGAGTAGACTGCCTGAGCCCACAGGTTCCAGAACTGACCGAGCAACTTGATGAGACCTCATCTCTACGAGAAATAAAAAATTAGCTGGGCACGGTGGCGCACGCCTGTAGTTCCAGCTACTTGGAAGGCTGAGACGGAAGGATCACTGGCGCCCAGCAGGTTGACGCTGGGGTGGCCATGAGCATGCCACTGCACTCCAGCCTGGGCGACATAGTGAGACTCCAACACACACACAAAAAAAAAATCACTAAATTTATCTTTCTGATGTCAAGTTCAGTACATAAAATACAACGCCACTCACTGCAACCACACTCTTCTTCATAACAATGAAATCTTTTATTCTTGTATCATTCTATTTATGATACTGCTGACTTCCTTCATTTTATTTAAAAGCAGCAAACTTTGAAGAAATTAACACTACCTTCCTCTTTTCCTAATAAGAGCTAGGAAAGACTGTATAGGGAATCACCAACTCCTCCTGTTTCTAGACATTTCAGCTTCATCTCCAACACCAGTTGGGGAGATTTACAATTCAACTCTAATTATCCAGTGTCATCCTTTCAAATAGTGAAAAATTGTTCATTATCAGCTGAAAAAGAAAACATTCAGTAACTGAATAGATCTAAGCTTCTATAGCTACCTTTCCTGTAAATGGAATCCTGGATAATTGTGACACTTATTAAAAGTGAAGTTCTCAGCCGGGCTCGGTGGCTCAGCCTGTAATCCCACGCTTTGGGAGGCTGAGGTGAGTGGATTGCCTGAGCTCTCAGGTTCGAGACCCACCTGGGCAATTTGGTGAGACCTCATCTCTACAATAAATCAAAAATTAGCCGAGCATGGTAGCACGTGCCTGTAGTTCGAGCTACTTGGAAGGCTGAGGCGGAGGGATCACCAGAGCCCAGCAGGTCGAGGCTGCAGTGGCCAAGAGCAGCCACTGTACTCCAGTCTGGATGACAGAGTGAGACTCCAACTCAAAAAAAAGAACTTAAATGTTATAGACATATTTGAAGATATCCTCTATTACTCTTCCTTCCCAGATGTAATTAGTACCTTCAATCAAAAAAAAACGTGGTGGCATGCACCTGTAGTTCCAGCTACAGATTGGAAGGTTGATGCAGAAGGGTCACCTGAGCTCAGAAGTCAAGGTTGCAGTAGCCATGAACATGGCACTGCACTACAGCCTGGGTGACAGTGAGACTCCAACTCAAGGAAAAAGAAAAAGAAAAAGTAAAGTGAAACTAAATAATTTTTGAAAGACTAAGTACCTAAACTAAAGTACATTGAAGAAATTTTGCAGTCTTTTGAAGGGCAAATTCAATTCAGCATGCTGCTACAATATACATCCACTACATAAACAATATGTATTTTCAGGTAAATACAAGTAAAATCTGATGCAGATCTGCATAAGGGAGAAAAGCCTACATTGGCGATAACTTGCAGTAAATATGAAACATAAACCTTAAAAGTTACTGACCTATAAGCTTTAATTTTTAGATTATTGTGTGGTCTTACCCTCATGGGACACTAGGATTTACCTAAATAGCTATCTCTGTTCACCACAAATAACCCTGCTTTCATTCCTATTTTAAGCCAGCAAGCCTGCCCTACTTTTGCAGACTCATTTCCTAATCTACTCACCTGCCTTTTCAATCAAGAACCAGTTAAATACTGCTGAAGACATTATATTACAAATTATTACTGAAATTCATAGGTGCCTTTTAGATCCTTTCATAACATACTAGAACAAGTGACTTTATTTCAACCATCTATTTGGTCAATTTCTTTGAGATCATTCCCTCTGCTCTTTGACAGTCACAGCACTCATGTTCAAAGTATTAGCTAAGAACTAAGTAATAACCACCATCAGCAAGAGTCAATAAAAGCAATAACTTCTATAGTGACAGCACATGTTTTCCATAAAACAATATAAAATAGTTAAAAATAACCAACTTAGTCGGGCTCGGTGGCTCAGCCTGTAATCCCGCACCTTTGGGAGGCTGAGGTGAGTGGATTGCCTGAGCCCGTGGGTTCAAGACCCGCCTGGGCAACTTGGTGAGACCTCATCTCTACAATAAATCAAAAAATTAGCCGGGCGTGGTAGTGCGCGCCTGTAGTTCCAGCTACTTGGAAGGCTGAGGCGGAAGGATCGCCGGCGCCCAGCAGGCGAGGCTGCAGTGGCCGGGAGCAGCCACTGCACTCCAGTCTGGGTGACAAAGTGAGACTCCAACTCAAAAAAAAATAATAATAACCAACTTGTTTCCAAGGATAAGCCCACCAATTACCTTTATTACTCTAGTCATTCATTAAAACCGCTCTATTTTAAACTTTCACAAAGCCTTAGGTCACAAGAATAAAATATACCTAGGCACACAACATGAAGAAATACAAATTAAGTCTTACCGCTAGAGGCCACTAATCACAGTGAGTCTAAACTTCAAAGGATTATCAGTTTATAGAGCAAGGAAGCAGACATCTCACACTAGATATAGTCTACAGTTTAGTCATCTGCTCTTTTTCAGTAGTCATAGGCAGGTCCTTAGTTCTAATTTTTGGTTACATTTTTTGGGAGGCTATTATGTGCTATAATGCGTGAATACTTTTCAGGCGGTATTCAACCTTCTAAGTATGATCAGAAATGTGTCGCATGTAAAAGAAATTCATCAAATATTTATGAATATTTGATTTCCAAAATTCTATTTATACTACAGAAAAGGAAATTTTTGCTATTTTTCTTCTTAAGCATTTTAGGTTTAAATTCTTTCAAAAACTAAGAAGACTAAAACTGGAAGCTGGAATATAGTCATATGCCACATAATGACATTTTGGTCAACAACAGACCATATATATGACAGTAATCCCATAAGATCATAATGGAGCTGAAAAATTTCTATCACCTAGTGACGCTGTAGCCTGTAAACATCATAGCACAAGGCACTATTCATATGTCTGTGGTGTCACTGATGCAAACAAACCTACCAGTTATCTAATGATAATAAACAACTATGTTACTGGCTTATGTATTTACTTCACTATACTTTATATTGTTACTTTAGAATGTATTCCTTCTACTCATTAAAAAAAAAGTTAACTGTAAAACAGCCTTGGACAGGTCCTTCAGTACATACTCCAGAAGGAGACATTGTTATCTTAGGAGATGGCAGCTTAATGCCTGTTATTACTCTGAAGACCTTCTAGTGGGACAAGATGTGGAGGTGGAAGACAGTGATATTGACACTGTGCAGACTTTTGCCAACGTGTGTATCTTAGTTTCTTTTTTTTTTTTTTGAGTTGGAGTCTTACTCTGCTGCCCAGACTGGAGTGCAGTGGCCGCTCCCGGCCACCGCAGCCTCGACCTGCTGGGCTCCGGCGATCCTTCCGCCTCAGCCTTCCGAGTAGCCGGAATTACAGGCGCACACTACCACACCCGGATAATTTTTTGATTTTACTGTAGAGATGAGGTCTTGCCTGCCCAGGCGGGTCTCGAACCCGAGGGCTCAGGCAATCTACTCACCTCAGCCTCCCAAAGGCGCGGGATTACAGGCTGAGCCACCGAGCCCGACATATCTTAGTTTTTTACAAGTTTAAAATAGAAAAAATTTTCGGGCATGGTGGCTCAAGCCTGTAATCCCAGTACTTTTGGAGGCTTAGGCGAGAGGATTGCCTGAACTCAGGGATTCAAGACCAGCCTGGGCAACTTGGTAAGACCTCATATCTACAATAAATCAAAAAATAAGCAGGACGTGGTAGCGCACGCCTGTAGTTCCAGCTACACAGGAGGCAGAAGGATTGCTTGAGCTCAGCAGGTCAAGGCTGCGGTAGCCGTGAGCATGCCACTGCACTCCAGCCTGAGCAACAGAGTGAGACTGCAACTCAAAAAAGATTTTAAAAATTAAAAATCTTGAAAATAGAAAACACTTATAGAATGTAAGAGAAAAGATTAACATATACCTGTATAATGTCTTTGTGTTTTAAGCTAAGTATTATTACAAGAGTCAAAAAGTTAATAAAACTAAATCAGTTATAAAGGTAAAAGGTTAAATAAGTTGAGCGTAGCCTAAGCGTACAGTGTTTATAACGTCGACAGTATATACGGTAACGTCCTAGGCCTTCACATTCAGTCATCACTCACCTCTAACTCACCCGGAGCATCTTCCCATCCTACAAGCTCCATTCATGGTAAGTGTCCTATACAGGTATACCATTATTTTGTCTTTTATACCACATTTTTACTTTACCTTTTCTATATTTAGATATGATTAGATGCACAAATACTTATCATTGTGTTACACCTGCCTACAGTATTCAGTACAGTAACACATCATACAGGTTTGTAGCCTAGGAGCAACCAGCTCTACCATACAGTCCATACAGTAGTAGGCTCTACCATTTAGGTTTGTATGAGTACAGTTGACCCTTGAACAACACGAGTTTGAGCTGCTCTGGTCCACTTTATGCAAATTTTTATCAATCAAATTCAGGATGTGAAACCTCGATTCTGAATATGCTTTTTCAATACTTGAGTTCCACAGGTCTTGAGTATGTGAGGATTTTGGTGTATGTGGGGGTCCTGAAACCAATCTCCCACACATACTGAGGGACAACTGTACACTCTTATAATGTTCACATAATGGTGAAATTACCTAAAGATGCATTTCTCAGAACTCCCTGTCATTAGGCAATGCATGGCTGTATAAGACACAGTACTTGTTTTTTGTTTTTTTTTAAGAGATGGGGTCTTGTTATGTTGCCTAGGCCAGTCTTGACTTCCTGGCCTTGGCCTCTAAAGTACTAGGATTACAGGTGTGAACCACTGTACCCAAGCCAAAAAACACAATACTCTTAAATCTTCATTTCATTCATTATTTGTAAAACAGATCTGCTGTCAAATCTCACCAAGATCCAAGATTAACTTATTTAACAAACAATAGCTAACATTTATTAAACACCCTCTATGGGCACTCCGCTAAGCACTTTACATACAATATGAAATGTAATCTTTAAATTCTGAGGAAGGTACTATCTCCCACTTTACACTTGTGCCAAGAAAAATGAATAACAGGTCACACCGCTAATAGTTAGCAGAGCCTGTGCTCTTTCCTACACCGTCATCCATAAAATAAGCTTCTTATACTTGCACATACTTATATACTCACTAAACACCTAACCATGTGTTAGGTACTGCATTCAGCATTAAGGATCCACAGTGGCTGCCCTTTGAAAGAGCAGTTTATTGTGAATAAAGGACACGAAAACTCTTAAAGAAATCTGTAAAGTAATGAGACTGTTTACGGAAGCTCATAGGAGACAATATCTAACTCTTTATGATGATGATGATGATGACGATGACGACAGCAGCAGCTAACACATATGGGAAACTTACTACGTGTCTGTCACTGCATTTTGCAGAGTTTACCTAATCCTTACAATTATCCTATAAGCTAGGTTGTATTATTCTGCTTCTACAGACAGGGAAACTGAGGTAAAACAAGGTTAAGTAATTTGTTCAAGGTCATACAGATACTAAAGACAGAATTTGAGTCAGGCACATTGGTGCATGCCTGTAGTCCTAAACTACTCAGAAGGCTAAGGCAGAAGGATCATTTGAGCATAGGAGTTTGTGTTTTTGTTTTTTTGTTTTGAGCCAGAGTCTCATTCTGTCACCCAGGCTGGAGTTCAGTGGCAGGCTAATGGCCATCACAGCCTTGACCTGCTGGGCTCAGGTGAACCTTACGCCTCAGACTTCCAAGTAACTGGAACTACCAGCATGCACCACCATGCCCGGCTAATTTTTTGGTTGTAGAGATGAGGTCTTGCCAAGTTGCCCATGCTGATCTCAAACCTGTGGGCTCAGGCAATCCTCTCACCTCAGTCTCCCAAAGTGCTAGGATTATAGGTGTGAGCCACCTCGCCTGGCCTTTTTTTTTTTTTTTTTTTTTTTTTTTTGAGCACAGGAGTTTGAGACTGCAATGAACTATGACTGCACCACTATACTCTAGCCTGGGCTAAAGAGAGACCCCCATCTCTAAAAAAAAAAAAAAAAAAGACACATTTGAATCCAGGTATGTCTGACTTTGAAGACCATGTTCTATTTTTTTTTTTTTTTTTTTTGAGTTGGAGTCTCACTCTGTCGCCTAGATTGGAGTGCAGTGGCCGCTCCCGGCCACCGCAGCCTCGACCTGCTGGGCTCCGGCAATCCTTCTGCCTCAGCCTTCCGAGTAGCCGGAATTACAGGCACGCGCTACCATACCTGGCTAATTTTTTTATTTTAGTGTAGAGATGAAGTCTCGCCTGCCCAGGCGGGTCTCGAACCCGTGGGCTCAGGCAATCCACTCACCTCAGCCTCCCAAAGGCACAGGATTACAGGCTGAGCCACCAAGCCCAGCTTAATTTTTGATTTATTGTAGAGATGAGGTCTCACCAAGTTGCCCAGGCGGGTCTCCAAACTGCGAGCTCAGGCAATCCACTCATCTCAGCCTCCCAAGGCACGGGTTTTCAGGCTGAGCCACTGAGCCCGGCTGAAGACCATGTTCGAAAACCATTACTTTCTACAGCCTCCTAGCAGAGGAGAAAAAGCCTCTCAGAAGTCTTCTTAGCAAAAATTTGAAAGATAAATAGGAGTTAGTCACATTGAGGGATAAGACCCTACAAAGAAGTAATGCAAAGAGCTCACTCACAGATATTAAACATTCTAGGAACTATAGTAGGCATTATTATCCAAAGTACTTGGGATCAAAAGCATTTCAGATTTTGGACTGTTTCAGATATTGGATTATTTGCATATACAGAATGATATATCTTGGGAAGGAAGCCTAAGTTTAAATATGAAATTATGTTTTATATACACCTTATAGCCTGAAGGTAACTTTATATAATATTTTAATTTCATGCATAAAATAAATTTGTGTACATTGAATGATTAGAAAGCAAAGGTGTCACTATCTCAGCCACCCATGTGAATGGTCTGTAATTGCTTGACATCACCATCAAGCTGCACATGGAAAAGATATATTGCTGCTGAAAGGGTCGAGGAGGGTCTTTTTTTTCCTTTGGGGACACTGAATAAACTGTGTGTTGTGCACCTGTGTATTGACCACAACTCATCACATGAGGTCAAGGGTGGAATTTTCCACTTGTGGCATCATACTGGTGCTCAAAGTTTTGGATTTGGGAGTATTTCAGATTTGGGATTAGGAATGTTAGTAAAGTAGGTTGGAGATAGGGGTATGAAATGTGGATGAAAAAATGGAACACAAGGTTGGAGAGCTATATCATTCAGGGTTCTGTTCAAGAACATTAGAGTTTATCTCACAAGCATGGACGTGCTCATGAAGGATTTCAACCACAAGAATGACCCTTTACATTATTCACGGATCACGATGGTAAAATGGAAAGTACATTACATACTCGTGTCCCAGCATGAGGCTACTGCAATAGTACAAGCAAAAAGGGAGTGAGGAGGATGAAGAAGAAGGTTATGCAGAAATCAAAAGCCCACAGCTTTAGTCTCATGTGACTGGCTATGCAGTAAAAGGAAGAAGAGTCTGACCTGACTCCCATGCTTGTCATCTGAGCCAGTAACTAAATGGGTAAGTGGGTAAGTGATAAACAGAGATAGTAAGTACACTTAGAAAATCCTTTCTTTCCTGCGCCTTGGGAGGCTGAGGTGAGTGAACTGCCTGAGCCCACGGGTTCGAGACCCGCCTGGGCAACTTGGTGAGACCTCATCTCTACAACAAATAAAAAAAAAAATTAGCCGGGTGTGGTAGCGCGCACCTGTAGTTCCAGCTACTTGGAAGGCTGAGGTGGAAGGATCGCCGGAGCCCAGCAGGTCGAGGCTGTGGTGGCCGGGAGCGGCCACTGCACTCTAGTCTGGGTGACAGAGTGAGACTCCAACTCAAAAAAAAAAAAAATCCTTTCTTTCTCCTCTACTCATTCATTTTTAATATTTATTACTCCTCTACCACTTTTTTTTACTTCAATCTCTCCAATAAAATAAAAACACGAGGACTGCCTGAGTCCATGGGTTTGAGACCAGCCTGGGCAACATGGCAAGACCTTCTCTCCACAATAAATTAAAAAATTGGCCGGGCTCGGTGGCTCAGCCTGTAATCCCAGCAGTTTAGGAGGCCGAGGTGAGTGGATTGCCTGAGCCCGCGGGTTCGAGACCTGCTTGGGCAACTTGGCGAGACCTCATCTCTACAATAAATCAAAAATTAGCTGGGTGTGGTAGCGCGCGCCTGTAGTTCCAGCTACTTGGAAGGCTGAGGCAGAAGGATCGCCGGAGCCCAGCAGGTCGAGGCTGCGGTGGCCGGGAGTGGCCACTGCACTCCAGTCTGGGTGACAGAGTGAGACTCCAACTCAAAAAAAAAAAAAAAAAATCAAAAAATTAGCCAGGCATGGTGGCACGTTCCTGTAGTTGCAGCTACTTGGAAGGTTGAAGTGGAAAGATCACCTGAACACAGCAGGTTGAGGTTGCGGTGGTCATGAGTGTGTCACTGCACTCCAGCCTGGGAAACAGAGTAAGACTCCAATTCAAAAAAATTAAAAATTAAAAATATGGCCATTTCACTTCCTACATCATCTATTGGTGTATTATAATATCTGAATTTGCTATAATTTCAGATTAGGTATATAAATCTATACTTTTTTTTTAAACACATGGCCATTAAAATAATCTTGCTATCCCCTTAATGGAATCACTGTCAACTGCCCCAGCAGTTTTCAACTGCCCTTCCCCTTCCTTTTCTTCATTTTACCTCTTTCTGTTCTCTGGCACTTCTAGTTTACCCATCTTCTTTCTACTCTTTGGTCAAGTACACTTTGTTTCTCCACTCTTACTTCTTATGCTTTCCCAACCCCATCATGTAGCTGAAACAACATCTTTTTCTACTAAACAAATTGCCTCCACTTCACATCAGGTCTAGTATACTTTAAAGCTCATTTTCTTCTTTTTAGCTTTCCACCTTTAAGACACTATTGAATCCTCAAATATGATGATAGACTTTCCTAAGTCTAGCTGTTTTGTACTTTTTTCTCCCCAATTTTATTTTTATTCATTTATTTACTTATTGTTGTTTTTGTTTAAATAGAGACAAGGTCTCACTCTGTCACCCAGACTGGCATACAGTGGCACAATCATAGCTCACTGCAGCCTCAAACGCCTGAGCTCAAGTGATCCCCCTACCTTAGCCTCCCAAGTAGCTGGGACTACAGGTGCTAGCCACCATGCTTACCTCTCCCTAACTTTATATTTTTAAAAACCAAAATCTACTTTTAAATGAGAAAGAGCAGTAAAATGAATACCCATATGCCCTTACCCAGACTCACCATGGTGAACATTTTGCCACTTTTGCTTTCTTTCTTTACAAACACGATTTTTTTTTAGCCATTTGAAAGCAAATTGCAAACACCATGACACTTCAAGGTAAATACTTCATAAGGTATTGCCTAAGAATAAAATCATTTTCCTATATAACTGTAATACCATACCATCAGACGCAAGACATTTAACACTGATATAATAGTTTAATACACATTCTATATTCATATGCTCCTAGTTGGCCCTGAAAATGTCCTCTATAGTTTTTTATTTTCCCAATCTAGGCTTGCCACTGTACTTGACCGTCACTTCTCTTTCATCTTCTTTCATTTAGAATAATCCTCCTGCCTTTTTGCTTGTTGTTTTTCCACCACTCTGACATTTTTGAAGAGTTCAGGCCAACTATCTTGTAGAAAGGGACTTATCAGATTGTCTGCTATTAACTAGGTTCAGGTTAAACACCTTTAGCAACAATACTACATAGAATGAATTCTTAAATCATATCCCAGTGTTTGTTTCATTTAGAATTTTGTCTCTTCTGTTGATTAGGTCTAGACACTACACAAAAATTTCACAACTTGCTAGCTTTCAGTGAGTCTAATCATGATCATCAAAGATACATATTGTTCTGGCCAGCTATGCAGCATCTTTCTATTACCCAGTTACCAAGTTATACCGGTACTCTTCTAACAATTAACAAAGACTCAAGAAACAAAAAGGTTCAGGATAATGTAGTTTGCCAGCAAAACCAAATTGAATAGAGGGAACTAAAAGTTCTCTCTGTATGCATCTGAGTAATTAGGCCGATCATAGCACTCAATAAACATAAAGATAAGTAAGTCAGATACCAGTTAGGCTGGGTTGAAATTTTTGGACTTGTTTTGAAATTCAAAATGCTGCTAAATTTTAACATTAAAACTTTTTTTTTTTTTTTGAGTTGGAGTCTCACTCTGTCACCCAGACTGGAGTGCCGTGGCTGCTCCCGGCCACCGCAGCCTCAACCTGCTAGGCTCTGGTGATCCTTCCCCCTCAGCCTTCCAAGTAGCCGGAATTACAGGCATGCGCTACCATGCCCGGCTGATTTTTTGATTTATTTTAGAGATGACGTCTTGCTGCCCAGGCGGGTCTTGAACCCGCGGGCTCAGGCAATCCACTCAACCTCAGCCTCCCAAAGGCGCGGGATTACAGGCTGAGCCACCGGGCCCAGCTAACATTAAAACTTTAAAACAGTGTTATATTCTAGTAATGACTGTACCAAAGTAATGACACCATTTTGTTTCCATTAGTCACTTAGAAACTAAGTAGCAGCAAAGCTCCAAAATGACTAAAAAATGCCAGAACTAGCTGAATAATTTTGTCTCTCATAGATATATGTCTAAAACTTAGCTTTTTCCACAGGGCACAGTGGCTCACACTTGTAATTCCGGCACTTTGGGAGGCCAAGGTGAGAGGATTGCCTGCGCTCAGGGGTTCAGGACCAGCCTGAGCAACACGGCAACATCTCATCACTACAATAAATCAAAAAATTAGCCGGGTGTGGTGGTGCATGCCTGTGGTTCCAGCTACTTGGAAGGCTGAGGCGGAAGGATCACCTGAGTTCAGCAGGTAGAGGCTGCGGTGGCCATGAGCGTGCCATTGCACTCCAGCCTGGGCAACAGAGTGAGACTCCACCTCAAAAAAAAAAATTAGCTTTTTCCAAAAAAGTCAACTTAATGAAAAGATACTCTATTCCTATTACAAAATACTGATTAGAAAACAGTCTTTAATTATTTAACTTAAGTAATGAATTCTTAGCATTTTTCTCTCAAAGGATCCCATAACTTTTTTTTCACTTTACAGTAAAATGTGATTAGTATGTTACTTTATTTTTTTAAAAAGCTTGATTATCAAATGTCTGACATAAAGCTTTGATCATAACCAATAACATAGATTTAAAAGTGTATTAGATGTCCTTTCAGAGGTTCGAGTCTTCTACTCAGAGGTATAAACCTCATTAGCACTGATTTCAAATGTTTCAAAAGTTTGGCAGCTTGTTAATTACAGTGGTAAACTGAGCACAAATTAAACAAATACCCAGCAGATATACACTTTAAAACATATTCACATTGAAAATTTATTCTTGAAAATGTTTCATCTGGATTGGTTTTGTATCAAATGATTAATGTGTGCGAATTGAAAATATAAAGAACTAAAATGTGAATATAAGCAGTCGTACCATTTTCATGCTGATTGAAACCATCATGGAAGCATTTGTGATAAATAACAATATTTATGTCAAAATAATATGAAGTATTTGCATAACAAAAGTTTTGGGGGTTTTGTTTTATTTTGTTTTGTTTTGCTTTTTTGAGTTGGAGTAGAGACGAGGTCTCTACTGATTTATTGTAGAGACGAGGTCTCGCTGTGTTGCTCAGGCTGGTTTTAAACTCCTGCACTCAGGCAATCCTCTCGCCTCTGCCTCCCAAAGTGCTGGGATTACAGGCGTGAGCCACCAAACCCGGCACAAAAGCTTTAGTACATGTGATCCATTTTCCTTTTAATTCAAAATTTACAAGCAGAAGGAAATACACCAAAGTATTAAAAAAGCAGTCATTTCTGGAGGGAAGAAATACGAAGTCTTTGTTTTATTTCCTTTCTGCCTTTTAAAGTTTTTAAGTAGCAAGATTAAAGTTGTATTTTAGACGAAAAAAAAACTGTTTAACCCTCAGTAAATCCATTCCCAATAGAAAAACAGAGAGGGGGCAAGAGCTATGGAAATAAATGAAGTATTGGAGCCAGGCTCAGTGCTCAGCCTATAATCCTGCGCTTTGGGAGGCTGAGGTGAGTGGACTGCCTGAGCCCGCAGGTTCAAAACCTGCCTGGGCAACTTGGCGAGACCTCATCTCTATAATAAACCAAAACAATTAGCCGGGCGTGGTAGCGCACGCCTGTAGTTCCAGCTACTTGGAAGGCTGAGGCGGTAGGATCGCTGGAGCCCAGCAGGTCGAGGCTGCAGTGGCTGGGAGCGGCCACTGCACTCCAGTCTGGGTGACAGAGTGAGACTCCAACTCAAAAAAAATAAAATAAATGAAGTATTGGTACCAGAGACTGAAATGAAGTCAGGGCATATTTATGGAAACAGTAATTTTTTGTCCACACAACACTTCTTAACGTCTTTTAAGAAAGTCATAGCCATACTATTTTCACTGCCAGAATATTAAAGAACCTGTAGCCTCCCATGTGCTACAAATGGTACAGTACCCTGTGTATACACATTGTAATTCTAAGAGAATGGGAGATATGTATTTGCATCTTACTGAAAAGAAGTTTGACTATTCTGTTAATCCCCATTTTGGCCAAATTTAAGACAATGAATTATTCATATCTGTCATATAATTCCTACTAAAACTTCCTTGGTGCTTCTGAAAATATTCAGTCCAAAGAAATAAACTTGGTATATAAAAATCACTGTCAAAGAAAAAAGGAAAAGAAACTTGGAAACTGGAAAAAAAAATCCATCTGAATTTCACAATTCAATCAATTGGCTTCCCAGTTCTCTGATCCAAATACCAGTAGTGATGCCTCAGTACTTACAGACTATCCTAGAAGCTCACAGAAATGTTACTTTATTTTATTTTATTTTATTTTTTAGTCGGAGTCTCAATCTGTTGCCCAGGCTGGAGTGCAATGGCACGCTCACGGACACCACAGCCTCAACCTGCTGGGCACAGGTGATCCTTCCGCCTCAGTCTTCCAAGTAGCTGGGATCACAGGCGTGTGCCACCACACTCGGCTAATTTTTCTTGATTTATTGTGGAGACAGGATTTCACCAGTTGCCCAGGCTTGTCTCAAACTCCTGCACTCAGGCAATCCCCTCACCTCTGCCTCCCAAAGTGCTGGGATTACAGTCATGAGCCACCTGGCAGAAATGTTACTTTTAAAGCAAAGAAGAAACAAATGAGCACCTATTAGAATATACTGCAGATGGCACTCAATAAACATTTAATGAATGAGTAAATCATAAGTTTTAAACACAGGTGGAGCACAGTGGCTCACACGAGTAATCCCAGCACTTTGGGAGGCCAAGGCGCGAGGATTGCCTGAACCCTGGGGTTCCAGACCAGCCTGGACAACTGGCGAAACCTCGTCCCCACAATAAATCAAGAACTTTGCCAGTCATGGCGGGCACCTGTGGTTCCAGCTACTTGGAAGGCTGAGGTGAAAGGATCGCCTGAGCCCAGGAGGTCAAGGCTGCGGAGCCGTGAGCGTGTCACTGCATTCCAGTCTGGGGGACAGGGTGAGACTGAGTAAAGCAAAAAAAAAAGGAAATGAAAAAAATTGTGTTTTAAATATAAACATCATCAACTGCTAGAGAAATCACTAGACAGAATTGTGTTGCTCTCTTTACAATGCTACTGGTGGGATTCCACCCACGAATCATTTATATTGTAGAACACATATTTTCCTAACTAGGAATGGTTTCCTAGTTTAGTTATAATTTCATATACTTCCTAATTCTAATATCTTCAAATGATTTTTCCACTAACTACTTATGTGGTAAGTCATCTACTATCAAACGACGACTATCATGCTTCCTAATTCTACCTTATCCTATGCTTTTCACTTCTGTTATTTCATTTGCATGACTTAGGCTTGGCAGGGAAGCTGTTATTAGCCCCATTTTACAGATGAGTTTATTAAAGCAAAAAAAAAGTTTTAACTAAAATAGCAAGGTGAAAAACAAAAAAAGGCAAGGTCACAAGTAAATTCTAGAAGTAGGAGTAAAAACTAGGTTTTCTGACCAGCAGTCTACTAGTCCTTCAATTTAGGAAAAGTTATTTACAGGACACTTAAAACACATATCACTCCCACCCACCCACTCTTCTCCAGATTTGCTCATACAAAACAATTAGGAAGACTTTAAAGTTAACAGGAAATGACAGAACCAAAAATAACTGGGGTGTGGTATCACCTCCGAAAAAGCTTTCAAGCTGTGAATAAAGGCAGATAACTCTGGCCAGACAAGATAGCGTAGGCCCAGCAGTTAGTACCCAGTATAAGGGACCTCAGTTATGTATATAGTAACAACTCATTTTTCTTCAACTATTCAAACTCTGGAAAACCCTGAAAAAAAGCAACATAAGTCACTAAGAAGCCAAACTGCTGTAGTCAAGCTTTACACTAAAGGTTTTCTAAACCAGGCACAGTGGTTCACGCCTGTAATCCCAGCACTTTGGGAGACAGAGGCGAGAAGATTGCCTGAGTCCAAGGGTTTGAGACCAGCCTGGGCAACTGGCAAGACCCTGTCTCTACCATAAATCAAAAAATTAGACAGACATGCTGGCACATATGGTTCCAGCTACTTGGAAGGCTGAGGCGGAAGGATTGCCTGAGCCCAGCAGGTTGAGGCTGCAGTGGCCATGAGTGTATGCTCCAGCCTGGGGGACAGAGTGAGACCTCTACTCAAATAAAAATACATAAAATTTTTATATATGAGATAAATCCACACATTCTAAGGAAGGGCCTGAAATCATTTATGTTTCATTCATTTAAGAGTAGTCTTAAAAGTACACAACATGAGGCCGGGCACGGTGGCTCAGACTGTAATCCCTGCGCTTTGGGAGGCCAAGGTGAGTGGACAGCCTGAGTCCACGGGTTCGAGACCCACCTGGGCAACTTGGCGAGACCTCATCTCTACAGTAAATCAAAAAATTAGCCAGGCGTGGTAGTGCGCGCCTGTACTTCCGGCTACTTGGAAGGCTAAGACAGAAGGATCGCCGGAGCCCAGCAGGTTGAGGCTGCGGTGGCCAGGAGCGTGCCACTGCACTCCAGTCTGACGACAGAGTGAGACTCCAACTCAAAAAAAAAAAAAAAAGTACACAACATGCAGTAATTTGTAATTTTGCTGAAGAACAAATTTGCATCACGTAGACTATTATAGTGGTGCTCAATTATGAGCATGCCTAGTAAGAAACCAGCACCTGCATTTTGACCATGTTTTATTTTACTTTACTATATTTTACCACATTTTTTACTATATTTAAGGGTTATTTTAAATGTTAATTTTCCTTTCTATCATATGGCATGTTATGGTAGAATACTACATTGTGCAAACTATACTGCTATCAGATTTTTATATTCCTGAAGGTCTGAGGGTTGTCACTAAGCTTCACTAAGATACTATTTATTCTGAGTTGACACACGCTTCTAGTTTATCTGGTTTCCCTGCCTACTTCATCTTAGAGGTGACAGATTAGAAGGTAGTAAAGGCATATTTTGACAGAGGAACAGTACTGCAGAGATGAACAAGAAACAGACAAAACACTAAAATAGTATAGCAGTGAGGCATCATTTTAATACAGGAGAAAACTGCCAACACCCTTAAAGAGCAGAACATAACAGCCATATTAGCAGCACAGTACAGAAACTAATGTACATGATGATGACCTTGATTCACCAAAAAAGGTTATGTTTAGTATATTCCGAATCTTTCCTTACAAACTATGAAGATCTGCATTTAAATGGTCAAAATAATTCAGGTGCTAAAACAATTCACTTTAAATCTCTAATGATACCACACAAATGTCGAGTACAGAAATCTCAAAAATCCCATTATAATTATGTTGTATAGATAAATAATATTGAAGATGCTGATTTTGAGGGGCGGACCTAAGTTATACACTAGAATTCTTCCCCCTCCATGAACATGCAATAAGACTTTTTTTCCCCTTTTAAAAAATGTATTCTTGTCACCAATCTTAGTTTACTTTCTCCTTTTTAATACTAAGACGAAAAAAGAAAAACAATAGTTTTCCCCCACTGTAACGCTAACCCCTTCATCCAGAGGCCACCAACAGCTGGTCCAAGTGTATTCCCTTCTTATAAAATAGCGCTTTCGAACCCATTGTCAGTAGAGAGAAGGGTTGTGCTTAAGTCTTACGGTTGAACAAAGCAGCACGTAAATCAATGGTTATCTTTAACCCGTCTTATTAAAGGCAAAAACAACTATAACATAAAACCCTACAAGATTTAGAAAAGAGGGCTTGAGTTTGTGTTCTGTTTGTATAACAAGAACAAAAATCTAAAACATCTGAGTCAGAGAACATTATTCTCCAAGTCTCCACAGCCAAAGGGAAAACAGAAGACCAACATTATGGCAGGAGCTCTGTAAATCTCTTTTCAACATCATATAATGGATTTATTTGCATTTCACCATACCGTCTTGTTTGGTTGGTTGTTGTTTTTTAATAGTAGCAGTGACTTGCGATTTGGAGAAAGTGGGCCAAACGGTACACGGTACATGTCCTTTAAAAGGGCGGGGTGTGGGGAGGTGTCAAGAAGGAGCTAATCCCAAAGGAAGATCTGACTTGGGAGAATCTACCAAACTGCCTGCCCACAGCACCCCAGGTGGCTTTCCCAGAATGGCTTCCTGAAATAAATTTTTTAAAAGATGGGGATCCAGGCCCTTTGGGGGCGGCGAAGCCCCCACCCCACCTGGAAGTCCACACTTCGGGAAGTGACTTAGCAATCTCCCGCTAGCTACCGGTGGAGGGGCAGGAGAAGACGCCGGGGTCCCCGCGGGGCCGCTCCCCGAGGGGACGCCCGCCCTCGCCGCTCCCACCCGCTCCCGGCCCTCTCGCGTGGGCGCAGCCCGGTCCCAGCCTTCCTCCCTCCCTCCCTCCCTCCGGCCCCGAGCCGTCGCCCGGCCGAGGGCCGTTTCCCGCGGTCCCGCAGGAAGGCCCGGCCCGCTCGGCACCTTTGATGACGCGTTCGGTGGTGGAGAGTTGGAATCGCCTCCCCGACATGGTCCCCTCGGCCTCCTCCCGCCTGCAGGACAGCGCCGGACGCCGCCCGCTCCGCCGGCGGTCTCAGCTCCCGGGGCCGTCAGCCCGCCGCGCCCGGCCCCGGCTCCTCGGCCGCCGCCCAAGTCACGGAAGGACGCAGCGGCGGGCCGGCCTCCGACCCCACCGACAGGACGCGGGCCCACCGGCCGCTCCCTCCTGAGGCGCCGGCGGCTGCGGCGGGGAACGCCGCCTGGGAGCGACCGCGACCGCAGCTGACGGAGGCGACCGGGGCGGCCGCGCTGCTCGCGGCCCGGGCCTCCGTGCACGCGCGCGCCCCCGCGCGCCGCTCTCACAACTTCCCGGCGGCCCCGCGCGCCGCCGCCGCCGCGCCGCGGCCCCACGCGCGGCCCCGCTGCCCGGGCCCGCCCGGCCTCTTGCCCCGGGCGGTCTCCGGCCCGGCCTTGGCGTCGCCTCCGCGCACGCGCGCCTCTTTCCGCTCTTCTGGCTCGGGGACTCTGCTCCCGACAGCCCATCGCCCCTCTTCCCGGAGACCCTCCCGCTGCTGGCTGGCTCCTTCTCTCCTTCTCGAAGCAGCCCCTGCGGCCCGCGAGGGGAGGCCCAGCCAGGCAGCGGCCATTTTGCGACCCGGCCCGGCGACCACGCAGCTGCTCTGTGCAGACCGCCCCTCCTCGCTGCTCCCAGCCTGGGCTCACCTTGCAGAGAGTCCCTGTCCTCCCACACCTTCCTTACGGGCGGCTTCCCACCTCACCGCCGTGTCTGCCACCCGCTTGTCTCCAGGAGTTGTGATCAATTCGACCACGCTCCTCCCTGGTTTGCCCTCCGCCGTTCACCAAACCCAAGCATTTAAACCCCCTCGTTTCATCTTTTCTCTTGCTAGTGCAATTAGGATAGTGAGAAGGACATTCGTGTCCATGCTAATTTCAATCCTGTAGTTGAGGGCTCCCTATCTTTTTGGGGGGAGTTGGGGGTCTCCGTCGTCTAGGCTGGAGTGCGGTGGCACAATCACGGCCACCGCAGCCTCGACCTGCTGGGCTCAGGCGATCCTTCCCCTTCAGCCTTCCGTGTAGCTGGAACTACTGGCACACGCACACTAATTTTTTGATTTATCGTAGAGATGAGGTCTCGCCAAGTTACCCAGGGGGTCTCGAACCTCACCCTCTCAAAGTGCTAGGATTACAGGGTGAGCCACCGCGCCCAATAGAGGGGCTGTTTCTGAACTAGATCTCACAGCGTCCTCCCTTCCTTTACACATCCAAGAGAAAGGAGGAGCGCTCCCGCTCCAGGGACCCTCTGGGCCAGCCCTTCTCTGCGAAAGGACTTTTTCCTAAGCCTTGTGTGTCACCTGCTCAGCCAGAAGCTCCCCTTCCTGCCCCTTGACACAGTACCTGTCTCCCTGGCCCAGGCTTACTGTGGAACACCATGGGCGAATCTCTAAAGGGTCTTAACAATCTGGCTCATCTCTAGGTTAAAAACTGACCTTTATCTGTCTTTAAATGGTAAGCCTAGAATAGAAACTGTTTTCACTACAACTGCCTTCTGTCAGAGTACATTACTTGGCAAAGTCAAAAAAAAAAGCACTTTGCTTTTAGCAATGCTAATGGAATATTGAAACTGATATCCAAGGAAGCATGTGCGAGTTATAGGCAAACCAGTCTTAATAGTTACTGCAAAGCTGGGCACAGTAGCTCAAGCCTGTAATCCCAGCACTTTGGGAGGTCAAGGCAAGAGGATTGCCTGACCTCAGGGGTTCAAGACCAGCCTGAGCAACTTGGTGAGAATTTGTCTCTACAATAAATCATAAAATTAGCCAGGCATAGTGGCATGCCCCTGTAGTTCCAGCTACTTGGAAGGCTGAGGCGGAAGGATTGCCTGAGCCCAGCACATCGAGGCTGCAGTGGCCATGAGTGTGCCACTGCACTCCACCCTGGGAACAGAGTGAGACCCCAACTCAAAAGAAAAAAAAACAGCTACTGTAGTGGCCAATGAGTAGTCATGTAGCTGTGTAAATTTAAGTTAAATTTAAATAATTTAGTTCCTCTAGTGGACTAGCCAAATTTCAATAGCTACGTGCAGCTAGTGGCTACCTTATTGGACATCATAGAAAGAGATATTTTCATCATCCAGAAAGTTCTATTGGACAGCTCCTAGCTAAAAGAGTATAAGATTAAGCTTAAATCTCCATTAATATAGATTTATGTATCAGGAGGAGATGTAGGGATATATGCTGGAATCAGATCCTGAATTATCCCTTGGAGTTTTGATCAAAGACCTTTTATAGTAAACTCAGGAGGCAGGAGCGCTTTAGGAGCTACATAGAATTTGGTTCTGTTTTCGTGGGTCTTAACTTCAGGCTTCCACCCAAGAGAATTGTTCAGATATCCTGAGGAAGTTCTTCTTTTAAGAAGTAATCATGATTCCGCAACTATCAAATCATATCTCTAAAGGTCAGATGCTAAAATTCATCTGGAAGAACATAAACAGGATAGCTAAAAATAAGTTTAAGAAAACACTGTAAACCAATGTGAAGAAATAGATTATTCAATAATAGTAGTGGAAAAATTGGCCGGGCACAGTGGTTTACACCTGTAATCCCAGCATTTAGGGAAGCCTAGATGGAGGATCCCTTGAGTCCAAGAGTTCGAGACTAGACTGGGAAACATAGAAAGATCTTATTTCTACCAAAAAAAAAAATTTAAATTAGCCGGACATGATGGTGCATACCTGTAATCCCTGCTACTCCAGTGGCTAAGGTGGAAGGATTGCCTGAGTCTGGGAGTTTCAGGCTACAGTGAGCCACAATTGTGCCACCGGCCTCCAGCCTGGGTGACAGAATGAGTCTCCAAGGGAAAAAAAAAAAAAAAAAAAGAGGCCGGGTCAGGTGGCTCAAGCCTATAATCCCAGTACTTTGGGAGGCCTAGGCAAGAGGAATGCCTAAGACCAAGGATTCAAGACCATCCTGGGCAACTTGGCAAGACCTTGTCTCTGCAATAAATAAAAAAATTAGTTGGATGTGGTGGCGCATGCCTATAGTTCCAGCTACTGGAAGACTGGGCTGAAGCAGAAGGATCGCCTGAGCCCAGCAGGTCGAGGCTGTGGAAGCCATGAGCATGCCACTGCCCTCCAGCCTGGGCAACAGAGTAAGACTCCAACTCAAAATAAAAAAAAAAAAGGTGGGAAAATGTAATCAACTACTATATTTAGATCTCAAGTTGGAACCACTCCGTAACATCAAAGCGCAATGAACCCTGTTTAAAGAGTTCCATGCAATTCGGTCTATTCTCCACGGAGCGTTCTGAGCCTGAGATGTACCACAGTTATTCTCACCTTGAGGCACAGTAAGTCTGACCTGGAGGCCCTGTGTTAGCTAGCCATTGCCCCTGGGACTGGGGGAAGGGTGCTTATAACACCCAGGGGAATGGGGGCTCCCATTCAACCTGAGGCAATGCTCTGGAGATGGGCAGCAGTGAGCTGTGAGCAACCAGCCCTCCAGAAGCAGCCAGCAGAGGAGTACTCTGCATAGTAAAGGGGATCTGGTTGGAACACCCCAGCATCTACTACAGATAGGGACTATTATTATCATCCCCATGTTATGTGAGGGGAAACTGAGACCTAGGAAGGTGAGGAAACTTACCCATGCCCACAGCTGGAAATGTTGGAGCTGCTGTGGATGTCACTGGTTGCCTTTGCTCCCGGCCCACTGGGCCGCTGTCTGTTTAGGAGACTCGGGAGTTCTCCAGGTAACTGGAGAAAAGGCAGATAGAGACTAAGTGCTTACTTAAACAGAGGATTGCAAGGAACTTGGTAGAAGGCCGAGCTACTGAATGACTCTCGTTGGAAAGGAGTGGGGATGTGAAGAAACAGGGCTGCAGGTTGCTTATACTTATTCGGATAAAGCGAAGCCACAGAACAAGGTCTGGATTCTGTCGACTCAAGTATACCCATGCTTTGGGACTCAATGCCCTACTTTCTGTGTGGTGATATAGAAGAAGCCTAGGCACTGCAGTTCTAATAATGCTGGTGTTCACTAGGCCACCTACCTGGAATGTAACTTTGGGCAAGTTACTTTACATCTCTGTGCCTTGGTTTCCATATCTGTAAAATGGGAATGATCATAGTACTTACTGTATTGGGTAATAGTGAGGATTGAATGAGTTAGTATTTATAAAGCATTTAGAACCATGCCTGACATTTGTCTTTTTCTTTTTCTTTCTTTTATTATTATTATTATTTATAGAGACAGAGGTCTCACTATGTTGCCCAGGCTAGTCTTGAACTCCTGGTCTCAAGCAATCTTCCTTCTCAGCCTCCCAAAGTGCTGGGATCATAGGCGTGAACCACCATGCCCAGCCTGTGTTTTTAAAACAACAAAAGCCGGCTCGGTGGCTCAGCCTGTAATCCCGCGCCTTTGGGAGGCCGAGGCCAGTGAATTGCCTGAGCCTGCAGGTTTGAGACCCGCCTGGGCAACTTGGTGAGACCTCATCTTTATAATAAATCAAAATGAACCAGGCGTGGTAGCGCGCGCCTGTAGTTCCAGCTACTTGGAAGGCTGAGGCAGAAGGATCGCCGGAGCCCAGCAGGCCGAGGCTGCGGTGGCCGGGAGCGGCCACTGCACTCCAGTCTGGGTGACAGAGTGAGACTGCAACTCAAAAACATAAAAATAAATAAAAATAAAAATAAAACAACAACAAACAAGAATTTGTTGAACGAAAAAATGAATTAATAAATGAAAGGATGAAAGTAGCCCGACCGACCTGGGTTCAAGTCCCAGCACTGCCATGTATATGCTATGTGTCCCAAACACTTGATACTCAAAGTGTACTCTGGACCAACAGCGTCCCTGAGAGCAGACTTTCAGGTCACAGCCCAGATCTACTGAATCAGAATCTGCATTCTAGTGAGATTCCCGGGAGATATGTGAGCATGTTGCAGTAGAAGATAGTCCTGGTGTCAAACCCTCCTCTTAACAGCTCCACTCACTTCTTGTCAATGTGCTGTGGAAAAGGGAGTTAGGTTCACAGGTTTCTCAGGGAGATACTCTGAGGTTGGGAAGGCTTTCGTCTGCATAAGCTGAGACCACCAGCAGCCTTCACCTGTCACCTCGTTTTTGCATCCCCAGTAGAGGTTTCAAAGAGCTTCAAGTTCTGTGGAACAGACACAGCCCTGAGCAGAGGGTGTGGCTTGCTGTCTGTGGGAGTCCATCTCATGTGGTCCACAGAATCAACTATTCTCAGGGTGTAAAGGCTGGGACTAAAGGGAGTTAACCTTCTGGTGCATTGGCCTCTTTTTTTTTTGAAGCCTCACTCTGTCGCCCAGACTGGAGTGTAGTGGCCGCTCCCGTCCACTGCAACCTCGACCCGTTGGGTTCCAGCGATCCTTCCGCCTCAACCTTCCGAGTAGCCGGAATTCCAGGCACACGCTACCATGCCCAGCTGATTTTTTGATTTATTGTAGAGATGTGGTCTCGCCAAGTTGCCCAGGCGGGTCTGGAACCCGCGGGCTCAGGCAATCCATTCACCTCAGCCTCCCAAAGCGTGGGATTACAGGCTGAGCCACCGAGCCCGGCTGCATTGGCCTCTTAACTGGCCTGGCGTCTCCTGTCTTGACCACTTCCCCAATCCATTCTCCACACTGACCCGAGTCAACTTTCCATAGCAAATCTGGCTGTTGACTCAGCTCATCTCCCTTCAATGGCTCCCCATTGCCCTTGAGGTCAAGTTCAAACCTGAAGCTCCTTCCCAGCCTGACCTTGACCTATGTTTTCAGCTCCTCTCTGTCCATAGCCTGAGACCTTTGAGGCCAGCCACACGAACCATTTGCTAGCCTCTTTCAGGGCTGAGGCCCTCCATGGAAGGATAGGATTTGAAGAACAAAGAGGAAGAGAAGTGACCTAGGCTGGGCAAAGCTGTACACAGGCATGGGGTGGGAATATGGTGGATGTGCATTCAGGGCTCCACACCTTTGGGCAGTCCTTGTTGCCTGGAATGACCTTTCTCCTCAACTTCCAACTAAGAAGTTCAGCCACGTCCTGAAGATCTGTCCAGCCCAGTTCTAATCACTTCTGAAGCATCTTTTTTTCTCTTCTTCCTTTTGTTTTCTTTCTTCCTTTCTTTCTTTTCTTCCTTCCTCCCTTCCTCCTTCCCTCCTTCATTGCCTCCCTCCTCCCTCCTCCCTCCTTTTTTTTTTTCCAAAGACAAGGTCTCACCATATTGCCCAGGCTGGTCTCAAACTCCTGGGTTCAGGCAGACCTCTTATTTCAGCCTCCCAAAGTGCCAGGATTACAGACGTGAGCCACCACATCTGGCCTTCAAGTATTTCTTTTTTTTTTTGAGTTGGAGTCTCACTGTCACCCAGACTGGAATGCAGTGGCATGCTCCAATCACCGCCGCCTCGACTTGCTTGGCTCTGGCAATCCTTCCTCCTCAGCCTTCCAAGTAGCTGGAACTACAGGCACGCACTACCACGCTCGGCTAATTTTTGATTTATTGTAGAGACGAGGTCTTGTCAAGTTGCCCAGGCGGGTCTCGAACCCGTGGGTTCAGGTAATCCACTCATCTCAGTCTCCCAAAGTGCTGGGATTACAGACTGAGCCAAGTATTTCCGGCCTCAAGTATTTCTTAATCTGTCAGATAGAGGTAACAGTTCCTTCATCTATGGACCAGGAGCATTTTGTAAACAGGTTATCACCACAAAACGTATGAAGGAGTATTGTTCATTTATATGTGGCTGTTTTCCTCACCTAGACTGTTGAGGCAGAGGTTAAATCCTGTTTCCAGCCTGGTCAATTTATATTGTGACTGCTCAATAAGTGTTTGTTAATATAATGTATTAGTGCATCACTTTTCTTTTTTTTTGAGTTGGAGTCTCACTCTGTTGCCCAGCCTGGAGTGCACTGGCACGCTCACGGCCACCGCAGCCTCGACCTGCTGGGCTCTGGTGATCCTTCTGCCTCAGCCTTCCGAGTAGCTGGAACTACAGGCATGTGCCACCACGCTCAGCTAATTTTTTGATTTATTGTAGAGACGAAGTCTCACCAAATTGCCCAGGCTAGTCTGAACCCCCAGGCTCAGGCAATCCTCTGTCTTGATCTCCCATAGTATTGGGATTAGAGGCTGAGTCACAGCACCCAGCCTAATTATGTTTTTGAACATAACCGATACCCATGATTTTATTTATTTTTATTTTTTTGAGTCAGGGTTTCACTCTGTCACCCAGACTGGAGTGCAGTGGCACAGTCACATCTCACTGCAGCCTCAACCTTCTGGGCTCACGTGATCCTTCCAACAGCCTCTCAAGTAACTGGGACTATAGGCATGTGCCACCGTATCTGGCTAATTTATTTTGGGATAGATGAGGCCTTGCTATGTTGCCCAGGCTGGTCTCAAAATCCTGGGCTCAAGCAATCCTTTGGCCTTGGCCAACCAAAGTGCTGGGATTATAGGTGTGAGCCACTGTACCCGGTCAACTCTTGGTTTTTGTGGGGTTTTTTTTCAGTTGGAATATCACTCCATCGCGCAGGCTGGAGTGCCGTGGCCCACTCACGTCCACCCCAGCATTGACCACTGGGCTCCAGCAATCCTTCCGTCTCGGCCTTCCAAGTAGCCGGAACTACAGGCACGACTACCACACACAGCTAGTGTTTTTTGTTTTTTTTTTTGAGTTGGAGTCTCACTCTGTCGCCCAGACTGGAGTGCAGTGGCCGCTCCTGGCCACCGCAGCCTCGACCTGCTGGGCTCCGGCGATCCTTCCGCCTCAGCCTTACGAGTAGCTGGAACTACAGGCCCACCACACTCAGCTAACTTTTTGATTTATTGTAGAGACGAAGTCTCACCAAATTGCCCAGGCTAGTCTTGAATCCCCGGGCTCAGGCAATCCACTCACCTCAGCCTCCCGAGGCGCGGGATTACAGGCTGAGCCAGCAAGCCTGGCTCACAGCTAGTTTTTTATTTATTGTAGAGACTAGGTCTCGCCAAGTCGTCTGGGTTGTTCTTGAACCCATGGGCTCAGGCAACCTGCTCACATCAGCCTCCCAAAGTGCTGGGATTACAGGCTTGAGCCACCGCGCCCCGTCCAGTTTCCTTCTTATAAGCAGTTTATTACTATTCACATATGTATGGATTTACATATATATGTTTCAGCAGACATTCTGTAAGTATATATTCACCACTTTTACTTATAGGAATGGGAGGCCAGGCATGGTGGCTCATGTCTGTAATCCTAGTACTTTGGAAGAGACCAAGAGTTCGAGAACAGTCTAGGCACCATAGTAAGGCCTCATCTCTACAAAAATAAAAATAAAAACACTTATAGGAACAGTAACAAACATAGACCAAAGTTTTTCAAACTATAGATCATGGTGTATAGCTTGTAATTAATAGATTGCAAAATCATTGATTTGATCACTGTAGATGATCTTTTTTCTATTTTTTTGTTTTGAGTTGGAGTCTCACTCTGTCGCCCAGACTGGAGTGCAGTGGCACGTTCCCGGCCACCGCAACCTCAACCTGCTGGGCTCAGGCGATCCTTCCACCTCAGACTTCCAAGTAGCTGCAACTACAGGAACGTGCCACCATGCCTAGCTAATTTTTTTATTTATTGTAGAAACGAGGCCTCTTTGTTTTCTTGTAATGAAAAAGAACGGAGCCGGGCTCGGTGGCTCAGCCTGTAATCCCGCGCCTTTGGGAGGCTGAGGTGAGTGAATTGCCTGAGCCCGCGGGTTCGAGACCCGCCTGGGCAGCGAGACCTCATCTCTACAATAAATCAAAAAATCAGCTGGGCGTGGTGGCGCATGCCTGTAATTCTGGCTACTTGGAAGGCTGAGGCGGAAGGATCGCCGGAGCCCAGCAGGCCGAGGCTGCGGTGGCCGGGAGCGGCCACTGCACTCCAGTCTGGGTGACAGAGTGAGACTCCAACTCAAAAAAAAAAAAAAAAGAAAAAGAACGGAATGGAATGGAATGGAACATATCAGAGTACATTTCACACAGAAAGATCAAATATTGTTCCAATAAAACGTGTTTAAGTTTTTTTTACATCAAATTTATTGAGGTATAATTTACATATAATGAAGCTATACGCTTTTTAAGTGTAAAAACAAGTACGTATAAAATATAAAAGAAAAAATATGGAAGAAGAAAATGAAAAAGTTATTCTATTTGGATAATTGTGGTAATTCTATCACACATAGATGCTGACACCCCCTCCATCGGTGTGTGCACTTATCAGGTCAAAGCCCAACTCAGTTAATTCAGATACGGAATTTTTTTTTTCTTTTCTCACTCTGTCACCCAGGCTGGAGGGCAATCACAAGATCATAACTCACTACAACCTCAAACTCCTGGGATCAAGGGATTCTCCCACCTCAGCCTCCCAAGCAGCTGGGATTATAGGCATTACCGCTCCTGGCCAGATAGGGACTTTCTAACCACAAAGTAATGAAACAAATCACAAAAGATTGCTATGTTTGACTACATGAAAAAGATAAACACAATTAGAAGACATAAAATCAGGAAAATATTTGCATTTCACAGGTCAGAGTAAAGAACTTTTCCTGTTCAATAAAAGAGCTTTACAATACAAAAATGGGCAAAGGCCATTAACAAATAATTCATAAAATAATAAAGTAGGTCAGGCATGGTGTATCAGCCTGTAATCCCAGCACTTTGGGAGGCCAAGGCGAGTGGATTGCCTGAGCCCAGGGGTTCAAGACCAGCCTGGGCAACTTAGTGAGACCTCGCCGCTATAATATATCATAAAAATTAGCCAGGCATGGTGGCGTGTATCTGCAGTTCCAGCTATTTGGAAGGTTAAAGCAGAAAGATCGCCTAAGCCCAGTAGGTCTACGCTGCGGTGGCCGTAAGGATGCCACTGCACTTCAGCCTGGGCAACAGAGTGAGACTCCAACTCAAAATAAATAATTAAATTAAATTAAATATAAGGCACTAAAAATAGAAAAGCATTCAACCTCATTAGTAATAAAATAATGCAATATACTATTAAAAATGCAAATTAAAACAAGATGTTATTGTTCACATAGGAAGTTGGAAAACTTTTTTTTTTTTTTTTTTTTGAGTTGGAGTCTCACTCTGTCACCCAGACTGGAGTGCAGTGGCCGCTTCCGGCCACCGCAGCCTCGACCTGCTGGGCTCCGGCGATCCTTCCGCCTCAGCCTTCCAAGTAGCCGGAATTACAGGCATGTGCTACCACGCCCGGCTGATTTTTTGATTTATTATAGAGATGAGGTCTCCCTGCCCAGGCGGGTCTCGAACCCGCGGGCTCAGGCAATCCACTCACCTCAGCCTCCCAAAGGCGCGGGATTACAGGCTGAGCCACCGAGCCCGGCTGGAAAACTTTTTTAAAAGGTGACACTGGGCCGGGCGCGGTGGCTCTCACCTATAATCCCAGCACTTTGAGAGGCCGAGGTGAGAGGATTGCCTGAGCCCATGGGTTCGAGACCAGCCTGGGCGAGACCTCATCTCTACAATAAATCAAAAAAATTAGCCGGGCATGGTGGCACATGCCTGTAGTTCCAGCTACTTGGAAGGCTGAGGCAGAAGGATCACCTGAGCCCAGTAGGTCGAGGCTGTGGTGGCCATGCGTGTGCCACTGCACTGCAGCCTGGGCGATAGAGACTCCAACAAAAAATAAATAAAAAAATAAAAGGTGACGCGGTTGGTAGAACTGCAAACCACCACAGCTTCACTGGAAATGGATTTGATGGTATCAATAAAAGAAGATATAGTAGGCTGGGCTTGGTGGCTCAGCCTGTAATCCCGCGCCTTTGGGAGGCTGAGGTGAGTGGATTGCTGAGCCTGGGCAGGCGAGACCTCATCTCTACAATAAAATCAAAAAATTAGCCAGGCGTGGTAGCATGTGCCTGTAATTCTGGCTACTCAGAAGGCTGAGGCGGAAGGATCGCCGGAGTCCAGCACGTCAAGGCTGCGGTGGCCGGGAGCGGCCACTGCACTCCAGTCTGGGTGACAGAGTGAGACTCCAACTCAAAAAAAAAAAAAAAGAAGATATATGTATGGCAATGAAAAGATTCTCAACACCATTAGTCATTAGGGAAATGGAAAATAAACCATTTGAGACACACTTAACCGGCCTACCAGAATAGCTAAAATTGAAGACTGTTGATACCAAATGTTGTCAAGAATGGGAATTCTCACACATTATTGGTGGGAGAGTAAAACAACTACTTTGCAAAACAGTTTGGAACGTTCTCATAAAGTATAATCTACTCTATGACTCAGTAATTCTACTCTTACATATTTTACCCAACAGCAATAATTACCCATTCAACAGACTACTATTCAGCTAAGAAAAGATAAACAATGATTCAAACATGCAGCAATATGGATGAATCTCATTAAAAAAAAAAAAAAAACCCACCAGGCCAGGCTCCGTGGCTTAGCCTGTAATCCCAGCACTTTGGGAGGCCGAGGTGGGTGGATTGGCTGAACCTGTGGGTCAAGACCAGCCTGGGTAACTTGGCAAGATCTCGTCTCTACAATAAATCCAAAATATTAGCTGGGAGTGGTAGCGCGTGCCTATAGTTCTGGCTGCTTGGAAGGCTGAAGTGGAAGGATCGCCTGAGCCCAGCAGGTTGACACTGGGGTGGCCCTGAGTGTGCCACTGCACTCCAGACTGGGCAATCGAGTGAGACTCTGACTCGAAAAAACAGTTAAAAAACCATACCAATATCTTATGGTGTCTCATACCTACAATCCCAGCATTTTGGGAGGCTGAGTTAGGGGGATTGCTTGAGTCCAAGAGCTCGAGACCAGCCTAGTCAGGACAGCAAGAGAGTCTTTACGAAAAAATTGAAAACAAAAAATAGTATGTTGGCCGGGTTCGGTGGCTCAGCGTGTAATCCCAGCACTTTGGGAGGCCAAGGCAAATGGATTGCCT